>CM075672.1:62755625-65158750 GCA_037962975.1 Clitoria ternatea
CGGGCTGAAGTAATATGTACCACCGGCACTGCTTCTATCCACTTAGTGAAATAATCGACCCCTACAATGAGATATTTGATGCCCCCAGGAGCAGTTGGAAAGGGGCCCAGAATATCCAATCCCCATTGGTAGAAGGGCCATGGAATAGCGGATGTGAAGAGTTCTTCCGCCGGTGTGTGATGAAGATTAGAGAACTTTTGGCAAGCGTCATATTTTTTGACAAAGTCAATGGAGTCTTGTTTCATCGTGGGCCACCAGTAGCCTGCCCTGAGGATTTTTCTCATTAAACTTCTTCCTCCGGCGTGGTGTCCACATTGTCCTTCATGTACTTCCCCCATTACACCTTGCACCTCATTCTCTTTGAGACAAATCAAATAAGGCACGGAGAGTGCCCTTCTGTAAAGATTACCATCGATCATGGTGAAGTATGGTGATTCCCTCCTTATCTTTGTCTTTTCCTTCTCATCCGTAGGCAGCTGCCCATCCGCCAAATAACGGATGTAGGGGGCCATCCATGTGTCTTCATAAAGGGAGTTGTTCATTATGGCATTTAGAGAAGGGAAAAGAGGAATGCTGGGCGACGTCAGTGTGCTTTGAACCAGTGTAGTGGTGCTACCTGGTCGTTTGGTGCTTGCTAATCTGGAGAGTATATCCGCTCTAGTATTCTCTTCGCGTGGAACATGTTTGAATTCCATTTTCGAGAATTTCTCTCTCAACTCCTTGACACAGTTCAAGTATAATTGGAGTTGAGGTTCGCGAGCCTGATAATCTCCCAAGATCTGTGAAATCACCAGTTGTGAATCGCTACAGAGCGTCGCTTCAGAAGCTCCAATGTCAATTGCAGCTCTCAGTCCGGCCAAACAAGCTTCGTATTCAGCTTGGTTATTAGATGTTTTGAAATTAAAGCGAAGGGAGATTTCCAGGTGCACTCCATCATCACTTTCAAGGACTACACCTGCTCCAGAGCCCCTTTGGTTCGATGAACCATCAACGTAAATAGTCCAATGGACACGAGGGGTATCTGGATCCGTCCCTGTCATTTCCACAATAAAATCAGCCAGGACTTGAGCTTTAATAGCGCTTCGAGGTTCATAGGATATATCAAACTCGGAGAGTTCAATAGACCACTTGATCATCCTTCCAGCGAGATCGGGCTTGATTAATACAGAGCGGAGTGGTAAATCCGTTCTTACTATGATTGGATGGGCGTGAAAGTACGGACGTAGCCGTCGAGAGGCCCAAACAACAGTGAGGGCGGCCTTCTCGATTTTTTGATACCGGATCTCAGCACCTTGTAAGGTTTTGCTAGTGAAATAGACCGGTCTCTGTCCATCGGGAGTTTCTTTTATCAAGGCAACGCCTAAAGCTTCATCTGAAATAGCCAAGTATAGGATGAGTGTGTCTTCTGGGTCAGGCTTCGTGAGAATGGGAGGTTTAGACAACACCTCCTTAAGCTCTTGGAATGCTTTCTCTTGTTCCTGTCCCCACTCGAATTTCTTAGACTTTTTCAGTATTTTATACAGGGGGAGTGACCTGTGAGCCATTTTTGGCATGAACTGTGCCAAAGCTGCTACTTTGCCATTCAGGGATTGGACTTCTCTCAGATCCTTTGGACTCTGCATGTCTAGAATCGTTTGGCACTTCCCTGGATTGGCTTCAATACCGCGTTGGGTTAACATAAAACCCAAGAACTTCCCAGCAGGGAACGCGAAAGTGCATTTCATTGGGTTTAGCCTCATGTTAAATTCTCTCAAGCGGGTAAATACTTGGCGTAGGTCTTCAATATGATTGCCTCCAACCGGTGTCTTGGCTATTATGTCATCAATGTACACTTCAACAAGTTTGGTATGCATGCCCTCAAAAACCTTGTTGATCATGCGCTGATATGTGGCCCCAGCATTTTTCAGGCCAAAGGGCATAACTGTATAGCAAAATACACCACGATCATTTATGAAAGCTGTCTTCTCTTGATCCTCTTCGCACATCAGAATCTGGTTGTAACCCGAATAAGCATCCATGAAACTCAGGTATTGATAACCAGAGGAGTCATCTACCATCCGATCTATATTAGGAAGAGGATAAGGATCCTTTGGATAGCAGCGGTTGAGGTCCACATAGTCAATGCACATTCTCCATTTACCATTGGATTTACGGACCATCACCACATTCGATAGCCAAGAGGAATAACGGATTTCTTTGATAAATCCGGCCTTCAGCAATTCCTCAGTTTGCTGGCAAGCTGCCTTCTGTTTCTCTGGTCCCAATCTTCTTTTCTTTTGGGCAACTGGTCTCGTCTCTGGATAGACGGATAATTTATGACAGCAGAAAGCAGGGTCTATGCCAGGTATATCAGCTGCAGTCCATGCAAAGAGGTCTTTAAATTCTTGCAGGAGCATCAGTAGTCGCTGCTCCATTTCTGTATCTAGCTTGTCATTAATATGGGTGATCTTTTCTGGAGAATCTCCCAAGACGATGTCCCTGGAACTCCCATCTGGTGTGGGCTTTAATGGGTTGGACGGATCAATGTTCAAATCCGCCCTAGGGTCCAGGTCGACAAGGCTCACAGATCCAGCGGCTCCTCCAGAATCATTGAGTTTCCTCTTTTTATTGGAGGCTTCCAGCTTTGTCATGTTGAGGCTTAGGTTGTAGCAGTACCTAGCCATCTCTTGATCACCTCGGATAGATGAAACAACATTATCCTTATCAATAAACTTGACAAGGAGATGTGGAGTTGATACAACTGCCTCCATGGCGTTTAACGTAGGACGGCCTATGATGCCATTAAATGGTGATTTAACATCGATCACCAGCACTCGGGATTTAACCGTTCTGGCCCCTGGTTCGCCTTCAAACGAAATAAGGGTGTCAAGGAACCCTTCGTTGATTGCTTTGCTCCATTGAAAGCTGTTAGTTCCTGCGTATAAGGCTGTAAGTCTGAGTCTTTAAAACCCATTCTTTCAAAGCAATTATAAAAAATAACATCGCAGGAACTTCCCTAGTCAACAAGGATTCTTCGGACGTCCTTGTTGGCTATTACTGCAGTGATGACCACAGCATCGTCACCACCAGGAACGGTTGGGCCAAAATCCTCATCGGAGAAAGAGATTATTGGAGCTTCAACCCCACCTCTGTAAGGGCGATTGTCTTTGACTTTCCCTTGCACAGACAGAATCATTCTATGATGATTCTTACGGGCTGTAATTGAAGCTCCTCCTCCAGCGAATCCTCCAGCAATCATGTCAATGACTTCACGCCGGCCTTGACGCTGTTGCTGAGGCATGCTATCTTTATTTGCTATTTCATCAGTCATCACACCCTTTTGTTTCTCCGAAGCAGAGAATTTTCTAACCGGATTACGGTTATTGTCATCCCCGTCGTCTGGATCCCTTTCTTTTTTGTCATTCCGCTCTACTCTGTCAAAGGATTTTTCTTTGAACAGGTATTGCTTTAATTTGACTTCTCTAATTAGCGTCTCAACCGCGTTCTTTAGAGCTTGGCATTCATCAGTGGGATGACCATTTTGTTCATGAAAATCACAATACTTACGGGGATTTCCTGGTCTTTTCATAGGGGCTGGCCTTCTAACGCCATAGATGCTAAAAGCTGGCCATCCGACCTCTCTCAAAATCTAAGATGGTTTGGCAGATAGTTGTGCATAATGGCTGAAGGAATTAACCTGCCTTTCTCGAGGTCGAGGAGAGTGGTTATTAGCTTTAGGATTGGTGAATGGTCTCTCTATGCGTTCTGACCTCGTTTTCTCCTTACCCTTCTGAGTTTGGGAAGGTGGTGTTGGTGGCTTTTTCTTTACAGCTATAGCTTCTAAGTGCATCTCTATACTCACGTACTTTGAGGCTTTTTTCCTGAACTCCTCAAACGTTACTGGAGGGCTCTTTGCTAATGAGAGGGCAAAAGCTGATCCTGGCTGCAGTGCCTCAATGACAATATGCAGCTTAATGGACTCTATGAGGTTAGGAACTAGGGAAGCTTCCTTGTAGAACCTCTTCAGGAAATCTTTTAAGCCTTCGTTTCCACCTTGCTTAATCTGAGCCAAGGTGTGAGATGTCCTGGGCACATCTCTAGAGATGACAAAGTGAGTTTCAAAAGTAGCTGCCATTTCAGCCCAAGAATCTATAGATCCAGAAGGTAGACCTTTAAACCAACCCAGGGCCTCTTCTAATAATGTTCGTGGGAACATCCGACACATTACATCCTCATCAGCCCCCAAGTACATAGCTTCAAATACATAAGCATCAAGGTGCTTGGTAGGATCGGTTTCGCCATTGTATTTTCTGATGGAAAGTGGCTGAGTAGTTTGAAGGTGCTTGGGGATGTGGATGCTCATGAGTCTCCTTGAAAAAGGAACTTTTAACTTGTAAGTTACTGGGGGTGCTGTCGTTGACTCCCTCTTTCTTCGGGCAGTTTCAACTTTAGAGTCATGAGTCTGTTCTCTCCTCTCAAACGTAGGGATGTTTGAGTATTGGAGAGTGGTGGACTTTTCTCCGTCAGTTGTATGGGGAGTGTTTCGTGTGCGAGATGATTCCTTGTCCTCGCTTTGCCTTCTTTCTCTTCACAGTTCGGCGAGTTCCCTCTGAAGTTGACTGATCAGCTCATCACGAGGATCAGGATTAGACACTGTTACTATCTTCTTTGAGCTGCCCCCATGAGAATCAAAGTTGAGTTTCCTGAAGACGTTGGGGTTGGTTCTGCCTTCAGGTTGATTCTCCACGAAATCTTGTCCTTCGCCTTCCATCGAGGATCACTTGTTCTTTCAATGGATATGGGAATAACTTTATCGAGTCCCACTGGGCGTGCCAATGATCTGTCCTGAATCGGGGTCTAGAGATCCGGACTCAAGTCAATCACAAATAGTATGCAAATACTGTGCAGAAGACCGGATGTATGAGTATCCGGTGTAAATATCCATTGTCCTTGCGTGAGGAGAGCGGATTGGGCGTTCTGGAGATCCTTCACACCGACCTAACGCGTTGATGTGGGCGAATGGTGGTGTCACCTGCAAAGATTCTCCGACGCTCAAGTCAGTGATATATTCCAAGTAAGGAATGTAATTCAGAGAGTAATCGTTTATAGATTAAGTTCAGAATCCTCCCCTTCATTGATGAAGAGAGTTCATATACCTGATTGGCTAGTTTTACGAGGACTCGTTAGTGGGGAACCACTAACTTCCATTAGCATTATTTTATTGCGCACTTACCAGCATGATTGGGTCAAGTGGCTATTTTATATTGAGCATGGAAAGTATAGACTAGGATTAGGGAGCAAGTTGACCATCCCCGTGAGTAGAGTTTGGCTTCTAGTGCTGGGGATTATTGATCGGTCCCTGTAGCAATGATTCTTGTCTTTTGCATAGTGACGTGTGTGTTATCCGGTGTCATGGTGTTATCCTGAACAACCGGTATAGGGAGAGCGCCTGATACGATGTATACCGATGACACCGGTTACACGTTGATGTCTTGACAAAGACGTTGAAATATGTCTTGCAGAGCGGATACCGGTATTGAGACCGGATCACCATACTTAGCCACTCAAATTACATATTACCCTATTCACTCAGAATAGGAACCCATATTCACTCGGGTTATACGTATATTTCATACTTAGAATATATCCCCAATCTAAGTTATCACAACCATTCTTCCCTTGGAAGGGATTCCCTCAGGTTCCCACTCAGAATACATAAACCATTCCCCACTTGGGGTTTACCCATGTTTTCCATTCGGAAAAGGCTACACACATAGCCTCACTCGGAAGGAGATCAAGCCTACATACTCGGAATCCACAAGAGTCATTATCACACAGTAAGAGGCTCACACATAAGTTACACTCGGATATGGAGTCCCATACATAAGACTCACTCGGAAAAGCAACTAAGCCATATATATTCCACTCAGGATTCATCAACTTAGAGAAATTCATACATCATCATTTCCTAGTCGGTAGGAAGCATCAAATCAACATAAATCTCTTGTATAGATATATTCTCTAATTCCAAGTCCGACTGCCAAACAGCCATACCCTTCCACCGATTCATAACCATGTTATTAACAAAACATATATGAATATACACGCGCATACACTCGGATTCTTATCTTTACACATTCCATTCACCAACACATTCAATCGGTATGCATATAATACCATCACTCGAAGTATATATGTGACGTCCCGTGTAATTTTCTGAATAAATTTTTCGCGTTTTTGAAAGATCAATTTAAAATTCGTATATTAAACTCAGAGTTCACATAAATTCGATAATGGCAGAATATTATTATACATACTAGTCGTGAATAATTAATTTTAAGAAAATATTTAAGTAGCGGAAACGATTTAGAAAATAATGGTACATGACATGTTATACTTATTACAACCCATAAAATCAAAGTTCAAGTAATAATTCAAATAGGCATCAATCATGGCATCACTCTGCATTCTGTGTGTCATTCACTGTAAAAAAATTAATGTAAGAGTGAGACAGAATATAGAATAAATATAAAATAGATAAAATTGCACAAACACAATCAACAACTCATAATGATATGATGAATATGCCAAACAAGTCCATTTAATAGATCTTTAATTAATCAAATGATGTCATGCTGGATCCATTTGTTTTGGTGGGAATACTGCAGTAAGAGTCTCATAGAGACACAAATAGGGCTTTAGCATATACCATGAATCCCTACACTTCATGGCGCTTAAGTACCGAAGTACACAAATATCATAAGTAGCACTTTGCATAAACCATGAATCCCTACACTTCATGGCACACAACAAAATAGGGCTTAACTCATCATAGAGTAACCTCCCACCAGGGTAGGCAATCATGGAACCCCTAAATTCCATGGTGCGTCCAAATGCTTATGATGCATGAATGCCTTTAATTCTTATTACTATTTAACATACCATGATATCCATATTTCCAAAACCTCTTGGAAAATACAAGTCCTCAAGGGACACAACACATAATAATTCACAAAATCATGGATTTACTGTTTCAACCACATATGTCAATAACCTCAAGGCATTCATGTACATATAACTTAATTTCGTTATTCATAATTTTTCACCACCACAATATACAAATTGTATGATACTCAACAGCATTCATAATAATTCATAATCACTCAAGAATTCAATAATAATTATTACTCATAGAGAAAACATCATTTTTATCCATAATAACCATTATAAGTAAATTTTAGCATCTCCGAACAGCGACATACGTTAGTAAAACAGTCATAATATGAGCAAATCAACTCCTTTTTAGGTGATTCCACTTTTTGTATTTCAATAACATAATTGTCTACAACTTTCATGAAGAACACACTTTCAAATTCCGAACAAAAATATCACTTATTCATGAAATACCACACTGCCTCAGGGTGAGTTTTTCAAAACGTACATATGTTAGTAATTTCAGTGTTTCTGGAGTTACAAAAATGATTTTTGCATGAAACTAGTTCTAAATTACTCTTAACACAAATATATACAATTTTCATGAAGATCATAAATTCAAATTCTAATCAGAAATACCATTTATCCACAAAATACAATACTGCCTCCAGGTGAGTTTTCAAAACGTACATATATTAGTATTTTCAACGTTTATAGAGCTACACAAATGATTTTAACATGAAACCAGTTCTAAAATACTCTTAACATAATTATCTACAACTTTCATGAAGACACCATCCACTAATTCATATCACAAAATTCCCAGTATTGAAAACAAGATTCGGATTTCATAGTTAACAGTTTTGCATCATGAACATACTTCTGTATTTTGAGCATAACTAGAGTTAAAAGCATCTTTTTAACTTTAAATCACTTTCTATAGATCCCTAACATGAATATCTACATCTTTCATGAAGACATCAAAGGCTGATTATGCATGTATAATTCCCAGAATATCAAAGTAGGCATAAAACATAGAAATAATTTTTCACTCGGACATGCAGTAGTGTTTTGGCTATAACTTTTGCTATACATACTCAATTTAATTGATTCAGGTCTCAAAATTTAGACAACAAAAAGCTCTACAACTTTCATGAAGAAGTCAGACACAAATTCATACGTTTTCAGTTTCAAAATTAAGCAACAAGTTACGAAATTAAAACTGGAATCCTAGAACAGCATACAACTCTACCCATTTCACAAATATTCACAACCCTGTCCCCTCTTACTTGTTTTGCCGACTGAAAAATGGTTCCCTGGTTGTCCTCCTGCTTCTATTTGAAGGAGTATTGAGAAATAAGGGAAGTCAAGGTAAGGATAGTTTACTAGCTTTGTTCCAACGTGTTCAGGTCTTAGCAAGGCAGAGTTAATAATGCAAAGCAAGTGGAAAACAGCTTTTCCATTAGTGGGTGTTTAGTGCTGTTAGTGGAGATAATGGAGAATTAAAAATAGGAAAGTGGTTTATAATGATCCACTTCTGGCCATCCACCCACTAGGATGAGTAATAATGGTGTTGGTTGCATTAAAAATTGCATAAGAGACAAGAAAGGAGTCAAAAGTCACTTCTGGCACTGAAAACCGACTGGAATTCCACTCGGTTAGCCTATAAACAGATTGGAATTCCTCCAATCGTGTGAAGAAGAAAAGAAAACAAGTCCCCTCGCTCAAGCGGACTCCGACTCGCTTGAGCGAGTCGTGCTATCCTCGCTTGGGCGTGAGTGGGGGAAAGAGTATCAGGGTCAAGCGCGCTTGAGCGCAGTATGCTCGCTTGGGCGAAGTAGAGAAAAGGCTGATTGAAAAGAGGAATTATGCATCAGGGTCCATCTCGCTCAAGCGAAATCCGACTCGCTTGAGCGAGTCATGCATACTCGCTCGGAATTCATCTGAATCTGACTCAATTCCTTGGTTTCTCACTCGGTAGAATCTGTCCAGACCGAGCTCTCTCTCACTCATGCTTTCACTCTGTAACCGAGTCTTCATTCAAGCATATCCACTCGGTAAACCTTCCAGAACCGACTCCCATCTAATTGAACACTCATTCGGAATCTGGGGTTCCATTCACTCAGAATACTTTTCATACCACTCGGTGTATTTAACTTCAACACAATCGGGAATGTACTTCACATTCATTACTCGGCATAGACTTACATTTTTCACTCGGAGAATACCTTTAGCCATTCATTTCTCAAGAGGAGGTTCCACAACCGTACTCCACTCGGTATTATTGATCCTAAACTGACCCAAGACTTAAATGTTGTCAATCGGAATTCCTTCACTCAGGATTTCAACTTCTGATCTTAATTGTCTCGGAAACGAGTCACTCAAGCATAATTGACTTTGAAATGAGTCCTTTGAAGATCTTGACTCGGGATCGAGTCTTCTTGGCATGTTTGACTTGGTAGTGAGTCTCTGAGACAGTATTTCACTCGGAATAAGTCCTCTTGACCATGTTCCACTCGGAAAAACACCATTTTCACTCGGTATTTCCATTTTCCACTCGGAATTCCTCTTGGTCACTCGGAATTTGCAGTTTTCGCTCGGAACAGACTCTCTTTCTCACTCGGACAGTTCTTTCTAAGGTATTTTCACTCGGAATTTGGGCCTCATTAATAATGATCTATATAAATTATAGAATTATACCCAAAATGAAACTTTTGGAGCATTAAAAGCCATCCATAGAGTGTTTTTATTCATTAATCAACACTTACAGACCTTCCATGCTTCATAAATTACATAATTGAACTACTTATTAAAGCAGGATGTTACAATATATATATATTAACATACACTCGGATCCCAATACATATATTTCATATTCATGATTATGTTCATCCACTCGGATTCTATACATATATATTTGTATACGTTATACAACATTAATATTATGAGCCGGCCAAGGCTTTAGTACATCAAACATACTCGGGATATAACATTATTCATACAGCCTCATCATAAATACCCATCACAAACCGACCTGCAAACACTGAAAAATAGTGTAGGGGTGAGCATTACATATTAAATGACAGATATTGGCTCGGATTAATCACAGAATCCACAACATGCCATAGCACACAACATCAATCAGCATATAAACACTGCCATTCAACATGAACAATCACAAGCATCTTCCGATCGGGATTTCACCCATTTCACTCGGCTATAAAGCTCAATTCACTCAGTACAAGTATACTGGCTCACTCGGATTTCTCTCAACCCCGAGACTATATCAACATTATTCATACTCCGAGCCATGCTCAAGGAGTCTGTCCGAGCCCAGCTCCAGGACTTAGCCATATTCACCATATGTTGTCATCTGATTGCCGATCGGTATAGGAGTCTAACGCATTCCAGTGGCAAATCAGATGCATACGATTTCATTCACTCGGTGTTCAACGCCAATGCACTCGGCATTTCATCAAGCGTCTCATTTCACGCTTAGTGCCCCAGGCACTGCCCGAGTCCAACCCGGGTCTTTCATCATATTCAACATTAGGACCCCGTCCTCTTCACTCGGGATTACACCCTTGTGGCACCCCGCAAGGTGTTCATATTCAATAACTCAATAACACGTATGCATATAACTTCAACTCATATTCATTCGATTGCCCACTCGAAATCTGCGTTCAACATCATGTGCACTCAGCAATTTAGCAACAATCAGATGACTCACCTTATACCACATCCACTCGGTAATCCTATGCCATCCACTCGGCAATCACTATATCGTTCACTCGGCAATCACTATGCCGTTCACTCGGATTATCATCTATTCACAAGCCTCATAGGCTGTTTCATGGGATACACTCGGACTTAGCATTTTCTAAGCCTCACACCATTGTATATGAATTTCCACTCGGAAATCAACTCTGTTAATCATCCCATGCCAATATTTCACTTAGCATTCATCATCACAGTCCCCATTCATTCATTTATCACACACAAATTCAATAACAAACATCACATGCCCTTCTGAATACATAATTACATACGGGGACTCATGAAAGGCCATACAATGCACTCAGCATACATAATACAAGCACATGCATCTCATGCATTAACTCACATCATCACAAATATCATCATACATCTCTTGGACAGATAAACATGCACCATGCAACAATAAATAATCATACATTCGGGTTCAACTCAACAACAGCACATAATACACATCAAACACAACATAATGCAATCATACCACCCGGAAATCCGTCCATAAGCCATGCATTTGAGATGTAAAGCCCCCTTATCTGGATGAAGCTTCCAGGAGTCACAGGACCACTCGGCCTAGCCACAGCAGCACCCTGCTTGGCTTTCCAACGTAGGAAGAGCCAACATGGCTTCCCTCGAAGCAGATCAGCTACCAAGCACACCATGCCAAGCCTCCAAGGCACCACAGACCTCACTCGGCCCAGTAGAGGTCCCAAACGCTATCTCCACTCAAGCCTCCAAGCCATCGAGTCAGTGGAGAACCTCCCAGCACAACATAAAGCTATTCTATACTTCCCACAGCACCGTGAGCTAGTCCTCACCATCAGTGGAGGACAACCAAGCTTCCATGCACCATCTATGCCTTTCTCTTCACAACAGCAGCACAGCACGGCCTCAACAACAGTGAGCCACTCTTCTCAAACGAGGCACCCACACAAACTACTGCAGGCTCCCAACCGAGCCCCATCCAACCCATCATATGGAGGAACAAGAAGAGGAAGAAGAAGCACAACCAGGAGGACAAAAGAGGGATCTTGACCCCAGCCTCCACGTACAGCACCATGCTAATCCTCATCACCACGCAGCCGCAGGAAGGATTCTCAACCTTCAAGGCACCCAGTACCACACTGGACTCCATCACCATGCAGCTCCACTCGGTTCTACACCATACATGAGTGGAAGGAGAAGAAGATGAAGGAGAAGATGAAGATGAAGTAAGAGAGAAGGAGGAAGCAAGAGCTTCATAGAGTTGTAGAGAGAAAGAGAAGCATTTCTCTCAATCCTCTGAAAAGCCACCAAAGGGAAATGAAGGGAAATGAGGAGAAAACGTGGAGCTGAAGCCCTATCATCTCAGCCCCTAACAGCGTCCCACTCTCATCATCTCAACATCCCATCCTCATTTAATGCAAGTCCATCAGCATTTAACGCAAACTCTCTCAGCAATGATTACTCCCATCCAACTAAGCCATCAACGTGGGGACCACGCGGGAAGGAAGGGAAAGGAGAGAGAGAACCGAAACTCTCTCTCTAATGCTACCAAGGCATTACAATTATTATTATTCAAGTTATTATTATCACTCAATAATTTGCCTAATTGGCAATTAACCTTAATCCACCATTAAATTAACAAAACCATCACCTTAATCTGGAATTTATAATTAATTAAAAATCTGGGATGTTACACTCTCCCCACCTTTTAGGAATTTCGTCCTCGAAATTCAATCATAACATACCTTAATAAACAGCTCGGCATATCATTGCATGGCACACAAAACAGCTTACAAACCAATGCTTTCCATGCATTCACCGACCAGACAATTTCCAATCGGCACAGCTCCATCTCTCAAGTGGTTACCGACCATACCACAAGAAATTCTGAGATAGCCCACTCTTAACACCTTCCACTCGGAAGTGTCACCAATTGGCTCGGAAATCACCCACTCGGGTATTCACTGCTCGGAAACATTCCAACTCAAGCAGTACACCAAATTCAAGACTTTACTTCACCTCAGAAAAGCCCCACCCTCTTAAGGATATTTCATTCTGAACATTATAATTTCACTCAGTAATTATTTCACTCGGAATTATATTCCTCTCATCTTACTCGGAGCAGTCCGATAGACTCAAACCATACCCATAAGCAGCTACAGTCTCACTTGCCCGACTTATGAACTGCTGCATCCAACTTATAGGATGATGCCTCATTCCTATAGGGTCACAACAGTTGCATCAAGTCAATGCAAAATGTACACTGCCACAATACCTATGGCATGAAGAGTCACACTGGAACAGCATCCTCGCATTCTTTTTCACTCACACCGACCAAATTCACTCGGATAATGCTGATCTATAAGCAACATATTTCCACTATTACGCACCAACACTGGTGCATCACATGCTAACAGTCGGCAAACATCAATCATCATCACAGTAAAATGCATATCATTAATAGATTTCCGACCCATACAGAGCATACATCCAGCCCATACACCTATTCTAGTGTGAATCATATGATAATAATCATCAAATGCCAACCACACTCACCATAAAATGGCATAATGGCAATCGGTTTCCAGTCCAAACCGAGTAAAAATTACTTCTTTAATCTTACTCATCATAAAATCATGGTCAATCAGCCAATCAATCCCTCAATTCATCATTCGTTTACCGATCATAACTTAGCCTTAAGCCAAAACTGCATTACATTCACTCAAATATACAACACCGGGTAACAATTCAATCAACAGTTCACTCGGTTTTCAATCACAAGACCGAGTCTAACCCAAATCCTCAGATATCCAATTTCATCAATTTCACACCCAGTTTTCTAAATTCTCATATATCCATTTCAATAATATTCCGATCATACTTGATCACGCCCAATCAATTAGGTTACCCCACCTAGTGGTCCGACATCAACTAATCATTAACTCGGTTTTCACACCTCAGAAACCGAGACACAATCTCAATTTAACATATACCTGATTTCACATTTATTCATTCATGATTATCTTCAAATTCTTAAACTAAGAATCTGCCATCAATCAATCTCATCATATATATACATTAATCAAGCAGAGTTCTCATGCCAAGGGTATAAATCATCATTAAACGAATGGTACAATCAAATATCCATAATCCGAATTCAACACACTAGGAAATTCTTGAAATCATAGTCACTCAGTTAATTCCACTTATGGATCTAGTTCGATCAACAAGCATGCATAAAATCCAATAATAGCTCACAAGCAATGATGACACTCGGTCATATTGCATACAACCGCCCACACAGTAGGCAAACCTTGGCCATGGACCTTTCGATCTGCTCTGATACCAGAATATGACACCCTGATTTTAGAGGGAAAATTTCATGAATTAATTAAAGCATAACCTGGATCCATAATAAAAACACTCCCATATATGAAGATATGAGAGCTGGTCCCACGGCCAAGGAGAAAAAGAAAGGAAGGCAAAGGCAATGAAAGGCCGACCAAGAAAGGCAGTCAGCAGAAGAACAACAGCGCCTGAGCGAAGCCCACAATACAGCGCCCACTCGCTCAAGCGAGATCCGACTCCGCTTGAGCGAGGCCGCACAACTCGCTCGGGCGAACCACCATTCGCTTAAGCGAAACCGACCCCAAGCCTTCCAACATCACACACTCGCTGAAGCGAAGCCTTCATTCGCTGAAGCGAGAAGCCACACTCGGCATTCCCATCACTCGGGAAACCGAGACATTCATTCACTCGGTAAACAATCAGGTCCAGTCGGAATTCATGTCTAAGTCCTCTCGGAATTTAATATCTTAATCCACTCAGCATCATGGGGTTCCGCCACTCGGGAACTACCCCAACAATTACCTCACTCGGTAACCCATAACTCAGTCTCTCATTTTTTTTATCCACAGTGACAACATAAAGATCCACTCGGGAAATGAGGGTATTCCCACTCGGATTCCATAAGCCCTCACGCTCGGATATTATCTAATCAAACCACTCGGTGAATTCAACCTCGAGTCACTCGGAAAATATCAGCCATTTAGCACTCGGCATAACAGAACCCTATCACTCAGAGAATACATAGGCTTCCTCCCGGCCATAAATCACTCGGTTTAATCATTCTTGACCAACTCATCATCAGAGTGGTATTCCACTCGGTAACTAATATCATTGCCGACCAATACTCATTCGGCCACACACTCGGCATTCATGCCTACTCTCACTCGGATAATCCCTTAACCATTAATTACTCAGAAATAGCCTACAAAATCAATCCCACTCGGAATGATCCAAACTCCTCAACACTCAGAGGAATTACCCAAGTAATTCACTCGGATAAATGAAATTCTTAACCACTCAGGGAAACCAATAAGTCAAGTCCCACTCGGACTCATCCCATACTTAGCCACTCAAATTACATATTACCCTATTCACTCGGAATAGGAACCCATATTCACTCGGGTTATACGTATATTTCATACTTAGAATATATCCCCAATCTAAGTTATCACAACCACTCTTCCCTTGGAAGGGATTCCCTCAGGTTCCCACTCGGAATACATAAACCATTCCCCACTCGGGGTTTACCCATGTTTTCCATTCGGAAAAGGCTGCACACATAGCCTCACTCGGAAGGAGATCAAGCCTATATACTCGGAATCCACAAGAGTCATTATCACACAGTAAGAGGCTCACACATAAGTTACACTCGGATATGGAGTCCCATACACAAGACTCACTCGGAAAAGCAAGTAAGCCATATATATTCCACTCAGGATTCATCAACTTAGAGAAATTCATACATCATCATTTCCTAGTCGGTAGGAAGCATCAAATCAACATAAATCCCTTGTATAGATATATTCTCTAATTCCAAGTCCGACTGCCAAACAGCCATACCCTTCCACCGATTCATAACCATGTTATTAACAAAACATATATGAATATACACACGCATACACTCAGATTCTTATCTTTACATATTCCATTCACCAACACATTCAATCGGTATGCATATAATACCATCACTCGAAGTATATATATATATTAACATACACTCGGATCCCAATACATATATTTCATATTCATGATTATGTTCATCCACTCGGATTCTATACATATATATTTGTATACGTTATACAACATTAATATTATGAGCTGGCCAAGGCTTTAGTACATCAAACGTACTCGGGATATAACATTATTCATACAGCCTTATCATAAATACCCATCACTCGGGTTTAAGGCCATCATAACATGCCAAACCGACCTGTAAACACTGAAAAATGGTGTAGGGGTGAGCATTACATATTAAATGACAGATATTGGCTCGGATTAATCACAGAATCCATAACATGCCATAGCACACAACATCAATCAGCATATAAACACTGCCATTCAACATGAACAATCACAAGCATCTTCCGATCGGTATTTGACCCATTTCACTCGGCTATAAAGCTCAATTCACTCAGTATAAGTATACTGGCTCACTCGGATTTCTCTCAACCCTGAGACTATATCAACATTATTCATACTCCGAGCCATGCTCAAGGAGTCTGTCCGAGCCCAGCTCCAGGACTTAGCCATATTCACCATATGTTGTCATCTGATTACCGATCGGTATAGGAGTCCAACGCATTCCAGTGGCGAATCGGATGCATACGATTTCATTCACTCGGCGTTCAACGCCAATGCACTCGGCATTTCATCAAGCGTCTCATTTCACGCTTAGTGCCCCAGGCACTGCCCGAGTCCAACCCGGGTCTTTCATCATATTCAACATTAGGACCCCGTCCTCTTCACTCGGGATTACACCCTTGTGGCACCCCGCAAGGTGTTCATATTCAATAACTCAATAACACGTATGCATATAACTTCAACTCATATTCATTCGATTGCCCACTCGGAATCTGCGTTCAACATCATGTGCACTCAGCAATTTAACAACAATCAGATGACTCACCTTATACCACATCCACTCGGCAATCCTATGCCATCCACTCGGCAATCACTATATCGTTCACTCGGCAATCACTATGCCGCTCACTCGGATTATCATTTATTCACAAGCCTCATAGGCTGTTTCATGGGATACACTCGGACTTAGCATTTTCTAAGCCTCACACCATTGTATATGAATTTCCACTTGGAAATCAACTCTGTTAATCATCCCATGCCAATATTTCACTTAGCATTCATCATCACAGTCCCCATTCATTCATTTATCACACACAAATTCAATAACAAACATCACATGCCCTTCTGAATACATAATTACATATGGGGACTCATGAAAGGCCATACAATGCACTAAGCATACATAATACAAGCACATACATCTCATGCATTAACTCACGTCATCACAAATATCATCATACATCTCTTGGACAGATAAACATACACCATGCAACAATAAATAATCATACATCCGGGTTCAACTCAACAACAGCACATAATACACATTAAACACAACATAATGCAATCATACCACCTGGAAATCCGTCCATAAGCCATGCATTTGAGATGCAAAGCCCCCCTTACCTGGATGAAGCTTCCAGGAGTCACAGGACCACTCGGTCTAGCCACAGCAGCACCCTGCTTGGCTTTCCAACGTAGGAAGAGCCAACATGGCTTCCCTCGAAGCAGATCAGCTACCAAGCACACCATGCCAAGCCTCCAAGGCACCACAGACCTCACTCGGCCCAGTAGAGGTCCCGAACGCTATCTCCACTCAAGCCTCCAAGCCATCGAGTCAGTGGAGAACCTCCCAGCATAACATGAAGCTGTTTCATACTTCCCACAGCACCGTGAGCTAGTCCTCACCATCAGTGGAGGACAACCAAGCTTCCATACACCATCTATGCCTTCCTTTTCACAACAGTAGCACAACACGGCCTCAACAACAGCGAGCCACTCTTCTCAAACGAGGCACCCACACAAACTGCAACAGGCTCCCAACCGAGCCCCATCCAACCCATCATATGGAGGAACAAGAAGAGGAAGAATAAGCACAACCAGGAGGACAAAAGAGGGATCTTGACCCCAGCCTCCACGCACAGCACCATGCTGTTCCTCATCACCACGCAGCCGTAGAAAGGATTCTCAACCTTCAAGGCACCCAGTACCACACTGGACTCCATCACCATGCAGCTCCACTCGGTTCTACACCATACGTGAGTGGAAGGAGAAGAAGATGAAGGAGAAGATGAAGATGAAGTAACAAAGAAGGAGAAATCAAGAGCTTCATAGAGTTGTAGAGAGAAGGAGAAGCATTTCTCTCAATCCTCTGAAAAGCCACTAAAGGGAAATGAAGGGAAATGAGGAGAAAACGTGGAGCTGAAGCCCTATCATCTCAGCCCCCAACAGCGTCCCACTCTCATCATCTCAATATCCCATCCTCATTTAATGCAAGTCCATCAGCATTTAATGCAAACTCTCTCAGCAATGATTACTCCTATCCAACTAAGCCATCAATGTGGGGACCACGCGGGAAGGAAGGGAAAGGAGAGAGAGAACCGAAACTCTCTCTCTAATGCTACCAAGGCATTACAATTATTATTATTCAAGTTATTATTATCACTCAATAATTTGCCTAATTGGCAATTAACCTTAATCCACCATTAAATTAACAAAACCATCACCTTAATCTAGAATTTATAATTAATTAAAAATCTGGGATGTTACACAGTTCATTGAGCTCGGAACAATACTCTCACATTGAACGACGGGTCAGGACGGATGATCTCAATCACCTATTCTGTGATTCGATGATGTAACTCTTGGCGTAACATATGTTCCCAGGACGGATGATCTCAATCACCTAATCCGTGATTTGACGATGTAACTTCTGGCGTGAACAAATTCCTATCAATCAACCATCATCTTTGTGTATCTATACAGTTCATTGAGCTCGGAACAATACTCTCACATTGACCGACGGGTTTACTCTGTGAACCGTCCCATGAGAATAATAGAAATTAATATTAGTCATCCGTCTTGTGACACCGCTTCTGAGAACAACAGATCGACTCCTGAGAACAGAAATTAACAGAAATGACACCCTACAACAGGTACCTATTTCTTAACACGCCTATACTTGGGGACAGTACTCATGTATATGTCTTTCTGTTCTAAAATTACCTAATTTTATGAGGTAATTATTTCGATTCGACCTCAACGGTTAGTCATACAGAATGGACTATCAGGTACTGAGACAATATATACATCCAAGACAAATATCTGAATAGAATTTCATTCATTCATAGAGAAGGAAAAGAAAAAGCAAAACTACATGTAACTGTTCAAAACCGAAGTTGATCCCGGTACACAACTTTACATATAAACAAAAACAAGACTACGGAGGGGGAATTTGCTCTTCAGTCTCTTTCTGCGCTTTCCCTGCTCCAAGCTCTTGTGTCCCTTCCTTTGGGATTTCCTCAGGAGTCTTCCCCTCGGGAGCCTCAGTACCTTCTGCAGATGAGGCAACTTCAGACGTAGGAAAGACGAAATCTGGTCCCATACTTTGACCCTCAGGAAGGGGAGGCAAACCGTACAAGGACTTCGGAGGATCTTCATGTCGACCATCAACCACTGTGACTAACCTTCCTCTATGGAATTCATAGAACGGATCCATACCATAGAGGCTAAGTTTCGCAGTGGGGTTGCGGTAGAAAACTTGGCGTATAGCCAGGCCGAAGGATTCTTCAACCGCCTGAGTGCATATGTCAATAGCTTCCTGCTTCTCAGTTTTTGCTACAGCCAATTCTTCCCGCAACCTCAATAGTTCCCCACTCGATCCTTCAGATTCCGTGCTCCCAGCCTTCAGTCCCTCGATCTCAAGGAGGAACTTCTTCTCCTTTTGGGACCACTCCTCGGCTTGTTTAAAGTAATCCTCCACAGCAGCTTTGCTTTTATCTTCGAGCTCAACTTGCTTAGCCTGGCTGCTACGGAGTTCTTCCTTTGATTTATCAAGCATTTCCTCCCTCTCCGCCAGTTTATCCTCCAAGTCTTTGAGCATGCCTTTAAGCTTAAGGTTCTCCTTATTCATAATATCCCCGAACTCTTTAGACTTGGCAAGGCGGTCTTCCATTAATTTTAGAGTGGCTTTGTCCTTCCCCGACGAGAGGTTGAGCTATTCTATTTTATCACTCAGCTCATCAACCTTGTCAACATCGTCGGCTAACAAACTGAATGAGTGAAGCATCCCAGTCAGTTCTGATAACTGCCATTTTCTGGCCTCACACGCCTCCTTGATTTCTTTAGTTTTAAGCGTGGGCCGGAGTTCATACAGCGGCTGAGGAAGAATCGCTAGAGTTGTTCCCCGATATGAGAGGAAGGGGGTAAGGAATGAAGTTGTTGGGTAGGAGATCAGACTAGATCCAGAAACCCCGGCAGGAATGCCCTTATGGAGTCCGGAAGAAACATCAGCTACATCCGAGGTCTCTACAGCTTTACCTTCTGAAGCCCTTCCCCTTTTTGGACTCCTCGAAGGTTTATATTTCTTCGACGGTTGATGCTGAAATCCTGAGCCATTAATTTGGTGTAAAAATCTTAGTAAAATAAAATGTGACTCTCGGATTTACACTTTGGCAAGCGCACCAGTCGTTAAAATTGTAGTGTATTTGATCGTCCCACAGGGATTGTGGTAAGTACCTCAATCTAGGACTAGTACAAGCTGAACCAACAGAAAATACATGAAGTTCATTCGGTTTTTATGGTTTTAGTGTTTTATAGTTGTTTTTGTATTTTCAGAAACATAGTTAAAGTGAAATGAAGAAAGTGATTAATAGAAAACAGGTCAGGATTGCTTCGGCTCATAATTTCCTCAAGAAACAAGCAATTAAGTATAATCGAACTTCACAATCTAAAGGACAATCCGCTTGTGGTTATTCCCTAATTCCTTAGGTGAAAAACACTAATCCTTAAGCAATGAACCTTAATTCCTTAAGTGCTCGATTAACCTAAGAATCTAATACGAAATTGGAGGTTGAACTCTAACTATTCACCTAAATTGATTAGGCCTGAACTAGTTAGAAAGCTGGAAGTTACCTAAGCTTCAGCCATGATTCCTCACTGGTGAAGTTCTTCATCAGTTCTGGATTTGTCAATCCAGCAATTCTGCTCCACTCCTCAGCTTGTTTGCCTCAGGATCTAGAAGTCGATCTACTTACTCACAGCTTCAAGACTCCATTGTTCACCTTCACAATCCCAACCTTAGGGATTTAGAACTCCATTGACTTCAGTTCCATCGAAGGATTGTGGAACGTCATGGAGGAGAGAGTTTAGAGAGAGAAAATGAAGTAGTAAGATGTTCGAAGTTTTGAATGAAAAAGATTGTGTTCTATGTATTCTCTGTCTCCCCATACTTTACAGAGTATGTACATGAATATATATATGCATCTTAACTAAACTAACTAACTTAACTAATAACTTAGAGAACTTAAGTTAACGAATAAAACTAATTACTCAGTTTACAGAGTAACCAACTAATTACAGCTCAGCTCTTAACAGGATCCAGCTCAGCCTTAGCTAATTTACAGCGCAGCACCAGCTAATTGACAGCTTACTTCTTAAATTACTTAAGGTTACAGTAGTAGAGAAGAAGGCTATAGAAGCGGAACAGTACTGCACCAAGTGTGTTGTTGGAGGGAAGGAACAATGTTTAAATTACTGCCTTTATGCTTCAGCTGCTGAGTATTCGCTTGAGCGGATTAAACTCTCGCTTGGGCGAGTTCGGGAATTGTACTACAGTGTTGCTTGGTCGCTTAAGCGTTATGGCGAAGCTTGGGCGAATTGGAAATATGTAATACAGAATGGCTTTCTCGCTCAAGCGTGATTGCTTCGCTTGAGCTAATTTTTATCCTTCGCTTTAGCGAATTTAACTCCCGCTTGAGCGAGTTGATTATTTAATCAGTATTCTGCAGTTGGCGTTTGGGTTCTTCATGCAATATTCCGAGTCCTTGTTCTCTTCCGGAGTCGGTGTCTTTGGAGTCTTCTTAAGTTAGCTTACTTGAAGTCTCACTTGGTCAGTATTTGGGCTCTTTTCAGTCGGATTCAGGAAGTCTCACTCGGATTTATCAATTTCTGCTCGGATTTGTAGGATTTCACTTGGAATTTTCTTCTTATCTTGAGTTCGCCCTGTTCCTGCACCAATAAACAGCTACTTGCCTAGCAATTATACGCTGGCTGCTTAGTGAATTTATAAATACTTCAAAATTCCTTATACAATTAATATTTTCAATCAGTTTTTATACATAAATAGCATACTTTTGAAATAATTAATTAAAACATGAATTATTAACAAATTATTAAATACTAATATCAAAACTAGACGATACTTAGTAATTTATGTTAAATAAACAGTGGAATAATTAAGTCTTTTCAAGACTTATCACATCCCCAAACTTAAAACTTTGCTTGTCCTCAAGAAAATATTCAGACTTATTAACTAACAGCATTTGATCAACACAATCAACCTTTCCTTAACTTAATTCATACTATAATTATTGAATACCGATCATGCTTTCTTCTCGCAATTTCTAAAAGTATAAAAACTTACACCTCCTTTGGGAGACAAGCTGCTGATGCTTTCCTCACTGGTCGGTGTTTAACTCTTCTCTCGGTGTATAGGGTAAATAGAATGCACTCATCACCTGCATACTAGTTAGATCAACATAGGCTTGCAACAGTTCTAAACATCATGAAATATGCCAACTCAATCGGATCAGTAAGGGCTTTTTAAGCTTATAATGGGGCTCGGCTACAGGCTCAATTATTGTTTTTCCGAGTCATAGATAGGTTACAAGATGTGTCCACTGATGCTTTGCCTCAATTCTAACTTAATTGCCTCTACTAACAACTCTCTTTACTTTTCTGACTGAATGCTACTTAATAACTTGTGCTGTTTTGCACTTTCTTTTTCTTTCAGTCCTTCGGACTTTTCCTTTCCTTTTCTTTCTTTTCTTTCCATCTTTTCCGATCAAATTTTTTTTTTCTTGTGGTGCTTTGCACCTCTTTTTTCTTTTCTGAACTTTGTTCATTTTTCTCTCGGCTTTGCCTTTCTTCCTTTTATTTTTCTACATATTTATCCATAATCAAGGTCAGAGTGTGTCCTTAATTACTGTTCGGCACACTCTTCATCCCCAAACTTATTGCTAGTCCCTAGCAATAAGCAAAAACCGAGTAATTCACCAGTGGAACATCGAGGGTACTCTAGTTGGGTTTTTCTTGGATAACTAGGCTTGTAATGTTAGGTATATAAAACGAATAAAAGGGTCTCAAGCTCAATCATAATTATTGGGTCAAAGGATGATTAATATATTAGGAAGGCTATTTTTGGCCCTGGCTAAATAATCAAAGAAGGCCTTCATCATTTCCGATTGGTTGACATACGACAATTAGCAAGCACTGAGGCAAATTCTGTCTCACTAACTAGCATGCAAGTTCACTCGGAAAAGATAAAACAGGCTCAAAAGCTCATATGAGTATAACAGTTAATCAGCCAGTCTTGTCCCAAAACTTAATGTAAGATCATACATTTAGATTGCTAACTAGCACGCCGAGTAAACATTTAATTAATGATGAAGAATAGTTATGGGCAGAGATCATGAGTTAAGCAAAAACCGATTAATTAATATATCCGACTACAACTTAACGCATCAGCAAACTTTAAATTATTAAGATGGATTTGAAATTAAATATAATTAACATATTTTATCAAATAAAGAATCGGAAAATCAAATAAGGAGTCGGGTTACTAGAATACTTCCCTTTTACCTGAGTGGCAGTGCTGGGAAGCGCGTAATCGGATTGGGACTCATGGATTTTACCAATACATATGAAAAAACTGAATAAAACAAACAATTGAACAAGAAAGTAAAATTTTCATTACATGATTAAAAATAGAAACAAGTTCACTGTTCAGAAAGCAGTTACAATAACTTCAAATTAATTACATAGAAAACATCATAAAAAAAACGTGGAACAACTGCTTAAACATTCTGATCTTCATCGTCCTTGTCCTGCTGGGAGGGAATCGTGAATCCAATGGAAGCTAACCACGCATCTCTATCCAGTGGAGCTCCCATTTCTGGTGAATGTTCAACCCTTAGTTTCGTGGCAATCTTTCTGAGCATCTGATCGTGGTTCGAGACCCGATCATAAATTTCAAGTTGCATCTTCTTTACAACCTGTAATTCCTGTAACACCAAAAGAATGTCAGAAGAAGAAGAAGAAGGACCAGCTCCTACAGATTGCTTGGGACGTTCTGGTTCTGTGGCTTTAAACTTCACAGCACAGTTTTCAACAGCCTTAACACTTTCAACCTCTGGTGACTCATTTTCCTCACTTGCAGGAGATACATTCCTTTGAACCAGAGGAGATACATCCCTTTGCTCTTGACTTCGACTATGGACATGTACAGACGAATCAGATATAGTGATGGTTGCCACTTCTCTTTCGTTGTCTATTTGTTTCCTTCGCACACTTCATTCTGCAAAGTTGGGTCTAGGTTTCTGCAGAAGTCTTTGAGATCTTCTTTTCATGATGAATGTTAAAAAAACGATGATAAACAACCTAATTAAACAAAAATAAGAATAGAAATCCAACAGAAAAACAACAAACCCAACTGTGAGATGCATGGCTTATAAATAGTGGAAAACAATAACAATGAAACAAGAAGATAATAACCATGAACTTAGAAGTGAAAGAAGTGGAAAGGTAATACCTTTCTTAGAAACCAGAAAGTGTCTTTTCGTCTTCAGTCCAAGTTCAGCATAGGTACTGAGGGTTGGAAGCTGAAAGGGTTTCTCTTTTATAATATTGAATTCAATTTTCCAGAAATGCGTAATTGCGGTCAACCTTATTTATTACTTTATTAAATGTATTACTACTGTTATTATTATTATTATGTTTATTATTTATTTATTATTATTTATATATATATATTAGATTTTTTATATATATTTTATTTTATTTTTATTTATTTATATATATATATATATTACTTGGCGTGCCATTTTTTTAGTTTTATATTTTTTTTATTTATTTTTTTTAGAATACTCAATTATTAGAGGGGTAGAAGATCGAAGAAGAGTGGGATGATACCAATGTGATGCCAAATGGACATAGGAGAATGGAAGATGGATAAATGAACAGACGATAAGACAAGAAGCGAGTTTAACTACGAGTTTAAATCCAAGGAGAATGAAAAGTATTTAAATAAATGAAATAGAGCGTATAAGAAACGAGTGACCCATTGTAATGAAATATGAGTGAATCAAGAAACGAATAATAAAAGAAACGAATAGAAGTACGAACGAATGAAGGAATACCGAGTAAATGAATAATGAGCGAAAAGAGTAAAAAGGGTGAAAGGATGATAACCGAGTGAGAAGGGAGACAGGTACCGAGTGATAAAAATCTGAGAAATGAAGAACGAGTGGCTGAGGGAGGTAGAGATAATAAAAGTCAAACAAATCGAAGTGAATTGAAAGAAAGAGGTTCTGAGTCAATGAGTGAAAACTATACTGACTGGATGAATGAGACGAGTAAACGCACAAGCCATTGGAAGAATAAATGGAAAAATGAATAACGAACCACCGAATGAATACCCCCGATGAAGGAATTGGTCCAATAAATGAAAGAATTTGAATACAACTAAAAGGATGAAAAACCAGAGTGAATGAACACCGGTTGAATGAAAACTAAATCTCAGAAAACTGGGTACTGAAAATACAAAAGTGACAGTCACGAATGAAAAACGAAGGAATGAAGAAGGAAACTGCAACATACGAAACCCGAGGAAAGTAAGTGTATGAGAAACGAGTGTGACAATGAATGAACGAGTGAACAACAGTCGTGAGATACGAGTGAACAGAGAAGTGCGTGAAAGAAAGAACGAATGAGAGTAAGGCTGAGCGAAAGAAAGAACGAGTGGAGAAAACTGAGTGATATAGATCTGAGATATGAAGAATGAGTGAATGACAATGAGAGTTCGGGCAAAGAACAAAAATGACAGGAGTGGAAAATGGAATGAATGAAATACCGAGTAAATGAAAGGCCGTGTAAACGAAACGAATACAGCGAGGGACCGAGTGAATGGAGAAACTTAGGGAATGAAAAAAGAGATGACAGGAAATTGAGTGACTTGAAATACTGAGTGTGACAATCGCAAATAAAACACGAGTAGATGAAAACGAAAAGTACAGCGTGAGAAAACTGAGAAAGAAAATAAGTAGAATGAAACGACGAGTAAATGAATACCGAGTGGATTAAACTGGGTAAAAGTGAAAAAAAAAACGAATGAACAAACAGCGAGAGGTCGGACAATTAGAAAAACAAGTGAAAGAATAGGAAAGAATGGCTGACCGACCGGGCGAACAAACATGAGTGAAAGATAGACGAAGAAGGAGATAACCTGAGTGGATAAAAGAACCACTACAGTGGAAACTGAATGGATATATATATGAGTGGCTGAAAAAGAAAAAGAACGGAAGGCGAAGCATTCATGAAATAATGGGTGAAAAAGATCGGGTGAATCAGTGATGAATGGAAGAATGGAAGAATGACCGAGTGAGTGGAGAACGAGTAAAATAAACTGACCGAGTGGAATGAAGACCGAGTGAAAAATAAGGTGAACAACGAAAGTCAGAATGATATGGAGCGACTGAGTGAGAAAAACGAGTGAATATAAGAATGACTGCATAGGGGTCCGAGTGAATCGGAATACCGAATGGATGAAGAAAAAGACGATTGAGTGACAAAATGAGTAGACGAGAGAATGAGTGAATGAAAAGCTGGATGAACAAGTAACACATGCAGAGAGATTGACACGCTGTCGTTGTCGGGTCAAATAAAAAGTTAAATTAATATAGTATAAGGTGAACAACCTTAGTCGTCTCTCGAGGACCTTAGTTCAATTAGTTACACTCAATTTAGTTATAATAAAGGGGGGGTTTGTGTTGAGCTTGAAAGGAAAATTAAGTGATTATATGATAGTGCAAAAAGTAAATTTATGAGTAGGAATAATCAAATTTAGAAACAACCAACCCAAGGAATTAATAAATCTTTAGTTAACTAATCATTGTTCACAAATATGATTAAATATAATTAATTTCTCAATCTTGAATCATTTGGAATCCCTAAATGATTATATTCTAGAAAATCTTCTAGAATTGAATTAATGAACTAATAAGAATAATCAATCGATATATTCTTATTAATTACTAAAATAACTTTAAGACCATAATTTGATTGAGTTAAGAAACTAAATAGAAATCTCTTATTTAGTAACTTAATCTTTGTTCTCAAATTGATTATTGATTAACCAACCAACATCAGTTTAGATTATAGATTGTTTAATTATATACCAATCGGTTATACACTTAAATAATCTACCATTATAAGTGCATGAGAAACAAAGAAAAGTAATTATCTTTAATCAAAATATTAAGAGCAAGAACTCAAAGTTAACATAAAGAAAAATTAAATTCCTTGAGTTGATTTTAAAAGATTAAGCTTCCATGATAATTTTTAACAATGAAAGCTAATATTAAATTTACTAAAACTTTGATTATAAAAGTAAATAACAAATAATAAAATTAACTTACTTGATATTGAGGAAGGGAAATGAAAACCATAACTTGAAGGATGGAATATAGAACAAGGAGATAAAGCAAAAGAAAGAACTAAAACTTAAGAAGCTAAAACAAAGATATAGAATTATAATGGAAACTAAAGCATGTATTTCTTATGTATTTCTTGTGTATCTTCCTTACAACTTCAAGCATCTATTTATAGGCAAGATATGATGATACTATACATTCATTTTTTGATTATTAATGCATTTTTTCAACATTGGTGGGCTTGAAATTACAATAATTCAAAAGAAGATAATGGTAGGTGTTGAAATGCATTCTCCTCTTTATCTTCTCCACCTTGCGAGTCCAATATGACCTTCTAGATGGCCGAATTTTGAAAAACCTTCAACATGAAAGTTGTAGATCTCTGTCGTATTGAGAATTTGGCGCAAGAATGAGGTCATTTGGACACCTAGAGCTCCAGATATGTGTATTTTGGTGAACTATGTCAATGCTGGTGGGATATATGAGGGCTGATTGATTCAAGTTCCATTTCTTTATTTTTTCCAGATGTAAAATAACCAAATTTGATCATCATGATGTAGCCCTCTGTCTTAGCTTTCCATGGGCTCCAAGATTAGCCCATTTGGATTACAAAACCCCAAGTTATGGCCAAAATAAGGCAAGATACTCAAGATACATACAAAAAACGAAAATTGAAACATATATACATAATACTTCAATTTAACTAAACAACATAAAACTTAATTAAAATACTATTATTAAACATAGTAATTATATAATAAACCCCAAGTGTAAAACTATAATAAGTGTATTAAAATTGATTTATCAAATTCCCCCACACTTAAGCTTTTGCACTCCAGGGCAAAACCAAACCAAAAACTAAAATGAGAAACAACAGAAAAAAAAATTTTTTTTTTTCAAATTGATTTTTTTTTTAAAGTCTAAAATAATAAGTAATGCACATCATCCCTTATATCAAGAGGTCATGATAAGTGTGAATAAGAAGCATTACATACTAGTTTCACAAATTGAGTGATCAAATCAAAGAGTGGATGAAAATGTGATAGATGTTCTCTTTATGCTCTCTATATCTCAATTGCTTGGGTTTGTGTATACTCTCAGAAATCACCCAAATAAATTAGCACTACCATAGGCTTGACAAATTTCTAATTTCCATATTTGAACACATATGCATGCAGAGATCAAAAGGACTTTATTAAGGTTGTAATGGGGCCAAGATGATATAGGGTGGATAAAATGAAATAGTATGGCTAAACTTAGGGTTGAAAAAGAGCAATGGAGTAAGTGATTTAGTGATTGTGGAAGTACATTTTGAAACTCAATACTTAGCAAAATGAAACATGATGGAGGATAAAACATGAGAATAAATCCTCCTGATTATTTTCATACATATATTCACCACTTCTTCTTTTTCTCTTTTTCTTTATTATTTATTTTTTTTTTACTTTCTTTTTGAACAATGAAACAACAACATATATATCTTGGGTACATTTCCACAATCATCAAAAATCTTTATTCATAGTAATTCCAAAACTCCTAATCAATTCCTAAGCAAAGGTGATCATGTTTTTTTTTTGGGCTATTGGCAAATTATGTGGCTGAATCAAGAAATGGATATAGGCTCAACGTGGGTAACAATGGAAAGTATGTAAGGTAAGGCATATGGCTAGTGGCTAGTTAAAAAAAATGGCCTTAATCACATCAAAGCATGCACATGGAACATAATACATCAAAAAGAAACAAGTCAAGTTCTAGAGTACTAATAAATAAGGGTTAATCAAGAAAAAGGAAAGGTGGCATAATATGATCCATCCAATTAAGCTCAAAATCTCACCGAGGGTGGTCAATCTATCACAATTCATATACAATTTGATCTTCACAAACAACTTATTAAATTAATATGCAAGGAAATTATTCATAACATGTCATGAAATATTGGACAACGGTGATGCAATTACTCATTACTTAGACAAATTTAAAAAACAAATTTAGTGAAAAGCATGTAGAATTTAAAATAAAAAACTGGAAATGATGATTTTTTTTTTGTGAACAAGAAACAAAAAAGGAAAAATAAATCATAACCAAATATTGGTGTCAAGATCCGGTTCCTTATGCTTCTTGCTCTGTACTTTTTTTTTAAGGGCGCTTAGTAACAAAGATACCTACAACAAATTGGTCAGTTCAATTGCATGTGAAATGATTAGTATAACTGAACAATTTGATTGTGTCATACAACCCAGTTTCATAGGCCTTGTGTTAGAACCCATAAGAGAAATATCATCAACACAACCATGAGTAGCATCAAGAGCAATAACATACATCTTAATTCATTCGTATGCCTATAGAAAGACTCTGCTATATCATCCATTAAGAGAAAATAAAGAACCTGATGATTGACTAGTGGTGAGGTATGGCTCCGATCTGAAAGAAAAGGATGAAGGCAAAGTGTGGCGGCTGAAGAATGATGAAGATGATGTTTATGGTTGCAGAATGGTTGATATCGAATAGAAATGATTCGGGTGAAGGTAAAGGCAAAGGTGCGGCACTAAAGTAAATATAGTGGCTATGTGTGTGTATGTGTGTTTTTATTTATTTTTTTATTTTTATTTTTTATTTTTTATGAAAAATGGTTTTGATAAGGAAGGTGAAACGATTGTGGTAATCCGAGTGAGATTTGTTATGAGGATGCGTCTCAAGAGTTTGGACTCTTTACTCAGCCCATCCCAACAAAAGTACTCATGAAAGAAAAGAAAAAAAAAATTTTTATTTTTTTATTTTAAAAAAAAAATTAAACAAAAGTGATACTGACACTATATAGTGAAGGATACGTCTCAAGACTTTGGTTCTCAAAGATGCATCTTTATGACTTTAGATACAACTTTCCCAAATTAATCTTTACTCTGTCTATCCCTCACAAAAAAAAAAATATATATATATATATAACTTAGACCATATATATAACTCAGACCCCCCCACACTTATTCAAGACATTGTCCTCAGTGTCTTATATGATTTCCACAGTCTATTTTTTTTCTTTTTCTTTTTCTTTTTTTATGATTTTTTTTAAAATATAGATAAAGGTGAGAAAGAAGTTATAACTGAAGGGTGGTGTCTGGTTCTGGATTCTTTCGCTTGTGTGTGTGATCCTTATCTTGCTTCAAGAGGGGTTGAGGTTGGGGTAAAAAGCTCTGTAAAATATCAATCAATTCATCTGCATCTGATGAAGCATGAATGAATGATCGATCATCTTGAGTTATAAGGCCCTGTTCCACAGCTTTATCTAAAAACATTAACAAACTGTCATAAAAACCATTAATATTTAATAATCCTAATGCCTTTTTATGAAAGTTCATGCTACACCATGATAAAATGCAAAATATTTCCTCAAAAGTACCAAAACCTCCAGGAAGTGCGATAAAGGCTTCAGCACCTATAACCATACGAGCCATTCGTTGATAGAGGTTTGTAACTTTTACCTTAGTTCCTACAACAATATCTGGTGTAATACCAACATGATGTAGGATGATACTAGAAACGTTGCTTCCTTCAACTAGTGCAGATAGTGCCATGGAGCCTCTCAAACCCTGTACTCCTCCTCTATACAAGACCTTTATTTCTTTCGTAGCCAATAGTTTTCCCAACTTAGTAGCTGCTATTAGGTACTCCTTACAATTACCATTGTTGGATCCACCAAGCACACAAATGGATTTGATTTTTTTCATCTCTTTTTTTTTGTGTTTTCCATATAGAGTTATGCGCCCTTATATAGATAAAAACTAAGATGAAATAATTGATGAAAGATAAAAAGTTTACATAATTATTATTATATAAAAATAAATGACGGTAATAAAGAAATTTGAAAAGACATGATTGAAGAAAATAAAAATAGGTAATTTTAAAAGTCAAAGTGAATTCAGAAAAGTAAAACATTGAAAACAACAGTAAATATGTACAGTAGTTGTGATTATGGCTCACATCTTCCTCTGGTTTTACGTCCAGTAACGGCTTAAACGCCTTCTATGAGTCGAGGTTTTTGCTACCCATCCAGTTTTCTTATAAACTGGCAAACAGGGTCGTTTAACGCCAGATTCCCAAGGCTATAGTTTTCTTTTTGTTGAATGAATAGATCATATAATTTCAGAAGGACTCCTTGAACCGTTCCACATGGATGCGTCTCAAGAGTTTGGATTAAGTTATCCAAGTTCTCTTTACTCAGTCCATCCTTTATAAATTTAATTTTGTCCTCCCGATTTATAGATACCATTCCAGGGTTCCTACAACGTGTATCACAATTCCATCTTGCACACTTATGGCAAACTCCCATCCTTTTAGCTCTTCGTTTTTTAGAATAAGAACTACGTCCCATACCTGGCAAATGTTTTATATAGGACTTATGTAATTCACCAGAGAGACGTACCTTTGCTTCAATAAGCCAACGAACATCCTCTGGAATGCCAAAATATGTGAGTAGTTTTAACCTTTGAACTCGAGCTTTGTAAATTTTTACAATCACATCGCGTGGAAGTGTAGGGAATCTTTCCTTAAGTTTTGCAAGGGTTTGTTCCATTGTCAGATTACTTTGAAGTTGTGGCTGTTTAGAAAAGAGAGAATAGAAAACGAGGTTATAGAGAATAGTAGAGATGAAGAAAGTGAAAAGGTGATAGGTTGCCTTCTATCAAGCGCTTGTTTAACGTCACGAGCCTGACGATGACCTTTTAACTACTGCAAGAAAATGTTAATAATGCCAAAACAATAATTGTAATAATGATTAAGACAAGTGTTACCACCGAAAAGAATGACGATGTAATTAATTGATATCTATTTTTTATTTATTTATTTATTTATTATTTTTTTATTTTTTATTTTTTTTTTATAAATATTGTTATTAGGAAAAATTAGTCAAAATATTTGGCATCACACAAATACACCTCCGTATCTATGTGCTCTTGGAACCCTTGAAAGAAAGGTTTAAGTCGGTGCCCATTTACCTTGAAAACCTTGTTTGTCGCTTTATCTGAAATTTCAATCACACCATAAGGAAAGATATTAGTTATTTCAAATGGGCCAGCCCATTTAGAGCGAAGCTTACCAGATATGAGCTTTAGACGTGAATTGTACAACAAAACTTTTTGTCCAATGAAAAAGTTTTTTCTCAAGATCTGTTTGTCATGAAAGGATTTGGCTTTTTCTTTATAGGTTTTAGAACTTTCATAAGCTTCCAAACGAATTTCTTCCAGTTCCTGTAGTTGGAGTTTCCTTTCTTTACCGGCCTCATTTAAGTCCAGGTTACATTGTTTTACTGCCCAATAAGCTTTGTGCTCAATTTCTACAGGTAAGTGACATGATTTTCCAAAAACAATCCTATAGGGGGACATTCCAATAGGTGTTTTATAAGTTGTTCTATAAGCCCAAAGAGCATCTTCTAACCTTTTGCTCCAATCTTTCCTATTTGGTTGTACTGTTTTTTGAAGGATCATTTTTAATTCTCGATTAGACACTTCAGCCTGCCCATTTGTTTGGGGGTGATAAGGTGTTGAAACCTTATGCATAACTCCATATTTTTTAAGAAGGGACTCCATTTTACGGTTGCAAAAATGTGATCCTTGATCACTAATGATGGCTTTAGGAACACCAAACCTGCAAAATATGTGTGATTTAACAAAATCTGCAACAACTTTAGAATCATCAGTTCGAGTAGCTTTAGCTTCAACCCATTTAGACACATAATCGACCGCAAGTAGTATATAAACAAAACCAAAAGATACAGGAAAAGGTCCCATGAAATCTATGCCCCAAACATCAAAAATTTCACAAAATAACATGGGTTGTTGAGGCATCTCATTTCTACGAGATATGTTTCCCATTCTTTGACATCGTTCGCAAGATTTACAAAACGTATATGCATCACCAAAAATTGTTGGCCAATACAAACCAGATTCTAATACTTTCCTTGCTGTACGTTGAGGTCCAAAATGTCCTCCACATGCATATGTATGACAAAATGTAAGAATGGAATGAATTTCATTTTCAGGTACACACCTTCTAATGATTTGATCACTACAAAGTTTCCATAAGTAAGGATCATCCCAAACATAGTATTTAGAATCACTTTTTAGTTTTATTATTTGTTGTTTAGATGCATGTATGGGAGTAACAGAAGCAACTAAGTAGTTTACCAAATCAGCAAACCATGGAGTGGAATCATGTATTCCCATAAGTTGTTCATCAGGAAAATCATCTTTAATGGAAATTGGGTCAAGTTCTTTTTCAATTCTGCTTAAGTGATCAGCCACCAAATTTTCTGCTCCAATTTTATCCCTAATTTCAATGTCAAATTCTTGGAGCAACAACATCCACCTGATCAATCTTGGTTTTGCATCTGGTTTCTTTAAAAGGAACTTTAATGCTGCATGATCTGAAAATACAACTACTTTTGAACCGAGCAAATAAGATCTAAATTTGTCAAGTGCAAACACAATAGCAAGTAGTTCTTTTTCTGTGGTAGTATAGTTTATTTGTGCAGTATCCAAAGTTTGTGAGGCATAGTAAATAACATGTTGTACTTTACCTACTCTTTGAGCAAGAACAGCTCCTAATGCATAATTTGATGCATCACACATAAGTTCAAATGGAAGTGACCAATCTGGTGCCTGAATGATAGGAGTGGTAGTTAAAGCTTTCTTTAAGCAATCAAAAGCCTCTTTACATTTGTCATTAAAGTCAAATGTTATATTTTTTTTGTAGTAAGTTAGACAACGGAAGGGCTATCTTACTGAAGTTTTTTATAAACCTTCTATAAAAACCTGCATGACCAAGAAAAGAACGAATATCTCGCACACAAGAGGGATAAGGTAATTGAGAAATTACAGTAATTTTTGCAGGATCTACTTCTATGCCTTTTTTAGATATCACATGGCCTAAAACTATTCCTTCTTCTACCATGAAGTGACATTTCTCATAATTAAGAACAAGGTTAGTTTCAATGCATCTATGTAATACTTTATCTAGACTATTTAAGCAAGCATCAAATGATGAACCATATACTGTGAAATCATCCATAAATACTTCCATGCAATTTTCAAGAAAATCAGCAAAGATACTAATCATGCATCGTTGAAAGGTACCAGGGGCATTGCATAAGCCAAAAGGCATCCTCCTATAAGCAAAAGTGCCAAAAGGACATGTAAATGTTGTTTTTTCTTGATCTTCTGGTGCAATATAAATTTGGAAGTAACCTGAAAATCCATCTAGAAAGCAGTAATGTGACTTACCTGCCAGTCGTTCCAACATTTGATCAATGAAAGGTAAAGGAAAATGATCCTTTCGAGTTGCTTTGTTAAGTTTCCTGTAATCAATGCATACTCGCCAACTATTTTGGATTCTGGTAGGAATTAGTTCATCATTTTCATTTTTAACCACTGTGATTCCAGACTTCTTGGGAACCACTTGTACAGGGCTGACCCAAGTGCTATCTGATATAGGGTAAATAATGCCAGCTTGTAATAATTTTGTTACCTCTTTTTTAACTACATCAAGGATCTGAGGATTAAGTCTTCTTTGTGGTTGCCTTACTGGTTTAACTTCTTCCTCTAATAGAATTCTATGCATACACATGGAAGGGCTAATACCTGGGATATCTGCCAAAGTCCAACCAATTGCTTTCTTATGCTTCTTAATAATCTGCAACAACCTTGTTTCTTGATCAACATTTAATTTGTTAGAAATAATCACTGGAAGATTCTTATCTTCCTCTAAATATGCATACTTTAAATGTTCAGGAAGAGGTTTTAACTCTAATATAGGAGGCTGCATTATTGAAGGAATCAACTTGGTTGAATTTGTCTCAGCAACTTGTACTTCAACATAATCAGATGTATTTGTAACTACTTTAATTAAATTATCACACTCTGATTCTTTTGAAACAACATCTAGAACTATATTTTCTGTTTTAAGGAAGTTTGGATCATTATTATCATTAAGTAAATATTTCTCAATTTCAGCACACACATTGCATTGATGAGAATCCATGCATGAATCACAAACAAATGAATCATAAAAATCAGACAATACAGGAAAATTAACATCATCAGATAACTTAATAATATTATCCTCAACTAAATCAGTTATTAAGTCAATTTGAAAAACAGAATGATCCTCAGTAGGATGCTTCATAGCATCTAAAATGTTGAATCTAACCACACTATCTCCAAATTCCATAGAAAGTGTTCCTGCATGCACATCTATCTTTGTTCTAGCTGTTTTTAAGAATGGTCTACCTAAAATTATTGGAGCTTTATTGGTGGAATTCTCACTTTCCATATCTAGAACATAAAAATCTGCAGGAAAAATTAAATCATTAACTTTAACAAGGACATCTTCAATAATTCCTGCAGGATGTGCAGAGCTTCGATTTGCTAATTGTATAACCACACCTGTAGTTTGCAAAGGTCCAAGGGAAAGTGAAGTAAATACAGTCATAGGCATAACATTAATAGATGCACCTAAGTCTAGCATGGCATTTTCAAATTTGTTATTGCCTATTATGCATGGAATAGTAAACGTCCCAGGGTCTTTACATTTTTCTGGTATATGTGACAAAGGTTTTTCAATTAATGCAGACACATTTCTACTTATATTAATCCTTTCATTGCCTTTTAGTCTTCTTTTATTAGTGCATAGTTCTTTAAGGAATTTGGCATATCTTGGGATTTTCTTGATGGCTTCTAATAAAGGTATATTTACCTCTACTTTTCTAAATGTTTCCAAGATCTCCTTATCCATTTTCTTATTTTGTATAGATTTTTGTCTTTGTGGAAATGGAAGAGGGATATGTTGCTTATCAGGACCAGCTGTAGAAGGAGGATTTGTAAGAGATATATTATTACTATTATTACTTGAACTATCTAAAACTTCTTCTGCATGTTTTTCTGTGACAATAGTATTTTCAGTTTGTTGTTGTTTTTCTGGTCCATGGATAGCTTTACCAGATCTTAAAGTAATTGCACTTACATTTTTAGGATTGACAATTGTCTGAGCGGGCAACTTATCTGAACCTTGAGACTGCAAATGGTTTAAAGATGTAGCCAATTGACCAATCTGATTTTCAAGAGTCTGAATTGTAGCCTCAGTTCTTTTTTGGAAGTTCAGATTATCTACTGACATTTGCTTTATCAATTCCTCCAAATTTGATTTCTCAGTGGAAGGTGCAGCTATTTGTGTAGCTTGTTGTTGTACATGAGGAGGTTGATATGGTCTGCTTGGTCCAGTATTTGCCTGAAAAGGTGCATGAGGTTGTTGTGAGGAATTACCCCATCTTAAATTAGGGTGATTCCTCCAACCAGGATTATATCTGTTAGAAGAAAGATCATAATTATTTTGTTGTTGTGGCGGTCTGTTATTGTATAAGTTGGCAGCACATACTTGAGGATTTTCATCTGGAATTTTAGCTTCCTGCAGTGAAGGACAACAATCGGTATAATGATCTGATGAAGTACAGATAGAACATACCTTAGCAGGGGTTACAGGTTGTTGTTTTTGAGACACAATAATATTTTTCATAAGTGTTGCTAGTTCAGCAAATTTACTTTCCCATTTTTTATCTCCATCATTAGTAGTTTCAATTTCATGGACTCCTCTAATTACTACAGAATTATTTCTAGTGGCATGTTGTTGAGCATTAGCAGCCATGTTCTCAATTAAAGTTTTTGCTGCATTTGTAGTTTTATTTTGCAAAGCACCACCACTAGCTGCATCAACCAAAGTTCTATCCATTGGATTAAGACCTTCATAGAAATATTGTATGAGAAGTTGATCCGTAATTTGGTGATGGGGACAACTAGCACACAATCTTTTAAATCTTTCCCAGTATTCATAAAGATTTTCCCGGTCATGTTGCCGAATGCCACATATTTCTTTTCTAATTGAGGAAGTTCTTGAAGCGGGGAAAAATTTTTCAAGAAACATTTTTTTTAAGTCATCCCAACTTGTAATAGAGCCAGGAGGAAGGTAAAATAACCAATCCTCAGCGATATCTGCTAGGGAGAAAGGAAAAGCTTTAAGTTTTACATGTTCTTCTGAAACCCCTTCAGGTTTCATGGTAGAGCAAAGGATATGAAATGCTTTTAAGTGTTTATGAGGATCTTCACCTGCACGACCATGAAACTTTGGTAACAAATGAACTAAACCAGTTTTAAGCACAAAAGGAACATCTTCCTCAGGATATAAGATGCATGATGTTTGATTAGTGACATCTGGTGTAGCTAGTTCTTTTAATGTCTTTTCAGCCATGTTATGCAAATATTCAGAAGTTGAAGGTTTAGTTTCACTATTTATGCTATTAGCTAGAATATTATTATTATTATTATTATTATTATTATTATTATTATTATTATTATTATTATTATTATTATTGTCTAATAGTTTTTTAGATGATCTAACTAATTGATGAAATGTTCTATCTATTTCAGGATCAAAAGAATATAGTGTCTCGGGATTAGATCTAGTCATGCACAATACATCTACATATATTGTAACAAAATACTGTAACTATGTAATAAAAGGAAAAAGTTATCATTTTAATTATGAAATGCTTAGAACATATATTTAAAAATTCAAAGATTTTTTTTATATTTATATTTTTTTTTCAATGGTTGAAAATGAGATTACTAGAAAATGAATACGAATATAATAAAGTGGATTTTTTTTTATTTTTTATATGCTCACATTTAACCAAACCTTAATATCTTCGATATACCTACAAAAAAAAATGTAAAATAGATTAGATAATTGAATGTAAATAATTAGGACCAAAGGTCCCCGGCAACGGCGCCAAATTTGACACGCTGTCGTTGTCGGGTCAAATAAAAAGTTAAATTAATATAGTATAAGGTGAACAACCTTAGTCGTCTCTCGAGGACCTTAGTTCAATTAGTTACACTCAATTTAGTTATAATAAAGGGGGGGTTTGTGTTGAGCTTGAAAGGAAAATTAAGTGATTATATGATAGTGCAAAAAGTAAATTTATGAGTAGGAATAATCAAATTTAGAAACAACCAACCCAAGGAATTAATAAATCTTTAGTTAACTAATCATTGTTCACAAATATGATTAAATATAATTAATTTCTCAATCTTGAATCATTTGGAATCCCTAAATGATTATATTCTAGAAAATCTTCTAGAATTGAATTAATGAACTAATAAGAATAATCAATCGATATATTCTTATTAATTACTAAAATAACTTTAAGACCATAATTTGATTGAGTTAAGAAACTAAATAGAAATCTCTTATTTAGTAACTTAATCTTTGTTCTCAAATTGATTATTGATTAACCAACCAACATCAGTTTAGATTATAGATTGTTTAATTATATACCAATCGGTTATACACTTAAATAATCTACCATTATAAGTGCATGAGAAACAAAGAAAAGTAATTATCTTTAATCAAAATATTAAGAGCAAGAACTCAAAGTTAACATAAAGAAAAATTAAATTCCTTGAGTTGATTTTAAAAGATTAAGCTTCCATGATAATTTTTAACAATGAAAGCTAATATTAAATTTACTAAAACTTTGATTATAAAAGTAAATAACAAATAATAAAATTAACTTACTTGATATTGAGGAAGGGAAATGAAAACCATAACTTGAAGGATGGAATATAGAACAAGGAGATAAAGCAAAAGAAAGAACTAAAACTTAAGAAGCTAAAACAAAGATATAGAATTATAATGGAAACTAAAGCATGTATTTCTTATGTATTTCTTGTGTATCTTCCTTACAACTTCAAGCATCTATTTATAGGCAAGATATGATGATACTATACATTCATTTTCTGATTATTAATGCATTTTTTCAACATTGGTGGGCTTGAAATTACAATAATTCAAAAGAAGATAATGGTAGGTGTTGAAATGCATTCTCCTCTTTATCTTCTCCACCTTGCGAGTCCAATATGACCTTCTATATGGCCGAATTTTGAAAAACCTTCAACATGAAAGTTGTAGATCTCTGTCTTATTGAGAATTTGGCGCAAGAATGAGGTCATTTGGACACCTAGAGCTCCAGATATATGTATTTTGGTGAACTATGTCAATGCTGGTGGGACATATGAGGGCTGATTGATTCAAGCTCCATTTCTTTATTTTTTCCAGATGTAAAATAACCAAATTTGATCATCATGATGTAGCCCTCTGTCTTAGCTTTCCATGGGCTCCAAGATTAGCCCATTTGGATTACAAAAGCCCAAGTTATGGCCAAAATAAGGCAAGATACTCAAGATACATACAAAAAACGAAAATTGAAACATATATACATAATACTTCAATTTAACTAAACAACATAAAACTTAATTAAAATACTATTATTAAACATAGTAATTATATAATAAACCCCAAGTGTAAAACTATAATAAGTGTATTAAAATTGATTTATCAGAGATCGGGTGATGAAACCGAGGAAGAACTCAGGTGGATTGAAAGCACGAATGAATGAATCAACGACTGAGAGGAAGAGATAAAGTATGGGAATGAGTGAAGGGTGAGGGTGGACAACAGAATATATGAAAAGAAGGACGAGTGAAAGATAAATGAAAGAAACTGAGTGAGGAGTGAGGAATGAGGGATCCGAGTGGAAGAAACCGGCTACTAGAGAAAGTCGAGTGGATGAAAGAATGAAAGGCCGCATGCAAATGAGACTAATGGATACAGTACTGATTGTGATGACTGAGGAATCCGAGTGATGTAAAGCCGACTGAAATAAGTCACTTTTCACTATCTGACCCGCTCATTACATCAACGATCAGAAATCCTTCCAAGTCTTCCTTTTTATTCGCAGAAATTTATTGAAAAATGCCGAGTGCAGTTCAGTCGGGAAGAAGGATTAAGAAGAAGTAACGATTATCTGAGTGTACTATTTTCACTCAACTTAGTACATTTTTCCTCTAAGTGCGAAACAACAATCAGCATTGGCTCGCCTAAGCTACCAGTGCTTCGCCTGAGCAAAATAGAAGAATCAAACTCGGATTTCCTTCTTTAACTTCACAACTTTATTCACTAACTTTTTAGTTTAGTTTTTTTTTTCTTTTTATTCATTCTAATTCAAAGTTCTAAACAAAACAATCGGAACATAGGGCTGCCTCCCTAGAGCGCTTCTTTAAGGTCACTAGCTTGACCTTATTGTATCTAAAAAGATGGCTTCAGTAACAAGGAGGTTTTCTGCCTATCAAACTCTCCTCCAAAGTAGAGTTTGAGTCGCTGGCCATTCACCTTGAAAATCCGATCGTTAGTCGGATCTTTCAGTTCGACTGCACCATGAGGAAAAACCTCATTTACAGTAAAAGGCCCAGACCACTTGGATCGAAGTTTTCCAGGGAAGAGTTTCAGTCAGGAATTGAATAACAAAACCTGATCGTCCTTCTGAAACTCTTTCTTATTAATTCGCTTATCATGCCATTTCTTTGTTTTCTCCTTATAAATGGAGGCACTTTGATAAGCGTTGAGTCGAAACTCCTCTAATTCATGGAGTTTCAAAACTCTTTCCTCCTGAGACTGGTCACAGTCTAAATTTAATAGCTTTGTGGCCCACCACGCTTTGTGTTCCAACTCCACGGGGAGATGGAAAGCCTTACCGTACACCAATTGATACGGGGACATGCCAATCGGAGTTTTAAAAGCTGTTCGGTAAGCCCACAATGCATCATCTAATCTTACCGACCAATCTTTTCTAGATTTTCCGACCACTTTTTCTAAAATTCTCTTGATTTCTCTATTGGACAGTTCGACTTGTCCACAAGTCTGTGGATGGTAAGGAGTTGATATCTTATGTAAAACCTCATAGTGACGTAGGGCTTTTTCCATTATCTTATTGCAAAAATGTGAACCCCCATCACTAATAATTACTCTTGGAACTCCAAACCTAGAGAAAATATTCTTTTTGATGAACCTAAGCACAACCTGTGCATCATTGGTTCGGGTCAGAATTGCCTCCACCCATTTGGAGACATAGTCCACAGCAACAAGAATGTATTCGTTGGAGAATGACTTAGGGAAGGGTCCCATGAAGTCGATACCCCAAACATCAAATAATTCCACAATTAGAATATTTGTCAAAGGCATGCCAGCTTTTGCAGAGAGACCTCCGCTCCTTTGACATTTATCACACCTTTTTACATATTCTTTGGAATCCTGAAAGATAGTTGGCCAGTAAAAGCCACTCTGCAACACCTTAGCTGCGGTACGGGAGGCACCATGATGACCTCCGTAATAAGAATCGTGGCAGTGCCACAAGAGCCTTTCCTGTTCGAATTCAGGCACACAGCGCCTGATTACTCCATCTATGCCTATTTTAAACAAAAATGGATCATCCCAAAGAAAAGCCTTACTATCATGAAAGAATTTTTTTCTCATTTGGGATGTCCAACCATCAGGTACCACTGAGGCACTTTTAAAGTTTGCCATGTCAGTGTACCATGGCCCAGTTATAATGGCCATCAACTTTTCGTCTGGAAATTCTTCTTTTATCAAGACAGAATCCGACTCAACTTCCAGACGAGACAATTGGTCTGCAACTGAGTTCTCTACTCCTTTTTTGTCTCGTATTTCTAAGTCAAACTCTTGGAGTAACAGAACCCACCTAATCAGTCTCGGTTTAGACTCTTTTTTAGCTAGTAAATACTTGATTGCCGAGTGGTCTGTATATACGATGACTTTGGCTCCAATCAAGTATGCACGAAATTTATCAAATGCATACACCACAGAAAGCATTTCTTTTTCAGTCGTGGTGTAATGTATTTGATTTTCATTTAACACTTTACTAGCATAATAGATCACATGAGTTAATTTCTCTTTTTTCTGACCCAGTACAGCTCCGATTGCAAAGTCACTTGCATCACACATCATTTCAAACGGTAAAGACCAGTCGGGTGATGCAAGGATCGGAGCTGAAGTCAAACTTTGTTTTAATTTTTCAAATGCCTTGACACAGTTTTCATTAAATGCAAACACCTGATCTTTCACAAGCAAATCGGTCAAAGGCTTAGCTATTTTTGAAAAATCTTTTATGAATCTTCTATAGAACCCAGCACATCCTAGAAAACTCCTTACTCCTTTCACATTGATCGGAGGAGGATGTTTTTCAATAATTTCAATTTTTGCTCGGTCCACCTGCATGCCCTCAGCAGAGATCCTATGGCCAAGGACTATCCCTTCCTTAACCATAAAATGGCATTTCTCCCAGTTAAGAACGAGATTGGTCTCTTGACATCTCATCAGCACCTTAGCTAAGTTGCTGAGGTATGTGTCAAAATTGCTCCCAAATACCGAGAAGTCATCCATGAATACTTCAATGAATTTCTCCACCATATCCCTAAAAATTGCCAGCATGCACCTTTGGAAGGTTGCTGGAGCGTTGCACAAGCCGAACGGCATGCGCCTGTATGCAAAAATTCCATAGGGACATGTGAAGGCAGTCTTTTCTTGATCCTTTGGGTCAACCACAATTTGGTTATAACCCGAGTACCCATCAAGAAAACAATAGTACTCATGTCCTGATAACCTCTCAAGCATTTGATCAACAAACGGAAGGGGGAAATGGTCTTTCCGAGTAGAGTTATTCAGCCTTCTGTAATCAATGCACATCCTCCAGCCTGTAGTTGGCCGAGTGGCAATGATTTCACCCTGGTCATTTCTTACAGTCGTCATTCCTCCCTTCTTGGGCACCACTTGGACTGGGCTAATCCAAGTGCTGTCCGAGATCGGGTAAATGATTCCCGCATCAAGGAGCTTGACCACTTCCTTTCTCACTGCTTCCTTCATAATGGGGTTCAGTCTGCATTGTGGCTGTACAATAGGGGAATAGTCATCGTCCATCAGGATTTTGTGCATACAAAAGGATGGACTGATTCCCTTCAAGTCAGCAATGTTCCAGCCAATGGCAGATTCATAAGCCTTTAATACCCCAACTAGTTTATTCTCATCCTCTTCTTTTAAGTCGGCATTAATAATGACAGGATGAGTGTCATTTCCTCTCAGGAAAACATATTTCAGATGAGAAGGTAAAGGTTTTAAATCATTTTTTTCTTCTGAAAATTCCTTTCCCTTCTCAGCTTCAGTATTTTCCAAATCATTTTTCTTTTCGAAATCACCTACTTCTAAAACTTCCAGTAGGTCCAGTATTTCCGAGTGAGAGTCAATTGACTCGGTCTCAGAGTCAAAGTCATCCTCTAAAAAAGTTTGTAGAGCCTCTTCCTTAGTTTTTAACAGTAAGGGAGTCTGGTAATTTCAACCTCTTCAATCATTAGGCAATCCATCCGTTCAGTCGGATGTTTCATGGAATTGAAGACATTAAAAATTACTTGCTCCTCCTGAACTCTCAGCATGAGTTCACCTTTTTCCACATCAATCAATGCTCTACCAGTAGCTAGGAAGGGTCTACCTAAGATCAAAGGGATCTCTCGGTCAGCTTCCATATCCAACACTATGAAGTCTGCTGGAAAGATAAATTTATCAACTTTTACTAACAAGTCTTCCAGCATCCCTTGGGGATATTTAATGGACCTGTCAGCCAACTGCAAGGACATGCGAGTCGGTTGTAAGTCATTAATTCCCAGTTTTTTCATCAAAGATAGAGGCATCAGATTTATACTGGCTCCTAGATCACAAAGAGCACTTCCTACATGAATATCCCCTATTGCACACGGTATTGTGAAAGATCCAGGATCCTCTAGCTTTTGGGGAAGTTTCTTTTGAATGATTGCGCTACACTCTTGAGTGAGAGTAATCATTTCATCCCCCCTAAGCTTCCGCTTCTTAGACAATAGTTCTTTTAAAAATTTTGCATAGGAAGGCATCTCCTGCAATGCCTCAGCAAAAGGGATATTAATGTGAAGTTTCTTGAAGACCTCTAAGAACCTAGCAAACTTCTGCTCCTCTATTTGCTTTTTAAACCTGTGCGGAAATAGAGCATTCCTCAGTTTTTCAGGAGTCAGCTTAGAAGCTTCCTCCAGAATCAGATCAACCTTTTTCTTTTTCTTTTGATGGACTTTATTTTCTTTTTCTTTTTCTGATTCATTTTTATTTTCTACTTTATCTTTATTGTCTTGCTCGGTTTCTTGTATTATTTCTTTTTCTTTTTCTGAACCTATTTCTTGACCCGGAGATGGAGAAATAATTTTTCCACTCCTAGTAATTATGGCCTTGCAATGTTCCCTTGGATTTACCTTGGTATCTCCAGGGAAATTGCCTGCTTACCTCTCAGCTAATTATTTAGAAAGCTGTCCTACTTGATTTTCTAAATTTCTTATGGATGCTTCCTGATTCTTAAAACTGGCCTGAGTGGCCTGGATAAACTGAGAAAGTACATTCTCGAGTTCGGATTTTTCTTTAACAGGAGGGTGAGAAGGTTGTTGTGGTCTATTTGTGGGTTGACTCGGTGGGATATTCTGATTCAGATGTGGACCTTTCTGCCAGGAAAAATTGGGGTGGCTCCTGTAATTAGGATTAAAGGAATTAGAAGGATAATTCCTTTGATATTGTTGCTGCCCCATATAATTCACTTGCTCGGAAGGCACAACTGGATCACACATTCCATTTTCATGGTCTCCACCACAAAAGTCACAACTGATCATAGAAACTTGACTCGGCTTTTGGAGTTCTGAAATCTGAATGCTTAATTTTTCCAAAGCCTGAGTCATCAGTTTTCTCTGAGCCAGATAGGCATCTTATGCTTCTAATTCTAATATTCCTCTCCTAGGGACTTGGTTCCTCTCACTAATCAGGCATTCATTAGAAGCCATCACATCAATCAGCTCTATAGCTTCTTCTACCGTTTTAGTTGTTAATGAGCCTCCAGCCGAGGCATCAATCAAGACTCTGGTAGCTGGCCTGACACCATTATAGAAAATAGTCACTTGCTGTACATCAGAAATCTGATGATGAGGACATCTCCTCAAGCTTTCTTTATACCTATCCCATGCTTCCATCAAGGACTCACCTTCTCTTTGCTGGAAACATGTAATTTCATTGCGCAGTTTTGCATATTTAGAAGGAGGGAAGTATTTAATCAAAAATTTCCTTTGCAAATCCTCCCAGGTGGAGATACTGCCTCTCGGTTGACTCTGCAACCAGGCTTTTGCTCGGTCCCTTAGAGAAAATGGAAACAACCTTAGTCGGATTGCTTCTTCAGGGACTCCATTCATTTTTACGGTATCACAAATTTGGAGGAAAGTTACTAAATGCAAATTTGGATCCTCAACCTCACTTTCTCCGAATTGTTCATTTCTTACCAGCTGCAGTAAAGCTGGTTTTAGTTCAAAATTGTTAGCTGCAATCGGTGGCCTAAGGATGCTAGCTTGCGATCCTTCTTCATTCGGCCTGGAGTAGTCACCTAGTGTAACTCTCCTCTGTTCCATTTCTTTTTCTTCTTTTTGCTTTTTCTCTTTTCTTAATCTACGTTCTAACAAATCAATGTCAGGATCAAAGAAGAAAGGTTCTCCTCTGCTCCTTGACTGCATACAACAATTGTTTACACGACAATGCAACTCACAGCTACGACTACACAAAACAATAACTACAAAGAAAAATACGTATTGACTGCACATAGAAACAAAAGCAAATGGTTCAGTCTAGTACCAGTCCAAGGATTGTTGATATTACTCAACAATCCCCGGCAACGGCGCCATTAACTTGATGCTGAAATTCTGAGCCATTAATTTGGTGTAAAAATCTTAGTAAAATAAAATGTGACTCTCGGATTTACACTTTGGCAAGCGCACCAGTCGTTAAAATTGTAGTGTATTTGATCGTCCCACAGGGATTGTGGTAAGTACCTCAATCTAGGACTAGTACAAGCTGAACCAACAGAAAATACATGAAGTTCATTCGGTTTTTATGGTTTTAGTGTTTTATAGTTGTTTTTGTATTTTCAGAAACAGAGTTAAAGTGAAATGAAGAAAGTGATTAATAGAAAACAGGTCAGGATTGCTTCGGCTCATAATTTCCTCAAGAAACATGCAATTAAGTATAATCAAACTTCACAATCTAGAGGACAATCCGCTTGTGGTTATTCCCTAATTCCTTAGGTGAAAAACACTAATCCTTAAGCAATGAACCTTAATTCCTTAAGTGCTCGATTAACCTAAGAATCTAATGCGAAATTGGAGGTTGAACTCTAACTATTCACCTAAATTGATTAGGCCTGAACTAGTTAGAAAGCTGGAAGTTACCTAAGCTTCAGCCATGATTCCTCACTGGTGAAGTTCTTCATCAGTTCTGGATTTGTCAATCCATCAATTCTGCTCCACTCCTCAGCTTGTTCGCCTCAGGATCTAGAAGTCGATCTACTTGCTCACAGCTTCAAGACTCCATTGTTCACCTTCACAATCCCAACCTTAGGGATTTAGAACTCCATTGACTTCAGTTCCATCGAAGGATTGTGGAACGTCATGGAGGAGAGAGTTTAGAGAGAGAAAATGAAGTAGTAAGATGTTCGAAGTTTTGAATGAAAAAGATTGTGTTCTATGTATTCTCTGTCTCCCCACACTTTACAGAGTATGTACATGAATATATATATATATGCATCTTAACTAAACTAACTAACTTAACTAATAACTTAGAGAACTTAAGTTAACGAATAAAACTAATTACTCAGTTTACAGAGTAACCAACTAATTACAGCTCAGCTCTTAAGAGGATCCAGCTCAGCCTTAGCTAATTTACAGCGCAGCACCAGCTAATTGACAGCTTACTTCTTAAATTACTTAAGGTTGCAGTAGTAGAGAAGAAGGCTATGGAAGCGAAACAGTACTACACCAAGTGTGTTGTTGGAGAGAAGGAACAGTGTTTAAATTACTGCCTTTATGCTTCAGCTGCTGAGTATTCGCTTGAGCGGATTAAACTCTCGCTTGGGCGAGTTCGGGAATTGTACTACAGTGTTGCTTGGTCGCTTAAGCGTTATGGCGAAGCTTGGGCGAATTGGAAATATGTAATACAGAATGGCTTTCTCGCTCAAGCGTGATTGCTTCGCTTGAGCTAATTTTTATCCTTCGCTTTAGCGAATTTAACTCCCGCTTGAGCGAGTTGATTATTTAATCGGTATTCTACAGTTGGCGTTCGGGTTCTTCATGCAATATTCTGAGTCCTTGTTCTCTTCCGGAGTCGGTGTCTTTGGAGTCTTCTTAAGTTAGCTTACTTGAAGTCTCGCTTGGTCAGTATTTGGGCTCTTTTCAGTCGGATTCAGGAAGTCTCACTCGGATTTATCAATTTCTACTCGGATTTGTAGGATTTCACTCAGAATTTTCTTCTTATCTTGAGTCCGCCCTGTTCCTGCACCAATAAACAGCTACTTGCCTAGCAATTATACGCTGGCTGCTTAGTGAATTTATAAATACTTCAAAATTCCTTATATAATTAATATTTTCAATCGGTTTTTATACATAAATAGCATACTTTTGAAATAATTAATTAAAACATGAATTATTAACAAATTATTAAATACTAATATCAAAACTAGACGATACTTAGTAATTTATGTTAAATAAACAGTGGAATAATTAAGTCTTTTCAAGACTTATCAACGGTCCTCTGGAAGAATCATTCTTGATCTTTCTCCTCCTCTCGGTTATTTGGGGCTGACTCGTAGTTGCGCCAACACCAGTCGAGCCGCCCTCGACCAGCGGAATCTCCCCTTCTACATCCGAGGTCAGAATAATCAATTCAGGACGATCCTTTACAGAAGTCTTAGCCTGAATTTCATTCTCACGAGCTACGGATTTACCTGCCGCTTTAAACCCCTTCAACTTATTCATCTCCGGAGATGCCTGCTCTATTTCACCTGCATACACAAACACAAGATATTAGCAACTACGAAATACTTGACACATTTGACAAAGGAGAAAAAGAGAAATAAAACGAGAATTACGTAGATATTCGTCCCGGACTCCGCTTGAACTACTTAAAAGACGCCTACACGAAAATACTTTAGAACGTGTAGTGTGTGCTTCAAGTGCGAACAACACTTTCGATGATTCGGGGATAGCTCAGATTGATTAGCATAATATGCTTGGGAGTTAAAAAGAAAATGCTTATGAGTCCAGCTCAGAGGAAATTTATTAAGACCCTCTTCATCCCTCCAAAAGACGGGTTTCTTCTTCTTAACAGATATCCGGGTAAAGTAGGATTTGAATGATTTTCCATCAACTTTAGCCGAATCGGTGTAGGATTCGAAGTTCACAAAGGAACATAGGGTCCGGAGTGTTATTAGACCAACACCGCCCTGCTTGTTAGCCCTCCGAACTACCTGAGTGTAATAGAACAGCATCGCTACAGTAGGTGTAAAGTTGAAATAATCACCCAGAACCTCTAGAGCACGGATGAGGCCCCAACCGTTGGGATGAAGTTGAGAGGGTACGCAATTTAAGAACTTTAACACACCCATCTGAAGCTCGGATAGGGAAAAACAAACTCCGAGGTAATGAAATACGAAATCATGCATGTATACGGAACGGTCATTTGGCACGACGTGGCATATCCGTTCTGTAGGGAGTGGTGCAAACACCCTGAACCACTTTTTTATTTCTTCCTCTGCATGAAGTGTGAACCTTGGTTGAATTCGAGATCCATCCTCATTTGCATGACGGGAAGCCAAGTTCTTAAACTCATCAGCTACCCAACAGAAAGGCCACCTAGCCTGAAGTTCTTCCCAGTTTAGCCTAGAGACAGCAATGCTATAGAGACCTTCTGCTGTCTTCAGAACGGTGTGATCTCCGGAGGTTCCTTCTCCAGTCGCCATTTGAGTCGCCTAGACCAAAATCTCTGATCTACGATAAAAAGTCACATCGTCAGAAGGGTGACAATCATTACTCATTTCACTTTTCAGAGCGACTATAATCAGAGGACGACTCTGAGAAGGGAAAAGTCACTTTCCACAGTGAGTAAGATCCCCTTTCTGAGCGACATGACTCAGCCCTCGGAAGAATCACAAGGATTCTTCCCCCATGACAATTAGGGTTGCGAGAAGTTAATCTCCCCCTAAATAAAGTACATTGTTTTCGAACAGAAACAGCAGGGCAAAAGAAGATGAAAATAATAGGGGAAAGAAAAATAGTTACCTCAGATGATAAGGAGGATGAAGACTGAGAAAAGCTTCGTAAAACAAGCGACAACCGTCCTTGCAAAATTTTTACAGAGTTTTGCTAAGAAATCATAAATGAGTGGAACCCAAAATCCACTAAGTGTTTCTTTAATAGGAAACGAAAGGGTTCGGTTACCAACTCTTGAGGTTGTGTCGTCCACGACTAAACGCGTTGGTTCACAAGTGAAATGACACAGTCGTTCCAAATTCATGCGCGCCAAAACAATATCAATTCGACGAAGGGCCTATCCGCTGGGCCCAGAAGTTTCAAAAATTGTAGGCCCATTAAGCCCTAAATGACGGTTACTGGGATTTCCATCTTAGACGCAATAATTGCTTGACCACGTGATTAAAAGCATTTAATGTCTAATCATGCGACGCAATTCACGCTTTACAGCCGTTACACGAATTTCAAGAGTCTTCAATTCCAACAAACTCTTGAAATTCTTATACAGCAAATCTTTGTCTGAATCCATTATGACGACGTCAAGACATCGGATCTTTCGATTAAAGAACGGTTCTTTGTAATATGATAGTACATGTGAAGAAACTATTATGCGCATAAGCATACCAATATTTAGACCTCTCGCAGGTTGAGTAGCTTATGTGAACAACTACTCAATCCCTCACACAAGCTAGGGGACATATGATCCGGTCTCAATACCGGTATCCGTTCTACAAGACATATTTCAACGTCTTTGTCAATTCACCAACGTGTGACCGGTGTCATTGGTATACATCCAGATTCTAATTTCGTATCAGGCGCTCTCCCTATACCGGTTGTCCAGGATAACACCATGACACTGGACAACACGCACGTCACTATGTAGAAGACAAAAGGCATTGCTACAGGGACCAATCAATAATTCCCTACACTACGAGCCAAAATCTGCTCACGGGAATGATCAACTTGTCCCCTAATTTTAGTCTATACTCTCTACGCTCAATATAAAATAGCCACTTGACCCAATCATGCTGGCAAGTGCACAATAAAATAATAATATATAGTGCTATTGGAGGTTAGTGGTTCCCCACTAATATGTTCTCGTATTTTGAGCCAATGAGGTATATGAACTCTCTTTATCAATGAAGGGGGGAAAAAATCTTTTTTGACTAAATCTACTTATGACTACTCTCTAAAAAACATTCCTCACTTGGAATATTATCACTGACTTGAGTGTCGGAGAATCTTTGCAGGTGACACCACCTTTCGCCCACATCAACGCGTTAGGCCGGTGTGAAGGACCTCCAGAACGCCCAATCCGCCCTCCTTATACAAGGAGAACGGATATTTACACCGGATACTCATACATCCGGTCTTCTGCATAGAATCTTCATACTATTTATGATTGACTTGACACCGGATCTCTAGACCCCGGTTCAGGACAGATCAATAACAATCCAAGTATATCGACTATGATTATCCAGAATAGTAAGGAAATATTTTTTCCTCTGTATGCCTTGTGTAACATCCCGATTTAAAAAATTAATTACCGAGTGAAATAAAGCCATTAAAATAATAATTTCAAAAGTGGAAAATTATTTATTAATTACCATTAACTTAATTAATCAAATGAGGGCTGATTAAGTGCGATTAATTATTAATTGTTGCTGATGGTGATTGGGTGACGTGAGCAGACTGCTGCTTCACGTTTTCCCACCCCACCTTTCCATTCCTTCGTGCATGCATATATAATTGGTCGTTGGGTCTCTTGCCTTTTATTCCTTCAGATTTCCCTCTGCGACTTCTCTCTTCTTCTTCCTTCTTCTTTTTTTCCTCGTCCTTCTTCTTCTTCTCTATTCTCTGTCTCCATTTTCTGCTTCTGGAAGCCATGACGACGGTGCTGTAAGGGAGTCGGAGCTCCCTCCTGCTAGTAAAGGACGATCGTCGAAGCGAGACTGCCCTGTTCCTGAGCCAATTGCGAAAGACAACAGCGTTCAAAAGGAGGCTGAACGAGTGGAGGTATCGAGCGAAGCAATGAGGCAGAGGACCAACATCCAAGCAGAAGAGTCTCTTGAAGTTTCGTAGTTGGTAGGGGGAGTATCTTATATCTTAAATGCATGGGTTATCGGGTTCCGGGTGTTGATGATTACTGCTTCTGTATTCTGTTTGTGTGTTGTGCTTGCATGAGGAGTGCGTAATACCCGGGTGCATGATGAGTGAGAGCTGAGTGTTGCATGTTTAGTCCCGTCCTTGAAATGCATGCTGATAGCCTTGAGAATGTCGAATGATTGCATGGAAAGGGTATGGTGAATTGTTGATGATGATTACCGTGTGGATTATGGGACATGTAAGTTGTTATGAATATAAAATGCTGACTGCATGTGATCAAATGTTGATGTCGTGAATCTGATAATATATTACACCGATGCATGTGCTGTCTGAGTCCTGATACTGCTGAATACTGATTGCATGAGATGCTTGTGTTGTTGAATCAATTTATTGAATCCTGATACTGCTTAACACCAATTGCATGGAACGTATGTGTTGCTGTACTCATCTATTTGAGTTATGATGCTGATTGCATGAGAAGTATGTGTGTTGGATTAACATGTTGAGTTTTGAGAATGCTTATTACCGATTGCATGTGATGCATGTATTGTTGAGTGAAAGGTTGTGTATATGAATTCTACGTTGTGTGAGGAATCCGTGTATGGCGCATGGGATGCGTTTGTGCTGGGAGCACGTAGTGTGGGACACTACCATCGGTTATTAAAAGCGTGGGACGCTATGAAATCCTTTGAGTAGGACTCAAGGTAGCCTTCGAGTGGGACTCGGGCTGCCCGTGAACACCTCCGTTGGCGCTGAGAGCGTTGGTGTCACCTTGTGGGCAAACGGTTGGGTACCTGTAAAACGGCCAAGATGTTGGGAGCTGAATTGATAGCTAAGAGCTATGTATAAAAAGGCTGGGAGCCTACGTTACAACGTCGAAAACCGATTACACACGAATACGGAACCGAGTGAATTATTCTGTGTGCATATACTGACTGTGCCGATTAAAATCTGTTCTATGTATGATTGTTAATGTTATTGAAATGTTATGTGTATGTTTAATGATAGCCGTGTGCATTTATATTGCTGCATGATTGAGGATAATCTGAGTCAGTATCTATCATTTAATATCTAAGATACTCACCCCCCTACTGTGGTAATTTTTCAGTGAATGTCTCTCGGAATGATCAATGGAAGAGGAGCTGAATGCCGAGTGAAGTGCTGGTGCACTGTGGAAATTATGTGTTTATGTATATGCTGTGTATATGTCTTGTTAAGCCTTGGCCGGCTCGTATTTCAGTCGTAGTCTCTTTATACTAGAACTTGAACCCTCTCGGGTAGAAGACGTGATTTTGTGCCTGTAATTATTTATATCCTTCTCTATATCTATCATACTGTGTGTTGTTCTATATTGTGAATGATCCGAGTACTAGATGTATGCATACTTGGAGTGCGTGAGGTTGGTATAGTTATGGGTATAAATGGGGTTAAGAGTTGATGTGGGAAGCGAGACCGTGATTCATTCTGAGTGCAGAAGAGTTTAAGTATTACCGAGTGAATGAGAGCACGGGACACCGAGTGAGGATTGATCTAGATACTTACCGAGTGATAACCGTTAGGATTTTCCCGAGTGTAGAATAACTGAATATTTCTGGGTGGTTAAGATTAGAAGAAAACCGAGTGGGGACTGACTTAATGATTTTCCCCGAACGAATAAGTTATGAATGCCGGGTGGAGTAGCTACCATTCTCCGAGGGAATGAGTTGTATGATAACTCTGGGTCCCGAGTATCTAGATAGCCGAGTGTAACTCCTCGCTCAGCGAATGAAGGATTCGCTCCAACGAGTGTGTGGACTTGGAAGGCTTCTGGGTAGTCCGCTTAAGCGTATGGTACTCCGCCCGAGCGAGTTGGACTACCTCGCTCAAGCGTGTTAAGCCTCGCTTGGGCGAGTGGGCTTTGTTTATGGGATCCGCCCGTGCGTTTCTCCTCCCGTTGTCTACCTTCTTGGGTCGGTTTTTGGTCCTCTTGTCTTCCTCTCTCTTATTTCTTTTGTGCCGATCCTTCTTGGTTTATTTGGGAAAAATTTTCCCTATTTTTTTAGGTTTATTTATTTATTAAAAATAGGGTGTTATACCTTGGACACTAAAAGGACCCCATATATCTACATGAATTAAATCAAATAGACCTGCAACTCTACTATTACTCAAAAGGAAAGAAAGCCTTTTCTGCTCGGAAGCATAAAATCAATCATACAACAATTTGCCATTAATTGTGATGGAACGATAATCCTTCATCATGGATTGACATGAGCTAGGGAGAGATATCTTAGTCTATAATGCCACAAGGCACTCTCAGGAATCATATACATGAAACTGACAATATTACTAGCACTATGTAAGCTATCATATAAGGGTGCTAAAGGTAACTAAACCTCCAATTGATACAAGCCATCTTTAGCATTAATTAAACCAATCATCTTATTATTCTTCACATCCTGTATTCTAAAAGTGTTATGATTAAAAACCAGTTGACAATCATTGTAACATCCTGATTTAAAACAAATTACCGGGTGAAATTGAGCCATTGGAATAATAATTGCAAAGTGGGAAAATTATTTATTAATTATAATTAACTTGATTAGTTTAGCTTAAGAAAATCGTGGCTGGTTAAGTGTGATTAATTATTAATTGTTGTCCGCTTGTGATTGGGTATAGCGTGAGTGGGCTGCTGCTTCACGCTTTCCCACCCCACTCTTCCCTTCCTTCGTGCATGCATATATAATTGGTCGTTGGGTCTCTTTGCCTTTCATTCCTTCAGATTTTCCTCTGTGACTTCTCTCTTCTTCTTTCTTCTTCTTTTCTTCTTCGTTCTTCTTCTTCTTCTCTGTTCTCTGTCTCTATTTTCTGCTTTCGGAAGCCACGACGACAGTGCTGCAGAGGAGACGGAGCTCTCTCATGCTAGTGAAAGACGATCATCGAAGCGGAAGAAGAAACAGCCCCTGTTCCTGAGTCAATCGTGGAAGACAATAGTGTTCAAGAGGAGGCTAAACGAGTGGAAGTATCGAGTGAAGCAGCAAGGCAGAGGACCAACGTCTAAGCAAAAGAGTCTCTCGGAGTTTCGTAGTTGGTAGGGGGAGTACCTTATATCTTAAATGCATGGGTTATGGATGGGTTCTGGGTGCTGATGATTGCTGCTCTATATTCTGTTTATGTGATGTACTTGCATGAGGAGTGTGCAATACCCGGGTGCATGATGAGTGACAGTTGAGTGTTGCATGTTTAGTCCCATCCTTGAAATGCATGCTGATAGCCTTGAGAATGTCGAACGATTGCATGGAAAGGGTGTGCTGAATTGTTGATGATGATTACCGTGTGGTTTATGTGACATGTAAGTCGTTATGAATATAAAATACTGACTGCATGTGATCAAATGTTGACGTAGTGAATCTGATAATATATCATACCGATACATGTGCTGTCTGAGTCCTGATACTGCTAAATACCAATTGCATGAGATGCTTGTGTTGTTGGATTAATTTATTGAATCCTGATACTGCTTGACACCGATTGCATGGAACGCATGTGTTGCTGTATTCATCTATTTGAGCTATGATACTGATTGCATGAGAAGCATGTGTGTTGGATTAATATGTTGAGTTTTGAGAATGCTTATTACCGATTGCATGTGATGCATGTATTGTTGAGTGAAAGGTTGTGTATATGAATTCTGTGTTGTGTGATGAATCCGCGTGTGGCGCATGGGATGCGTTTTTGCTGGGAGCACGTAGTGTGGGACACCACCATCGGTTATTTAAAAAGCGTAGGACGCTGTGAAATCCTTTTGAGTGGGACTCAAGGTAGCCTTTGAGTGGGACTCGGGCTGCCCATGAACACCTCCGTTGGCGCTGAGAGCATTGGTGTCACCTTGTGGGCAAATGGTTGGGTACCTGTAAAACGGCCAAGCAGCTGGGAGCTGGGTTGATAGCTGAGAGCTATGTATAAAAAGGCTGGGAACCTACGTTGCAACGTTAAAAACCGATTACACACGAATGCGGAACCGAGTGAATTATTCTGTGTGCATATACTGTTGATATCGATTGAAATCTGTTCTGTGAATAATTGTTAATGTTATTGTAATATTATGTGCATATAACCGAGTGAGACTGATGGATTCTGATCGTGAAATGTTGAATATGTACGTCCTGGTTAAATTGGTGTTATGTATGTTTGATAGTAGCCGTGTACATTATATTGCTGCATGATTGAGGATAATCTGAGTCAGTATCTATCATTTAATATCTAAGATACTCACCCCTACTGTGGCAATTTTTCAGTGAATGTCTCTCGGAATGAGAAGTGGAGGAGGAGCTGAATGCTGAGTGAAGTGCTGGTGCACTATGGAATTATGTGTTTATGTATATTCTGTGTATATGTCTTGTTAAGCCTTGGCCGGCTCGTATTTCAGTCGCAGTCTCTTTATACTAGAACTTGAACCTTCTTGGGTAGAAGACATGATTGTGTTCCTGTAATTATTTATATCCCTCTCTATATCTATCACCCTGTGTGTTGTTCTATATTGCGTGAATGATCCGAGTAATATATGTATATGTACTTACTGAGTGTGTGAGGTTGGTATAACCATGGGTAGAAATGGGATTAAGAGTTGATGTGGGAAGCGAGACCGTGATTTATTCTGAGTGCTGAAGAGTTTAAGTATTACCGAGTGAATGAAAGCACGGGACACCGAGTGAGGATTGATCTAGATACTTTCCGAGTGATAACTGTTAGGATTTTCCTGAGTGTAGAATAACTAATTATTTCCGAGTGGTTAAGAGTAGAAGAAACCCGAGTCGGGATTGACTTAATGGTTTTCCCCGAGCGAATAAGTTGTCACATGCCGAGTGGATTAACTATCATTTTCCGAGTGAATGAGTTGTATGATAACTCTAGATCCCGAGTGTCTGGATATCTGAGTGTAGCTCCGCGCTTCAGCGAATGAAGGATTCGCTCCAGCGAGTGTGTGGGCTTGGACGGTTTTTGGGTGAGCATCGCTTAAGCGTGGGGTGCTTCGCCCGAGCGAGTTGGGTTATCTCGCTCAAACGTGTTGGATCTCGCTCGAGCGAGTAAGCGTTGTTCTGTGGTTCTCGCTTGAGCGGTTTGTTTTTCCGCCGTATATCTCCGAATGGTTTTGTTCCCTTGCCTTCCGTCCCTTATTTCTTTTGTGCCCGGTTCTTCTTGGTTTACTTGGGAAAAATTTCCCTGTTTTTAGGTTTATTTATTTATTAAATTAGGGTGTTACATTTTGGTATCAGAGCAGACCGAAAGGTCCATGGCCAAGGTGTGCTTATCGAGTATAAGCGGTTGTATGTATTATGACCGAGTGGTCATCATTATTGTGATATTCTGATTGAACATGATTGATGTTGAGATATTGATTTGAGGATAGAAGGTAACTCCTCTCCCGGTCCGATTGATTGCATGACGTATATATATATATGGTATAATGTGCTATAATCAGTGGATATGGGGATGAGATCCGATCGGAAGAATGTAACCTTGTAAACTTATCCTTGAAGGGGTGTTAATTTCAGGATAAGTCATGGCAAATCGTCAAAGCATGGAGGCCATAGCCACGACATTCCAACATTTTGCGGACGTGTTCGAGAGGCAGGGCCAGCCTCGAGCTGAAGATGGCCAAGTGTTGGACCGCTTCCTGAAGAGGAAGCCGAGCGAGTTTCAAGGAGGACGTAACCCCGAGGCAGCTTATAAATGGACTCAGGAGTTAGAGAGGATTTTTGGGGGTCTTCACTGTACCGAGGCCCAAAAGGTGGAGTACGCAGTGTACATGCTGCGGGACGAAGCAGAGAACTGGTGGAAGATCGCCAGAAACCGACTGACTGATGCTGATACCCAGATGACCTGGGAAAATTTCAAGACATGCTTCTTAGAGAAATATTTCCCCGACACAATCAGGAGTCAGAAGGAACTGGAATTCATGGAATTAAAACAGGGCTCCATGTTTGTGGAAGAGTACGCAGCTAGATTTAAAGAATTATGCTTATTCTACCCGCCCTTCCAACAACCTGGAACGGAGAATTCCAAATGCCTTAAATTTGAGAACGGATTGAGATCAGACATTAAAAGAGCCTGCAGATACCAAGAAATTAGGAGTTTTCCTGTATTGGTGAATAAGTGTAGAATTTTTAAAGAGGACGACAAGGCCCACTCGGGCCAGAGTAGCAAAGCAGACCATTACTTGAAGCCCCAGCAATCCCGCTTCAAGAGGCCGAACAATGCTGGTAGGAACAGACCCTTTTCCAGATTTGGGAGTCGAAGCCAGCCAGAAAGACGACCAGTTATGGGAAACGGAAAATGTTTTAAGTGTGGAGGAAGTCATTACGCTCGAGACTGCAACAACGATGGTGAGATGGTGTGCTTCCATTGTAATAAGAGGGGGCACATTCGCCCTGACTGCCCCCAACTCCGTCAAGCAAATACCAATGTGCGTCAGGGAGGTTTCCAAGAGAGGAGCCGTGGGAATGATAGTCAAAGATCGGGGGGCAGAGGCAGCAGAGCCAGAGGAAACATGATGTTTGCTCCAAATGACTGAGAAAGAAATACCGACCAACCAGCGGTGGGAAGAGTCTACACCCTCAACGCAGAAGATGCTACACAAACGAATGACTTGGTACAATGTAAGTGCTCACTCGGTAGATATACACTTAATGTAGTCTTTGATTCGGGAGCCACCCATTCTTTTATAGCTGATGAGTGTGTGAGGCGTTTAAAGTTGCCGACTGTGTATATGGATCGGACTTTGGAAGTAGCCAATCTGACTGGCACTAAGGTGTTAACATCATCAATGTGTAAAGATGTAACGTTTGTGTTGGGCGATCGGAGTTTCACCTTCGATTTGGTGTGCGTGCCTTTAAAGGATCTCGACATTGTACTCAGCATGGATTGGCTTTCAGCCAACAAGGTATTGGTGGACTGTCGGAACAGAAGAATAATCTTTCCGAGGCAGACTAGTGAAGACTACACGGTACCAGGTATAGCCCAGTTATTTATGATGCTTTGTCTAACTGAAGGGGAGGCTAAAGCCCGAGTGAACGAAATTCTAACTGTTTGTGAATTCCTAGAGGTGTTTCCGGAAGATGTGCCAGGTGTCCCTCCAACTAGAGAAGTTGAGTTCTCTATAGACCTGATCCCTGGAGCCGAGCCAGTCTCTAGTGCACCTTATAGAATGTCCCCAACAGAATTGGCTGAGCTGAAAAAGCAGGTGGATGAGTTACTCGGAAAACAATTCATTAGGCCAAGTGTATCACCATGGGGTGCACCTGTACTACTTGTTAAGAAGAAGGATGGCAGCATGAGACTATGCATAGATTACCGACAGCTAAATAAACTCATGATTAAGAACCGATACCTGTTGCCCAGGATCAACGATCTGATTGAACAACTGCGTGGTGCTTCAGTCTTCTCAAAGATCGATTTACGGTCAGGATACCACCAAATCCGGGTGAAGGACTCGGATATTCCCAAGACTGCCTTTAGGACTCGGTATGGCCACTACGAGTATGTAGTGATGCCGTTCGGTGTGACAAATGCACCTGCCATATTCATGAATTACATGAATAGCATATTCCACCCGTACTTAGACCGATTCGTAGTAGTTTTTATCGATGATATCCTAGTCTATTCCAAGACCTTTGATGAGCATGAAGAACACCTCCGAGCGGTACTTCAAGTCTTGAAGGAGAAGCAGCTGTTTGTAAAATTTTCGAAGTGCGATTTCTGGATGGATAAGATCCACTTTCTCGGACATGTGATTTCCAAGGAGGGTGTCTCGGTAGACCCTTCGAAGGTGGCAGCTATAATGGCATGGGAGAGACCCGAATCGGTCTCAGAGATAAGGAGCTTTATGGGCCTGGCTGGTTATTATAGGCGGTTTATTGAAGGTTTTTATAAGCTAGCTTTGCCACTGACTAAATTGACCCGGAAAAACGTTCCCCTCGTGTGGAGTTCCGAGTGCGAGAGCAGTTTCTGAGAGCTAAAAGACAATTTGACAACCGCTCTAGTATTGGCATTGCCTGACTTGTAAGAGAGCTTCATGGTTTACTGTGATGCGTCGGGACTCGGATTGGGATGCGTGCTAATGCAGAAAGACCGAGTAATAGCTTATGCCTCTCGGCAATTGAGGCCTCACGAACAGTATTACCTAACCCACTACTTGGAATTAGCAGTTGTGGTCTTCGCATTGAAAATATGGAGTCACTACTTGTACGGTTCTAAATTCAAAGTTTACAACGACCACAAGAGCCTCAAATATTTATTCGACCAGAAGGAGCTGAACATGAGGCAGAGGAGATGGATGGAATTTTTAAAAGATTATGACTTCGAGCTGAAGTACCATCCAGGTAAGGCAAACGTTGTTGCCAACGCGTTGAGTCGGAAATCCCTCCATATAGCAGTGATGATGGTGAAGGAGGTGGAGTTGTTGGAACAGTTTCGAGACATAAACTTACATGTTGACATCCCTTTATCTCGGAAAATAACAATCGGTACGTTGAGGATTACCAATGAATTTCTAAAGTCCGTGTACGAACAACAGTAGTCAGATTCCTACTTGGCTGAGATGAAGGAGACTCAAGCCAAAGGAAAGGACTTGTCCTTGACCGAGGGATCGGATGGAATCTTCAGAGTGAGAAACAGAGTATACGTGCCGGGTGGAGGAGAATTAAGAAGAATGGTGCTCGATGAAGCCCACAAAAGCCTGCTAAGTATCCACCCGGGTACCATGAAGATGTACCACGATCTAAGAACACGATTTTGGTGGCCCGGATTAAAGAGGAATGTGGCAGAATACGTGGCTCGGTGTATTACCTGTCAAAAATCGAAGGTTGAGCACCAGAAGCCGTATGGTGCATTGCAACCCTTAGAGATTCCCGTGTGGAAATGGGACTCAATCGCCATGGACTTTGTCATGGGATTGCCAAAAAACCGAGCAGGCCATGATGTGATTTGGGTCATTGTTGACCGACTGACAAAAGGTGCACACTTCCTACCTGTGAACATAAGATACCCGTTGCATAAGTTAGCCCAGATTTACATTCGTGAAATTGTCCGACTGCATGGTGTGCCGACTTCCATCGTATCGGATAGGGATCCTAGATTCACGTCCCGGTTTTGGGCCAGCCTGCACCAGGAATTGGGCACGAAACTTTGGCTAAGTTCCGCTTACCACCCCCAATCGGATGGACAATCTGAGCGAATGATACAAAGTTTGGAGGACTTACTGAGGGCGTGTGTGTTGGAACACGGTGGAGATTGGGAGCAGTACCTTTCCCTGATCGAATTTACGTACAACAACAGCCACCACAACAGTATTGGCATGGCACCCTATGAAGCACTATATGGTTGGAGATGCCGAACCCCACTTTGTTGGTCGGAAACGGGTGAGGGTCTGCTATTGGGACCAGAAATTGTGAAGCAAACCTCAGAACAGATTCGAGTGATAAGGGAAAAGATGAAGGCGTCTCAGGATAGGCAGAAAAGCTACCATGATAAACGAACCAAACTGCTAGAGTTTTCAGTCGGAGACAGGGTGTTTCTGAAGACTTCACCAGGTAAAGGAGTCGGGCGAGCCTTGAAAAGTGGGAAACTGAACCCGCGATATATTGGACCTTACCAAATATTAGAGCGGATCGGTCCCGTGGCGTACCGAATAGCGTTACCGACTCATTTATCCCGATTGCATAACGTGTTTCATGTGTCTCAATTAAGGAAGTACCTACACGATTCCACTCACACGATGTCGGATGATGAAGTGGAGATTAAAGAGGACCTGACCACTTTGACTATACCGACTAGAATAGTGGACCGATCGGTAAAGCGTTTAAGGAGTAAGGATGTGTAACTGGTTGAAGTAGAGTGCCAGCAGGACGGGTATACCTCTTATACCTGGGAACGCGAGGATGCCATGAGGCAACAGTACCCCGAGTTGTTTGATCAAGGTGAGTTACCGATTGAATTTCGAGGACAAAATTCTTTTGAGAGGGGAGAACTGTAACATCCTGATTTAAAATGAATTACCGGGTGAAATTAAGCCATTGGAATAATAATTGCAAAGTGGGAAAATTATTTATTAATTATAATTAACTTGATTAGTTTAGCTTAAGAAAATAATGGCTGGTTAAGTGTGATTAATTATTAATTGTTGTCCGCTTGTGATTGGGTATAGCGTGAGTGGGCTGCTGCTTCACGCTTTCCCACCCCACTCTTCCCTTCCTTCGTGCATGCATATATAATTGGTCGTTGGGTCTCTTTGCCTTTCATTCCTTCAGATTTTCCTCTGCGACTTCTCTCTTCTTCTTTCTTCTTCTTTTCTTCTTCGTTCTTCTTCTTCTTCTCTGTTCTCTGTCTCCATTTTCTGCTTTCGGAAGCCACGACGACGGTGCTGCAGAGGAGACGGAGCTCTCTCATGCTAGTGAAAGACGATCGTCGAAGCGGAAGAAGAAACAGCCCCTGTTCCTGAGTCAATCGTGGAAGACAATAGTGTTCAAGAGGAGGCTGAACGAGTGGAAGTATCGAGCGAAGCAGCAAGGCAGAGGACCAACGTCTAAGCAAAAGAGTCTCTCGGAGTTTCGTAGTTGGTAGGGGGAGTACCTTATATCTTAAATGCATGGGTTATGGACGGGTTCCGGGTGCTGATGATTGCTGCTCTGTATTCTGTTTATGTGATGTACTTGCATGAGAAGTGTGCAATACCCGGGTGCATGATGAGTGAGAGTTGAGTGTTGCATGTTTAGTCCCATCCTTGAAATGCATGCTGATAGCCTTGAGAATGTCGAACAATTGCATGGAAAGGGTGTGCTGAATTGTTGATGATGATTACCGTGTGGTTTATGTGACATGTAAGTCGTTATGAATATAAAATACTGACTGCATGTGATCAAATGTTGACGTAGTGAATCTGATAATATATCATACCGATACATGTGCTGTCTGAGTCCTGATACTGCTAAATACCAATTGCATGAGATGCTTGTGTTGTTGGATTAATTTATTGAATCCTGATACTGCTTGACACCGATTGCATGGAACGCATGTGTTGCTGTATTCATCTATTTGAGCTATGATACTGATTGCATGAGAAGCATGTGTGTTGGATTAATATGTTGAGTTCTGAGAATGCTTATTACCGATTGCATGTGATGCATGTATTGTTGAGTGAAGGGTTGTGTATATGAATTCTGTGTTGTGTGATGAATCCGCGTGTGGCGCATGGGATGCGTTTGTGCTGGGAGCACGTAGTGTGGGACACTACCATTGGTTATTTAAAAAGCGTGGGACGCTGTGAAATCCTTTTGAGTGGGACTCAAGGTAGCCTTTGAGTGGGACTCGGGCTGCCCGTGAACACCTCCGTTGGCGCTTAGAGCGTTGGTGTCATCTTGTGGGAAAACTGTTGGGTACCTGTAAAATGGCCGAGTAGCTGGGAGCTGAGTTGATAGCTGAGAGCTATGTATAAAAAGGCTGGGAGCCTACGTTGCAACGTCAAAAACCGATTACACACAAATGTGGAACCGAGTGAATTATTCTGTGTGCATATACTGTTGATATCGATTGAAATCTGTTCTGTGAATAATTGTTAATGTTATTGTAATATTATGTGCACATAACCGAGTGAGACTGATGGATTCTGATCGTGAAATGTTGAATATGTACTTCCTGGTTAAATTTGTATTGTGTATGTTTGATAGTAGCCGTGTACATTATATTGCTGCATGATTGAGGATAATCCGAGTCAGTATCTATCATTTAATATCTAGGATACTCACCCCTACTGTGGCAATTTTTCAGTGAATGTCTCTCGGAATGAGGAGTGGAGGAGGAGCTGAATGCTGAGTGAAGTGCTGGTGCACTATGGAATTATGTATTATGTATATTCCGTGTATATGTCTTGTTAAGCCTTGGCCGGCTCGTATTTCAGTCGTAGTCTCTTTATACTAGAACTTGAACCCTCTTGGGTAGAAGACATGATTGTGTGCCAGTAATTATTTATATCCCTCTCTATATCTATCACCCTGTGTGTTGTTCTATATTGCGTGAATGATCCGAGTAATATATGTATATGTACTTACTGAGTGTGTGAGGTTGGTATAACCATGGGTAGAAATGGGATTAAGAGTTGATGTGGGAAGCGAGACCGTGATTTATTCTGAGTGCCGAAGAGTTTAAGTATTATCGAGTGAATGAGAGCACGGGACACCGAGTGAGGATTGATCTAGATACTTTCCGAGTGATAACTGTTAGGATTTTCCTGAGTGTAGAATAACTAATTATTTCCGAGTGGTTAAGAGTAGAAGAAACCCGAGTGGGGATTGACTTAATGGTTTTCCCCGAGCGAATAAGTTGTCACATGCCGAGTGGATTAGCTATCATTTTCCGAGTGAATGAGTTGTATGATAACTCTGGATCCCGAGTGTCTGGATATCCGAGTGTAGCTCCTCGCTTCAGCGAATGAAGGATTCGCTCCAGCGAGTGTGTGGGCTTGGACGGTTTTTGGGTGAGCATCGCTTAAGCGTGTGGTGCTTCGCCCGAGCGAGTTGGGTTATCTCGCTCAAGCGTGTTGGATCTCGCTCGAGCGAGTAAGCGTTGTTCTGTGGTTCTCGCTTGAGCGGTTTGTTTTTCCGTCGTATGTCTCCGAATGGTTTTGTTCCCTTGCCTTCTGTCCCTTATTTCTTTTGTGCCCGGTTCTTCTTGGTTTACTTGGGAAAAATTTTCCCTGTTTTAGGGTTTGTTTATTTATTAAATTAGGGTGTTACCATCATGATTTAGAATCAGCTTATTTATAGATATGATGTTGAATTTAAACTCGGGCAAGTACAAAACATCATGAAGCAGTAGATCATAGTAGAGCCTAACAGAACCACTAAGTTCAGTAAAAACCTTGCTTCCATTAGGCAAATGAACTGAGAAAAGAGGTATGTGATTGAGGGACTCAGAACTCTATGAGCACATATAGCATTTTTTGCTCCTGAGTCTAAACTCCAAAAGCTAGTGTTGTGTTTGTGTTGTGTGGAGCAAGACATTACGAGATACTTGTTCTATGACATGTGGATAATATGCCAATTGAACTGATGTTATTTGCCACAAGTGCATTTTCCACTGCTGCTTGGTGGTTTGCTTGTTGAATTAAAGCTAAAATGCTTTTTTTTCTATTCAGTTATGAAAGAAATTGCTTCTCCAAGTTTTTCTTCTCCTTTTATTGAGTAACTATCATTTGCATCCACTTCAGAACTTTTAACATATGCATGGTTAGTTCAATTTGAGTGTTTAAATTTGAAATTTGAGGGAAAACCATGTTTCCTATAACATGTATCTATGGTATATCCAACTTTTCTGCAATATGAATAGATTTTGCTCCTGCCATTGCCATTAAAACCTCTTCCTCTGTGAAACTTTTCCTTCCTTCCATCATATTAACCAACACATCAGAACCATCCTCCTGACCTCCTGATTCAGGATTGGTTTTCTTTTCATGCTGTAAAACTAGAGAAAAAACCTTGTTCAGACTCGGCATAGGATCCATGAGTAGGATCTGTGACTTTACAACATAAGGAATCAAATTATGCAGTCTTGAACTCTATATTTCTTCACATTTTCAATAGCTTCACGCATGCATCTCATAGTACAAGTACACATAGATAATAGCAAGTAGTTTTCCAATTCCTCCCACAGAACCTCTAGATTTGTAAAATAGGTGGTAACAGAGGATTCACTCTGCTTGAAGCTATAGATTTCCTGTTGTAACTCTGAGATACGTGTAACATCCCAAGTAATTAAATTTAATTATTAGCGATATATAAATAGTAAAGAATATATTAATTGGATTTTAGTTGGTTTTTTTTCTTACTAAATCATTATAAATTTGAAGTTGTTTAAAGACGATAAATAAATTAATTAATTTTTAACCATTAAGTGTAAATTTAAAATTTAAAGTAAAGAGGTGGTGGTAATTTATAAATTACCAATAGTAAAAGTAAGTTTTATTAAAAGATAATAAAAGAAAATAGAAATAAGAAATAACAGAAATGCCTTTGTGCATAAAATTATATTTCCTTTTCTTCTCCAAGCATGTGAGTCTTCTCTCTCCCTCCCTAACCTCCATTATCGTGAGTCATGTGAGCTTGAAAGCAAGGAAAATTGTTGCCAAAATGTGAAATTGATCACATTTTTGGAATTCTAGAAGTGATGGGATCAATAAGGTAACCTTAATTTCTTATTCTGGTTAAGTTCTTCTTCTTCCCAATTCTTGAACTACGAGTGGGTATTCAAATTTTAGGAATCTGAACTGATTAAAAGGTTCTTTGTAGCCTCTGGATCATAATGATACTGACGGATTTTCATTTCGGCATCATTTGGGTTCAAACTAGAGGTCGGTGGGTCATTAAGCAAAAGGGAAGATTGAATCAGAGGTTGAAACTAATCAAGGTAAGTTTTTGAAGCATTAGAAATGAATTTAAGGTTGTTTCAAAGAGTTTAATTTTGGTTTTGATGGTCGAGTTGTTAAAACTAGTTCATCAGTGACTTAATTCTAGATATTTGATATGCGGGGTATAACACCCCTGATTTTCTGTACTCGAATCCCGATGTAATCGTCATAATTAATAAAAATGCGAACAAATTTTTCACGTTTGAAAATATTTCCAAGACACCACCATGATCACATCAAGACCCAAATCACAGAAAACCAAAGAGTGAGATTAAATAACCTATAACTGGATTGATAAATAGTTTGCCCATAACGGTATACAAAAATAATAGAGTATACAGCGGAAGAATGTGTATACCAGGCACACGCCTAGTCCCATATATGACGATATGAGAAAAGGCTAGGCAAGCATGCAAACACCAAACACAAACTTATTACTATATCACATTCATACACTTACAACATACGCATACATTGCCTAAGATACAATAATTATATATATGTATATATATATATACATACATTTGGGGATCTTTCCCCGACTATCTCAATCATCAATGAACATCATTCAATTTCAATCCTTCTAATACACATCAAATCATCTCTTACATTCTACATATATATATTCATCATCCATCAATTCAAAGGATTATCTTATACATACTCAAAATCTCTAAATCATCTATATCATCATATACAATTTATTCATTACACAAGAATCCAATAATGATGCCGGCCAAGGCACTTCCTCTACCGCTATTTACCTTCACCCAAGCTTTAATTAAAATCCGAACTCATCCCATGGCAACCTGCATCATAATTCTAAAAAGCATACCACATGGGAGAGTGAGTTATACATTCAAAATGACGAATAATATATATATATATTGTGATCATGTGTATATGCATACAAACATCATGTGTGCTTTGCTATCAAATCATCAAATTATCATTTATATATCATCTCATTATTATAATAGGCATACAAGCCTCATGAATCGCAATTCATAACATAAATAAGCACAACATATACACAATCACATACATAATCTCTTTGCCACTTATCAACAAGGGCATTCATAATCATCATCATCATTAGTCATAAACAATCACGCCCTTCATTACATTGGGCCATAACATACATATCGTCATATTCACATCACTTCATTTATTCATATCTTTTCTTACTTTTATGTGGTCTTTAGGTATATTAATTTCTCATCTCATCAACACCATACCACCATCACAATCATCATCAATCATCATCATATTCTGGCATATCTCCATGTTGTATGCAAATGCTCTTATGGCTAATGCATATGCACAATGGAATAGACAACAAATGCGGATCCGACTATGGGAAATAACACCAATTGTGGGTTCAAGCATGATCGCATACCATGCCCCTACTGCAGTAGTAAAATGTGTACATATATATCATAATGCATGCATATTCACCATATTTTTACTGGTACCAAACCGCATCGCCCATAATGCAACACCTGGTCATTTTCACCATGACCGCGGTATACAACATACTCAACATATGGTGTTGTGGGCCAACCATGATTCTCAACATGGCAGCTGTGATCCAAAGGACCACCGGGGACACCTGCTCCTCAAGAGCCACCCCCCACAAGGGTCAACCACATGCAGCTCCCCGTAGCTCAGCATGGGCAGCTTCGTGACTTACACACCGAGTCATAGGGGAAACAACAGAAATGCTTGTGCACTGAGTCGCCCTCCCACTGGGCTAACCGGGGGAATCCCCTAATATTTCGACACCGACAGCTATGATATGCCATGGATGCAATGCAATGCAAATTAAATGCATTCTCACTTTGTGCATCCTAAATGCCACTCATCAAACATCATCATCATAATCACCAACACCACCATACACCTTAGTGGTTTTCATCATTATTGGTTTCTTAGCCATTGTTTTCAAGTTTTAATGTGGCATTTTCATCTTAACATATTTCACAAATATTTCACATCATACACGCAAGTCAATACTTGCAATCAACCACAATGGCATTTTCAATAATCATATAATTATGTACTAGCCCCTCAAGGCATATCATTCATATAATTGGCATTCAATGGCCCCAACATCATTCATAATAATCCACACATGGATATCAAAAGGCATAGCAACCAATCATAATATTAATCCATACATAGAAATATTCGAGGCATATTCATCATTCCATATAAGGCAATCACACTTATGCCCATCACAATCATGTTCTTGAACATACATCTCATAACTCGTCATCAAGCCCTTAACATTGCTTTCTCATGATCATTCTTGGTGGTTAAGATTCATATTTCACATTATGCATATTATGGGGTATACACAAGTCATCCTAATATTTTAATCGTTATTCCCCACCACCATATTATTTCATAGGCATATATATATCTATGCATTCTCTCAAGTATTATTCAATATAGGGTAAGGAGGGCCAATACAATCAGAATCGAGAGAAAAGAAGGGAAAATTCCATCAGGGGGTCACTCGCCTAAGCGAAATCCCCACTCACTTGAGCGAGTGCCAAACAATACACATGGGTGAGACAGAAGGGAGCAGAGCGCAAAGAAATAAGAAGTAACAGGGGGAGCTTCGCTCAAGCTAAAACCGACTCGCTTGAGCGAGACACACAAGCTTCGCTTGGGCGGAGCCAGCGAGCATGGGCGAAAATCGTCCAGAAACGAGTTCCATACCGACTCGCTTAGGCGAGCATCACAACTAAAGCCATTCGCTTGAGCGGAATTCGGCCAGTACCAGTATAACCCATAACTAACTTGGGCGAAACCACCTCGCCTAAGCAAATAACTCCCAGAGCCGAGCATATGCTCACTCGCTCAGCAAGTCTCCTAGTACTCAGGTTTCTGTTGACAGAATCCTTCCAAAATCGACCCATCATTCATTTGGTTTCCACTCGGCAAAGTTAATCCGGATCTGAGTCATCTCACACTCGGTTTCTCACTCGGCAATTACTCTAAAACCGACTCATCACTCAATCGATCCTCACTCAGTTAAATAATTCCAGACCGATCCCACACTCCCTCGGTCTTTCACTCGGCAATTCATTTCAAAACCGACTTCCTTTCTTTTTCACACGAGTGAAGTTATTCCAAAATACTTCTGGACAAACACACCATATATCCCCAATCGGTGCCATCCCCACTCAGAATTACACACACGGAGGGGCTCTACTCGGAACGAGTTACTTTGAACTCGGGAATTTCCACTCGAAACGAGTTACTTTGAACTCGGGAATTTCCACTCGGAACTCCACTGCCCGGGGTATCATATTGGGAGACCCTTCACTCGAAATTATACGCACTTCCTCACTCAGAAGGTCCTGTCTCGGACATAGTCCACTCGGAAATTCACTAAATCATGAAATTATTTTTCTAAGGTTCCCACTCGAGTGAAATTTCGTCCAGAATCTCACTTGCTCACCATTCACTCGTCACACTCGGTCAAGGCACAACAATACCTGTCTCTCGCTTGAGTGAGTACTGTCCAATCATCAGACTTCACACTCTCGCTCAAGCGACTCACCCACGCTTGAGCGACAAGTGTCCAGTGTCAATTTCCTCTCTAGCTCGCTCAAGCGTGGCCATGCCCGCTTGAGCGAGATTCACCCAGTAACTCCCCTGATTGCATAACATGCATCTCGCTTGAACGGAAATCTCACTCGCCTGGGCGAAATTGGTCCAGAGACCATTATACCGATACAGAGGATCCTCGCCTAAGCGAGATCCTATCTCGCTTGAGTGAGATTGCCAGAACATAAACAGAAAACAAAAATCCTCACAGCTCAACATATGATTTTACATTTTAGGCCTATTAAATCATATCCAACACATCATATACGATATTTGAGGCACATACAACTCGTTCTAAGAGTTCTTACTCGGAAATTCTCATTATAAGTCAAAATTGGACATATCCAACGTTTCTTACACATCATTAAAAGGCATATACACCCTGTTCACATATTCATACTTATAGATTTTCATTCCAAAACATATTGATCATGTTGAATTCAAACTTATCATCATCTTATATACAGATATTCATACCCTGCCACAACAAATCCACATATCCTCACACATCGTCCTGAATAATCATCAACTTGCCATTACAATTAATTCAATACATACACATGGCAAGGCAAGCATGAGTACTAACACATACAATAATCACTAACGATTTTACTCATGCAGTTTGAATGTTAACTCCTCTCCTACCTCGAGGGAAGAGCCGAAATGGTTCCAATGCTCTGAATGCTCCATTGCATCACCCAGAATACGATCTACATACCATATACAAGTATATTCACATAATTAATAACCACCATAACTTCAAATACTTGCTACCTTATCATAAAGCTCAACCTCAAGTCCTAAACTTGATAAACACCAACTTATGCAATTGTGTTAGGCTTCGGGAATTCCTTTCCCAAAGCCAAGATCCTCTAGATCATAAAAGGCCAACTAAACCTAACAACATCACCATCACATTATTACTCAATATTCAACTTAGCTCTCATATCCTTCAATAACCACTATGGTTTAGAACCTCATCAAGTCACAATCTTTTCACACCAATCCCTCACATTCCACATTCATAATAACACTCATCACTAAACATCACCCATTAACATTCAATTTAACCTTTCAAGCTATACAATATCCATTTCCCTAAATTCTTAGGGCTAGGGTTTTCATCAAAACCCAATAACATTTACCCATGCTCATTAATCACCATCAATGGCTATTTTTCATCATCAATATCATTCTTCAATATCATTAAACCTATATTCTACTCATATTTCACATTTCCCCAATTTATTAGAGTTAGGGTTTCACTAAAAACCCATCAACATCATAAATGCTCATTTATTTTCCACTCATCCAAGTATTAATTCCATGCACCTATAACAACCCACCATTAATGCCATAATAACAACACCCCACCTTAGGGTTCCCTCATTTAAAGCTTCTCCCAACAACCCATATGAAATAAACACTCTCCCAAATACCAAGAACCCAAAATCTAGGGCATAAACTCATAAAGAATGGTGAGGAACTTACCTCACCCAAAGAAACAACATGAGCTTCCAATAGAGAGAGAGATCCACACGAAAATAGAGGAGAAGAGTGGAAGAGGATCCAACCATGAGCTTTTCCTTCAAGCTTCCATGAAAATGAAAATGGTAGAGGAGAAGAAGGCTCCACATGGCTTAGATTTTGGAGAGAAGAGTGGAGAGGAAAGAAGAAGAAGAGATGAGGAAAAGAGAATAAGGAGGAGGAGAAGAAGTAGCGTGAAGCATAAGAGAGGAAGAAGGGTTTATGTTTTAATATTTTGCTTCACATTAAAATTTCACCGTTTTATAATAAACAGACTCTCAGTTCGGGCTCAATACTAATTCCAAAAATTATTCCGAATATAAATTCAGATTCCCGATAATATTCTTATTAGCCCTGACCAACGGCATCTCAATCAGAGATACTTGGTCCGACACCCAAATTCTAATCGGGTATAATTTTAACTCCTTAAATCTCAGTAATTCATAAATATCCATAATAAATCCCAATTTAATCATTCCAATATTTTTGGGACACAAATCAACTCACATACAATTATTCATTATTTATTCTCATCAATTTTTCATTTTTATAAAATTCGGGGTGTTACAATCCACCCCACCTAAAAAGAATTTCGTCCTCGAAATTCAGCATCAATATACATATCACAAGGCCATACCTCAGGCCACACATCAACAAGGTTCTACGGCACCATATAATAACATTGGACTTACCAAAGTCCATCAAGTCATGTTCATCATCACATCATTATTCTTAACATAAAATTTCTACATCAAGTGTGTCATATGTCATCGATCATAACTCACCCAACAGAGCTTACATGTTCATACTCAGTATGACCAGATAGGCTCAATACATTCATCATAAGCAGTTACAATCTCTACACCTGCCTGGCCTATGTGTTGCTGCATCCAACATACAGGAAGGCGTCCCAATCCCGTAGTAGTTACCACAAACACATAAAGTCGGCGCATAAGTGCATGTCACCACAATGCCTATGGCATGTAAGGCCATATTGGGACCAGTACTTCATATTCCCATTGCTCATATCGGTTATACATATTCAAATGATACCAGTCCATAACTAACATATTCATATTTCCTCATCATTATATAGTTAATTTGGCATTCATCATGCCATATCAGTCATCAAATCTTAATTATCTTCACCATCAATCAGTGTACCAACCATAAATTTTCAATCATCACAAGGTAAATACCCCATCCTTGGGTTTCATCCATCCAAATCCATGCTCAAATAACCTAAAATTCTTGTCTCACTTACATATTTGTTGGCTATAAATCAATTCGAGCCTTAAAAGATTCACCACACTCTTATCAAGTAGGCTACTTAACCGCATAATAAGCCTTCACATTAGGAATTCTCCTCAAGATCACAACCAAAGCTCATAATTTAAACATATAACTCACCTCATATCACATCACTATGTGGCTTCTATTACCAATATAGCACCCTTTAGATAAAATAGGGGGGTAATGACATGATCAAATTTCTATTCACCGACTCACAATCACACATGTCACCTCTAAATCATATCGTCATCCATAATTATTCCAATGATCATAGTCTCTAGGTGATGGTTATTTTCTGAGATATTTGGAATGAAGAGTTCACTGAAAGAGAATCAAGTTTGTATAATATGAACTCAATGGAATAGATGTGCCAAGTTTAAACACAGAGGTTGTAGTACAGTGTAGATGTCGTTCCACTGAGGAGGTGTGAGAATGGAAATCTTAGTTTTGAATTGATTTGGCAGAATGGTTTGGTTTTTGTTTTGTTGTAAATGATGTTGATTAAGGAGACAGTAAATAACAGAGAGTAAAAGTTACAAAAGATAACAGTGAATGGTGTTGAAAAATCAGTTTTGTAAAACAGGGATTGGCTTCATCACATCTTCACCTCTGTAAGCTGCATAAGTTTTCATATAAGTAAATCGAAAAGATAAGTTCTATGTCACAATCAAAGTCATTTGTATCGATCCCTCGACTATAAAATTCATAAGAATGATTTCAAACCGCTGATCCCTCAGTCACTTTGAAATCATCCCAGCATTATCGATCGATTGTTTTGACGTTTATTGCGTTAGACGCCATCCCTGGCTACCTACTCACAATAAGTATTTCCTTCAGGTTCTGCTTTCAAAAGTCACTTCCCGGCATACTTGAGAAAACTTAGAACAAGAAAATAGTGATCAAGTATTTTCAAGCATTAAACGCAGAAGGAAATACAGCAACTTATCAAATCTCATTACTAAATAAAAACTTACAGCAACATTACTTTAGTGTTGAATGGATTACAGCCAATCCCATAAGGGAGATTTAGCTACTCATGCCTTGCATTTTCACCATCAAAGAGTGAATACAGAAAATAATGGAAAGTGTGAATGAAAATACAGAGGATGAGATGAATCTGATGATGGATGTCCATGTGAGATTGTTTACAGCTTGATTTATAGGAGTTATGGTTCAGCTTCCCTTGCCAACTTGCATAGAACCCATGCAGCATCTTTCAGAGACTTATGGAAACACAAGAAAGTGGGTGAGCTGGCATCGCACCATTGGTGAATATTAAATTGAAAAATCCCATACTGCATGAGTCACGCTTGAGCTTGATGGTCACGCTCAAGCGTGAAGGGTTCTGATGCTGTTTGATGGTCTCTCGCTCAAGCTGAATTAACCATGCTCAAGCGTGGCCTTCCTCACGTTGCTCACGCTTACTTCTTCTCAGCTACGCTCAAGCGACGCTTTGTCATCCATTAGTCATGCTCAAGCGTGTAAAGCACACGCTCAAGCGCTCTTCATGTGCATGGTCATGCTCGAGCTCCTTCTAGTCACGCTCAAGCTCCTTCTAGTCACGCTCAAGCGTGCTTCATGTGCAGGGTCACGCTCACGCTCATGCTTAATCTTCGCTTAGGCGCTCTCGAGCTCATGCTCAAGCGGCTCATCCCCACGCTTGAGCGTGAGAGGGGTCCTGATGCCTCTTTGTCTTCTTTAAGTCATGCTTGCCATGCTTAATCCTCACTCAAGCGTCTAGTATTCACGCTTAAGCGTGAGAGATGCTTTATGTTCTCAAACTTTCATGCTCAAGCTTGCTTACTTTGTCTTGCCTTCCTGTTGAGTTCCCTGCACTTTCCAAGGGTTTAAACATAATACTTCTTTTATACACTACTTAAAAGATTCATGCTCACTTCCTTTAATAATTCATTAATTTAGCTCAAATTCTTTACAAAATTAGTTCAAATGAGTCATGAAATCAATGCTTAATCAACACTTATCAAACTCTCCCCAACCTAGATTTTTGCTTGTCCTCAAGTAAAAAGAAGTTTGGAAAGGGAATCAAGCATTTCAACAAAATTAGCTTCTGTACAGACAAATTTTTAAAAGACAATAATCTCAATTTATCTCAAGTAAATGATTTCCTCAATGCCAATTCTTTGAAATGTACTGTTCCATTAATTTGTTCACAACGCAGGTAACCAAATGCTATAAGAATAAGGAACTCTCATTATTTCTCACCAGGTGGGTGTGTTTGCACATTCATCATGAGAACTGCCTAATTAACATTGCCGGCCATTTCTAATCACAATCAATTCATAAGATAAGTAAGGATCAAAAAGGTCTTTTCAAGGTTGTAATGAGGCTGGGCTATCAAGAATTCTTGGTTTTTCTTTGAGTTCAAAGTGCATGCATAAGAAGAGCATATGTTCTAAAATTTTTCAAATTTTTATGAGGCTTCTTCTTTTATGCTATTGAATTCTTCGTTTTTCTTTTTCTAGTTCTCTATTTTTGTTACATGTTGGAGAACTTTATTTCTTTTTTTTTTCAGCCTCAGTTTCTTTTATCACCCTTTTTTGGAGAAGTGTTTTATGCTCTTTTAAAAATCTTTAAGCATGCTGGTAAGGTACGATTTTATTTCTCATGCTTGGTTTAGGGTGTTTGAATAAAATTTTTGGCTCAAAAATGGCTACAAAAATTGGGTCATATTCTTAAGGGTAGCTTTTTGGCTCTGAGTTTGTTTTATTTTTTCAAAATTTGCCTTTATCATTTCCTTGCTTAATCTTTAAAAGAAGTGTTAATCAGAAAATCAGGCAATGCTTATTTGACGAATTCTCATGAGACTCTCAGTGTTTAGATTTCTCACTTCTCACCAGGATATAAGGCTTACTTTCCTTATTCTAACAGAAAAGGGTTCACGCATGTAAACAATAAAAAGTACATTCCAATTCCTTGGTTCTTAATTCAGCCATTTTACCCTTTAACAATCAAGTTTATTGTCTAAAAAAAATATTCTGCTGCTTAGAAACTCTTCTTGTTCAAAAAGTAAAATCTTTGGTTGGGTTTTTCAAAAATGTTCAAAGTTTTAATCATCAAAACAGGAATAATCACAAGCAAATAATCACAAGCAAACAAGGATAATCACAAGCAATTATAAAGTATGCTGCACTAAAGATAAAGTAAAGCTATAAATTGTCAATTTGAAATAAAACTAAGTAGCAATTTAAACTTCAAGAAATGAAAGCATTAAAAATTTTTCACTCTTCCTCAGATGAGTCCTCTTCTGTTCCCTGGTCTCTTTCTGGAGGTCCCTGTGTTGAAGTTCCTGGCCTATCCTCTGTAGTCTCACCTCCTCCCACAAAAGGAGGCCTGTCCCCAGGCCAAGCAAGTAGGGCCTCAAACTGGGCAGGTGGCATCCAAGGATTGTGTTGACCTGCAGGAATGCTGTGATAAAGGCCACTGTGAATGTGTAACAAACCTCTATGATGAGCGTTCTGCTGGGCCAGGAGGTGGCTATTTTGAATTTTCAATATGTGAATGCCTTGTAAAATCAGAGTGGCTTCTGTGCTGAGGGGAGGATGGGCAGGTGCTGTGTTGAATGCTTGCTGTGCTGCTTGAGAGGCAGGTGGAGGGGGTACATCAGTTGCAGGAGGTACTGGATTACTGCAGTAACGCTCAATAAAGCGTTTGTCTATGGAAGGCCTAATTGGTTTGAGGTCTTGTACCTCAACACCATAAGCTGCACAAAAATCAGTGATAAAGGCAGGAAAACCGAGACTCCCTTTTACCTTTTGACCTGCCTGGGAATACTTCTGGTCAGAAATCACAAACTTGTGAATTTCATCAGAGAGTATTTGGGCTAGATCAATGGAGATGTCCTCTCTCAGAATGCAGTATAGTAAATAGCACCTACTAAAAATTAAATCAAAGACATGAGCGTTAGGTGCTATGTTAGCTAATAAGAAAGAAGTCCAAACTTGAGAAATAGAAGTCATGTCTTTTCTTAAAATTCTCAGTGGGGTCTCTCCTTGCCCCATTTGAAAGTGGTGTCCTGGAACACATATGGCTGCTTCAAGGTCATTTGTGGCAATGAATTGGTTCCTTGCAACCATAGCAGCATATTCACATATTTCTCCCTCTCCTAGGGTCATAATGTTCCCCAAGTAAAAATTGATTGTGTCCCTGTCATAGGAGAGCCAGGTTCCCCTCACATAAGTTTTTCTTTCTCCTCCTCCATCTTTTGTCCAAGCATTCGCATAGAATTCTCTTACAACTTCTGGGTCATATTTCTCCCTTGGGTAACATACTTTTAACCAATTTCTCCTCCTTATGATTTGTAGGAAAGCGTCACAATCTCCCAAGGCCAAATCTACTTTTCTTTCTGGTATAAATGTCCAGTTTGAGATGTCCTCATAACGCTTGCTCTTACTTTTATTCCTGAATCTTGGAGCATCATCTTGTTCATCTGTGCGTGGTCTTTTGCCTTTATTTCTTCGGGAACTCCTTGCTGGGGAATTAGTGACAGGGGGGTTTGGTGCAGTTTGCTTTGTTCTGGCCATCTGGAAGAATCCGAGAGTGATAGAGAGAATGATTTGCAAAAAAATTATGACTTATGAGATGAGAGTGAAGAGACAATTATTGGAGAAGAAATGGACAGTTACAGAACTTAGAGAGTCAGGAGATTGATGGACGGTTATTGGAGTGAGAGAGTGGGAAGTTTCAAAATTTTACATTTATTAGCATCAGGGGGCCGTTTTGCATTTCACGCTTGAGCGCTGGATTATCACGCTTGAGCGCAGGGGTGTCACGCTTGAGTGCAGGAGTATCACGCTTGAGCGCGGGGGTGTCACGCTTGAGCGCAGGAGTATCACGCTTGAGCGTGATCGACTTAACAGGGTGGCTTTTGTCTCGCTTAGGCATTGTTACTTCCTCGCTTGAGCGTGTGGGCTTAATGCAAAGTATATTTTCCTCGCTCAAGCGTATGTTTGTCACGCTTAAGCGTGACACAAAAATTTCCATACCTGATGCTTAAAATCAATTCCTCGCTTGAGCGAAGAAGAGTCTTGCTTTGAGCGTGGTAGCCTCTGCTTGATTTTCCAGGTCCTCTCGCTTAGGCGCAAAAGATCACGCTCAAGCGTGATCGGGTTTATTTTAAAACTTTCTTTTGTCGTGGTGCCACGCTCAAGGCTTGATTCTTTCGCTTAAGCTTGATGTGGATAGTGAGTGACTTACCTTGGCTCGCTTAAGCGAGATTATCCACGCTTGAGCGAGTTGATTTCCTCATGCTTCTCTTAATTCATCCTCCAGCTCCAGTTTTGTTTGAAACTTTTATTTGGGATTCTCTTGATGAGTAATCTACAAGGTAAACAGAAACTTTACTAATAATTAAAAATTCAATTTTCATGGAAAGAAAGCATAAAAGATTGGGTTGCCTCCCAATGAGCGCTTTGTTTAACGTCATTAGCTCGACGCCTGAGTTTGATCATGGGTCTTTTAGTAGAATGTTAGTGGCAACCTTCTCCACTTCTCCTCCTAAATAGGGCTTTATTCTCTGTCCATTTACGACCCAAGTTCTTTCAGATTTAGGATCTTGTAATTCAATAGCTCCATAAGGTTTCACCTCCTTCACAATAAAGGGTCCTGACCATTTAGACTTGAGTTTTCCTGGGAATAGTTTCATCCTTGAGTTGAAAAGAAGAACAGATTGTCCCTGATGAAAACTTTTCTTCATGATGTGTCTATCATGGTAAACCTTCATTTTCTCTTTATAGATCCTTGATGAGTCATAGGCATGATTCCTCCACTCTTCTAACTTGTGCATCTGAATCTTCCTTTCTTCAGCTGATGCTTTGGGGTCATAGTTGAGGGTTTTCATTGCCCAAAATGCTTTGTGTTCAAGTTCCACTGGAAGATGGCAATTTTTACCATATACCAACTGATAAGGTGAAAATCCAGTTGGTGCCTTGTATGTTGTTCTATAGGCCCATAAAGCGTCATCTAACTTCAATGACCAATCTTTTCTGCTTTGACTGATTGTTTTCTCCAGTATCCTCTTAATTTCTCTGTTGGATACTTCCACTTGGCCATTGGCTTGAGGATGGTAAGGGGAGGTTACTTTGTGCTTGACTCCATAATGTTCTAGGCATCTTTGGAGTTGACTGTTGCAGAAATGAGAGCCTCCATCACTTATTAATACTCTTGGAGTGCCAAACCTACTGAAAATGTGTTTCTTAAGAAATTTGATGACAGTCTTGGCATCAGCTTTAGTACATGCCATGGCTTCCACCCACTTAGAGACATAGTCTACTGCCACAATTATATATTCATTTGAGAATGACAATGGTAATGGCCCAGTAAAATCTATGCCCCAGCAGTCAAAAACTTCTATTTCAAGGATGGTAGTCAATGGCATCTCATGTCTTTTTGATATGCTCCCTGTCTTCTGACATGCTTCACAATGCTGCACAAAAACATTAGCATCTTTAAACAATGAGGGCCAATAAAAACCTGATTGGAGGATTTTTGCTGCTGTCCTTTCCCCATTAAAATGTCCTCCATAGGGTGAGCTGTGACAGTGCCATAGGATGCTCTCAGCCTCCTCTTGGGACACACATCTCCTCAAAATGTGATCTGATCCAAGTTTAAATAGGTAAGGGTCATCCCATAAGAATTGTTTTGCATCCCTCAGAAACTTCCTCTTCTGCTACCATGAAAGGTCATCAGGCAATACTCCAGCTGCTTTAAAGTTAGCCATGTCTACAAACCATGGTCGTTCTTTCATCATTAGTAACTTTTCATCAGGAAATTCTTCCTTTACCTCAGGTTGGAGTAGTGTGACTTCCTGATTGACAAGTCGGGACAAGTGATCTGCAATAAAATTTTCGCTGCCCTTTTTGTCTTTGACTACTAGGTTGAATTCTTGCATTAACAAGATCCATCTAATTAGCCTGGGCTTAGAATCAGGTTTATTCAGCAGATATTTAATAGCAGCATGGTCAGTAAAAATAGTAATCTTGGAACCAATCAGATAAGGTCTAAATTTTTCCAGGCCATACACTATCGCTAAGAGTTCTTTTTCTGTTGTTGCATAATTTGTTTGTGCAGGGTTCAAAACTTTACTTGCATAGTGTATAACATGAAAAATTTTAGCCTTTCTTTGTCCTAATACGGCTCCAATAATCACTGGCATCACACATCATTTCAAAGTCTAGTCCCCAATCAGGGGCAACTATTACAGGTACACATGTTAGTCTATGCTTTAGAGTTTCGAAGGCATGCAAACAAGAATTATCAAAAATAAAAGGAGTGTCTTTGTTTAAGAGATTACTCAAAGGCTTTGCAATTTTTGAGAAGTCCTTGATGAATCTTCTATAAAATCCTGCATGGCCCAAGAAGCTTCTGACTCCTTTTACATTTCCTGGTGGTGGTAATTTCTCGATTACTTCCACCTTTGCTTTGTCTACTTCAATGCCTCTTTTGGAGATTTGATGTCCTAACACAATGCCTTCAGTCACCATGAAGTGACACTTTTCCCAATTCAAAACCAAATTGGTGTCCACACATCTTTTCAGTACAATGGTCAAATTTTTCAAACATTGATCAAATGATGGACCAAAAACAGAGAAATCATCCATGAAGACCTCAATACATTTTTCCACCAAATCAGAGAAGATAGCAAGCATACATCTTTGAAATGTTGCAGGGGCATTACACAACCCAAAGGGCATTTTTCTGTACGCAAACACCCCAAAGGGACATGTGAATGCTATTTTTTCTTGATCCTCTGGTGCAACTGCTATCTGGTTGTACCCTGAGTAACCATCTAGAAAGCAGTAGTATGCTTGTCCTGCAAGTCTTTCTAGCATTTGATCCATGAAGGGCAGAGGAAAATGATCTTTCCGGGTAGCAGTGTTTAGTTTCCTGTAATCGATACACATCCTCCATCCTGTGACTGTTCTTGTAGGGATCAATTCATGTTTCTCATTTTGTATGACAGTGATTCCTCCCTTCTTTGGAACAACCTGCACAGGACTCACCCAAGAGCTATCAGAAATTGGATAAATTATACCAGCTTCTAGTAACTTAATTACCTCCCCTTTTACTACTTCCTTCATAGTTGGGTTCAAGCGTCTCTGTGGCTGAGCAATTGGTTTGAATTCTTGTTCCATGTAAATGTGGTGAGTGCAGTAGGCTGGGCTTATTCCTTTCAGATCTTCCAGTCTCCATCCAATCGCTGTTGAGTGCTCTTTCAATACTTGAATCAATTGCTTTTCTTCAGTACTTGTCAATTCCCTGTTAATAATGACAGGTTTTTGGTTATCATCATCGAGAAAAACATATTTCAAGTGTGGAGGTAAAGCTTTTAACTCCACTTTTGGTGGGACAACTTCTTTTGTTTCTTTTGACAGCTTTTCAAAGTGACTTTCTTGTTGAGCATCTTGCTTGTCCTTCTTGTCTTCATCCATTGCTCCAACGTTTAGTTCACCCAGTGGATCCTTGTTGAACCATTCGTTAGTTTGTTCTCTGATGGCTTCTTCTTCAATGTCAATTTTTAAGCACTGATGTTTTTCCTTTGGGTATTTCATTGCGTCAAACACATTGAAATTTACTTCTTCATCTTGCACTCTCACTTTTAGCTTCCCATCATCCACATCAATAATTACTTTTGCGGTCTTCATGAAGGGTCTCCCCAGAATGAGAGGTACTTCTGCATCTTCTTCTATATCCATTATGACAAAATCTACTGGAAATACAAACTTGTCAACTCTTACCAGTACATCTTCAGCTATGCCATATGGAAATTTCAAATCGGTCCGCCAGCTGGAGGGTCATCCGTGTTGGCTTCACCTCAAGATCTCCAATTCTTTTCACCATTGCGAGGGGCATTAGATTAATGCTTGCTCCCAAATCCAAGAGTGCTTTTCCTACTGGTAAAGTACCAATAGTTACTGGGATTGTGAAACTTCCGGGGTCTTTTGTTTTTTGTGGCAGTGCTTTTTGAATGATGGCACTGCAGCCTGCTGCAAGCTCCACTGTTTCTTCAGAAAATCTCTTCTTCTTTGTTAACAGCTCCTTCATGAATTTTGCGTAGGTTGGCATTTGCTCCATGGCTTCCACAAAAGGTATGTTTATTTGTAACCTTTTGAAGATATCCATAAATCTTGCAAATTGCCTTTCCTTGTCTATTTTTGAAGGGTTCTTTGGATACGGTAAGCTCTTCAGTTGTGGTGTTGGGTCGTCCACCTTCTTCTTCCCTTCTTTTATTTCTTTCTTTTTTTCTTTTTCAACTTCCTCCTTCAGATTTACATCATTATTCTTCTTTTCACTAACTTCCTCTTTTGTTTCTTTTTCAAAATCTTCTTCTACTTTTTCTTCCACCTTGTCATTCTCTTTTTGTTGTCCAATGACCTTCCCACTTCTTGTTGTGATTGCTTTGCATTGGTCCTTCGGATTTGGGTGTGTATTGGCTCCAAATTGGGAGTTATGATGCTCTGCAATTTGGCGAGCCAATTGCTCTACTTGTGTCTCTAGGTTTCTTATCGAAGCATCAGTGTTCTTCTGGTTGGTGATTGAGACCTGCATGAATTTTTCTAGATTGTCCTCTAGTTTTGATGTCCTTTCTGTCAATGAAGGACCTTGCTGATAGGGTTGCTGTCTGTTGGATGTGCTTGCTTCTTGCTTCCATCCACCATTTTGACTATTTCTCCATCCATGTGAAAAATTATTGGGGTAAGCATTGTTATTGAAGTTACTCTGCTTACCTTGGTTATTCATATAGAGGATAGATTGGTCTCCTTGCTCTCCTTGACAGTGTCCATTCTGATGTTCTCCTCTACAAAAGTCACATCTCATTTGTGCTTGTTGGTTTCCTGTAGAGGACTGCACAGCATGCAGTTGTTGCGGGAGTTTTGCCATCTGTTGTGTCAAAGCTTCAATTTGTTGTGTCAAAATTTTATTTTGAGCCAAAATGGCATCTGTTGTATTAAGTTCCAACACTCCCTTCTTTTGGACTTGTGTTCTGTCATACTGGGCTTGGTAATCTGTGGATGATAATGCTTTAATGATCCTTGTAGCTTGCTCTGCATCTACTGTCATCATGGTTCCTCCAGCTGCTGCATCTAAAATCATTTTAGTGTCAGCCTTTAAACCACTATAAAAGATATTCAATTGGGCAATATCTTCAAGTCCATGGTTTGGGCACTTTCTGAGGAGAGATTTGAAACGTTCCCATGCTTCACAAAAGGGTTCATCATGGCTTTGTTTAAATGTTGTGATATCTGATTTAGCCTTGATAAATCTGGATGGTGGGAAGAATCTGTGTAGGAATTTTTCCTCCACTGTCTCCCAGCTGTTCAGGCTTTGATTTGGGTGGGACTGGAGCCATTCTTTAGCTTTTCCTGCAAGAGAAAAAGGAAACAATCTTAGATATGCTGCCTCAATTACTTCCTGTTCAAAGCCCATTGTTCCTACTAATTCATAGAATGTGGCCAAGTGAGTGTAAGGATCTTCACTGGACATTCCATGGAATTGATGGGAACTAATTAAACTAAGAAAAGCAGGTTTCATTTCTATAGCCCTGATTGTATTTGGTATAACAATGCTTGAGTAGTGTCTAGGTCCTTGTTGCAATGTGTAATCTCCAAGTGTTCTCCTTGGTGGGTTTTGATTATTGCTGTTGTCATCCATTGTCTCAGAGGAAGTTTGTCCTTCTTGGAAGTTCTGTTTGGCTTTCTTGATTTTCTTGAGGAACCTGTCTATCTCTGGATCAAATGCAAGTTGTTCTTTTGTACCCTGTCCTCTCAAGATCATAAATCAAGTACTCAAAGTAGCAAGGTTAGTAAGAAAAATAAAAACAAATTTGAAAACAAATTTATTTACACTGTCTTGTCAATTTAATGCTAAGTATTCAAACTTAAATCACCTCCCCGGCTGCGGCGCCAAAACTTGATGGTTATTTTCTGAGATATTTGGAATGAAGAGTTCACTAAAAGAGAATCAAGTTTGTATAATATGAACTCAATGGAATAGATGTGCCAAGTTTAAACACAGAGGTTGTAGTACAGTGTAGATGTCGTTCCACTGAGGAGGTGTGAGAATGGAAATCTTAGTTTTGAATTGATTTGGCAGAATGGTTTGGTTTTTGTTTTGTTGTAAATGATGTTGATTAAGGAGACAGTAAATAACAGAGAGTAAAAGTTGCAAAAGATAACAGTGAATGGTGTTGAAAAATCAGTTTTGTAAAACAGGGATTGGCTTCATCACATCTTCACCTCTGTAAGCTGCATAAGTTTTCATATAAGTAAATCGAAAAGATAAGTTCTACGTCACAATCAAAGTCATTTGTATCGATCCCTCGACTATAAAATTCATAAGAATGATTTCAAACCGCTGATCCCTCAGTCACTTTGAAATCATCCCAGCATTATCGATCGATTGTTTTGACGTTTATTGCGTTAGACGCCATCCCTGGCTACCTACTCACAATAAGTATTTCCTTCAGGTTCTGCTTTCAAAAGTCACTTCCCGGCATACTTGAGAAAACTTAGAACAAGAAAATAGTGATCAAGTATTTTCAAGCATTAAACGCAGAAGGAAATACAGCAACTTATCAAATCTCATTACTAAATAAAAACTTACAGCAACATTACTTTAGTGTTGAATGGATTACAGCCAATCCCATAAGGGAGATTTAGCTACTCATGCCTTGCATTTTCACCATCAAAGAGTGAATACAGAAAATAATGGAAAGTGTGAATGAAAATACAGAGGATGAGATGAATCTGATGATGGATGTCCATGTGAGATTGTTTGCAGCTTGATTTATAGGAGTTATGGTTCAGCTTCCCTTGCCAACTTGCATAGAACCCATGCAGCATCTTTCAGAGACTTATGGAAACACAAGAAAGTGGGTGAGCTGGCATCGCACCATTGGTGAATATTAAATTGAAAAATCCCATACTGCATGAGTCACGCTTGAGCTTGATGGTCACGCTCAAGCGTGAAGGGTTCTGATGCTGTTTGATGGTCTCTCGCTCAAGCTGAATTAACCATGCTCAAGCGTGGCCTTCCTCACGTTGCTCACGCTTACTTCTTCTCAGCTACGCTCAAGCCACGCTTTGTCATCCATTAGTCACGCTCAAGCGTGTAAAACATACGCTCAAGCGCTCTTCATGTGCATGGTCACGCTCGAGCTCCTTCTAGTCACGCTCAAGCTCCTTCTAGTCACGCTCAAGCGTGCTTCATGTGCAGGGTCACGCTCACACTCACGCTTAATCTTCGCTTGGGCGCTCTCGAGCTCACGCTCAAGCGGCTCATCCCCACGCTTGAGCGTGAGAGGGGTCCTGATGCCTCTTTGTCTTCTTTAAGTCATGCTTGCCATGCTTAATCCTCGCTCAAGCGTCTAGTATTCACGCTTAAGCGTGAGAGATGCTTTATGTTCTCAAACTTTCATGCTCAAGCTTGCTTACTTTGTCTTGCCTTCCTGTTGAGTTCCCTGCACTTTCCAAGGGTTTAAACATAATACTTCTTTTATACACTACTTAAAAGATTCATGGTCACTTCCTTTAATAATTCATTAATTTAGCTCAAATTCTTTACAAAATTAGTTCAAATGAGTCATGAAATCAATGCTTAATCAACACTTATCACTAGGGCACACAATTTAGCCCAAAGTCACTTCGTAAAACCATATACCATAATCAATACCAATAATTCCCTAAGTTTGATCATGCAGGATCATACCAAGTCCTTCTAGGTCATCCCACCTAGTGGATTATAATCAATTCAATTACTCACTCGGTTTTCACACACCAAAAACTGAGACACAACCCTAATCTAACACGTATTCAATTTCACATTTATTCGCCTATCACATAATCAAATTCCCAATCTAGAGGGATACAACAATTCACTTGTATCATTCAATATATGGGGTTCTTGTGCCAAAGGATATAAAATCTATCCTTCACAACTGGCATAACCAATCATTTAAATTCAAAAATACCCACACTAGGGGATTTGTTCAATATTTTTCATTCAATCAACTCAAACATATGAGTTTCGTTCTCATTTAACAAGCACTCCTTGGCTAGACGCCACAGGCATAGTGCATATAAGAGACCTAATCACAATTCATATTCAAAGTGCATACGCACATCAAGGTCTCAACATATATGGTCTACCACCATATCAATTTCTTTCTCAATATCTCCTATCCGTAATCAACATACGGCATAGGTCCATCATTAAATCAATGCATATTTAACATATCATATCCATGATCACACATGGTACAAATTCATCATCAATCCAAGTCATATCTCATATTTCATATTCATAACTCAATATTTCCTTTCCATGATTAATATTCAACATAGATCCATTATCAATTCAATTTGCATTATATATATCAACATCAATGCACAATAACAATATATTCGTCATTTGAAGGTAATAGGGTAAGGAACTTGGCCGGTCTTACACAATAAATACATCAATCATATATTGAGGAAATTCATCCACTCATATTCAATCCCATAAGTCATTCATGATTATCAATGAGCAACTAGGTTCCACAAGTGCATCATATAACCTCAATGAAAAAGGGTATACTCCCAATAGTCAACATCCACGTCTTTTGAATCAAAATCTCATAAAAGTCCTCAACTAGCATCACTCACAACTCAATATTAATGATTCATAATAATTCCTCAATAAGCAAGTATGCCCTTATAATCAATTCATAATCCTTAAACAACTAGTCATTCATAAGTCCATATAGGGCAAACAAACATAATATCATTATTCTCTAGATAATTATCATTCTTAAATCTATGTAAAATATCCATATTTCAATAATGAGAATTCCGCTCCAAAGATCACCATAAGTATCTCACCATTGAGCAATCATGCTCCCATCATCCATAATATCAAATCCTCACAGAGCGGCCACGCTCTGGTGGTAACCAATAACTCCAATTCAGAGCAAAATATGCTCTGATACCACCTTTATAACACCCCTGATTTTCTATACTCGAATCCTGATGTAATCGTCATAATTAATAAAAATACGAACAAATTTTTTACGTTTGAAAATATTTCCAAGACACCACCATGATCACATCAAGACCTAAATCACAGAAAACCAAAGAGTGAGATTAAATAACCTATAACTGGATCGATAAATAGTTTGCCCATAACGGTATACAAAAATAATAGAGTATACAACGGAAGAATGTGTATACCGGGCACACGCCTAGTCCCATATATGACGATATGAGAAAAGGCTAGGCAAGCATGCAAACACCAAACACAAACTTATTACTATATCACATTCATACACTTACAACATACGCATACATTGCCTAAGATACAATAATTATATATATGTATATATATACATACATTTGGGGATCTTTCCCCGACTATCTCAATCATCAATGAACATCATTCAATTTCAATCCTTCTAATACACATCAAATCATCTCTTACATTCTACATATATATATTCATCATCCATCAATTCAAAGGATTATCTTATACATACTCAAAATCTCTAAATCATCTATATCATCATATACAATTTATTCATTACACAAGAATCCAATAATGATGCCGGCCAAGGCACTTCCTCTACCGCTATTTACCTTCACCCAAGCTTTAATTAAAATCTGAACTCATCCCATGGCAACCTGCATCATAATGCTAAAAAGCAGACCACATGAGAGAGTGAGTTATACATTCAAATGACGAATAATATATATATATTGTGATCATGTGTATATGCATACAAACGTCATGTGTGCTTTGCTATCAAATCATCAAATTATCATTTATATATCATCTCATTATTATAATAGGCATACAAGCCTCATGAATCGCAATTCATAACATAAATAAGCATAACATATACACAATCACATACATAATCTCTTTGCCACTTATCAACAAGGGCATTCATAATCATCATCATCATTAGTCATAAACAGTCACACCCTTCATTACATTGGGCCATAACATACATATCGTCATATTCACATCACTTCATTTATTCATATCTTTTCTTACTTTTATGTGGTCTTTCGGTATATTAATTTCTCATCTCATCAACACCATACCACCATCTCAATCATCATCAATCATCACCATATTCTGGCATATCTCCATGCTGTATGCAAATGCTTTTATGGCTAATGCATATGCACAATGGAATAGACAACAAATGCGGATCCGACTATGGGAAATAACACCAATTATGGGTTCAAGCATGATCACATACCATGCCCCTACTACAGTAGTAAAATGTGTACACATATATCATAATATGCATGCATATTCACCATATTTTTACTGGTACCAAACCGCATCGCCTATAATGCAACACCTGGTCATTTTCACCATGACCGCGGTATACAACATACTCAACATATGGTGTTGCGGGCCAACCATGATTCTCAACATGGCAGGTGTGATCCAAAGGACCACCGGGGACACCTGCTCCTCAAGAGCCACCCGCCACAAGGGTCAACCACATGCAGCTCCCCGTAGCTCAGCATGGGAAGCTTCGTGACTTACACACCGAGTCACAGGGGAAACAACAGAAATGCTCGTGCACTGAGCCGCCCTCCCACTGGGCCAACCGGGGGAATCCCCTAATATTCCGACACCGGCAGCTATGATATGCCATGGATGCAATGCAATGCAAATCAAATGCATTCTTACTCTGTGCATCCTAAATGCCACTCATCAAACATCATCATCATAATCACCAACACCACCATACACCTTAGTGGATTTCATCATTATTGGTTTCTTAGCCATTGTTTTCAAGTTTTAATGTGGCATTTTCATCTTAACATATTTCACAAATATTTCACATCATACACGCAAGTCAATACTTGCAATCAACCACAATGGCATTTTCAATAATCATATAATTATGTACTAGCCCCTCAAGGCATATCATTCATATAATTGGCATTCAATGGCCCCAACATCATACATAATAATCCACACATGGATATCAAAAAGCATAGCAACCAATCATAATATTAATCCATACATAGAAATATTCGAGGCATATTCATCATTCCACATAAGGCAATCACACTTATGCCTATCACAATCATGTTCTTGAACATACATCTCATAACTCGTCATCAAGCCCTTAACATTGTTTTCTCATGATCATTCTTGGTGGTTAAGATTCATATTTCACATTATGCATATTATGGGGTATACACAAGTCATCCCAATATTTTAATCGTTATTCCCCACCACCATATTATTTCATAGGCATATATATATCTATGCATTCTCTCAAGTATTATTCAATATAGGGTAAGGAGGGCCAATACAATCAGAATCGAGAGAAAAGAAGGGAAAATTCCATTAGGGGGGTCACTCGCCCAAGCAAAATCCTCACTCGCTTGAGCGAGTGCCAAACAATACACATGGGTAAGACAGAAGGGAGCAGAGCGCAAAGAAATAAGAAGTAACAGGGGGAGCTTCGCTCAAGCTAAAACTGACTCGCTTAAGCGAGACACACAAGCTTTGCTTGGGCGGAGCCAGCGGGCATGGGAGAAAATCGTCCAGAAACGAGTTCCATACCGACTCGCTTGGGCAAGCATCACAACTAAGGCCATTCGCTTGAGCGGAATTCGGCCAGTACCAGTATAACCCATAACTAACTTGGGCGAAACCACCTTGCCTAAGCAAATAACTCCCAGAGCCGAGCATATGCTCACTCGCTCAGCAAGTCTCCTAGTACTCGGGTTTCTGTTGATAGAATCCTTCCAAAACCGACCCATCATTCATTCGGTTTCTACTCGGCAAAGTTAATCCGGATCCGAGTCATCTCACACTCGGTTTCTCACTCGGTAATTACTCTAAAACTGACTCATCACTCAATCGATCCTCAGTCGGTTAAATAATTCCAGACCGATCCCACACTCGCTCGGTCTTTCACTCGGCAATTCATTTCAAAATCGACTTCCTTTCTTTTTCACACGAGTGAAGTTATTCCAGAATACTTCTGGACAAACACACCATATATCCCTTATCGGTGCCATCCCCACTCGGAATTACACACACGGAGGGGCTCCACTCGGAACGAGTTACTTTGAACTCGGGAATTTCCACTCGGAACTCCACTGCCCGGGTATCATATTGGGAGACCCTTCACTCGGAATTTTACGCGCTTCCTCACTCGGAAGGTCCTGTCTCGGACATAGTCCACTCGGAATTTCACTCGAAAATTCACTACATCATGAAATTATTTTTCTAAGGTTCCCACTCGAGTGAAATTTCGTCCAGAATCTCACTTGCTCACCATTCACTCGTCACGCTCGGTCAAGGCACAACAATACCTGTCTCTTGCTTGAGTGAGTACTGTCCAATCATCAGACTTCACACTCTCGCTCAAGCGACTCACCCACGCTTGAGCGAAAAGTGTTCAGTGTCAATTTCCTTTATAGCTCGCTCAAGCGTGGCCATGCCAGCTTGAGCGAGATTCGCCCAGTAACTCCCCTGATTGCATAACATGCATCTCGCTTGAACGGAAATCTCACTCGCCTGGGCGAAATTGGTCCAGAGACCATTATACCGATACAGAGGATCCTCGCCCAAGCGAGATCGCTTGAGCGAGATTGCCAGAACATAAACAGAAAACAAAAATCCTCACAGCTCAACATATGATTTTACATTTTAGGCCTATTAAATCATATCCAACACATCATATACGATATTTGAGGCACATACAACTCGTTCTAAGAGTTCTTACTCGGAAATTCTCATTATAAGTCAAAATTGGACATATCCAACGTTTCTTACACATCATTAAAAGGCATATACACCCTGTTCACATATTCATACTTATATATTTTCATTCCAAAACATATTGATCATGTTGAATTCAAACTTATCATCATCTTATATACAGATATTCATACCCTGCCACAACAAATCCATATATCCTCACACATCGTCCTGAATAATCATCAACTTGCCATTACAATTAATTCAATACATACACATGGCAAGGCAAGCATGAGTACTAACACATACAATAATCACTAATGATTTTACTCATGCAGTTTGAATGTTAACTCCTCTCCTACCTCGAGGGAAGAGCCGAAATGGTTCCAATGCTCTGAATGCTCCATTGCATCACCCGGAATACGATCTACATACCATATGCAAGTATATTCACATAATTAATAACCACCATAAATTTAAATACTTGCTAGCTTATTATAAAGCTCAACCTCAAGTCCTAAACTTGATAAACACCAACTTATGCAATTGTGTTAGGCTTCGGGAATTCCTTTCCCAAAGCCAAGATCCTCTAGATCATAAAAGGCCAACTAAACCCAACAACATCACCATCACATTGTTACTCAATATTCAACTTAGCTCTCATATCCTTCAATAACCACAATGGTTTAGAACCTCATCAAGTCACAATCTTTTCACACCAATCCCTCACATTCCATATTCATAACAACACTCATCACTAAACATCACCCATTAACATTCAATTCAACCTTTCAAGCTATACAATATCCATTTCCCCAAATTCTTAGGGCTAGGGTTTTCATCAAAACCCAATAACATTTACCCATGCTCATTAATCACCATCAATGGCTATTTTTCATCATCAATATCATTCTTCAATATCATTAAACCTACATTCTACTCATATTTCATATTTTCCCCAATTTATTAGAGTTAGGGTTTCACTAAAAACCTATCAACATCATAAATGCTCATTTATTTTCCACTCATCCAAGTATTAATTCCATGCACCTATAACAACCCACCATTAATGCCATAATAACAACACCCCACCTTAGGGTTCCCTCATTTAAAGCTTCTCCCAACAACCCATATGAAATAAACACTCTCCCAAATACCAAGAACCCAAAATCTAGGGCATAAACTCATAAAGAATGGTGAGGAACTTACCTCACCCAAAGAAACAACATGAGCTTCCAATAGAGAGAGGAGATCCACACGAAAATAGAGGAGAAGAGTGGAAGAGGATCCAACCATGAGCTTCTCCTTCAAGCTTCCATGAAAACGGAAATGGTGGAGGAGAAGAAGGCTCCACATGGCTTAGATTTTGGAGAGAAGAGTGGGGAGGAAAGAAGAAGAAGAGATGAGGAAAGGAGAATAAGGAGGAGGAGAAGAAGTAGCGTGAAGCATAAGAGAGGAAGAAGGGTTTATGTTTTAATATTTTGCTTCACATTAAAATTTCACCGTTTTATAATAAATAGGCTCTCAGTTCGGGCTCAATACTAATTCCAAAAATTATTCCGAATATAGATTTGGATTCCCGATAATATTCTTATTAGCCCTGACCAGCGGCATCTCAATTAGAGATACTTGGTCCGACACCCAAATTCTAATCGGGTATAATTTTAACTCCTTAAATCTCAGTAATTCATAAATATCCATAATAAATCCCAATTTAATCATTCCAATATTTTTGGGACACAAATCAACTCACATACAATTATTCATTATTTATTCTCATTAATTTTTCATTTTTATAAAATTCGGGGTGTTACACGGGGCATTGCAAAAAGAGTTTGAAGGTTCAGAATCAAGGTAATGAGGGTGTATTTGGTTAAGGTTAATGTAGGAATTTTATTTACACTATTCGGCGTGGAGGAAAAGGATAGACTATAGCCGCTGTCGATTAGTTTAATTAAGTGTGGTAAGTATGTGTTAATCGTAAAGAAATTAAAAGCTGATTGAACGAGTAATATGAAAGGGCAAATCTAATACTAATTTAATAAGGAATTTGGATGGGGAATATTGTTGTAACGATAGTTTGAAGAGTTAAAGGAAAGTTGAATTGATGCCATAACGAGTTATTAATGAAGAGTTCGAAACGTATAATAAGGTTAATACTCGATTGGGTGCTATTAGTGATGTGGTCATATTATACGATGAGAATGATTGTGATGTCGATGTGAAAAGATAAACCAAACTAATGAACCAATAATGATGCTGTGAAAACTAATAAGATATTATAGGTAATGTTTAGATGTGGGATAATGAATTCAACTGGTGTTAATTTAAAATTAGGGGGTATGAGTTTGATAGAGAACCTTGATGTAAAGGAGATGGATAGCATAATTATATGCAATAAGAAATAAAATGAGTAGGTGCTGATGAAGTGAAAAGAATAGTGATTTTAAAAGTTTATAACTTGTAAGAATTTTATTCGATAAGTATGAAATTGAAGGGGTGTAATGACATTTGACAAATTGTATCTAATGTACTTGATGTGACACCCTCGATTAACTAAGACAAATTCCCACACTGGAACGTCCTACTTAATTAAGGAGTCATTAAAAATAGGAGTATTTTTTTATGGTGATTATCAACGCAAGATTTAAAATAAATATATTACATAGATCGATTCTTTCAATATGAGAGTATTTAAAAGAGTACGGAGCTCATAGGCTCCTGACAACTTCTACAAAATAAAAGCATAACAGAAATATCGAGTCTATAATAATCTCAACGCAAACAGAAAATATACACACAACGACACTTTCGAACTGGCATCCTCTATTGCAAGTACTTCAAGTCCTGCCCACGCTCGCCTTGTCCTTCAATTGATGATCATAGAAAAATAGAAACAACATACACAACAACAAAATGGGTGAGTACAAAGCTCTCAACCCATATCATATACATACAAGGGTGGCTCAAATTTTTAAATCACAGAAAAGATTACATACAGCCTACCTTAGAACAGGAATACAAAACTTCACATACACAATTGTCAACAACAAGCAGAGGATTAGTCATATAATGATGGCATGCTATGCATGTGTTAGATTGAATTATTGTAAGTTATAACTCATTACCAATATACAATGGGGCCCAACTTCCATTCCTCAATCTCATATATCAACAATCATGTGCACAACCAGCCACCCTTATCACCCCTGCCCAACTAGAGCGACTGGAGTTATCCTCATTCTGGTTTTCACAAATGGGTAGGGACTCACAGTCCCGATCATCAAATGGCCAACCACATATCACACATCACCATAGAACGGGCACTCCACGGTCATAGAAAATCCCGTCTCTTGTCGAAGTATCCCAGAGTTTGCTAAGGGTTGTCCGGCGACGGGCGTGAATCCGATGCCACTTGGAATTCCCGCCTCCAGTGATACTCCCTAGACTTCCCTCGAGTATCAAGGCACGAAATATTCTTCAGTGTACCCATCACTATATGCTCTAGGGGATTTTTCCAACATCCCTCCTTAACTCCAAATGCGAAATGCCATGTACTTTTCTCAATTACTTAGGGTACCCAGAGTCTAGATGGAACCTAACTTTCATATAGCGTATTTTTCCTTAAAAACTCATAAATGTCTAACCATAAATCTTTTCATATTGTAGGGGATAAATCTCAAGATTCAATACTACTAAATATTCATTACATGAGAATTTTGAAATTATTTACTAGTAATTCCTTTAAGAAAATTCTCTACTGTAAAAGATATAATTTATTTGTATGATAGATATCTAAGTAAAAGAGGTAACATAAAATTTCAACTATGTTTCTTATAATTTAAGAAAATTCAACGTTGCCTTAATTATAAGGTATAAAAGTTTATCTTGATTTTTCGATTACTAAAGTCGTTTCGTCGTATTTACTTATAATAAACTAAAGAACTTGATTTTATCTTTCTAAAATAATAGATGAAATATTTATAAGGTATCTTTCCTAATTCTATATTGAGAATAAAAGAATCCTCTTTTCTAAAGTAAATACACAAAGTAATAAATTTTCATTTCGTTGTCAAAACATTATTTTCGTCGTATTTTGTTTATAAAATTCTGATTTGAGTGATTTCAAAGCCAAAAGTGTTTAACTTTGAAAATACTAACTAAATAAAGTAAGATTAAAAATAAAATATGTCCAGAAAATAGCCCCTACACGAAATTTCAACAAATGCCAAGGTTAATCGTTTCAACGTTTGTAAAAATGCGTTTTAAGGACAATTCGCGCGTCAAAAATTCATCCAACCAATTTTTCTTCTTTGGGTATTTTTCTCATGCTCAAAATTCATGTTTCATGCCACAAAATAATTCTCCAAAACAGTTTTGCCATTTCCTTTCGTTTTTCCACAAAACACGTTTTATATCATTTTCAACGTTTCGTTCGCGCCTAACTCGGGTCCCTTTTTAATTCTTTTAACATTTATCAAATCCATAATATTTTTATGATCACAAATATTACTCAAATATATGAATATACAGCAGCAACAAAAATTCTAAATATTCACCAAGAATTAATTCTAAAACTCATGTAAGTTACTTCCTTAAGGTCATAAACTAATTTTTCATTATTATAACTAAAAGTTACTTGCTTTTATTCTTAATAATAATAATAAAATCCAGAATTACCATTTTACATTAAAATTAATTTTCATCTCATAAAATTTTAAGATCAAGGTACGTTTTTAAATTTTAACCATAAAAATTAATTCTTTCAAGTTCTACTTTTGAAATCAAAAATTTCCAATTTGTTCACTAGTTATCAAAATTTTCCAGCAGCAACATTAATTTAGTATAAGTTATAAAATTGTTTTGGAAATGTTTTACATTGTCTAAAAAATTTATTATTCACACTCTAAGTCACCCATTAAGCCAAGAGTACATAATCAAACAAGATCTTTACATGCAATATGATTACAATAAAAAATCTGCAGCAATAAACTTTTAAGTGTTAGTAATCTTCATAAAAATTTTAAAATCCAAAGGATCTAACAACAACCATGGTGTAGCCATAATATCTCTTGAAGATCCATCTTTTTCCATAAAAATTTCTCAAGATTCAAAACATAGAAACTTAGATCTTTAAAGAGATATTAAAGTATAAGTGTTAAGGACACTTATACTTCACCATGCATGCATAATTTTATGGATCTAAATCAAGCAAAGTAGCCCCCCCCCCTTACCAACAAGATTTTTGTGCTTCAAAAGAAAAGCCAAGGACTTCAAAGTTTGCTTCTAGGCCACCATGGTTTGCTTCATCAAGAGAATAGAAAAGAATGGATGTATGGATGGTGAAGGTGGATGTGATTTTGGTGACTAAAAGAGAAGGAAGATGTTGCTATTTTTGATGGAGGAGAAGAAGAAGTTTTGTTTTTAAAAGGTGGTGTCTTGAATTTTTAATGTGGTGTTTGTGATTTAGGATGGATGATGGTGGATGTGGGATGATGTTTAGATTAAGAATATATGGGATAAGAGAAGAGATGAGTTTCTGAAAATTTTTACTAAGTTAGAAGGAAGAAGAAACTCTAGACAATGCAAAGCAAAGGAATTGAAAAGATGGAATTTTGCATGTAGTTTCCTTACCCCCCTTGGAGTCATACGGTTTTGGCAAGTTGGTGGGCATGTGTCACTTGAGATCCATGCAAGACAAAGGTGTCAAAAGCAGCTGAAAATGAAGTGGTGAAGGGTTATGCATGCTTAGGACAAGTGTCCAAGTGGTGGAGACATGTTATTGGTTGTTTATGCATGTCAGCCTAGGTATCACATGCAGGACAGTACTTTGCTCGTCAATTTATGATAGTTTATGGGCTGAATTTGCAAATGGTCTCAGCAAAAAAGTTGTAGAAATTTTTATTCTCTTTAAATCCATATAAAGTACAAAACTTTTTATTGAGAATTGAGTGAGATATGGCCCAAATACTAAAAGGGTGCAGGGCTGTAACAGGATTTTTGTCCCTTGCACAAAATATTTTTCTGGGCCAAATGGGCTGCGAATTGGACTTTGATTTCTTCATCCAAGTTGTGGATAAATATGTTAGGAAACTTTTGGTGAAGGACTCATTCAATTTCATGGCCATATGAGAGAGTTATGAAGAAAATACTGCACCTAGTGCAAACTATTGCTGGAAAAACGTGAATTGGTGTAGTGTTTTAATTTCTGGGAATTGGGATGCGAACTGGCCTTAGTGGTCAACATGAAAGTTGTAGATAAATTGAATATGGAGTTTTGGGAACAAGAATGACTTGAATCCAATATCAGGAGAGAACGTTACACCCAAAATACGTACAGATGCGTATTTTAGCTTACCCGAGTAACTTCAATTCAACGTTTTTAAGCTTGGTTATTTAAAATTGGGTGTTGGGCTCTTCATGAAAGTTGTTAGAAATAATATGAGGGACTTTTTGGAATAAAAATAATTTACTCAAGTCCCTCCGATAATTTCTGGGCTCAAACCGGGGAGTTACTCTGTTTTATTAATTTTAAACAGTTAGTTAAATATTTATATTTAAATTACTTAATTTTTTATTTTATAAATCTATGTTATTAAAGTGTTATTAAACACATTATTATATTATCCTGATTATCTCAATTAATCTCATAATTAAAGTCAGAACCTCTACCTTATACTCACAAAATTCCTTTAAAACGGATATATAATAAAATCGGCCATAGCCCATTCATCAGTACACACAAAATTTGCACAGAATACAGACAACTGGTCTCAAGGACCCAACATTAAAAGTAAGGGCTGTTACACTTGATGATATTGAAAGTAATGATACTGATATGAAAATGATTAACTGATGATAATTATAATGTGGATATGCCACAACGAGTTGAAAATGATGAATTGAGTTATTTATTGGGTTATGATTATGGTTGTTATACCTTGATGGCGGTGAATACTATGATTAATGTTTTGATGATTATTGTGTTAGGGAATCCCTAGTGCATGAGCAGTGGAAATACAAGGATTCCCATAGGATTTGTAAAGTGTCGTGTTTCAAAGCATAAGACAAACACACACAAAATATTACGTTTTAGGATTACCTCTTGAAGATTATCGAAGCAGTCGTAGTCTCTTTCTTTAGGTTTCCACAGGAGTACTCCCACCAGAAATGCTACACCTTCCAAATGCTAGTTTGACGGCGTTTAGCTTTTGCAACTTTTGTGTATTTTGTGTCTCTTTTTGGGTGAACTGCCTATGAGCATCTTATGCTCTATTTATAGGCTTAGGTTTGACCTAATTTATTCTCTCTAAAGAATGGGCTCCTTACTCATTCTAAATGAGTTAGGCCCAATAGCTTTATTTTAGTCCAACTAAAATAAAAGTTATTTTCTGATCGGCTTACTCTATGTGTGTGACCCTATAGGTAAAATACTCAGTCATATTAATAATAAACTATATTATTATTAATATAAAATAAGAGCGGCATCTAGCAATGCATCATTATGTCCGAATATTATTTAATATCAACATAACCTATAAGTGATATTATTTTATATGTTTGTTCCTTTTTTCACGATATCCTAATTGGGCCCAAGGCATGGTTGCGTCATCCTTGTACGGCCTAATTTATTTTACTTGATACCAGAGTAGACTTTATCTGAATAAATATCTAATATTTATTCTTTCTACATGGCCATGCATTTCCTTAGTCTAACTCCATCAAGTAGCCTATAGATATCACTCATGTCACATAGGAGAGACAAATCCCATCTACATCACTCATATCCCTCTGTATAATTTGTTCATTGCCTAATCAGAACCTTTATAGTCCTCTTGTTACAGAAGACATTTGATTGTATTAAAACAACAACTCCTTGTGTAGGAATCGTATTGACTTCAGGTTGAAGGACTACATATACCATTATCACATTGAGAATCGTTTATGACATTCATGTAACGATCCATGCAACGTTCTCATGGTGGGTCTATCCAGTACATCATTACTCTTAATGTGTACCCGTGTGAAGACTTGATATCATCTATATCCATGATCTATGCGATCAGATCATCAGTACACTCACACACTAGTCTTAATGTATTTACATATCCCCACATAAATACTTGACTAGAGATATTTTAGAAATAACTCTCATATGACCTATTACTCCAAGGATAAATAAAGGTTGTTAAACTATTTAATAAAAAATGCCTTATACAAAATGATGCATCCTATATAGGCTCTTAGTGTATATTTCTAACAATCTCCCACTTGCACTTAGAGCCGACAAGGTTAATGCCCAATGACGTCTACAGTGCCCTTATGCTTTTGCTACACAATCAGTTTTACTAATGGGTTCCCAACAATTTTGTTGGTATGCACATTGCATATTTTCACATCTTCCAAAGATGGAACTATTTAAGTATATGCTTGGATTAATCCACTTCCTTATATTGTTATATGGTTCCATTGTCATTATAGTAGAAACTCATAGGGTACAAAACATTTGGAATGATTAAATGTAAATTGACTTCTATTGTAATTTATCATAGCAAAATACTTAGATTTGTTAGTAGAACCAACAACTGTTTCTTGCTTTGAACCTTTCAAGGATACATCACAACCATCTTGACAAGCCATATATTTTGATTACAATCTTAAGTCTTTCAAATTAATCAGAAGATTGGCATCAGTGTAACCTTTACAACGAGCTCATCTTTCATTTATCAAGATCAAATCCTTAGTCCTTCTCAAGTGTTTAAGGATATTCTTGATTATAGAATGAGAATATTAGTTCTAGAAGAAGCATGTCTTCTACATGTAATATTAGAAATATAATTGTGCAGTACTAACCCTTTTATAGTCACAAGATTTATCTTTATTCTTTAATGAAGATTCTAGCTTCTAAAAGCTTGCTTTAGTTCATAAATGGAACATTTATAGTTCGCATACCTTCCTAGATGTTTCAGGCATAAAAGGCCTTTAGGTTTTGTTATATACACATCCTCAAGATGATTTCCATCTTGACATCTATCTATCATATCTCATAATGGTGGTATACTGCTACAACAAGCAGGATCTAAATGGTTTTTAAGCTAATTGAATTTTGTCAATCTTGCTTTTAAAGGTACTCTTATTACCATCGTTTAGTTTTCCTTTTGAAAACCAACTTGCATCCTATAGGTTTTACCCTTTAGGTGCGTCAACCAAGGTTCATACCTTGTTAATATACATGGAACCCATTTCAAATCCCATGGTCTTATGCCATGTCTTAGAATCTAAACTTGCATTGGCCTCTTCATAAGAAGCTTGGTCATTTAGCAATATGTCTCCTTCCTGATTCATAAGATATCTATATCTTTCAGGTTTGGTGACATATCCTATTTGATCTTACGTAAGTCTTGTGCTACCGGAGCTAAGGATGTCATAACACTTTGTGATTTCTGCTCCAAGTCCATCCTTGACTTTTGAATGCTTTATGATACTTGAATTTCTTCAAGTTCTACTATCCTCCCACTGATTCTTTAAGGGATGTACTCTTATTCAAGAATACAACATTCTAAGCAATAAGCCTTTTATTCTCAGATGGATTGTAGAACTAATAACCCTTAGCTTTCTTTGGGTATCTCACAGAAGACATTTATCTAATTTGGATCTGACCTTATCAGAGTTGGATGCTCTATAGAAGCATTATAGTTCCAAATTATTAGTAAAGACATACTAGGTTTTAGGTTTCTTCCTAGTCTATATCATATATGGTTTCTTTAAGAAAGTCTAAGATGGAACATGGTTAAGTGTGGAAATTTTGTTAATAAAGGAACGTTGAAGGAGTTAGAGATGTTTGATAATAATCAATAATCAAACTATGTCCAACAAGGTTTGACTTTTCCTCATAAAGATGCTATTATGGCATTCCATGAGGAATGAGTTAAGAGGTAATCTCTCACTCTATTAGATAGTTATCAAACTTGTAGCTCAAATTATTTGCTATCTTGATCTAATCAGGAGCTTTAATTATCTTGCCAATTTGGTTTTTCACTTCATTATGAATTCTTTGAACTTTTCAAAGACTTTCTAACTTATGTTACATAAATCCATACTCATTGAATTTTCAATTAGTATGTTGAAGTATTGAAAAACATATCTAGTTATTGTTCTAATAGCCCACATACATCGTCATGTATTACATAATAGATTACTCATCTTTTCAATGAATGAGGTCTCAATTATCTCTCCAATAAATAAGATTTACATGTCTCCATTGATTCCAAAATCAAAAGAGTCCATATAACCACATTAATGGTATTTAGAAATATGTTTCTTATTCATTTGCCTTAGGAGACAATACCATGTAAGTAAGGTTCAAAATCACTTATTTTAACCTATTTTAACAGTTGTTATAGATGGGTGTTTTGAGATTTAGGATGTGGAATCCGTTACTCAATTGTGCATCAATATCCTTTTGAAGAAATAAAGTTATTTTATATTAAAAAAACATTTCTTGTCCAATAAGAAACAATATGCACAATGTCTAGTTCACTAACTAGCCCAATAGGTAAAGATCTTATCTTTATTGTAACAACTTTTACTTAATTTTACACAGATTTCTCCACCCTTGGCAAGTGATCTACTTCCTTGATCTTTCAAAATTTGAGATCTACTACTAGTATCTGATACTAATGTTAGTGAAGTAAAATAACTTGACTTCTATAACATGACTTGTAGTGGAAGTCTTACTTCTCTTTCTTTTGAACTCCTTCAAGTTCTTTAGACAGATTATTTCAATGTCTTATTTGGCTAAAACTGGAAACAATTTCCTTTCTTGATCACCTTTTAGACTTCTAGACCAACTTGGCCTTAATAAAGTTTATATACGATCATATCGTATATCTCCCATATATTTATATTGCCTTTTACAGCTCAGAGTTTATGCAGACTCCATAGGGTATTCAAGACCCAACCATAGATGATATATAAGCCAAACATGACACACTGCCGCTTCATCTTTATTGAAGATAATTCTTAAGTCTCAATGCCTATCTAGGCATTTTTCTAGATAAAGTGTCCTTCCAAAGGATAGATTGCAACAAAATAATATTTGGTTTGTCATGGTTATTCTAAAACAAATTACATGCAAATCTATCATTTCTATTTAAAACATATTTAAATTTTGGTCATTAAATAAATATGTTGTCTCCCACTATTTTGATTCAAAACAAATACCTTCACTGAATCATAAAAAATCCCATTAGAAGATTTTTCTAGTGGGCCAAGATCCATATTTGGCCTAGTGTTGAGTCAGTTTTGGCTTATCACCCAACCCTTGGTTATTTAGGTAGGAAACACATTTTCAATTGCATCTCATGCAACTCTTGGATGATTGAGTGGGTAACTCTTTACCCTTATTCATCTTATGAATTTAAGCTCAATCCTTACACCTCTAAGTTATTTTCAATCCAATTAAAAAACTTAGTTAAGTTTAGGCCTAATAAAAACAATTTGGATATTACAATTATCCCATCGTGCCTTACTAGTATAAATGATAGCACCCTGCTTTGGCAGACCTACTATTTATTGACATTAGTCTCGACGAGTGTTACTTATTAGAAGGCGTTTAAACTTAATATTAACGCTTCTAGGTTCTTCAATCTGATTAAAGTTACCTAGATAATTCCAATAACAAATGGTTGGATAATCTAATTATACATCATCCTTTACTAATATCAATAAAAGCACCCTGCTTTTGCAGAACCTACACTTTATTGAAACTAGCATTAATGACTATTGTTTATTAGAACGCGTTTTAGACTGTTCATACCTTTAGGCTTTTCCAATCCAATTGAAAAATGTATATTTAAATAAACTTAATAAGTTATACTTGGATCCAATTATCCAATCATGTCCTACTAAACATAAATAAAGGCACCCAACTATGATGTGACCTACACTTTATTTATATCAAGTTAGACGTTATTACTTATTGGAAGGTATGATTGTCGGGCTTGAGGGATTTCAATTTTCTTATTGTTCATTACCGACTTTCATTAAATGAAAAATAAACCTTAAAATATGCAATCAAAATTGTGAAATGGTTACGGTCTTCCTAGAAAATAAAAAAATAAACCTAAATGAACTATGGTATCTTGAGTTTGTGAAGTCCTACTTCTTGAAACCACCATCCTCCTAGAGTCACCACTCCTTTATTCCTTTTAAGGTCATATCCATCAAGAATCACCACTCTAGGTTTCTTCTAGGTCTCCACCTTGTTGTCTTTTTTAAGATTACAATGTAATAAAGAAAACTCGTTTTACATACGAGTGAAGGGTTGAGAGAGGAAATTTAAGAATAGAGAAAGGCACGGCACTCAAGCTGTATTTAAAATTAAATAAAAAAATCTAAAACCATAACCATTCACCGTTGGACGTGTTAATTAATCAATTAATAGAGTAATCAATTGTATTTAAAATAAAATAAATTTTAAAACACATAATTAAACACGCGGGGTCATAAAAGGAAAACTACGCAAAAAAGTTTAGCGCTTTGTTGACTGTTCAACAGACAGGGTCAATGGGTGTTCCAACCCAACAATTTAGTACTGTAATCAGGTTAGTTCCCAGGAAAGAGAGGTGGGTCCAGAGTGACCGCTTAAGTACCAAGTCTTTCTTAGCCAGAACGTCTCACTGACCATTAACAAGTCAAAATATTCGGTTATAATTTCAAACAATTTGAAATCTTAAATTTTGAAACGGCCAAGGTTTAACTTTTAAACCTTATCTTTTAACCCTTACAATTATCCTAAAATAGGAATAGTCAAGGTTTAACTTTTAAACCTTATCTCTAGAGTCTCAACAATCATCCTATTTTTTAGGAACGATCAAGGTTTAAATTTTAGACCTTATATCTAAAGTTCAAGATATTTTATTTTGAATCCTATTAAATTTGATAAAGATCTTATCTTTAATTTATAACTTTTGCAAATCCTATCAAATTTATTAAGGATTAAATATTTGATTTTAAATTTATTAAATTTAATAAAGATCTTATCTTCAATTTGTAACAATTACAAATCATATTAAATTTAATAAATATGAATGAATTTGTAACTTCTACAAATCATATTAATTTTAAAAAGATCACATACGATGCAAATTCTATTAAAATTAAAAAGAATAAATTATTTAAATTTGTAACTCTTACAAATCACATTAATTTTAAAAAGATCGCAAACGATGCAAATCCTATTAAAATTAATAAGAATGAATTATTTAAATTTGTAACTCTTACAAACTTTAAATTTAACAAACAATTAAAATTTGATTTGCAACTTTTACAAATTAAATTTAAAATATAATATTAAAATCAAATATTTTATTTGTAACATTTACAAATAAATAAAATACCATTACAGCTAGGTTTTAACTTTTGAATCTTAGTTTTCATTACGGCTAGGGTTTAACTCTTAAACTTTCTAAACACAATCTCACATGAACAATTCATATTAGAAAAGAGAAAGCATATAGGTGTGCATTGCATACAACCCTTGATTTCAATTTAATTAAACGAACATAAAACATGCCTTATAATTAGAACACATATAAAACAATCACCATTGCAACATACAACATGTTCATATAATAAAGCACATCCCAAAAACATGTTCTTTAATTAAAATATTGAGAAAAGCAATCAATATACACAAAACAAAAATAAATTGATACTAGCTTTCAAAAGGTGCAACCTTTGCAACATATCTCATAAAAATACAACCTTTACATAATATTTCACTAAAAATGCAACCTTTGTAACATATCTAATAAAAGATGCAACCTTTGCAAATCTTTTCGTAAAAGAAATTTTTTTTACATGTTCTTTAAACAAACATTTGCCCAAAACATGGTTTTGCAATCAAGCTCTGATGCCACTATTAGGGAATCCCTAGTACATGAGCAGCAGAAATACAAGGATTCCTATAGGATTTGCAAAGTGTTGTGTTTCAAAGCATAAGAAAACACAAAAAAATTATGTTTTAGGATTACCTCTTGAAGATTATCGAAGCAGTCATAGTCTCGTCCTTTAGGAGTCCACACGAGTACTTCAACCAGAAACGCTACACCTTCCAAATGCTAGTTTGACGACGTGTAGCTTTTGAAACTTTTGCGTATTTTGTGTCTCTTTTTGGGTGAACTGCCTATGAGCATCTTATGCTCTATTTATAGACTTAGGTTTGACCTAATTTGTTCTCTCTAAAGAGTGGGCTCCTTACTCATTCTAAATAAGTTAGGCCCAGTAGCTTTATTTTAGTCCAACTAAAATAAAAGTTATTTTCTAATGGGCTTACTCTATGTGTGTGACCCTATAGGTAAAATACTCAGTCATATTAATAATAAACTATATTATTATTAATATAAAATAAGAGTGGTATCTAGCAATGCATCATTATGTCTGAATATTATTTAATATCAACATAACCTATAAGTGATAATTATTTTATATGTTTGTTCCTTTTGTCACGATATCCTAATTGGGCCTAAGGCATGGTCGCGTCATCCTTGTACGGCCCAATTTATTTTACTTGATACCGGAGTAGACTTTATCTGAATAAATATCTAATATTTATTCTTTCTAGCATGGCCATGCATTTCCTTAGTCTCACTCCATCAAGTGGCCTATAAATATCACTCTTGTCACATAGGAGAGACAAATCCCATCTACATCACTCACATCCCTCTGCATAATTTGTTCCTTGCCTAATCACAACCTTTATAGTCCTCTTGTTACAGAAGACATTTGATTGTATTAAAACACCAAACTCCTTGTGTAGGAATCATATTGACTTCAGGTCGAAGGACTACATATACCATTATCACATTGAGAATCGTTTATGACATTCATGTAACGATCCATGCAACGTTGTCATGGTGGGTCTGTCTAGTACATCATTACTCTTAATGTGTACCCGTGTGAAAACTTGATATCATCTATATCCATGATCTGTGAGATCAGATCATCAGTACACTCACACACTAGTCTTAATGTATTTACATGTCCCTACGTAAATACTTGACTAGAGACATTTTAGGAATAACTCTCATATGACCTATTACTCCAAGGATAAATAAAGACTGTTAAACTATTTAACAAAAAAATGCCTTATACAAAATGATGTGTCCTATATAGGCTCTTAGTGCATATTTCCAACATATTGATGATTTGACGATTGGATGAAATGATCTGAAATGAAAAGTATAATATGGAAAGTTATGCCAGGTATGGCTTATTTTTATATCCCAAGGTGATGGCTTTTATGCCAGGGATGATTTGATGATGATTTTTTTGTGATTATTTGCTATTTATGCATGTTGTGTGGTGGGGACAACTATTTGATGTATTTTACCCCTTGTTTTTGGCTCTTGTGGTCGTTGGTGGCCTAGTTGAGCTACCCAATAGTCAAGCAGAACTCAGTGTTGAGGTGGGGAGTCAGGTAGGCTCGGTGGACTAAGTGGGTTCACGGGATATTAGATGGACTCCCAGCTAATGGCTAATCCTTTTAGTATCTGGATACCAGAGTCGTATTATTATGATTGGTTGAGAGTTAGTGGTGATGATAGTTGAGATGATGTGAATTACATTGATGATGATGAAATGATGTTAACTATATTATGAGATAATGTTAATTATATTAATGATGGGGTGATGCTAATTATATTAATGATGAGATTAATATTAAATAAATTAATAATGAGTTTAACATTATTAGAATTGATGATGAGATTAATGTAATTGAATTGATGATGAATATATTGGGAATGATGTCTGAGATTTAAAATAAGAGGTAGATGTGCAATATTAAAGAGTTAGAAGGTGAATGCTTTATGTAAGTATAATAGATAAAGAGTAAGTCAAAATAGATGCTCATGAATGATACTAATAATGAACAAGATAAAATTTAATTAGGAAGGTAGCTAGATTATGCTTTTCCTAGTGCTAATTTCTGTATTAATTCTTAATTCCAGTCACTCACCCCTTACTTTTGTTTTAAGCGACTGATGAGCGCATACTAAATGAGACCAGGAGGATGTTAATGCCAAGCTTGATGTACTTGTAGTGGTAGTTAATCTGCATATTTGTGTTTATATATATATATATATAGGTTTTTGTTGATGGTTAATGATGAGGATGAAATTTATGTGAATCTATGTATAAGTATATGCATGTATTGACTCATGGTTAATAATGATGCTTAGATGGGTATTTTAATGGTTGATGAGATCTGAGGGTGCTGCTCAAAGCATCCCATTATGATATTTGATGATTATATATTATGTATAAATCTAATACCCAGGAACTACTTATATATGATGAATTGGCACTGAGCCATTTGGTTGATAGATTCTAGTATATGTGTAAGTTCTGTTTTTATGATATGTTGGTTGAATTGGTTTTTTATAGAATGGTTAAGAATTAGGAAAGAGAATTTGTAGATTGAGATGTTAAGTAATGAAGTTTTAAGGATAAATTGGCTAACTAAGCCAACTGAACAAGTGGAATTGAGTTCTGATGGGATTTAGAGTCCCCAAGAGATCTTCATAAATTCAAGAGGTCAATTGGAATTTGCATGTATGGTTGAATTGTCAATTGAAGTGCATCTGGTAGGTTTTGTGCATTCAAGTTGGGTGAAATTAGGAGAATTGCATTTTAGCGCATAAGTTGGTCATACGATGGAATTTTGACGAAGGACTGTGCCAGCAGGTCTGAAATGAGGAAAACATAGTGCCCATGAAATTTGGTGTCATTCAGAATTAAAACGAGCAAATTAGGAGCGCGAGGAAGTTCATTTTGAGGTATAGTTGCTAAAATTTTCACTAATGCAAGATTGTTCTCGCTCAAGTGAGATTGTTCTTACTCAAGTGAGATCCAAAGTGAAATTTAGGGTGGTTTTCGGGTGATTCTCACTCAAGTAAGACTAATTTCACTCAAGCGGGACCCAAATGAGAGATTTTGGTGAATTTTCACTTAAGCAAGGCAATTCTCGCTCAAGCGAAATCAAGCTCTCATTCAAGTGAGCCAATTTTTGCTCAAGCGATATTGGAATTTGTTTTTTCTTCCTACATGAAAGTTGTAGATAATTGATTCGCGGTCATTTTTCGCTGGAATCGCGTTGATCAGAGGGTCGATGGCCCAAGTTATGTCCAAAATACTACATGGTGTTTAGGCTGAAAATTTCAGGTGGACTGGTTCCACAATTTTGTGTATTAGGCAATCTTAAGGGCATAATTGGCCCTTGACTTCTTCATAACAATTGTAGGAATTTGAATTGCAGAGGTGTACCGATTGGGTTCATCTCGATTGGAGTTGTGTAATTGATTTGACGCAAATTACTGAGTAGTGCGCAGGAAGCAAGCATGCTGAAAAAAATTCTCTTTAAAGTTTTTCCCAACATAGTTTGAACTTTTTATATCTACCATATTATTTAATATGATGTTGAGATAAATTGGATATAAGTACATTATTTAAGGTGATGTTATGATACGCACCAAGTTTCCTTAAAACCTTTCCTTGAGCTCATCCCATGCTTCTACCGCAGTTTCAGTGAACATAATCGATTGCCATATAGATTGTGAAACAGAGCTCACGATCCACGCATGAACCAAGTTATTGCATCTCTCCCAAGCCTCATACATTGGATCGAACGGATCCAGTGCTTGTATTGCACCATAAATGAACTTCCATTTGTTCTTCGAGATGAACGCTCTCTTCATCCCTCTCGCCCAAGTGTGGTAGTTTTTGCCATCAAGGACTAGATTCACAAGTGAAATCGAAGTTGATTTGCTCAGATGAACATAGAATGGACTGGTCAGATTCCATGACAGATCTTGAGGTAATGGAGTAGTCGGATTCAAGTTACTATCGCAGACCATGGTGATGGAGATGGTAGAGTCCTAATCTAGGGCTCTGATACCACCATATGAACTTGGCAGCCATGAGTGAATGAGAGAGATGAAAGCTATGAGAAAGAAAGCAAGGAAATGCAAACTGAAAGTATATATTCTTGATTGAATGTAAGAGTAATTACATTGCTCTATTTATACAAGAGGTGTTAGTTATTAATAACTAATTACTAACTAATCACCTTAATTAGAAAGTGATTAACTAACTCAACTAAATGTTAACTAACCAATACAAACTATCATTACATTCAACAAATCTTAATGATCCACATTACAAGATAAGCATATGTATAATTATTAGGATGCAATATTTGGAATGTATAGATTACTTTTCTCACCTTAGCTAAAATGACAAGAATACGAATGTTGTTGACTCTTGCTTCCATTAACCAACAAAATTTCCACCAACTTGATGTGCAAAATGCATTGTTGCATATGTAGGGACGAATCTACTTGTTGGAGATTTGGGGTTGGTGCCGTCACTAATCTTTAATTTTTCTTTCTTAATTTCATGTATTACATAGTTATTGCCCCCATAAAAATTTTATATTATTAATTTATATATGTGTGAGAAAATATTATCCCATAGTCTAAATTTTTTTGGATCCATTACTAGTGGCATGGAGATCCAAGAGGCGTATATGATTTCCGCTAACCTAAAAGGTAGACAAGTATGGAAGTTGTTGAAATCTCTATATGTCTAAGCAAACGAGTAATAGTTGGTATGCAAAACTAGTTGCATACTTATAAAATATTGGTCGTACTCAAGCCAAGGCTAATACTTGACTTTTTGTAAAAAGAGACTCCTCATTCACTGTTATCCTAGTTTATGTTTTTTTTTGGGTAAAATCCTAGTTCATGTTGATAATATTATATTGGTAAGGGATTATCTATTGAGTTTGATGTTGTTAAGAATCCCCTTCCCTTCCTATTCAGGATTAGAGATTTTGGCAGCCTCAAATTTTTTCTTGGGCATAAATCGCCTCCAGGCATCTCACGTTTTCATCAAAGTGCCGACTAAGATCCGTGCAGATTTTGAACTTGAAGGGTGCAAAACCTATGGACACTCCTATTCATCATACATAGCTCTCCATGTAGACACGAGGGTCCACTTTATGAGATATGTACATATATGCACGCACATGCGCAAAATTTTGAGATGACTGTGAATGTGTGCATGCGTCTCACTCAGAATTTTGAGATGATTGTTTGCGCTTACATACAAAATTGAGATGATTACATGTGTACATATGCGTGTGTACATGTAAAAGTTTGGGATGATTTGGGGAAGAGACCGTCGTGAACGATGAGTTATAAAAACCAATAAATAAATACTTAGAAGATTGGAAGAAGAAACCATGTGTCTCTAGGTAAACAGAGAGAAAGGAAAAATTGGTGAGCAAAGAGCTATAATTAAATGTCCAATAAAACTTTGGCATGGGAGTTCAAGTGTAACATCAAAGGACCAGTGCTCCCAGAAAGTAGGATACTTCAAAAGTAACATCATGAATTCATCCAAAAAAAAAAGTAACATCATGAATATCCTCGAAGTGTAAATTCTACATGCCTCTCCCGTATTAAGAAAAATAATCCACGTGAACGTTATTTTTTCTACGATCCATTATTCCGCTAATGAAATAATACTTCCTACTCTCCCCAACAACCAAATTCTTTTACAAGGTAATAAATTTTGTAACAGAGAAAAAAGATAGACAATGATACAAATAGAGTGCAGAACACCTGAACCCCTAAGTGAGATTCAATCTAACAAAGCATTGTATTGAATTTAACCGATGCATTTCTAATTCTGTCCCTCTTTTCCCATCCTCTGCTTCTCTAATATCCTCTTTGAGTGAACAACTCTTCATCTCAATGACCAGTGTGCAGATCCCGTATTAGGTATTACTGCAATCTGATAGTGAAGGCGTAATACCACGAAGAATAAACTGAGTCAACAAGGAGTTCACTAAAACTTTTCATGTCTTCAGGTCATCAGACGTTGCAGAAGGTATGCAATGTGTGGTGAGAATGTCTAAAGTTGCAGCCTTAGCAGTGCTGGTCTTTAGCACTACTATCTGCAGAAAAGGATATTCAAAATTTCAAATCAGTGTTCATATAAATTCAGAGTAAATTTATAGTTTAAACTTCACTTAATTGATAAGTTTTATTTGAAATAAGCAGATAAGGATACAACTTATAATAGATATATTAAAATGAAAAATGTAAATTCATACAGAAATCTTTAAGCTCTGTCCCCTTGACTGAATAGTTTAACAGTATGCCGCTCAACACAAAGAATAGTTTCACAATATTTTCAATAATTGCTTTGTGAGAAAGAAAACAACCACCACAAAGCATAACTTAAGATGCATAGGATTTTGTCTTGCTTTGTATCATTATGGCCGTACACTTAATAATGATATCTTCGTATTTATAATAATTGTGTGACTATTTAGGAGTAACAATAAGAACGGTAATCTTAAAAACTTGGAACAATTTTCTTCCAAACAAAAAATATTTTAGAAACATTTTTTATTACACGAGACATTCAAAGAATGAACCGATTAAAAAACCTGTTGGTATTCAAGATCAAACTTTAGATATTCATCATCACAGCTCTCAACCATGTGGGCCAAGCTCTTCAGATTCTTTACAGGTTTACCATTGAAAGCAAGAACCTATGAACATACAAAGAACGAAGTTTAATGGACACTTCAATAACACTATATATATGTATGTATATAGTATTCTCTGACCTGAGTGTTAACAATTTCCTCATATCCAATATTAATGTCAGATACAAGAACCTAGCAAAATATAGCGAAGCATGAGCACATCTCAATTTGCTTATATATAATGGTCAATGAGAAAGCAAAAAATTTGAGGATAAGCGATGCAAAAACCTGAGAAACAACAACAAGTTGCTCATCAACAGACTGTGCCATGGAATGTAAATGTTTGTCCAGAAGCTTGACCGGAGCATCAAATTCATAATCCTTACCATACTGGATACATGTTAAAATATCAGAAATTAGAAATAGTAATTATGATTTAGAAAATCATATACATGATACTTTTAAACATACAAATTCCAACAAGAATCCAAAATATCATCAGTTTCACATTTTTGGCTGTATTCACATTCTTACCTGCAACTATACTAATGATCTTCTTAAAATTGGGTATTGGATCTAACTCAATCCTAAAAGCTAACTCATAAGATGAAGATTAACCTCACCTTATATATACTTTTAATTGGCTATATCTCTAGTCAATGTGGGACTTAAGTTTCAACACACCCTCTCACACTCAAGAATGAAGCATGGACAATGGTTGACCTAATAATAGATTTAGGATAGGCTCTGATACCATCTTAAGTTTGGGTATTGGGCCTAATTCAATCTTAAAAGCTAGTTCATAGGATAAGGATTACCTGCACCTTGTATACTTTTAATTGGCTATATTTCTAGTCAATGTGGAACTTTCAACAGATCTAATAGCTAAACAATCATAACATCCACTATTTCTAAATTTCTACATGGAGGAAAACGGATATTGAATTGGGGGTGCACCTTCAAATATGAGCTAGGCAGGGTCAGCCATAAATGAAATATAACAGTATATAAGTTAAAGTAATGTAGCATTCTTTTAGTCCACATAAAATGGACAAACTAGAAAATAACAGGCTCATGACCATCACCACTCAACCTTCCATTAAACAAAAGGCACCCCTCCTTTTGGGATGTAAATTCATGATATGAACAGATCAGCCAAAATATTTAATAAATAAACAAATGGATTTGGAAGCTTTTAGTAGTTCACATATAATCTTAAGTTCTCCCTCAAGGTTCTTTAAATTGCAAAATGAACTAGTTAAATTTATAAAGCGAGTCGAAACTGACTAGAATTTCTATTATTTCAAAACACATCTTTGATTCTTTAGCATTTGAAACCACTTACTTAAAAACGATGATAAAGGAAGAGAGCAAGAAAACATACAGCGACCCAACCCACTACAAGAAGTATAAGAAAGCTCCACTTCTAGCTTATTACATGGATCACCCACATTATATAAAGAATACCCTTGATCAACAATAGAAAATACACAATTACATAAAGCTATGAATTTCATAGAGCATAAAGCCCCAAGAATCATCATAAGTTCAAAATATACAATTACATGTGTTAACACAAACATTCATTTCATGGCAGCAAGATCAGAAAGCTTGTGAATTCAACCAGATAGTTTGCATACAGCACCCGTCAAGCTGAAGACAAATTAACTAGATAGAATTCAGGTAGACAAGATAGAAGAGTATGGATTCAGCAAATATATATGAACATCACAAAGAGAAAACATTATGCATGAGAGAAAACTACTCACCTCAGAACGAAGATAGGGGACAGAAACAGCAGTAAAAACAAATCCGGCGATAATGTAGTAAGAAGGAGGCATGCCTTTGATGTGTGCCGGAATAAGCCTCTTATGAGTTGCAAGTTTTATGTTAAATTCAAGTATCTGTGAGTTACGGAGAACCTTTACTAGAGCTCTATCCCCAGTGTATTTCTGAGAGACAAGGTAACTGAAACCAATACGCTCCCCATGCCTGAATGGAACTACAAATATATCACAGAATTAGATGTTAGTTATAAAACAAAGCAAACAACAGAGTTTCAAAATTAAATAAAATACTATAATACAAACCACTAGTACTACAGCAACAACAATAACCTTATCTCATTGTGTAACTGTTGAAAGAGAGGAAAGCAAGAGAACATGTTATGAATTCCATGTGTTGAACTCACAGGGGAGGTACTGTATTTATAGGAGATTGTACATAATTACAGAATATACAATTAGCCTAATTAAGACTAATCACATAAATGTGGAATCTATTTAATTAATCTTAATATGCACTGTTATTATATTTACATAACTCTAATAGTAACATTGGCCCCAAGGATCACATGACGCCATCGTATCAATTCCATATATGAAGCAGAAATCAATGTAATCTTTTCAAATACTCGTTACATTGCATTCATGCTCATAAATGTCGAACCGATGATTAGTGTTCAAGATTGTGAGACATTTGATGCAACAGGAAGAAAATCATACAAATCAGTAGCATCTATCAGATATTGCCACTTGCTCTTCATAAAATAAATTCATATATTACAAATTTAAAATATCTTTTAACCAAACCCTTAGTGATTATCCAGTGGAGACAGTTCCATTTCAATTTTCTTGTATGAAATACTCTATTTGGGCTCGAGCAAAACCGAACAACCATGGAAAGAAAACTCTTCCTATCGAGATTTAAAATGCAGTTAACTACAGATGGCGCTGACCCCAAAACCATCACTATAACAGGATAATGAATAGCAGGATGGCCACTAATACACTGAAGAATGGGAAAATGATACAAGTAATGTATATCATACACATAAATGCTCAAAAATAGAAAATTGTTAAAATTAAATACATATTCATAGGACATAATTTAAATTCATTGTCTCGCTAATATTCATGTCCAATTTACAAGTCAAAAGAGTTTCAGCCTCTTAAGGCTCAAACATGAACATGACTAAAGTTTAAGCCATTTTAGAGAGTTGAGAAGATGAAAACTGATAACAGCAACCTACTTGGCAGAGGTCGGAAAATGGATGGAAATGGTGACTCTTAAAGGCAGTTAAGGAGAGAGAGAGAGACACAAAATAAACGGAGAAGGTGGGGCAAAGAATATTGACAAGACAGAGAGAAAATGGGAAAGAGTACAATAAAAAGTAAAGGGTGAAAAAGTAAAAAGTGGGAATTTAACCTAATTTCAGTGGGTCAAAACTGCTGCGTTACTTTTGGTAATGGGGGGAGGGGAGAGGGGATCACTAAAAGGTCCTTAAAAGAAGTGAGAACGGCTTGGGTCTGCAACAACATGATGCTACTGCCGTACTATATTTGGGATTTTCCTTGGGAGGTACCAGGAAGGTATTGAAATTAATATCATTGATTCACACAAATACAGAAAAAAAAGTTTCTTTGTTGATTCAATCACTACCTACAAGATAGGGATAGAAATCAACCCCGAAACATGAGGTGTCGTGGCCAACCCAAAAACATGGATAGCAAAGTTTCAGATTGAGTTACAGCTGAGATTCTATCCTTTTGCAGTATGGTTAACAAAATTTAAACAACATCATCTACACATGTATATATGCTAAAAATTATTAAAACAAAAAAACTGAACACATCAAATTTACAGCTAAACACATCCAAATTCATAATTAGAAACATTCATAAATACATGTCTAATTGTCTATAATCTATAATCTATAATAAGAAACAAAGGACCAATTTCTTGCTCTTGGTAAAGAAAACAGTAGAAACGATGGCTTCCGAAAGCTAAAACAGCTGAAACAGTGAATATTGGAGTGGATAGAGAGGCCTAGGTTTTCAAACGCACACAATCATAGTGCTTTCTCGCTTCACGGCCCTTCCCCACCCTCCCATGGCCAGCACGGTCATGTTTTCAGTGGCAGACAGCACGGCAAGCTCCAGTACCGTCGTCTGCAGGTCCTCCGCATCGCAAACATGATTGCGTAGTGGGGGGTCTATTTTCTTTTATTTTTCTAAGGCACCAAAACAGTGTTGTTTTCGTTATTTTTTAAAAAATCCCTAGCACCTAAATGGTGCGTTTGGTGAAGTGGTTCTTTTTTATTTTATTTTTATTCTAAAATTAAAACAGTGTTGTTTTGGATATTTTTAAAAAATCCCTAGCACCTAAACAGTGCATTTAGTTAAGTGTGTGTTTGGGAGTGTTTCTTACTTTTTTAAATACTTATTTTCTTGGTTTGCATGAAAAATACTTTTTTATGTTTGGGTGTTTTTATAAAAAGTAGATTATAATCTATTAGAATATTTTTTGTAGAGGAAAGTAATTATAATCAAAATCTGAATTTTTTTAGAATATTTCCCCCCCTCTTCTCCTCCCTCGCGCGTCCACCCTCTTCTTCTCCTTCCCCATTTTCCGGCGAAACAGAGGCTGCAACGGCCATTTACGATCGTTTCCTCCCATTTTTGGCCATTCCCGACCATTTCCAGCACTGCAGGGCTCTCCGGCGACCAGGTTTCTGAAACTTTTCTTTTCTACTCTGTTTTTCATCTCTTCTAAAACTGGTTTCTTTTTGTGCTCTGTTTTTTTTTCTTCATCTGTCTTTTTTTCTGCTGTGTTCCCTCTCAGTCTCAGCAAGCCTTCTCCTCTTCTAGCCATTGCGAACCCACTGTCTTGTACTGAAGGATTTTCCTTAATTCCTCACAATGAGAATGATTATATTGAAGAAGAGGAAGGGAGGAGATGAAGATGGAGATGAGGATTAGATTTCTAGGCCTTTTCTATATGTTGCATTGTTTTTCCCTTGTATTTTATTGTAGGGATTTATGTTTTATGCATTATTATTGACTTGACTAAAGACTTATGCATTATTGGATTGACTTACGATTTATGTGTTGGTGTTTTCTTGGCTTTAAAATGATATTATGGTAGTTTTTTTTTGCTTCTATATGACATTATGCAGCTATATATATATATATATATATATATATATATATATTGCATTATTTTATTGTGTCCGCTATGTAACCGCCATAGGCCGTTATAGTGGCCGCTATGACCTTTATAAAGTTTTTTTGGCTTACTGCGATAAGCCGCGACCGCTATGTGATTACCTTGCCACCACCATCTTCACAGCCCTTTCACCCTTTCATTAAGGCTATTAGAAAATGGTGAGCCTAACTCATCTTAAAAGTTAGTTCATAAGTTAAGGTTGCCACAAGCTTTATAAAAAGAATACAGGCCACATTCCTAGCCAATATGGGGCATCTTAACACACCTCCCCCATGCCCAAAACTAAACAGTTGCAGGTGGCTAACATTCAAGACTAGTCAGACTTTGATACCATATTAGAAAATAACAGGTCTTAACTCATCCAAAAGCTAGCTAATCAATTGAGGGTTGCCACAATAGTATATGGCCATATTCCTAGCTGATAGGGACATCTTAACAAAGGCCATCTTGTCGCAAGCATTACTTGTTACTACTCAATCACTTCCCTGTCGTCATCTTCTCCACCACCAACTACCCTTGTTGCCACTACAAGCACCACTACCACTACCTTCATTATTTGTCATTACCATCACCCCTTATCCCACCTACACCATTGTTGTTGTTGCCACTTTGGATTAATTTTTTTAACTCACACAATGTAATCTTATTTACAACTACCCTTAATTAGCTAGAGTTGTCAATGTGGAATTGAAATTCAACTTAGAATCATAATTCCACATTTCAACTTTGCACGATACAAACATAGAAATTATAAATCCAATTCTATTAGAATTGGTTTGTTTACTTTTCTTGTATATGGGGCTTTTGTTGTATATAGATTTAGGGTACCCCTTATGCTCTTTTAATCATAGTAGTTAAAACACGGAATCGCGGCCGCGATCGCAGCGCAACGTTGCGGCACCTCGCCACATCACCTTCGCAGGCTGTGTTGCGAGACTTGAAGAATCGCGGCTGACGCGGCGCGACTTCGGAGTCGCGAATTGCGGCGAAATTGTGGAGAAACGCGATGCATCCCTCAAAACTATGTCGTTTTGGCTTTTAGTAAGGGTAAAACGGTCAGTTTTCCTTTCCCTCTCTTTCATTTTAGGGCTTTTCGAAGAAACCCTCTTCTTCTTCTCTTCATCTTCTCCATCAGTGTAGTTAAAATCGCGATTTTGATCGGTAAAATCGCGATTCTATGATTTTTGAGGAGCAAAACGATTCGAATCGCCCCTAGAATCGTAAATGTATATGAATCGCAGTAGAATCGCGATTCTGGGCCCTAAAATCGTGAAACATCACGACTTGCGATTCTAATGGAGGCCCAAATTTGCCCTAACCCAGTTTTAAGAACCGGGTCTGACCCGCGCAAAAATGTTCAAACCCGCGCAGCTTTGGATCGAAAACGCCATTCTTCACTTCTCAGGCCACGCGAGTGCCATCCTTTGCCGCGCAGCTTCTTCTCCGTTCAGCAGCCACCGTCTTCTCCGGCGAACTGAGGCCACGCGATTCGTCTCTGTTTCCGCGATAGGGAGGCCTGTTTTCACGTGTGGGAGGCCTCTGTTTTCCAGCCAAGTGTTGTTTTCCTGTAGCTCACGTTTCCAGCGGAAAAGATGGGAGGTAGAAGATGGACTTTTGAGTTTTTTAAAAGAAAAGAAAAGAAGGTAGAAGAAGATAGAGAAGTGATGGATGTCTTTCCAGTTTTTTAAAAGAAAAGAAAAGAAGTAGAAGAAGAGAGAAACTGATGGATGGATGGCTCTTCAGTTTTTTAAAAGAAAAGAAATAGAAGATAAAAGAAGAGAGAGAACTAATGGATTTTTAGTTTTTCAATAAATAAAATCATGACTCAGTTTTTTTGAATGGGTAAAAAGGAGTTAATGGGTATGCAAATTTCAAAGTTATTAAAGGAGTGTAGTTTTGACTTCTAAGATTCTCACTTAAAAATAAATTTTATTTAATATTTATTTAAGTTTAAACTAAATCTTTATTGTTTTATATACTAAAATTTTTATGCATATATAAGAATATAAAAATTTATATGTATATATAGGAATTTTTAAAATTTTACGATACGATTTACGATTTTACGATTTACGATTTTTGGAACCCTCTACGATTCAACCTAGAATCCCGATTTTAACTACCTTGTTCTCCATCTCCTATTTTCTTCTCTTTCACAAAATACCACCGGCGATCACCCCTAACTCTGGTTCCGTCTCCGGCAAGCCCCACTACAGTGGTTTTCGTCTCTGGCGAGCACCACCACACTGGTCTCTGGTCTCTGTAACATCCCGAATTTTAAAATAGGATTAATTAAGGAAAATAAATATTGACAAGTTGAATACAAATTGTTTAAGGTCCCAATAAATTGAAATTAACTAAATTAAGATTTTTGGGGGCTGTTGGTAATTTATGGAGACCGGTTAAGCCGAAAATGAGCCCGGTTGAAATATGGGTGTCGGACCAAGTGTCTCGGAATGAGATGATATTGGTCAGGGCTGTAGAGAATAATATTGGGAATCCGAATATACATTCGGAATAATTTTCGGATGAAGTATTGAGCCCAAACGAAAAGCCTGTTAGTGACAAAAACGATGAATTTTAATAGAGAAGGTTAAAATAAACCCAAAAGCCCAAAATTTCTTTCTCCTATTCACGTGTGCACGCTGAAGCTTTTGGCAAGCACTCTCTATCTCTTTTCTCTTCATCTTACTCTCCATTTCTCCTCCATTCTTTTCTCTTCTTCTCCCAAAAACCTTGAGCTTGTGTGTTGATTCCTTCCCTCTCTATTTTTCGTTGAAGAGGACTTGAAAACTTGGAGTTCTTCCCTCTTCCTCCTCTCATTTCCGTGCTAACTCCCTCCCTCTCCTGAATCCATTTCGTTTTGGGTGTGTGAGGTAAGCTCTTTCACCATTTTTAGAATGGATTGATGATGATATTATGGGGTATTATGATTTGGAGAGGAGATGCATGTGCATGGGTGTTTATTTGAGCATTTAATGCTTATGCCCTAGAATGGGTCATCATAAATGTGAGTATTTATGAAGAGAAAATAGTAGTTGGTGCATTAATGAGGGTAGAGAATGAAGGTTTATGATGTATTAATGAAGGTGGATGGGTTTTGGAGGAAACCCTAACCTTGAAGTTGGGGGAAAATAGCTAATGTTAGTTTAAGAATGTGTTTTATGGAGAAATATATGACGTTGAGGAGTTTTGTGAAGCTTGGGGATAAGGTTGTCTTGTAACCCTTGAATTTAATGATGATGGCTTAATGGGAAGGAATTCCCGAAGCCTAATAAAGAATAAAAATGATATCCACAACATGTCTAACACATGTTGTGACATTATAAATATGAATATGACTAAATAGAATTGAATTGATGACTTGAGTAGTTGATTGATTAAGGTTTTACATGAATGTAAATGTAGGACCTATTCCGAACGACGAGGCGAGACCGTCTTATCAACCGGAATTCTTCTCTTGAGGTAGGAGAGGAGTCTAAGTTCTAAATGCATGAATTTGAATGTTATTTGATTGTGGTATGTAGTGTTATGCATGTTAGCCTTGCTTGAATGTTGTGAGAAATGATGATATATGTTATGATATAGACAATGTGTTTGACAACATGCTTTTGTGCATTTAGAATATTCATGGTATGTTATGTGAAGTTGTGTAGTGAACAGTGATATGATGATAAGCTGTATTTACCATGATTACGATATGAATGTTGATGTTGTTTGTTGAGATTGAGAATAAGGAGAATGCCACCCAAAGATTTAAACTATTATGAATAATTAATGTTAATGAAAGCCTTGTGGTGATGTTGATAATGGTGTTGATGATGTTGGAAGATGAGTGGCATGTATAGAATGCATAGAGTGAGAAATGCATATGATTGCATTTGCATCCATGGCATACTGCATAGCTGCCGGTGTTGGAATTTTAGGGGATTCCCCCGGTCGGCCCAGTGGGAGGGCGGCTCGGTGCGCGAGCAAGTTATATTTTCCCCTGTGACTTGGTGTATAAGTCACGAAGCTGCCCATGTTGTGCCTCGGGGAGCCACATGTGGTTGACCCTTGTGGGAGGAGGCTCTTGAGGAGCAGGTGTCCCCGGTGGTCCTTGAGATCACAGCTGCCATGATATAATTCGTGGTTGGCCCGCAACACCATATGTTGATATGTTGTGTACCGCGGTCATGGTGAAAATGGCCAAGTGTTGCAAGATGGGCGATGCGGTTTGGTACCAGTAAAACGATTGGTGAATGCATGCAATTTAAAGAATAAGGGTACACATTTTACTACTGCAGTAGGGGTGTGGTTAGATGACCATGCTTGAAATCCCACAGTTGGTGTTGAATTTCCCACAGTCAGATCTGCAATTGTTGAAATATTCCTTGTGCATATGCATTAGTTAAGAGCATTTGCATATAGAAGGAAGTATGCCAAGGTGTTGAGATATGACGATGAGTGTGATGAGGTGGTAAAAGTATATTTAAGACAACATAAAAGATATGAATACCAGTTAAAGGTTGTGTGACAATTCAATGGTTGAATAATGTGATTATGTATATGCTTGTGTGAAATTGTGTTGGTATATGGCATGGTGATTATTAATGATGTGCAAAGTATATAGGTGGGGATGCCTATATGCATAATCACTTGGTATTCATATTCATTCCTTTGGAATATGGACTCACTCTCCCATGTTGTCAATTTTAGACTTGTGATGCAGGGCATTCATGGGAAGAGTAAGCATTTTGAAGTATACTTATGGCTGTGGAGGTAATTAGTGTATAGGGAGCGCCTTGGCCGGCAATATATGTAAACATATGTATTTTGTGTAGCAGGAGATGTAATGAATGTTTGTTTTAGAAGTTTACATGATAAGTGGTTTTGGAGGGTCATGGAGGAAAATGAGAAATTGTATGTGTATCTCATTTTTATTTGTGACCCTAAGTGTGTATGAAGGATTCATTTATATTGGAATGTTTCTATATGCTGATGAATGAATGAAGAATTATATTTGAATGTCGATTTTATTAAGTTAAAGAGATGGAGAATTGATTTTCATATGTTTGATGAGTTGAATGGAAAATTGATGAGTAAGATGATGTAGAACAAGTTTTAAATGACTCATAGGATGTTTGAGATGTAGTGAATCCTTGTAAAATAGATGGAATTCAATTTTAGTAGGTTGTGTTGTGCAAGTTTCGAGTTCAGCATGATGTCTGATGTTTTCGCTCAGGCGAGGTGGATTCTCGCCTGTGCGAGAGTCCCACCTGTTTAGGAATTGGCTTCTGGACAATTCTCGCTTAGGCGAGAGTGAATCTCGTCCAAGCAAGATTGTCCCAGTATCAGTGTTTAGATACTAGAGGAAATTCGCTCAGGCGAAGGGAATTAGCTACTGGACGAAATCCGCCTGAGCGAAGGACCTTGGGGGATGGTATTCGCTCAGGCGAGACGATTGAATGGTGTATGGGTGAGTTCCTGGACAAATTCTGTCCGAATGGGAGTTTTTGAAAACAATTTAAGTTGTGGGGAATTTCTGAGTGAAATTGTGAGTGACCTATGTCCGAGTCATGACCTTCCGAGTAAGAAAGTGGATTTAATCCGAGTGAGAAGGCTCTTGAGTGTGATGATCTGGGTAGTGAAGTCCCGAGTGGGAATTTCCGAGTCCAGTGTAATCTGTTCCGAGTGGGATGGCACCGACTGGGGGTAGTCGGTGTGAGTTTGTCCAAAAGTATTCTGGAATAACTCCACTCAAGTGAAAATGAAAGGAGGTCAGTTTTGGAATGAGATGCCGAGTGAGTGAACAATCAGGTGATGAGTCAGTCTTTGGAATGTTTTACCGAGTGGAACCCCGTGTGAGCGAGGACTCGGATTCGGAATGAATTTACCGAGTGAAAGTCTACTTTGCCGAGTAGAGGATTGAGTGAATGATGGGTCAGTCAGGATGATCTTGCTGAGTGAGAACCTGAGTGCCTTGAGTCGGTTTCGGGAGGATTCTGCCGAGTGAAAACCCGAGTGTTGGGAGTCGGATTTAGAGGGGCTTTGCTGAGTGAAAACTTAAGTATTAGAAAGCCTTATTAACGAGTGGGTATAAGCCCAGCTCTGTAAGTTGTTCGCCTAGGCGAGGAAGTCTCGCCCAAGCGAGTCAATCATGAATTCGTTTCTGGACGAATTTCGCCCAGGCTCGCTGGTTTCGCCCAAGCGAGGTTTGTGTGACTCGCTCAAGCGAGTCGGAATTCGCTTGAGCGAGATCGTCCCCTGATGCATAATTATTCCTTTCGCTCAGCTTTTCTTTACTTCGTCCAGTGTGCCCACATTGGCTCGCTCAAGCGGATGAGAGTCTCGCTTGAGCGAGGGACACTCTGTTGCTCTTTTTGGTCTTGATTTTAACTTGGAAAAATTATCATGAAAATTTAACCTTTTAATTCCACCCTCTCATATCTTCATATATGGGAGTGGTTCATCATTGACCCAGGTACTGTGTCAAAAATGCTTCTGCACTTAATTTCTTTCATTGAATTTATGATTTATAAAAACGCGAAAAATTTCCCTGATTTTTGGGGTGTCTCAGTCTCTGTCTCGGGCGAGCACCACAGCACTGGTGTCCTGTCTCCGGCGAGCTCTCTACCCCTAATTCCGTTTCCGGCGAGCACCCCCATCCATATTTCCATCTCCAACGAGCTCCCCCACTCATGTTTCTGTCTCCAGCAAACAACCCCCCCTCTATTTCTTTTTCCGATGAGCAACCTCACCTTCATTTCCATCTCTGTTGACCTCCAAACCAGCTTTGATCACCTGCTGCAGTCTTCAATAGCCGTTGTTGGCCTCTTCAAGTCCGACCACCTGTTGCAAGCTCCAACAGCCACTGTTCCCAATTTTTATTGCCATTTGCCTCCAACAGCACCTCTCCTTCAATGGCAACTGTCGGTGGAGATTCAAGTGATACCCCAACCCCCCAATCATGTGTCCAACTCTTCAAATGCACCGGAAACAACCTTGATCCTGGTTGGGAATGGAACTCATTAAAAGACCCTAACAACAAGAAGATGATGACATGTAACTTTTGTGGGAAGACCACCAAAAGTAGTATTACTAGAGCTAAGGAGCACCAAATGGGTGCAAAGGGGAATGTTGGTAGATGTTTGAAGACCCCTGAAAGTGTGAGAGAGAAGTTGAAAGAACTTGGGGTCAGGAAGGTTGCGGATAAATGACATGCTTGAATGAAGAGGTAGACAAGGAGGAGGAGGAGGAGGAGGAAGAGATTCAAGACATCCAACCTTTAAAACAAGGAAAACGAATTACATCTTCTTCAAGTCATGCTTCAAGATCGTTGTTGAAGAAATCAAAGAATACAAAAGGGCCCCTCGATTTGTGGATGATGAGAGATGAGACAAACAAACATGAAGGATCATTAAACCAAGGAGGTAAGAGCAAGAACAGTTCAATACATAGAGCGATTTCTAATTAGAAATGGAATTGCTTTTAATGTTTAGGGTTTAGGGACATGTTGGCAGCGGTTGGAGAATATGGTTCTAATCTACCTCCAAGTTATCATGAGTGTAGGGTTTCTCTTCTGAAGGAGTTAGAGTACACCAAGGAACTCATGAGGAATCATGCGGTTTGGAGGGAAAACACAGGATGCTCTATCATGTCAAATGGTTGGACTGATAGAAAGGGTAGGAAACTCATCAATTTTTTGGTCAATACTCCTACCGGATCTATGTTCATCAAAAGCATTGATGCTTCTTCCTACATGAAGACGAGGGATAAGGTGTTTAAGTTATTGGATAACTTTGTGGAGGAGATCGGAGAGTCCAAAGTTGTCCAAGTGATAACTGACAACGGATCCAATTATGTTGCAGCTGGTAATCATTCATCTTTGTTTTAAATGTTACTTAATTATGGTTGATTACTTAAGATTTAATTTTAATTAATTAAATGACATCATGGGATAATTTGGGTAAGAAGTTGATGGAGAAGAGGAAGCATCTCTTTTGGACACCATGTGCTGCTCATTGTTTGGGGATTTAATGTTGGAGGACATTGGAAAACTTCCAAAGATTAAAAGGGCATGTCTAAGAGGAATAAAGTTGGTTGGTTACATCTACAACCATTCTTTCGCATTGAATTTGTTGAGAAATTTCACTGGTGGAGCTGAGTTGCTAAGACATGGAGTGACAAGGTTTGCTACAACCTTTTTGACCTTGCAAAGGTTACAACCAAAAGACCAACCTTCGTAAGATGTTTATATCGGATGGATGGTCGAAAAGCAAGGGAACAAAAGATGCCAAGGGGAAGAGAACAATGGAAACCGTTCTAATGGCTTCATTTTGGGCAGATGTGGTTTTTAGCCTCAAGGCTGTGGGGCTTATTGTCCAAGTTTTAAGATTAGTAGATAATGAGAAGAAACCTGCAATAGGTTACATATATAAGGCTATGGACAGGGCTAAGGAAAACATTCAAGTTGCTTTCAAAGGAGATGAAAACAAATATAGAGACATATTTGCCATCATTGATAAATTGTGGGATTGTCAGATGCACTATCCATTGCATGTTGCGGGGTATTATCTTAACCCTACATTTTTTTTAAGGATCCGGTTGGTGTTGACAATGATAAAGAGATAAAAGCCGGCCTCTTGAAGACCATTGAGAGGCTCTCTCACAACTCTATTAATGAAGATAAGGCTTGTGAACAATTGGTCACTTACAAATATTCTCAAAGACTCTTTAGTGGAGGTGGGGCGATAAGACAAAGGACCACTTTAGCCCCAGGTAAGAGTTTCTATCTTCATTTAATTGTCATCTGTTTTTATATTTGATAACAATGACAATTGATGTAATTAATTGCATTGCAGCTGAATGGTGGAAGCTATATGAGACATTTACTCCAGAGTTGATGAAGATTGTTGTTAAAGTTTTATCTTTAACTTGTAGCTCTGTTGGGTGTGAGTGGAACTGAAGCACTTTTGAGCATGTAAGCTTTTAATAGCTTTTTTAGTCATTAGTTTTGAACAAATACAAATTGGATTGGTGGTGGCAGCAAGCTAACATTTTTGACAGATTCAGAGAAGCCGACTTGAGCATCAAAGGTTGTGTGACTTGGTTTTCATCAAGTACAACCAAACATTAAAAGAGAGGTTTGAGGCTATGAACATCATTGATCCGATTCTCCTAAAGGAAGCTGATGATACTGCCATTAATGGGTGGTTGTTAGGAGAATTTGGTGGTGATGAAGATGAGGGTGAGCAAGAATTTGTGTTTGATGAGGGTGATGGATTGACATGGGAGCAAGTGGCACATACTAACAGTGCTGGACAACCATTTCATTACACAAGGAGGAAGCATAAGCAAAATGATGCATCCGGGCCTTCCTCAAGCCAAAGGAAAAAGGAGAAAGGGAAATATGTTATGCGTGAGGAAGAAGAGCTTTGTGATGAAGAGACTTCTGAAGAGGAAGAAATATATAGAAGTGATCATGAGAGCTCAAGTGGAGGGGATGAAGAGTTGGAACTAGGAGATGAAGATGATGAAGAAGATGAATATGATTTATAGATTTCCTAGTTCACTTCATAGCTTATGTTTCTTATCTTGTTATATATTTGATTTTAAATTTAATGCTGCCTTAGGGACTTGGAATGCTTGAATCATTGTTTATTAATGTTTTAGACCATGTTAGACTATGTTCCATTTGGATGATATTGGTTTTTAATTATCACTTATGAATTTGGAGTGTTTTTAGTAATATATCTTTGGTTTTTTTAAGTGTTTTTTTTGCATATTTACATGTTTGACTATTTTATCCCATGATAGTATTAAATTGCGTCCGCAATTTGCGCCGCGACACGCAATCCCATTTTATTGGTCGGCCGCGTCGCACCGCGATTTGGGATTGACTACTATGCTTTTAATTTATTTTTGTGCTGCTTATCAAAAACTAAAAAATCTATTAGAATTGGAGTTTAAACTATAATTCTAAATTCCAATTCCATGTTCCAAACAGAGCGCTAGTGATTTTATTAGACATCTATGCTTATTAGTTAACTATATTAGCATGCTTTTTATGTTAAAATATATTTATACTTTTGGTTGGATCTTACTATCCATATTACAATCTTACATTTTACAGTTATTAACTCCTCTCATGACTCTAATTTCTAGTTTTACATTTACATATCATGATATATATTGGTAGAATTTCTGATGAACTTTTTAATTGCACATGCAGTGGTGATACTTTTTATTCAGACTCCCTCATGCAAACCACTGGATATTACATTGGTCCATCTTTTCCTAAATGGTCAAGATGATTCTACTGTGTAGTTTGAGAAGTTCACTAATGTATAAAGTCTGTGCAAGTATCACTATTCACTATATTTATATGTAAGTAAAGCCTGATACATACCTAATGGGACCACAACCCAGAACTTCTCCCCTCACCGGTTAATGTAATAACTGGTAACATATAACACCTTAATCTGACTAATTAAATACTTCAGCATTTGATTAAAACAATAAAACAATTATCACAACCAAACTAAATCTAGCAAAATCAGCAATCTGCCAAAAAAACTTGAATTCAAAGTTGGCTATTTGTTAAGCAATACAAGGGAAAGTACACAGCATGCATAAATAATTTAATGTGATAATTGCCAAGTGAAAACATGGTAGATTACCTGTTCCGTCATTTGCAATATTGATCCCATCAAAGCTGAGAATTACATCAGATGGCTTCAGAACATGAGATTCTGGAGCAGTGGGTTCAATCCTTCTGATGCGCACACCTTTTTGATCTGAACCCATGCCGATTGACATTCGGAGATCAGGATTTTCCATCTTTTGCCACTCAACTCCAAGGATTGGAAATCCTGACAGTGAAGAAGTTGAAGACAACTTTTTCTAAAAACATGCTATCAAAGACAGAGTAAACTAAACAAAATTATAAGGGCCGGACAGGTGATTTAAGGAAACTATGATCAATATAACAAACAAAGTTAACAGCCCAGCACAAATTGTCTACGAATTCTGCTTTTAAATCATTCTATTTCATTGTTTTTTAATAAGCCAATTTTAGAATCTCCTTTCCTTCTGATTTTTTACTCCAAATCCCAAGATCCAAGAATACACTCCCCTACAGGTTTTACTTAAAAATACTTTCAGACAAAAAAATTAAAAAATTATCAAACAGCTTTAACTATTAAAGCTTTTATCTTTTAATTTCAACTTCATGCAGTTTTTATGATTCGGGATAGCGAGACAAATCCTCAAATGCTACCTGTATACGCTCCGTTCTTTTCATAGTCTCGGATAAAATGTAGAATAACTGGAGTGGGTATTACATATCCTATATTCTCCACATCTTCATGTTTAAGAGATTGGAATGCGATCCCCACACATTTTCCCTTATCATTGAAAGCAGGTCCGCCAGAATTCCCAGAATTTATGGCAGCGTCTATCTGCAGAGGAATTGGAAGAGACATCATATATATAACAGGACAACTGGAGCATAGTAAGCAAAAAAGGATAACTCAGAACTTGTATTACCTGCAGTCCCAGAAGTTCAGTTGAACCATGTACATAAGAGAGTATCTCCATGCGTGAAACAACGCCACTTGTCACAGAGATGGTATCACCTCCAATTGGATATCCCACAACAGTTACAGCATCTTGCAGTGCAGGCAACTCACCAAATTCCACAGGTGAAACTCCCTCCCAGAATTCATCATCACTCACCGTCAACAATGCTTAACCATCACCATGAGAAGGGTATTAGGAACAACAAAATTTAATTAATTGCATGTAAACTAGCATCTACAAATCTTAAGGGAAGAAACATAATTAAGAAGCACAAATAGGATGGAGTCAAAAACATCAGAAGAAACCCTCCAATTTTTTATCCATTCCCTTGTATTCCCATCCCAGCTATGCATATCTCAATATTTTCCCTTCCCCTAACATAATTAACTGTCTAAAATCAAAATGAAATGACTATCAGTCAATTCCATATAATTAAATCCCCATCCCCCCTCCCCTCCTCCTAAAATTTGAATCAAACACAAAAGCAACATTTCTCCCCTTCCCCCTCCTTCATTATTTTTGAACTAAACAAGATAACCTCATTAAAATCTCACCCCTTCCATTATTTTTAATCAAACAAGTAAAAGTCCTTAAAATCCCTACCTCGCCTCCATTTCCCTCAAACCAAACAAGATGTTAATAGAGAACCAAACAAGTGAAAAAGAAATCTCATAACAACTATCAAACAATGAGATTAAGAAGACATTGCAATTTAATTATCAGCACCCTCCCATTCCCACACAGTTGCAACTAACAAGTAACACAAAAGCCATGAAGCGAAACTAGAAGAGCATAAAATATAAAACCAGAAGAACGGAAAATCGAAATACCTATATCGCACTCGGTGCCAATGGCGAGGACGGTAGCCAAGTATTTGGTATCAGAACCACGTTTCTTGAGCTTGACCTGAGTGTGATGCTCCACGGAATGCGCGTTGGTCAGAACCCTCCGTCCCGCCACGATGAACCCGCTGCTGCTCGAGCTATACTGCCTCTTCCGCTGCCAGGGAAGCGAGAAGTTCGGCTCCGTGTGGACGCAAAAAACCTTCACCACCGCGTCCATTGACGGCACCACCTTCACCGCCCCCTCCCACTTCGGCATCAGAACCGCCTCGCCGTTTGAATCCGCCAGCCGAGAGCTCCGCCGCTCAGCAGACGCCGCCTTTGTCTTCTTCGACCGCCCGCGCCGCCGTTCATGGGAATCCCGGTCGCTGGTTTCGGCGGCTTCCGTGGCGGTGTCCGTAGTGGGGATTGAAACGGCGTCGTATTTGGAATCCTGCGACGCGGCTTCATCTTCTGGTACGGTTTTGTGCTTTCGACCTCGCTTTCTCTTGCTTTGGCCCATTTGTTGATTTATCTTTTGATTCGAGTTTGAAAGGAAAACGAGTGAAGGGGTAGGTGTAGGGGTTTCGTTATGTAAAGGGAGAAGGAGAATTGAGTTCAGATGCGACCATCTTCTGTTTGCTAATCAGTGGAGACTGAGGAAGGAGGCGAGCGAGTTAGTGGTGTTGGTAACAAACATTGTTGGGCCAACAACCCAAACCCAAAATCTTTTCAGAATTCCATTTGGATCCTGAAATCAGAGTGAGAGAATTTCTTTTTGCACCCTTATTTAATGATTTATTTTAGCATTAGTAGATTCGTGAATTAAACCTTTTCTAAAGGTTTATCATCAAGGGAAGATAAGCTGGTTGGGATAACTTTAACTTGTCTTGGATTTGAGTTTAAGTGTTTATTAATTGGGATTGAGCCAATAAAATATATATATATTGCTTTAATAAAAATTTAAAATAAAAAATATATATTGCTTTAATAAAAATTTAAAATAAAAAATATATATTGCTTTAATAAAAATTTAACTGTTTCGAATAATATGTAAGATTTTTTATTTTCACAATTGATTATCAAATGAACCCTAAATAGAGAATATCAAACAACAAAAACCTTTTACAAAGGGTTTATTTGGTTACTAGTGTTTTTGTCCTAATACAAGTTAAACTTTTTCTAATTTTAGTTATCTAGTGTTAAGTTTTTTCCATTCTTTCTCCCCTAACCAATAAACCATCATTTATATCAATCACGAATCTAGATCATAATTATCAACCTTCATAATACCATCAAATTTTATGTTAGATCCATTGAATCTTTAAAGGATGAGAATTACCTCTGTCTTTATTAGATAAAGGAAGAAGATGGTAGTAGCATGAAAAAAAAAGATTAGAGGAAAAGGAGTGGGATGGTGGTGGTCATGAAATGAGGAAGAGAAAAATAAAATGGTAAAAATTTAACATTGTCACTAGTGCAAAAAGTGGTTATAATCACAGGATATAATCACGGGTTAAAGTGAATCAGTGATAAAAACATACACGGTGGCATTTTTGAAATTATAAGATAAACGATATAATCAGGGGAAACTATATAATCACGGATAACATCAGAGCTGTTATCGTACTCATAAATATATAATCACGGTTGACTCCACAACCGTGATTATATATTGATGGATATAATCATGGTTATATTTCCAACCTTGATTATATATTGATGGATATCATCACGGTTGTAGTTCCAACCGTGGATATATAGTTCAGGTATTATATATCCACGGTTGACGTCACAACCGTGATTATATATTTATGGGTATAATCACGGTTGTGATGTTAACCGTGGATATAGAGTTGGTATTTAACCAGGGGTATTGGTTTAACCGTGATTATATGGGTAATATTATCACGGTTGCAATGGGATTCATGGATATATGTTTTTAATTTAAGTTAGAGTTTTAAAGGTTTAGGTCATTTCCCCGTTTCCCTGACTTCTTCTTACTTGCGTGCTTCCCTGACTTCTTCTTCTTCCTTGCGCGCCCATCTTCGTCGTTTACGCATTGGTTGAGTTCCTCATCTTGTTCCCTTTTCCGTTTAGGTAAGTGTTTTCTTCCTCTCTTGTTTTTCCCTATGCTGCATTGTGTAATGTGTGACGTTCTCTTGGTTATGTAGAGCACAGCGTCGTGCCCTTCTCTGTTTACCTTCGTGCCCATCTTCGTTGTTTCCCTATTCAGGTAGGTTGCCTCTGTTCCCTGAACCCTCATTATCGTATAATGTGTGCCTCTGTTCCCTAAACCCCATTGTCATATACTACGTGTCTCTGTTCCCTGAACCTCCATTGTCATTGTGTGTGTGCTATGAGATTCCTGAGAAGTGAGAAAAAGTTACATATTATGAATGCAAAGGTGTTGTCAATTCGTGGATAGGACTATAGAAGGTTTGGTGGGGTTGAAGTGATTTCCATCAAAGATGCCAATCTGTGTTGACTGTTCTGTTAGATTTTACTACTTGCCAACTTGTATATGCTTAATATGATTACCAGGTGCTTGTTTATCACTATAAATGTTTCATTTCTATATACACAGATAGATAGATATTTATGTCTTATAATGTTTCTTTTTTTTCTATCTTATATTTCTTTTTTTTGTCTTATATTTTTCAATTTATATATGTAAATTTTGACAAATATCTAAAAATATAAATATGATAATTAAAATCAAGTATCCCTCAATAAAATTTAACAAGTCTTGACTAAGTATATTATTTAAAAAGTACTTGCTAATTAGAGTATTTAAAAAGTACCTCTTAATTAGAAATTACAAATCGACAACTTCTATCATATAATTAGCCAAACTTTTTGAATGTCTTTTATCCCCTCCTTACAAAATGGACCCAAATTTATGAATTATTACAATAGAGTAAAATAAATAAATAATCAAATAAATAAGTAATCCATATTAAATTAACAGCAATCTTTCAATAATAAATTTAACTATTCAATCTTCTTGATGACAATAGCAATTGGTATCAACAACAATTTGCTACTACTATAGTATAATTCATTTAAATTTTATAAAAATGCAAGTAGAAACAATTTCAAGTTTTCTACATATTACAGTGCATAAATCACACAAAAGAACCAGGAACCATATAAACGTAATGCATCCCACATTGATAAGTAAGTTCACAATATTACAAGTTCAACATTAAAATTACTAAATAAAAGTCCAAACTTTAAAAGTGTTATAATCTAACAGCATAATCCATAATCCATAATCCAATCCAACACCATACTTCTACTTCAAAATAACACAAATTATTTTTATAGTATTATTGTCCATTTTAAAGTATTATTTGATATCAAAATTTACATTTCACTGTACAGTATATAATATTATTTCTGTTGCTGTTGTATGTATATGGTTGTCAATGTTACGAACTTGTAGGCTCATACTAGTTAATTAGTATGAAAGTTGCTTTGCATGAGTGAACCGTAGTTCCCCGTTTGAGATTCGACACAAATGGTCATTAAATTAATTGATTTCATCGTTTGTGTTGAATCTTGAATGGTCTGTTTGGACAGTTTGGGATGATCAATTATTTTTATACGCCGTTGGTATGTACAAATTAGGCGTTATTTTAAAATTTGATAAAGTTTCGGTAACTTGCATTTTGTGTTGTTCTCTGAGTGCATATTTGGTTGTGGTTGAATTTGATTTGACCGCTCTCATTTTATGTACTTAGAGACCAATGCGAAATGCTGCCGAAATTTGATCAAATTTTAAAGTAACTCCTAACCTGTATATATCAATGACGTATAAAAACAATTGTCATCCTGAATGGGTAGGACCACCTGTAATAGTCCTTGTTTTTGGTGTTAGGTCCTTGAGACCAGTTGTTTGTATTTTATGAAAATTCTATGTGTACTAATGATTGGGCTACAGCCGACTTACTTATATGTCTGTTTTAAAGATATTTTGTGAGTATGAGGCAGAGGTTCTGATTTTAATTATGTGAGTAATAGAGATAATTAGGATAACAATAATAATGTGTTTAATAACGTTTGTAATAACAAAGATTTATAAAATAAGACATTAAGTGATTTAATATAAATAATTAAGTATTTATTTTAAGTTATTAAATTATGTAACTCCCCGGTTTGAGCCCGGAAATAATTCATGGGACTTGAGTAAATTATTTCTATCCCAAAACGTCCCTCATATCATTCCTAACAACTTTTGTGAAGAGCCTAATACCCAATTTTAAACAACCAAGCCTAAAAATATTGATTTTAAGTTACCCGGGTAAGCCAAAATGCACGCCTGTACGTATTTTAGGCGTAATTTTCTCTCCTGATATTGGATTTGAGTCATTTTTGTTCCAATACAACTTTTATGTTGACTACAAAGACCAATTCTCATCCCATAAATCCTAGAAATTAAAACACTATACCAATTCATGTTTTCTAACATCAGTTTGCACTTGGTGCAATGTTTTCCACATATCTCCCTCATATGGCCATGAAATTTAATAAGGCCTTCACCAAATTTTTTTTAACTAAATTATACACAACTTTGATGAAGGAACCAAAGCCCAAATCCCTACTCATTTGCCCAGAAAAATAATCTATGCAGGGGACAAAAATCCCGTCATAACCCTGCACCCCTTTTGTATTTGGGCCATAACTCACTTAATTCTTGATGGATTTTTTTGTGCTTTATATCAATTTAAAGAGAACAAAAATTTATATAACTTTTATGTTCAGCCCATTTGTAAAATCGGTTCAAAAGCCCACTTAAAGCCATAAGCAAGCTTCTACCCTGCACTTGACACCTAAGCTTGCATGCACCATGAACCAATGAGATCACTCCATCACTTGGCCACTTGTCCCAACCATCCAACACACTTCACCACCTCACTACCAGCTGCAATGGACACCTAGCAAGTGCATGGGACACTCTTGACACCTCTCCTACTCACCTCTTGGTCATGCACCCCTTGGACACCAAGGAACCACATGCAAAATTTCATCCTTTCATTGTTTTTGCTTTGTTTTTCTTTCTCCTTCTAACTTAGCAAAATTCTAGCAGCTCTTTTCTCCTTTCTTTCATGTCTTCTCCCATCTAAACACCATTATACATCCATCATCATCCATCCTAATCATCATACCACCCCCTTTAGTCTCCATGCTAGTAACACCACTTCTAAACACTATATTTTCTCCTTGAATTTTTCCAACAGCAACATTTTCCTTCTTTTTTCACCATCAAATTCACATCAATTCTCACCATCCATGCACCCATTTTTCTTCTCTTGATGAAGCATATAATGGAGTCCTAGGAGAAAGCACTTGAAGTCTTTGCCATCTTTCTCTTAAAGGGCGAAACTTTTAGTGGTAAGGGGGGAGTACCTTGCTTGTTTAAAATCCATGAACTAATACATGCATGGTGGGATATAAGTGTTCCTTAGCACTTATATCCTAATGCTCTCTTAAAGATCTAAATTTTTATGGTTTAATCTTGAAGATCCTTGGAAAAAAAATAAGATCTTTAAGGAGTATTGTGGCTGCACCATGATTTTTGTTTAATCCTTTAAATTTTAAAATTTTATGAAGATTACTAAGACTTGAATTTTATTGCTGTAGATTTTTGGTTGTAACTTTATTGCATGTGATAACTTGTTAATTTATGTGTTGTTTGGCTTGATTAGTGGCTTGTGGTGTTAGTAATATTTTTTTTAGAAAATATAATATTTCTTAAAATGAGTTTTATATCTAATAATGGATTCTTGTTGCTGCTGGGAATTTTTGATAGTTAGTAAACAACTTAATAATTTTAAATCCTAACGTATAAACTTGAAAAAAATGATTGTGGTTAAAAATTTGTAACGTGACTTAGTCTTGAAAATTAGGTGATAAAAATAAATTTTAGTATAAAATTTTAATTCTGGAATTTTTATTAAAAATAAAAACAAGTGATTTTTTTAGTGGTAGAAATTAAATAATATATTTATGACATTAAGAAAACAATTTATAAGGATTTTAGAAAGAAATTCTTGATGAATATTTAGGATTATTGGTGCTGCTGTATATTTATACATTTGAGAAATATTTTTGATAATGAAAATGTTATGAATATGGTAAATACTAAGAGAATTAAAAAGGGAGCCGAGTTTAGGCGCGAACGAAACGTTAAAAATGGTATAAAACACATTTTTGGGAGTAAACAAAGGAAATTGGTAAAACTATTTTGGAGAAGTATTTTGTGGTATGAGAAATGAATTTTTAGCATGAGAAAAATATCCAAAGAAGAAAAACTGGTTGGAAGAAATTTTGACGTGCGATTTGTCCTTAAAAAGCATTTTTACGAACGTTAGAATGACGAATTTTGGCAATTTGTAATTTTTCATGTAAGGATTGTTTTCTGGGCAGACTTCATTTTTAAATATACTGTATTTAATTAGTAATTTCAAAGTTAAACACTTTTGGCTTTGGAATCACTCAAATCGGAATTTTCTAGGCAAAATACGGCGAAAATAACGTTTTGACAAAGAAATAGAAATTTCCTACTTGGTACCTTTTATTTAGACGAGAAAGGATTCTTTTATCTTCAAAAATACATCTAGGGAATTACCTTATCATAATGATATATTTCATTTATGGATTTACAAAAAAATCTGAAAAGACAAAATCAATTTAATTTGCTTATTATAAGTAAATACGACGAAATGATTTTAGCAATTGGAAAATCAAGGAAAATTTTATAGCTTATCCTTAATTTCCTCTTAAAAGAAAAGTTATATTTTCTTAAGTTATAAGAAACATAATAAATATTATGTTACTTCTTTTTATTTAGATATTTACTATAAATAAATTGAATATTTTATACTAGAGGATATTCCTTATAAAACTTGTTTAAGAAATAACCTTGATATTTCTTTATGAAATGAATTTTTATGGTATTGAGACATTGAACCCTAGTATCTCCTACACGAAAATTTTAGAGATTGAATACTTTATACGCTTTAAGGACAAATACGCCAGGTGAGTTAGGTTCCATCTAGACTCTGGGCACCCTAGTAATTGAGACAAGTACATGGCATTTTGGATTTGGAGTTGAGGAGGAATGTTGGAAAAATCCCCTAGAGCATAAAGTGATGGGTACACTGAAGAATCTACTGCGTCTCGATACCCGAGGGCAGTCTAGGGAGTATAACCAGAGGCGGGAATTCCAAGTGGCACCGGATTCGCGCCCGTCGCCGGATAACCCGTAGCAAACTCTGGTATACTTCGACAAGAGGCGGGATTTTCTATGACCGTGGAGTGCCCCTTCTGTGGTGATGTGTGATATGTGTGATTAGCTATTTGATGTTGGGATTAAGTGTAACGTCCTAGGTTATTTTTACATTTATTTTTATTCAAACTATTACATTTACAATAAATTTTTCCTTTTCCGTGAAAACTGATCGATATTTAGAGAAAACAATTTAATTCGACACAGCGGATGAGAGAAAGGGAAATCAGGGCGTCTCGCTTGAGCGAGGCCCCTACTCGTCTAAGCGAGATTCCGGACTCTCACTTAGACGAGGTGCTGTTCATGAACGAACACCTTTCGCACATCGGATTATACAACCGACCTCTCAAATCTCCGTTCTAGCAAATGGTTTTGCGAACTCAAAGAACTACCATAAAAGCATATGCAAATAACAGTAATAGATTTTTGAAATATATTTTCATTCAATCCGGTCTTACTTAAACATCACTAATAATTTATAATACAAAGTTTTATACACATATAAGACTACAAAGAGTCACTCAGTTTCATTTGGACCCTGGCACCGTTCTCCCCCTTGGCGCAGCTCCACGGCTTCTTCCCCCTCCCTGTCTCTGGTTACTAAAAAAAAAATATGCAAGGGTGAGTGTTTGGCATAATAATTAATCTAGAACGGATCTTAACAAATACGCATGCATATCTATACATACACATCCATCATTACTTCTAAATAATCAAACCGAAACACAGAGTATTTCAGGCAATAACTGTATTAAACCAAACACACAGTTCCATCTATTTCCTCACATTCATTGCATTCATTACATGCATCACATTCATACATCATGATCACAACTGACTCTCATGCAATCTGACTCCTAGTATCCGGATACTAAAGGATTGGCCTTCAGCTGGGGGTCCTACTTGACACCTCGTGAACCCTGCTTGGTTCACTGAATCCTGCTTGACTCTCCACCTCGACCACTGGGTCCTACTTGACCACTGGGTAGCTCAACTGGGCACGAAAACCACGGGAGCCGGAAATGAGGGGCTATCATATACCGTCGGCCATCCCATACCACATAATCATTCAACAATTTACCTTTCATAATAATATCTGTTTTCTCATCCCTCGGGTAGCCTGCTTGCTAACCCAGAGTCACATAACACTGATCATTTCACATTAGATATCAATTTTCTCATCCATCGGGTAGCCTACTTGCTAACCCAGAGTCGCATAACACTGATTACATCAATATTAAATATTTTAAGATCATGTATGGTAACTCAACGACAAACACAATTCTCAACTCATCAATGTATATTATCACACATGCATAAATATAAACACACAATTACGTTTAACAACCTTTTCCTTTAGTCTGTTTACGTTACTTCAAAGATCTGAATAAGATGTAAGTCCTATTCTAATTAATTATAACCCGAACACCCCCCTTACTCTGATTCCACGCTTCGATGATCTGTTCTTTGTGCCGATTTCTTTCTCTGAGCACCGGTTCTGCAATCTCAACTCCTCCACTCAGTCTTCCGTTACTTAGTCTACTACCTACGAATCATGAAGTACAGCTTTATCACCTCAACGTCCTTAGTTCATGGTGAACATTTGGCTCACACTCACAGAGGAGTGGAAAGCAGTCACGAATATAGCCATGCATGGCCCTTAACAGCTAAAGAATGAAAGAAATAAGGGAATCACAATCGGGTTGGATCAGTAGACTCACCTGGAAGTCTCGATCACAGGAATGAGGTTAATTTGTAGTTTAAACACAAATGGAGTCTCACTCCAGTACATGCAGCTCAGCGTTAAGAGAGAAGAGGTAAACGGAAGAGAAGGAACAAACTGATAGTAAAGGCAACTTGTGTAAAATGAAGAAGAAGGAAGGGAATCTTCCTATATATATGGCTCATGGGCAAGATCGTCTTTTCCTTGATTTTATTTGTATTCTAACTATTTTAAACTATTGCTTAGTCATCAAATCAATTACACGTGTTTATCCCTTCAACGCCCACGTAGTCATAGTCCTCTAATAATTCGCTAGAGTATAGGTCCGATATGAATGTCGACCCCGCCGTCCTAACTTAATGTTCATACCTCAGAAATCCGAGCTACACTTGATAGATCGGATATATCATCCGCTCTCGACTATTTGTCACACACGACCGTTGTTTCAGTTAGTATGAAGTTAATCCGAGATGTGATCCCGTGTGAGGCGCTCTCCCCACAACGGTAGGACCAGACCGCCTAGCCTTGTCCGCTCTTCTCCCACACTTCCGCTCTTTTAACTCCGCCTGCTCGCGTTTCAGATACCGACCTCGACACCGGTACAAACAGAGTAATTACTAAATAGAATTTCTATACATTCTCTAACATTTCACATTTCATAATTTTTATTAAAACATCAGGGATGTTACACTCACCCCCCCTAAAAGGGAGATTTCGTCCCCGAAATCAGTGCTCCGGTTGAAAAAGATGAGGGTACATCCGCCTCATATCGGATTCTAACTCCCAAGTGTAGTTTATCCAATGAAAATTCTGCCACTTCACCTTTACCAGCTGTACTTCCTTGTTCCTTAAACGTTTGATTTGGTGCTCTTCAATACCAATTGGTACGGCCTCCACCGTCAAGTTCTCCTTCACTTCAATGGAGTCACTTGGTACAATCATTGTATCACACGGAATGTAGGCTCGAAGTTGCGATACGTGGAACACATTGTGGATGTTAGTCAATGATTGAGGAAGATCCAGCCGATATGCGACTTCACCAATCCGCTCTAGTATTTGGTATGGTCCAATATACTTCGGATTAAGCTTTTGGCTTTTCAAAATTCGACCTACACCTTTAGTTGGTGAGATTCTTAGAAACACCCAATCACCTACTTGGAATTCAAGAGGTCTATGCCTATTGTCATAATAGCTCTTCTGACGGTCTTGAGCAATTTTTATCTTCTCCCGGATTAAAGCGATCTGTTCGTTCATCTCTTGAATCATCTCAGGCCCCAGATGAAGGGCATCGCCGTCCTCATTCCAACATAATGGAGTACGACACTTTCGACCATAAAGAGCTTCGTATGGAGCCATCCCAATGCTGCTATGGTAACTGTTATTATATGCAAATTCCACCAAGGGCAAGTATTTCTCCCATGATCCGCCCTGTTCCAGTACACATGCTCTTAACATATCTTCAAGAGTCTGTATAGTCCGTTCTGATTGACCATCGGTTTGGGGATGGTAAGCCGAACTCAATTTATGCTCAGTACCCAATTGTTGTTGCAAACTCCCCCAAAACCTGGAAGTAAATCGGGGATCCCGATCGGAGATAATACTTGAGGGCACACCATGCAGTCGTACGACTTCAGCAACGTACAACCTAGCTAATCGCTCTAACGACCACTTCATATTTATTGCCAAGAAATGCGCACTTTTGGTTAGTCGATCAACAATTACCCAAATAGCGTTGTATCCGGTTTGAGTACGAGGTAGTCCGGACACGAAATCCATGGTAATACCTTCCCACTTCCAGATCGGAATCTCAGGAGGTTGAAGCAAACCCGGAGGTCGTTGGTGCTCAACCTTGCACTTCTGACATATAACGCAGGATTTCACGTACTCGATTATTGCCTTCTTCATGTTTGGCCACCAGAATCCCTTCTTCAAGTCATGATACATTTTCGTCACTCCTGGATGTATGCTCAGAGAGCTTTTGTGTGCTTCTATTAACACCGCCTGCCTGAAGCCTCCATGTGCAGGCACCACAACTCGATTCCTGAATCTCCATACGCCATCCTCACCTCGAGTTATCTCTTCATTTTTACCTCGGGTCTGAGTGTCGATCAACTTCAGTAACTCTTCATCATCCTTCTGCGCCGCCATCATAGACTCCAGAAATTCATTGGAGATTTTTAACATTCCAATCGTCATTCGATTTGGCGCACTCATGACCACTCCAATATTCAAATCTCTAAAGCTCTCTAACAATTCTTGTTCTCTGCCCATTAAGTAAGCCACGTGTAGTACCTTCCTGCTCAGTGCATCTGCCACAACATTTGCTTTACCCGGATGATACTTCAAATCGAAGTCATAATCTTTCAAATACTCCATCCACCTCCTCTGTCTCATATTTAGCTCCTTTTGATCAAATAAATACTTTAAACTCTTGTGGTCACTGAATACCACAAAGTGAGCTCCATACAGGTAATGGCGCCAAATCTTCAGTGCGTACACTACTGCTGCGAGTTCCAGATCATGGGTCGGGTAATTCTCCTCATGTGGCCTCAATTGCCTTGAAGCATAGGCAATTGCTCGATCCGCTTGCATCAACACACACCCCAATCCAAATTTGGACACATCGCAATATACTTCAAATTCTTTAGTCACATCGGGCAGTGCAAGCACGGGCGCAGTAGTTAAACACTGCTTCAGAGTTTGGAAACTTAATTCATATTTTTCTGACCATACGAAAGGGTTTCCTTTCCTAGTCAATCGAGTCAGAGGGAGTGCTATCCGAGAGAACCCCTCAATGAAACGTCGGTAGTACCCAGCTAATCCAAGGAAACTCCAGATTTCAGTTACTGACTTCGGTGTCTCCCAAGTCATAACCGCCTCAATTTTTGTCGGATCGACTGAGACTCCTTCCTGGGAAATTACATGCCCTAAGAATTGTACACTACTCTTCCAGAACTCACACTTAGATAATTTAGCGTACAACTTCTTCTCGCGGAGTGCTTGTAAAACAAGTCGAAGATGTTGAGCATGCTCCTCGTCCGACCTCGAATATACCAGAATATCATCAATGAAGACCACCACAAACTGGTCCAAATACGGTTGAAATGTCCAATTCATATAATCCATAAAAATGGCAGGAGCGTTTGTTACTCCAAAGGGCATTACTACGTACTCGAAGTGCCCATAACGAGTCCGGAATGCTGTCTTTGAGATATCCTCCGACCTCACTCGGATTTGGTGGTATCCCGACCTCAAGTCAATCTTAGAGAACACAGCGGTGCCTCGCAACTGGTCCAATAAATCATCAATCCGGGGTAGTGGATACTTATTTTTGATCGTCAGTTTGTTCAGCTGTCGATAATCAATACACATGCGCATGCTACCGTCCTTCTTCTTTACCAGTAACACCGGAGCGCCCCAGGGTGAAGCACTAGGTCGGATAAAGCCCTTTTCTAATAATTCATTCACTTGTTTCTTCACTTCGGTTAATTCCACCGAAGACATTCTATATGGCGCTCGGGACACCGGTTCTACTCCGGGAATCAAGTCAATAGAGAAATCAATCTCTCGACTAGGAGGTAGCTCCGGAATTTCTTCCAAAAAAACGTCAGGAAATTCACAAACAATCAGAATATCATTTAGCAGAAGGTCATGTCGACCCTCCGAAGTGAATAAAACGACATACGTGGCTAGAACATCGCTCACCCCGTCCTTCACGTCAAATTCCTGTGAGAACATAATATTCTTCCGATAGCAGTCGACCAGCACATGATTAGCAGCAAGCCAATCAAGACCTAGAATAATGTCTAAGTCCTTCAAGGGCATACAGATAAGATTCACTTGAAAAGTACGGTCTTCGATTTGCATCGGTAGTTCCCTACACATCGTGGTTGCATGGAAAGTAGAACCAGTTGGAGTGGAAACAATAAGAGCGTTCTCCATCGAACTGATTGGCAGACCAAGCCGTCGCACACAGCTTTCCGAAATAAAGGAATGGGTGGCACCAGAATCATAAATCACATTAACCAGATAACCATAGATGAGGCACTTACCCTGTACCAGATTGTCGTTCCTCGTAGCCTCTGAAGCATCAAATGCGAATACACGTCCAGTCATAGCGTTCTGGGCACCGCTAGATTGAGCGTCATATCTTCCTGCTTGTGGGTTCCTTCTACCAGCTCCATTCCGACCTCCTCTCATGAAGTTGGAACCCCGGTTTCCAGAAGGGTTAGCCCGGTTATCCGTTCTGCCTTGTTGCTGCCTCTGAGGGCAATCGGGCCTGAGATGCCCTGGTTGTCCGCACTGGAAGCACACAATCTGATTAGCTTGGCAATATTTGGCAATGTGTCCCTCCTGGCCACAATTGTAGCATGTACGATTCCCAGGAGGATTACCCGATCGACCAGTGGAACCTCGACCAGAGGAGGATGAAGAGGTAGCAGAGGATTTACCACCTCGAAAGAATTGACCCATCCTCTTGAAGCTGAAACCTTTTGCCTTCAATGGCTTTTTATCTCTTGGCTGAGACATCCTTTGCAACTGCACTTCTTCTGTCAGCCTTGCTTTGTTCACCAAGGTCGGATAGTCCCTGATCTCCATCGGTACAATTACGCTACGGAGCTCAATCCGTAGTCCCGCTTCGTATTTGGCACACTTGCTGCCTTCAGTCCCTTCTAATGAGAAAGGGTGGTAAAAATCACACAGCTCGTCGAACTTGCTGGTGTACTCAGCTACAGACATCCGGTCTTGCTCTAACTTCAGGAATTCCATTTCTTTCCGGATTTTATAGTTGTCTGGGAAGTACTTAACAAGAAACCTCCTCCAAAAATTCGCCCATACTAACGGCTCATTGGCTGCGTTCATTTGCACCTTCACGCGAGACCACCATACTCTAGCCTCATCTTTCAATTGATATAAAGCAAATAAAACCTTTTGCTCCTCAGAACACTCAAAATATTCGAAAACTTGCTCGATATCCCTAATCCAGATATATGCCCCATCGTAGTCGTGTCCCCCCTTGTAAGTCGGAGGATTCCTTTTCAGGAATTTATCCAGAGTGGGACCGGACTCGGTCCTACTCATCAGCTGAGTAAATTTGGAGAAGAAATCATCTCCTCCCCCAGAACTAGTCTCTCCGTCCATTTAGCAACTCTACAATGGGCAAACACATCACCATTAATAACCAAGATCAGTCAGGGGATTATAGATTTACCTTATATTCATAGAATACTACGCCAGTGGAGTGCCAAGGGAACGGTGCCAGACCACACGTAATCTCAACATAACAAAACACAATCAACTTTCATAAGATTATCACAATCACTAGATCGGCCCACACCGGCTCTAGAAAGAACCGCTCTGATACCAAGTGTAACGTCCTAGGTTATTTTTACATTTATTTTTATTCAAACTATTAAATTTACAATAAATTTTTCCTTTTCCGTGAAAACTGATCGATATTTAGAGAAAACAATTTAATTCGACACAGCGGATGAGAGAAAGGGAAATCAGGGCGTCTCGCTTGAGCGAGGCCCCTACTCGTCTAAGCGAGATTCTGGACTCTCACTTAGACGAGGTGCTGTTCATGAACGAACACCTTTCGCACATCAGATTATACAACCGGCCTCTCAAATCTCCGTTCTAGCAAATGGTTTTGCGAACTCAAAGAACTACCATAAAAGCATATGCAAATAACAGTAATAGATTTTTGAAATATATTTTCATTCAATCCGGTCTTACTTAAACATCACTAATAATTTATAATACAAAGTTTTATACACACATAAGACTACAAAGAGTCACTCAGTTTCATTTGGACCCTGGCACCGTTCTCCCCCTTGGCGCAGCTCCACGGCTTCTTCCCCCTCCCTGTCTCTGGTTACTAAAAAAAAAATATGCAAGGGTGAGTGTTTGGCATAATAATTAATCTAGAACGGATCTTAACAAATACGCATGCATATCTATACATACACATCCATCATTACTTCTAAATAATCAAACTGAAACACAGAGTATTTCAGGCAATAACTGTATTAAACCAAACACACAGTTCCATCTATTTCCTCACATTCATTGCATTCATTACATGCATCACATTCATACATCATGATCACAACTGACTCTCATGCAATCTGACTCCTAGTATCCGGATACTAAAGGATTGGCCTTCAGCTGGGGGTCCTACTTGACACCCCGTGAACCCTGCTTGGTTCACTGAATCCTGCTTGACTCTCCACCTCGACCACTGGGTCCTACTTGACCACTGGGTAGCTCAACTGGGCACGAAAACCACGGGAGCCGGAAATGAGGGGCTATCATATACCGTCGGCCATCCCATACCACATAATCATTCAACAATTTACCTTTCATAATAATATCTGTTTTCTCATCCCTCGGGTAGCCTGCTTGCTAACCCAGAGTCACATAACACTGATCATTTCACATTAGATATCAATTTTCTCATCCATCGGGTAGCCTACTTGCTAACCCAGAGTCGCATAACACTGATTACATCAATATTAAATATTTTAAGATCATGCATGGTAACTCAACCACAAACACGATTCTCAACTCATCAATGTACATTATCACACATGCATAAATATAAACACACAATTACATTTAACAACCTTTTCCTTTAGTCTGTTTACGTTACTTCAAAGATCTGAATAAGATGTAAGTCCTATTCTAATTAATTATAACCCGAACACCCCCCTTACTCTGATTCCACGCTTCGATGATCTGTTCTTTGTGCCGATTTCTTTCTCTGAGCACCGGTTTTGCAATCTCAACTCCTCCACTCAGTCTTCCGTTACTTAGTCTACTACCTACGAATCATGAAGTACAGCTTTATCACCTCAACGTCCTTAGTTCATGGTGAACATTTGGCTCACACTCACAGAGGAGTGGAAAGCAGTCACGAATATAGCCATGCATGGCCCTTAACAGCTAAAGAATGAAAGAAATAAGGGAATCACAATCGGGTTAGATCAGTAGACTCACCTGGAAGTCTCGATCACAGGAATGAGGTTAATTTGTAGTTTAAACACAAATGGAGTCTCACTCCAGTACATGCAGCTCAGCGTTAAGAGAGAAGAGGTAAACGGAAGAGAAGGAACAAACTGATAGTAAAGGCAACTTGTGTAAAATGAAGAAGAAGGAAGGGAATCTTCCTATATATATGGCTCATGGGCAAGATCGTTTTTTCCTTGATTTTATTTGTATTCTAACTATTTTAAACTATTGCTTAGTCATCAAATCAATTACACGTGTTTATCCCTTCAACGCCCACGTAGTCATAGTCCTCTAATAATTCGCTAGAGTATAGGTCCGATATGAATGTCGACCCCGCCGTCCTAACTTAATGTTCATACCTCGGAAATCCGAGCTACACTTGATAGATCGGATATATCATCCGCTCTCGACTATTTGTCATACACGACCGTTGTTTCAGTTAGTATGAAGTTAATCCGAGATGTGATCCCGTGTGAGGCGCTCTCCCCACAACGGTAGGACCAAACCGCCTAGCCTTGTCCGCTCTTCTCCCACACTTCCGCTCTTTTAACTCCGCCTGCTCGCGTTTCAGATACCGACCTCGACACCGGTTCAAACAGAGTAATTACTAAATAGAATTTCTATACATTCTCTAACATTTCACATTTCATAATTTTTATTAAAACATCAGGGATGTTACATTAAGAGTCCTTACCTATTTATGAAAACCAGAACGAGAAGAGCTCTGGTCGCTCTAGTTGGGCAAGGGAGATAAGGGTGGCGAATTGTGCACATGATATTGATATATGAGATTGAGGAATAGAAGTTGGGCCCCATTGCATATTGGTAATGAATTATGACTCATAGTAATTGAATCTAACACATGCATAGCATGCCATTATTATATGACTAACTAATGTGGACATACCCAAGGAAGACCCTCACACTATATTGGAGAAAGGACTTGAAGCATATAGAGGTCCCCTCACAAGGGCCAAGACCAAACGGGCCAAAGAGAGCATTCATAAAGCCCTTTTCTCTTTTCTCTCTTCTAGTGGGCCTAAGCCCAATAAGGAACCTATGAGGACCTATGTGTACTTTACTTGTAATATACTTTATAAATAGTTTCTCTAGGCTTATAGGATAGATTTGGGCCTTGCAAGGTCAAATGGGCCACTTTTGGGCCTTGTATTTTTCCTTTTGGGCCATGTATGGGCCACTTGCTTACCTTTTTCTCTTAATGGGCCTTGGATTCATGACCAAGCCTATTTAGCTAGTCCTTGGCCGAAATTCCCATGGCCTATATAAGGACTTCTCCTTTTGTAATCAAGCACCATTAATTCATTTGCAAAATTTGAGAGCACTTAAGTGTTTCCTAGTGAGAGATTCTCCTCCTTCTCTCTAGAATTTGAGAGCTCTCTCAAGCTCTTATCCAAGGGGTTTCTCCCTCCCTTGGTGGTGAGTGGAGTTATCTTCCTCCATTTTAGGAAGTGGCCTCCAACCTTTCCCTCTCCCTTTTTCCAAGCCTTCCTCCATTGTCCATCCTTCTCTCCTTCCATTTCACTTCCTTTTCCCCTTGTTTTGGCGTCACATTCCTCTAGTTTTAGGCTTTAGTTTTCGGTTTTCATTGCCTTGGAGAAGAGTCCTCAAGCTCACATTAAAGGAAGATAGAAGAAAGAGCCCTAGATCCATCTCTCTTCAAGAAAGTGGATGAAGAGCCTACATCATGTGGTATCATTGAGCCTTGGGAGGTTCTTTTCTTTTTCTCTTCCATTTTAGTTTTTCATTTTTTTCACTTCTTTTGCTGGCTGGAATTCTGTTTCTTAGTCATTCATATGCCTTATTAATGCCATGTTAGCATAGAAAATCATAAAAAGTCTTGGTTCTTTTGAGTTTTTATGCTAGTTTCTTTTGTGGTTTCAATTTTGCATATTGATATGGTCATTTTCGGTTAGCAATTGTTAGCATACTGTTTTAGTTTCTAAAATTTCAGATTTGGCACTTGTCAATTTCGGTAGTTAGGTGGTTAGGTTGTTGTTACATGTTAGTTAATTGTTAGTTGTTAGTTAGAGCCAATTTAGGAAGTTAGTTAAGTGCCATGTGGAACCTTTTCTAAAGTTCTAGGAAGTTAATTACTTCTCCCTTTTTAGTGTGCAAAAACCGTGTGGAGTAGGGGCAATTCAAGCATCTTGATTAGCTCCTAAAAGGTTCCATTCTTGTGTTGGGAGGTCTCACATTAAAGACACTCCAAAGTCAACCCAATTTTTAGGATTGTTAGTTTCTATTCTTAGTTTGATTCTAGGTTTAATTTTGTTGCACTTTTAGGATATCACTTTTACTTTCCTTTTTCATCTTGCTTGCATCAAAAAACACAAAACTTGTCAAAAAAATTTTTAGTCACCTCCTATACTTCAATTTAGGAGAAGGTTGCATAATTTGCCTTAAGCAAGAAGCATTAATTAAACTTGTTAGTAACATTAGTGCATTTCGGTTTGGTATTATAAAATTGGTATTGTTATCTTGAAATCTTGAGAGGCAAAAGAAAAGCATCAAAAGAAAAGAAAAGTATCAAAAGAAAAGAAAAGTACCAAAGAAGAAAAAGAGTGTTAAAGAGAAAGCCTCATTACAAAGTTGAATTTGAGACACCAAACATCATCACCAAAATTTTGAAATTCTTAATACTAAAAGAGAATTGTTTCAACTTGACATTTCTAAGACTTGTTCATTAAGACTTCTTTGTTTATTCTTGCAACTCTAGAGTTTCTAGGCTAGGTTATACCTTAAACTTTGTTTCTTGCATGTTTTTCTTGTTTGTCTTGTTTTGTCAATTTCAATTCTATTCCAAGTTAGCTTTCATTCTTTTGAACTTTTATTGCTTTTAGAGTCTTGTCATTCCAAGTTAATTGTTGAACCTTCATTCTATTCCATTTGAGTAGCCATTATTTCTTAAGCCTTTTTAGTTTGTCATTTTTGCTTCTTAAAGTTTTGTCTTGAGTTTGTATTCTTTTGGACTTCTAAGATCACTCCATTTCGCCATTAAGTGAGGGTAGCATATTGAAACACTTGAGATTGGTGTGGAAATTGATTGAGCTTGATAATCTCTAAGAGAAGGCATACACTTGAGAGATACACTTTTGTGAGGTTTTAAGTTTTCTTTGTGATTTCCATTAACCAAATCTTGTTTGGAGTTATTGTCTTGTTCTTTGCTATGTAAAGTTGGAGCTTATACATCAAGAAGGACTTTTGAAGACAATTGTAAAGGAGGCAAAAGCTTTGTAACTAGTAGAACTTAGGCAAAGTTTTTCAATTCTTAGGCTTTGTGTAGTAGGATTTTGTCTTGTATTTTGGACACAACAAGGACATTGGACTTTTTGGACATTATAATTTTCCCTTTTGCTTAGTAAATTTTCGAATTAGGGTAGTGCATGTGCATTTGATTGTTAACTACTCTTAGTTAATTGGTTAGAATTAGTTAGAAGTTACAACTATAATTAGTTAGTTAGTTGATAGTTAGTTGAGTGTCTTAACTAATTAGTTAGTGGTTGGAACTAATTCTAGTTGTCATAACTAATTATTAGTTAGGTTAACTAATAGATAACTGAATTAGTTGATTAGTTATAGTGGTTAGACTTTGTTACAACTTCCATAACTAATTAGCTACTTTTTAGTTAGGGTTGTTAAGACTTAGTTAGTTAGTTGAACTAATTTTTCTTAGGTTAACTACTTCTTAAAACCGAATTTAGTTAGGCTTGTCTAGGGTTAGTTATTCACTAGTAACATCCTAGGACAAACATAATCAACTTAGGTTAAGGACAACTTAGGATTTCCATAAGCAACATAGGACTAACCTAGTTAAAGACAACCTAGGACATTGTTTTTCCCTTAGGATAGAAACCTAGTATTGATATTTTAGGATTGTTGAGGTGTTTCTTTCACTTGTATTGCATTCATCTTCCTCGACTAGCTTGTCTATACATACTTTGTTTTTGTCTTGAATTTCTTTGACAACATTAAAAGATGTCATCTAGTGATAGGGAGAACAAAACCATGCTTCATAACATAATGGATAGCTTAAACAATATTAATGCTAGGCTAACTAATCTTAAGCATAATAAACCCCCTAGAACTAGGCATAGACAAAGAAATCAAAGACATAACACTAGTGATAATGAGGAAGAAACAAGACAAAGAAGGCACCATGAACATAGAAAAGATGACATAGGCTTAAGAAAGGTAAAATTAGAAATTCCCCCATTCAATGGAAAGAGTGACATTGAAGCTTACTTAGAGTGGGAGATGAGGGTAGAACAAATATTCAACTCTCATCAAATAAAAGATGATAAAAAAGTTAGGATTGCAACTCTTTCTTTCCAAAATTATGCCCTAGTTTGGTGGACCCAAATTTGTAAGGAGAGAAAAAGAGACAACTTCCCTCCCATAGATGATTGGGTAGACTTAAAAGCTCTCCTTAGGAAAAGATATGTTCCTAACTATTATAGGGGTGAACTATTAGCAAAGCTTAATAGGCTCACACAAGGCTCTAAATGTGTAGAAGACTACTATAAAGCCTTAGAGATAGCCATGATTAGAGCCAATCTAGAAGAGGATGAGGAAACCCTAATGCATAGGTTCTTACATGGGCTTAATAGGAACATCAAAAATAGGGTAGAACTCCTTCCACATGTGGATATAGAAGAGTTACTCCACCAATGCACCAAAGTAGAAAACCAATTTAAGGAAAGAGAATCCTATAGTGGGGATAACAATAGAGCCTATAAGTCAAAATGGGTAGAAAATAAGGGTAGGTTTGAGAGAAACCCTAGAGAGAGAGAAGTGGGCGCTTCCTCCTCCAAACCCCAAAGCGAGTTACATAAAAATGGCAAAGTCTTTAGGAATCAACATGATAAGCATGAACCATCATCAAAACCACAATCCTCTAGATCTTCTTCCATAAAATGTTTTAAGTGCCTTGGAAGAGGACACATTGCTTCAGACTGTCCAACAAAAAGAACAATGATTTTAAAAACTAATGAGACCTACTCAAGTCAATCAGAGTCTAATTCTGATTCTCACTATTCAAGTGATGACTTTAGTAGTGATTCCAATGACAGTGAGCACATTCTAGGGGATGATGGTGAGTTGTACATGATTAGAAGATTGCTTGGTAGTCATGTAAAACTCGATGACACAACACAAAGAGAGAACATCTTTTATACAAGATGTTATATTAATGACAAATTATGTTCTCTTATTGTTGATAGTGGGAGTTGTGCAAATGTTGCAAGCCAAAGACTAGTCAAAAAGATGGGATTAGAGCTTATAGATCACCCAAGTCCCTACAAATTACAATGGTTAAATGAAAAAGGGGAAATGGTAGTCAATAAGCAAGTCCTAATAAATTTCACCATAGGCACATATAGAGATAAAGTCAAATGTGATGTAGTGCCTATGGAAGCAACCCATATACTATTAGGAAGACCTTGGCAATTTGATAGGAAGGTCCTTCATGAGGGGTTCACTAACACCCTCACATTTAAACTAGATGGTAAGAAGATAGTACTACATCCTCTAACTCCACAACAAGTAGCAAAAGACCAAATCCAAATGAAAGCTAAGAGAGAAAAAGAGTTAGGATCTTCTTCCCATATAAGTTTAGAAAAACCAAAGAAAAACAAAAGAGACAATAAAGGGAAAGGAGTTATTATCTATAATGACTCCCAACCTAATCTCTTCGTAACAAAATATGATGTGAAACATGCCATGTTTTCACAAAAGCATTGCTTGATCATATATCCAAAAGATATCCCTAACACTTCCTTGTGTTCTATGGGCACCTCTCCTCCCCTCTTGCCCAAAGGGATCCAAAATATCTTACAAGAATTTAAAGACCTCTTCCCAAAAGACATTCCAAAAGGGTTACCTCCTATTAGAGGCATTGAGCATCAAATAGACCTTATTCCTGGGGCTAGTTTGCCAAATAGACCTGCCTATAGATGCAACCCTAAGGAAAGTTTAGAAATAGAAAACCAAGTGAATGAACTACTTTCCAAAGGTTGGATTAGAGAAAGTTTAAGCCCTTGCGCATTACCGATTTTACTTGTACCCAAGAAAGATGGTTCATGGAGAATGTGTACGGATAGGCATCCCATACCTAGACTTGATGACATGTTAGATGAGCTTAGTGGATCTACAATCTTCTCCAAGATTGATCTTAAAAGTGGCTACCACCAAATTAGAATAAAAGAAGGAGATGAATGGAAAGCCGCTTTTAAAACCAAGCTTGGCCTTTATGAGTGGTTAGTGATGCCTTTCGGCCTAACTTGTAACGTCCTAGGTTATTTTTACATTTATTTTTATTCAAACTATTACATTTACAATAAATTTTTCCTTTTCCGTGAAAACTGATCGATATTTAGAGAAAACAATTTAATTCGACACAGCGGATGAGAGAAAGGGAAATCAGGGCGTCTCGCTTGAGCGAGGCCCCTACTCGTCTAAGCGAGATTCCGGACTCTCACTTAGACGAGGTGCTGTTCATGAACGAACACCTTTCGCACATCGGATTATACAACCGGCCTCTCAAATCTCCGTTCTAGCAAATGGTTTTGCGAACTCAAAGAACTACCATAAAAGCATATGCAAATAATAGTAATAGATTTTTGAAATATATTTTCATTCAATCCGGTCTTACTTAAACATCACTAATAATTTATAATACAAAGTTTTATACACACATAAGACTACAAAGAGTCACTCAGTTTCATTTGGACCCTGGCACCGTTCTCCCCCTTGGCGCAGCTCCACGGCTTCTTCCCCCTCCCTGTCTCTGGTTACTAAAAAAAAAATATGCAAGGGTGAGTGTTTGGCATAATAATTAATCTAGAACGGATCTTAACAAATACGCATGCATATCTATACATACACATCCATCATTACTTCTAAATAATCAAACCAAAACACAGAGTATTTCAGGCAATAACTGTATTAAACCAAACACACAGTTCCATCTATTTCCTCACATTCATTGCATTCATTACATGCATCATATTCATACATCATGATCACAACTGACTCTCATGCAATCTGACTCCTAGTATCCGGATACTAAAGGATTGGCCTTCAGCTGGGGGTCTTACTTGACACCCCGTGAACCCTGCTTGGTTCACTGAATCCTGCTTGACTCTCCACCTCGACCACTGGGTCCTACTTGACCACTGGGTAGCTCAACTGGGCACGAAAACCACGGGAGCCGGAAATAAGGGGCTATCATATACCGTCGGCCATCCCATACCACATAATCATTCAACAATTTACCTTTCATAATAATATCTATTTTCTCATCCCTCGGGTAGCCTGCTTGCTAACCCAGAGTCACATAACACTGATCATTTCACATTAGATATCAATTTTCTCATCCATCGGGTAGCCTACTTGCTAACCCAGAGTCGCATAACACTGATTACATCAATATTAAATATTTTAAGATCATGCATGGTAACTCAACCACAAACACAATTCTCAACTCATCAATGTACATTATCACACATGCATAAATATAAACACACAATTACGTTTAACAACCTTTTCCTTTAGTCTGTTTACGTTACTTCAAAGATCTGAATAAGATGTAAGTCTTATTCTAATTAATTATAACCCGAACACCCCCTTACTCTGATTCCACGCTTCGATGATCTGTTCTTTGTGCCGATTTCTTTCTCTGAGCACCGGTTCTGCAATCTCAACTCCTCCATTCAGTCTTCCGTTACTTAGTCTACTACCTACGAATCATGAAGTACAGCTTTATCACCTTAACGTCCTTAGTTCATGGTGAACATTTGGCTCACACTCACAGAGGAGTGGAAAGCAGTCACGAATATAGCCATGCATGGCCCTTAACAGCTAAAGAATGAAAGAAATAAGGGAATCACAATCGGGTTGGATCAGTAGACTCACCTGGAAGTCTCGATCACAGGAATGAGGTTAATTTGTAGTTTAAACACAAATGGAGTCTCACTCCAGTACATGCAGCTCAGCGTTAAGAGAGAAGAGGTAAACGGAAGAGAAGGAACAAACTGATAGTAAAAGCAACTTGTGTAAAATGAAGAAGAAGGAAGGGAATCTTCCTATATATATGGCTCATGGGCAAGATCGTCTTTTCCTTGATTTTATTTGTATTCTAACTATTTTAAACTATTGCTTAGTCATCAAATCAATTACACGTGTTTATCCCTTCAACGCCCACGTAGTCATAGTCCTCTAATAATTCGCTAGAGTATAGGTCCGATATGAATGTCGACCCCGCCGTCCTAACTTAATGTTCATACCTCGGAAATCCGAGCTACACTTGATAGATCGGATATATCATCCGCTCTCGACTATTTGTCACACACGACCGTTGTTTCAGTTAGTATGAAGTTAATCCGAGATGTGATCCCGTGTGAGGCGCTCTCCCCACAACGGTAGGACCAGACCGCCTAGCCTTGTCCGCTCTTCTCCCACACTTCCGCTCTTTTAACTCCGCCTGCTCGCGTTTCAGATACCGACCTCGACACCGGTTCAAACAGAGTAATTACTAAATAGAATTTCTATACATTCTCTAACATTTCACATTTCATAATTTTTATTAAAACATCAGGGATGTTACACTCACCCCCCCTAAAAGGGAGATTTCGTCCCCGAAATCAGTGCTCCGGTTGAAAAAGATGAGGGTACATCCGCCTCATATCGGATTCTAACTCCCAAGTGTAGTTTATCCAATGAAAATTCTGCCACTTCACCTTTACCAGCTGTACTTCCTTGTTCCTTAAACGTTTGATTTGGTGCTCTTCAATACCAATTGGTACGGCCTCCACCGTCAAGTTCTCCTTCACTTCAATGGAGTCACTTGGTACAATCATTGTATCACACGGAATATAGGCTCGAAGTTGCGATACGTGGAACACATTGTGGATGTTAGTCAATGATTGAGGAAGATCCAGCCGATATGCGACTTCACCAATCCGCTCTAGTATTTGGTATGGTCCAATATACTTCGGATTAAGCTTTTGGCTTTTCAAAATTCGACCTACACCTTTAGTTGGTGAGATTCTTAGAAACACCCAATCACCTACTTGGAATTCAAGAGGTCTATGCCTATTGTCATAATAGCTCTTCTGACGGTCTTGAGCAATTTTTATCTTCTCCCGGATTAAAGCGATCTGTTCGTTCATCTCTTGAATCATCTCAGGCCCCAGATGAAGGGCATCGCCGTCCTCATTCCAACATAATGGAGTACGACACTTTCGACCATAAAGAGCTTCGTATGGAGCCATCCCAATGCTGCTATGGTAACTGTTATTATATGCAAATTCCACCAAGGGCAAGTATTTCTCCCATGATCCGCCCTGTTCCAGTACACATGCTCTTAACATATCTTCAAGAGTCTGTATAGTCCGTTCTGATTGACCATCGGTTTGGGGATGGTAAGCCGAACTCAATTTATGCTCAGTACCCAATTATTGTTGCAAACTCCCCCAAAACCTGGAAGTAAATCGGGGATCCCGATCGGAGATAATACTTGAGGGCACACCATGCAGTCGTACGACTTCAGCAACGTACAACCTAGCTAATCGCTCTAACGACCACTTCATATTTATTGCCAAGAAATGCGCACTTTTGGTTAGTCGATCAACAATTACCCAAATAGCGTTGTATCCGGTTTGAGTATGAGGTAGTCCGGACACGAAATCCATGGTAATACCTTCCCACTTCCAGATCGGAATCTCAAGAGGTTGAAGCAAACCCGGAGGTCGTTGGTGCTTAACCTTGCACTTCTGACATATAACGCAGGATTTCACGTACTCGATTATTGCCTTCTTCATGTTTGGCCACCAGAATCCCTTCTTCAAGTCATGATACATTTTCGTCACTCCTGGATGTATGCTCAGAGAGCTTTTGTGTGCTTCTGTTAATGCCGCCTGCCTGAAGCCTCCATGTGCAGGCACCACAACTCGATTCCTGAATCTCCATACGCCATCCTCACCTCGAGTTATCTCTTCATTTTTACCTCGGGTCTGAGTGTCGATCAACTTCAGTAACTCTTCATCATCCTTCTGCGCCGCCATCATAGACTCCAGAAATTCATTGGAGATTTTTAACATTCCAATCGTCATTCGATTTGGCGCACTCATGACCACTCCAATATTCAAATCTCTAAAGCTCTCTAACAATTCTTGTTCTCTGCCCATTAAGTAAGCCACGTGTAGTACCTTCCTGCTCAGTGCATCTGCCACAACATTTGCTTTACCCGGATGATACTTCAAATCGAAGTCATAATCTTTCAAATACTCCATCCACCTCCTCTGTCTCATATTTAGCTCCTTTTGATCAAATAAATACTTTAAACTCTTGTGGTCACTGAATACCACAAAGCGAGCTCCATACAGGTAATGGCGCCAAATCTTCAGTGCGTACACTACTGCTGCGAGTTCCAGATCATGGGTCAGGTAATTCTCCTCATGTGGCCTCAATTGCCTTGAAGCATAGGCAATTGCTCGATCCGCTTGCATCAACACACACCCCAATCCAAATTTGGACGCATCGCAATATACTTCAAATTCTTTAGTCATATCGGGCAGTGCAAGCACGGGCGCAGTAGTTAAACACTGCTTCAGAGTTTGAAACTTAATTCACATTTTTCTGACCACACGAAAGGGTTTCCTTTCCTAGTCAATCGAGTCAGAGGGAGTGCTATCCGAGAGAACCCCTCAATGAAACGTCGGTAGTACCCAGCTAATCCAAGGAAACTCCGGATTTCAGTTACTGACTTCGGTGTCTCCCAAGTCATAACTGCCTCATTTTTTGTCGGATCGACTGAGACTCCTTCCTGGGAAATTACATGCCCTAAGAATTGTAAACTACTCTTCCAGAACTCACACTTAGATAATTTAGCGTACAACTTCTTCTCGCGGAGTGCTTGTAAAACAAGTCGAAGATGTTGAGCATGCTCCTCGTCCGACCTCGAATATACCAGAATATCATCAATGAAGACCACCACAAACTGGTCCAAATACGGTTGAAATGTTCGATTCATAAAATCCATAAAAATGGCAGGAGCGTTTGTTACTCCAAAGGGCATTACTACGTACTCGAAGTGCCCATAACGAGTCCGGAATGCTGTCTTTGAGATATCCTCTGACCTCACTCGGATTTGGTGGTATCCCGACCTCAAGTCAATCTTAGAGAACACAGCGACGCCTCGCAACTGGTCCAATAAATCATCAATCCGGGGTAGTGGATACTTATTTTTGATCGTCAGTTTGTTCAGCTGTCGATAATCAATACACATGCGCATGCTACCGTCCTTCTTCTTTACCAGTAACACCGGAGCGCCCCAGGGTGAAGCACTAGGTCGGATAAAGCCCTTTTTTAATAATTCATTCACTTGTTTCTTCACTTCGGTTAATTCCACCGAAGACATTCTATATGGCGCTCGGGACACCGGTTCTGCTCCGGGAATCAAGTCAATAGAGAAATCAATCTCTCGACTAGGAGGTAGCTCCGGAATTTCTTCCGGAAAAACGTCAGGAAATTCACAAACAATCGGAATATCATTTAGCAGAAGGTCATGTCGACCCTCCGAAGTGAATAAAACGACATACGTGGCTAGAACATCGCTCACCCCGTCCTTCACGTCAAATTCCTGTGAGAACACAATATTCTTCCGATAGCAGTCGACCAGCACATGATTAGCAGCAAGCCAATCAAGACCTAGAATAATGTCTAAGTCCTTCAAGGGCATACAGATAAGATTCACTCGAAAAGTACGGTCTTCGATTTACATCGATAGTTCCCTACACATCGTGGTTGCACGGAAAGTAGAACCAGTTGGAGTGGAAACAATAAGAGCGTTCTCCATCGAACTGATTGGCAGACCAAGCCGTCGCACACAGCTTTCCGAAATAAAGGAATGGGTGGCACCAGAATCATAAATCACATTAACCAGATAACCATAGATGAGGCACTTACCCTGTACCAGATTGTCGTTCCTCGTAGCCTCTGAAGCATCAAATGCGAATACACGTCCAGTCATAGCGTTCTGGGCACCGCTAGATTGAGCGTCATATCTTCCCGCTTGTGGGTTCCTTCTACCAGCTCCATTCCGACCTCCTCTCATGAAGTTGGAACCCCGGTTTCCAGAAGGGTTAGCCCGGTTATCCGTTCTGCCTTGTTGCTGCCTCTGAGGGCAATCAGGCCTGAGATGCCCTGGTTGTCCGCACTGGAAGCACACAATCTGATTAGCTTGGCAATATTTGGCAATGTGTCCCTCCTGGCCACAATTGTAGCATGTACGATTCCCAGGAGGATTACCCGATCGACCAGTGGAACCTCGACCAGAGGAGGATGAAGAGGTAGCAGAGGATTTACCACCTCGAAAGAATTGACCCATCCTCTTGAAGCTGAAACCTTTTGCCTTCAATGGCTTTTTATCTCTTGGCTGAGACATCCTTTGCAACTGCACTTCTTCTGTCAGCCTTGCTTTGTTCACCAAGGTTGGATAGTCCCTGATCTCCATCGGTACGATTACGCTACGGAGCTCAATCCGTAGTCCTGCTTCGTATTTGGCACACTTGCTGCCTTCAGTCCCTTCTAATAAGAAAGGGTGGTAAAAATCACACAGCTCGTCGAACTTGCTGGTGTACTCAGCTACAGACATCCGGTCTTGCTCTAACTTCAGGAATTCCATTTCTTTCCAGATTTTATAGTTGTCTGGGAAGTACTTAACAAGAAACCTCCTCCGAAAATTCGCCCATACTAACGGCTCATTGGCTGCGTTCATTTGCACCTTCACGCGAGACCACCATACTCTAGCCTCATCTTTCAATTGATATAAAGCAAATAAAACCTTTTGCTCCTCAGAACACTCAAAATATTCGAAAACTTGCTCGATATCCCTAATCCAGATATATGCCCCATCGTAGTCGTGTCCCCCCTTGTAAGTCGGAGGATTCCTTTTCAGGAATTTATCCAGAGTGGGACCGAACTCGGTCCTACTCATCAGCTGAGTAAATTTGGAGAAGAAATCATCTCCTCCCCCAGAACTAGTCTCTCCGTCCATTTAGCAACTCTACAATGGGCAAACACATCACCATTAATAACCAAGATTAGTCAGGGGATTATAGATTTACCTTATATTCATAGAATACTACGCCAGTGGAGTGCCAAGGGAACGGTGCCAGACCACACGTAATCTCAACACAACAAAACACAATCAACTTTCATAAGATTATCACAATCACTAGATCGGCCCACACCGGCTCTAGAAAGAACCGCTCTGATACCAAGTGTAAAGTCCTAGGTTATTTTTACATTTATTTTTATTCAAACTATTACATTTACAATAAATTTTTCCTTTTCCGTGAAAACTGATCGATATTTAGAGAAAACAATTTAATTCGACACAGCGGATGAGAGAAAGGGAAATCAGGGCGTCTCGCTTGAGCGAGGCCCCTACTCGTCTAAGCGAGATTCCGGACTCTCACTTAGACGAGGTGCTGTTCATGAACGAACACCTTTCGCACATCGGATTATACAACCGGCCTCTCAAATCTCCGTTCTAGCAAATGGTTTTGCGAACTCAAAGAACTACCATAAAAGCATATGCAAATAACAGTAATAGATTTTTGAAATATATTTTCATTCAATCCGGTCTTACTTAAACATCACTAATAATTTATAATACAAAGTTTTATACACACATAAGACTACAAAGAGTCACTCAGTTTCATTTGGACCCTGGCACCGTTCTCCCCCTTGGCACAGCTCCACGGCTTCTTCCCCCTCCCTGTCTCTGGTTACTAAAAAAAAAATATGCAAGGGTGAGTGTTTGGCATAATAATTAATCTAGAACGGATCTTAACAAATACGCATGCATATCTATACATACACATCCATCATTACTTCTAAATAATCAAACCGAAACACAGAGTATTTCAGGCAATAACTGTATTAAACCAAACACACAGTTCCATCTATTTCCTCACATTCATTGCATTCATTACATGCATCACATTCATACATCATGATCACAACTGACTCTCATGCAATCTGACTCCTAGTATCCGGATACTAAAGGATTGGCCTTCAGCTGGGGGTCTTACTTGACACCCCGTGAACCCTGCTTGGTTCACTGAATCCTGCTTGACTCTCCACCTCGACCACTGGGTCCTACTTGACCACTGGGTAGCTCAACTGGGCACGAAAACCACGGGAGCCGGAAATGAGGGGCTATCATATACCGTCGGCCATCCCATACCACATAATTATTCAACAATTTACCTTTCATAATAATATCTGTTTTCTCATCCCTCGGGTAGCCTGCTTGCTAACCCAGAGTCACATAACACTGATCATTTCACATTAGATATCAATTTTCTCATCCATCGGGTAGCCTACTTGCTAACCCAGAGTCGCATAACACTGATTACATCAATATTAAATATTTTAAGATCATGCATGGTAACTCAACCACAAACACAATTCTCAACTCATCAATGTACATTATCACACATGCATAAATATAAACACACAATTACGTTTAACAACCTTTTCCTTTAGTCTGTTTACGTTACTTCAAAGATCTGAATAAGATGTAAGTCCTATTCTAATTAATTATAACCCGAACACCCCCTTACTCTGATTCCACGCTTCGATGATCTGTTCTTTGTGCCGATTTCTTTCTCTGAGCACCGGTTCTGCAATCTCAACTCCTCCACTCAGTCTTCCGTTACTTAGTCTACTACCTACGAATCATGAAGTACAGCTTTATCACCTCAACGTCCTTAGTTCATGGTCAACATTTGGCTCACACTCACAGAGGAGTGGAAAGCAGTCACGAATATAGCCATGCATGGCCCTTAACAGCTAAAGAATGAAAGAAATAAGGGAATCACAATCGGGTTGGATCAGTAGACTCACCTGGAAGTCTCGATCACAGGAATGAGGTTAATTTGTAGTTTAAACACAAATGGAGTCTCACTCCAGTACATGCAGCTCAGCATTAAGAGAGAAGAGGTAAACGGAAGAGAAGGAACAAACTGATAGTAAAGGCAACTTGTGTAAAATGAAGAAGAAGGAAGGGAATCTTCCTATATATATGGCTCATGGGCAAGATCGTCTTTTCCTTGATTTTATTTGTATTCTAACTATTTTAAACTATTGTTTAGTCATCAAATCAATTACACGTGTTTATCCCTTCAACGCCCACGTAGTCATAGTCCTCTAATAATTCGCTAGAGTATAGGTCCGATATGAATGTCGACCCCGCCGTCCTAACTTAATGTTCATACCTCGGAAATCCGAGCTACACTTGATAGATCGGATATATCATCCGCTCTCGACTATTTGTCACACACGACCGTTGTTTCAGTTAGTATGAAGTTAATCCGAGATGTGATCCCGTGTGAGGCGCTCTCCCCACAACGGTAGGACCAGACCGCCTAGCCTTGTCCGCTCTTCTCCCACACTTCCGCTCTTTTAACTCCGCCTGCTCGCGTTTCAGATACCGACCTCGACACCGGTTCAAACAGAGTAATTACTAAATAGAATTTCTATACATTCTCTAACATTTCACATTTCATAATTTTTATTAAAACATCAGGGATGTTACATAACTAATGCACCAAGTGCCTTCATGAGACTTATGAACCATGTTTTAAGGGATTTCATAGGGCATTTTGTTGTGGTATACTTTGATTACATTCTTGTGTACTCAAAGTCCATGACCTCTCATCTAATCCACCTAAGACAAGTTATGCTTGCCTTGAGAACAAACAATCTTTATGCTAACTTTGAAAAATGTTCTTTTGGCATGGATTCCATTGTCTTTCTTGGTTTTGTAGTTAGTTCTAAAGGTGTTGAGGTAGATCACTCTAAGGTTAAGGCAATCCAAGATTGGCCTACACCTAAAAATGTGAGTGAAGTAAGAAGTTTCCATGGTCTCGCAAGTTTCTATAGGAGATTTATGAAAGATTTTTCAACCCTAGCCTCCCCTCTAAATGAGTTGGTCAAAAAGAATGTTTCTTTTATATGGGGGCCTAGGCAAGAAAAAGCCTTTCAAGATCTCAAAGATAGGCTCACTCATGCTCCAATTTTAAAACTTCCAAATTTTTCTAAAACTTTTGAGCTTGAGTGTGATGCATCAAATGTAGGCATAGGAGCTGTGCTTTTACAAGAAGGTCACCCCATAGCTTTCTTTAGTGAAAAACTTAATGGGGCCACTATTAACTACCCTACATATGATAAGGAATTCTATGCCTTAATTAGAGCCCTACAAACTTGGGAGCACTACTTAATCCTAAAAGAGTTTGTGATACATAGTGATCACCAATCTTTGAAGTTCATAAAAGGGCAACATAAGTTAAACAAAAGACATGCTAAGTGGGTTGAGTATTTGGAACAATTTCCTTATGTCATCAAGTATAAGAATGGCAAAACCAATACTGTGGCTGATGCTTTATCTAGGAGGCACTCTTTACTTACTTCTCTAGGAGCCAAAGTTATTGGGCTTGATGAAATTAGGTCTTTGTACCCAAATGATCTTGACTTTTCAAATATCTTTAACTCATCTTCCACTTCTACATCTCATAAGGGCTTCTACATTTTAGATGGCTATCTTTTTAAAGCCAATAGACTTTGTATTCCAAGAAGCTCTTTAAGAGATCTACTACTTAGGGAGAGTCATGAGGGAGGACTCATGGGTCATTTTGGAAGAGATAAGACTTTGTCTATATTACATGAACACTTCTATTGGCCCAAAATGAAAAAAAATGTTCAAAAACATTGCTCTAGGTGTATTGTTTATAGAAAGGCTAAATCAAAACTATCACCTAGTGGTTTATATACTCCCTTGCCCACACCTAGTGCACCTTGGATTGATATATCCATGGACTTTGTGTTAGGCCTACCTAAGACCCAAAGGGGAATGGATTCTATCTTTGTGGTTGTGGATAGGTTTAGCAAGATGGCTCACTTCATCCCTTGCCATAAGGTTAATGATGCTAGTCATATTGCTAAGATCTTTTTTAAAGAGGTTGTGAGATTACATGGTGTGCCTAAAACCATTGTTTCTGATAGGGACACCAAATTCCTAAGCCATTTTTGGAAAACTCTTTGGTCAAGGCTAGGAACACAACTCCTCTTTTCCACAACTTATCATCCTCAAACGGATGGCCAAACAGAGGTAGTAAACAGGACCCTCTCACAACTTCTTAGGGTCTTAGTACACAAAAATATAAAATCATGGGATGAGTGTTTACCCCACATTGAGTTTGCATATAATAGGGTACAACACTCCACAACCAAGCATAGTCCATTTGAGGTTGTATATGGTTTTAACCCTCTCATACCCTTGGACCTTTTGTCCATTGAGGTTTCTGACTCTGTCCTTCATATGGATGGAGAGGCAAAGGCCCAATTTATCAAAGATTTTCATGAGAAGGTTAGACACCAAATACAAACTAAAAATGAACATTATGCTCGTTGTGTAAATAAACAAAGAAAGGAGATCACCTTTGAGGTCGGCGATTGGGTTTGGTTACACCTTCGAAAGGAACGCTTTCCTAACTTGAGAAAATCCAAACTCAACCCTAGAGGTGATGGGCCTTTCCAAATTCTCAAGAAAATTAATAATAATGCTTATGTCCTAGATCTACCAGGAGATTATGGTGTGAATGCTTCTTTCAATATAACTGATTTGTCTCCCTTTGATATAGATGATGAGGATGATGCCTTTGATTTGAGGACAAATCCTTTTGAAGAGGGGGAGCCTAATGTGGACATACCCAAGGAAGACCCTCACACTACATTGGAGAAAGGACTTAAAGCATATAGAGGTCCCCTCACAAGGGCCAAGACCAAACAGGCCAAAGAGAGCATTCATAAAGCCCTTTTCTCTTTTCTCTCTTCTAGTGGGCCTAAGCCCAATAAGGAACCTATGAGGACCTATGTGTACTTTACTTGTAATATACTTTCTAAATAGTTTCTCTAGGTTTATAGGATAGATTTGGGCCTTGCAAGGTCAAATGGGCCACTTTTGGGCCTTGTACTTTTCCTTTTGGGCCATGTATGGGCCACTTGCTTACCTTTTTCTCTTAATGGGCCTTGGATTCATGACCTAGCCCATTTAGCTAGTCCTTGGCCGAAATTCCCATGGCCTATATAAGGACTTCTCCTTTTGTAATCAAGCACCATTAATTCATTTGCAAAATTTGAGAGCACTTAAGTGTTTCCTAGTGAGAGATTCTCCTCCTTCTCTCTAGAATTTGAGAGCTCTCTCAAGCTCTTATCCAAGGGGTTTCTCCCTCCCTTGGTGGTGAGTGGAGTTATCTTCCTCCATTTTAGGAAGTGGCCTCCAACCTTTCCCTCTCCCTTTTTCCAAGCCTTCCTCCATTGTCCATCCTTCTCTTCTTCCATTTCACTTCCTTTTCCCCTTGTTTTGGCATCACATTCCTCTAGTTTTGGGCTTTAGTTTTCGGTTTTCATTGCCTTGGAGAAGAGTCCTTAAGCTCACATTGAAGAAAGATAGAAGAAAGAGCCCTAGATCCATCTCTCTTCAAGAAAGTGGATGAAGAGCCTACATCACTAACCCTCTGATTGTTGTTGATATTTGTGTATGCAAAGCTTTATATGTCTATGCTAAGGTATGTTGTATGTAAATCCTCTATAGTTTAAAATACTAAGCCACCCTTGTATGTATATGTTGTAACACCCCGAATTTTTAAAGTAGGAAGTTAAATTAGGAAAATAAATGTTGAATAATTAAATGTGGGCAAATTAATATCCCAAAATTCTTGAAATGATTTAATCAAGACTCTTAGAAATCATAAATGAATTATAGAGACCAAATAAGTCAAAAACTGATCCGAATAGAATATGAGTGTTAGACCAAGTATCTTCGATTGAGATGCCGTTGGTCAGGGCTGTAGATAAAATTATTGGGAATCCGAATATGTGTTCGAGAAAGTTTTTAGAGGAAGTATTGAGCCCAAATAGAGAACTTGTTTGTGGAAAAACGATGAAGTTTTAATGAAAAGGAATAAAAATAAAGCAAAAGCCTCATTTTCCCCTTCTTATTCACGTGAATTGCTGAGAAAAAGGAAAAAACATACTTCATTCCTTCATCTTTATCTCTACTTCTCCTTCACTTCTTCATCTCTTCATCTCCCACTCATCATTTTCTTCTCCCTTCTCTTCAAGAATTCACAAGTGTGGTGTGTGCCATTTTCTTCCTTCCATTTTCGTCTGGAGCTTGGAACTTGGGGCTCTTTCTCTTCCTTTCCCCCTCTCTATTTTCGTGTTCTCTCTCTCACCCACTTTAGGAGCTCATTTCTTTCAATTTGAGGTAAGAATTTCTCTTTATTTTCATGAGCTTTAAGCTCTAGGTTTTGGGTATTGGTTATTGGGAGAGAGTTAATGCATATGGGTTATGTTAAGAGAGACATTTATGGTTAGAAACCCTAAGCTAGGTTCCATTTAATATGAGTTTTAAAAGGGCACATTGTGGTATACGAAAATGGCACTTAATATGATGGAGAAGATGGACATTGATGATGGTTGTTGGGTTTTAAGAAACCCTAACTTCATAAATTTTGGGGGAAATATGAAATATGAGTGAAAGTGTGTCTATTGTTGATGAGGTATGTTATTTATGATGAATAATGGCCATTGATGATGATTTAAGGATATTGGAGTAAGAATCCATTTATGGGTGTGGCTATAAATGCCTAGATAGTGAACTTGAACACCAAACCTATGGTGGTTATGGTGGTTTAGTGTAATAAATGTGAAATAAACCTTGTAATAGCATAAACACCAAGTAACTAATTAAGAGCACTTGAATCTTGGTGGTTTAAGATTGAGAATAATTGTGTGGTATGTGTTGGAATATAGGGAATAACCCCATCGATGAGGTGGGACCTTCAGACTGCGTTGACCACTACTTCTCTTAAGGTAGGAGAGGGGGTATATTTTCTAAATGTATGAGAACATGTATGTTGATAATGTATATGGTGATGTAATATGGCATGTTTTACTAGAATGAAAGTAATATCATGAGATTGTGATAAGAAATTGAATTTTGGTGCCTAAAATGATTGATTGTGGATTGAGACATTTTTAGGCTCTGAATGGTATGTCATGTGACGATTATGTTATGATATTGATAAATATATCACCTTGCGGGGTGCCACGACGGGTATGACCCGGAGTGATGATGATGGTTTAATTGATAAATATATCACCTTGCGGGGTGCCACAACAGGTATGACCCTGAGTGAGGAAGATGGTTTGATTAGTAAATATAACACCTTGTGAGGTGCCACGAAGGGTATAAGTCCCGGAGTGATGATAATAATATGATTGATGAATATAACACCTTGTGAGGTGCCACAAAGGGTATAAGTCCCGGAGTGATGATAATAATATGATTGATGATTATAACACCTTGTGAGGTGCCACGAAGGGTATAAGTCCCAGAGTGATAATAATAATATGATTGATGAATATAACACCTTGTGAGGTGCCACGAAGGGTTTAAGTCCCGGAGTGATGATAATGATATGATTGATGAATATATCACCTTGCGGGGTGCCACGAAGGGTGTATCCTGGAGTGATGATGTTAATCTAAGTGAATGAGATCTCTATTGAAATAATAACCAGATTTGTACTTATGCATTTTGAAACATTAGCATGTGTGTGAGTTATATGAACATGGCATAAAAATGATATCATGTTGAGTGAATTGTGTAAAGGCTAAAAGGAACTTACTTTTGAACCCAACTGTTAATGGGTTAGTGGACGATTTGCTTCTTGTAAATTAAAAAGGGATACATATATGACTATGTTTAGTAAATTGATATTTGACGATTTAGTGTGGATTGAAGTTTTTATAGATGATGTTTATATTGCATTTATATATATATTATCATAAATGTTAGATTTTCGTCATTGAGAAAGTATACTCACTCTCCTTGTGGTATATCTTTTTAGCTCCTGTGTTGTAGGTTTTGCTTTGGAGCTGTTTGTGGAGGAGAAGTGTGAAGGAAGCCTCTTTTTGGTAAAGAATGCCTTGGCCGGCAACATTTTGATTTTATGGTTTATGTAGAATGTTTGTAATGTATATAGTATTCTGCATATTTTGTATAGCCATGAATTGGTATGAATGATGTATAATGATTATGTAGGTCATGTGTGAAAATTGGAACCCACATATAAGACCAATCTTTAGTTATGACCCTAATGATGTAAGACGCTAATGTGTGAGTGCTTGAATTTTGCTCACTTTGATGATCAAATGATGAGAATTGTGAATAATGACTTTATGTGCTGTATAATTGATGATATTTCATGATTGTTATGCATAAGTAAGGAACTAGTAGGGTCAAAATGAGTTTTATGAGTTTTGGGTAGTGTGTGATGGTTTCAATAGCTTAAATACATGATTTGTGACTGGTAGAAACTGGAACGGGTCAATTCCATTGAGAATAGACCCCTAAGTTACTCAAAAAAGGCTCAAGAATGGACTAAACGCAACTATTTGCATAAGTTCCTCATTTTTGAGAATTTTTGGGTGAGGCTGGTGGCCATACGTCACAATTGATGTATTTTAGTTGGTGTCAAAATTTGGTAGCATTTGGAGTTGATATGAAAAAGTTAGGGGGGTTAGAAGTTCAAAAATAAGGCTTTTTCTGCATAAAACAGCAACTGTGCTGTCTCGAATCGATTCTAGGATCTCTGAATCGATTCGAGGGCTGCTGTTTTCACTGTTTTTGGTTCCAGGAAGGCCTGAATCGATTCATACGATCTTGAATCGATTCAAGGACCTCTGTTTGCATAATTTTGAGTTCCAGAAGTGTCTGAATCGATTCATACGAGCTTGAATCGATTCAAGGGGTCCTGTTTTCACTGTTTTGCATTCCAGAATCATTTGAATCGATTCATAGGGTGTTTGAATCAATTCATGACCCTGTTTTTCATATTTTTCCTCTATCTTGGGATATCATTGGTATTGTTTGACTATAATATGATTGTACAACGCCCCACATGCATAATTAAATGCATTTTATCAAATCGATAGACCATCCTTTGACCTTCTACCACTTCCCTTCATTTCCTTAATGTAATTGCATACTTCCGCTACTCCTTGTTGATGATCATGAGATAAATCATCCAAGGTTCACTCTTTGACTTAATTGTTCACCTTCTGATATCTTCACATATGAGATAGGTTATTAAATTAGGTCCGGGGATTACTTGCCAAAGTTTTCATCTCGCGATCTCTTCCATCCTTTAATTATTTTAAATCACGAAAAATTTACCCCTATTTTTGGGGCGTCACATATGTTATGGGTTGAGAGCTTTGTACTCACCCCTTTGTTGTTGTGTGTTGTTTCTCCTTTTCTATGATCGTCAGCTAACGGACAAGGCAAGCGTGGGCAGGACTTGGAATACCTGTAGTAGGAGGCGCCAGTTTGGAAGCGTTATTTGTGTATATTTTTTGTTTACGTTGAGATCATTATAGACGTGACATTTTATTTTTGTTATGTTGTTATTTTACAGTAGTTGTCAGGAGCCAGTGAGCTTCGTACTCTTTTAAATACTCTCAGGTTAAAAAATCGATCTATGTAATGTATTTATTTTAAAATCATGTACTAATGATCACCAATAAAAAAAACTCCTATTTTTAGTGACTTTTTTATTAAATAGGACGTTCTAGTGTGGGAATTTGTCATAGTTAATCAAGGGTATCACACCACCACCTTTGTAAAAAAAGTGAGATTGATCATAACACCTTGTAAACAGTTGGTATGGATCGGAGTTGGATAACTACATCACGCATAAGTCTAGAGTACGAGGGGGTTAGTTGAATCATTATAGAATTCGTAGCGAGGAATGCTGAGGAGGTGAATGGAAGGTATTTTTGCCCTTGTGTTAAATGCTTGAACTTGTGTCAGCTAGACTTGGAAGAGGTGCAAGAACATCTACTGTGTGATGGTTTTCTTCATAGTTATACCCGTTGGATATGACACGGTGAAGATGTGGTGGTGCCAAGTACCAGCTCTCAAACTGAAAACTGAAGCCAGATGCATGACACCGATGTCGACATGGATGACCGACTTGAGGATATGATCCGTAGTGTGAGGGTAAAAGGTTTTAAGAGAGCTCATGTATATATGACTCTATGTGAGGATTCTGAGAAACCGTTGTATCCAAATTGCATCAATTTGACAAGATTATCAACAGTTTTGCAGTTGTTTAATTTGAAGGCCATAAACGGGTGGACAGATAAAAGTTTCACTGACTTACTGAAGTTGTTGAAAGAAATTCTCTCAGCTGGAAACATCTTGCCGAATCGTAACTCTGAGACCAAAAAAGTGTTGTGTCCTATGGATTTAGAGTATACAAAGATACATGCATGCCAAAATGATTGTGTATTATTCTGAGGTGAGTATGAAATGTTGCATCAATGTCCTAGGTGTGGGGTGTCACGGCATAAGAAGAAAGAGTTCAATTCTGATGAAGTCTATACTAAAGGGTCTCCTACAAAGGTGTTGTGGTATCTGCCTATAGTTCCAAGACTAAAGCGTCTGTTTGCCAACGCAAATGATGCAAAACTTATGAGATGACATGTTGATGAAAGGGTTATTGACGGACTACTTAGGCATCCGGCAGATGGATCGCAATGGAAAAAAGTGGATACGATGTTTCTAGATTTTGCCCATGAACCAAGAAATGTTAGGCTTACACCAACCACATACGGCATGAACCCGTATGGGAACCTGAGCACAAACCATAGTTCATGGCCTGTTTTGTTGTTTGTTTACAACTTACTGCCATGGCTGTGCATGAAGCGGAAATATGTTATGTTATCAATGATGATTTCTGGTCCACGACAACCGGGGAATGACATTGACGTATATTTAACTCCATTAGTTCAAGACCTCAAAATGTTATGGGAAGATGGGGTTGATGTATTTGACGGGTTTGCAGGGTAATCATTCAAATTACGTGTCATGCTATTCTGCATGATCAATGACTTTCCAGCGTACGGTAACTTATCCGGGTACAGCGTGAAGGGTCATAAAGCTTGTCCTGTGTGTGAGGAGGGAACTAGTTTTGTGCTACTGCACCATGGTAGGAAAAATGTATATCTTCAACATCGAAGGTTTCTTAAAGCTAATCATCCATTTCGTAGGTTAAAGAAGTTGTTCAACGGTGCTCAAGATTTTGAAATGCCTCCTCCACCACTATCTGGTCGTTAGATTTATGAAAAGGTGAAAGACGTCAATGTGGTGTTTACCAAGTGTGAAAAACAATCCACCGCACAAAACCACTGGAAGAAAAAGTCAATATTTTTTGTCCTATTCTATTAGAGAGAGCATGATGTAAGACACTACATTGATGTAATGCATGTGGAGAAAAATGCGTGCGACAGTTTGGTTGGAACACTCTTAAACATACCCGGGAAGACGAAGGATGGCCTAAATTCGTGTATGGACTTGGAGTTGATGGGTATACATCAGGATTTGCATCCATAATCAAAGGGTAAATGAACATATTTGCCCCCAGCATATCATACGTTGTCTAAAAAAGAAAAGCAAAGTTTGTGTGAATCGTTATATAGTGTGAAAGTTCCGTCTGGTTATGGTTCAAACATCAATACTTATGTTTCCATGAAAGACTTGAAGTTCGTTGGGTTGAAGTCTCACGATTGTCATATGTTGATGCAACAGTTTCTACCTATCACCATTCATGACATTCTTCCTAAAAATATGAGAAATGTCATAACAAGACTGTGTTTGTTTTTCAATGCCATATGTTGCAAAATAATCGTCCCTGGTGAATTGGATGTGTTGGAACAGGAAGCATCAGTTATACTATGTCATCTTGAAATGCATTTCCCGCCTTCTTTTTTTGACATAATGGTCCACTTAATCATCCATTTGGTGAGAGGTCCGTTTGTGTGATCTAGTGTTCTTGTAGTGGATGTATCCCGTTGAGCGATATATGAAGATATTGAAAGGGTATATGAAGAATCAACGTTGTCTTGAAGCTTCGATTGTGGAAAGGTATATTGCAAAGGAAGCTATTGAGTTTTGCACTAATTATATATCATATGCTGAAAGCATTGGTATTCCAAAGACTCATCATGATGGGCGATTGGATGGGAAAGGTACGATTGGTAAAAAAATGAAGAGCATGCCACGTGATGATGTCCTTTAAGCGCACTTGTATATTTTAAACAACACGAACAACGTGTAACTGTATCTAACCACTCACAAAGATCTAGTCAAAAGAAACAACCCTAGAATGGCTGAAAAGTATGTGTTGAATAAACACAACAAAACATTTATGCAGTGGTTCCAAATGACCATTCTGAAAGATACATCTGCTTCTGTGACATTACATCGACTAGCACAGGGCCCGAACTTTGGTGTCTTCACCTTTTATGGGTATGACATAAATAACTATTCATTTTATACAAGGACACAGGATGAGAAGAGTACAAATCAAAATAGTGAAGTTATGGTTGTGGCTCAGTCAATGCATTTCCTAACTTCAAAGGATAACAACCCTGTCCTTACCGAGTCATGCTACTTTGGTGTAATTGAAGATATATGGGAAGTTAATTACAGTCCTTTCACCATCCTATGTTTAAATGCAAATGGGTTGACAATAAGAACGGTGTCAAAACTGATGATTTTGGATTTACATTGGTGGACCTCAACAAGATAGGTCATAAGGAGGAACCATTCATTATGGCAACGTAAGTGAAGCAAGTTTTTTATGTTACTGACCCAGCTGACAAACGGTGGTCAATTGTTATCCAAGGTAGACACAACATTAGAGACCTCAGCTTTGATGTTATGGAAATTTCATCCGCCACAACATGTATTCCATCATCTGTCGTGGAACATAACATAGATGATGTAGTTGCCAGTCGTTATGACCACCATGAAGGCTTGTGGGAAAATATACCATCTTTATAGGGTATGATTAATTGTATTGAATGTTATGTTAATGAATCATTGTATTAAATGTTATATTAATTATTCATTGTATTAATTATGTTACAAGTACTATATATTGACATTTAGTTTTTCTTTGTTTGGACAGATACTCATGGCTGACCAGGGTCGACATTCTAGGTCCGACTCACAGGCTACAGGTTCCTCTACTCAGAAGAGTAGAGGTGTTACCCGGATGCAGGATATTGCACTTAGGCATCATCGGGGAGAGAGGTTGCGTGTTGATGTTGATGTTAACACTGGTAGACTTGGTGGACCACATGCCTCAAAGTTTAGCAGTTACTTGGGAGTCGTGGCTCGTACGATGGTGTCCATTATTATCCCCGACTGGGATAATGTCGAGGACGTCATAAAGAACAACATTTGGTCAAATATTCTGGTAAGTTAGATATCATTTAAGTTTTATTTAAGTGTATTATTTTAAGTAATTCATAATAAACTATCTTATACGGACTAATTCCCACTTGTAGGACTCTTGGGAGTTACCAACACATGACACACTGAGGAGGAAGATCCTCAGTATTATTGCTGAGCGATGAAGGACATTCAAGTCATCACTCACCAGGAGGTATATAAGGACTTTAAATTCTTAATCAATAGTTTACCAATTATTTTACCAATTTTTACCAATCCTTACTGTCATTGGTGAATTGTAGGTATATATTCAGGGATGAGCGAGGACAGTTCCCCGGAGAGAAATATACCTTCATAGATCAGCATGCTTTCTTTGCATCTAGGCATACCGACCAGTGGATGGTACGTTGGTATTTAACATGATTAAATTATTTATAATTTAAACGTAACTCTAACGCATTTTCTTTTTTGTTGCAGGCCATACGAATGAAGGCACAAAGCATCAGGAAGCTGAATGACTACCTACACAGATTGTCACGTGGGGGTTACCGATGATTAGAGGAGTACATGGCATAGGAGAAAGCCAGTCAGTGTTAGGCTAGCCAACCTAACACCGGTGTTATGGATCCCCCTTCCCCACCTGCACGCCATGAGAAATGGAAGCGGGCTAGGGTCAGGAAGCGTGCGGAATACACTTCCTCACAAGCTTAGGAGGATATTTTAACATGAAGGGATACAATCATTTACATAAAGCACTGAACACTAACTTGTTTGGTTTCAGGATTCCTTGGTTGAGCAATCAACCCAAGGGTCTTTCGTAGCCCATGGTAGGTAGGATATTTTGACTACCACTATCGGCAGGCCAGAGCACCCAGGAAGGGTGTGTGCTGTTGGTTGAGGTCATGGTAAGTTTTAAATGACTGTATCCTTTCATTTTGTTTTCTATTAAACAATTATGGTTTAATATGTCACATCACAGGCCTCCAGAGCTATTATGGTGCTCCTGACCCGGTGCCCTCTGTTGAGCAGTTGGTGGAGCAAAGGGTTGAGTCGAGGATGGCTGCTGTGAAGGCTGAGTGCCAGGAACAGATGATGACGCTTCATGCAGAGATGGCCTGATTCAAAAAGGAGATGAAGGCCTCACTCAACCATCACCAAAAGACTACTACATCAGCTATCGACCCACAGGTTGAATTCCTTACAGTATTTAACTGTTCATCTATTTGTAATTTGTTTCTTTCATTATTGAATAACTTTTGCTTGATGTGTAAATATGTAGGTACAGAGGGTTAGCACTAAGGGGTCGTGCGCTGTAGCTGACCTTGGCGATGATAGGGTTGAGGCTGCAGATACCTATCAATGTGACTTGTTCATTGATAGGTCGGAGGAGCTAATTGCCACTAGCATGGTGTACAACTTAGGCCCTGTGGTTCACCATCAATCATTACCTGATGGTATGTCTAGGGTCTCTGTTGTACTCTTCATCAAGGAGGATACTGTTGTGCCAGTGGCAACTCCAGAGGTGCAGACCATCGGTCAGGCGGTAGGATACTTCCTTATATGGCCAAACAGACTCCTGTGGATTCTCTACAGGTATAAACCTGAAACACTAACTGATTTTGTTATATTGTCAATTATGGTACAAACCCCTAATGTTTTAATTGTTCAACAGGAAGCAGGACCAACATTGAAGAAGCCAGACCCCATCGATGATCCGATCTAAATGCTATGGAAGGTCAGGGCTGACCTAGGAGAGGACACTCTTGAGGTACCATGGCAGCCATTGGTGGGGTCGACGAGTGACTTGTGCGAGATTATGATGGGGTCGACGATGCTGAACGTATCCATCATTCAGCTGTGGGAGCTGTAATTATATCATTTTATGTCTAATATTTCATTATACAAGTTATTTGTCGCTAACCATGTCTAAACTTGTTTAGGTTTCTACATAAAATTTGTGTGGACTTGGGTTTCGATGGAACTTATGGTTTCTTAGAGCCCTCGTTCATACAGAGGAAAGGAAACACCAAGGAGGACACCCAAGCATACATCCAGAATTGGATGTATGAGTCTAGGAATACAGTATACCTGGCCCCATATCATAAAGGGTAAGATTCTATTCCATAATTATTGTCCATTAATTTTTGCATTTTGAAGTCTCACTTATCACTGGTAACTGCAGCACTCATTGGACGCTCATGGTGATCTGTCCCCAGGCTTATGTAGCTTTATACTTTGCTTCTGTGCATGAGACTATTCCACAAGACCTCAAAACAATAGTAGACACGTAAGTTAGTCCCTAATAAATAAAATAACTTTCTACAAATTCGATTACATCATTTTTGTTCTTCTATGATTCTAACTTATCTCGTGTTTTATTTTGACGTAGGGAGGTGGTTGGATATACTCGACTACATGGAAGTAAGTCCACCAGAAGAAAACTCGTGTGAGTGCACCCAAAAGTAAGTCAATCGAATTCATTCAAATCTTTATTATATTTTGAAAACTTGAATTCACTTATTCTATATTTTATGTCCATTGTAGTCTTATAGGCAGGAGGGTAGCTACGAGTGTGGCTATTACGTCATGCACACCATGCTGACCATCGTCCAAGAACATTTAGTAGATGGATGGATAGATATAAGTCTCACTTGCCTAGTTTTCTACCAATTTGATCAAATTCATGAAATAAATACAGCTTTTGTTCTAATTATTTTATGTATTGTTTGCATTACTTTCAAGACCGGTCATACTTCCCCAGGACACTTGTAGATAATGTTAGAAAGCAATAGGCCGCATACTTCATTGAAGTGACGCAAGGACTTAGATAGATATAGGATTTTTATTCTCTTATAGTTGTACCTACTGTAGGGTTAGGGGTTTAGGGTATATTAGTTTACATTCATGTCAATTGTATATAGTTTAGGGTTTAGGGTTTGATAGCAAATTAATGTTATATAATTGTATATAGTTTCATTTTCCACATTATTATGATTTGATAGTAAATTAATATATATACATACTATTTGATTTCATTTCTTGTTGCTGCATATGCTGGGGATATACTATGCTGGCTGTATCATATTGCAGGTTTGGGAAATCAATAAAACAGAGCCCACATTAAAAAAAACCTTATATTTAATCATGATTATTACAATAACCGTGGTGATAGATACACTTTAATCACAGTTGTTACCATAACCGTGATTATATATAGTAATGCAAATGGACATTTATGACCACATGTAATCACGGTTTTGGTTGGCAACCGTGATTAAATATGGTCTTATTTAATCACAGTTATAAACAACCATGATTAAATAGGGTCTTATTTAATCACGGTTATAAACAACCATGATTAAATAGGGTCTTATTTAATCACGGTTATAAACAACCGTGATTAAATGGGATCTATCATCACGGTTGTCAACTGTGATTAAAAGCCCTCATCTATTATCACGGCTGTAACAACCACGGTTCATGAACCGTGATTAAAACCCTATTTTATTCATGATTAAATCCCTTTTCTGCACTAGTATGTTAACTAATTTAGCAAAAAATAAAAACTTTGGGGGGAAAATAAAAAAATAAAAAATTAAATTGACAAGAAAAAAGATGAAAAACCAAATCAATAATTAAAAAAATGTAAGGAATTAAAAACATTATGGAGGTCACCTTAAACCTTGGACAGGAAGTAAGTCCATCTTTTCCCAGCCGCATAATTATGCCTTGGATTATGATCAATATTGTTCTAGACAAACTTCCTTCATCCATGCCCTTCAAGCAAAAATCCAAAGGGAATAATAAGAAAGTGTACCCAAGAAGAATGCCTCATCTTTACTAAATGACTCAGGCTCAAAGGAATCATTTGATCATATGTAGAGGTCCCACTCATGATGAAATTTTTTGGAATGATTGATAAAGAGAAAGACAGGTTATAGGATGCTTGCTCAACCCATAAAGCCTCAAGAGGTAGTCATAAACCATGTATTCTCCTTTTTCTTACATTATTTACGCTTCCCCTCATGTTTCCCTATCGTCACAATCACCTTGTTCTGCTCTCCTATACTTCAATTTACTCTCATCCTTTTGTTGTTTTTACCTCCAAAATTGCTTTACTTCTCTTATTTGATTATTTCTATGATACTTTTTGTTTTTTTCCCTTCAACATGCCATATCATATCTCCCTACTTTTGGGATGTTTAGACTTAAGCCTTTTTGGAACCCTTTCCCTTTCCTTTTTGTTTTGACTTATATTCCCCTTATCATAAAGTATAGTTCTAACTTTATGTCCCATGGTTTTTAGCAACTTTCTTCTTGCCCCCTTCTTCTAGCTTTTATGTTCATGATGTTGTAGAGCTACAAAGGAATCAAGTTTTTATCTTGGCACAGCAAGCAAGATGAGCTAGGCGAAAAGATTACTAACATTAGACAAGATATTATGACCACTGCCAATCAAAGGATAGATGCTTGATAAGCCCTGAAAAGGCTTATTTATTTAGGTTTTTTCCATCGCTTTGGCCTAATTAACAGTAATTAATTATCAATTTAGGAGTGAAATAGTATATATTTAGTAAAGTTAGGATTTTATTCATTTTATGATTTATTTGTATTTTTAGTTAATAAATATTATATTTTTAATATAATTTGATAAATATTTAAAATATGTATTTGACTCTGACATATCATATTTTAACTAACATTGGTACGTTGGAAGTTTGTTGTTTTGTGTGTTTCAGGTCCCAGGTCAAGGCATCAATTGCATAAGCCCAACACCATATCAATCTAGGAATCACGCGTCCATATGCCCCCACACGCCCAAACCTACGCCCACAACCAAGTGATCTCATCTTCACCATGCATACAAACGGTTCTTTCTACGTCCATTCTCACGATCCATAACAAGCTCCACACCACGCGTGGCTACGCCCATGGTTGTAAGCACACGCTGGTTACATGACTAAGCCAAGTGCCACCAATAGAGATGCAGCGTTTAAACGTCAGTCATATGTTACCTTATACGCCTAACATTTGTACCATTACAAAGATCAAATGTTGGAACGTTTATCTTACATTAGTTCACATGCTCCATCATATATTCACACTTATGCACAACATCAGGTGCCTTCCAGACCCCACATGTGCCAACGCTGGTCTTACGCCACACTCATACGCCCATGCACCACTTGCTCCAATACACCAGTGTTTAGACGCTCAATGCCAATGTTCCTACGTCTAAGCATACATCCATGACTTTATTTATTTTAGATTATGCATATTCTGTACTTTAGTAATTTAAGTGAGTATATTTAATTATACATGGTTCATTAATGACATTTCTTGTAAATAGTTAGCCTAGGTAGTTAGTTTAGAGTAGTATATATGCATGTAAGGGAACTAATCCATAACTAAGTTCAAATGCTAACTTCATTTTCTGATTTACATTCTCTCTCTAATATTTCTCTTTCTCTAGAATCTTTTATCTCTTACCTTCAATCTCTATGTTCCATTTTTGTTTTCCTTTTATGAGTGCCTAAATCCCTAAGATTGAGATTGATTGAAGCTTCCATGGATCTGCAATTCAAGTGATTAAAGATGAAGCTTTAGTTACAACAAATTCTGAACACAACAAGTGTTAGACTCACTCTTGGATTGGGAAATCCAAGGCCTATTCTAAAGTCTTCACTAGAGAGGAATAATGGTGAGAACTTCATGTTTGCATATTACGGACTTAGTTGCTTCATGCCTAAGGAATTAGGAGAGTGACTAGGGTTCCCCTTATTTTCACAATTAAATTCAATTGAAGTTGGCACCTAAGGGTTAGACTAGGTTGGGTTAGTGATAATTACCTAAGGGATTAGGAATTATTCATCTGTGAAATTGAATTTTACTATAATTGAGTTTGATGCTTATTTCATGTGAATTTAAGAGAATTGGCTTGCTGATTTCAATTCCAATCTGTTCGTTTAGTATAGCCTAATTTCTAACATAATTCTTACTTAGTGACAATACTGTTAAAAAATCATAAAAATAACATAAATTCAAAAAATATAAAGATAGAATGGCTTTTGTTGAAAGGTTCAGTTAGAGACTTCCCTAGATTGTGGTACTAAACACAATCCCCGTGGGAATGATCAAATATACTACCTTTTAATGATTGGTACGCTTTTCATAGAATTTAATTTCCAATGAATTCACATTAAGTTAATGGCACCATTACCGGGGATTGGTGATTGATATCATCAATCCTTGGGAAGCCACTAGACTGAACCATTTTTTGTTTGTTTTTGTTATTTGTTGTTTGTTGTTTGTTGTTTGTTGTTTGTTGTTAGTGAATTTTATTGTAGGAGTAGGATTTTGTTAATTGTTGTTGGTTGTTATACTGTTTTGATTGTTTGTTGTTAGTTGTTTTTAGTTGTTGGTAGTTATAGCACTAACTGTTATAGTAGTTTTGTTTGTTGTTAGTTATTGCATTTGTTGCGTGATTTTGTTTTGGAAAGTGAAAAGTTATAGGTGATGGATCTTGAGGATACCTTAGCTGAGTTTCTTTTGTATTTGCAAACATTATGCATGAACAATATGGAGGAAATATAACCAATTGAGGATAAGCCATCTGAATTAGAGAGAATATTGGTTTAATTTATGGAGTTCACTCGAAGCGGCCTTAGAAATTTTGATAATTCAATCATGAATATTCAGAATCAAGTGGATTTTATTGTGAAGCAATTGGCCAAAAAGCAAAGGAATACAATGGTTGAGCAAACTAATATTAAAAGCCATAGGATGATGATGCAGGTCCAAGTAAAGAAATTAAGTTTAGGGAAGAAGAAAACCAGTTGAAGAACATTTATGATGAAAAAGATAATGATATGGCTGAACTTAAGGGTGATTTTGATATATATGAAAAAGAAGAATGCGAAAATGAAGAAGTTCACGAAAGTTTTATGGAAGAAAAGTCAGTTGAAGAAGTTTATTATGAACAAAGCATTGAGGATCAGAGATTTATTTCTTTTGATCAGAAAATTTTGGTGTAAGAAACTTTAGAAGTATTAATTGAAGAATGCAAGGATGAAAGTGAAGCAGATGATATTTTATATTCGGATGATGATATATTTAGCAAGGCATTCTTTGATGGTTGATCTGAAAGAAAAAGAGTAGGAGTTGTCATTGATAATTGCTTTGATAAGGCAAGTGTTGAAGAAATCCAGATTGAAGAAATGATAGTAGAAACCATTGAGGAAGTAGAGACTCAATCATGTATTGATGTTGAGCAAGAGTTAGTAGAGGAAGTGGAGATCTCAACTGAAATGGAAACCATAACTTGGAAAAATAATAATGATGTTAAAGTTTTGATAATGCCAAGTGCGAATGCAGATGAAAAATCAAAGGTTCATGCATAAGAATTAGTATGTTCAGATGTTAAAAATAATGAAGCAAAAGAAATTTAGCAATATGAGGATGAACGTGTGTGGATATGGACTACTACAGTAGTAGAGGCTGCAATCAAATGGAAGGAATCATATATAAGGAAAGAACATTGCTTATGCCACAAAAAGAGAGAAACTAACACTAAATACAAAAAGAAAAACTAGAAAAAGAAGAAAAAGTAGAAATAATGGAAAAAGAGAAACAATAGGAAAGTTGTGTGAAGCTTAAGCCTCAAACATAACAAGGAAAAAGTTGGAGTAAAAAGGCCAAGATCTTATGGCCATAGGTAGTGAGATCCTTGTAGATAAGCCTAATTTTGTGTTCTTGTAGATAAATAAAGTGCTAAGGAAAATTTTGAAAAAAAAGAGAAAAAGAGTGTTGAAGAAAAAAAAGAAGAAAGAAGAGAAAGAGGGAAAGAGAGTTGAAAAATGTTATGAAAAAAATGAATGAGAAAAAAAAATATTAAAAGAAAAATATAAAGAATATATATATATATATATATATATATGAAAAGAAAAAATATTTATCATGAAAAAAGGTATATATAAAAAAGAATTAAAGTTTACGGTACTAACGTATATACGCTTGCACTGGCATATATACGTTGGTCATCATGAACCAAGATCAAGAGCATGGGCAGAGAAACACACGTAAGGACATTGATGAGCATGACAGTGCAATGCAATTTTCAGATCAAGAGCGGGGACTAGAGTGTCAGCGCCAGATGCACAATGTGGCTACGTTCAAACCAGAAGAAGAAATGATCACGGGTACAATTAGGGGTGTGCCAACGTTAGACTAGCATGCATACGTGCAAAGCTAGCTCCAAAAAAGTTACACATGGATAGAGTACGAGCGTACAGACGTTGGTACCTAGCATCCAGACACGTGCTACGGAGCCAAGTCTGATCCTAGACTAGAAAGTTAGTGTTTCAATGCTACCAAGGGCATCTGTACGCATGATAGAGCCAGGTCCTATTAAAGTTGTCAGCATTCAAACGCTAAAAATAAACGTGACAATGTGTACAAAAGAAGTAGACCCTTGACCTAAGTCTAGTGAACCAACTTATAAACCCTTGAGTAAGCGTTCCAACGTGTGCTTGCAAGGATGTAACTCATGATGGAACCCATTTTACGCGTTGATACGCTGTTCTAGGGCATACTTACACCGGCATCTTGTTCCTTGGCATATCTCATAACTTAGATTTCACGCGTATAAACGCTGGATAGGAGCGTGGTTATGCCTGTCCCCTGTTCCTTGGTGCATGATGAATTCCAGAAGATGCGCGTTTGTAGACTGGGTTATAGCATTCATACGCTGGTCCAAGGGTCCCCTGACACCACACATTCAGAATAATTTACGTGCAAATAACCATGTTTTCCCTTATAAATAGCCACCAGAGTAAGGAACCCATTCACCATCCCTCTCTCATGCCCATCCACATGCTCATTTAAGTTGCACTCCAAGAGCCAAGCATTACTACACTGCCATCCACGCCAAGGTCCACGCTCAATCATACGCTTATTCACACTTCTCTATATATAGGCCACACGTTACTCTACGCCCATTCACTTTCTTCCCATCTCTTCAACTTCAAAAGGCCATAACTCTTCAATCTACACATATCAAAACCCTATAGATATCAAGATGAAGATCCAAAATCCCAAGGCAATCCTACATTGTAGCAGCCTTAGTTTTTAGAATAAAGGCCTAGACTCTCAGAATCTCTGAGAGTGCTCTGATGAGTCTTCTTGAGGAAGTTAAGGCTTTGACCCGATCCCCTAAGTGCTATGAATAAGAAGAAATGATGAAGAAAGTAGTTCCTAAGGTATTAATAATAAATAACTAAGTATGAGAATGGGGGAAGGTGTGGTAGGAAAGTAGAGATTGCGAGAAGGATTAAGAGTAATAGAAGAATAGAAATGTGTAACGAGTGATGGAAGGAAATGAAAGATGAGTGATTGCGAGTATTAGTAAAATATTACAGATATTAGAAATTAATTATTAATGATTAATTTACCATGTTAAACTGTGATTAATTGCTTAATTACCCTTTCATGATTCATGTTTAGATTAATAGATTAATTAGGGGTAATTAGTGAAGATTTAATTAAAATATATCGGCTAAATATATCCTTTGGTCCTCTATCTTTTCTAAAAATGTTAATTTAGTCCTTTAATTATTTTTTTGTTCACGTTGGTCCCCTATATACTTTAAAATGTTCTAAGTTCGTCCTTCCATCAAAATCCCTAAACGTCTGTTTAGCAATTTATCTGACACAGTGCAAGACGTGGACATCATGGTACACGTGTCAAAACGGGATTCGCAGATGATAATAACTATCCATACACTTTCATTTTGGAAATGAGAGGGAAATGAAAAAGCGTGTCTTCATCTTCCTCATTCTGTGACCATAGCAAAGAAGAAAGGTGGCTTTGTATCAAAGTAACTCGATTAAGGAAGGTTTTGAAGTATCTATGCTGCATTCTTAATATTCAGGTCCTGTATTTCAGGTATGTTTATCTGTTTAAAACATTATTTTGATGTTAGGGTTAGGTTTTGTTGCAAAATAGGGGTAGGTTATTACTATTTTACTGTAGTTATTTTGTTGCATTTGTTTAAATTACGGGGTTTGATAACTTTGTTTAAATGATCTAGGGTTTGTTAATGTGTTGTTGAGAAGTTTAGGTAGCTATGGATTGTCGTTTTAAACTTGAGATTTTTCATGGGGGAAACTTTGTCATCGAATAAGGGAAGAGGGTGAGATATGGTGGAAAAGTATCTGAATGGGACATTGATGAGGATAGGTGGAGTTATTTTAAGGTGAGTGGTATATTGAAGGAGATGGGTTATGTAACAATCAAGGAGTTGTGGTACAAAACAGGTAGAGAGGAGTTCAATTTTGGATATTCAATTTGAGGATTCAGATGATGAGGGTATTGATCAGGATGATTTATTTAAGGGTCTGTGTGGTGATGTGGCTAAGGGTGATGGTGGTGATGTGGATGAGGTTAAAAAGAAAGGTAAAAAAGGAAGAAAATTCATAGGACTATAAATCCAAGGACTTATAAAAAAGGAGAAGGTTCTAGAGAAGGACCTAGAACTAGGAAAACTAAATAGAAGGTGGACTCTGATTCGAATAATAAGTTAGATGAGTTGTGTTCAGGTGATAGTGAAAGTGATAATAGAAATGATAAGGAAAAGTACCCTTTGTTTAGGATGCCCGAGTTGATGAAGGACTATAAATGGGAAAAGGGCACTATATTTGTAAGCAAACAAGAATTCTAGGAGGCTGTAGTGGCTTATGCTATCCATAATGGGAAAGATTTAAAGTTTGCAAAAAATGATAAAAAGAGGGTGAGGGTTAAATGTGTGGAAGGGTGTGAATGGTATGCTTATTGTGGTAAGTTGCCATATGAGGAAACTTGGCAGCCGAGGACTATAATGGATGAGCACAGTTGTGGTAGGGCACACTTAATCAAGTTGTTAAGTTCAAAGTGGCTATCGAAAGAGATGTTCAGTGGGGTGAGGGAGATCCCAAACTAAGATTAGAGGACATCTGTGAGAGAGCACAGGAGAGTTAAAGTGCAAAAATTTCCAGGACCAAGGCATAGAGGTCAAGGAGGGATGCAACTAAACTTGTTGATAGGGATTTCAAAGACCAGTTTCTAAAGCTATGGGACTATACCCAAGCACTGCTGACTTTTAACCCAGGCTCCACAGTGAAGTTGGATGTGCAGTTGCAGGGGGAAGATACTCTGTTCCACAGGTTTATGTTTGATTGAATGCATGGAAAAAAAAGCTTCAAACAATGTAGAACTATCATAGGTTTAGATGGTTGCTTCCTCAAAGGACTATATGGTGGACAACTACTAGCTGTAGTTGGGAGAGACCCAAATGACCAAATTCTTCCTGTTACCATTGCTATTGTTGAATATGAGAACACAGATTCATAGAGGTGGTTCCTTGAGCTGTTAGTGGGGGATCTGGGTTGAGCTAAGTTTTATAAGGAGGTCACCTTCATATCAGACCAGCAGAAGGTAAAAGTTTCATTTTGGTCCCTTGTATTTCATTATTGATTTCATGTTTCTCCCTAATGTGCCATTAGTGATTTCATATTGGTCCTCGTCGGGTTTAAATGTTTCATTTTAGTCACCTGACACAGACAGTAGCTATGTTCTATTTTAGGTACAATGTACAAGGTCTGAAATGTTTAAATTGCAATGTGTAGGGTCTGAAACATGCTCTGGAGGAACTTATACGTGGTGTTGAGCAGAGATTCTGTGTGAGACACCTGTATAACAACTTTAGAAAAAGGCATCCAGGGAAGTAGCTGAAAGAGTTGATGTGGAAAGCTGCCAAATGTACATACACCCTTGCCTGGGAGAAACAGATGCTTGAAATAAGGGCTGTCAATGAGGATGCTTACAAGGAGTTATTTCAGTTGCCACCCAGACACTAGAGCAAGTCCAGATTTTCTTATAACGCAAAGTGTGACATACTAGTGAACAACATGTTAGAGACCTTCAATTCTGTGATAGTATTTGCCAGAGGAAAACCCGTCATCACCATGATTGAGGAAATAAAAACATATTTGATGGAGAGATGGGCTACCAATAGGAAAAAAGTGATGGGTGGAGGTAGAGTCTGTCCAAGAATCATGAAGAAGATTGATAAGGAAAAGCAATTCACAAACATGTGGCTGGTGAAGTAAGTATATTTTCTAAATTTCAGGCAAATGTATCTGATCATATACTTGTTGATATAGTGGCTGAATCTGTTACATTGTAGGTGGTTAGGAGATAAAATTTATGAGGCTAGGCATCTTAAGAGAGGAAGGGATAAGTTTATTATTGACTTGGCTGCGCGAGAGTGTTCATGCAGGAAAAGGATGCTCACTGGGATACCTTGTATACATGCACTAGCATGTATGAGAAGTCAATGATGAACCAACCAGCTACATCCCCCCAATCTACTCTAAAGCCAAGTACACAACATTCTACAAACCAATCATCTATCTCACACCTGGAGAGAACCTGTGGGAACTAACTGGCTACGACAACCTACTTCCTCCACCTTACAAAAAACAACCTGGTAGACCAAAGAAGGCAAGAAGAAAGGACAAGGCTGAGGTTAATGATATTCGTATATTAAGAAAAGGACTAACTTCCAAGTGCAATATATGCAAACAACCAGGCCACAACAATAGCAAATACCCTTCTAAACCGACACCACAAGAAAGCCAAGCAGAAAATGTCCCACAAACCCAACCCTTAACTTTAACTCCACCACTAACCCAATCATCCCAAACAGCAACCTTCATCCAAAACCCCTCTCAAACTCAGCCCCAACAAGTTCCACCCAAAGGCAGAACCATTACAGCAAAGGTAGGCAAGAAATTAACACCAAAGAGGAAGAAGAAAATCTGATTTTAAGCTTTTATGTTTGGAAAAATTTATTTCCGTTTGTACTCATCTTTTGGATGATGGCTTGTTTGGAGTACGACCAACACTATTTTATGTTTAGGCTTATCGTTTGTTTTAGAGTATGGCCAACACTATGTTATATCTAGGATGATGAACCTAACCTTAAATATATTTTGAATGAATATGCTTTCATATGATCCATAGCTCAAGTTGTATGTTTCCATTCTCAATAATTAATATGTCAAAATTTGATTTTATCAATCTTGGATAACATTGAATTTTATACTTATATATTGAACAACACTTAATTTATACATTCAATAACATGAAATTTACATATTGGACAACCAATCAAGTTACTGAATTCATATATGTTGAATGAATCTAATTTTATACTTTCAATAGCTATGTGATATGGTTATAGTAATCATTATTGACCCATTTCGATGTTGGTAGCAAACTGAATGAAGAGATAGTGCAACTTGAGACATAAAGCTAAAATAGCGCAATTTCATTACTAGGATATAAATCTTACAGTACAACTTCCATGTTTACAGCAACAAACCTAATCCTAGACCCTTGACACAACCACATTAAAACCCCTACATAAACCACCTTAACTAATAAGGACATGACTTTGACTAGGTCAAGGTCTAAGAAGGCCATGGACATCACACATAAGCTTTAACTTCCTTTCTTGTCACCATGCATGGGCCAAAGCCTCAAGATTCACAATTGAAGACCTTTTCTATGTTTTCTTGTAATATTTTAAAAAATTAGGTCTTTTATGTTTTGAATATGTTAGGTTTAGATTTTAGGTCCTACATGACCATTTCATGTTTATGTTTAAGTTTGGGCTTTTATTTTGGCCATATTTTCTTAGTTTTTCTTTAGTTTTAGTGTTTTTGGGCTTAGGAGAGAGTGAAGCCCATTAGGTTAAGTGGTGTTCCCCCATCCTAGCCTATATATAGGCATGTTTTGTTTTGTAATTCTCACACCTTGAATTGAGAGAATATTTTAGTATTAGTAGAGTTGGATTTTCCTCCTTTATTTTAGCTAGGTTTTTTAAACTTTGGTAAACTCTTATCCTAGGGTTTCCTCCCCTAGGTGGTGAGATTGAGGCTTATCCTCTTTAGGTGGTGCCTCCCCCTTTCCTTTTTCCTTATTTTCCCTTGGTAAAGCCTAATCTTTATTTTCATTTATCAAAAGAGAAAGAAGAAGAAGAACTAGATCCTTCTTCCTACATCATGTGGTATCTAGAGCCTAAGGTTCTTTTTCTTCATTCTTCTCTTTAATTTACGTTTTTCTTGGGTTATTTTTTTTGTTATTTATATTTTATATGCCTTCTTGTTAAGAAATCACAAAAAAATAAAAAAATGCATATTTTCTATATCTTTTCTTCCTTTGATTTTATTTATGCATATTGATTGAGTCATAATATACCTTATTTATATGTTTTAAATTATGTGTTTATGCACCATTAACATTCCTTTTATGTGATAAAAATTTGATCTTGAAAGCTTTAATTTTCCTAGAGCCAAAATTAGGTCTTGGTGCATTTTTGGAGCCTTATCATTGTTCCTAAATTTTGGCTTAATCTGTGAGTAGTGTGTTGAATTCTAGGCCATTAAAATTTATTTTTTTTAATTGTCTTAAGGCTCCAAATCCTTGGTTAAACCATCTTATTTTTAGGTGGTTATTGCTCAAATTTTAGGCCTTGTTAGATTCTTTCTGTAGCTTTCTTCTAGGGTTTATTTTTTGTATTTTTTTGGTCCAACATAATAGGTTCATTTAAATCTAAATTTTGCATATTGTTTTCTTGTATTTTAAATGTCAAAAAATACTTTCCTTCCATGCCTAATTTGTAACATCCTGGTTTAGAATTAATTACCAATTAAGGTTAATTATAAAATTAAAATTGTTGATTGAATAATAATAATAATAATGCCAGGTAAATTACACATGTGCCCTTGGTGGTGTTAAGGGGAGCTTTGGTCCTCTCTCCCTCTCTTCCTCGTGATTCCCACGCTGATTGTGATTGATGGCTGATGGGATTAGTATTAAATGAGGATGTGGCTGTTGATTGAGAGGGAGAGTGGACGTTGGGCAGAGCAATGATAATAGCTTCAGTCCACGTTCTCAACCACTCCCTGCTCATTACACTTTGGGTACATTGAGAACCACTCTTCCGTTCTCTCTACAACTTCTTGAAGCCTCCGCTTCTTCTTCTTGGCTGTTCTTCTTCTTCATCTTCTTCTTCCCCTCGAACGTTGAGTAGAACCATGAGTGGGAACACGAAGTGGGAACAGCATGGTTGAGAGAGAGAACAGCATGGTGCTATGTGTTTTGGAGGCTAGGATCCTCCACTGTTCAGCCTAAACGTTGATGGGTGCTTGGAAGCATGGAAGTCCTCTACTGTTGGTGAGGACTGGTCTGTTCGTGTGTGGGAACAGCCATGGAATTCTCCACTGGACTGAGTGTGGGGTGACGTTGTGCCTTGGAGGCTTGGCATAGAGTGTTTTGGTGGTAGATCTGCTCATGAGGAAGCAGCTGTTGGTTCCTCCAAAGCTGAGAGTAGGGTCGTTTTATTGAGAATGAGTGACTGAAGAACGTTTAGTCGGTGCTGCAAGCTTAGGGAGCTTCTGGAATCTTCATTCCAGGTAGGGGGCTGATTTACATCTCAAATGTATGGTTTATGAACGGGTTCCGGGTGAAATTACTTCACTGTGTTGTGTTGTATTTGTAAATATATTGATTGTTGTATGCCAATTGAGTGATAGCCCGGATGTGTGTTGTTTATGAGCTGTGATGCATGATGATGTCCGTCCATGAAATGTATGTTGATAAACATGAAGGTGCCGAGTGAATGCATGTGTGTTATTATGATTGCCGAGGGCATTATATAGAGAGAGTTGATAAATATCCATGTGTTATATTAAAATGCATGTTGATGCCAAGTGCATGAGTTTGTTATACTGATCCCTGTGTGTGATTGTGTTTAAATGAATGAGATGCTTGTTGTAAATGATAATTTCGAGTGGATGGCAATGTGATTGCCGAGTGGATGAGATGTGGATCGGTTATATTAATTCCCGTTTGGGATTCTATATTGAGTGCATATAATGCATGTTGATTTCATTGAGAATGCTGTGTGCACGTATTGTGATGTTGCTATGCCGATCCCTATTTATGATTAATAACGATAAAATGCATGGGATGCATGTTATTGACATTTGAATGCCGAGTGCATATGTGTGGGACTATTTGTCGACTCCCGTTTGGGATTTTATAATGAAAAGCATGTGATGCATGTGATGAAAGTGTGGATTGCTGAGTGCATGTGTTATGTGGTGTTTAACGAATAAATGGCACTGTTGATGAACATGTGTGAAATATAAAAAGACCTTGGGTTGGACTCAAGGCAGTACCGAGTGCACTGGCGTTGGACGCCTGATGAATAAACCGTATGCATCTGATTCGCCATTGGAAATGCCGAGTGCATATAGCGTTGGACACTTAATACTGAATCGGCAATCAAATGAATACGTATGAAATATAATGAAAGACCTTGGGTTGGATCAAGGCAATGCCGAGTGCATTAGCGTTGGACGCTTAAAGACCTTGGGTTGGACTCAAGGCAAGCCTACCGAGTTGGACTCGGGGCTGCCCGTAACACTTCCGTTGTCGCTTGGAGTGACTGTGTTACATGTGAGGGCAAACGGTTTGGTACCAGTAAAACGGCCGAATCAGCTTGGAGCTAAAGAAAAGGCTTGGAGCCTTTGTTGCAACAATAAAATTTAATAATAATGGATCGGATCCGACTGAAATGGTGTGTACACACTTATAATTGTTATTGAGCTCAATGTGATTTGCATGTATATGTGGATATGTTATTGAGAATAACATCATTGATGTGGTTTGGAATTGATATGAGTATATCCGAGTAGATGAATGCATGTATACTGATGCTATGCCGAGTGCACACTTATATCCGAGTGGATGAATGCAAGTATACCGATGCTATTGTTGAGTGCACACTTATGATTGTCATTGAGCTCAATGTGAATTGTATGAATGTGAATATGTTATTAGTAATAACATGATTGATATAGTCTTGAATGACTTGAGTGGAATCCGGTTGGATGAATGCATGTATACTGATGTTATTGCCGAGTGCAATATGATGTTGTGGTTGTGGTACATGCTGTGGTGAATAATCTGAGTTATATAGCCATGTACGAATTAATTAATCCCGATTGGAATATATGTATGTTGATGCTGTTACCGAGTGCAAGATGATAATATGGTTATGATATATGTTGGGGTGAATGAAGGGAATTATATAGCCCTGATTGAGTTGAATGAATTCCGATCGGATGTTGTGTGAAAATTCATATTGAATGACTGTGTTATTGCTGATTGAGATATGTTATTGTATAGTTGAGGATTTGAGGATAAATCCGAGTCAATAACTGTCATTTAATATGTAAAAGCTCACCCTACTGTGGCTATATTTTTCAGTATATGCAGGTCGGACTGGGAATGATGAAATGGCATCAAGTCCGAGTGTTGAGCACTCAGATTGTTGAAATGCACAAGTATATATTGTGTATTCATATATTTAAGCCTTGGCCGGCTCCCTTGTAATCCAAACGGATTTAATTATATGGGTTGACTATCGGGTTTGTGAACAAGTATACATTGTATATATATATATATATATATATATATATATATTTTACATTGTTATGAAGTTACCCGAATTGTTCATTATGTGATGTCAAATGAGTAATGCTAAGTCATTGAGTTCCGAGTGGAATATTGTTGGGAGAGCCATTTCCAAGTGAGGCTTTAGTGTGTAAGCCTTTTCGAGTGATAAAGGCTTAAAATAGTTCCGAGTAAGATGTACTCAAGTGGGCTACTTCCGAGGGAAGGCTAGTCCATATATCACCAAGTGAAAAATATGAGTAAACCCCGAGTAGGGAAGGGTTTGAATATTTCCGGGTGGGAAATCCCGAATGAACCACTTCCGATGGAAGAAGGGTCGTGATGGTTCTGATTGAGGTGTATTTTTAGGAGTTCTCTTCCGAGTGATCAAGGTTATATATATATCCTGAGTAAATTATATATTCCGGGTGGCTAAGTATTAAGTAAGTCCGAGCAGGACTTAACTTGGTGAATTCCTCTGAGAGATGAGAGTTAAGGTATTCTCCGAGTGAGGAAGATCAAAATATGCCGAGTGAGAAATGGGTAATGTACCTCCGAGTGAATTGAGGTTGAAATATACCGAGTGGTATTAGACTGGGGAAATAATCCGTGTGAGGGAAAGTTTATGGATTCCGAGTGGAATAACTAAGGGAATCATTTCCCGAGTGGAGATTAAGACGCTTCCGAATGAAGCATGTTTGTGGCCTCCTTGAAGTAAATTAAGTATCTGGCTAAGTGTGAGTGTACCGGGTGAAGCATGACCCGAAGTGGTCAAACCCCGAGTGGACTTGGGACTAAATTCCGAGTGGGGAAATTACCGAGTGCGGGTGTTCGCTTCAGCGAGCAAGGCGTTCGCTCCAGCGAGAAAAGAACTCGCTCAAGCACTGTATTCCACTGGGCTGTGCGACCGAAGCTGGGTCTTGCCAACGTGTGGCATTTGGACCCGGTATTCCCTTTCTCTGGTCGGCTTTTGCCTTCCCTTGCCTTTATGTTGTTTTTAATTTACCCCGACTCTTAATCTGGGCTGATTATGAACGTTTTGAATGTTCTAAATTTTGGAAAAATTTTCCCTGGTCTCGTTTGGGTTTATTTAAGTCGGGTTGTTTCATAATTCATATGAGAGAAGATGCATGCTTATATGTAAGTAAAGAGTGTTAAAATTGAATTTTATGCTTTGTTTCTTGGTTTCAATTTTGGGCTTTTGTGTTAATCATTTCAAGTGCAAAAAAAATTCTAATTTTTAAAAAAAAAGAGAAAAGAAGGTATTAAAAGTAAAAAGAAAGAAAAAAAGAAAAAAAATATGAGCTCCTTGATTGTAATGGTTTGAAAGCCCTTAATCATCATTTGTACTTGTCTAAGAAACTCTAAAATTCAATTTTGCAAGTTGGTACCTTTTCTTACACAAGTTTTTTCATTCTAGGTTTCTAGGTCTTATTTTGTGTGCTTGCGTTTTTTATGCATTTAATTTTTTGCTTGTCCAAGTTTTGTCTAATTTTTTTTGTCTCGGTAATTCCATTTGTAAAGTATAATCTCCATTCATTTTCCCTTTTATTGCTTTGAGTCATTCCTCTTGCCATATAAAATCTAATTTGAGTTACCCTTTTCTAATTTCACTTTTGTTGCTTGTCATTATCTCTTCTAAAGTTTTTTCTTCGAGTTTTCATACCTTTAGCTTTCTTTTGGGATAAGTCTTAATTCAATATCTTGGGGGTAACATACTTGGAACATAGAGGTAAGAGTGACATTACTTAAGGTTAAGGAACTTGAACCAATTTGGAGGAGTGGTGAGAGTGAAATACTAGAGTGGAGTCACCATTTTTTTCTTCTTTTGCTTTCCTATATTTGCGTTAACATTTGTTTTGAGTTTTCTTAAGCTTATGCCATGGTGGTCTTAGAGCTTGAAGACTTAAAGATAATTGTATTGGAAGCAAAGCCTTGTAAAAAATTTTTAAAAATATTGTCAATTTTTTCTCTTTGCACTTTAGCCCTTGTATTCTGGGGTATTTAATTTATGGACATTAGACTTTTTTTGTGGACTTTGGTTTATTTAGTTGATTAGGAGTGGTGTGCTTAGGTATTAGTTTACTTTTGTGCACCGCGACTAGTTCTGCTTTATTTGCTTTATTAGTTTACTTGCTTTTAAATATACTCTGTCCTTGCATGCTAGGTTAAGTTTCAATTTTATTTTTATTTTTATTATTTTTTTATTTTTACACATCCAACTAGCATATCTATTATTTGGCTTTTATCTACTTGTTTTGATTTCTCAATATGTCGTCTGCTGATACAGATAACAGTCCTCCTTAAGGTTGATAATGGAGAATTTGAATAAAATCAATTCTAGGTTAGATAATCTAGAAAATACAAATACTCAACCTAGATGAAGACAGAGGGAAAGAAATCAAAGATATCATAGGCATCAAGAGAGTGGTAGTAAAGGTGATACTAGGAGACATCATAGGAGAGAAGAGGTAGGCTTAAAAAGGTTAAGTTAGAAATAACACCTTTTCATGGGAAGAGTGATGTGGAGACCTATTTGGAATGAGAGATGAGGGTAGAACAACTTTTTAATTCCCATCAAATAAAAGAAAACAAAAAGGTTAGAATTGCAACCCTTTCATTTCAAAACTATGATTTAGTTTGGTGGTCCCAAGTGTGCAAAGAGAGAAAGATAGATGAGTTCCCATCTATAGAAGATTGGGTAGATCTAAAAGCCTTGCTAAGGAAAAGATATGTTTCATCCTACTACCGTGGGGAGCTATTAGCCAAGCTAAATAGACTGACCCAAGGGTCAAAATCTGTGGAAGACTATTACAAAGCCTTAGAAATTGCTATGATTAGGGCTAATCTTGAGGAGGATGAGGAAACTATCATGCATAGATTCCTCCATGGTCTTAATAAGAACATAAAGAACAAAGTAGAGCTTTTACCCCATGTTGATATAGAAGAACTCTTACATCAATACACTAAGGTAGAACGCCAACTTCATGAGAGAGACTCCTATAATAAAGGGGACTACCAACCCTTTAAGCCCAAGTGGAAGGGCAAGGAAGATTCTAGCCTTAGACAAAGAGAGATGTTTGAAAGAAAACGTAGGGAGAAGGGAGTGGACGCTTTTTCTCCACAAGTAAAGAGTGGGTTATATAAAGAAGGTCAAATCTATAAGACTACCAAAGATAAAAATAACTTCACATCCAAACCTTCCTCTTCCAAATCTTCTATTATCAAATGTTTTAAATGATTAGGCGGAGGACATATTGCTTCTGACTGTCCTACAAAGAAAACTATGATTTTGAAAAATAATTGGTGCTACTAAAGTCAATCAGACTCTGATTCTAATGTTCATTCTTTAAGTGATGATTCAAGTAGTGACTCATATGACAGTAAGCATATTTTAGGAGATGATGGTGAACTTTACACGATTCGAAGGCTTCTTGGAAGTCATGTAAAGGTAGATGACTGTACATAAAGAGAGAACATCTTTTACATAAGATGTTACATAAATGAAAAACTATGTTCTCTAATTATGGACAGTGGGAGTTGTACAAATGTGGCAAGTCAATGGCTAGTTCACAAATTGGGTTTAAAACTCGTAGATCACCTTAGGCCTTATAAATTTCAATGGTTAAATGAGAGGGGTGAGATGTTGGTAAATAAACAAGTTTTAATTTCCTTCACCATAGGGTCATATAAAGATGAAGTGTTATGTGATGTTGTACCCATGGAAGCAACTCATATCCTATTAGGAAGACCTTGGCAGTTTGATAGGAAAGTCATCCATGAAGGGTTCTCTAACACCCTCACTTTCAAGCATGAGAATAAGAAAATTGTGTTACATCCCTTGACTCCTCAACAGGTTTTAGAGTATCAACTTCAGATGAAGTTAAAGAGGGACAGGGAAGTAGGTCTTTCCTCTTCCCAACAAATAGATAAACATAAAAAAATAAAAAAAGATAAAGGCAAAGGAGTTGTCATACATGATGACTCTAAACCCAATCTCTTGGCAACAAAACATAATGTGAAGCAAGCTTTGCTTCTTCATCAACCCCTATATGTCATGTACCCTAATGATACTCTTAGCACTTCTATGTTCTCAATGGGCTCTTCCCCTTCTAGCTTTCCCAAAGGAGTTCAAAACATCTTAGAAGAATTTAGGGACATCTTTTCAAAAGACATTCCAAATGGATTACCTCCTGTTAGGGGCATAGAACATCAGATAGATCTCATCCTAGGTGCTAGCTTACCCAATAATCTTGCTTATAGAATCCTAAAGAAAGCCTAAAGATTGAGAAACAAGTGAATGAGCTACTATCTAAGGGATGGATAAGGGAGAGTTTAAGTACATGTGCCTTACCTGTTTTGCTTATTTCTAAGAAAGATAGTTCATGGAGAATGTGCACTAATTGTAGAGCCATTAATAGTATTACCATCAAGTATAGGCATCCAATACCTAGAATTGATGAATTAAGTGGCTTCACCATATTCTCTAAGGTTGACCTTAAAGTGGATATCACCAAATACGAATCAAAGAAGGTGATGAGTGGAAAGCCGCTTTTAAGACCAAACTTGGATTGTATGAGTGGCTAGTTATGCCTTTTGGCTTAACAAAGGCACCTAGTACTTTTATGAGATAGATGAACCATGTTTTTAGGGAATTTATTGGGCATTTCGTTGTGGTCTATTTTGATGATATTCTAATTTACTCTAAGACCATGACCTCTCACCTTGAATATCTTAGACAAGTTATGCTTGAGAACAAATCACCTTTATGCAAATTTTGAAAAATGTTTTTTTGGCATGGATAACATTGTCTTCCTTGGATTTATAGTAAGTTCAAAAGGCGTAGAAGTAAATCATGCTAAAGTAAGAGCAATACAAGATTAGCCAACACCTAAGAATGTAAATGAAGTAAGAAGTTTTCATGGTTTGGCTAGTTTCTACAAAAGGTTTGTTAGAAATTTTTCTACCTTGGCCTCACCACTCAATGAGTTAGTTAAGAAAAATATTCCTTTTATATGGGGTCCAAGGAAAGAGAAAGCTTTTAATGACCTTAAGGATAAACTCACTCATGTTCCAATTTTGGCACTTCCAAATTTTTCTAAAACTTTTGAGCTTGAGTGTGATGCATCTAATGTGGGAATTGGTGTTGTGCTTTTGCAAGAAGGACACCCTATTGTATTTTTTAGTGAAAAACTCAATGGGGCTTCCTTAAATTACCCAACCTATGACAAAGAGTTTTATGCTTTAATTAGAGCCCTACAAACTTGGGAACATTACTTGATCCCTAAAGAGTTTGTCATTCATTGCAATCACCAATTGCTTAGACACATTAAAGGGAAACATAAGTTAAACAAACGACATGCAAAGTGGGTTGAATTCTTGGAACAATTTCCTTATGTCATTATGTACAAAAATGAAAAAGCCAATATAGTGGCAGATGCTTTATCTAGAAGGCATAACTTGATAGCTTCTCTTAGAGCTAAGTTTTATGGACTTAATGAAATAAAGCACTTGTATCCTAATGATGTAGACTTTTATACTATCTACCACTCTTGTGGTGCAACCATTTCAAGTCATGGGTTCCATATTTTAGATGTTTTCTCTTTAAAGCCAATAAGATTTATATTCCTTAAGGATCCATGAGAGAACTTTTGGTGAGAGAGAGTCATGAGGGGGGACTTATAGGCCATTTTGGTAGAGATAAGACATTGTCCACTCTTAATGAACATTTCTATTGGCCTCAAATGAAAAGAGATGTAGCAAGATTATGCTCTAGGTGTATAACTTGTAAAAAGGTTAAATCTAAACTTGCACCTAATGGTCTTTACACCCCCTTACCTACACCTAATACTCCTTGGGTTGATATTTCAATGGATTTTGTACTTGGTTTGCCTATGACCCAAAGGGGTATGGATTCTATCTTTGTAGTGGTCGATAGATTTAGTAAGATAGCTCACTCCATTCCTTGTCACAAAGTGGATGATGCAAGTCATATTGCTAAATTGTTTTACAAAGAAATTGTGAGATTGCATGGAATCCCTAAAACCATTGTTTCTGATAGGGATTCCAAGTTCCTTAGCCATTTTTGGAAAACTCTTTGGGCTAAGTTAGGAACTAAGCTTCTTTTTTCCACCCCTTACTATCCTCAGACTGATGGCCAAACAGAGGTAGTAAACAGGACCCTTTCTAATCTTTTGAGGCTCTTAGTTCAAAAGAATGTTAAAGCTTGGGATCAGTGTTTGCCTCATATTGAATTTGCTTATAATAGGGTAACACACTCCACAACTAAGCATAGCCCATTTAAGATTTTCTATGGTTTTAACCCTCTCACTCCACTTGACCTTTTGCCCATTAATGTTTCTGATTCCTTCTTTCACTTGGATGGAGAGGCAAAGGCAAAGTTTATAAAAGATTTTCATGAGAAGGTTAAACATCAAATTCAATCTAAAAATCAACAATATGCTCGTTGTGCAAACAAAAAGAGGAAAGAAGTTGTGTTTAATGTTGATGATTGGGTTTGGCTTTATTTAAGGAAAGAAAGATTTCCTAACCTTAGAAAATCTAAACTTAATCCAAGAGGTGATGGTCCTTTCCAAATTATTCAGAAAATAAATAATAATGCTTATATCATAGACCTGCATGGGGATTATGGTGTGAGTGCTACTTTCAATGTGTCTGATTTAACTCCTTTTGATGTAGATGATTATGAACATGATTCCAATTTAAGGACAAATATTTTTGAAGAAGGGGAGCGTAATAAGGACATGACTAAAGAGGATCCTAGCTTGGTCATGGACAAAGGTTTGGAGAACTTCAAGGGATCTTTGACTAGGTCAAGGTCTAAGAAGGCCAAGGACATCACACATAAGCTTTAACTTCCTTTCTTGTCACTGTGCATGGGCCAGAGCCTCAAGATTCACAATTGAAGACCTATTCCATGTTTTCTTGTAATATTTTAGAAAATTAGGTCTTTTATGTTTTGGATATGTTAGGTTTAGATTTGGGCTTTTATTTTGGCCGTATTTTCTTAGTTTTTCTTTAGTTTTTGTGTTTTTGGGCTTAGGAGAGAGTAAAGCCCGTTAGGTTAAGTGGTGTTCCCCCTCCTAGCCTATATATAGGCATGTTCTGCTTTGTAATTCTCACACCTTGAATTGAGAGAATATTTTAGTATTAGTGGAGTTGAATTTTCCTCCTTCATTTTAGCTAGATTTTCTTAAACTTTGGCAAACTCTTATCCTAGGGTTTCCTCCCCTAGGTGGTGAGATTGAGGCTTATCCTCTTTAGGTGGCGCCTCCCCCTTTCCTTTTTCTTTATTTCCCTTGGTAAACCCTAATCCTTATTTTTATTTATCAAAAGAGAAAGAAGAAGAAGAACTAGATCCTCTTTCCTACATCATTAACACCTTACAAAAACCACATTAAAACCCCCAGAATAATCACTACACATAGGACACCACAAACAAAACCAAGCCATTTAAGACATCTTTGTGACTTCTTTAAATCTTTTTGTAAAGCCATGATTTAACTTCTTTACCTCAAAATTAGGATATCTTTCTCAGTCTTAACATCCTCAAACACCCAATGGTAGAAATTACAGCTCCCATCATTCTTTCCACCCTGCAAAATAACAAATAAACCGCATATTAAAACCTATAAAAAACCTATTTGACCCTTAAAAAATAACCAACACTTACAGCATATTTAACACAACCTTCGAATCTTCGTCCATAATTTGCAGGTGTCTTCGATGTTCGCATCATAACTTTTAATCGTCTAGGGCATTTACACAAGGGAGCATCATCTTCACGTACTCTGTTTCCATAGCTAGATGAAGATCCATATAAGTTTGCCATGCTAGAGGACATGGGGTAAGGAGAATGCAAGCTTTCTAGGTTTCCCTAACACGGAAGAAGCCATCAAAGAGAGAGAATGAGTTATATTGAAGAAGATGCTGAATAGTGACAAATGGATGTTTAGGGATTTTGACGGAAGGATGAACTTGGAACATTTTAAAGTATATAGGGAACCAAAGTGAACAAAAAATAATTAAAGGACCAAATTAACATTTTTGGAAAAGATAGAGGACCAAAGGATATATTTAGCCAAATATATAATTATAATTATAATTAACAATTAATAATTAATAATTCAAAAATATATATATAATATTAAAATAATATTTTATTAAGTTTTTAATTAATTTATAATAGGTAATAATATTTAAATAATAAAATATTAAAGGTTTTCCCGGTATTATACTGTGGGGCTCAGTTATCGATCTTTCCAGTAACTCGACCTAAGACTAGTGATCCATAGAGAAAACTAGTTCCAGTAGGGTTTCCTTGTAGTGGATCGAGGGTAACTGACTCGGTCCCATCGAACCAATCAGAACCTTCGATGTCACCTACGTTTGATCGTGCATATACCTTGGGGTATCCGATAGTGGTATAGTCAGTCCCCAATAATTTGTTTCGACATTTTAGGAACATTTCCTGAAGAGGCCAAGACTTGATTCAGACTTTATCATCCTCGTTTCCATGTTATCTCATTTCTTCAATTTCGTCTTAAAATTTGGCATGCGCATCTTTGGTATTTCAGACCTAACTTTTCCATACAAAGCTTGAATGGAATGATTCTAGTCTTGTTCACTTTGTTTCAAAGAGATCTTCAACCTCTATTTCTGGTATCGATCCCCAATTCCTACTATGTCATGCCCAAATTCAAGGATCAAGTAAGTTCACTTTAAAATCATGTTATTCAAATTTTTCTCTTGCGCATGGTTCATTAAAAAATTCTTAACTTCCTCGTACGACCTTTGATTCATGCAAACCTAGTGCCAAAATTTCCATAACAAAATTATCTACATTTTTTATAAAGACATTGAGAGCTAGATCTTCCCAGATCGGTACAGTTTTGAAGATCTTTAAGGACCTCTATTCATCACGTCACCATGCTGACTATTTCTAGAAAAATAGGCATGTCACCCTCTTCCAGTATTATAGTTGCTTCTTTCTTTTTTATATGGATCTGTATTAAAGAACTCTACAAGTCTTATGAAGGGCACGAAGACCAATTCTTAAAGGAAAAATTACTACAAATTTATTTTTACAGCCCTACCTGATTCGGTAACGATTGCAGCATCTTGTCTTGTTTCAGGCATATCTCGAGCTACCGATATTGAATTGTCACAAATAATATATCAAATCAAAGGTAAAAAGAAGAGATACAAGTTTTATGTTGGGAAGTTTTTGAGATTCTATCTTTATGAATTATCCTATATTTATTTTTAACGTCTCTAATTTCTGGTTCTTGAAAATTCTGCACGCCTAAAACCATCGGGTAACAAATTAATTTTTCGGCCACCGATTTCTGGCAACACCACCATTTGACACCTTGGAGGTAAGGTGTCACCACCGCAACACACTAGCCCTCACAGCCACTCATTCTCCCTTGCTCAACAAGTCCCCAAAATCTTATAAAACCAAGATCACTTCATCATTTCCTTTATTTCCTTCTCCATTCTCTTAGCCCAAACACCAGCCCACCACCACCTTCTCCCTTCTCTTCATCTACATTCACCATTCTCTCTTCCCTTAACCACTACACGCCGCCCAAACAGCCACCATCACCACCACCCATTTTCACGGCCACTCTTTCACCAACCACCACCAACCATAAAAATCTTCCTTCTCCTTCCTTCTTTTATTCCAACCCATGACCCAAACCCCACTCAAACAGCCATAGTCCTTCAATGTTTCTCTAAAGATTAGCCTCATAAAATACTACTTCATCCTCCTTGTCCCAGGCCTTCAAGACCGTGAACCACTTAGACCCCTTCAAGGTGAGTTTTGGAAAATTTTTCCTTGAACCTTGTTCTTGAATTCTCTTGACCCAAAATAAGCTTTTACTTTGAAATAAAATGAGGCCTTCCTTTCTGTTTAGAGACTAAAAATCGTGAGCCATCTCACCCTCTTGGATCATGCATGTCATTTTTTTAGGATCGGGAACTATCGGTGTTTATTGGCGGACAATCGAGGACGTTTAGAGGAATTTCAGCAAACCACCCTTGTTTCTTCCTCAAAACTGTGAGCATCCATGAGGTAAGGGGAGCCTCTTTTTGATTGATTGTGTCTTAAATTGGTCCCATAACGTTACTCTAGTACCTGGGGGTTATAGTTTTAAGTTTCGACGCGATCCAACTGTCGGATTTTAAAATATGGAATTTTTAATAATCGAGAAGGATTTCGTTATGTTAAAAATAAAAATTTATTATTTTATAAAATCTCGTAATATATGCCTTGATGATCAAGCAACTGGAAGAAATTTTACCAAACTCAAAGCCAAGATGAAAAAGTTACAAATTTTTGAGTTAGGCGGGCCCGATTGACATTCGATATGGTTGTAATAATAAATTTTATATTTTTATGTATTATGATGTAATTTGTTATAAATTTGCCCGGTAAGCCCCGTAATTAGAAATTAAGTTCACCGCTAAATGGCTGGAGTTGATTATAGAAGCACACACTTTAGGAGGAATTTCACCGACTGAGACGTTTCTGATAGTTATTTTAAGGTTCTTTTAAAAATAATCAGGTAATTAAGTTTAATTTGAAAAAGTAATATGCTAATAAATTAAATGATATGATGATAATCAAAGAAGTTATTAAGTAATGATGTGACTAATGGGCTAGTAAATGCTAAGGATAATACTTAAAAGGAATTCAAATAATTAAACCATTAGAATAAGTAACTCAAAACAATGCTATATCTTTAGGTTAGATATCACCAAGACTAAGTCTTAGGACTTCATGAGCTTTAAGGTTGGAATAAAAGCAAAGCCTTTAAGAAAAAAATTAGAATAAGCAAGTAGATAATAGAGTATAAATGTGAGAATTGAGTAAGCCAAATCATAGTAAGTCACTAGTAAGAAAATAAACTGAGGTAAAGAAATGATTTTAGTTAAAATAAAGTTATCAATGCTTACTACTTGGGCTAATGAAGTAGATAACGATAAGTGAACAGTAATATGGATTGGTAACACAAATTCTAAATTATGGACCTTGTAGCAGCCCTATTTTTTAGAATAGAAAACCAGACCCTCAGGACTCTGAGGATACTGTGTTGAGCTTTTGGCAAGAAGCTCAAGGCTTCGGCATGTTCCCTGAGCAGTTTAGAATGAGGAAAATAGTGAAAAGCTATTAACGTATTTTGCATGTTAATCATACAAAGGAAATGAAGTGTTCAAGGAAAGAGAATCAAGTTTGTGTAATACAACTTCAATGGAATGTTTGTGCCAAGTTTAAACACAGTGATTGTAGTATAGTATAGATGTCGTTCCACTGAGGAGGTATTTGTTTGAAGATCTTAATTCTTGAATTGATTTTGACACAAGATTTGTTTGGATTTTGTTGTGCAAAAGAATGAATATAAAGTAAACAGCAAGTATTGAATAGTAGCAGTAAAGTGTTTGAGGTGAAGTTCAGATTTGGAAAACTGGGATTAGTTTCATCGCATCGCACCTTTCGTAAGCTAAATAAATTTTACATGTATGTAACTTGAAGTGATAATTTCTACGTCACAATCAAAGTCATTTGTATCGATCCCTTGACTACAAAATTCATAAGAATGATTTCAAACCGCTGATCCCTCAGTCACTTTGAAACCATTCCAGCATTACCGATCGATTGTTTCGACGTTCATTGCGTTAGATGCCATCCCTGGTCAGCTACTCACAACGAGTATTTCATTCAGATCTACTCTCAAAAGTTACTTCCCAGTATACTTAAGAAAACTTAAAATAAGAAAATAGTGATCAAGTACTTTCAGGCATTAATGGCAGAATGGAATACAGAAACTATCAAATCTCATTAACATAATTGAAAACTTACAGCAACATTACTTCAGGTTTGATTTAATTACAACCAATCCCAATAAGGAAAATTAGTTACTCATGCTATGCATTTTTACTTAAGAAAAATTGGAAATGACTACAGAATGAATGGTGGGATGCAGGAGATGTGTTAGATAATATGAAGGAGATGATGTATTATTCATGCTCTCTGCTTGATTTATAAGGATTATGTTTCAGCTTTTCTTTCCCCACTTACGTAGAAACCATGAAGAACCTTTCAGAGTCATGCAGGAGCAGAAGAAAGTGGGTGAGTTGGCATCGCACCATTGGTGAATAAAAATTTACAAATCCTATGCTGCATGAGTCACGCTTGAGCTTAATGTCCACGCTCAAGCGTGGAAAGTTTTGATGCTCTCTGGTTGTCTGACGCTTAAGCCATCTTAACCACGCTCAAGCGTGGCCTTCCTATATGATTTATGCTTGATCCATGCTCACTTCACACTTAGGCGCGCTCGAGCTCGGGCTAGCGCTCAAGCGTGAGGTTCTCCTTAATGCTTCTCGCTCAAGCTGTGCTCAAGCGTGGGGGGGCTGTCTTCATTAAATCACGCTTAGGCGTGCTAAGTGCCACGCTCAAGCGTCCTTGGCTTGATGTGTTGGTTCTTCTTGGTTTCTTCAGGATTTTTGGTACCTTTCTTCAAGATCTTTTACACAATATAACATTTATAACAGAATTATGTTCAATTATTCATTAATTTAGTTAAGTTATTCAAAAAGTGAGTCCAATTGAATCATGAATTTGATGTAAAATAATCAATTATCAAACTCTCCCCAACCTAGAGTCTTGCTTGTCCTCAAGCAAAAGAAATTTTTCAAACAAGAGACTAATTATGCTCAGATTCTAATCATGAACTAAAATTAAAAGACAGCGATTATTATCCAATTTCTTGAGATAATTAGAATTCTTAATATCCATTAATCTGAAATATAGTGTTCTGTTTTAACTTCTCATAAACCAAGTAATCCAATGCTGTCAGAACAAGGAACTTCTAAATAATTCTCACTAGGTGACTGTTTCTTTTATCCATCATTAAAACTGCCTAGTTAACATTGTCAGTCATTTCCTTTCAACCAAAATCAGAAGAATAGCAAGGATCAAAAAGGTCTTTTTAAGGTTGTAATGAGGCTGGGCTGACAAAAATTCTTGGTTTTTCTTTGATTTCAAATTGCATGTACAAAGTAGAGAAAAGTACTTCAGTTTGACTGTTACACTTTAAGAGGCTTCTTCTTTAAAATTTTTAGAATTCTTTATCTGCTTTAATTTCCTCTAGCTCTTTCACAATCTTTTGGAGAGCTTACTATCTTTATGCATTTTCTTTTTCTGCCTTCATTTCTTTTATCACCCTTTTGAAAAAGTATTTTATGCTCTTTTGAAAACATGCTGATAAGGTAGGATTTTGCTTTTCATGTTTAGCTCAGGGTGTTTTTATAGAACAAACTTTTTGGCTCAAACGGGCTACCAAAGAATAGGATATTTATAAGGGGCAGCTTTTTGGCTCTGGGCTAATTGTGTTTTTCTAAATTTTTCCTTGATCATTTCCTTGCTTATTTCTTTAGAAAAAGGTTAAATTAGAAAATTAGTCAATGTCAACTTAACAAGTTCAAACGAGTCTCTCTGTGTTTAATGGGTCTCTTCTCACCAGGTTAAAAGGCCTATTCCTTTGTTCTAACAGAAAAAGATTCAAGTACGTAAGAAATTTCAACAGTTCATGCATTTCCTATTCTGGTTCTTAATACAACCAATTGTCCTTTTTAAGTGTTGCTGTCTTATAATTTGTTATGCCTAAAGAATCTGTTCATGTATTCTAATTTCTTACTTATGGTTAGGGAACAAATCTATTGTAAGCATATTCATATAAAATCATTCAAGCAGTTCATGCAAAATTATGAGATCTTCAAACCAAAACCAAGTTCTACAGTAAGTAAAATAAAAGAAGAAAAATGAAAATTGTTTCTGAAAAGTAAAAGTAGCAATTAGGAAAGAAAAAAAATGTGCCACTCATTATCCTCCATGTCTGTCTCTTCTTCCCTCACTGGAGGACCTTGTGAGGAGGGTCCTGCTCCTCCCTATGATGTCTTACCTCCTCCAAAGAAAGGAGGCCTGTCCCCAGGCCAAGCAAGAAGAGCTTCAAAGTGGATTGGATCCATCCAAGGGTTGGGTTGACCTACAGGAATACTATGGTATAAGCCATTATGTATATGCATCAGACCTCTATGATTGGAATTCTGCTGTGCTAAGAGGTGGCCATTCTGGATCTTCAGAATATGGATGGCCTGTAGAATCATTGCTGTCTCTGAGCTGAGAGGAGGAGGAAGGAGTTCTGATCCTGCTGGTGGTGCTTACTGTGTATTTGAAGTAGGTGGTGGAGGTGCATCTGGTGAAGGGGTTACTTGAACACTGCAATGATGCTCAATGAAGCATTTGTCTATAGAAGGCCTGATGGGTTTGAGGTCCTGTACCTCAATCCCATGAGCTGCACAAAAATCAGTGATAAAGGCAGGAAAGCCTAGACTTCCTTTTACCTTTTGCCCTGCTTGGGAGTATTTCTGATCAGCCTTCACAAACTTATGAATTTCATCCAAGATTATTTAGGCTAGATCAATGGATATGTCATTTTGCAAAATGCAATATAGTAAGTAGCACCTACTAAAAATGAGATCAGAAACATGTGCATTAGGTGCAATGTTAGCAAGCATGAAAGAAGTCCATACTTGAGAGATGGTGGTCATGTTTTTCCTTAAAATGTGTAGTGTCTAAAAGTGATAACCTGGAATGCATATGGCCTCCTCAAGATCATTGGTGGCAATGAATTGGTTTCTTGCAAGCATAGCAGCGTATTCACAGATTTCTCCTTCTCCTAGTTCTATGATGCTTCCGAGGTAAAAGTTAATCTCATCCCTGCCATATGAGAGCCAATGACCTCTTACCCATGTCTTCCTATCACCTTCTCCCTCTTTAGGCCAAGCATTGGCGTAGAATTCTTTCACTATCTCTAGGTCATATTTCTCCCTTGGATAGCAGATCTTGAGCCAGTTTCTTCTTCTCACAACCTATAAAAATGCATCACATTCTCCTAAGGCCAAATCTACCTTTCTTTCCGGGATGAATGTCCAATTGGAAATATCCTCATAACGCCTATGCTTATCTTTGTTTTTGAATTTTGGGGCGTTATCTTGATTTTCAGTCCTTGGCCGCTTTCCCTTATTTCTTCTCAAACTTCTTGGTGGGGAAGTAGTTGTAGGAGAGCTTGGTGCAACTTGCTTGGTCCTGGCCATTCTATGCAAAAGAGAAAAAACTTCAATTAAGGATGGCAAGGAAAATCCATATGTATAGTGTCCTATGTCAAGATTGTAGACCATATATATACCATTGCTTAATATGTATGATATGGATCATGACCAATATGCAAAGTAAGTTCTTTTAGGACTTTTCAAGAACAATTAACATGCACTTACAAGGAAGTTGAGGAGTAGTAGCATCAATCCCTTTTTAAACAACCCACAAAATAATCAAGCATGAAGTATTTATGCATCATGATAGTCATATAGTAGGAATGGATATAAAGAGATTTTCAAGACTTCAATGCATGCATTTCTAAAAAGGGGTTATCACTTCTCTTTAATAGCATAATGAATTTTAGAGAAAGAGAGAGAGTTCAAAATCAAAAGAGAAAAGTTTAGTGGTTACCTTGAAGAATCTGAAGTTGATGTAGAGAATAGAAAGTGCAGTGACCCTTGAAGTGATTTGCTAATGAAATGCAGTGAGAATGCTTAATGTAAATTATAATGCAAGAGGAAATGTGAGGATTAGTGAAAATGGGTTGGTCAGTTACGAAATTTGAAAGACAGAGGTGATAATGTGCGGTTACAGGAGTGGAAAGTTATAAATCGCTGCATTTATTAGTATCAGGGCAGTTTTTAAAAACTCCCGCTCAAGCGTGAATATATCACACTTAAGCGTGATCGTTCATCAATGGCTGATTTAGGTTCGCTTGAGCGTATGTCATAAAGGAATTGTTTCACGCTTGAGCGTAGGGGAATGGTGCTTGAGCGCGGTTAGCTTTTGAAGAAAATGATAATTGCGCTTTAAGCTTGGATGGATCACGCCTAAGCGTGTTTGAAATTTTTATGCTTGCACTTAAGCGCTCCAAACACATGCTTAAGCGTGTATAAGGAAATCAAGCTCTGATGCAGTTTTTATTCCCTCGCTCAAGCGTGTTGTTATTCGCCTAGGCGAATTTAAAACAGAATCAGGTTAATGTTTCTCGCTTAAGCGTGATAACCTTACACCTGAGCGTGATTAAAGTTCTCGTTTAAGCGTGTAATTTCCACGCTTGAGCGTGGCTAATACCTGATACCCCTTTTCTTTCTCGCTTGAGCGTTTTCTATCACGCTTGAGCGTGCTTGAGGCTGTGAACCTGCTGATGCTATTTTATCCCTTCCCTTGCGCTGGTTCATTTAGGCGTAGTAAGTCTTGCTTGAGCTTGCACATACCTGATGCTTGAATTTCATACCTCGCTTAAGCGATTATATCCTCGCTTGAGCATGGATAACCCTGATGCTTTTCTCCTACCTGTCTTTCTTCGCTTAAGCGTGTCTTATCACGCTTGATCCCTTGAACTGGTCACGCTTGAGTGTGATTAATCAAGCTTAAGCGTTCATGATGTCTGCCAGTGTTTGAAACTTTATTTTCATAATTGGAGTGGTTTTGATGAGTGACCTACAAAATAAATGAGAACTTCAATAGTATTAAAAGTAAAATCAACAGAATGAAGAAAACAAAAAGTATTGGGTTGCCTCCCAAAAAGCGCTTATTTATCATGATTAGCTTGATGCCTGCTTTGTTTGATCATGGATCTGTCAATTGAATAATGGTGGTGACCTTCTCCACCTCTCCTCCTAAATAAGGCTTGAGCCTTTGACCATTTACAACCCAGGTTCTTTCAGATTTTGGGTCTTGTAATTCAATGGCCCCATAAGATCTTACTTCCTTCACAATGAATGGTCCTGACCATTTGGATTTTAGTTTTCCTGGAAATAATTTTATCCTTGAATTAAAAAGGAGCACAGATTGTCCTGGGTAAAAACTCTTTTTCATGATGTGTCTGTCATGCTAAGCCTTCATTTTCTCCTTATAGATCCTTGATGATTCATAGGCATCCATCCTCCATTCTTCTAACTTGTGCATCTAAATTTTTCTTTCTTGAGCTGATGCCTTTGGGTCATAACTGAGAATTTTCATTGCCCAGAATGCCTTGTGTTCAAGCTCTATTGAAAGATGGCAATTCTTTCCATACACCAACTGGTAAGGTGAAAATCCAGTTGGTGCTTTATAGGCTGTTCTATATGCCCATAAAGCATCATCCAGCTTTAAGGACCAATCCTTCCTGTTGTGGCCGATTGTCTTTTCTAGTATCCTCTTGATCTCTCTGTTGGATACTTCCACTTGGCCATTGGCTTGAGGGTGGTATGGAGAGGTTACCTTATGCTTTACTCCATAGTGTTCCAGATACTTTTGAAGTTGAGTGTTACAGAAATGAGAACCTCCGTCACTTATCAGTACCCTTGGAGTGCCAAACCGGCTGAAAATGTTTTTCTTGAGAAATTTGATAATGATTTTGGCATCAGCTCTAACACAGGCCAAGGCTTCAACCCACTTTGATACATAGTCCACTGCTACAACAATGTACTCATTAGAAAATGAAGTAGGTAGAGGTCCAACAAAGTCTATACCCCAACAATCGAAGACTTCTATTTCAAGAATGGGAGTTAGTGGCATTTTGTTCCTTTTTGATATGCTACCTGTTTTCTGACATACATCATAATGCTGCACAAAAACATTAGCATTTTAAAACAATGATGGCTAATAAAAACCTGATTGGAGGACCTTAGCTGCAGTCCTCTCCCCATTGAAGTGTCCTTCATATGGGGAGCTGTGACAGTGCCATAAGATGCTGTTGGCTTCTTCTTGGGATATACATCTCCTTAAAATATAGTCTGATCCAAGTTTAAACAGGTATGGATCATCCCATATGAAATATTTTGCATCTTTAGAAACTTTTTCTTTTGTTGCCATGAAAGATCCTCAGGCAACACCCCTGCGGCTTTAAAGTTTGCCATGTCTGCAAACCATGGCCTTTCCTTTATCATCAGTAGCTTCTCATCAAGGAATTCTTCATTCACTTCTGGTTTCAGTAGTGTGACTTCCTTGTTAACAAGGCGAGACAAATAATCTACAATAAAATTTTCACTACCCTTTTTGTCTTTGATCACTAGATTGAATTCTTGCATTAGCAAGATCCATCTAATTAGCCTGGGCTTAGAGTCAGGTTTATTCAACAGATATTTAATAGCAGCATGGTTAGTAAAAATAGTGACTTGAGAACCAATCAGATAAGGTTTAAATTTTTCCAGGCCATACACTATTGCTAACAGCTCTTTTTCTGTTGTTGCATAATTTATTTGGGTAGGGTTCAAAACTTTGCTAGCATAGTGTATAACATGAAAAACGTTTGCCTTCCTTTGTCCTAATACGGCCCCAATGGCATAATCACTGGCATCACACATTATTTCAAAATCTAACTCCCAATCAGGAGCAACTATCACAGGTGCACAAGTTAATTTATGTTTTAAAGATTCAAATGCATGCAGACAAGAATCATAAAAAATAAAGGGAGTGTCTTTGTTCAAGAGATTACTCAAAGGCTTTGTGATTTTGGAGAAGTCTTTGATGAACCTTCGATAAAATCCTGCATGGCCCAAGAAGCTTCTCACTCCTTTCATATTCCCTGTGGTGGCAGCTTCTCAATTACTTCCACTTTGGCTTTGTCCACTTTAATGCCTCTTTTAGAGATTTGATGTCCCAGCACAATTCCTTCAGTAACCATAAAGTGACACTTTTCCTAATTTAAAACTAAATTGGTTTTCACACATCTCTCCAATACTATACTCAAGTTTTCCAAGCATTGATTAAATGACGGTCCAAAAACTGAAAAGTCATCCATGAAGACTTTAATGCATTTTTCCACTAAATCTGAGAAAATAGAAAACATGCACCTTTGAAATGTTACAGGGGAATTACATAACCCAAAAGGCATTTTTCTGTATGCAAACACCCCAAAGGGACATGTGAATGTTGTTTTCTCTTGATCTTCTGGTGCAACAGCTATTTGGTTATAACCTGAGTATCCATCTAGAAAGCAATAGTATGCTTGTCCTGTAAGCCTTTCCAACATTTGGTCCATGAAGGGTAGAGGGAAGTGATCTTTCCTAGTTGCTGTGGTTAACTTTTTGTAGTCAATGCACATTCTCCATCTAGTGACTGTCCTTGTGGGAATCAATTCATTCTTGTCATTTTGTATGACGGTTACTCCTCCTTTCTTTGGAACACCTGCACAGGGCTCACCCAAGAACTATCAGAGATTGGATAAATTATACCAGCTTCAAGTAACTTAATTACCTCCCCTTTTACTACTTCCTTCATGGTTGGATTCAAATGTCTCTGCGGCTGGGCAATTGGTTTGAATTCTTATTCCATGTATATGCGGTGCATACAGTAGACTGGGCTTATTCCTTTCAAGTCTTCTAGTTTCCAACCAATTGCTGTTGAGTGCTCCTTTAATACTTGAATTAATTATTTTTCTTCTGATTCTGACAATTGCCTATTAATAATAACAGGCTTTTGACCATCTTTGTCAAGAAAAACATATTTCAAGTATGAGGGCAACACCTTTAGCTCCACTTTTGATGCTACGACTTCTTTTGCTTTTTCTGGCAGCTTCTCATAATGAATTGTTTTCTGGATGTCATGCTTATCCTCCTCCAAGTTCTTCAAATTTTCTTCTATTATTTTTCTACTTTGTTCGGTGTCTACCATTAACTCGACTAGTGGATCTTTGTTGAGCAATTCATTAGATTATTCTCTGATGGATATTTCTTCAATGTCGATTCTGAAGTAGTGCTGCTTTTCTGCTGGGTACTTCATTGCATCAAACATATTGAAATCTACTTCCTCATCTTGCACTCTCACCTTTAGCTTCCCATCGTCCACATCAATAATCACCTTTGCAGTTTTCATAAAGGGTCTCCCCAAAATGAGAGGTACCTCTGTATCTTCTTCAATGTCCATAATGACAAAATCTACAGGGAACACGAATTTGTCAACTCGTACCAGCACATCCTCTGCTATGCCATATGGAAACTTCATAGATTGATCAGCGAGTTGGAGGGTCATTCGTGTTGGTTTCACTTCAAGATCTCCGATTCTTTTTACCATTGAGAGAGGCATTAGGTTAATGCTAGCTCCCAAGTCTAAGAGTGCTTTTCCTACTGGTAAAGCACCAATAGTTACTGGAATTGTAAAACTCCCTGGGTCTTTTGTTTTCTGAGGTAATGCTTTTTCAATAATGGCATTGCATCCTGTTGCGAGTTCCACTGGTTCTTCAGAAAATCTTTTCTTTTTTGTTAACAGCTCCTTCATGAATCTTGCGTACGTTGGCATTTGCTCTATGGCTTCCACAAAAGATATGTTTATTTGCAACCTTTTGAACATGTCCATGAATCTTGCAAATTGCCTCTCCTTGTCTATCTTTAAAGGGTTCTTTGGATACGGTAAACTTTTCAGCTGTGGTGTTGGGTTATCTACCTTCTTCTTTCCTTCTTTTATTTCTTTCTTTTTTTCAACTTTATCCTCATCATCATTCTTTTTGTTTTTCTCTTCACTGACTTCCTCTCTTGTTTTTTCACAATTCTTCTCTTCCACCTTTTCTCCCTTTTCTTCTTGTTGTCTAATGACCTTTCCACTTCGTGTTATGATTGCTTTGCATTGTTACTTTGGATTTAGGTGGGTATTAGCTCCAAATTGAGAGTTATGATGTTCTATAATTTGCCGAGCCAATTGCCCCACTTGAGTCTCCAGATTTCTTATTGAAGCATTAGTGTTTTTCTGATTGGTGATTGAGACTTGCATGAATTTGTTTAGAGTGTCCTCTAGTTTTGATGTTCTTTCTGTCAAGGAAGGACCTTGTTGATAAGGTTGTTGTCTGTTGGAAGTGCTTGCCTCCTGCTTCCATCCACCATTTTGATTATTTCTCCATCCCTATGAAAAAATGTTAGAATAAGCGTTGTTATTGAAGTTACCCTGCTTACCTTAACTATTCATATAGAGGATGGATTGGTCTCCTTGCTCTCCTTGACAGTGTCTATTCTGATGTTCCCCTCCACAAAAGTCATAGTTCAATTGTGATTGTTGATTGTTTGTAGCGGTTTGTACTGCATGTAATTATTATGGGAGTTTTGCCATTTGCTGTGTTAGAGCTTCAATTTGCTGAGTCAAAATTTTGTTTTGAGCTAATATGGCATCTGTTGTATTCAGTTCCAATATTCCCTTCTTCTGGACTTATGTTCTATCATGCTAGGCTTGGTAATCCGTGGATGATAATGCTTCAATTATTCTTGTAGCTTGTTCTGCATCCATCGTCATCATAGTGCCTCCGGCTGCTGCATCCAGTATCATTTTGGTGTTTGCTTTTAGTCCATTGTAGAAGATATTCAGTTGGGCAATATCTTCCAAGCCATGATTTGGACATTTTCTCAACAGAGATTTGAAGCGTTCCCATGCTGCACAGAAGGGTTCATCTTGCCCTTGTTTGAATGTTGTTATGTCTGATTTGGCTTTGATAAATCTGGATGGTGGGAAGAATCTGTGTAGGAATTTCTCTTCCATAGTGTCCCAATTGATCAAGCTTTGATTTTGACACAAGATTTGTTTGGATTTTGTTGTGCAAAAGAATGAATATAAAGTAAACAGCAAGTATTGAATAGTAGCAGTAAAGTGTTTGAGGTGAAGTTCAGATTTAGAAAACTTGGATTGGTTTCATCGCATCGCACCTTTCGTAAGCTAAATAAATTTTACATGTATGTAACTTGAAGTGATAATTTCTACGTCACAATCAAAGTCATTTGTATCGATCCTCGACTACAAAATTCATAAGAATGATTTCAAACCGCTGATCCCTCAGTCACTTTGAAACCATTCCAGCATTACCGATCGATTGTTTCGACGTTCATTGCGTTAGATGCCATCCCTGGTCAGCTACTCACAACGAGTATTTCATTCAGATCTGCTCTCAAAAGTTACTTCCCAGTATACTTAAGAAAACTTAAAACAAGAAAATAGTGATCAAGTACTTTCAGGCATTAATGGCAGAATGAAATATAGAAACTATCAAATCTCATTAACATAATTGAAAACTTACAGCAGCATTACTTCAGGTTTGATTTAATTACAACCAATCCTAATAAGGAAAATTAGTTACCCATGCTATGCATTTTCACTTAAGAAAAATTGGAAATGACTACAGAATGAATGGTGGATGCAGGAGATGTGTTAGATGATATGAAGGAGATGATGTATTATTCATGCAGGAGATATGTTAGATGACATGAAGAACTTTTCAGAGTCATGCAGGAGCACAAGAAAATGGGTGAGTTGGCATCGCACCATTGGTGAATAAAAATTTACAAATCCCATGCTGCATGAGTCACGCTTGAGCTTAATGTCCACGCTCAAACATGGAAAGTTTTGATGCTCTCTGGTTGTCTGACGCTTAAGCCATCTTAACCGCGCTCAAGCGTGGCCTTCCTATATGATTTACGCTTGATCCATGCGCACTTCACACTCAGGCGCGCTCGGGCCCAAGCTTGAGCATCCCATTCTTACGCTCAAGCGCGAGGGGGGCTGATGCTGAATTTAGTCACGCTCAAGCTTCATAAGTCCATGCTCAAGCGCACCAGCTATGTCCAGGGTCACGCTTGAGCGAGCTCGGGCTAGCACTCAAGCGTGAGGTTCTCCTTAATGCTTCTCGCTCAAGCTGCGCTCAAGCGTGGGGGGCTGTCTTCATTAAATCACGCTTAGGCATGCTGAGTGCCACGCTCAAGCGTCCTTGGCTTGATGTGTTGGTTCTTCTTGGTTTCTTTAGGATTTTTGGTACCTTTCTTCAAACATTTTTACAAATCAAGCTCTTTTACACAATATAACATTTATAACAAAATCATATTCAATTATTCATTAATTCAGTTAAGTTATTCAAAAAGTGAGTCCAATTGAATCATGAATTTGATGTAAAATAATCAATTATCAAAAGCGGAGCTTAACATGAAATATAAGTATACTGAGAGAATGTAGCGAGTGAGAGAAGTAGAGATAAGAAAATAATAAATAACGTCTGACAGTACAGTTTAATTAAAAATAATACGTTAACGACGATTATTTTGGGTACTAATTAATTTATAATTATATCAGTTGATAATTATTTCCTGCCAACAATACATAATAGATAAATAATTATAATAATTTAATTTTAAATTATATATTTAAATTGTTTATTTATTTGATAATTATATTTAATAATAAAATATCGTTCGGTTCCTCAGATTTGAACTGTGGAACCCAGCCTGAGGTTAGACTTTGACCATTTGACCCGAGACTAGTGATCTAGTAGGGAAACTAGTCCTGTTAGGATCATTTCCTAAAGGATTAAAGGTGTCTAATTTAGCCTGACCGACCCAATCAGAACCCTTAATGACTCCTACGTTTGACTGTTCATATACCTCTGGATATCCGATGGTGGCACGGTTAGTCTTTAGTGACTCGTTTCGACATTTTAAGAACTTTTCCTGAAGATGCTGAAACCCGGTTCAGACTCTATCACCCTTGTTTTTCCATAAATCAGTTTCTTCATAAATCGTTTTAAAACTCAACCCGAGCACCTTCAGTGTTTTGGACCTAAATTTTGCATACAATCTTGGAATCGAATGATTTTGGTCCCAATCTCTTTGTTTTGAAAAGATCTTCAATCCTCGTTTCTAGACCTGAACTCTAATTCTCACTCTGTCAACCCCAAAATCGAAGATCAAGTATGTTTACCTTAAAATTCCAATGTTTGGAAGTTTTTCTCTGTGCATGGTTCAAAAACAAAATTCATACCTCTTATAAGACCTTCGATTCATACAAACTTGGTGTCAAAATCTCTGTAATGAAATTATCTATATTTTTTGTGAAGACATCGAAGGCCCAATCCTTCTAAATCGGTATAGTTTAATGTATCTTGGCAACCCCTTGGTTGTTTCATTTCAATACTGGCAGTCTTTGGTAAAATTTACATATCTCCTTCATCCGGTACTTGAATCACTCCATTCTTTTTTATATGAATCTATATCAAAGAGATCTATAATGTTTATGAAGGGCCCGGAACCAAATTCTTAAAGAAGAATTAATGGTGAATTTATTTCCAAAGACATAGTTGATTCGAGAAGCTTCTAGAGCACCCTGTCGTAAATTAGGTATATCTCGGGCTACCAAACTTGGATTGTCGCAAATGATATATCAAATCGAAGAGAAAAAAAGATCTACAAACTTCATGAAGGGCTTGAAATCCAATTCTTGCGCCATAAATCCTAAAATTTAAAATACCATACTAATTCATGTTTTCCTATAGGCAACTTGCACTATGTTTAGTATTTTTCATGTTTCTCCTTCGTATGACCATGAAATTAAACGATTATTTCACCAAAATTTTCTTAACTTAATTCCCTACAACTTTGATGAATATGAAGCCCAAATCCTCAGCCATTTTGCCCAGAAAATTAATCATTGCATGAAACAATAATCCCGTCATAGCCTTGCACTACTTTCATATTTAAGCCATAACTCTTTCATTTCTTAATGAAAATTTTGTGCCATATACCAAAGTAAAGATAACAAAAATATATAAAACTTTTATGTTGGGCCTTTTTCCTAATTCATCCCGTATCAGCCCTTAAAAGCCCATGAAAAATAATGTAACACCCTAAATTTTAAAATAAAAGATTAATTGAGAGGATAAATATTAAATAATTATATTTGGGAATTGTTTATAATTTATTGGAACCGGATGAACTGGAAATGAGCCCGATTGAAATATGGGTGTCAGATCAAGTATCTCCGAATGAAATGATATTAGTCAGAGCTAATAGGGATATTATTAGGAATCCGATGGTATATTTAGAATAATTTTTGGATATGGTATTAAGCCCAAACAATAACCCTGTTTATCATAAAACGATGAATATTTAATAGGGAATTAAAAATAAAGCCAAATAACCTATTTTCCCTTCTTATTTTCGTCAGCCTTGGATTTCCCCCATAACTTGTACTTCATTTTTCCTTCTTCTACACTCTTCTCCTTCATTTCTTCTTCTTCTCTCCAAAAACCCTAAGCAAAAAGTGGTGGCTTTTTCCTCTCCCATTTCCGTCCTTGAAGGAAAGCCTGGAGGAAGCTTAGAACTTGAAGTCTCTTCTTTCCCCCTCCTCATTTTCATGCAGATTTTTCCATCTCTTGGAAAACTCTCTCATTTCTCCTCTTGAGGTAAGATCTTGCTGTTTCTCAAGAGTATGAACTATAGGTCTTTGAGTTTTTATGTTGGGTGAGTGATTTAATGAATGTTGTTGGGTTTTAATGAAAACCCTAACCCAAAGATTTGTGGAAAATGTGAGATATAAATAGAGAAGCATTTATTATATTAAATGATTATTTTGGAAAGGTAAAATGATATTATTAATGAAGAATAGCCATTAATGAAACTTAATGGTTGTTGGGAACCATTAATGTGGGAACTCGGTAATAGGTTTGGCATTGAGTGTGCGTAATAATAAATGCAGACGCCTAAACCGAAGTGGTTGCGATAGAATGAGTGAAATGAATGGGACTTGGGAGTTAGGATGTCGGAAGACATCGAGTAGTTGATTATGAACATTAAACCGAGGTGGTTGAATGGGAAATTGATTGTGTGATATATTGTGATGTAGGAAACAACCCCAGTTTCGAGGCAGAACCATCTGACCGTGGTGAATACTACTTCTGTTGAGGTAGGAGGGGGTAACTATTCTAAATGCATGATTTCATCCATAGATGATGTGAAAATATGTGTATGTGATTGTACTTAATGATTGCGTGAGTGTGGATGATATGTTGATTTCATGAATTGAATGCATTTGGAATGATTGATGTTATGTGGCATATATTTAGGATGATAAATACGATATTAAACTGGTCTGGATCCGAGTTAACAACCCGGTATCCTAATGAGAGGAGTCCGACCGGTGCTGTGTGTAATCGGTATGATTACCCGGTATCCTAATGAGAGGAGACCGACCGATGCTGTGTGTAATCGGTATGATTACCCGGTATCCTAATGAGAGGAGACCGACTAGTGCTGTGTATAATCGGTATGATTACCCAGTATCCTAATGAGAGGAGATCGACTGGTGCTGTGTGTAATCGGTATGATTACCCGGTATCCTAATGAGAGTAGACTGACCGGTACTATGTGTAATCGGTATGATTACCCGGTATCCTAATGAGAGGAGACCGACCTTGATGTCCGATGTTTTACTTGCTGAGTCTGTGTTGCGTACAGAACGGATGAAGTGATATCCGTATTTTGGTGCCGGTATTGAGACCGGATGTAATGTTATGATGAATATATTGATGAAATATGTTATGATGGTTTAAGACCATGTTTTAAATTGAAATCAATGATGTGAATTATCACAAATATGTGTATGTGAATTGATGATTGTGATTGCCACTAACTACCGATATATATGAGCCCAAAGAGGATCGATACAGATTGAGAATACTGAAATCCATTAAGTGGTGGTTGTGAATGGACGATTGATTGAGTGGCATTTAGGATGCACAGTGTGAGAATGCATTGATTGGCATTTGCATCCATGGTATATCATTCACTACTTATATGGAATGTTAGGGGTTCCAATGAGCGGGCCCAGTGGGAGGGTGACCCAGTGCACGTGTATATTATTGTATTTTCCTAGTGCTTCTAGGAATCACAAAGTTGTCCATAGTTTGGTGAAGAGGCACCCTATGTGGCGGGCCCGGTAGGCGGGTGGCTTTATGGTGAGCGAGTTACCTCGGTGTCCGATGGGGCACGGCTCTCTCGATGTGTGTTCGGGAGGGGCCCGTAGCACTTGTGGCAAGTAAGGCCACGATGGTGATCCGCAATCACAGGGTGACTAGTGCTACAGATGGGCGAGAGCGGTTTGGTACCAGTAAAAATATGTTGTTGATCATGCTTGAAATTGGATATAAGTGTACACATTTTTCTATTGTAGTAGGGGCATAGTAGCATACTTATGCTTGTCCCACACTTGATATGTTGATATTTTCCCACAGTCGGATCTGCATTTGAAAATAATTCCATTGTGCATATGCATTACCTTTAAGAGCATTTGCATATAGCCGGGATATGCCTAGTTGATGGCCTAAAGTGGCGATGGATGATTGTTAAATAGAGCGGAAGTAAACTGAGGTACTAACATTAAAAGTATAATGATTACTGAGAGTGTTAAGGATATATTATATGTATAATATTGCCTTGTGAATACACTTATTTGGACATGTAATGTATTGAGATGGGATGTTGTACCATGTGTATGAAACTTGTGATGTTTGCCTGATAAATAAATGTATGATACACATGTATAAATATCATCACAATGTATGACTTTGGTATATTTGGATTATGTTACTCACCTCCCTGTTGCCATTTTTAAGCTTGATGTAGGTGTGAGGTAAAATCCTACTCTTCTTGGAGGTCGAGCATTGGAGAAGGTAAATATGAAAGGAATGTGGTTGAGCCTTGGCCGGCATATGTACTCATTTTGTATAGCACATAGTGTGTATATGTTTATTTTGAAATTAATTTTGACAACGACTGATTTTGGAAGGTCATGTAGGAAAATTAGACCGGGTGTGTAAGGCTAATTTTCATTAATGACCTTGACGATGTATTGGATGATATTTTTATATGAAATTACATTTCTAATGTTTAACAAGTCGGCGATGCATTTTTCATCCTCCTTTCAGGTGATACTTCAACCACTCCTGAATTTAATTTTTATCTTCCACTTTTCCCTTGTGACGGCCTCAAGTCCGGTCGTCCGAGGTGCACTTTGATGTTGTTCTCATATCTTCATATATCAGATCGGTTATCTATTAATCTGGGGAAATTACTCAGCTTTATTTACATTGAATTTCTGCTACTTACAATTATTTTAAAATTTGCAAAAAATTTACCCCTGTTTTCAAAATAGGAAATCAGGCCAGGGTGTCACAAATAACGCCCTTGAATGTGCCACCTCAGCCTTCATGCAACATGAGCCAATTAACTTCCACCACCCAAGGCACACATGTCTTCCTCTCCTTAACTCCTTCCTTCATGCATTTCTATAGCCTACCACCTGCCTCCTATGTGTAAACTCATGGTTAACTCCTTCTTCAACAAGCACCATCAGCTTGTCTCACAAGGAGACCTATGTGTTATGTTACCACATCATGTCTTATGACCATGTCATATTCCATGCCTTAACCATACCTTGCATCCACATTAATAATCATAATCTGCCCACTCCATTCACGTTATATGCATCCCATTACAAGGCAAAACAACCTCATTTTCTATATATGCATGAGCTATAAATAATTACCATCCAATCACTTAGTAAATCACCATCATTATCTCTAAATTTCACTTAATCATCTCCTCCAAACACTCATTTTTTCTCATGGACAGAAACCCTCCATAATCCTCTTCATTTTCTTTCCTTTCTCACCAAGAAAATCAGCCACTTCCTCTCCTCCTTTGGCCACCTAAAACAGCCACCACCCTTCCTCCTTCTCAAGGCTAAACACACCACCAAACACCACTATTTTTCTTCTTCATCCTTCCACCTTCTAGACCGTACTTCTTCTCTTACCCAACACCAATTTTCTCTTAGTTTTCTATAAGATTTAGCCTCTAGAATACAACTCCAAACTCATTGCCTTGGCTGTCCAAAATCATGAGCTTACCAAGCTTCTATAAGGTGAGATTTTGCATGTTCCTCTTGGCACTGTTCTTGGTATTTTTGGGACTAAGTCCAGTTTTCAAATTCTGATATTTTTGGCACTTTTTCCTTGCTGTTTGGGAGCCCAAAACCATCACCAATTACTGAAAATTTTGTGCATGTCAATTTTCCTTAGGATCGCGAACCTAAGCGACGACCGACGATGAAATGATGAATTTTGGTAAATGATTCCTTACTTTGAACCAAATGCATGGTTGTTTTGTAGCTCTCCGTTGCTGTCCATCACCTGTAATAGCTCAAAAATTTTATACATGTTAGTTTTTAGTGACCCGAAAGTGATCAGTAAACGTTTCGGAATGTTCAACAAATTTTTGGTGGGTTTTCCATTTTTCTTCCTCCGGGCAGTAGCTGTCTGGCAAGGTAAGGGGGGTTCCGCCTCGTTTATTTATGGTCTAAATTCCGTGGTGATCTAACAGCTAGATTTTAAACCGCGTAAATTTTCATCACCGATAGTTAACTTTAATTAAATTTATCGTCAATTAACGTTTTAATAAATTTTATAAAGCGTACCTCGATATTTACATACTCGGAAGAAAACTTTATCGCGATCAGAGCCATAACTAGAAATTTAGGAATTTTTAGTGTTTGGGTGGGCTCGGTTTGATTTAATATGGTTGTATCATTTAATTTTAAATTTTATGGTGTTATAATGTAATTCATGATTTATTTCCCGGTAAGCCCCGCTATTAGAAATTAATTTATCGCCAAGTATCACCAGAATTGTTTTGATAACAGTGTGCTTTTTGAGAAAATTCATCGACCGGGCGGCTACGGCGTTTTATTATACTAAGTTTCAAAGGTGGCACCATTTTTAAGTTGTTATAAAAAATTTTCTAAGAGTTAATCAAATAGATGAGTTGATTTTGGAAAAGTGAATAATTAAATAGGATAGAATTACTTGAGAAAGTTCTTATCAATAAGTAAAATGACTTAGGCCTAAACAGATTCTATAAACTAAGCAAAAGAGAAAAAGATAAAAGTAACTTTTATAGCATAATAAAGAAATGGATATTGGGAGTTGGAAATATCAGTAACCAAATTTTTAGTGACCAATTTTAGTAACCAATTAAAATGGAAATACAAAAGGAAAAAGACCTTAGGAATTTTTCAAGTACATAGTATAAATGCCTAGATAAAGAATAGGTTTAGAAGTTCAAATAAGAAATAAGCATTAGAGTTCTAGCACATTAGTAACTAATAACAATATCGGGTATGAAAAAGATTTTAGAATTCAGACTTTGGGTTAAGTAATAAAAAGAAGTAGGATAACTTATAAACTAGATAATAACCTCTAGTGACTAAGTAATGTTTTGACAAAACCTAAGCGATAGAAGTTAAGATAATAACTCGATCCTTGAGTAATAAATTGGCATTATTGAGAAAGCAAATGTAGTTAATTAAGAGAGTGTAACTAAGGAAATAATTGAAATGGTTGGTATGCTTGAAAATAGTGGAAGAAAAGAGAAGGTACTAAAGGTTAGTGATTATAATTCTATAAAGAACATCACTAAGAATAAAATTGTTTATAAAGAATTAGAGACCCATTTAGTGACCAAGGAAATAAGTTATTTAACTAGTAAAGTTTAATTGAATTAGTAAAAGAAAATAAATAATAAGATCACTTAACTACGACTTGAATTTCATAATCAGACATTAGGGACTAGGACTTGGCCATGGAAGAAGGAATGAGTACACCAATAAATAATAGGAGGATGAATAACTTAAAAATATATAAGAAAATCCAAACCAGATCATAAGAGATTTTGACCAAAACATGTAATTTAACAACTAGATTAGGAGTAATTAATAATTAATTGCTATAAAGGAAAATGAGGCAAGTTACTTAAATAGTGGAACTAATCTAGGAAGAAAGATGATAACTTAGTAAAGGTTTAAGCCCTACATAGGAATACAAAATTCGGTCACCTAGAATGCATAGATGTATAAATAAGTAAGGAATGCTTGAAACTAATTAATTGAAAGGTACATGAAGAATTAAATTAAGTGACGGTGTTCTTTTAACAACAAGCTAAATCAAGGAAATACATGATCACAAGGACTAGATTAATGGTAGGGTAAAATAAATAAATAAATAAATAAATAATAAGTAGATTAGTATATAAGATGAGCATTTACGTCTAGTGGCTTATACAAGTTTGATTTTAAATGACATTAAAACGTACTATAACTTGTTAAGATGCAGTGGATATATATATTATGTGGTGTGCCTAATGATTATTGAGTGATGATTTCTTAGTACAACGGATGCTACATGTAATGTGGTACTTGTTAATTTGCTGATTATATAACATGATTAAATTTGTGGTTATCGATGTTTGTGTAACAAGATAAAATTTGTGATTGTGGATGTTATGTATGGGTTGAATGAACTACCATGTGAACATGATATGATGAACTGTGTTGTGTGTTGCACTGATGATTAAACAAAGTAAAAGGTATTGATTGGAAATGAAAAAGACAATGTAAAGGCGGCATCACTAAGGGTTCTGAGAATGACTGGATTGTGAAAATATGGAAATTGGATCCGAGATGATTAATGGGCATCGTAGCGCCTATATACCCCTTGTTTTTGGAAAATGTGAGATCTCGTTTCACTTCTAAGTGTTGGGTAAGACCATTATGGATTTTAAAAACTTTGAGAAAGAAAGAAAAGAAAAAGTAATTAAGGTTTATTGAAATGAAGGAAGCCCGACATTAGAAATGAAACAGAGTTATTAGAGGAACCCTACCGAGGACTAATAAGATAATTAAATGAGATTTGTGAATTACGCATCATACATGGAGAATAAGGGTGAGTACGGAATGACTCCCTAAAGCATAACAGTGATGGGGTACGCTTGGGAACCCTAAGAGTACTAACCCTGCGGGAGGTCTTGGGAGTATACTAGGGCAGGTGTCTAATGGTTTGGATTCGCGCCCGAGACCTGATAGTCCATGGCAAACCTGGTATACTCTAACTCAGAGCGTGGGTTACCATGACCGTGTAGTGCCTGTCTGACCTATGTGGATCTATGATTATGGCAAGACAGAGGGTCCTTGCCTCTTGATTTGAGAAACAGACATGGAGAGCTTTGGTCACTCTAGTGGACAAGGGGTATAAGGTAGGATTATGATACGTGTTGGGACTGATGAGTATGAGAAAGGTTACATGCATCATATTGGTTAAGAATTATAAGATTAACGAATGAACCCATGCATCTCATTGTTGTGTTTTGATTTTCATTGTTATATGATTGTGGTCCTGTGAATGTTAGAACTCTTAGCAGTGGGGTGAGGAAATGGGGATGGATAGTTATGACTAGCAAGAGTGAGATAACTTAGAATATATAATAGGAAACCCTATGAGAGTCGGTGGCTCGATCCTGGATTGATTGTGTTATATGGGGAAAGTGTCGATGAGACACCTTCCCGATTGCTATAACACCCTAAATTTTAAAGAAAACAATTTATGGAATAATGGTAATTAATTATTTATGGTCAAATAATTATGGGAGATTTTATTAGACGTTAGCGGTGAATTATCGATAAACTAAAATTTACCAAAATCGAGTGATTTAACAGACGATATGGGACCCACTTAGTCAAATTAAATAATTGATGAGTCTAGGATACTTAGAAAATTATTGTGGTTATAATGGAATAGTTGAAATAATTTTTAGTGCTAAGGAAATAATTAATTGGACATGATGTGTGATATTAAACGGGGAAAATACGAACCAATTGAAATTAAAAGAAAACCAAAAATCCCATCCTTCCCCTCTACATAACCGTATCATCTTTCCCTTTCTCTTTTTGGTCCTTTTATCCATTAGACAGTGGGGAATTATTAACCATTGGTAAAAGCAACTTGGAGCACTCTTTTGTCCATTGGGTAATACCTAATTTACACTAAAATTCTTCTCCTTTTCCCTCTATCACCGTGGAGCCTTCTTCTTCTTCTATCTACCTTTATTTTTCTTCTTCTCCCTCACTTCTTCATGGCAAACCGTCTACTCCTCTCCTCCATTTCATTCTCTTGTAAAAATTAACAACAAAACTTGGATTCATGAAGCTTGTGTGGTATTTTAGGGGAAAAATCAAATGGGTTCTCCATCCTCTTCCTTATTTTCATTTTTGACCTAAGCTTGGGAGTTAAGGTAAGATTTTTAACTCTTTTTTGCCCATTGATGAATTTTAATGATGTTAAACTCAAAATGGTAGTGTTAGAAACTATGGGTATTGATGAGAATGGAAACCCTAGGCTTGAATAACGTAAGATATACTCTTGACTTTGGTTTTGTGCTATAAGAGAATGAGGGTTATTGAGTTTATGAGGATTCATGGAAATGGTGGAAGTTGAATGTTGTTGGAAAATTTTAGAGAAACCCTAAGAATTGTGATATGGGGGTTTTGGGCTAAATTGATGATTTTGATGATTTTAGATGCTTTAGAATGGGTTATATGAAGAGAATGAGATTTTAGTAGCATTGAAATTTAATGTTGATATTAAGGAAAATATGAGCTAAGTTCATGATGTTATGTATGATGGTTTATGCATGTGAAACCCAAACCATAGGGTAGATGACCATTGGGACAAATGGTTGCTGTTTACAAATTATTGGCACTTTGATAATGATAATATGTTTGTAATGATGTATGTAAATTGATGGAATTGATGATTGGTGATTGTATGAAACCCTTAAGAAATTGATAATTCATTGGTCATGAGAATGATTTGGTGGGTAGAGATGATGCTTGGAAATCATTGGTGTTAAATTGTTGAGGTTCCAATCTTGAGATTTGAATGAATTATGATGAGGATTGGATGCATTATGGATGAGAGACATGACCTTGTGGTTTTTGGGTTTGGTTAGCCCTTTTGAGACCTAGAGAGTCTTGGTTTTGGGAAAGGAATTCCCGAAGCCTAACATAAGCGTATGAATTTGGAATTTAGACAAGTCTAGGACTTGATAATGGTTTTTGAGAGATTGATCCTTATGATGGTATATTAATAGCATGTATATGTGTGTTTGTGATAGGATTATATTCTGGACGATCGTGCAGAATGATCGAGGCAACTGTGTTGCGGTCCTTCTCTCGAGGTAAAAGAGGAGTTTACATTTCAAATTTGCATGAGTGAACAAATTGTTAATTATGTATATGTATGAACTCATGCATTGCCTTGCCATAAATGTGTTAAATGTTTGAATTGATGAAGTGATGAATGATGGCTTGGCTTATGTTGATTGTTATGAATATATATATATATATATATAATGTTAATGATAAGTGTTTGATTGTCCCTTGGTTGGACATGAATTAAATTATGGTGAAATCTATGAATGGGTGAGTTAAATAAAGTGTAGAGGATTATTTTGAGATGATTGTGTGGTAAAATGAGTAAGGTAGTGATGTAGAGTGTTGTTAAAACCTCCCATATGCAATTGAAGGTTTAGGATTGAATATAGAGAAGTATGATTCTTGAAAGAGGCCTAAAAACATGAATAAATATGTGTAAGGTGTTGAATTAGGCCAACTATGTATGAGGAAGATATTGACATGTGAAAAGGAGTGAAAAACTGAGTTTTTGGGCGTGTACTCATGATCTCGCTCAAGCGAGATGGATTCCCGCTCAAGCGGGAGTCCCCTATATCAGGGGAGTGGTCTCTGGACCAATTTCACTCAGGTGAGGGGGAGTCTCACTCAAGCAAAACGCGTACAACATGGAAGAATTAGCTACTGGACGAATCTCGCTTAAGCGGGTATAGCCGTGCTTGAGAGAATAAGAGAGGAGTTGGTTCTGGATGAAGCTCGCTCAAGCGAGTGGTGAGGTGTACTGGGTCTCGCTCGAGCGAGCGAGCAAGAATGGGATACTGGATAATTTTCGCTCAAGCGAGCGTGAGTCGCTTGAGTAAGCATGAGGGGTCTGATACTAAAACCCTACTCGCTCAAGCGAGTGACTAGTTGAAAGGAATTTCGCTCGAGCGAGCAAGTCTGATATTAGACACTGGAGGAATCTCGCTCGAGCGAGAATGGCTCGCTCAAGCAAGAACGGGGTCTGATGCTGGAAAACTCCTTCGCTGAAGGAAACTAGGGACGCTCAAGCGACCCACCTCATTCTCGCTCAAGCGAATGTGGGTCTCGCTTGAGCGAGTGGCCCCAGAATTGAATTTTGTTGCATTTTCTTATTTTAGACCTATGTTAGACCCCTTCCTTTGTATTGTGAGATATCTGAGGGAATGTATAGGGGTATATAATCGTGATATGATATGGTGGTGTTTGATATGGATTAAAACATTAGGATAATTCATCTATGCTCATAATGTATAATGGAAAAACATAAATGTTCACCACCTAAAACGGAATAATAAAAGAAGGATAATGAGAATATGATGATAGGTTATGAGATATACCCTTGGGTGAATATAAACCTAATAAAAGAATGATTAAATGATGAGGTGTTCATTATAAACCGATGCATCGGAGATGACAAGGGTAATGTGTAATGACAGATGATGTTATGGATCATTCCTTGAGTAAAGGATGGTCGTTATTTTTCATAAATTTTTATGTACCATTGTGAGTGATACAAATATGATCTTGTATGTGTGGTTTGTAATATAATAATGAAATGTTGTGAATGCTACACTGTAACATCCCGAATTTTATAAAAATAATTAAATAGAAGAAATAAATATTAAATCATTATAAATGGGTTAATAAATGTCCCAAAAATATTGAAATGATTAAATTGAGATTTATAAGAATTATTTACGATTTGTTGGGACTTTAAGAGTTAAAATTATACCCGATTAGAATATGGGTATCGGACCAAGTATCTCCGATTAAGATGCCGTTGGTCAGGGCTGTTAAGAATATAATTGGGAACCCGAATATGTCTTTGGAATAATTTTTGGATTTAATATTGAGACCGAACAAGGATCCTGTTTGTCGTAAAACAGAGAAGTCTTAATGAAGAGGGTAATATTTAAAATAAAAACTTCACATTTCACTCTCATTTTTCACGTTTATTCTTTGCCCCAAAAGGAGAGTCTTTTGCTCTTTTTTCTTCATCTTCATTCTCTTCCTCTTTAACTTGGAAACCCTAAAAAGGGTGGTGGCTCTCTTCCCCTTCCATTTTCATTTTCAAGGAAGTTTGAAGGAAGCTTGGAGTTTGAAGATCCTTCTCCTCTCTTATTCCTATTTTCGTGTGGCTCCTCCCTCTCTTGGAAGCTCACTTGTTTGTTGGCTTAGGGTAAGTTCCTTACAATTTTTGTTGAGCTTATGCCATTGGTTATGAGTTTATTTGTTGGGAGAGTGTAAAATATGTATGGGTTATGGATTAGAAACCATTTTTAGGCAAAACCCAAAGGTGGAGTATGATTTATGTGTGTTTTGGATGGGTGTGAAGGGGTATACGAAAATTGCAAGATTAGGGATGGAAGATGATGGTTGTTAGTGGTGATTGTTTGATTTTAATGGAACCCTAACTCTAGGATTTGGGGAAATAAGTAATAATGCCATGAAAGATGATTTTTAGTGAAAACCCATGATAATGTGTGTGTGGGTGTTGTTAATGAAGGAGATTGATGGTTATTAGAAATGGTCATTGAGTTTTGATAAAACCCTAGGTGTTAGTGGTTTGGGGCTTTTGGCATAAAGTATGAAATTAATGATGTGGTTGTCATGAGAATAGTTTTGTGGATAGAGATAATGTTTGGAAATGTTTGGTATGATTATTAAGTTGAGTGGATTTTGATAAGGTTCCAATCTTGAGGTTTGGAAGATGTGAGCATGTGAGTATACATGTATATGGTTGAGTATAGGAAATTGATTTTGAAAATGAATATATGATGGTCTTGATTGGGGCCAAGAGGATTATAAAGAATTTGAATAAATTATGATGATGAGTAGTAATCCACATGATGATTTGGAAGTCTCATGGATAAGGGCCATGGTATTGTTATTCTTGGATTTGTTTAGCCCTTTAAGATTTAGAGGATCATGGTTTTGGGAAAGGAATTCCCGAAGCCTAACACGAGTATGAGAATAGGTATTTTAACAAGTCTAAGATTTGATATTGAGCTTTAAGAGATAATACCTTGTAAAGGCTTATTAATTGCATGTGTATATGTATGCAATATGTAGATTCAAAGTCGAATGATGAAGTGGAGCATTTGGAGCATTGGAATCATGGTTCTTCTCTCAAGGTAGGAAAGGAGTTTATATTTCAACTGCATGAGTGAATAATTGTTAATTATGTTGATGTGTGACTCATGCATTACCTTGCCATGAATATATATTAAATGTTGAATTGGTGAGATGAATGATAGGCTTGGCAAATTATTGAATTTTAAGATTTTATATATGTATATATGAGATGGTGATGAATGGTTAGTGGTCCCTTGATGGGAATTGATGCATTGTAATGAAAGACCCATAATGAGATGAAGTATGAATGGCTTGGGTCTAATTATAGCTCACAAAGTGCATTTATGCATAATCAAGGAAGTCGATAGGTGATATTCTCATTTTATAGGATAAACTTCATGTAGAGGTCACCTAAAAGTTATAATATATGTATGAAACTTGTGTGCATGGTTGGATGTGGCCAAAGAGGCTTACTTTGAAATTTGCTATGCTTGGTTTAGCTAAAAAGGGCTTGAATTACCACTAGAGCATATCTTGATCTAGAAAATGAGTTATGGAATGAGACTTGTTGGAGCAAGTCACATTTACATATATGAATATAGGTTCATAGAGAGTTTGGACCAAAACTTAGCCAATTATATTTTGGTATGCCATGTAAAATACCTAAATTATGCATAAAATTACCCTATAGCTTATATTTTGATTGGGATGGAATTTGGGCTTGAAACTTTGCCACATAATTTATATTAAGGTAGGTAAGTTGTGTATAAAATTTCATGCAAATCGGAGTTGAATAGCCTAGTGAAAAGGGGTCCCCAAGTTGGCGAAATTATAAGGGTCAAAAAGCTGCAGAATGGTACTTGCAGCAGAGGATTCCACAGCCAGTGGGTTTTTCCCACTGCCAGTGGATTTTTCCCACGGCTAGTGGGTTTTCCCCACTGTCAGAAATTTTCAACTGCTGCTTTTCCCTTGCTGTTTTTGGCCTGTTTGGGCATCTTAATGATAATTTTGGCCTCCGACTTCTTCATGAAAGTTGTAGATAATTATGTTGCGGAGGTGTAAGAATTAGTCTCACATTAATCGGGGTTTTCTAACTCTCATTAGGCGTAAAATACCAAACCCACTGCATTGAAAAATACAAGTCTAATAGGGTTTTGAACCCAACTTTTTATGGTGGTCAAATTGGGACTAATAGGTGATGTTTGTGACATGTCCCACTATTTTTAAGGCTAAAAATGAGCTTTTCTCATGTCTTAGTATTGAAATTTATCATGGGTTTAATATTACTCCAAACCCATTCGTTACGTGAAAATAACAGATTGTATTAAGAGTATATGATGATGGTGGGTTTAGGTGGTGATAATATTGATTGACACACGTTATGAGAATATGAATATTCACCACTAATGATATTAAATTATGGTTAATTTATAACACACCTTGTATGGTGATGAAATTAATGCAGGATGATTGTACGACAATGTACTTATTACAAGTCGATGAATCAGAGATAATATCGATAATGAATGATGAAGGGTGAGATTGTTAATCAATCCATGAATAGAGGATGGTTGTTATTATTGATGATTTGTTGAATACTATTGTGTTTGATACAAGTGTGATCTTGTATGTGTGGTTTGAATTATATTTGTGGATTATTGTGAATACCACACTAATATTAAGACAATTGTAATGAATAATGAGATGAAAATCCACTAACTGAATGAGTGCTAATATTTATGAATGATATGGAATGATGTGATGCCATTATGGTTGATCGTAAGTATTGTCTTGCATGTGTGATATGAAATATATATATATATATATATATATATGTGAAAGATGTTAAATGAAATGCCACATATAAAACTTGAAAGCAATGGCTAAAACCAACAATGATAAAATCCATTAAGGTGTATATGGTGGTGTTGGTGATTATGATGATGATGTTTGATGAGTGGCATTTAGGATTCATAGCGTGAGAATGCATTTGATTTGCATTGCATTTACATCCATGGCATATCATCTACTGCTTATATGGAATATTAGGGGTTCCAATAGGCACGCCCGGTGGGAGGGCGACCCAGTGCATGGGTAATTTGTTGTTGTTCCCTAGTGATTCTGGGAATCATAAAGCTGCCCTTAGTTTGGTGATGAGGCACCCTATGTGGCAGGCCCAGTGGGCAGGTGGCTCCGTGATGAGTAAGTTACCTCGGTGTCCGACGAGACATGGCTCTCTCGATGTGTGTTCGGGAGAGGCCCGTAGCACTTTTGGCAAGTGAGGCCATGTTGTTGATCCGTAAGTCACGGGGTGACTAGTGCTACAGATGGGCGATAGCGGTTTGGTACCAGTAAAATATGATGTTGAGCATGCATGAATTGAGATATAAGTGTACACTTTTACTACTACAGTAAGGGCTTAGTAGCATACTTATGCTTGACCCACAATTTGGTGTTTATTCCCACAGTCGGATCTGTATTTGTTATTGATTATTCCATTGTGTATATGCATTAGCCATAAGAGCATTTGCATATAGCATAGAGATATGCCAGATGGTGATGATGATTGATGATGATTGAGATTATGGTGTGGTGTTGATGAGGTGGGTAATTAAATACCTAAAGACCACATATGATTAATAAATGATATGATTACACTAAAACGATATTGAATATGATGATGTGTATATTATGGCCCGATGTAATGAAGGGCATATCTATTTATGATTGATGATGATGATAGCCCAAGGTGGCTTTAAGAAAGGATCTGAATGGTCGATATTAATGATATTGGCCCATTGTGGCGTTATGACTGATGTGTATATGCTTGCTTTGCTATGAAAAGATGAAATAATATGAATTATGTATATGTTATTGAATTGATAAGTTATGATGATTAGTGATGTGTTTAGCAAAGCATACATGATATTGATATACATATGCACATAATCTCAATTGTATTCATATCATCATTTGAAATGTATAACTCACTCTCCCATGTGGTCTACTTTTTAGTATTGATGCAGGGATGTCATGGGAAGAGAACATTTTTAAAGAAAAGCTTTTGTGAAGGTAAAATAGTGGTAATGGAATGCCTTGGCTGGCAACGATTGTAATTTATTGAATTGTGAATGAATGTACATGATAGTGTTGATATTTATTGATATCGATGGATGTATTGTAAATGATAATATAAGTGGGCAATGTGTTGATATTTGGGGTGTTGGAATTCATAGCCACTTGATGAATAAAATAATGTTAGATGTGTAGCCATTTTAGGATGTATGAGTGTTGATGAATATGATTTTAAGGTTGAATTGAATGTGGTCAATTATCAATTGTGGATATTGAAGATGTATGTTACATGACCATATATATATATATATTCATAGTCTAGGCATTGCATGTTTATGACTTATGTATAAGATTGGTTATGGCCTCATAGGCTTGTGTTTGCATGCTTTGCCGAGCCTCTTCTCATATCCTCATATATGGGACTAGGCGTGTGCCCGGTATACACATTCTTCTTCCGCTGTAAACTCTCTCAATTTGTATACTGTTATGGGCAAACTATTTAACGATCCAGTTATATTTTATTAAATCTCACTCTTCGGTTTTCTGTGATTTGGGTCTTGATGTAATTGTAGTTGTGTTTTGGAAATATTTCAAACGTGAAAAATTTATTCGCATTTTTATTAATTATTTGTTTTGATTACATCGGGATTTAGGTCCGGATAATCGGGGGTGTTACATACACCAATACATATATATAGATGAGATAATGGTAATGAATAATGAGATGAAAACCCACTAAATGAAAGTGTGGTAATATAGATGAATATTATGAAATGATGTAATGCCATTGTGGTTGATTGCAAGTATTGACTTGCATGTATGGTATGAAATATATGTGAAATATATTGAATGATAATGCCACAATACAAAACTGGAAAATAATTGCTAAAACCAACAATGATAAAATCCACTAAGGTGTGTATGGTGGTGTTGGTGATTGTGGTGATGATGATTGATGAGTGGCATTTATGATGCACAGTGTGAGAAATGCATTTGATCTATATTGCATTGCATCCATGGCATATCATAGCCATCGATGTTGGAACGTTAGGGGAGTTCTCTCAGCCGACCCAGTGGGAGGGTGGCTCAATGCATGAGCAATTTATTATATCCCCTATGACTCGGTGTGTAAGTCACGAAGCCACCCATGTATTACTATGGGGAGCTACATGTGGCCGACCCTTGTGGGGGGTGGCTCTTGATGAGCAGGTGACCCCGGTGGTCCATTAGATCATAGCTGCCATGATATGAGATATGGTCGGCCCGCAACACTATATATTAATTATGTTGTTTACCGCGGTCATGGTGAAAATGGTCAGGTGTTGCATTATGGGTGATGCGGTTTGGTACCAGTAAAAATATAGTGATTATGCATGCATTATGATATATGTGTGCACATTTTACTACTGCAGTAGAGGCATGGTATGTGATCATGCTTGACCCACATTTGGTGTTTATTCCCACAGTCGGATCCGCATTTGTTGTCTATTCCATTATGCATATGCATTAGCTTTAAGAGCATTTGCATATAACATGGAGATATGCCAGATGATAATGATTGATGATGATTGAGATTATGGTATGGTGGTGATGTGATGGGTAATTGAGTACCTAAAAGACCCTATAAGAATTTATAAATGATATGAGTATAATAAAAAGATATTGAATATGACGATATGTGTGTTATGGCCTATTATAATGTAGGGCATAATTATTATGATTGATGATAATGATGATAGCCCATGGTGGCTTTGAGAAAAGACCTGAATGGTCAATATTGATGATGTTTGGCCCATGGTGGCGTTGTGATAGATGTGTATACGCTTGCTTTGCTATGACTTGGTTAATGAATATGAAATATGTATGTGTTGTTGAATTAACAATTTATGATGATCATTGATGTGTTTAGCAAAGTATACATGATGTTGATATGCATATGCACATAATTTTAATTGTATTTATATCGTCATTTGAAATGTATAACTCACTCTCCCATGTGGTCTACTTTTTAGTATTGATGCAGGGATGTCATGGGACGAGAATGTTTATAAAGTAAAGCTTTTGGGAAGGTAAATAATGGTAACAGAATGCCTTGGCCGGCAGTGGTTGTAGTTATTGTATTGTGAAATAAAATGTGTATCATAGTGATGATAATTATTGATATTGATGGATGTATTGTAAATGATAATATAAGTAGGCGATATATTGATATTTAGGTATTGGGATTCATACCCATTTGATGAATATAGTGACATTGGACATGTAGCCTATTTTAGAATGTGTACGTGTTGATGGTACATGATATTGAGATAGGATTGAATATGGTCAATTATGAATACAAATATTAGAGATGTATGTTGCATGACCATATAGATGTATATATATATATATGTATATTAAGCATTGCATGATTATAATTTCTATTGTAGCCTAATGGTCTAATGTTGTATGGTTGCATGCTTTGCCGAGCCTTTTCTCATATCTTCATATATAAGACTAGGCGTGTGCCCGGTATACACATTCTTCTTCCGCTGTAAACTTTTTTATTTCTGTATACCGTTATGGGCAAATTATTTACCGATCTAGTTATCGATAATCAAATCTCACCTTTTGGTTTTTTGTGGTTCGAGTCTTGATGTAGTCATGGTGGTGTTTTGAAAATATTTCGAACGTGAAAAATTTATTCATATTTTTATTGCTTAATTACTTAGATTACATCGAGATTCGAGTCCAGAAAATCAGGGTGTAACAACCTGGTATTAGAGCGTATTTTGCTCTGAATTAGATTTATTAATTAACATCAGAGCATGGTTGCTCTGTAATGAATTGGTATTATGGATGATTGGAGCAAGATTGCTCAATAGTGAGACATTTATGGTGATATCTATTATAGGATGCTCATTGTTGAAATATGGTTGTTTTGTATAGACTAAGGAGTGAAAGTTACTTAGAGGAATGGTGATATGTTTAAGTATTGATTACCCTATATGAATTATGAATGACTAGTTGTCTAAGAGTTATAAATTGATTGTCGGGGCATTATTTCCTCAATGGTGATTCCTTGTGAACCATTAGTTTTGGATTTTGAAGATAGCTCATTAAGGATTCTTGTGAATTATTATTCATGAGTTATAATTTTTATGGAGCATAGTTGCTCATTATTGATTATGGTTAATTCATGAGGATTGGGTATATATATGAATAAATCCCTCAATGTGATTAATATGGTTGTTTGTGTGAATCTGGCCAAGTTCCTTACACCATTTCCTTCTAATGACGGATACATTGATGTTATGCATTTGAATATTGATATATTGAGTATGACTTGAATTGACGATGAATCTGTACCATGTGTGATCATGGATATAATATATTGAATATGAATTGATTTGATGATGAACCTATGTCGTGTGTTGACCACGGATAGAAGATATTAAATATGAATTGAAATGGTGATAAACCATGAAATGTTGAGACCTTGATATGTATGAGTATTAGAATTGAATTAATTGCTTAGGTCTCTTGTATAAATTATGAGGTGATTTATAGCCATGTTATGCTCGTTAAATGTGAAGTTGTGTTGGCACATGATTGGGGTTATGTCTCGGTTTTATATCTTGAACCGAATGGATGGTTAACTTAGTTATGACCCACTAAGTGTGGTAACCCCGGATAACTGAATATGATCTTGAAAGATCGAACCTTATGGAATTAGACCTTATGGTGGTCTAGGCTCTATGATGTTTCTATGATCCATGCTTGATGATTTTAGGTGTTATGGAAGTTGTAACACCCCTGATTTCCTGTATTCGAATCCCGATGTAATCGTCATAATTAATGAAAATGCGAGTAAATTTTTCGCATTGGAAAACATTTTCCAAAACACCTCCATGACTACATCAAGACCCAAATCACAGAAGATCAAAGAGTGAGATTAATAACCTAAATCTGGATCGATAAGTAAATTGCCCATAAAGGTATACAAAATAATAGAGTATACAGCGGAAGAATGTGTATACCGGGCACACGCCTAGTCCCATATATGACGATATGAGAAAAGGCTAGGCTAGCATGCAATGACATATTATAAGCCTATTAGACATCCATCATCACCCTACCATTAATTTCATAAGCATGCAAAGCCTAAGGTATAAATATATACATATTCATATACATTCAGGGATGATCTCCTGACTACTACAATCATCAATGAACATCATTTAATTTTAGTCCTTCTAACACATATCAACCATCTCTTACATTCTACATATATGGCCACCATCCACAATTTCAAGGGTTATCTCATACATATTCAAGATCTCTAAAACATCTACATTCACATGGCCACTTCATTCATTACATAAGAATTCATTCATTATACAAGAATCATAAATGATGCCGGCCAAGGCACTTCCATTACCACTATTTACCTTCGCCCAAGCTTTATTTGAAATCCGAACTCATCCCCTGGCAACCTGCATCACAATGCTAAAAAGGAGACCACATGGGAGAGTGAGTTATACATTCAAAATGACGAATAATATATATATTGTGATCATGTGTATATGCATACAAACATCATGTGTTCTTTGCTATCAAAAACATCAAATTATCATTCATTCATTATCTCATTATCACAATAGGCATACAAGCCTCATGAATCGCAATTCATATCATAAATTTACACATATTTACACATATTTACACATATTTACACTCGGCTCGGCTCTCACAATCATGTTTCACTCTGAATTCTTGACCTTAACATTATTCTATCCATCGACACTCATCCAATTCCAATATATGTTATCCTTATTCATTCAACCACTTATCCCAGTCGATAAGAAGCATCAAATCAACATAAAACACTCATATCTATATATTCATTCATACACTCGGGATTTATACTTAACATTCACTCGGAATGTATATAACATCATTCACTCAGCACTTCATTCTCAAAACTGACTCAACACCTGATCGACTATCACTCGGCCATTCATCTCAACACCGACTCAACTTACTTGGTTTTTTACTCGGCAAAATTAATCAAAGCCAACTCGTCTCTCACTTAGCCTTTCACTCGGCAAATTATTCCAGATCCGAGTCAACTCTTAACCAGCCTTTCACTCGGCAATGCATTCCAATTCCGAGTAATCACAATCAATCTTACACTCAGTAATTTCTCTAAAACCGACTTCCTTTGTTTTTCCCCCACGAATAAAGTCTTTCCAGAATACTTCTGGACAACACACCTTGTGTCCACACTCGGTGCCATTTCCACTCAGAGTTACACTCACAGAGAGGCTCCACTCGCAATGAGTTACCTTGAACTCGGATATTTTCACTCAGAACACAACTGCTTAGAATATCACACAGGAAGACCTCTCACCCAAAATTTTATCTACTCCCTCACTCGGAGGGTTCTGCCTTGGCAAAGCCACTCAGAATTTCACTTGAAAATTCACCACAAATCCTGAATTATTTTCCAAGTCCCCTATCAAGTGAAATTTCATCCAAAATCCCACTTACTCACCATACACACATCACACTGTACTCGCTCGAGCTGATTCCTCACTCGCCTGGGCGAACGCCATTTCTTAGACCCTTCGCTCGGGCGAGACTCCATTCGCCTGAGCGAATTTCCTCCAGAGAGCAAACACTGATACTGCGAATTCCTTCCAGAGAGCAACACTGATACAGGGCAATTTCGCTTGAGCGGAATTCACCTTCGCCTGAGTGAAAATTGCCCAGAAGCCATAATGTTAGTGCAAGAGACTCTCGCCTGAGCGAGGTCCCATCTTGCTTGAGCGAGAATACCAGCACAGAGACAGGAAATGTAAATTTCACACAACTCAATGTATGAAATCACATTTTACCAATTCAATTACTCCTAACACAGCATACACAATATGTGGGATATATATATAACTTGTTCTAAACATTCTCACTCGGAATTCCTCATTATAATCCAAATTTGAATTTATCCCACATTTTATACACATCATGAAAGGCACACACACAGCCTATTCAAACATTCATACCTATAAAATTCTCATTCCAACATATTATTCATGTTAAATTCAAAATCATCTTCATCTTATATATATTCATACCTTGCCACAACAAATTCATATATCCCCACACATCATCCTCAATAATCAACCATTTGCCATTCTCATTAATTACTCATTTTTATAAAATTCGGGGTGTTACAGAAGTATTCCACGATGGGTACTAGGTGACTCTTGAACTTTCTAAGCCTAATAATGAATTAAATCTCATGAATAATTGAGCCATAGTGAAATAAATTGTGGAAGGAGTTGTTGAGGCTAGAGTCGATGTGTGATTGGATTAGAAATATGAACGTAAACCCCTAAGTATTTGGTGAAGAATGATATTGAATTCAGGGTATGACTCAATATTGGCTATGATGAAATATTTTATGGTATGATGTTGGGCTGAATTGTGTGCCCTTGATCTTATAATCAACGGATTGAATAGGAATTTGATATGATAAAGAGATGATATGTATGATCTTGAGTGGGTAAATGGAGTTTAATCTTATAGATACCTCCCTTTTTGTTTTGAAAGGAATTATATTGGTGATAGAAACCACATACCGATGTGACGTAATGTAAATCGTATGTCCAGTATATGGAATTTGGCTATGATAAATGAGGAAATCCACTAGTGTGGGAGAGTATTATATGATTATGAACCTTATTTTAAATTAGAGGGTGTATACTTGATATGAGTTTGGTGAATCAATTAGGCTTAAATCGAATTATAGCCGACAATGTTCAAATTAGACAAATGATTTCTAAGTTATTTGACTATGACTTCGGGGTGGATAAAGTCCAATGGTAGGTGATTACCCTATGATGATTGGAGATCTATGTTCGATATATTAATATATGGTTATGGTGGCTGACAATTGATGAATTGTTTGGCATGATTTACGCCGGATCATGATTAAATAATAATATAATATGGGGGTATTACTTATGGACTTGTGTGACTTCTCAAAAAGTCTCATATGTGAAGAGATATTATTTGAACTAATATGGATAATGTGAGCAATAGGACATGAAGGTACTCATCTTGATATGTCTCTACATGCCATAGGCATTGTGACAACGTGCACGTATGTGCCGACCTTATGTGTTTGTGGTAACCACTACGGGATTAGGACGCCTTCCTGTATGTCGGATGCAGCAACACATAGACCGGGCAAGTGTAGTGTTGTAACTGCTTACAGTGAATGTATTGAACCTATCCGGTAGTACTGGATAAGAATGTGAGAGTTATGATGAATAGACTGAGAATTGATAAATGGTGACTCGTTTTGGATATATGTGGCTTTATACTTGGAACATAGGAATGATAATAATCATGTCTTGCTGGACTTTGGAAAGTCTGATATTACTTCATGATGTCATGGACCCTAATGGTGCTTAGCCAAAGTATGGCCTTACGATATATACTGATGTTAAACTTCGAGGATGAAGTTTCTTTTTGGTGGGGTGGATCATAACACCCTAAATTTTAAAGAAAACAATTTATGGAATAATGGTAATTAATTATTTATGGTCAAATAATTATGGGAGATTTTATTAGACGTTAGAGGTGAATTATCGGTAAACTAAAATTTACCAGAACCGGGTGATTTAACAGATGATGTGGGACCCACTTGGTCAAATTAAATAATTAATGGGTCTAGGATACTTAGAAAATTATTGTGGTTACGATGGAATAGTCAAAATAATTTTTAGTGCTAAGGAAATAATTAATTGGACACGACATATGATATTAATTGGGGAAATATGAACCAATTGAAATTAAAAGAAAACCAAAAATCCCATCCTTCCCCTCCACATAACCGTAGCATCTTTCCCTATCTCTTTTTTGTCCTTTTATCCATTGGACAATGGGGAATTATTAACCATTGGTAAAAGTAACTTGGAGCACTCTTTTGTCCATTGGGTAATACCCAATTTACACTAAAATTCTTCTCCCTTTCCCTCTATCACCATGGAGCCTTCTTCTTCTTCCATCTACCTTTATTTTTCTTCTTCTCCTTCACTTCTTCATGGCAAACCGTCCACTCCCCTCCTCCATTTTATTCTCTTACAAAAATCAAATGGGTTCTTCATCCTCTTCCTTATTTTCATTTTTGACCTAAGCTTGGGACTTAAGGTAAGATTTCTAACTCCTTTTTGCCTATTGATGAATTTTAATGATGTTAAACTCAAAATGGTAGTGTTAGAAACTTGGGTGTTGATGAGAATGGAAACCCTAGGCTTGAATGACTTAAGATATACTCTTGATTTTGGTTTTGTGATATAATAGAATTAGGGTTATTGGGTTTATGAGGATTCATGGAAATGGTAGAAGTTGAATGTTGTTGGAAAATTTTAGAGAAACCCTAAGTATTGTGATTTAGGGGTTTTTAGGCTAAATTGATGATTTTGATGATTTTGGATGCTTTTGAATGGGTTATATGAGGAGAATGAGATTTTAGAAGCATTGAAATTTAATGTTGATGTTGAGGAAAGTGTGAGCTAAGTTCATGATGTTATGTATGATGGTTTATGCATGTGAAACCCAAACCATAGGGTAGATGACCATTGGGATAAATGATTGTTGTTTACAAATGATTGGCACTTTGACGATGATATAATGTTTGTAATGATGTATGTAAATTGATGGAACTGATGATTGGTGATTGTATGAAACCCTTAAGAAATTAATAATTGATTGGTCATGAGAATGATTTGGTGGGTAGAGATGATGCTTGGAAATCATTGGTGTTAAATTGTTAAGGTTCCAATCTTGAGATTTGAATGAATTATGATGAGGATTGGATGCATTATGGATGAGAGATATGACCTTGTGGTTTTTGGGTTTGTTACCCCTTTTAAGACCTAGAGAGTCTTGGTTTTGGGAAAGGAATTCCCGAAGCCTAACATAAGCGTATGAATTTGGAATTTAGACAAGTCTAGGACTTGATAATGGTTTTTGAGAGATTGATCCTTATGATGTTATATTAATAGCATGTATATGTGTGTTTGTGATAGGATTATATTCCAGACGATCATGCAGAATAATTGAGGCAACTGCATTATGGTCCTTCTCTCGAGGTAAAAGAGGAGTTTACATTTCAAATTTGCATGAGTGAACAAATTGTTAATTATGTATATGTATGAACTCATGCATTGCCTTGCCATAAATGTGTTAAATGTTTGAATTGATAAAGTGATGAATGATGGCTTGGCTTATGTTGATTGTTATGAAAATATATATATATACATATATATATATGATGTTAATGATAAGTGTTTGATTGTCCCTTGGTTGGACATGAATTAAATGATGGTGAAAATCTATGAATAGATGAGTTAAATAAAGTGTAGAGGATTGTTTTGAGATGATTGTGTAGCAAAATGAGTGAGGTAGTGATGTGGAGTGTTGTTAAAACCTCCCATACACAATTGAAGGTTTAAGATTGAGAATAGAGAAGGATGATTCTTGAAATAGGCTTAAGAACATGAATAAATGTGTGTATGGTGTTGAATTAGGCCAACTATGTATGAGGAAGATATTGACATGTGAAAAGGAGTGAAAAACTGAGTTTTTAGGTGTGTACTAGTGATCTCGCTCAAGCAAGAGTCCTCTGTATCAGGGGAGTGGTCTCTGGACCAATTTCACTCAGGTGAGGGGGAGTCTCGCTCAAGCGAGACGCGTGCAACATGGAAGAATTAGCTACTGGACGAATCTCGCTCAAGCGGGTATGGCCGCGCTTGAGAGAGCGAAAGAGGAGTTGGTTCTGGATGAAGCTCGCTCAAGCGAGTGGTGAGGTGTACTAGGTCTCACTTGAGCGAGCGAGCAAGAATGGGATACTAGATAATTTTTGCTCAAGCGAGCGTGAGTCGCTTGAGCGAGCATGAGGGGTCTGATACTAAAACCCTACTCGCTCAACCGAGTGACTAGTTGAAAGGAATTTCGCTCGAGCGAGCAAGTCTGATATTAGACACTAGAGGAATCTCGCTCGAGCGAGAGTGGCTCGCTCAAGCAAGAATGGGGTCTGATGCTAGAAAACTCCTTCGCTCAAGGGAACTAGGGACGCTCAAGCGACCCACCTCATTCTCGCTCAAGCAAATGTGGGTCTCGCTTGAGCGAGTGGCCTCAGAATTGAATTTTCTTGCATTTTCTTATTTTAGACCTATGTTAGACCCCTTCCTTTATATTGTGAGATATCTGAGGGAATGTATAGAGGTATATAATCGTGATATGATATAGTGGTGTTTGATATGGATTAAAACATTAGGATAATTCATCTATGCTCATAATGTATAATGGAAAAACATAAATGTTCACCACCTAAAATGGAATAATAAAAGAAGGATAATGAGAATATGATGATAGGTTATGAGATATACCCTTGGGTGAATATGAACCCAATAAAAGAATGATTAAACGATGAGGTGTTCGTTATAAACCGATGAATCAAAGATGACAAGGGTAATGTGTAATGACAGATGATGTTGTGGATCATTCCTTGAGTAAAGGATAATCGTTATTATTCATAAATTGTTGTGTACCATTGTGAGTAATACAAATGTAATCTTGTATGTGTGGTTTGTAATATAATAATGAAATGTTGTGAATGCCACATCAATATATATATATATATAGATGAGACAATGGTAATGAATAATGAGATGAAAACCCACTAAATAAAAGTGTGTTAATATCGATGAATATTATGAAATGGTGTAATGCCATTGTGGTTGATTTCAAGTATTGACTTGCATGTATGGTATGAAATATATGTGAAATATGTTGAATGATAATGCCACAATACAAAACTTGAAAACCATTGCTAAAACCAACAATGATAAAATCCACTAAGGTGTGTATGGTGGTATTGGTGATTATGGTGATGATGATTGATAAGTGGCATTTAGGATGCATAGTGTGAGAAATGCATTTGATTTTTATTGCATTGCATCCATGGCATATCATAGCCGTCGATGTTGGAACGTTAGGGGAAATCCCTCGGTCGTCCCAGTGGGAGGGTGGCTCAATGTACGAGCAATTTGTTGTATCCCCTGTGACTCGGTGTGTAAGTCATGAAGCCGCCAACGTATTGCTACGGGGAGCTACATGTGGCCGACCCTTGTGGGGGTGGCTCTTGATGAGCAGGTGGCCCTGGTGGTCCATTGGATCACAGCTACCATGATATGAGATATGGTCGACCCGCAACACCATATATTGATTATGTTGTTTACCGCGGTCATGGTAAAAATGGCCAGGTGTTGCATTATGGGCGATGCGGTTCGATACCAGTAAACATATGGTGATTATGCATGCATTATGATATATGTGTACGCATTTTACTACTGTAGTAGAGGCATGGTATGTGATCATGCTTGACCCACATTTGGTGTTTATTCCCACAGTCGGATCCGCATTTGTTGTCTATTCCATTGTGCATATGCATTAGCTTTAAGAGCATTTGCATATAGCATGGAGATATGCCAAATGATGATGATGATTGAGATTATGGTATGGTAGTGATGTGATGGGTAATTGAGTACCTAAAAGACCACATAAAAATTTATAAATGATATGAGTATAATAAAAAGATATCGAATATGATGATATATATGTTATGGCCCATTATAATGTAGGGCATAATTATTATGATTGATGATAATGATGATAGCCCATGGTGGCTTTGAGAAAAGACCCGAATGGTCAATGTTGATGATGTTGGCCCATTGTGGCATTGTGATAGATGTGTATATGCTTGCTTTGCTATGACTTGGTTAATGAATATGAAATATGTATGTGTTGTTGAATTAACAATTTATGATGATCATTGATGTGTTTAGCAAAGCATACATGATGTTGATATGCATATACACATAATGTTAATTGTATTCATATCGTCATTTGAAATGTATAACTCACTCTCCCATGTGGTCTACTTTTTAGTATTGATGCAGGGATATCATGGGACGAGAATGTTTATAAAGTAAAGCTTTTGGGAAGGTAAATAGTGGTAACAGAATGCCTTGGTCGGCAGTGGTTGTAATTATTGTATTGTGAAATAAAATGTGTATCATAGTGATGATAATTATTGATATTGATGGATGTATTGTAAATGATAATATAAGTAGGCAATATATTGATATTTAGGTATTGGGATTCATACCCATTTGATGAATATAGTGACATTGGACATGTAGCCTATTTTGGAATGTATAAGTGTTGATAGTACATGATATTGAGATAGAATTGAATATGGTCAATTATGAATACAAATATTGGAGATGTATGTTGCATGACCATATAGATGTATATATATATATATATATATATATATATATATATGGCATTGCATGATTATAATTTCTATTGTGGCCTAATGGGCTAGTGTTGTATGGTTGCATGCTTTGCCGAGCCTTTTCTCATATCTTCATATATGAGACTAGGCGTGTGCCCGGTATACACATTCTTCTTCTGCTATAAACTTTGTTATTTCTGTATACCGTATGGATAAATTATTTACCGATCCAGTTATCGATAATCAAATCTCACCTTTTGGTTTTCTGTGGTTCGAGTCTTGATGTAGTCATGTTGGTGTTTTGAAAATATTTTGAACGCGAAACATTTATTCGTATTTTTATTGCTTAATTACTTAGATTACATCGAGATTCAAGTCCAGAAAATTAGGGTGTTACAATTGTTGTGGAGGTGGAAACTCACCCTTACGCTAAATTTTTCCAGACATCATGGAGATGGACGCAAACTTCACATCGAGGACCGGCTAGACTCTCCTTGGATCAAGAACGAATAGAATAGGTTATTTTATTTTCTTTTATGGGAGCCTGTGTGCCCCTTTTACTTTCAATTTGTACAATTGCTGTTATGACCATATGTTATGTATACGATGTATCTATTCCACCAAGTTTTCTTATATAAAAAAAAAACTTCCACAATTTTTCTAAAACTCGTAACCTCTCAGTTGACCAGGATAATCTAGTGGAAGGGATCGTCCTAGTTGACAGAGGGTGTTACAGACCTCCTTAAATAAGTTCATTAGGATGAGGGTCTAAGTAACCGAATTAATTATAGGGTGACTAAGGAATATCATGGTATACTTAGTTGGACCAATTAGATTGGACTAGAACAAACAAATGACACTTAAAGAGATAAGACTAGCATACTAAAAAAGAAACCAACATCTGATTATAAGACTAGGATCAGATCAATACTTCCTCATGATAAGTAACACTTTGATTAGTGATATTATTTAAAAGTAGTATTTATTCAACTAAAACCATAAGAGATAGTATATATCAAGGTCAACTCTAGGAGACACTAATAATATAGGACACGTTACTTGACTCCATAACTAAAATATTATTACTAATATTTAGAAATAAAGCTTATCCTTACAGTTAACTCACACTTGAAATAGGATATGGGAATAGACTTGGATCAAATACCACCCAATAAGAATAGGTGCTCAAGTAAGCTTAAAAGGAGATCTATAGGTAAGAAGATTGTGACTCTTAGAAGATAATAAACTTTATAAAACATGACTTAAATAGTAGAGGAACAGAATAAACAAGGGAGAGTAGTAAGGGATGGTTAAGTAATTACCGTGGGATAATCAGGTGAGACAAGTAAAGAATGTACTGACTGTATTTCAATGTTAAGTAATTGTGATGATATTGACATTGTCTGATTACACTATGGAATATGTCTATGTGATATGATACGATGGTGTATCAGAAAATAAAAACTAATATGTACCCATCACGGTAATGAGTCCCATAATGAAAAACGAGATAGGAGATATGGAACAAAATGAGTATGAGGATGTGATGAGAAGTACCTAGTGAAAGAATGGATTGATTGCATGGTCATTTTCATTCTCAACTACTAGTTACTATGAAAGTGATGAGATTGTATACCCACTATAAAGAAATACCCAACCTTTAAAAAGCCCAACTACCATAATTCTTGACTTACCTACACAACCAATAATACCTATTTCTTAGACCTGATCTATAGCTATGAAACTAAGGGTATTGAGAATGAAAATGAATCATTGGTGGGACCCTATTGGCGATGAGGATTAAGAGAAAGAATAAGAATTTTGTGTGAGACATGCATCATTACATGAGAATGATTGATTGAGAAACTAGAGCATGTGTAACATCCCTAATTTTATATAAATGATTAAATATTGGGAATAAATATTAAATAATTACCCGTTGGTTAATTAATATACAAAATGTTGAAAATAAAAATTAAGATTTTTGGGGGTTATTCATAAATTATTGAGGCTTTATCCGCTGAAAATATATACCCAATTAAAATATAGGTGTCAGACCAAGTATCTCCGATTGAGGTACCGTTGGTTAGGGCTGTTAAGAATATTATAGGGAATCTGAATATGTATTCAGAATAATTTTTAGATAAAGTATTGAGCCCGAACGGAGATCTTGTTTGATTTAAAACAGAGAAGTTAAGTGAGGGGTTAAAATTAAAAACTCTAAAACTCTCTTTTTCCCTTCTCATTCACATTGGCCTTCTCCCTCTTTTACAAACACTCTTAATTTCTCTTCACTTCTATTTCCTACTCATCTTCTTCTTTTTCTCCTAAAAACCCACAAGGTAGTGGTGTGCCCTTCCTCCTCCATTTTTCATTTTTCATTGGAGCTTGAAGGAAGCTTATTGCTTGGACCTCTCTCCCCTATTCTCTTCAAATTTTCATGCTATCCTCACCTTCTCTTGGAAGCTCACTCTTTTCATTGCTTAAGGTTAGTTTCTCATCTTTTCTTTGAGCTTGAACCCTTGGTTATGGGTTTTGGGTGTTGGGTGAGTGATTTAATGTGTATGGGTTGTTTAGAGAAGCCATTTATAATAGGAAACCCTAAGGTGGGGTGCATTTAATATGGGTTTTATGAGATCCTTGAGGGGTACATAAAAATGACATGGAAGATAATGGAAAATGATGAATATAGATCATGGTTGTTGGGTTTTGATGAAACCCTAGCTTTGTAAAATAGGGGAAATATGAAATGTAGGTGATGTGCATTTATTATTGATGGGAGATGTTATTTATGATAGGTAATAACCATTAATGATGATGAATGATTGATAGTGATTGTTAAAAACCATTAGTGTAAGAGCCCATTATTGGGTATGGCATTAAAGATGCATAATAATTAGTGAAGGCACCAAACAATAGTGGTTGTGGTGAATTGAATTAAATGAATGAGGTTTAGGAATTTAAAATGGCATAAAGTAACAAGTAGATAATTATGAGCACTTGAGTTTTGGTAGTTTAGATAAAAATTGATTGTGTGGTATATGGTATAATGTAGGGAACAACCCCATCGACAAGGCGGGACCATCAGACCGTGTTGATTTCTACTTCTCTTGAGGTGGGAGGGGGTAACATCTCTAAATGCTTGATTTCATCTATTAGTGATGTGGGTATATGAATTGCGTTATGCTAATTTGGCTTGGATGAATGATTTGCTGATTACTTGATTGAAATGCATTTAGAGTGAATGGTGTTATATAGCCTTGTTTGTGGGATGATGATTATGTTGTTGAATTAACTCATGATTATTGAGAGTTGTTGTTAATGGTTTAGAACCATGATTGTATTGATTTTAATGTTATTGAACATCCCATGATATGTGAATTGATGAATTGTGATTGCCACTAACTAGATATGTATATGAAATCTAATGAATATTGGTGATGGTTGAGAATGATGAGTACCTAGAGTTCCACTAAGTGTTGATGATGAATTGTTGATGGTGGAGTGGCATTTAGGATGCATAGTGCGAGAATGCATTTGATTTGTATTGCATTGCATCCATGGCATATCATTCGCTGTTTACATGGAATGTCAGGGGTTCCAACAGGCAGGCCCAGTGGGAGGGCAACCTAGTGCACGGGTAAATTGTTGTTTTTCCCTAGTGATTCTGGGAATCAGGAAGCTACCCTTAGATTAGTGGCGAGGCACCCTATGTGGTAGGCCTAGTGGGCTAGTGGCTCTGTGATGAGCAAGTTACCTCAGTGTCCGACGGGACATTACTTTCTCAATGTATGTTTGGGAGAGGCTCGTAGCACTTATGGCAAGTAAGGCCATGTTATTGTATCCGCAAGTCACGGGGTGACTAGTGCTACAAATGGGCGATAGCGGTTTGGTACCAGTAAAATATAATGTTAAGCATGCATAGTTGAGATATAAGTGTATGCTTTTACTACTACAATAGGGGCATAGTAGCACACCTATGCTTAACCTACACTTAATATGATATTATTTCCCACAGTCGGATCCGCAATTGTTATTGATTCCTTTGTGCATATACATTAGCCATAAATGCATTTGTATATAGCCGGAGATATGCCTAGTTGGTACCCCGTGGTGGCGGTGGATGATTATTAAATAAAGAGGGAAGATAATTGTGATATTAACATTGAATGTATGATGACCTCTATTGAGAATATCTATGATTTTGACATACGAATTGTGAATGTAATGAATTGGATATGCATAATGTTGAAATGGAATGAGATGATGTGTGAATGAAGCTTATAATGCTTCTTGGGAAATATATGTTATGCATACATGTATATGTTTCATCATAATGTATGATTTTGAATCATTTGGTATATGTTACTCACCTCCTAGTTGCCATTTTAAAGTTTGATGTAGGTATTGATGAAAATCCTACTCTTTTGGAAGGTGAGCAAAGAGAGAGGTAAATATGGAAAAAAAGTGTGAGCCTTGGCTGGCACCTTTTGTAAATCACTTGACATGTGTAGACTTTTATTTTGTATATGATAATTGATTTGTCATGAATCTTGATTTGTGGGTCATGTGTAAAAATTAGACCTATGTGTTTGAAATGGCTAATTTTAGTTATGACCCTAACAATGGATGATATTGATTGTAAATTGAAGGATTATATACCATGTTAATGGATGGATGTTGATACCACGAGGTTTATGTTTATTAACAATGCATATGAGTCTTGTGTATTGTGAACACCTATTTTTATCCAGATAAATAAAACAATTTTTTTTAAAAAAATAATATTAAAAAATTGTATAGTGACTGTTGTATAGTGACCGTTGGAATAGTAACCTCTCCATTTCTATAAATACTCAATCTCTCTTCATTTCCTACCACACTTCTCCTTTCATCAACCTTCTTTCATAATTTTCCTCAAGCAATGACCAATGGGTGTCGAAGCCAGGAGGAAAGAATAATGGAGAGAAACCATGTTTGGTGACTACCTTCTTGCTCCTTGTAGCATGGGTAATAGTTTATCTTTATTGGGTATTTTATTTATGGTCACATGTGTAATAAATAATTTATGTTTCTAAATGATTACTTATTTGTATTCAAAAATTTTTAAAAAAAATTTAAAAATTTAAAAAATAAAAAGGCCTAAAAAATAAATCAGAAAAAATGAAAATAGGCCAAAAAATCAAAAATAGGCCTAAAAATCCAAAAAAATGAAAATAAAAAACAAAAAAAGAAAAAAAGAAAAGAGGTTTTCGGTGGTTTATTGAGGTGGGACCTAGTTTGGTAGGATAATTGGAGAAAATTAAGGAAATTAACATTAAATTTGGACAAATTGAAAAAATAGGAAAGTGATGTCATTTTATAAGGAATCCAAGGCCAATTTACTTCTATAACTATGACATGATGCTAAGGTAAAAGGAGGAGAAGAAGGAAAAAGAGGTGAAAGAGTGTTAAATTTTTGTAAGATATTTTAGAAGTTTTTGCTTTCTAAATTTATGCTATGGAATTGTTGTTAGCAAAATGAGTGTGTCATTCTAGTATGTCTTAGTATTAGAGCTGGCAAAATGGGCTGGCCCGCATGGGCCGGTCCGAACTCGCCCATAAAAATATAGTGTGCGGGCTTAAAATAAAAAATTAAAATCAATATGTGAAAAAAAAGCCTGACCCTAAAAAAGCCCAAAAAAAATGGCCCGAGTGCGGGCTGGCCCGTGTGGCCCGCGGGCGGCCCGATTATTTTTAAAAAATAAAAAAATAATTTTTAGTTAGGTTAGGTGTTTGCTTTTGTGACTTTTATTATGGACTTTTATGAAATATATGATTCAACTTTGTGCATTTTGTTTTCTTTGATTGATTTTGTAATTTTATTAAAAAGCATAATATAGAAAGTGAAACATAATGCCATCTCCATAAGATAATATCACTTTATGTCAACACCAATAGTTATGTAGTTCATAACTTCACCTTAATAAGGTTTTACAATGTTGCCGTTGTGAATTGATAATATCACTTTATGACTTCAACAATAGTTATGCGCTACATTATATGCATTTTTAATTTGATTACGACAAAACTTGAAGCTGTATGTCCATAATTTTTTAGCTATAGCCTATATGTTTACACAAATCATTATCTTTGATATATGCATATTTTTTTAATCATGTGCCTTTCTCATTTGGTAATGTCGTTTTAATTAAAACTTTTTCCAGCTAATTTAATTAAATAGTATTATTACATAGAACAATTTTTTTATAAATTTATTTTTTTTACTTTTTTAAGTGGGCAGCCCGAAGTGGCCTGTGGCCTGTTGAGGGCCGAGCTAGGGCCTTTAATTTCAAGGCCTGAATTTTTGTGGGCCTTTTTTTTCCGGCCCTAAATGACCCGCAGCCCGATAAAGCCCGGCCTGTTTAGGGTCGCCCGCCCAAATTGTCAGCTCTACTTAGTATGTAAGCTTTGCGAGCCAAAATATTGTCTAAGTGTTGTAACCGGTGTCCAAACACCCTTGAATCGAGTCCAAACAAAGCCAAAAGCAAAGGAAATCTACACGAAATTGATTTCCCGAATTCTGTTCTGGTTCCTCTTTAATTGTTTTTGTACTAAGGTATTTTTTAATTAATACGAGAATATTTATTTATCTTTATTTAATTCTTATTTATTTTTCTGCACTTTTATTTTTCTTTATTTATATTCCTGCACTTTATTTTCCAACACTTTATTTTCCAGCACTTTATTTTTCTGTAGTTATTTATCTTTTTATTTATTTTTCTACATTTTTAATTTTATTTATTTATTTTTTTATACTTTTATTCTTATTTATTTACTTTTCTGCACTTTATTTTTCTGTAGTTATTTATCTGTTTATTTATTTTTTTATATTTTTATTTTTATTTATTTACTTTTTGTACTTTTATTCTTATTTATTTAGTTTTCTGTACTTTTATTTTTCTTCATTTATGTTTTTACACTTTATTTTTCTACACTTTACTTTTTTCCAGTTATTTATCTGTTCATTTATTTTTCTGTATTTTTATTTTTATTTATTTATTTTCCTGCACATTTATTTTTATTTATTTACTTTTTTGCATTTTTATTTCTATTTATTTATTTATTCTGCACTTTTATTTTTATTTATTTTTATTTTTCTACACTTTAATATTTTTATTTATTTATTCTTCTATATTTTATTTTTGTTTATTTATTTTTCTACACTTTTATTTTCATTTATGTGTTTTTCTGCACTTTTATTTTTATTTATTTATCTTTTTGTACTTTTATTTTTATTTATTTATTTTACTACATTTTATTGTTTTTATATTTTATTTTCCTATAGTTATTTATTTATTTATTTATTTTCTTACACTTCTATTTTTATTTTTATTTTTCTATACTTTTATTTTATTTTTCTATAGTTTATTCTTCCATCCTTTATTTTTAGCATTTATTTATTTACTCTATAATAATTTTGAAATTGTCTTTTACATAATCATTTAATTTTATGTTTCATACATATACAATTTCTTGAGTTTTGTTTTTTAAATAATTATTTACTTATTATTATTTATCTTTTCATTTCTCTCTCTTATCTACCCATATTATTTTATTTGTTTATTTTTTTTGATAATTTTCGATTAGCTTTTTTATATACATAATTATCCATTTTATTTATTGCTATGACTTCTTATTATTTTCTCTTAGCAACCTTTTGATAATTAAGAAAAATTATTATCATAAAAAAATAATAAAGAGCAAGACTAACAAATAGTTTGTTATTTATTCATCTATCTTTTTTTTATGTTTGAAATGAGATTAATTTAGATGAGACGTCTTATTAATCTTATTTTTCAAAAAATAATTGAATAAGTTTCATTTGTTAATTTTAGTTACTTAAGTGTATATATTTATTTATTTTCATATTGATGTATTTAATTCCATTTTTTCCTTTTTATGTCTATTCTTTTTTTACCTTTTCATTTATTTATTTGTTTTTCTATGAACCATATATTTCCCAATAAAATCAATGGATTGTTTTTTATTTACTAGAAAATAATGGAGACGAGACGTCTCAATGTATTTTTTATTTATTTTACTATCTTTTAATCACTTATTTGTTTATTTTTTTTCTTTGAACTAAAAAATGATGAAAAATTAGGTGATGTGTTTTATTATTTAATTTTGTTTCATTTTTATTTATATCTTTCAAAATGTCCTCATTATTATGAATATTGTGTGTAAATATCATATATCATTATTTTTTATGAAGGATGAATTATTTAATAATCATTTTTTTGAAAAATTATACATGATCAATTTGGGTAACCATTTTAGGATGGACAGTGTGGGGTGCTAATACCTTCCCCTCCTGTAATTCGACTCCCGGACTAAATAAAATCTCATTTAAAAAAACCAGTGCTATTTATAGGTTTTTATGTTATTTTGCTTGATAAATATTAGTGGCGACTCTTTGAACCCTTTATTTTTTTTAGGACGTCTAAGGGCCTCATTCCAATATAATTTCATTTTTTTATTGTCTTTAACCAGTTCGCGTCGTGTATCGGGACCCCGATCGCGACAGATGACGACTCCACTAAGGACATCTTTGAGAGTCAAGCCCGTTGAATTGATCTTGTGTATTTTATTGATCATTAATTATTTCATCCTTCATATTTATTTATTATGTTATTCTTGTCGTTCATCTAATCTTCTATTTATTTTAGATTTTGTTTTGTTTTTTACTTCTTTATTGCTTTAATTTAGAACCATAGGGTAGAAGACACGTGATATTTGTTTTGTCTTGTGTTTATTCATTATGAAGAATGGGTAAAAATTCAGGTATGAATGCCCCACACACTTCACATTCACTATAATGCACACACTATTAGAAGGGACCCTATTCACGGGCCCCGCAAAAGACATAAGTTAGGAGAGATTATTAGCGGTGTCATTTAGGACGATACGTCCTACCATGATTCGCGTGAAAATCTCAACCGGAGTGTTATCTTAGTTATGACGTCCGCACTAAGTAGGATTCCCTAGTTTTTGCATAAGACTCATAGCTAAAGATCAGAGCTCCGGTAGCCTTCTTAGAACCAATTAGAACAACCACCTTTTAAGGAAACACGATTAAAGAGCCTTAGAGCCAATAGGTGGTTATCTTGTCTAAGACACAATTGGGCAGACATTCCTTTTATCTTCTATTCATTCGCACAAAGTTTTCCTTTTAAAAAAAAATGATCAAAAAAATGTACATTGTCTAGACTTAAGTCATGATAAATATTATCACACTGTTATGTGAGGATGATATTTATCAAACCTTTTTCTTTGTTAATCTGATTTATTTATTTCTTTTATTAAAGATGAAATTTAAATATTGGTAAGTATCATAAAAAAATGGAATTTAACATGAGATCAAGTGATCAGGAAGTGAAGGCAACTGGTTTGAAAAATTTGTTACACCTCAAAATCATGAAATCAAGATGGATATTACTCAGAAAGTGACCTTTGCAAGGAAGTATGGAAAGATCCTGAAATTCCTGGAGGTTGAAGTGCAAGAAAGGGCTCTTACTACTCTAGCCCAATATTATGATTCCCTTCTCCGCTATTTTACATTCAAGGACTTCCAATTCGCTCCTACTCTAGAAGAATTTGAGCAGATATTTGCCTTTCCATTGGAGGATTTGAAACCTTATCGACGGACCGAAGATCATGCTTCTATTTTTAGTGTAGCTCATGTTCTCAAGATAGACCCTAAAATTCTTAAAAAGGCTCAATTAAACAAGAATCAGATTTCAGGCTTCGTGCTAACCTTCTTTGAGCAGCAACTCCTTAGTTAGGCAGGGAAAGGGGAATGAGATGTCTTTATTGACACTTTGGCATTAGCCATTTACGGTGTGGTCATTTTCCCTAGTCTTGATAATTACATTGATTTCAAGGCAATTGATGTTTTCCTGGCTCGAAAGTTTAGAGGAGAAAGTTCCATTACCGTTGTCTTAGCTGACATCTATTGTACAATGGATTCTTGTCACAACCGGAATGGGAAGAAGATTGTCTGTTGTTTACCTGCCTTGTATCTGTGGCTTACTTCTCATGTACTCAATCAAGTTAGCAAGATCGAATGTCTTCTCTCTGATTTGAAGCTCCTTCGGCTAACTAAAAAGACTAATAGGGAATGGGCAGGACATCTAGCAGGTTTGTCTGTAAACATGATTTGGTGGTACCCTCAGTGGATGAATATGGATTCCATTATTTACTGCTGCTGGGAATTTCCCAATATACCTCTCATAGGAACTCAAGGATGCATAAACTACAATCCTGTCATTACAAATAGACAGCTTGCTTATCCTATGCTTTAACCTCCGGAAGAAGAAATGGTAGCACCTTTCCTTCATTACTATATAGAGGGGAATAGTGCTCCTGTTATCCAAACTGTCATTGAGGCTTAGGCCAAGGTTCATAGGAAGGGAAAAGAGTTGGGTGTCCGAAGTTATGCCACAAAGGAAAGTTACCACCAATGGATTTCAAATAGGGTAGCTATTATCAAGTTACCCTTCAAAGATTATAGTGCTCATGTAAAAAATAAACTTCCCACTGAAAGAGAAGAGATTAAAAACCTGAAAAGTAAGCTAGCTGAAATGACGAAGAAAAATCAAGCATTAGAGGACGAACTAATCAAGATTAACCAAGACAATGCTTCCCTTAAGAGAAAAAGGTGTGAATTAGAAACTGCCTTTGAAGATGTTAGTAAGAAGCAACGAATTGAAAGAGAATATACGAAGTAATTGGATCAATGCCTCCAAATAGTGAACAGCCAATTGAAAACCAAAGAGAAGCAAAAGGATGATATATTGGCTGACAAAGGGCGATTATGAGAAATTTTAGCCAAGACAAAGGAAGAAGCTCAAGTTCAGAAGAACCTTATGCAAGCACGAATTGATGAACTGGAATGACAAATCAGAGATGTCGTCAATGCTTGCGAGTATGAGCTTAATGAGGAAAAATAGCAAGCCATAGAAGATAAAGATAGATATGAAGAGATTACACATTTAATGACAATAGAGAGGGTTGAGATGGAAAGTATTGTCTATTCTTGGAGAAACCGTTTTTCTAATTTGGCTGGTCTTGCCAATAGAACACTTGGAGATATTCCTCACCTATTGAACAAGGCTGAAGCGATGATGAATCCACTTTCTACACCGGAAGAAATTATAACATTTATTCAATACTACAAGGGGCGATTGGATGAAATGAAGGTCTTGATTGCTAGAGCGAGAGAAAATTGATTTTGATTTGTTATAACAAATAATGTATTAGAACCTGTTGAACAATTAATAAATCTCATGTTGAATTTCCATTTTTCCTAACTTAGTACTTTAGAAAAAGACATTCTAAAAGAAAGGTTTATCTTTGCTTATCGATGTTTAAAATTCATCACGTATTTACTTTATGTCTCTTTATGTCATTTAACATTATTTGTTTCTATGCTAAGGGGGTTTCTTTGTACTTACCCATATCACGGGTACGGAAGGTTTAAGGCATCCTTATAGGACTAGACTGCAAGCAAGGCTCATGGCAAAGACGAAACCATCCATAGTAGACGATTTAAGGAATGAGGTCAATCAGCTCAAGGAGTAAATGGTAAAGATGGTCCAGCTTCTTGAGAAAAAGGTCACAGAAGGGGGATCCTCCGTAGCAAGTGGGGATCCTTATGCTACCTTGCAAGATCAGGAAAGAAATCCTATACCCTTGACCATACATACAAATAACCCTGTTCCAGTAATGGAATCTCAACCCGTCCAGCACCCGCCTTATGGTATGCCATTTCCATATTTTGTTTCCCAAGACGGGAATGCTCAGCAAACATATGCATGGCCTCCATACGGTTTACCTCAAGGATATTACACTAAGAATCCTAACCCTACTCAGGAAAATCCTTCTGCCGCCCAACGAATTCCCAACCCCCAGACATCTAACCCTCCAATTACCAATCAAACAATAACCATTCCCCAAAATACTCAAACTCAACCATAAACCACCCTACAATCCAATATTATACATCCAACTATTCCATTCAACCCATTCCAACATGCCTACCTACATATGACACACCAGCCATCTGTCCATTAAGATCCTGCCCAAAATGCTCCCCTCGGTGGGTACTACATATCTGCGCAATCATTTGACAATGTATTTGTCAGAAGACGGATGCATATTCTCATGATGATAAGCTACTAATCCACTTCTTCCAAGATAGTCTTGCTGGGCCGAATCTTAGCTGGTACACACATCTTGAAAGGACTCGCATCCGATGTTGGAAGGACTTGGCAGATGCTTTTCTTAAGCAATACAAGTATAATATGGATATGGCATCAGATAGACTCCAGTTGCAAAATATGTCCAAAAAGAAAATGAATCCTTCAAGGAATATGCTCAGTGGTGGACAGAATTAGCAGCCCAAGTGGAACTACCTTTGATCGAAAAAGAGCTTGTTGCTATGTTCATTGATACTCTCCAGGCACCCTTCTATGACAGAATGCTTAGGAGTATCTCATCAAACTTCTCTGATATAGTAGTGATTGGAGAAAGAATTGAAAGTGGGATAAGAACTGGCAAAGTTCCCCAAGGAGCATTTAGAACATCCACAACAGGGAAAATCGCAACTGGGGCAGTAAAAATAAGAGGCGGAGAAACAAATTTTGTATATGGCAACCCAAGGCCATTAAATCCCACCATCTACCAACATCCATATGTTTCCAATCACCCCATCCATCCTACAGACCTCATCCATACATAGTTGCTACTTCTGGAACCCTATCATTTCTATATCCACAACCTTATCAATCACCACCTAACTAAAATTTTAGAAATCCCTTACCTTCAACACAATAGTGGGTACCTAATCCCAATGAAAATCCCACATCAAGAAAACCAAACAACGAACGTGCACCCGCACAGTTCAACCCAATTCCCATGTCATATACTGAATTGTTACCACTTCTTATCAAGAATACTTTGGTTGTACCTTGCCCGATGAAACCAATGGAACCACCGTATCCTAAGGGATACGACCCTAATGCTAAATGTGATTATCATGGTGGAGCACCGGGTCATTCAATGCAAAACTGCATCACCTTTAAATACAATGTCCGAGACTTGATTAAGGCAAATGGCTTAATTTTCAGGAGGTAAATCCGAATATCTTAACCAACCGTCTACCTAATCATGGGACCTCAGGAGTAAATGCAGTCTTGGAGGACGAGGAAATTAGTCGTGTTAAAAGAGTAGCGGAAGTGAAAAACTCTTTTCCTTGGATATACACTCAACTTTCCAAGAGAGGAATGATAACCAAAATTCCAAATCTTAATCTTGATCAAGTGTCCACTGATCCTAATTTTCTTGATGCCTTGCAAGGATTATTGGACACACATTTGGTAGAGATTTACGGTCGCCCTCATGAAAGTACAAATATGATCCAAGAAGAATGCGACTCTAGCTCAGTCAACCTAGGTACACTAAAGCCTCTAGTGCTCTACTATGACAAAGGCATTCGGCCTATTGTTTAACATTCGTCCTTGACAGTTAGGACCCCATCTCCATTTTTGTACAAAGATACCCATGCAATACCATGGAAGTATGAGGTGGATGTAATCCCTCAACTCCTAAAAGAATTATCATCCTCGGTAACCAATATTTTTGAGACGAGTGGAATGACTAGGAGCGAACAGATTTATGCTCCTGAAAACTTGAGAAAGGAGGATATGCCTGTAAGTGAAAAAGAAAGTTTTGGTAAAGACAAAAAACAAGACCCTCTTAAGGGAATAACAGAGAAAAATACTTGTGAATTCTTGAAATTTATTAAGCAAAGTGAATACCAAGTCATCGACTAGTTAAATCATACTCTTGTAAAAATATCCTTGTTATCTCTCTTATTGGATTCAGAACCACATCGTGGAAGGTTATTGAAAGTCCTGAATAAAGCACATGTTGCAGAAGATATTTCACCGGAGAAGTTCGAAGGGATAGTGGGGCATGTTGCCTCAAATGACTACTTAACTTTCATTGATGAAGAGATACCTACCAAAGGGAGAGGTCATAACAGGGCATTACACATCTCTGTCAAGTGTCGGGATCATATCCTAGCCAAGGTTCTAGTTGACAATGGTTCCTCTCTGAATATCATGCCAAAGTCCACTCTAAATCAATTCTTTTTTTATGAGACACATGTGAAGCCAAACTCAATGGTAGTAAGAGCTTTCGACGGCACTCGAAGAGAGGTCATTAGAGATATTGAGATCCCCATCCAAATGGGCCTATGCACCTTCAACATATTGTTTCAAGTGATGGATATCAATCCTGCTTATAGCTACTTATTGGGGAGGCCTTGGATACATTCTATCGGTGTGGTTCCATCTACCCTCTATCAAAAGCTAAAATTTATGGTAGACAACAAGCTAATCATTGTTTTTGGTGAGGGAGATTTCCTCATTAGCAAGCCTATGTCAACTCCATACATAGAAGCGGCCGAAGAGAGTCTTGAGACTTCCTTCCAATCATTGGAAATTGCTCATACCACTTATATGAGTGAAGGGTTACAACTAGCTCATCCTTCTAAAGCTTCTATGATGGTGGCTAAAGTAATGATGAAATCTGGATTCTAGTCAGGGAAAAAGCTTGGGAAGATGCTTGATGGAGGAGTAGAACTGTTATGGGCTAAGGATAACAAGAACGGCTTTGGGCTAGGATATCAGCCATCGCCAATGGAAAGAGAGAAGGTCTTCATAGATAAAAGAGAAAAATGACTTGCACGGTTAGAAAATCGAGAACCCCTAACTGCAAGGATCCCTATCTGTGACCTTTATCAAAGCTTCAGGAGCGCAGGCTTGACCTTTATCCAAGGGTGAAGAGGACTTGATTTACCTTTGTTCTTCAGATATTGTGTTGTGTAATTGGGAAGTCGTTGAGTTTCTAGAGATCATAAATTTCACTCCAGAGTAATTGTTTGCTTTGTAGGTTTCTGTTTGAATCCTTTAGTCATGCCTAAAGCCTTAGGACAAATTTTCAATAATGGCAAAAGCATGTTTCCTTTATCATTTCAAATAAATAAATATTAAGTTCAATTGTTATTTTCCTTATTTTGCCTTTTTATATTAAATAAATTGTAGATCTGAAATTGAATCCCAAAATAATAAAATTGCTTTCTCCCATCATGATTTTGATCCAACAAGTCTGATGAACCTTCCCTTGAATTACTAAGGCTGTTAGATCAGGAAGCTAAAGAAATTTCTCCCTATCTAGAAATTGTTGAAGTCATAAATTTGGGGAGTGGAGAAAACAAACAAGAAATCAAGATTGGCACCTCTTTGAGTAGTAAACATAGGAGGGAATTAATAGAATTATTGGTCGAATTCAGTGATGTGTTTGCTTGGTCGTATCAGGATATGCCGGGATTAGATAACTGCATTGTTGAACACAAGTTGCCATTGAAACCCGGTTGTGTCACCATAAAGTAGAAGTAGAGAAGGATAAAGCCAGAAATGCTCTTGAAAATTAAAGAAGAGATAACCAAACAGTTGGATGTTGGGTTCTTGACTATCTTTAAATACCCTGAATGGGTGGCCAACATTGTTCCGGTTTCAAAGAAGGATGGGAAGGTATAAATGTGTGTTGATTACTGGGATTTGAATAGAGCTAGCCTAAAGGATGACTTCCCATTACCACATATTGATGTTCTTGTTGATAACACGGCCCAACATTCCATTTTCTCATTCATGGATGGATTTTCTAGGTATAACCAAATCAAGATAGCACCCGAGGACATAGAAAAAACTACTTTCATTCCTTTGTGGGGAACCTTCTATTACAAAGTGATGTCTTTTGGGTTGAAAAATGTCGGTGCCACTTACCAAAGAGCGATGGTAACTTTGTTTCACGACATGATGCATAAAGAGATAGAGGTTTATGTGGATGATATTATTGCCAAATCCAAATCCAAAGAAAGTTACTTGATTGTCCTACGAAAGCTCTTTGAACACCTGAGAAAATTCAAACTCAGGTTGAATCCGGCTAAATGCATTTTTGGGGCCAACTCTAAAAAGTTGCTTAGGTTCATTGTCAGTGAGAAAGGAATTGAAGTGGATCTCGATAAAGTAAAGGCCATAATGGAAATGTTTGTTCCTAGTATAGAAAAAGAAGTCTGTGGGTTCTTAGGAAGGTTGAATTATATAGCCCATTTCATATCTCAATTAACGGCTATATGTAAACCAATCTTTAAGTTACTACATAAGAATCAACCGATGCAGTGGAATGATGAATGTCAAGAAGCTTTTGATAAGATAAAGCAATACCTGTAAAACCCACCTATCCTGGTCCCACCAACTCCAGGAAGACCTCTTCTTTTGTACTTAACCATGCTAAACGAGTCCATGGGATAAGTACTAGGGCAACATGATAAATCAGGAAAGAAAGAACATACCATTTACTATTTAAGCAAGAAGTTTACGGAATGTGAGGCGAGATATTCAGATGTGGAATGAGCTTGTTGTGCACTAGCATGGGCAACCCAGACAATACATGTTATGTCACACAACTTGGTTGATATCTAAGATGGATCTCATCAAATACATCTCTGAAAAACCGGCATTAACTGGGAGAATAGCCGGATGGCAAGTTCTTTTGACTGAATATGATATTGTTCATGTCACTCAGAAGGCTATAAAAGGAAGTGCCTTGGCAAATTACTTAGCCCATCATCCCCTTAAAGGCTACCAACCAATGTCATTCGAATTTCCTGATGAAAATATTATAATGCTATTCAAAGAGAAAGATTATCCTGAAAAAACTTGGACTTTGATGTTTGGTAGAGCATCAAATGCATTGAGGCATGGTATTGGAGCCATTCTAATCTCACCAGATGACAAGCTTTTCCCATTCATTTCTAGACTTTACTTTGATTGCACCAATAATATTACAGAATATGAAGCTTGTGTTTTGGGAATTCGGGCAGCACTTGAAGCAAGGGTGAAATCTCTATAAATATATGGAGATTCCTCCTTGGTGATTCATCAATTGAAAGAAGAATGAGGTACTAGAGATAGAAAATTAATTCCTTATCAAGCTCACATCATGGAACTAATCAAAGGGTTTGATGAAGTCTCTTTTCATCATATTCCTCGGGATGATAACTAGTTAGTCGATGTTTTGGCCATGTTGGCTTCCATGTTCAACGTAAGCAGGGAAAATAACATGCCCCTCATCGAGATTGAAAGACGTCTCAAACCTGCATATTATCATGTGATAGAAGAAGAACCCGATGGGAAAGCATGGTTTCATGACATCAAAAATTACATTTAAAATCAAGAATATCCCCCTAGTGTTTCAGAAAATGATAAAAGAACCCTCAGGTGCCTAGCCATGAATTTCTTTGTGACTAGGGATACACTTTATAAGAAGAATTATGATTCTGTTCTCTTTTGTTGCGTTAACGTGACAAAAGCTAACAAAATCATGAAGAATATTCATAAAGGACCTTTCGGAACGCATGCAAGTGGGCATTCAATTGTAAGAAAAATTCTCAGAGCTGGATATTATTGGATGACGATGGAAAATGATTGTCATAACTATACCAAGAAATGTCATAAGTGTCAAACCTATACAGACAACATTCATGCACCACTATCTTCTCTGCATGTTCTAACTGTGCCTTGGCCTTTTGTTATGTGGGACATAGATGTTATTAGTCCCATTGAACCAAAAGCATTGAATGGGCATCGTTTTATTCTTGTGGCCATTGATTACTTCACTAAGTGGGTAGAAGCAGCTTCCTATGCCAATGTAACAAAAAACGTTATGGTCAAATTCATCAAGAGAGAATTGATTTGTAGATATGGTTTGCCAAGTCAGATTATCATTGATAATGGCACGAACCTGAATAATAAAATGATGGATGAACTATGTGAAGAGTTCAAAATCAAACATCTCAATTCATCTCCATACAGACCCAAGATGAATGGAGCGGTGGAAGCTGCTAACAAAAACATAAAGAAAATCATACAAAAGATGGTTGAAACCTACAAAGATTGGAGTGAGTTACTTCCTTTTGCTTTACATGGGTATCGTACCTCTGTACGAACTTCGACAGGGGCAACACCCTTCTCATTGGTGTATGGTATGGAAGCTGTTTTACCAATAGAAGTGGAAATTCCGTCTTTAAAAGTAATCATGGATGCCAAATTAGAAAAAGCTGAATGGGTTCGGTCCCGGTATGATTAACTAAATTTAATTGAAGGGAAAAGGTTAACTGCTCTCTATCATGGGCAGTTATACCAAAAGCGTATAAAGAAAGCATACAAAAAGAAAGTGCGACCTCATCAATTTTATGAAGGTGATTTGGTACTAAAGAAGATCTTGCCAAATCAAAATGATCACCGAGGCAAATGGAGGCCAAATTATGAAGGACCATTCGTCGTAAAGAAAGCCTTTTCTGGAGGAGCTTTGATTTTGATGAACATGGATGGTGAGGAGTTATCTTTCCCAGTCAATTAGGATGCATTCAAGAAGTATTATGCTTGAGAATACTCTAAAAGGATAGGGTAGTCTTTATGTCCTCCAAAAGTTTGGATTGAAATTATGATGTAAACCTGTAATTTTCCCAAGTAAATATATGGAATTCTCAATTTCAGTTCCAATCTTTGTTTTATTAGGTTTCATTAGCATGCATTTTGTGAAAATATATTTTTTTAAACTATGAAAAGCATATTTTCAGTCTCAAACAAGCTTGATACTTCCCAATTACGCAGACCTTGGTAATCAAAGATATTCTACTCTGCCATGAGTAATAACGAGTCCCATAAGGATTATGGGTGTCACCTAGGGAAACAAGATCATTAACCTTTGGTTTTTCACTTGATTATTTTCCATGCAGGATTAAGACATGCCCCCCAATTTCTTTTCTCATAGTTCTCAAAGGATTCAAGATGTAGTCAAACCTATTACAAGAAAGTCATTCAAAGATTATTCTCATATTTTCTCTAGCTGATAGGCTATAACAAGGACAAATGTTCCCCATGAAGAGTCAAGATCAACAGTTTCAGTCTATCACCTAACCCCAGTAAAGGTGATCTACTAGGATATAAAAAGGGAATCCTTGTATTCACTCAGAACCTCCAGTGAGTCATATGACTAAAAAGTCAATCTCTTTTAAATCTCAGTCCTTCAAAAATCTCAACCTCAAGAACACGCTTTTCTTGAGTACAAATTTTAAATTTCATACCATTCAGTTTCCTCTTGCAAAAATTGAACATATATCCTTCACCGTAAGTCACAGTGTCAAAGACATTTCCCCTAGGTCTTGCTTCATGTCCAAGCCTCAGGTACCCATTCCTAAGCTATGTTGTCTAGTCAAAATATGTCGGGTGACAGGTGCCCGCAAGCGCACGGGTTATGTCGCGTAATATAAAAGATTATCGTTCTCCACAGGGACTGTGTTCAAAGTACCAGCATGTTGAAATTTAATTATATATTTTTGTAAAATTAAACAAATTAAAGTTGCACAGAATACAAATAAATAAAATTTACTTGACACTTAAAAATCAGAGTTGAGAATATCTTGGGATTTTGGGGGATCAAGACTCTATTTTATGTTAATGAATTTTAACTTTTCATAAATAAGAATCGAATTAAGTTTTCCAAGGCGAATTTTCCAAAAGCTAATTGATATGTTCCTCTCAGAATCCTATTAATGTACCTAACCTATGGAAAGCGCCGCTTAATCCTCAGAAAGGCCCATTATCGTTTTATAAAAATCCCTTTTATTTCCTCAAAAGAATTTTGATTACTTTCACGGTTTTACCGAGGTCACAAAAAGCATTTCAAAAATCTTAGGTTTAGTTCAAAGCTTTCCGGTAAAAATAAATCTCTCGATTCTATCTATTACCTAAACTTACTAATATACCCGCAAGTATACAGTTTTATCATTTAGGTTCTTGTTAGGAATCACTAAAAGCATTGAGCATTTTTTTAAACTAAATGGAAAATAGAAATTTATTTAATTCCAAGTCAAAATAACATTAATATAAAATATTATCATACCCCCTTTATCCCAAGATAATTAATTTAGCTACTCATGAAATAATTCAAATTCATATAAATAATGGAAAAATAAAACATACAAGACATGGTAAAAAATAAAGACTTACGGGTTTCTCCAAAAGCTCAGAATAATTTACCACTGTATTTCCTGGTTGCAATATTCCTCCACCAATTACAAATTTAAATACTCACTTTTACAGCCCTCACAACTCTTAAAATAAAATAAAGAAAATAAAAAAGAGAAAGAAAATGAAAAAGAAAGAAAAAGGAACTAAGAAAGAAATAAAGAAAAAAGAAAGAAAGAAAAGAAGGAACGTAAAAAGAAAGAAAACGAAAGAGAGAAAAGAAAGAAAAGGAATTGAATTGAAGTAGTGCTTATGGAAATTGATATGCTCAATTGGCTTCACTTGCTCCTGCATTTATAGGCAAAGGAATGGAGGAATCCAGCTAATGAAAACGCGTTTCAATTGCAAGTGGAAGAAATTTTCGGTGCATGTGAGTTCCAGCTGTGCCAACTTGTTTCCAATTTGCATATTTTAATATTTCCAATAATTCGGTGCTTGGATTTAGTGATGATTGGTGCAGGTGGAGAAATTCCGAGTGAAAAAGTGTTGTTTTTCCACAAAACTGAGTGACAGCTTGCTGGGAGATTGGACGATTTTGTGGCTTGCTGTTGGATGGAGATCTGGACGGTGTTGTGTTGAGTGGGTTGCTGGGTGGTGTTGATTTGAGGGGGCCGGTGTTGTTGTTTGAGGGACAGTGGAGTTGCTGGACGGTGTGGAGAGGAGTATTGCTGGACGGTGTTGTGGATGGAGCCGGTGTTTAAAGTAGATGGGACGGTGTTGGTTTGGGACAGTGTGGAGAAGAGAGTGTTGATGGAGAGGAAAGGGACAGCGGATAGAAGAGAGGGAATGGGATGGTGTTTAGGAGAAAACCGGTCGGTGTTGAGTTGCTTTGAAGTTGCTGTGAGGAGATGAGCAAAGCAACTCCGATTACTTTTATTCCTTCGGAACCGATTGAAGACTGAATCGGAACCGAATGAAAAGTGATTCACTCAGAACTAATTAAAAGGTGGCTCAAAACCGACTGGAAAGTGGCTCACTCAGGATTGGGAAGTCTTCTTTCACTGTTTCACTTGGCTATGTCTCTGGAATTGAACCACTCGGAGAGATCTTGCTCGGATTTCTCAGGAATTCACTCGGACACCTTCCTTTACTCATTCAAATGATAAAATCACATCTTCACTCGAAAGTCCGAGTTGATTTCCACTCGGAATTGACTTCAGTCGTCAATCAACTCACTCGGATATACCTTTCACTCAGAAATTTGGACTTGAAAGACTGGAATCTGGCTGATAGAATTCTTTTCATGTCCGAGCCTTGCTTTGCTCGGAAATTCAGCTTTCTGCCCCAACTCACTCGGATGTCTTCCTTGGAGACTTCTCACTCGGTCTCAGTGTGAAACTTGAGAGTCTGCCCGAGTGTGATTCATTTCCGGTCGGATTTTTCCTTGCTTGATTAAGACACTACTCAGAAATGCCTTGTTCCGCTTGAGAATGCCATTTTCTCCGAATGAAACCACTCAGATTCCTCCTTATTCAGCACTTATTCATTCAGTGGCTTCTATTTGCTCGGAATCAACTCACTCGGGACAGATTTGCCTAGAAAAACAATTTAGACTTGTTTCAATCAACATTTCTTCACTCGGATTATTTGCAATCAGAAAACTCCCACTCGGATTCACTTCAATCAGCAATCCTTTCACTCGGAGAATAGCTTTGGACAGCATCTATTCAACGTCAGTCCCCTTTTTTCACTCGGAATGGACGCAGTCGGGGAAGCTTCCACTCGGAATCACCTCCAACCGAGACTTATTCCATTTCAGCATTGAACCTCCAACAGTCAGCCATTTATCACTCGGAATGGCTTTGACAGGGAACTTTCCACTCGGATTTACCTTCAACAGTGCAGTATTCCACTCGAAAATGCTCCATTCTGAGTCCTTCCACTCGGATTTTGTCATTTCTGAGTCATCCTACTCGGATTTGGTCATATCTGAGTTGGATTTCAATATTCTGAGTCGAGATTCAGCATTCTGAGTCGGAATTCAGCATAAAAAGAGAGTTCTTTCCACTTTGGGCTTGTTCTTCTTGTTTCTTTATCATTTTATGGTCGTTTTTCTCTTGTTTTTGACCCTTTATTGCCTTAATTTCTACAAAATAACATACCCAAGTAGAATAGAGTGGAAAGAAAGCAAAAATCGCAATAAATAAAGGAAATACAGTGCATAATGATTAAAATTCTAAGCAAACTAGATCTATTTTATTGTGTTATAAAGCACTTATCAAAATACCCCAAACCAAAGCATTGTTTGTCCTCAAGCAATCACCATATTCATAAGATAAAATACAGAAAACACTAAGCTTAATAAATTAAGGAATCCAAAACAAAGAAAAAGATTTATTCAAATGCCAATTTTAATTTACTTATGTGAATCAATTTTCAATGTCAAGACTTGAGATACCCTTCTCACAATTTTCACTCAAGTGTTTCAAGGTTTGTGTATCTCTCAAATCATCATAGTCAAAAAATATTACCATAAGCTTGTTAATAAACCAGAAACTCCACAGTTTAGATAAAAAATATGTCAAAGTCTAAAGGTCTTTCAAAGGTTGTAACGTGGCCTTGGGTTGTATTGTTAAGGTAGGAATTTCAAGAAAAATAGAATACAAAAGGGCTTTAATAGTCATGAATGATTCAAATTACCATCATAAATTTAACAGAGCAAATTTTTGAACTTTTATGGACTTTTTGGAATTCATTCAATATTATCCTTTTGATTTTCTTTTTTTTTCTTTTTCTTGCTTTTCGTTGCATTCAATACATATTTTTCTTAAGTCCTTTTTTTTTATTTCTTTGCTCCACTAAATTTCCAACTTTTTCACCATTAAGAGAATATCAGTCAATGAAAGGTTTCAAGGAAACATTTTTGCTTTTAGGCTCAAAAGGGGCAACTAGGGGTCAAATTATGCAAAAATTCGGAGGCTTAAGAATAAGACCTAATTGTGCCTTTATCATCCTAAGACATATAATCAAAAACCATTTTGAATCGATTGAAAAACAAGTTCTAGAATATTAATGACTATGAGATTCACTCAATCAAGAAAATATGGGTTTTGAAAATTTGTTTGATAAATAACCCATTTTGGCTCAAGTCTAATCATGGAAAGTCTTTTCAAAGAAAATTTTAATCACATAAAGTTCATTTAAGCATTTATTTGGCATTTAAACAATCAAAATTTGAAAATTTTACTCAAAATTTTGGGGTCCTTAGATACTTTAGCCTTGTGTTCAAAGTAACTTTATCATGCAATCATGGTAAATTACAAGATGACAAACAAAGCGAGGAAAACACACATGCATGAAAAATATAACAATCACACAACGAAACAAAACAGTTAAGTTTTCTTACCTACCACCCCAAACCAGAATTTGACATTGTCCTCAATGTTAAAATGGATGATAAAAGGATAAGAAAACTTACCTGGAATAACCCCAAACCAGCATCTGACATAGTTGGTTTTTTTTTCAGAATTAAAGCTTAAAATAAAACAACAACTTTTTATAGGGTTACCTCCCTATCAGTGCTAAATTTTAAGTCTTCAGCCAGACTTCTCACCGTTTGGATTTACTCATCAGGAGCATCAAACAAGTCTAAGTCACTTGCTTGTTGTATTGGTTGACCTGTCAGATAGTGCTTTACTCTCTGTCCATTTACCCTAAATGTACCAGATTTCTCGCTCCATAGTTCGACAGCTCCAAAGGGAAAGACTTTTGTCACCTTGAATGGTCCCGACCATCGGGATCTCAGTTTACCTGGAAAAAGCTTCAGTCTGGAATTAAACAGTAAAACCATATCACCTGGATTAAATGTTCTCCGTTGGATATGATGACCATGCCATTGTTTGGTTTTTTCATTATAAATTCTGGCATTTTCGTATGCATCTAGACGGAGTTCTTCAAGCTCATTTAATTCCAACAATCTTTGTTCACCTGCAGCCTTATGATCAAAGTTAAGAGTTTTAACAGCCCAAAAAGATTTATATTCTAGCTCAACAGGTAAATGACAGGGCTTCCCATATACTAGCTTAAAAGGTGTGGTTCCAATGGGAGTTTTGTATGCGGTTTGATACGCCCATAAGGAATCATCTAACTTAATGGACCAATCCTTACGTGATGTATTCACCACTTTTTGAAGAATATTTTTAATTTCCCGATTGGATACCTCAACTTGTCCACTAGTTTGTGGGTGATAAGGTGTAGCAACCTTATGTCTAACTCCATATTTCTTTAGAAGGGTCTGAAAAGTTTTCTCAATAAAATGAGACCCTCTATCACTTATAACAGATTTTGGGACCCCAAACCTTGGAAATATTATTTTCTTGAAAAGTTTAATAACAGTCTTAGCATCAGAATGGGGTGAAGCAATGGCTTCCACCCATTTTGACACATAGTCAACTGCCACTAATATGAACTGATTTCCAAAAGAGGAAGGAAAAGGTCCCATAAAATCAACACCCCATACATCAAACAGTTCAAATTCTAAAATAGTATTCAATGGCATTTCTTATCTCTTACCAATGTTACCTGTTCTTTGGCAAGCATCACAAGTTAGAACATACTTACGTATATCCTTAAAAATATTTGGCCAATAGAACCCAGCTTGCAATACTTTAGCGGCTGTTTTAGAGGTGCTCATGTGTCCTCCACAGGAAAGAGAATGGCAATGATCCAAGATAGCATGGACATCATCTTGTGAAACACATCTCCGAATCATACCATCTACACATTGCTTGAAAAGGAGTGGTTCATCCCAATAATAATGCTTGACATCTGCATAAAACGTTTTCCTTTGCTGAAAGCTAAGATCAGGGGGTAAGATACCACATGCAAGAAAATTTACAAAATCTGCATACCAAGGAACACGTTGGATACTAAGATTCAAGAGTTGTTCATCCGGAAAAGATTCATTGATGAGAATACTTTTTGTTTCTTCTTTTTCAGATGTCAACCTAGACAGGTGGTCAGCGACCAAGTTCTCGGTACCCTTCTTGTCCTTAATTTCCAAGTCAAATTATTGCAATATTAGAATCCACCTAATTAATCTATGCTTTGCTTCCTTTTTATTCAATAGATACTTAATGGCAGAGTGGTCAGTGTAAACAGTAACATGTGAACCTACCAAGTAAGATCTAAATTTATCAAAAGCAAAGACAATAGCTAACAGTTCTTTTTCAGTTGTGGCATAATTTACCTGAGCATCATCTAGCGTCCGGTTGGCATAATGAATTACATGGAGCTTTTAATCCTTTCTTTGCCCCAACACAGCCCCCACTGCGTAATCACTCGCATCGCACATCAACTCAAACGGGAGTTTCCAATCAGGTGGTTGCACGATGGGGGCAGAGATTAGAGCTTGCTTAATCCTGCAAAAAGCTTCCATACAAGATGAATCAAAATTGAAAGGCACATCCTTACCCAGAAGAGTTGTAAGAGGCTTTGTAATTTTAGAGAAATCTTTAATGAGCCTACGGTAAAACCCTGCATGTCCAAGAAAACTCTGAATACCTTTCATATTTGTAGGTGGAGGCAATTTTTCAATCACTTCCACTTTAGCCTTATCAACTTCTATACCTCTCTCAGACACCAGGTGTCCAAGAACTATGCCTTCTCTTACCATAAAATGGCATTTTTCCCAGTTTAAGACCAGATTGGTCTCTTCACAACGCTGTAAGACTTGGCACAAATTTGTTAAACAATTATCAAAATCCAAACCATGCACTGAAAAATCATCCATAAAGACTTCCATCACATTTTCAATAAGGTCAGAAAAAATTACTTGCATACACCTTTGAAAAGTCGCAAGTGCATTACACAGACCAAAAGGCATACGTCTGTAAGCATAAGTCCCATAAGGGCAAGTGAAGGTAGTCTTTTCTTGATCAGATGGATGAATGGGAATTTGATGAAAACCTGAATACCCATCCAAATAACAGAAATAAGAGTGTTTCGCAAGTCTTTCAAGCATCTGATCAATAAAAGGGAGGGGAAAATAATCTTTTTTCGTGGCGCTATTTAACTTCCTATAATCAATGCACATGCGCCAACCAGAGATAATCCTAGTAGGAATCAAGTTATGTTTATCATTTTCAATCACAGTTATTCCCCCCTTTTTAGGCACCACATGGACAGGACTTACCCATTTACTACTATCAATAGGATATATGACTCCAGCATCAAGCAATTTCAAAATTTCCTTTTTAACCACTTCTTGCATTTTAGGATTTAATCTCCTAAGTGGTTCTAATGTGGGCCTACTTTCATTTTCTATAATAATCCTATGCATACAAAGAGAAGGGCTAATCCCTTTGATATCATCCATTGTATAACTTATTACCTTTCTATACAACCTAAGTTGTTTCAAAAGTTTTTCAGTTTCAGATGGATTCAATTCAGTATTAATAATCACAGGATATGTGGAATTAGGGCCAAGAAACTCATACCTTAAAGAAGCTGGTAAAGGTTTTAATTCCACATTGGGGCTTACCACTTTGTCACACATGACCTCAGTATCATGTGGGGCCTCAGAGCAATCAGATGTTTCTGTCGGCTCAATCATGAAAACAGTTTCAAGTGGGTCATTAGGAAGGGTTGCTTCCTTTACCACTTGTTCGACAAAATCCACAGTACAGCAAACATCATTATAAGGTTTTTCTAAAACATTTTTCAAGTTGAAATCAACCTTTTGGTCTCCAATAGTTAGAGACAACTTACCATTCTTGACATCGATCACAGCACCTGCAGTTGCTAAAAATGGTCTGCCTAAAATAATAGGAATCAAAGAATCTTCGTCCATTTCAAGCACAATAAAGTCAGCAGGTATAAAAAATTTTCCTATCTTAATAGGAACATCCTCTAAAATTCCTACAGGATATTTTACAGATCTATCAGCCAATTGTAAAGACATCCTAGTAGGCTTTAACTCTCCCAATCCTAATTTTTCAGCAATAGATAATGGCATTAAACTCACACTCGCTCCTAAATCACATAATGCTTTATCTATATTCATGTCACCAATCATGCAAGGAATAGAGAAACTACCTGGATCTTAGAGCTTGGGTGGAAGTTTCTTTTGAATTAGAGCACTGCACTCTTCAGTAAGTACAACTGTACCATCTTCCTCCAGTCTTCTTTTGTTGGACAAAATGTCCTTCAGGAACTTCGCATATGTAGGCATTTGCTGCAAAGCATCTGTAAAGGGAATATTAATATACAATTTCTTTAAAACATCAAGGAACTTACCAAATTGTTTGTCCAACTTTGCTTTGGCTAAGCGCTGAGGAAATGGAATGGGAGGTTGATATGGCTGAACCTCCTCCTTCTTTTCTTGTGGTTTCTCTTCTTCAATTACTGGATGAGATGAAGATTCATCTACTTTCTTTTCCTCCTTCGCAGTTCTGTCAACTAGCCCATCGTATTGAGTACCACTCATAAGAGTGACAGCCATGGTTTGGTTAGATGGTCCAGCCTCTGGTTTTCCAGGAAATGTTCCTGGTGCTCTTTGAGAATAGGAGGCTTGTTGGGCAATTTGATTTTCCAGTATTTTGTTATGGGTGGTAAGAGACTCCATTTTTGAAGCCAAGTTTTTTATTACATCAGAGAATTCATCATTTTGTTTAAGTTGAGTAGCTACAAATATCTCCATCAAGGATTCTAACTTTGATTTTTATGGAATATAGGTTCCTTGTTGAGGTTTGTAGTTACTTTGGAATTGAGGTGGCCTATTTTGGAAGCCAGGTGGACCTTGTGGAGGTCTGTAGTTACCTTGATAATTTCCACCATAATTTCCAATAGCATCCACCTGATGCATTTCTTGTTCTTGATTAGGAGTCATTGCTAAATGGCAGTTTGTAGCTCCATGTCCTGAAACACCACAAACTTCACAAACAATATTAGTAGCACCTGTTGACCCTATTTTATCAAGTTTTAATGTTAATGCTTCAACTTTGGCAGAAAGTAAGGAAAGAGCATCAACAGAATACTTACCTGGTGTTTTAGTAGGTAATCCTCTCTCAGAGTTCCACTGGTGAGTGTTTTAAGCTATTTCTTCAATCAAGTTCTCAGCTTCATCAACATTTTTACTCATGAAGGCTCCTACAACTGCAACATCTAAAGAGATCTTTTGTGTGGAAGTTAGTCTATTATAGAAAATATGGATTATCAACCACCTTTCTATCCCATGGTGAGGACATTCTCTTAGCATCTCCCTGTATCTTTCCCAGGCTTCATATAAGGATTCATCATCTTTTTGTGAAAAATTTATGATTTGTTTTCTCAGCACATCAGTCTTGTTCCTTGGGTACCATTTATTGATAAAAGCACTGGACAATTGTTCCCAAGTCGTGATGGATCCTTCAGGAAGAGAGTATAACCACGCCCTTGCTTTATCTCTTAAGGAGAAAGGGAAAAGTCTTAAGCGAATGGCATCATTGGTGGCTCCGTTCATCTTCAGGGTGTCACAGTATTCAAGAAAGATTTGAAGGTGAAGATTTGGATCTTCGGAGGGTAATCCTCTGAATTGGTTCTGTTGAACCATTGAGAGTAGTGAAGGCTTCAATTCAAAATTGTTAGCCTCCACTGTGGGTCTGAGGATGCTAGATCCTCTTCCATTTGTACTTGGAGCGGCAAAATCTCTTAAGGGTCTATGTTGGTCTGCCATTTGTTTTTCTTTTTGTTCTTTTTGTTGTTTTTGTTGTTTTCTTAAAGCTCTAAGGGTACGTTCTATCTCAGGGTCAAATCCTAAGTTTAGATCGACACTACGGCTTCGTCGCATAAAAAGAAAATAAATGACAAATAAAACAAATTATCACAAAAATAAAACAACAACAGATACACAAAATAAAGAACAAAATACAAAATTACAAACAAAATAAAAATAAAAATAAAAATAACAATAAAAATATTAACAAGTATGATCTAATCGAATTTCAATATTGCCGATATTTGAGGGACAACAGTCCCCGGCAACGGCGCCAAAAACTTGACAGGTGCCCGCAAGCGCACGGGTTATGTCGCGTAATATAAAAGATTATCGTTCTCCACAGGGACTGTGTTCAAAGTACCAGCATGTTGAAATTTAATTATCCACACAATTGATTTTTAATATTTTTGTAAAATTAAACAAATTAAAGTTGCACAGAATACAAATAAATAAAATTTACTTTACACTTAAAAATCAGAGTTGAGAATATCTTGGGATTTTGGGGGATCAAGACTCTATTTTATGTTAATGAATTTTAACTTTTCATAAATAAGAATCGAATTAAGTTTTTCAAGGCGAATTTTCCCAAAGCTAATTGATATGTTCCTCTCGAAATCCTATTAATGTACCTAACCTATGGAACGCGCTGCTTAATCCTCAGAAAGGCCCATTATCGTTTTATAAAAATCCCTTTTATTTCCTCAAAAGAATTTTGATTACTTTCACGGTTTTACCGAGGTCACAAAAAGCATTTCAAAAATCTTAGGTTTAGTTCAAAGCTTTCCGGTAAAAATAAATCTCTCAATTCTATTTATTACCTAAACTTACTAATATACCCGCAAGTATACAGTTTTATCATTTAGGTTCTTGTTAGGAATCACTAAAAGCATTGAGCATTTTTTTAAACTAAATGGAAAACAGAAATTTATTTAATTCCAAGTCAAAATAACATTAATATAAAATATTATCATACCCCCTTTATCCCAAGATAATTAATTTAGCTACTCATGAAATAATTCAAATTCATATAAATAATGGAAAAATAAAACATACAAGACATGGTAAAAAAATAAAGACTTACGGGTTTCTCCAAAAGCTCAGAATAATTTACCACTGTATTTCCTTGTTGCAATATTCCTCCACCAATTACAAATTTAATACTCACTTTTACAGCCCTCACAACTCTTAAAATAAAATAAAGAAAATAAAAAAGAGAAAGAAAATGAAAAAGAAAGAAAAAGGAACTAAGAAAGAAATAAAGAAAAAAGAAAGAAAGAAAAGAAGGAACGTAAAAAGAAAGAAAACGAAAGAGAGAAAAGAAAGAAAAGGAATTGAATTGAAGTAGTGCTTATGGAAATTGATATGCTCAATTGGCTTCACTTGCTCCTGCATTTATAGGCAAAGGAATGAAGGAATCCAGCTAATGAAAACGCGTTGCAATTGCAAGTGGAAGAAATTTTCGGTGCATGTGAGTTCCAGCTGTGCCAACTTGTTTCCAATTTGCATATTTTAATATTTCCAATAATTCGGTGCTTGGATTTAATGATGATTGGTGCAGGTGGAGAAATTCCGAGTGAAAAAGTGTTGTTTTTCCACAAAACCGAGTGACAGCTTGCTGGGAGATTGGACGGTTTTGTGGCTTGCTGTTGGATGGAGATCTGGACGGTGTTGTGTTGAGTGGGTTGCTGGGCGGTGTTGATTTGAGGGGGCCGGTGTTGTGGTTTGAGGGACAGTGAAGTTGCTGGACGGTGTTGTGGATGGAGCCGGTGTTTAAAGTAGATGGGACGGTGTTGGTTTGGGACAGTGTGGAGAAGAGAGTGTTGATGGAGAGGAAAGGGACAGCGGATAGAAGAGAGGGAATGGGACGGTGTTTAGCAGAAAACCGGTCGGTGTTGAGTTGCTTTGAAGTTGTTGTGAGGAGACGAGCAAAGCAACTCCGATTACTTTTATTCCTTCGAAACCGATTGAAGACTGAATCGGAACCGAGTGAAAAGTGATTCACTCGGAACTAATTAAAAAGTGGCTCGGAACCGACTGGAAAGTGGCTCACTCAGGATTGGGAAGTCTTCTTTCACTGTTTCACTCGGCTATGTCTCTGGAATTGAACCACTCGGAGAGATCTTGCTCGGATTTCTCAGGAATTCACTCGGACACCTTCCTTTACTCATTCAAATGATAAAATCACATCTTCACTCGGAAGTCCGAGTTGATTTCCACTCGGAATTGACTTCAGTCGTCAATCAACTCACTCGGATATACCTTTCACTTAGAAATTTGGAATTGAAAGACTGGAATCTGGCTGATAGAATTCTTTTCATGTCCGAGCCTTGCTTTGTTCGAAAATTCAGCTTTCTGCCCCAACTCACTCGGATGTCTTCCTTGGAGACTTCTCACTCGATCTCAGTGTGAAACTTGAGAGTCTGCCCGAGTGTGATTCATTTCCGGTCGGATTTTTCCTTGCTTGATTAAGACACTACTCGAAAATGCCTTGTTCCGCTTGAGAATGCCATTTTCTCTGAATGAAACCACTCGGATTCCTCCTTATTCAGCACTTATTCATTCAGTGGCTTCTATTTGCTAGGAATCAACTCACTTGGGACAGATTTGCCCAGAAAAATAGTTCAGACTTGTTTCAATCAGCATTTCTTCACTCGGATTATTTACAATCAAAAAACTCCCACTCGGATTCACTTCAATCAACAATCCTTTCACTCGGAGAATAGCTTTGGGCAACATCTATTCAACGTCAGTCCCCTTTTTTCACTCGGAATGGACGCAGTCGGGGAAGCTTTCACTCGGAATCACCTCCAACCGAGACTTATTCCATTTCAGCATTGAACCTCCAACAGTCAGCCATTTATCACTTGGAATGGCTTTGACAGGGAACTTTCCACTCGGATTTACCTTCAATAGTGCAGTATTCCACTCGGAAATGCTCCATTCTGAGTCCTTCCACTCGGATTTGGTCATTTCTGAGTCATGCTACTCGGATTTGGTCATATCTGAGTCAGATTTCAACATTCTGAGTTGGAATTCAGCATAAAAAGAGAGTTCTTTCCACTTTGGGCTTGTTCTTCTTGTTTCTTTATCATTTTATGGTCGTTTTTCTCTTGTTTTTGACCCTTTATTGCTTTAATTTCTGCAAAATAACATACCCAAGTAGAATAGAGTGGAAAGAAAGCAAAAATCGCAATAAATAAAGGAAATACAGTGCATAATGATTAAAATTCTAAGCAAACTAGATCTATTTTATTGTGTTATAAAGCACTTATCATCGGGGCAATTCCCATGTCATTTATTTTTATTCAAAAGCTTTAAGTACCCATTTCTAAGTTATGTTGTCTAGTCAAAACATGTCAGGGAAATCCCCATGTCATTTATTTTTATTCAAAAGCTTTAGGTACTCATTCCTAAGCTATGTTATCCTGTCAATATATATCAAGACATCCCCATGTCATTTATCTTTCTTCAAAAGCTTCAGGTACCCATTCCTAAGCTATGTTGTCTAGTCAAAACATGCTGGGGCAATCCCCATGTCATTTATTTTTATTCAAAAGCTTCAGGTACCCATTCCTAAGCTATGTTGTCTAGTCAAAACATGCCGGGGCAATCCCCATGTCATTTATTTTTCTTCAAAAGCTTCAGGTACCCATTCCTAAGCTATGTTGTCCAGTCAAAACATGTCGGGGCAATCCCCATGTCATTTATTTTTCTTTAAAAGCTTCAGGTACCCATTCCTAAGCTATGTTGTCCAGTCAAAACATGCAGGGGCAATCCCCATGTCATTTATTTTTTCAAAAGCTTCGGGTACCCATTCATATGCTATGTTATCCAGTCAAAACATACTGGGGCAATCCCCATGTCATTTATTTTTCTTCAAAAGCTTCAGGTATCCATTCCTAGGTTATGTTGTCTGATCAAAACATGTCGGGACAACCCACTGCATCATTAATTTTTCTTCAGAGCTTCAGGTGCCCAATCCTAGGCTATGTCATCTAATCCAAAACACGCCGGAGCAATCCCCTGTGTCATTTATTTTCTTTCAAAGCTTCAAGCACTCATCCCTTTGCTGTTCATTTTTCAAGGGAAAATATTAGGGCAATACCCCTAAATTGTCATTTTCTGTCGAAAGCCTCGAGTACATATCCTAGGCAACTTAATCCCTAATAAAAATATCAGACATATTCCTGAATTTTTAGAACCTCAAATACCATTCTGTCCCCGAAGGAGAGTCTAAAGTATCACCTCAAATGTCCTATCAAAGACTGCGGTAACACCGTTTGGTTGTTTACTCCTTATCAAAAGCTTCTAATACCACCTTTAATTGTCAAAATTCCTTCAACTTAAGGGGGACTCAGTTTATTTTCTGTGAGAAGCCTCCAAATTTTCCTTGAATTCTCAACGGTGTTCACATCTTTACTTTCTTTTCACATCAATAATATGAATAAATCTCATATTCTTTGATGAAAAGAAGTAAAAAAGGGTAGCTGTAAACACCTATTTTTATCCAAATAAATAAAAAATAACTTTTTTAAAAAAATAATATTAAAAAATCACATAGTGACCATTGCATAGTGACTATTGGAATAGTAACCTCTCCATTTCTATAAATACTCAATCTCTCTTCATTTCCTACCATACTTCTCCTTTCATCAACCTTCTTTCATAATTTTCCTCAAGCAATGGCCAATGGGTGTCGAAGCTAGGAGGAAAGAATAAGGGAGGAAAACTGATGTTTGGTGATTACTTTCTTGCTCCTTGTAACATGGGTAGTAGTTTATCTTTATTGGGTGTTTTATTTATGGCCATATGTGTAATAAATAATTTATGTTTCCGTAAGAGTAAGTGATTATTCATTTGTATTCAAAAAATTTAAAAAAATTAAAATTAAAAAAAAATAAAAAAGGCCAAAAAAATAAATTAGAAAAAAATGAAAATGGGCAAAAAAATAAAAATAGGCCCAAAAAATCCAAAAAAATCCAAAAAAGCAAAAATAAAAAAAGAAAAAAAGAAAAAAAGAAAAGAGGTTTTCGGTGGTTTATTGAGGTGGGACTCAATTTGGTTGGATAATTGAAGAAAATTGGGGAAATTGACATCAAATTTGGATAAATTGGAAAAGTTGGAAGGTGATATCATTTTATGAGGAATCCAAGGCCAATTTTCTTCTATAAATATGACATGATACTAAGGTAAAAAGAGGAGAAGAAGGAAAAAGAAGTGAAAAAGTGTTAAATTTGTGAGTTTTTTAAAAGTTATTGCTTTCTAAAATTATGTTATGGAATTATTGTTAGCAAAATGAGTGTGTCATTTTAGTATGTCTTAGTATGTGATTGTGAGCCAAAATACTGTCTAAGTGTTGTAACCGGTGTCCAAACACCCGTGAGTCGAGTCCAAACGAAGCAAAAAGCAAAGGAAATCTACACAAAATTGATTTCTCAAATTCCGTTCTAGTTCCTTTTTAATTGTTTTTGCACTAAGGTATTTTTTTAATTAATACGAGAATATTTATTTATTTGTCTTATTTAATTCTTATTTATTTTTCTGCACTTATATTTTTCTTTATTTATATTTCTGCATTTTATTTTCCAGCACTTTATTTTTCTGTAGTTATTTATCTATTTATTTATTTTTCTGTATTTTTACTTTTATTTATGTATTTATTTATTTATTTGTATTTTTATTCTTATTTATTTAATTTTCTACATTATTTTTCTTTATTTATGTTTCCGCACTTTATTTTTCTGCACTTTATTTTTCCGTAGTTATTTATCTGTTTATTTATTTTTCTGTAATTTTATTTTTATTTATTTATTTTTGTACTTTTATTCTTATTTATTTACTTTTCTACACTTTTATTTTTCTTTATTTATGTTTCTACACTTTATTTTTTGGAGTTATTTATCTGTTCATTTATTTTTCTACATTTTTATTTTTATTTATTTATTTATTTGTACTTTTATTTTTATTTATTTACTTTTTTACACTTTTATTTTTATTTTTTTTGCACTTATTTATTTTGTTTTTATTTTTCTGTACTTTTATTATTTATTTATTTATTCTTCTACATTTTTTATTTTTGTTTATTTATTTTTCTACACTTTTATTTTCACTTATTTGTTTTTCTACACTTTTATTTTTATTTATTTATCTTTCTGCACTTTTATTTTTATTAATTTATTTTACTACATTTTTTTCTATATTTTATTTTCCTGTAGTTATTTACTTATTCATTTATTTTCTTATACTTCTATTTTTATTTTTATTTTTCTGTATTTTTGTTTTATTTTTCTATACTTTATTCTTCCATCCTTTATTTTTAGAATTTATTTATTTACTCTATAATAATTTTGAAATTATCTTTTACATAATCATTTAATTTTATGTTTCATATATATACAATTTCTTGAGTTTTGTTTTTTTAAATAATTATTTACTTATTATTATTTGTCTTTTCATTTCTCTCTCTTATCTACCCATATTATTTTATTTGTTTATTTTTTTTATAATTTTCAAATATTTTATATATACATAATTATCCATTTTATTTATTGTCATGACTTCTTATTATTTTCTCTTAGCAACCTTTTGATAATTAAGAAAAATTATTATCATAAAAAAATAATAAAGACCAAGACTAATAAATAGTTTGTTATTTATTCATCTATCTTTCTTTTAAGTTCGAAATGAGATTAATTTAGTGAGATGTCTTATTAATCTTATTTTCTAAAAAATAATTGAATAAGTTTCATTTGTTAACTTGAATTACTTAAGTGTATATATTTCTTTATTTTCATATTGATGTATTTAATTCCATTTTTTCCTTTTTATGTCTATTCTCTTTTTACCTTTTCATTTATTTATTTTGTTTTTTTATGAACCATATATTTCCCAATAAATCAATGGATTTTTTTATTTACCAGAAAATAATGGAGACGAGACGTCTCATTATATTTTTTATTTATTTTACTGTCTTTTAATCACTTGTTTGTTTATTTTTTCTTTGAACTAAAAAATGATGAAAATTTAGGTGATGTGTTTTATTATTTAATTTTGTTTTATTTTTATTTATATCTTTCAAAATGTCCTCATTATTATGAATATTGTTTGTAAATATCATATATCATTATTATTGTTTTATGAAGGATGAATTATTTAATAATTATTTTTTTAGAAAAATTATACATGATCAATTTGGGTACCGTTTTAGGACGGATTGTGTGGGATGTTAATACCTTCCCCTCCTGTAATTTGACTCCTAGACTAAATAGAATCTCATTTAAAAAAAACCAGTGCTATTTAAAGGTTTTTCTGATATTTTTCTTGATAAATATTAGTGGCGACTCTTTGAACCCTTTATTTTTTTAGGACGTCTAAGGGCCTCATTCCAATATAATTTCATTTTTTTATTGTCTTTAACCAGTCCGTGTCGTGTACCGGGACCACGGTCGCGACATGTATGAATGAGAATGTGAGTAGGGCATTAGAATGTTGAATGAATGATTTTGGCATGAAGTATATGATGAATTTTCATGGTTTTATGCATAATTGAGGAACCAATATGGTCAAAATGAGTTTTGTGAGATTTGAATGACACATAATGGTCCCAATGACTTAAATGCATGATTTGTGATTTGTAAAAATTGGAATGGGCCAATTCTATTGAGAATAAGCCCCTGGGTTGCACAAAAATGTCTCAAAATGAGTGAAATGCATTTATACGTCTAACTCTCTCGTTTTCAGGAATTTTTGAGTACGACAGGTGGCCCCACGTCACAAATGATGTATATAAGTTGGTGTCAAATTTTGGTAAGCATTGGAATTCGTATGAGAAAGTTAGGGGGTTAGAAGTCCAAAAATATGACTTTTTCTACATAAAACGGCCTGTGCTGTTCTGAATCGATTCACAATAGTGCATGAATGGATTCAAGACACACTGTTTTCACTGTTCCTGAAGTTGGGCACTTTGAATCGATTCAAGCCCCCACATGAATCGATTCATGCGAGCTTGAATCGATTCATAGGGCCTTATTTTCACTGTTTGGACTCTAGAAGCATTTGAATCGATTCATGGGGTTCTTGAATCGATTCATGGCCCTATTTTCACATATTTTCCTCTGTTTTAGGGGTATGATTGGCATTATTTGGTCATAATATGATTACACAACAATATATGCACATAATTAACACACTTTAACAACTAAATGGGATACCCATAAACCTTTCCTCGTTCCCATTCACCCTTCACGAATTAATTATGCACTTCCGCTATTACTTGTTGATGATTATGAGATTGATTGTCCAAGGTTCACTCTTGATCTAATTTATCCATCCTCTCATATCTTCATATATGGGATGGGTTATTCAAAATGGTCCGGGGTTACTTGTTAAAATTTTATTTTATGGTTTCTTCCACACTTTATTATTTTAAAATTGTGAAAAGTTTACCCTTATTTTTAGGGCGTCTCAGCATACACCGGGGTACGCTGGAGGGCAGTAGCGTCTGGTCTCCGTGGAGAACCTAGGGAGTACATTGGTTCGGGCATCCAATGGCTTGGAGTCACGCCCAATGCCAGACAGTCCATTGCAACCCTAATGTACTTCGAATCAGACAAAATGTCACTATGGTCATTGAGAGCCAAGTCCTAGTATGATTGATATGGTGAGATGGATCCAATATTGAGTAGGACCTGTGAGTCCTTGTACCTGAGTATGTGATGAAAGGACTTGGTGGGCTCTAACCGCTCTAGTTCAGAAACGTTATGTACAGGGATAACCAGTACAGGATGAATTCTGATGATGATGATGAGAATGGCTGATGAATTGATAATGGGCCCACATGCATATATATGGATTAATAAGAAAGATGGATAATCTGAAATACATTGAAAGAATTCATGCATTGTATAACATTGATACATTGTAATTGTGATTATATAACTGTTGTGATAAAACCTATATTGAATGTAGTAGAGATTAGATATGGAACTGGGGTATGATATTAGGAACGTTAAGAAAGTCAGAAAGATGTGATATAACTTAGAGGAACTAGATTTCCCCTAAGTACGAGTATCCTTACTATGTTTGATTGACGACTGTGAGAGGACGTTAAAAATGACACCCTCTAATTTGTTTGGAAGAGAGAGCTCACCCTTACGCCTACTACAAACCACCGATTCATCTTCGTTCGTATACTAGGCGTGAGCGCACCAAGATTGTAGCAGAGGAAGACCATAGACTCATTCCTGTTGACATAGCGATGATTGATTCTATTGACCTCCCACCGATACCTACCTGACTACCAGTTATCATGAAAGTTCCCAAAGACCATCTTGAGGATCAACCTCTAGGAGACCTTGGACCTGTCCCAACTGGTGTGGTTATGGCTGACCCGATGGATCTTCCTCCCCTGCCAGTTTAGCTTTCACCTGTAGAGTTGCTTGACACAGTGGCAGCGTCAGCACCTACTCCTGCCCTAATAGCATTGGCCGTCGAACCGGTAGGTATATATGTTCCAGACATGATGATGGAGGATTTGGTTCCTCCTGTTGCTCCCATCACTACTCAGATGAATATTTTCCTTGTTAGAAGATAGTGGGATCAGTTTCACAGATTCCTCAGATATGTGTTTAAGACTTACATGTATAGGGGTACCAAGCAGTTTCATGAGATGTCCCCTGCTGCAAGGATTTAATGAGAGAGGCTTTCGATGCTTATAACGAGAAATACAGACAGTTTTCTTCACCTACACCAGATCAGCGTTCATCGAGTTCAGGACCGTTACCAAGCATTGGACTTCCATCTCTGTCACTACCCACCTTTGAACCAGACCGTCCAGATTCTCCTCTTAGTGATGAAGACTAGAGAGTTAGGAGCTGGTGTTCTATTTTATTTTGTTTGTACATAGCTAGGGAGCCTGCGTGCCCGTATGGTCCTATTAGGATGGAACTGATGATGCTGGTATTTTGTACTGATGTGTATATTATCCACCATAAATAATGTTGTTACTTTGGTTTTAGTTGTTTATTTTATGGCATTTCAGTTTAATGTTATGGTGTCGTTACAGTTTATGGTTTAAGTTTACAAAACAAAATTTTTTACACTTGTACATTTTTCATAAAATAGTAAACTCTCAGTAAGTAGAACAATCTAGTGGAAGGGATTGTCCTAGTTAACCGAGGGTGTTACATACATCACCCTAGATGGTCGGCTATTGTTGAGGCTAATTACAATGTTGGCGACGCTAAGCTCGACGTAGGTGTCGACGCTTCTTCTCCTTTGAGACAGACCAGTTATCTAGGAAGCATTAAAATATTGATGACTACCCTTGGACGACCTATTTGTTGTGCTCAAGCTAAGATGGCCATCTAGGCCTGTAGCTGATCAAATTGCACCTACAACTGATTATACTATGCTAGTTAACCCTTTATGTCCTACAACTCCTCCTGAAAGGTATGCCACCTACATAGTTGCATGTGTAGGCTCAACGTCAATGGAAGAGGAAAATTACATCATAAAAAATGACCATCAACGAACATTAGAGGCTAAAGAGGCGGTGCCATAAAGGCAATTGTGGTGCCTCCCACCAACAATCTATGTTCAAAGCTCAATCCTCAACTCTACCACAAGAGGCTTCCTTTTAGCCTCATGCTCAACCAAGCGCTATTGTACTTCTCATGCTTATTAATACATTAAAAACTATGAATAATGTAGAGTTAATTAAATTTGAAGTGGAATTAAAGTTAACTATAACTTATAATTGTTTAACATAAGCACTTATCAATGAAATCCCTCTTGCTCAATTGTTTCCTGTGAGTCACCAAAAGTAACTCAATTTAGCTGACAAGGTATTGACATATACCCTATTATAAAAAAATAGTTAAAGAACTTAATAATTATTAAATTTATAATGCATAAAATAAATAAATAGATAAACAACTTACCATTAATTTTGTGATATCAATATGTGATCAACTACCCATGGTGTGTAGCAAACCACCTGTATTGTTATTTTGGTTGTGCTTATTGCTCTCCCAAACTATCTGATATTCAGGCTTTTCTTACTTAGTAAATAAGCCAACTTGTGCAGCCTCCTTGATCCATATGGGACGGGTAAGGGTTCGATAATCAAGGCCCCCTCTACGAGCCTTCTCTAGTATGTCACTAAGGCATGCCCCTGACCTTTGCAAATGCGGCCTTCATTGCATCCTCGTGCTCAGGCACAGAAGTCACATCCTTCTACAATTGGCAAACAATATATAAAACATATAAAACACAATATAAACATTATAAGCATTAACATGTGACAAATAAAAGTAACTTATCGATCACTTCCTCCACCATTGTTCCATTGCATCCTTAGGAACAGACATTCAATATTCCCATAGTTTATGAAAGTGCGATTGAATAACCTTTCTCAACTTAGTAGTATCTTCATTCTTTGATTTGAAGGTATTACTTCCAAAAAAATAATTAGTAGTCTTAAAAGTAAAAAAAATATTAAATATTAAATTTAAAGTATGTAAATTTAAATATAAAGTACTTACCCTTTTATAGGGATACAAATTATCTTCCTAGTTACATCTTTTTCTACAAAAGGTCTACTATGAAGCTTGTAACACCCTAAATTTTAGAATAAGGGATTAATTGAGGAGAATAAATATCGAATAATTATTTGTGGATTATTTAATGTCCCAAAATATTAGAAATAATTGAATTAATATTTTTGGGAACTGTTGATAATTTATTGAGACCAAATAAGCTGAAAACTGACCCGATTAAAATATGGGTGTCAGATCAAGTATCTCCGATTGGGATGATATTGGTCAGGGCTGTTGAGAATATTATTGGGAGTCCGAATATATATTTGGAATAATTTTTGGATAAAGTATTGAGCCCAAACAGAGAACCTGTTTGTGGAAAAACGATGAAATTTTAATGAGGGAATTAAAGATAAAGCAAAAACCCAATTTTTCTCCCTCTTATTCTCGTGACTTTTTGAGACCATTTGGCAGAGATACATTTCTTCTTCTTCTTCTATTTTCTCTTCTTCTCTTCTCCTGGAGCCAATTTCGTTTGGGTGTGGTAAGCCATATTCACTTCTCTTGTTTGCTTTAATGTTGTGAGTCTTATGAAGTGTTAATGAAGTAGATGCATTATGGCTGAAAGAAGAAGAAAGTCAATGGGTATTTATGAATGCTGATGGGTTAGTGAAAAACCCTAACTTTTAAAGATTTAGGGAAAATGGTGAATGTTGGTAAATTGAGGTGTTTGAAGGAAAATACAAGCTACTGAGAGTTTGGGTTATGATTGACAAAGCATTATCATGGATGTTAGGTTATGGGTTTTGTGGCTTTTAGATATAATGAAGGTGGTATGGTAATAAGGAATTCCCGAAGCCTAATAAAGAGAGGAAAAGAATGCCTGTAACATGTTTTATACATGTTATTAATTGTAGATATAAAAATGGTTAGTTAAAGTTGAATTCGTGTTGAGTGGTTGATTAATTATGATTCTTTGTGTATGTTAATGTAGGATCCATTCTGAACGACGAGGCGGGTACGTCGAATCAATCGAATCTCTTAAGGTAGGAGAGGGGTGTATTTTCTAAATGTATGAGAATTGTGATGATAATGTATGTATCAATGTAATATGGCATGTTCTCTTGGATGAGTGTGGTATCATGTGTATGTGATGTGAAATTGAGCATGGTGATTGTAATGATTGATTGTGTGATGAAGCCTAAATGAGGCTATGAGTGGTATATTATGTGATGATGTATTATTGATTCCATTTGTGGTATAAGGAATACTTGAAACTTTTGGTTAGAATATTTCTTGAATATGGGGAATTAATGTATATGCTTGATTTGTGGATAATAGTGTGGTTGAGTATGAATGTACCCTAGATGAGAGGGTAAGATAATCCAAATGAGGTTGAGGCATGCATGAGCATTGTTGCATACATGGCATGGCATACATATCATGATGATGTTGATAAGTGGTTACGATCACTTGATGTTGGAAATATAAAAGGGCTTGCGAGTTCCTGTGATTAATGGACCGGTGGTTGTGATCACCAGGTGTTTGAAAAGAAAGGCCCTGCGGGACCATTGAGATTGAATGCCCATGGTTGCGATCATGAGGTGGGAGTACCCCTTACGAGGTGGGAAACCTTTATGAAATGTTAAACGTGGTTGCGATCACGAGAAAGCACCTTGCGAGGCTGCTAGAGGGAGTACCCCTTGCGAGGCGGGAAACCATTGAGAATGACTATATGATTATGGTGGTTGCGATCACCCGCGGAAATGAAATCGGATCCGTGCATATGCATATTAAACGCTAGCATGTGCATTAGCCATTGAAGCATGGCATAGAGTGATATCCTGTTGAGGTGATTATGTGAGGAGTAGGTGAAACTCCCTTTAATTTACTAACTGTGATTGTGATATTGGTTGGTGTGAATTTGAGAATCCTGAAGGATATTTTATGTTTCAATGAACTTGAAAAGGAATTGAATTCGTGTTGATTGAACTCCTCTTGTGGAGGAGATGTTAGTATTGCATTCATGCATATATTGTCAAAATTATTGGATTTTCATCATTGAGAAAATATACTCACTCTCCCTGTGGTATATTTTTTAGCTCCTGTGTTGTAGGACTTGCCTTGGAGCTGTTTTGAGAAGGAGAAGTGTGTAGGAAGTGCCTTGGCTGGCAGTCCAATATTTTGTATAATATATATTACAGTTATATGCTTATTTTGCATTTGGATTGTTGGATTATGATATTGAAGATTTGATCTGGAAAATGTCTAAAGTTTGTGTAAGGTTTTGGTAGTATTGGATGACAGATTATGATATGGGTTTATCATCCAATTTTATGAATGAATGATGTATTTTGAAGAATTTGACTCTTATGCAGCATAAATGGTTGGTGTTTAATTGTTGTACAATGGATAGATTGGAATGAAAATTAGGATGTATGGTTAATTGATTCAATTATGAATGTATAATATTGCCCAGATATATTATTAGCTTGAATTATTTTGTGAAGAATTGATTTGGGTATGTCAGGGTGCATAAGGTTCTAAGTTTTCTGCATAATTTGTCAAATACGCTCAAGCAAGAAGATTCCTCGCTCAAGCGTGGATGCTCTGCATTTAAAATTTGCTCACTGTCCATCCTTCGCTCAAGCGAGAATTTATTTTGCTAAGCGAAATGAAGAGAAAATTGAGAGTACAGGGGTGTCACGCTCAGGCGTGACCAAGCGTGAAGAAACCCACGCTCAAGCGAGCGGTCCGCGCTCAAGCGCGCACCGGTCCTGATTCTCCCTTCTTCTCACGCTCAAGCGTGAGTCATGTGTAAAAGGGGCGCGCTCAAGCATGATCGTGTGGGGAGAGGCTGATTCTTTCTCACGCTTTAGCGTGATAACATGCTCATGCTCAAGCGAAAGGGGGCCACGCTTAAGCGTGAGGACCCCTGATGCTAAATTTTTCTTCTTTCAATTTTCTTCGTTTTCACTTAAGCGTAACTTTTCAAACCCGATCGCGCTTAAGCGTGGAAATTCATGCTCAAGCATGAAGAATCAGTTATTGCACTGTTCATGAAAGTTATAGATAATTTCATCGTCGTCGTTTTGATACCCAATTTGTGTCAATCGGAGTTCGGTAGCCCGAGTTATGCCCAAAATACTAAAGGGTATTCCGACTAAAAATTTCAGCAGGGCTGATTTTATAAATTTACAAATTAAGCAATCTTTGGGGTATAATTGGCCCTCAACTTCTTCATAACAATGGTAGATATTTGAATTACCAATCTTTACAAACCATATTCATCTTGATTGGAGTTGTGTAACTCCGATTTGACTTAAATTCTCTTTTAATCCACTCTCTTTGAAATGCAAACATACAACATCAATTTATTTAAATTCTTCCGCTGATTTTGAATGAGAATATCTCTTATATTATTTTCAAACTCACCTTCTCATATCTTCACATATGGGATAGGTTTTATAGATCCAGGGTGACGATTTAATGCTTCACCACTTAATTTACTTTATTGATTAATATCTTTAAAATCGTGAAAAATTTACCCCCAATTTCAGGGTGTTACAGCAGTGGTATCAGAGCATTATTCGCTCTGTAATATTGTGATTATTTGTTGTTATTACTGGAATATGATAGGCGATTGATGAATGATTGCCATTGTTGTTTGACTATATATATGAATTGATTATGGATTGAATGTGATTATTATAAGTCCGGCCAAGCTTTTTTCACACTATTCTCCCTCAATGATGAATCCTATGTTTTATGAATGCATATGACACCATGATATGATGATATGCTTTTATGAGCGTTAATGTGAGTTGGTTGATATTGGACTCCATGATGAAGGGCCATAATTTAAAATTTTTTTTATGATGAAGTACTATAGTATGAAACTATAGAGAAGTTTATGAATGAGTTTACTGATATTAGTGAAATCTCATGTTATGATTATAGATATTGAGATGGCCCATCGTCGTCAAGATAATGATGACGCAATAGCTAGAGCTGTGAATCGTTTTGCGGACCTCCTTGAGTCACAAAACCGTGATAGACAAGAAGCAGAAAGGTAACCTACTCCTATTGTTCAAGGTACTCAAGGCCTTGACATGTTTTTAAAGCGGAAACCTTCTGAGTTTCATGTCAGATTTAGACCTGAGCAAGCCTATGTCTTGATCCGAGATGTTGAGTGAATCTTTGATAGTTTCGAATGTAATGAACACCAGAAAGTGGAGTATGCTGTTTTCATGCTGAGAGATGAAGCAGAGACTTGGTGGAGACTTACCAAGAGTAGAATGATTGCTGCCACTATTCCTTTAACTTGGGAAAATTTCAAGCTTGAACTCATGAGAAAGTATGTGCCCGAAAGCTATAAGGGTAAGAAGGAGCTGGAGTTCATAGAACTCAAGCAAGGTACATGACAGTGGAAGAATATGCTTCCGAATTCGAGGAACTTTGTGAATTCTACCCTCCTTATCAACAAGAAGGAATCGAAGCCTCTAAGTGCGTAAAGTTTGAGAATGGCTTACGCCCTGATATTCAGAGGGCCATATGTCACCAAGAAATCCGAAGCTTCACGGTACTTGTGAATAAGTGTCGCATCTATGAAGAACATGCTCCCCCACCTCAATCTAAATTTGACTCTAAGTTGAAGGGTCAGTCATCCAGTTTTAAAAGGCAAGGAAATTTTAGAAGGGGACATTTTCTAAGGGGTGCTCATTCTAATGTCCAAGCTAGAGGCGGTGGACATGGTAACACTTTTGGCTGAGGCAATGTAAATGCCAATGGGCCGAGATGCTATAGGTGTGGTGGTCCATACTATGTTCGTGAATGTGTACACCGTGAGGATGTGGTGTGTTTTAACTGTGATCAAGTGGGACATATCCGTCTTGCCTGTCCTATGCTTACAAGACCGGCTCCGGTACGAGCTAATACTCCAAATCGTGCTAATGCACCTGCTCATGTGAACCGCGGAGGCCACAATGGTGGTCGGGGCCGTGGTAATAGAAACAATGGTGGCCGAAATGGTATCCGAGGTGGTTATAATGGTGGAAGGCATGGCAATGGTCGAGGAAATGGCAATAATGGTCGTGATGGAAACAGGAATGGTGGAAATCCCCAACCAAATGCCGGAAGAGTGTTTACTGTGACTGGTGAGGAAGCAGCACAAGCAGATAACATAGTTGAAGGTAAGTGTGAAATACTTGGACATTCTGTTCATGTTATTTATGATTCAGGTGCAACTCACTCTTTTATATCCGAGGATTAAGTTCGGCGATTGAGATTGTCGATGTGTTTAATGAAAAATGCCCTTGTGGTTACTACCCCAACCGGTACTTGTCTCAGATCGGTTAGCTGGTGTAACAATGTTGATATGCTCCTAGATGGGAGAAGATTTGTTATATCTTTCATATGTCTGCCGATGAAGGGATTAGAGATCATACTTGGTATGGATTGGCTCTCCACTAACAAAGTTTTGGTCGACTGTCAATAACGGACCATTATTTTCCCTTCTTCTGATATGAGACAATTCGATGTGCAAGGTATAGCTCAACTTTGCATGTTACTATCTCTTGCCGATGGGACGAGTGGTCCCGATCCTATTAATATCCCTATAGTGTCTGAATTCCTGGATGTGTTTCCCGAAGAGATACCCGGCTTACCACCTCTACGGGAGGTTGAATTTACTATTAATCTTGTACCTGGTGCAAAACCAGTGTCTATCACTCCTTATAGGATGTCTCCTATGGAGTTAGCTGAACTTAAGAAGCAAGTTGAAGAGCTACTTGAGAAGGAGTTTGTTCGACCCAGTATGTCACCCTGGGGAGCTCCTGTTTTATTGGTCAAGAAGAAAGATGGAACCATGCGGTTGTGTGTAGACTACCGCCAATTGAACAAGCTAACAATAAAGAATAGATATCCTTTACCTCGTATTGATGACCTGTTGGATCAATTGAGAGGTGCAGTGGTATTTTCAAAGATTGATTTGCGGTCCGGTTTTCATCAAATTCGGGTGAGAACCGAAGACATTTCGAAGACTGCGTTTAGGATGCGATATGGCCATTATGAGTATGTTGTGATGCCATTTGGAGTGACAAATGCTCCAGCGGTGTTCATGAGTTACATGAACCGCATCTTTCATGAATACTTGGATTGTTTTGTTGTGGTATTCATTGATGACATCTTAGTGTATTCCAAGAGCCGTGAGGAACACGAAGAGCACTTGAAAGTGGTGTTGAATATTCTTAGAGAGAACCAGTTGTATGCTAAACTCTCTAAATGTGAATTCTGGTTGACGAGCGTCTATTTTCTTGGACATGTGATATCCGAAGATGGTGTTTCGGTGGATCCTTCTAAGGTTGAAGCCGTTATGGCATGGCCTAGACCTGCGTCGGTTACAGAAATCTGGAGTTTCCTTGGACTTGCCGGATATTATCGGAGGTTTATCGAAAGTTTTTCTCGTCTTGCTAGACCTTTAATGAACTTGACAAGGAAGAACCAACCTTTTGTATGGACGGTTGAATGTGAGAGATGCTTTGAAGAGTTAAAGATGAGGTTGACTTCTGCGCCTATCTTGGCATTACCTGATTTACAAGAAGATTTTGTGGTGTATTACGATGCTTCCCAGCATGGACTGGGATGTGTGCTAATGCAGAGGGAACGTGTTCTAGCTTATGCTTCACACCAGTTACGACCCCATGAAGTTAACTACCCAACTCATGACTTGGAGTTGGCGGCGGTTGTGTTTGCTTTAAAGATTTGGCGTCATTATCTATATGGTTTAAGGTTTATGGTTTTTAGTGACCACAAAAGCTTAAAATACCTCTTCGATCAAAAAGAATTGAATATGCGTCAAAGGAGATGGATGGAATTCCTGAAGGACTATGATTTTGAATTAAAGTATCATCCGGGAAAAGTTAATGTTGTTGCCGATGCTCTTAGTCAAAAGTCCTTGCATATGTCGGCCATGATGGTCAAAGAGTTCGAATTGATTGAGGAATTTCAGAACTTGAATGTTGGGACCAAGGTTCAATCTTCCAAGAAGCTATGCTTTGCTACCTTGAAGATATGTAATTAGTTTTTGGAGCTTGTAAAGGAGAAACAAGGGGATGATGATTATTTACAAGAGATGAGAAGATCTCAAGATAATGGGAAGAATTTATTTCTTGTGGAAGGTGTTGATGGCTTATGGCGAGTAAAGGGTCGTGTGTATGTGCCTCCATTCGGAGATCTAAGACATATGGTGCTTGAGGAAGCACATAAAAGCATTTTTAGTATTCACCCTGGTGCAACCAAGATGTACCAAGACGTAAAGAAGAATTTTTGGTGGCCCGGGATGAAACGTGGCGTTGCAAGTTTCGTAGCTTCATGCCTTACTTGTCAAAAAGCGAAGATAGAACATCAGAGACCTTCAGGTACTTTGAAACCACTTGATATTCCCGTTTGGAAGTGGGATGCAATTTCCATGGATTTTGTGTCCGGATTGCCAAGGACGAAGTCCAAATGTGATGGAATCTGGGTGATTGTGGATCATTTGACGAAGAGTGCGTATTTTCTGTCAATCAGTATGGAGAGTTCCTTGCAGGATTTGGCACAACTATACATTCAGGAGATTGTGAGATTACATGGTGTGCCATCAAGCATTGTTTCTGATCGTGGCCCCCGATTCACTTCCCGATTCTGGGGAAGCTTACATGAAGTAATGGGTTCAAAACTGAAACTAAGTTCAGTGTACCATCCTCAGACTGATGGACAGTCTGAGAGGACTATTCAGAGTCTTGAGGACTTACTGCATGCTTGTGTTTTGGAGCACGGTGGTTCGTGGGAGAAATATTTGCCTCTAATCAAATTCACATACAACAATAGTTTCCATTCTAGTATTGGTATGGCACCATACGAGGCATTATATGGAAGGAGGTGTCGAACCCCTTTATGTTGGCTAGAAGTTGGTGAGAACTTGGCTTTAGGGCCTGAGATTGTTGAGGAAACCACTGAACAAATCAAGATGATCCGAGAAAAGATGAAAATTGCTCAGGACCGACAGAAGAGCTATTATGACAAAAGGAGGAAGCCATTTGAATTTCAAGTTGGCGATCATGTGTTCTTATGAGTCTCGCGTGATAAGGGCATTGGTAGAGCTTTGAAGAGCAGAAAATTAAGCCCTAAATTTATCGGACCCTTTGAGATCTTGGAGCGGATTGGAGATGTTGCTTATCGGATTGCGCTCCCTCCATACCTTACAAACCTACATAACGTGTTTCATGTATCCCAGTTGAGAAAGTATGTTCATGATCCACTACATGTGATCTCGGTGGACGATGTCGATGTTAGGGAATCCCTAAGCATGAGCAGCAGAAAAATAAAAGGGATTCCATAGGATTTGCAAGGTTCCGTGTTTCAAAGCACAAAACAATTTCAAAATTCATTTTGGATTACCTCTTGAAGAACTCTGAAGCAGTCGTAGCCTCGTCCTTTAGGAGTCCACACGAGCACTCCCACCAGAATCGCAACACTTGCCAACTGCTAGTTTGACGGCGTGTAGCTCTTGCAACTTTTTCGAATTTGTGTCTCACTTAAGTGAACGGCCTATGAGCATCTTATGCTCTATTTATAGGCTTAGGTTTGACCTAATTTGTTCTCTCTAAAAGTGGGCTCCTTACTCATTCCAAATAAGTTAGGCCCAATAGCTTTATTTTAGTCCAACTAAAATAAGACAACATTTTCTGATGGGCTTACTCTATGTGTGTGACCCTATAGGTAAAATACCCGGTCATATTAATAATAAACTATTTTATTATTAATATAAAATAAGAGCGGCATCTAGCAATGCATCATTATGTCTGAATATTATCAACATAACCTATAAGTGATAATTATTTAATATGTTTATTCCTTTTGTCACGATATCCTAATTGGGCCCAAGGCATGGTCGCGTCATCCTTGTACGGCCCAATTTATTTTACTTGATACCGGAGTAGACTGGATCCGAATAAATATCTAATATTTATTCTTTCTAGCATGGCCATGCGTTTTCTTAGTCTTACTCCATCAAGTGGCCTATGGATATCACTCCTGTCATATAGGAGAGACAAATCCCATCTACATCACTCACATCCCTCTACATAATTTGTTCATTGCCTAATCACAACCTTTATAGTCCTCTTGTTACAGAAGACGTTTAATTGTATTAAAACAATAAACTCCCCATGTAGGAATCGTAGTGACTTCAAGTCGAAGGACTACATATACCATTATCACATTGAGAATCGTTTATGACAATCATGTAACGATCCATGCAACGTTCTCATGGTGGGTCTGTCCAGTACATCATTACTCTTAATGTGTACCTGTGTGAAGACTCGATATCATCTATACCTATGATCTGTAAGATCAGGTCATCAGTACACTCACACACTAGTCTCAGTGTATTTACATGTCCCCATGTAAATACTTGACTAGGGACATTTTAGGAATAATTTTTATATGACCTATTACTCCAAGGATAAATATGTTTTAAAACAATTTTAAACTAAAATATTTATTCTATTGATAAGTAGAAAAATGATACAAATGAAAAAGCATAAAAGCTTATAGTGCATACACCAACAGTCGAGGTGCGAGATGATTTGTCTATTTCTCCTGTTTCTGTTCGCATTGTCGAGCATTCCGTGAAGAAACTACGGAACAAGTTGGTACCTTTGGTGAAGGTCACTTAGAAACATGGAAATGTGGAGACGTTCACATGGGAACGAGAGGACGACATCAGAGAACGATATCCCGACGTATTCGAATCAGGTATGTTAAATTTTGAGGACGAAATTTTCTTTTTGGTGGGGTGGATTGTAACACCCTAAATTTTAGAATAAGGGATTAATTGAGGAGAATAAATATCGAATAATTATTTGTATATTATTTATTGTCCCAAAATATTAGAAATAATTAAATTAATATTTTTGGGAATTGTTGATAATTTATTGAGACCAAATAAGCTGAAAACTGACCCGATTAAAATATGGGTGTCAGATCAAGTATCTCCGATTGGGATGATATTGGTCAGGGCTGTTGAGAATATTATTGGGAGTCCGAATATATATATTTGGAATAATTTTTGGATAAAGTATTGAGCCCAAACAGAGAACCTATTTGTGGAAAAACGATGAAATTTTAATGAAGGAATTAAAGATAAAGCAAAAACCCAATTTTTCTCCCTCTTATTCTCGTGACTTTTTGAGACCATTTGGCAGAGATACATTTCTTCTTCTTCTTCTATTTTCTCTTCTTCTCTTCTCCTGGAGCCAATTTCGTTTGGGTGTGGTAAGCCATATTCACTTCTCTTGTTTGCTTTAATGTTGTGAGTCTTATGAAGTGTTAATGAAGTAGATGCATTATGGCTGAAAGAAGAAGAAAGTCAATGGGTATTTATGAATGCTGATGGGTTAGTGAAAAACCCTAACTTTTAAAGATTTGGGGAAAATGGTGAATGTTGGTAAATTGAGGTGTTTGAAGGCAAATACAAGCTACTGAGAGTTTGGGTTATGATTGACAAAGCATTATCATGGATGTTAGGTTATGGGTTTTGTGGCTTTTAGATATAATGAAGGTGGTATGGTAATAAGGAATTCCCGAAGCCTAATAAAGAGAGGAAAAGAATGCCTGTAACATGTTTTATACATGTTATTAATTGTAGATATAAAAATGGTTAGTTAAAGTTGAATTTGTGTTGAGTGGTTGATTAATTATGATTCTTTGTGTATGTTAATGTAGGATCCATTCTGAACGACGAGGCGGGTACGTCGAATCAATCGAAATTCTTTTCTTAAGGTAGGAGAGGGGTGTATTTTCTAAATGTATGAGAATTGTGATGATAATGTATGTATCAATGTAATATGGCATGTTCTCTTGGATGAGTGTGGTATCATGTGTATGTGATGTGAAATTGAGCATGGTGATTGTAATGATTGATTGTGTGATGAAGCCTAAATGAGGCTATGAGTGGTATATTATGTGATGATGTATTATTGATTCCATTTGTGGTATAAGGAATACTTGAAACTTTTGGTTAGAATATTTCTTGAATATGGGGAATTAATGTATATGCTTGATTTGTGGATAATAGTGTGGTTGAGTATGAATGTACCCTAGATGAGAGGGTAAGATAATCCAAATGAGGTTGAGGCATGCATGAGCATTGTTGCATACATGGCATGACATACATATCATGATGATGTTGATAAGTGGTTGCGATCACTTGATGTTGGAAATATAAAAGGGCTTGCGAGTTCCTGTGATTAATGGACCGGTGGTTGCGATCACCAGGTGTTTGAAAAGAAAGGCCCTACGGGACCATTGAGATTGAATGCCCATGGTTGCGATCATGAGGCGGGAGTACCCCTTGCGAGGCGGGAAACCTTTATAAAATGTTAAACGTGGTTGCAATCACGAGAAAGCACCTTGCGAGGCTGCTAGAGGGAGTACCCCTTGCGAGGCGGGAAACCATTGAGAATGACTATATGATTATGGTGGTTGCGATCACCCGAGGAAATGAAATCGGATCCGTGCATATGCATATTAAACGCTAGCATGTGCATTAGCCATTGAAGCATGACATAGAGTGATATCCTGTTGAGGTGATTATGTGAGGAGTAGGTGAAACTCCCTTTAATTTACTAACTGTGATTGTGATATTGGTTGGTGTGAATTTGAGAATCCTGAAGGATATTTTATGTTTCAATAAACTTGAAAAGGAATTGAATTCATGTTGATTGAACTCCTCTTGTGGAGGAGATGTTAGTATTGCATTCATGCATATATTGTCAAAATTATTAGATTTTCATCATTGAGAAAATATACTCACTCTCCCTGTGGTATATTTTTTAGCTCCTGTGTTGTAGGACTTGCCTTGGAGCTGTTTTGAGGAGGAGAAGTGTGTAGGAAGTGCCTTGGCCGGTAGTCCAATATTTTGTATAATATATATTACAGTTATATGCTTATTTTGCATTTGGATTGTTGGATTATGATATTGAAGATTTGATCTGGAAAATGTCTAAAGTTTGTGTAAGGTTTTGGTAGTATTGGATGACAGATTATGATATGGGTTTATCATCTAATTTTATGAATGAATGATGTATTTTAAAGAATTTGACTCTTATACGGCATAAATGGTTGGTGTTTAATTGTTGTGCAATGGATAGATTGGAATGAAAATTAGGATGTATGGTTAATTGATTCAATTATGAATGTATAATATTGCCCAGATATATTATTAGCTTGAATTATTTTGTGAAGAATTGATTTGGGTATGTCAGGGTGCATAAGGTTCTAAGTTTTCTGCATAATTTGTCAAATATGCTCAAGCAAGAAGATTCCTCGCTCAAGCGTGGATGCTCTGCATCTAAAATTTGCTCACTGTCCATCCTTCACTCAAGCGAGAATTTATTTCGCTTAAGCGTTTGTTGAGGGAAACCATTTTGTGATAATCTCGCTCAAGCGGAGAAAGGCTCGCTCAAGCGAGAAGCAGTAGGTGAGCTACTGGAGTGTTTTCACTTAAGCGAGAAACTCTCGCTTAAGTGAAATGAAGAGAAAATTGAGAGTATAGGGGTGTCACGCTCAAGCGTGACCAAGCGTGAAGAAACCCACGCTTAAGCGAGCATTCCGCGCTCAAGCGCGCACGGGTCCTAATTCTCCCTTCTTCTCACGCTCAAGCGTGAGTCATGTGTAAAAGGGGCGCGCTCAAGCGTGATCGTGTGGGGAGAGGCTGATTCTTTCTCACGTTCAAGCGTGATAACATGCTCACGCTCAAGCGAAAGGGGGCCACGCTTAAGCGTGAAGACCCCTGATGCTAAATTTTCCTTCTTTCAATTTTCTTCATTTTCACTTAAGCGTAACTTTTCAAACCTGATCGCGCTGGAAATTCACACTCAAGCGTGAAGAATCAGTTTTTGCACTGTTCATTAAAGTTATAGATAATTTTGTCGCCGTCGTTTTGATACCCAATTTGTGTCAATCGGAGTTCGGTAGCTCGAGTTATGCCCAAAATACTAAAGGGTGTTCAGACTGAAAATTTCAGCAGGGCTGATTTCATAAATTAACAAATTAAGCAATCTTTGGGGTATAATTGGCCCTCAACTTCTTCATAACAATGGTAGATATTTGAATTACCTATCTTTACAAACCATATTCATCTTGATTGGAGTTGTGTAACTCCGATTTGACTTAAATTCTCTTTTAATCCACTCTCTTTGAAATGTAAACATACAACATCAATTTATTTAAATTCTTCCGCTGATTTTAAATGAGAGTATCTCTTATATTATTTTCAAACTCACCTTCTCATATCTTCACATATGGGATAGGTTTTATAGATCCGGGGTGACGATTTAATGCTTCACCACTTAATTTTCTTTATTGATTAATATCTTTAAAATCGCAAAAAATTTACCGCCAATTTCGGGGTGTCACAAAGCTAAACTCTTAAAATATCTAAAAGGTGTGAAAGACCAACACTCGGATCCCCAACAACCTCATCTTACTGTTAAAGTAATCCTAATACTGCTCTTGGGGGAATCATTATTTAAGCTAGAGTTAGAGCCCTTAGCAGGGACATAATTTGCATCTCAAGCATCCTTAGTCTTAGCATTCTCATGGGGTGGGGTACTCCACCTAGGAGTCTACATTATCTAAATGACAGGCTCAAGATGTTTGTCTCTAATAGTAATAGCTTAATTTATATACACATTTGGCTGGAGCAGCTTCATGATATTCTTCTTTAGGCCACCAATTATCAACAACTTTCCAGAACTCTTCTAACGATCATCTCCTCCATCAACCATCTAAAAATATATTAAGCATTAAAAAAGAAATATAAATTATAATAAATTAATTTTGAGACTACCTTTGTCTCGTGATGCTTATGATGTGGTTCCATTGCATTAGCAGGTTATTGCCTAATATTGGAATTAAATAAGTCAAAGTTATCCACGACTTGGGCTATGATAGTTCTCCTAAATTTCACCTTGCCATGGTCAGTCCAAACCTAATATCTCGTTGTGAAACCAAACTTGTACAAGTGAAATCTTGCCCCACTTTTGCTCAAAATCAGACAACACTTCCAAAGTTAATCGTCTTCCATATTTTTTGGCCCGGTAGAGAGATAAGTATTTTATCTTGCGTGTAAGATGGCTAATGGATAATAAATTAAAAGGGGCACTAGGGACAAATAACACATTATTAACATAAATGGAAGGAAGAGGATGGACAATACCAATACTACAAGACTATGCTTGGGAACCATTGGCCATAGTAATATAAGGTAAATAACCAGTGGTAGAAACGGAAGAAAAAAGATTTATTACTAGTGATGATCGTTGGCCCCATAATCAAGGACCTAGGGGCCCAAAGAATGAGAGATAGGAATTACCAGTGTATGTAACAATAATAGTGGAACTAGAGGCCTAACAGTTCTTCAAACCACTTTAGGAAATCATAATAGAAGGGCGATGAAGTCGAATCCTGCAAGAATAACGGAGCAGAAGATAGAGCAGAGGGCACAAAAGTGTAAGCAACTTGAGCAATATAAGGAGGGAGACCATAAAGAATCCAATATTTATCAATAGAGTGCCCTGGTTTGTGACAATGTTCACAATAAGGATGTCCTTTACCCTTTTTTCATGGGGAGTTTTGGTATTGTTACAGGAAAGCAAAGTAAAATAATCAAGGGGAGGAACAAATGGAGAACTAGATAGAGCCACGAAGGGAGGGACAAGGTTATTAATAGAAACCTGAAGGATAGTGGCCAAGACATTATCTAGAGTAACCTTTATGGGACAACCTAGGATCTGATCACGAGTATAGGAATACTCATTAGACAAACCATACAAGGCTAGAGATAAGATAAACTTCTAGCAGTTAACAAGGTCATCCTCATGAGTAGCAAGAAGAGGAAGTAACTCATTAAGTTTGTAGAGGAGATTATTCACCCTACCCATATAGCTTGACATAGGGCCCTCAAACTAACGAGAACCAAAAGTGGTCATGAGGTCTTCATTAATCTGGTATAACTGGTGAATATTATTGGTGAACATTTGCTTAGTGTGGCCCCAAATAGGTTTGCAAGATTTGTGATCACAAAAGCAATCATGAAGGGATAGAGCAATGATGGCCTATATGATGAAATACAACTAAGCATTAACCTTCTTCCACTGAGGGCATTCAGCCACCAAGACATCTGTTTTTGACTTAGTGAGGTGCGTCTTATGCCTCTTCCTAAAATGCCAAATTCCAATCATTGAGGCCCAAGAAGAATAGTTCTTTTCATTTAGGGACTCAAAATTGAGCAAGCCAATGATAAAGTTACCCAAGGACAATGATTTAGACTTTGATGTATCATGGACGACCATGGATGTGCTGGAAGAGAGAGAAAATTAGTGGACAGTAGTGAAAAAGGCAAAACACTTGAGAAAATAGTGCCCAAACGGGAAAGTAAGATCAAATCAGGGTAGAGGAAAAAAAAGGCGATCAAAACCCGAGAAAGATCACTGGAAGATACCGCCACACGTGGCTGCAAGGACGGTGTGTGGAAAAGATCTTGACGGAGAAGAAGACACTTGCCAGCTCTAATGAAGGTGAGGCCATGGAGTTTTGCTGATCTCAGAGAGGCAGTTTTGATGGGTGGATTATCGGTTCGAAAAGACGGGTAGTGGTGGTGGACATTGATTGGAGGAAGACCAATGGAAGGTTTCGAAGCCCCAGAGAGAGATAGGGTTTTGAAAAAGATTTTATGTAGTGAGTAGGGACTCACTGAAGGATCACAGAAAAAGAAGAAGTTTTGTTAGGCTCTAGATATCGTGTTAAGAGAGAAAGAAACAAAAAAGCATATGAATTCTATATGTTGTGATCACGTCAAAGCTTTTACATTTATAGAAAATTATGCATAATTACAAAATATACAATCTCCTAATTTAAGACTAATTACACAAAGATGGAATCAATCTAATTAATCCTAATATGTATGACTACTATATTTATGTAATTCTAACATATACTATTAACTGACCATATCTCTAGTCAATGTGGGTTTTTCAATATCCCCTCAAGTTAAAGAATGAACATTTATAGCATGGACAAATACGAATGGTCTAATAACATGAAAACTTTCAATATAGCCCATTATGGGTGACACGATATCAAATTTAACTCAATTTTAAAAGCTAGCTCATGAACGAAAGATTGTTCTAAGCCTTATAAGAAATATATAAGAAGTATATTAGTTATATTCTTAGCAAATACTCCCTCTGTTCATTTTTATTTGTATCTATTCTAAAAAAATGTTCCTTTTTATCTGTCTCTTTAGAGTTTCAAGAACTCATTTATTCTTTTTTTCTTGTTATACCCTCACCTAGGGAACAACCAAACACTAATAGCATTAATAAAAATTTAATTTAAGATGACGATAAAGTAGGAAAGTAAATATAAAAATGTTGTAATCAAAGAACATTAATTGTTTTTCTTAATCTGTATGATTTAACCTTAAAAGACTGATAAAAAAGAACTGATGGAGTATGAGATATCTTAACAATAACAATATTCATAGTGGCATAACAATCACCATATTCACACATGTTCACTTTCAAACACCATATGACTCACTCAAGCAGTGTACATGCAATATCAAATTTTCAAATAAGAGGGTGTGAATAGTTTTTGAAAATAAAAGGGTCTTGGTGTACTTATGTTATACCTCAAAGAGGTAACTGTAATTATCCTTATTATAAAAGTTCATATTTTTAGCTTTAGCTTAAAAGTTGCTTTTAAGCTTGAAAATGATACCTCAATGTATGTGGGGATGGAAATAGGTTAGGTCATTCGTTAGGGGTTCGTGACCCGGCCTATTTAAAGCCTATATAGGTCGGGCTTGTCGGGTTAGAAAACTAGGCCCAGACTTTTAAAAGGGTCTTTTTAAGTAAACAAACCAAACCATAGACTTTCTAAAAAAATCTTTGAAACCTAACGGGCCGGTTTGTTTAATTGACCTAACTACTAATTATCTATCTATATATATTTATAACATAACAATTATATACACACATATTATATATTTACATAATATAAATTAATATTACAGTTATAATAATTTTTTATAATATTGTTTGGATTAATTGTGGTAATTATTTTAAATTTACTGTTGTTTTGTATGAGAAGTTATATTTGTCTTGTAAAATTTAAAATCAAGTGAATTTGACTATTTTATATTGATAGACCTTTTTATAATGATAAGCCCTTTTATGGTCATAGGCCCATCAACCTATATAGTTTGATAATTTTTTAAGTTTTAAAAATCTAATTATAAACAAACCTTTAAACATATCAAACTTAAACCTTTGAAAAAAAGCTAATAAGCTAGACAGGCTTCACAGTTGCCATCCCTAAATGAATGTAATGTAACCACTTTTCTCCTTTTCTTTTGTTTTTCTTTTGTTTCGTTTGTCTTACTACGGAAAGAAAATTTAGTGTAGTGTAAAAGACGTTGTGCATCATCGCCAATTTGAAGCCTTTAAGAGCTAAATTATAATAACCCGCCTTGTCAAGATTACGAAATCGAGGTTATGTACAAGGTATGCTAATCCAAACATCCAATCACTATCTTATTAATTAATACCCTCTTTCTTTTTATAGTTGGCTAGATTTGATCCTTTCGAAAGGTCAACCAATTCTGGTGGGTGGGTGTGTGTGTTTCAGACCTAATTTGGTTTGTCTAGGTTTTTGAGACACTTTTACTATTGATACTGCTTTGGGTTTATGTTATTTAAGAAAACTAGGGAAAGTAGAAAATACGAAATTATGAAAGTGAAAGTGAGGGAAGATGAAAATACGCAATTGTTGTCGAGAAATTAATCCATAGATTATGTTAATCCATTGTTTGAATCAATAGGAAAAAATGAGAGAGAAGATAATGTATCCTTGCATACAAACCATAATATTTGGCGTCTTGCCAATTTAATGTGATAACTTATTTTTTATGTCATAGGTGTTGGAGAAACATGTCTCATTCTCACGAAGCTCTGGTTCTTATCCAAAAAATGGTGAAAATACCTCCAGCAAAAGCACTCTTGCTCTTCAACTCCTCAACTTATCAAGGACTTCACCACACACCCCACTCTATATCCTTCATCTTAAACCACCTTCTTTCCTCTGGCATGCTATCCCAAGCTCAATCTCTACTTCTGCGCCTAATATCTGGTCGAATTTTCCCCTCAATGTTGACACCCTCCTCCTTCATTCATCAACTAACACAAGCCCATTTCACCTCTTATTCAACCTATACCCTTCTCTATGAAGCAATTATTAATGCCTATGTTCATTCTCAGTCACCTGACCAAGCCGTTAATTTTCTACATCAGATGATTCACAATGGCCATCTTCCTAGATCAAACACATTCAATAATGTTTTGGTCTTACTCATTAGATCAAATTCTTTTGATAAAGCATGGCGGGTTTTCTGGGAGTTGAAGGGTAAGGTAGTTCTTGATGTTTACAGTTTTGGGATTATGATGAAGGGCTGTTGTGAAGTTGGTGACTTGATGAAAGGTTTTCAGCTTTTGGCTATGCTGGACCAGATGGATCTGTCTCCAAATGTTGTCATATATACTACATTGATTGATGGATGTTGCAAGAATGGTGATGTTCAGCTTGCGAAGAAGCTGTTTTGCAAGATGGAGAGGGTGGATTTAATCGCCAATCAGCATACTTATAGTGTACTAATGAATGGGTTTTTCAAGAAAGGCCTTCAAAGGGAAGGCTTTCAAATGTATGAAAGAATGAACCAAAGTGGAATTGTGCCTAATGTTTATGCTTATAGTTGTGTGATTAGGGAATATTGTAATGGTGGGATGGTGGATAAAGCTTTTAAGGTGTTTGATGAAATGTGTGAGAAAGGTATTTCATATGGTATTATGACATTCAACATTTTAATTGGGGGGCTGTGTCGAGTGAAGAAGCTTGGGGAGGCGGTGAAGTTAGTTAATAAAGTCAACAGAGTTGGCCTTGGTGCTAATGTAGTGACATACAACATACTCATCAATGGGTTCTGCGATGTTGGAAAATTGAACACTGCTGTTAGATTATTCAATCAGTTGAAGTCAAATGGACTAGCACCAACCTTAGTGACTTATAATACTTTGATTGCAGGATTTTCTAAGATTGGGAATTTAGCAGGAGCTCTTAACTTGGTCAAGGAAATGGAGGAGAGATGCGTTGCTCCTTCCAAAGTGACATATACAATTCTAATTGATCGGTTTGTACGATTAAATCATATGGAAAAAGCATTTGAGATACATTCTTTGATGAAGAAGGCTGGTTTGAATTCAGATGTATACACATACAGTGTCCTAATACACGGGTTATGTATGAACGGTCACATGAAAGAAGCGGCAAAACTCTTCAAGTCATTAGGGGAGTTGCAATTAGAAACCAATAAGGTCATATATGATACAATGATTCATGGTTACTGCAAAGAAGGAAGCTCCTTTTGGGCTCTAAGGCTACTAAAAGAAATGGTTGAGAATGGAATGGTTCCGAATGTGGCCAGTTTTTGTTCAACCATAGGGCTTCTTTGCAGAGATGGAAAGAGGAAGGAAGCTGAGCTTCTGTTACCGCTGATGATAAATTCAGGAATAAAGCCATCTAATTCTTTGTACGGTATGGTTTACAATGTCAAAAATGAAGTTTCGAATGTTGAACTTGAAAGTAATGGAATATCGAATTCATGATTTTTTTCATTCTCTTGGATTCTATTTCTTATCAATACATTATAATCTTTAATTGAGTCTGAGCTCGTTCAAAAATTATGCTAATATCTATGTCTTTCTTAGTTTGATCTATATCCTCCTGAATGCTTGATAGTTGCTGCATTATGGCAAACAAAGTAAAGCTTAGATAAGTTCAGACATGGAATCAACGTCTGTTTGTTTGAATAGTATGGTTAGCTCTTCATATAGGCAAATGCCTTTCAGTATCTTGTTGAGCTATTTGTATATTACAAGAGAACTCTCCCGTTTGGTAGGTTGTGGAACTGGAAATTAATTGTGACTTGCTTGAAAAAGAGTATATTGGTCTGCAAAGTTTCTCTCTATAGATAAATGATGATTTGAAAGTTTTAGACATTAAAAACCTTTTTGGACTTGTCAAGAATGATTGGTCTACAAAAACTAAAGGTTTCCAGATTTTATATCTAAACTCACCAGTTACGTTGTGAGTTCATATTTTGGAATATAAATCAAGAAGTTATAAATCCTATGTTTTCTGAGTAACAATAAGTATTATAAGTTGATAAAATGTAGCGATATATATATATATATATATATATATATATATATATATATATATATATATATATATTTGGTAGTTGGTATATATAGTTGGTAGTTGGTTACAACTGATATTGGTTATTTAGCATCTAGCTTTATATATTCTCTTAGTAAGATAAGTTTTAAACAATATCATTTTCACTTTGAATAATTTATATATTCTCTTAACAAATTATTTGGATAGTCTTTCTAATTACTAAAAAAGGAATCCCCTGGGAACTAATCAATCATAATTTAAAACCAAAATTTTATAAAGTCTACATCAACGAAAACGATTTTAACAATAAATCGTTAATAAATGAAAAACTTTTTAGTGTTTCTTCATACTTTTATTTTTGGAGATCTTTTAGTGTGTTTAGTAATCAAGTAACAGAAATTAAGTTTTACCATATATCGTTTGAGATATCTTTTAATCTTGCTTGATCAATTGATAAAAATTTATATTTAACCAACTCTAATTGGAATTACCTAACAATGAATAAAGAGACACTAAATTCATTTCAGAAGATTAAATGATTATGCTTGACAATTACCTAATGCCTAAACTTTAATGTTCCATTCTAGGTTAAGCGGGATCTTACTATAGATGAGATGAAAGATGTTTCCATAGGGGCCATTTGGAACATCATTGAAAGTGTAAGTGTGACTTAATCACTTTCCAAGTGCTACCCTACCTCATTTGAGAGCGTCAGTGCCATACTGCCATGGTACAGGCAAATGTCGTTGAAGGGGGATGTTGTGCGAGGCAGCTCAAGAAGAGCAGAAATGGATGAAGGCCGATCTCAAGACGACGTAGAAAACAGCTTCTGAGGCAGAACTGAAGCACACAGAGGCCGCAGATGCCCTTAAGGCCTTATAGAAAAATTTAATGACACTGCATTGCTGATATTGATCCCAAAAAGAAAACGGTAGATACCGCTAGTCCGTGAACAGCCAACCATCGTACTGTAAAAATTGGATAGGTCCTATCTATGGTCATTGGAGCCTCCTAAAAAGATCTACTAAATTCATCGAGTTGTTCCAAAGGATCAAAATGGCCAGTTATTAATGGAATTCCCTGTCGGCTCTCTGTAAAATACTCGTTGGGCCGGGGACTTCCAAACACATCGTAAGCTAAAACCTGTAATGAATAGGGAAGGTATAGTAATGCTATGAATAATCCAGTATCGAATACTGGTAATAATATCAGCAAAAGAACGTTCTCCTGTGCTTCAGACATGTCGAACTCCACATATTCTTTGTACAGTCAAAAGGGGGATAGATTCTATAAAAGATGAAATCAGTAAGTAAAAATTTACTGAAATTTTATTCTTGTTAGATCGTCCATTTTGTACCAAGGGTGTCTTTTGAATATACCGAATCAGTATAGTTATCCTTCTTCTAACACAGCAATGAAATTTCACAATCAATGGCGAAATCTAGTACTAGATAAATTCTTTCTTTATTGGTTGTCTTTATGTACTTAATAGAATAGAAAATTTTTGAAAGTTTGAGAGTATAAAAAAATTGGATATTATTATACTACTAATATCCAATTTTAATGAGGGTTCTCCACGTTTTTAGTTTCAGACTAAAAACAATTAAAATATGAATACGATGATTTGTTCGAACCCCCTCTTTTTCTTTGTTTTTCTTTTTTAGAATGGAATAATAATAGTAATAATAAATATTATTGGATGGCAGAAAAAGAAATCCAACTTATTTTATTTTATTTTTTTTCTCTCAAAAAATGGAAACTTAGGGAAGTACTTTAATAAACATATGTATAAAAGGAACATATTTCATTTAGCTTCTTTATGGCTACTATAACTAGTTATTTTGGTTTTCTACTAGCAGTTTTAACTCTGACCTCAGCTCTATTTATCGGTCTAAGTAAGATACGACTTATTTGATTTTGATTTGAAATTGGAATGGAAATGAATTGAAAATTTTTGGATATTCAATATATTCTATAGTTCCTTACGGTGTTAATTTCGAATTATTGGTTGTTGAGATTTATGATCAATACAAAAAAGGATAGATATTACCGCCCCTTTTTTTCCAAAGGAAAAAAAAATGATTGAAGTTTTTCTCAATTTAACAAAAAGGGAATCATGCTTTGTAGAATTTGAACCATCACGCTCTGTAGGATTTGAACCTACGACATCAGGTTTTGGAGACCCGCGTTTTGAACCTATGACATTTTGTACCCAAAACAAACACGCTACCAAGCTGCGCTACATCCCTTTCCATTGATTTTTAGTGTCATTATAAAGAATCTTTGTCTTTTTTTTCACATTTTACTTTTATCTATTGATATATATATATATATATATATCAATTATCTTGCTATTTCTTTTTCTTTTTGGTTTCTTATACTAATATATATATAATTAGTATATAATTTGAAAAATAAAAATCAATATTCTATAGAATAAAGAATAATATATTTATAATATAAATAAAGAATATTCGTTTAATAAAAAATTTAAAATTCAATTATGGAATATTAATTTAACGATAATTACTCTTAATTATTTTGTAATAGATAATATTAATACTCTAAAAAAGAATATTGATAAATAATAGAATCAACTAAAACAATTAAAAATAATATTGTAATGTAAAATGTAAAAAAGGAGGATTTGAAATGCGAGATCTAAAAACATATCTTTCTGTGGCACCCGTAGTAAGTACTCTTTGGTTCGGAGCTTTAGCAGGTCTCTTGATAGAGATCAATCGTTTCTTCCCGGATGCATTGATATTCCCTTTTTTTTTCATTTTAGTTATTAACATGGGAAGAGGAAGATTATAGATCCAATTAATATGTTTAATTAACCCGCTCTTCCTTATTTCTTCTTTTGGGGAATTAAAATAGAATAAGTTAGAAAAGAAAAATAATAAGGATGAATTCTGTTTTAGTGAAATGCGGAATATAGTCTAGACTTCAATGGAATTGAATTTTGAATTCAATTCCATTTCTATTATACTAAAAAAATGAGACCAGAAATAAAAAATGGAATGTCTAGGGAGGGGCGACAATATCATACATCATACTTAACTGAAAATAAAAATACTATATTGTGGTTCGAAACAAAATATAGTTCGAAATCATTGTTAGTACTTAATTATTAATGTACTTTATTAATTAGAACGAAATCCGTCATAATTTGATTTCGATTAATTAATTTTTCTTTTTTTCCTCTTCTTTGCTTCGAATCCGAAAATAGAATAGTTCAAAATTTAAACTAAAGGGAGGTTCATGGCTAAGGGTAAAGATATCCGTGTAACTATTATTTTGGAATGTATCAGTTGTGATCAAAAGAGTGTTAATAAGAAATCAACAGGTATTTCCAGATATATTACTCAAAAGAATCGACACAATACACCTAGTCGATTAGAATTAAGGAAATTCTGTCCATGTTGTTGTAAACATATGATTCACACCGAAATAAAGAAATAGAAAAAAATGGATATGGATCTTATCTTTGCAAACAAGTAACATAACATGGAAAATAATCTATATTTCATATATATGAAATATTTGATAAATTATATACATGTTATATTATTGTATAACATATATTTATTATATAACAACATAAAAGAAGAACAATTTTTTTAATAAATGTGATTTTTAGAATAGGAATAAACAAACTATGCATAAATCTAAGCGACTCTTTCTTAAATCTAAACTATCTTTTCGTAGGAGTTTGCCCCCGATACAATCGGGGGACCGAATTGATTATAAGAACATGGGTTTAATTAATCGATTTATTAGTGAATAGGGAAAAATATTATCTAGATGTGTGAATAGATTGACTTTAAAACAACAATGATTAATTATGACTGCTATAAAACAAGCTCATATTTTATCTTCGTTACCTTTTCTTAATAATGAAAAATAATTTGAAAAAAGTGAGTTGGCTAGTAGAACTACTACTATATTAAAAAAAATAGGATTACTTTTTGATTGAATTTTTATTTTTATCTAAACTTTAATCAAAGGTAGATTGATGTTTTATGTTTTTGTTCGAAAACTTTTTCAAAACAATTCAATTGGGTTATTATGTTATAAGAAAACTGATAATCAGTGAAAAATAATTTTTTTTAGATTGGTTATTTATTTTGATGACTTTTATTATATGATTATATGATATAATTATATGAACTCTATTTTTTATACAAATCACTATTCTCTACCTTCCCGGAGTTCAGTCTCCGGGGAATTGGGGTTTTCAAAATATCATTGGCAATTATAAAAAGATAATATTCTTTTAATATAGATATTTTGTAACTCTTTTACAATTAAGAAGCAATTACTTCTTATATAAGATTATATATAAATTTATTATAAGTAAGTATATTTTTGGATTGTCATGAATTACTGCATTTATTCTACTAATCCATAAAGCACAAAAATATCTTTTTTTCCTATTTCTATCTCGATGAGCCGAAACCAAAGCCTTTATTTTCTCTTGAAAAATAGTTTGAGTGAGTCTTGAATGAGCCCCCCCAAAACTTGATGTAAATAAATGAATTTTTGTTCTCCGTTTCTAAGCTATATATCCTCGTTTAATTCTTGTCATTGAATGTAAATAAATGAGATTTTCATGAACAACTATTTGATTTTTTTGAGTTATTCTTTTTTGTTTCCTAGTCATCTATTAATAACAAGAATGGATTCTTCCAATGTATAAAAAAAATTCCAATGGCTTTTGCTACTATAACCTTCCCAACCACGATATTTTTAGTATTTAACCTAAAAATAAGAAATTGTATTGATACTAAGTATTAAAGAGCATAGTAAATTAAGTAGAACATAGATAAAAATGGTGGGTTCCGTCGTTTCTATGATTATTTTTTTTAAACGGTTAGGTTCTCTCTATACACCGAAGCCACATTTTTTCTATATTTTCAATTTTTTAATGTTATTGTTTGTTAATTTGTACAATTCACACTCTTGGGCTCCACCCATGAAATAACGTTTTTCACAACAAAATCTAGCTATACAGTAACAGTATTTAAGTATGAAGATAAGCTGGGTAGCTGACCCTGTTATTCCGTTCTTGTAAAATAAATTAAGTATTAAGTATCTTATTTTTATTTAATTGAAATAATATTTCCTCCGCTTAATGGGTAACTGTTTGTTACCAATGGGAAAATCTTAAAATACAAATTAAGATGATTGGATCTGTACCAATCAAAATCATAAATTTAATATATATATATATAGAAGAATTTATATATTATAAATTGAATCTATTTTTTTTTATTAAGATAGTGAAAAATAGGATTCTCTTCTTTTGTCTTAGTATATGATCTGAACGAGTCGCACATACACCCTAGTACACGTTCCTCGGCGCTGAGGACTTTCCCGAAGAGCGGGGGATTTTGTGACATTTCGGATTGGCTGTCTTGTGTTTCTAATAAGTTATTTCATAGTTGGCATGGTAGTTCATATATATATAATGAGCTGGTTTAGATCATTCCTAACCGAATAATTTTAAATTACTTATATTCTATATAATTGATTAATAATTACTAGAATAATTCTATTATATATAGATATTATTATATATAAATAATATTATTTTAATAATATATATATATATTAATAAATAATAGAATCTAATAATATAAATAGAAAGAGTGTCAAACTCAAAAAATTAATTTATTTCTCTTTCTATTTCTACAAGAACCAAACATATGTATGAAAATACATCTCCTTTTTTGTTAATATTCTTTTATATATTTATTATCTTATTATTTTGATTTTGTATGTTCAAATTTTTGATTTTCGTCTCAAAATTTCTTTTCTTTGAAGTTAAAAAAAATTGGTTGTACTTTAATTTTGCTTTGAGTCAAAGAAAAGAAAGCATGGAGTTGAAATACCTCACTCAGAACTTGCTTTAAAGGATTACGAGGTATAATTAAATCAAGTAAGCCCTTTTGGAATAAATATTCATCCGCTTGTGAACCTTTGGGTACTGCCTTATTCAATGTCTGTTCAACTACTCTTTTACCAGCAAAATGCAATATAAGCATTTGGTTAAATAATAATGATATCTCCTAACATGCCAAAACTAGCTGTCACCCCATCAGTAGTAGGAGATGTAAGAATGGATACATAGTATAACTTTTTATTTCTTTGATAATCATATAAAGCAGAATATATTTTAGCCATTTGCATCAAACTCAAACTTCCTTTTGCATACGTGCTCCTCCGGACGCATATACTAGAATAAGAGGTAAAAGTTGATTGGTAGCATATTCAACCAAACGAGTGATTTTCTCACCTACAACAGATCCCATACTACCTCCCATAAACTGAAAATCCATAATCCCAATTGCTACAGGAATACCATTTAGTTGACCTATACCTGTTTGAACAGCCTTAGTTAATCCAGTCTTTTTTAATATGAATCAATACGATCTTTATAAGGTTCCTCTTCAGAATAAAAATCAATGGGATCCAGAGACACCATGTCTTCATCCATAGGATTCCAAGTACCCGGATTAATCAAAAGTTCGATTCTATCTGAACTACTCATTTTCAAATGATATCCACAATGTTCACAAATATTCATTTTGGATTTAATTTTTTTTTATAATTTAATCCATAAAAATTTTCACACTCAACCCATAAATGCTTGTATTTTTGAGTTTCATCGAGATTATTAGAACTTTCTATTGGAGTGTAATCACTATCATTTGTATCATTCGTGCTAGTCATTATACTAGAACTAGAACTGTTGTTTTCACTACCATTTCTGCCCTTACCACAAATGTAACTATAAAAATAACTGTCATTGTATTCATCACTATCATCTAAAACGTAACTATCAATACAGATTTGAGAACGAAGATAACTCTCAATGCAACTATTAATATTATTATTCCAACTAAATTTCGTATCATACATATAATGATAATCATTACTCTTAAAAACATTATCTAGATATCTAGAATTGTTATAACTAGAAAAAAAGCTTTCTGGTTCACTTAGAAAAGAATGACCATTGTCAATCTCCAAAATTTTATTTTCAATATCAAAATATATCGAAGAAATATTCCTCTTATTATCCCTAACTAAAAAAGTTTTATCATATATAAAATTCCCGATGTTCTTGACACTCGCTAAAGAATCAAAATAACTGTAACTAGAATTGTTACTAAAATTCCAACTATGAATGTTTTTATCCATATCAGTTAAAATTTTGGGGTTTTCATTTTCATTGGTATTTTCAATAGAACCAAAGCTATCTAATGATTTTATTAATCCACACTTGTTTTTTTAACTTCAACTTCCTATTAAACAACAAAAAATTGAACCACCATTTTTCCATAAGGTTTTCCCTTTATTTACATGAAAATACAATAGATGAATAGTCATTCGATGAAAAATCATACAAAAAATTTAAGAGATATTCTATTTTGAATATTTGAAAAATAAATATAATAAATAGAATAAATTTTGAAATTAGAAAAAAATTATCAAATTTATTATAAAAAATATTGAATTATATTTCAAAATAGAAATTAAATGAATAAAAAAGAATAAATAAAGAAAAAAATCACCCTATTTCAAACAATGTCTTTATAAACCCAATTTTGCATTTAGTAATTATTTATTTTATTTTTCCTATATTATGTCTTTTATCTCTATCCATTTTCAAATGGTATTTACTTATTCCAGGGTCGTTTAGCTTTTCCTTGAATTATTGGGTTTAGCGTTACTTCGGGAATCGTTAATTGTTTTATAAAAGAGGTAGCAACATACCATTTTTTTCTTTCTCTCAAAAAATCATACAAATAGAAGGTTGATTCCTGGAGATACCCTTTTAATCGAAATAGTTTTACAAATTCCAACAATTTTTTTAACCCTGCTTGAATTAGATATTTTTGATTTCTCCATCAAAAAGAAATTGACGAAATTTTTCTAACTTATTCATTTTCACTAACCTTAGATAATTACCCCTGAGTAATGAATCAATTCAAACCCCATCATGTACTATTTACATGATCAATCTTCCTCCCGTTCCCAAAACAATAAGTTCTAGTGGAACAGAACAAACGGTGTCGAGCCATGAGCATTTCGATTTCTGTATCTATATACTAGAGAAAATAGTGGATGAAAGAATCCACAGTTAATCTAATGATGTCTTTCAAGTCGCACATTACTTTTTACCACATCATTTCAAATGCAGTTTTACCATAACATTCTTTTAATTTAGATCCGGTGTGTATGTAATTGATTCCCTTATGGAATCTTGAGTAGTCATTGATTCAACCAATACATAATAATCTTTATACTTGAAAAAATCAATGTGGAGGCAAAGGCTAAAGTTGATGTAGATGCCGTAAGGAAAGACATGAAGGAGAAAAAAGCCGCTTGGAAAGGGAGGCATGAGATGTTGATGTAGGAACTTCTTCTAACCTCTTGAAGAAGATGTGTTTGAATATATATTTCAGGTTGAATTATTTTGATAATGAAAAAGGCTATTGAAGAATCAAAGCAAAAGACAATGAAAAACATAGAAAACAACATCAGATCTGTAAAAACACGCAAGCTAATAGATTACAGGATCCCATCTAATCAATTACAAGTGCTCTGTTCAAGACCTAATCGATTACATCAATAAGACTAATCGATTACATAAGTTCTGTTTGTAATCTAATCAATTACACCAATGGACATAATCGATTACCAAGTGAAACATTGAATAAGAAGCATCAGGTACATCTCCTAATCGATTGTAAGGTTGCCACAATCGATTACTAAGGTTCTGTAAGCTCACTAATCGATTACCAGATAAGGACTAATCGATTATGAAAGCTCTGTTTACTCCTTAATCGATTGCATGGAAGGCATAATCAATTACCATGCTACGAAACACAATTAAATGTATCAGGTGCCACTCACAATCGATTACAAGGTATTAAACAATCGATTAGTAGAATTCTGTTCTCAAACTAATCGATTACACAAGAAGGCCTAATCGATTATCAACTGAATTACACTGAAGAATTCAAAGTGTAATCGATTACAGCTCGAGGCGTAATCGATTACCATCATGCTAGAAATTGGGGAAAAGTGTTTTTAAGTGGGAAACCAGCTCACTTCTCCATTCCAACTCAAATGCCCATGCTGTGCAACGGCTCTAAAGATTTTAGGGCACTTCTCTAAGGCCTATAAATGCAAGACCCCTTCAAGCTACTAAAGGTATCCAAATCTATCAAAGGGAAATCAAATCTTGTGTCTTATGAGTTCTATTTCATTGTTTAGTTTCAAGTTCTGAAACTTAAGAGCTTATATTTATAAATCCTCTCTTGTGAGAGTTAGAAATTGTGTGAGCTTTCATTTGTTTATCAACTCTATTGAGAGAGTATATTGCTTGTAAACACAAATGTGACGCCCCTGGAAATACGGGGAAATTTTTCACGTTTTTATAAGTCATAATTCAATGGAAAGAAAATAAGTGGTGAAGCTATTTGTACGACACCTGGATCTATGATATACCACTCCCATATATGAAGATATGAGAGGGTAATTAAATATATGATTTAATAATAATTGTCAAATTAAAAACAGCGGAAGAATTAATTTAAATTGATGGTTGTATGATTGAAATTGAGAGAAGTAATTTCATAGAGTTCCATGATTCACGACGTACCCAATAACACCCTTAAAGTGAGGCATGATAAGAATTTAATGCATGAAAAACAAAGGTTTATCTAAAAACAAACAAATGAGCATCAGGGTGACACTCGCTCAAGCGAGAATCAATTCGCTTGAGCGAGCTAGCGTGGGCACGCTTGGGCGATGCTGGGAAAGGCTGAGCGAATGAAAGGTTTGAGCATCAAGGCTCATCTCGCTTGAGCGAGCCCTGTCTCGCTTAAGCAAGATGCAAAAGAAATCATTAAGCGAGCCAGTGAGACGCTTGAGCGAAGGAGGAGGTAAGCATCAGGTACCAATCTCGCTTGAGTGGATCATGACTCGCTTGAGCGAGATTGTTCCAAAAGCATTGGTAACTCTCTGGTCAATTTTCGCTTGGGTGAGGCATCTCTCGCCTAGGCAAAAATCGTCCAGTATCTAATTTTCTTCCCCTTCGCTTGAGCTACCGCCCACCCTCCTGAGTGAAAATTGTCCAGAGGCTAACCTCTAATTCAACATCAATCTCGCTTGGGCGAGATGAACACCCGCTCAGGCGAAATCAGGCCAGAGGCCAAAGCCCTGTTTCATATCAATCTCGCTCGAGCGAGATTCTTACTCGCTTGAGCGAGTTGTGTAGAGTTTATGCAGAAAATGCGAAATTGTACACCTTACATGCAACACACCATGCCAAAACTCATTCTACTACAATTCATTTACATTCAACATGGTCTACACGTTATAAAACATATTTATAACTTGCCTCATTCATCATTATCCATTAAAGTCCATTCTAATTTATGAAATGATAATAAATCAACACCATTGTAGGTGATCACCAAAACATAAATTTTCACATAGATGTTCATTCATTCCTAAAATTAACCATCAACAAGCATCATCATTCATCAAATTACATCCTTAGGTCATAAATGAAAATTGGTCATACACCAAGGATCCAATTTTCCTACATGACCCACAAAATTATATTACCACAACTAGATTGTAAAATCAAGTATATAAACATCATATACTTCCACAAAACGATTTCATGCCGGCCAAGGCTCACACATTCCTATTCCATATTTACCTTCTTCAAACTCGGCCTCCAAAACGGTAGGATTTACATCACACCTACATCAACCTTAAAAATAGCAACGAGGAGGTGAGTAACGTAATCCAAATGAATTAAAGTCATACATTATGAAGAAATACATGTATGCTTGTCTATATAAGACATTTCTCACAACATCATACATCACCTATAAACATATTTCATAATCTCAAGTATACATTCACAATTTCATTCATTTGGTTCACCAAATACATATATAGGGTTAGTATCCAACTCTCTCCCTTTTCAATTCTCATTCATCCATTTGCCACTATGGGCTTTGAACTAGGCATATCTCCAGCTATATGCAAATGCTCTTAAAGCTAATGCATATGCACAAGGATTTCTCATCAAATAATACGGATCCGACTGTGGGAATACAACATCAATTCAATTTGTGGGACAAGCATAGGTGTGCTACTATGCCCCTACTGCAGTAGTAAATTATGTACACATATATCTCAATTTATGCATGCTCAACATCATCATAATTTTACTGGTACCAAACCGCTCTTGCCCATCTGTAGCACTAGTCACCCCGTGACTTGCGGATCAACATCGTGGCCTCAATTACCACAAGTGCGACGGGCCCCTCCCGAACACACATCGAGAGAGCCGTGCCCCGTCGGACACCGAGGTAACTCGCTCACCATAGAGCCGCCCACCCATTGGGCCCGCCACATAGGGTGCCTCGTCACCATACTGTGGACAGCTTCGTGACTCACACACTGAGTCACAGGGGAAAACAACAATACGCTTGTGCACTGAGCCGCCCTCCCACTGGGCCCGCCTAGTGAAACCCCCTAATATTCCACATAGACAGCAATGATATACCATGGATGCTATACAAATGCAAATCAAATGCATCCTCACACTGTGTATCCTAGATGCCACTCCACATTCAATCATTCACCACCACCACTTGGTGGATTCCAATATTCTCATCATCCTCAATTATTTCTAATTCTCCTCAATACTTATACTCATTAATAGTTAGTGGCATACGCATTCATCAATTCAATATACATCTTTAGGATATTTCATACCATATATGTCAATTCACACATAATCTTAAACCATCGTCATATTTCATCAACAAGATCTAATCACAACATCATATCACTATCCCAAATACAATGCCACACAACAATCATCATTCTAAATGTATTCAAATCATAACATCATCACATCCTCCATTCAAACAACATCAACATAATCATATATACATATTTGCACATCATCAATGGATGAAATCATGCATTTAGAATAGTTACCCCCTCCTACCTCAAGTGAAGTAGTGATCAACGCGGTTTGACGTTTCCGCCTCGTCGATGGGGTCACTTCCTACATCACAACACATTACACAATCAATTTTTTATTTACCCACCAAGACTCAAATACTTATATACTTCAATAACTTGGTGTTTATATTATTTTAACTCTCAAACCTCTTTTATTTCATTTTATCCACCATAACCACCATGGGTTTGGTGACACCATTTATTATTATGCATTTTAGAGCTAAACCCATTCATGGGTTTCTCCATCAATGACTTCCACCAACCAAATACCATCACCAATGGCCATTATTCATCATAAACTATATTTATTGCTAACATTAAATACTCATCTACCCCCATTATACATTTCCCCCAAATTTATGAAGCTAGGGTTTCTTAAAACCCAACAACCATCACAAATACTCTTCTTCTTCCAACCATACATGCATCCATTTTCATTACTCCCCCAAGAAATCTTACTCTCATGAAAACCCACCTTAAAACTCATGCATTAAATACTCCTCATAAACATCCATTTACATGCATGGCTTCTAAACACATAATGCCATATACCCATAGCCAAAACCTTAATAAAAATGAGCATACATACCTCAAACCCAAAACAAAGTGGGTTCTAGAATGGAGGAGAACACCACACAAAAATTGGGATAAGAAAGAAGAGAAGACTTCAACTCCACTAGTCTCCTTCAAGCTCCTTGCAAGACGGAAATTGAGAGGAAGAAGAAGTCACCAACTTGTTAAGGCTTTGGAAGAAGAAGATGAAAATATGAAGTGGAGTAGAAGAAGGAGAAGAAGTCACGGTTTTGCCCAAGGAGAAGGGAGCCAACGTGAGTTTTAGAGAAGAGATTGGGTTTTGGTTTTATTTTTAACCCCATTCCTTAAAGATTCATCGTTTTCTCATAAACAGGCTCTTCGTTCAGTCTCAATACTTCATCTAAAATTATTCTGAATACATATTCAAATTCCCAATATTATCCTTAACAGCCCTAACCAATATCATCTCATTCAGAGATACTTGGTCTGACGCCCATATCTCAACCGGGTTTATTTTCAGCTTAACCGGTCTCCATAAATCACCAACAATTCCCAAAATTCTTAATTTAATTAATTTGAATATATTAGGACATTTAAATAATTCGTATTAGATTTATCAATATTTATCTTCCTTGATTTAACTCTCTATTTTAAAATTTGGGATGTTACAACAAACACCAAATTTCACTCTAGGTTGAGTGGTTACAAAGGTTGGGGTTCAACCTTTGGGATATTGAGAGTTTGAGAGATTGGGTGGGTTGCCCTTGTGCTAGTGAGGATTGAGTTCTTGAGTGTGGGACACTAGGAAGCTGTAATTGCTCATAGCTTGTATCTCTAAACTTTAATAGTAGAAATCCTTCAAGTGGGTTGTTTGAAGGCGAGACATACACCGGGTTGGTGGAACTCGTTAAATTGGTTTGCAAGCTTTTCTCCCTTACTCTCTTGCATTTACATACTGCATCTGACTGGATTGTTATTATTAATAGTGATTTCCTCTCTTAAACTTGCTTGAACAACTAGTATTATAGTGTTGCACACTAAGTGTTTGATAAATTGCCTAAGCAACATTTACATCTTGTTTTGCATTATTTCTTCCATAATACTTTCTATCTCTTACAAATTCATTTAATTTGTGAAAAAGAAATCAATTTCAAAGGCATTCCAACAAAAAGTTTTAAAACTCAATTCACCCTTCCTCTTGAATATTGAGGCCACTTGAATAACAGAAGGGTGGATCTAGGGCACTCTTCCTCTTCTAGCCTCTTCAAACCTTGATCAATCTTTTTTCTTGTAGGAAAGCCGAAATTGAACAAAGGGGAAAGACTCAAACTATTTGGATTTGACAATGGAAAAGAGAAGGAGAAGGTGGAGATGGAAGAAAGAAAGGAGGAGGATGGAGGATGGAAAAAAGAAAAGGAAGCGGAGGCCACTCCAAGGGGAGATAACTCCCTTAGAACTCGCCACCAAGAGGGAGGAAATCCCCTTGGATGAGAGCTTGCTAGAGGTCACTCTAACCTAGAAAGAAGGGAGAGCTTCTCTCACTAAAAACTCACTTAGAAGTGTGAAATTCTCAAAATGGCATTCAAGTGTGTCAAATTACAAAAGGAGAGCACCTTATATAGTGCCATAAGGAATTCGGCCAAGGGACTCCCTCATGGGCCTCTCTATGATGCCTAGGCCAAATAGTGCAAATGGAAAAGAGTATGGCCTATACATGGCCCAAAGTGAGTGTACATGGCCCAAAAGTGGCCCTATTGACCTTGCAACAAGTAAAGTATGAATAGATCCTCAAGGATTCTTCATTGGGCTTGGGCCCACTCAAAACTAGGAAGGAAGATAAGGCCCGATGTATGCTCTCTTTGGCCTTTTTGGTCTTGGCCCTTGTGAGAGGACCTTTGTATGCTTCAAGTCCTTTCTCTAGGATGGTGTGAAGGTCCTCCCTTATTGTGTCCTCATTAGATGTACACGCATCCAGCCAATATGGCTTTTAATAGTGCCATTTTTCAATTACGACATCGAAACTCTACTATACAAATGAATACAAATGGTATCAGCTTGTACCACGAGTTCAACAGTGGATTCTTGTATGAGGTAAGCTGTGAGAAACGCTATAAGCCAGCAAATAAGCCCTACCTACTCCTAAAGGTCAAATCATGGAGCTGAAATCAATTTCCATAGAGAAGAAGTCTGATGAAGAAGACGATGATGAAGAGACTCCTCTTAACGCTGAATATGACTAAGAGCCAGAGAAAGTTGATGTAGAAACTGGAAAGAATGATACCGCTTCTTCGCTCAAGCTGTCTTTGAAGTTGTGTTTTATTGTGATTCCTTGTGTTGGGATAGGCTCCAGTGAATTGTCATTACTAGAATTTCTAAGGTCGATGTACCCTCCCTCTTTTTCTATGTTTGATTTCTTGTTGAACTGGTCTGAACCGGGGTTAACAATCCGATGTAGGACCAGCCACAAGAGTCAATGGTTGACTAGGATTGGACACTGATTTTATGAGTATCCGGTCTATGTATCTGGTATCCCAATGAGAGGAGACCGGTCTTGACGTCCTAGAGATCCTTTACACCGTCCTTGCGAGTTGGTGTGGGCGAAAGGTGGTGCTACCTGCGAAGATTTTCCGATGCTTAAGTCAATGATTGTATACCAGAGAAAAAGAATAGCATAGAGTGATAAGCGATAGCTTAATAAGTTCGCCCCCCCTTTAGAGAAAACTTGAGAAAGTTCTTATACCTGATTGACTCATTTTACGAGGATCTGATAGTGGTATAACCATCAACCTCCACTATATGGATAAATGATTATTTAATATACACCTACTAGCATGATTGAAGCAAGTGGCAATTTTATAAGTGAGCATGGAGAATGTGGGGCTGGATTTAGGGGACAAGATACTCATTTCCAGGAGCAGATTTTGGCTCGTAGTATGGAAAATGGGATCTCAGTCGTTATCCTTGTAACAACGCCCATTATCTTTCATCAAGTGGCATGTATGCATCCGGTGTGTTTGGTGTTATCCTGGATAGACCGGTATAGGGAGAACACCTGATACGGATTTATAGTCCGGATGTATGCCTATCACATCGGTGACACATTAAGGAACGGTCAAATGACATTTATGTATATACTGTAGTACAGATACCGGTATCTAGACCAGATCATTTGTCCCCTAGCTTGTGTGAGGGATTGTTAAGTTGCTTATATAAGCTATTGCTGTTGTCGAACGGTATGGATATCGGTACAACGTGCAGAAATAACTATCGACGCACGAATAAGCCCTGTGTTGACATATTACCTGTCGGGCCATTCTACAAATGAAGACACTGTTCTTATAATGTTTCCCATAACAGATTTAGACAAAGATTTATAATATGGGGAATCCTAAGAGTTTTTGTAACTCATAACACTTGGTATTCGAGTGACTATTACAATGTGTAAATGCTTCGAATGATTGGCCATAAATGCTTTTAGCACGTGAGTGAGTCATTATTGCCTTAGGTCTGGTAACCGTCACTAGGGCTATTTTGGGCCTGGAATTCTGGATTTTGGGCCAATTTCAAATGAACTTTTTGTGATTCATCATGCTTTTCACGCGTTTAAGTATGAAACAATGGAGTCGTTTTAAATTTGAAAGGTCGCGTTTGGAGGCATACGACACAACCTTTGAGTGATCGTTGAACCCCTTCGTTACCTATAAAAGGATGACTTAGCAAATTTCAGAAATCACATTTGCCTTCAAGCTTAGTGAAACTCTGCAGAAATTTTGAAGAAATCGTCGTTGCCATTTTTGCGAAGTTCTTATCTTCTTCCAACCTTAACTCCTCCTTAGGTAACCTCCCTTCTCCTTCCTTTTAGACTTGTTATTTTCTACATTCTTTTTTAAACCACAACCATGTGCCCTAGACAGTTCAGTGCTGGTACCTCGAATAGGGGGAGACAAAGTTCTCGTGCCTCCTTAGGCTACCATGGTGGAAGGATTCCTATGGATCTTCCTGTGGCTGGGTCTCATCGATCAAAGAGGGTCAGAACTTCCTCTTCGCAGCGGGCAGTGGTTAGGTACCACTTTGAGGGTTCCTCCAACTCGAGGGCCACCAGTTGCTCTAATAGTGGATCGAGTACGGATAGGTACCTCTCTGACGATGTTGCCTTTTATCACAGTATCGAAGCATTCCAGCATACGTCAGGCGAGATGGAGATTCCCGAATCTGGAAAAACATTGATCCTCCAAACTGTTAAAGGGTGTGTCAACGTTGTTTAACACCGACTAAACTGGTAGAGGCTTAACAGGGAGCACCCATACTGCTGGGTTGAGGAGGAATTCAAGGAAATCTCCTCGCGCCACGCTAGAGAAGATGGGGGTCCAGTCAAAACACGCTTCCAAATCCATTCTAAGGAGAAATACAAGAAGCGCTTCTTAGTCCTTACACCCCAGCCAATGGAAAGGGTCTGCCACCGGGTCCCAAACGAGAGGTCGGTGTACATGTATGACTTCATCTTCCAGAACCTGGGGGTGCGCTTTCCCTTGACGAAATTCCAAGATGGCCGTCCTTTGCTTCTTGGAGTGTGCCCTACGCAGTTACATCCAAATGGTTAGGGCTTGGTCCGTGCTCTAGAAATCCTTGGAGAGTACTTCAACTTCAAACCCACTATGGCAAAACTTTTCTACTACTGCCAAGTGGTCCGCCGTGCCAACAAGGGCGGCCTCGTGTTCATCACGCTCTGATGTGACTTGAGGATAATTAATTTCAAGTCACCGAATCCGCAAAGATCGATGGGCGCTCTTTCAAGCAATACCACATGCGGATTCGGGTGCAGCCAAACAAGCCGATCTTCTGGCTTAATAAAGAGGGGATTTCGAAGTTCCCCACCTGTTGGACGCACGAGCAGTTCCTGCTAATAAGCTGTGCTTACTACACTGAAGAGGGTGAACTTCCCCACATTCCATGGAGGTGCTGAGTGCCATGAGGTCATGCTTAGTGGCCCTTAAGGGATTTTCCTGCAAGCACCTCCTTGGGAGCGCCGATGTCAAGGATAAATACCTTAGTAAATATCCATTCTCTTAGCTTTATGTCCACTTTATGTTTACAAATATCTCTCGTTTCGACCTCTGTGCTTATATTTACTTTTCTTCTTTTTGCAGAACAAATTGCAGAAGTCTCTACCGATATGCTTTCCTTGAAGTCTGTGCTGGCAAATGACGATTCTTCTTCTGATGAGAATAATATTCAAGCCAAGAGAAACTCCTTCAAGGCTGAAGCTCTAATAATTCCACTGACCTCCACTGTGGGAGACGAGGTGCCTTTTAACGAGGAGCAGGGCGGTGAAGAAGAGGCTTAATAGCAAGAGCAACCTGTCCCCGAGAAGAAGAGGAGAATGGTACTGGTGAAGGCCGGGGACAAGAAAAAGCCTTCCGCTGAAAGGTCCCCTAAGAAGTGGCAGAGGACCTTAGAGGAGACTGGTATAAAGAAGGACAAGGGGAAGAAACCAGTCAAATCTCCTCTCACTCTTCCATCCACCCCTGACTCAGGGGCACAGTCAGAAGATGAAACTCTTATCATCTATTCTCCTCTGAAGGAGTCTTTCCTCACTCCCTTTCTCTGGTACCAAGGCTCTATGCCTTCAACACTCCCCAAACCAAGGTACTGCCTCCAACCTTCACTTAAAGCTTCCAAGGTAAGAAGCGCTTACAAGGCCGGCCGCTGGCAGCTAGATGAACTATCGGGCTTGCTGGATTCCCTAGGTGACACAACGGATTATATGGAGCAAGTTGAAAAACTTAAAGCTGACATCGCTGTGAGGGAGGCCTGGGCGGCTAAACAAATAGAAGCTGCAAGGGAGTTGAAACAAAACTGAAGAAGGCTAATGAGTTGGAGCAGAAGCAAGTTACTGAAATAAGTCATCTTCATATGGCGAACAAGTCTTTAGAGGTGCAAGTTTCTGTTATTCAAGTGGCCTTAATACTTAACAGGGGGGGGGTGAATTGAGTGTTTAAAAACTTTAGCTTGGAATGCCTTTGAACTTTAAGCAGTAACAATCCAACACACAAAAATTGTTTGATTTGAGATAAAGAACTCTTAGAAACTTGATAGAGAAATGAGAATCAAGAGAGAATAAAGGTTTAGTAATTTTATTAAACAGTTGATGTGCAATGATTAAGTATTTCCTTAGGAACACAATTAACCCAATCAATCAACTCAGGCAATTTCACAAACAGTTGGTATGCACAAGCAAGTAAAGAGTTTAAGGTAAGAAGAAATGCAAACCAATTTAACGAGTTCCACCAATCTGGTGTACGTCTCGCCTTCAAGTAACCCACTTGAAGGATTCCACTATTGAAGATTTGAGATACAAGCTTTGAGCAATTGTCTCCTAGTGTCCCACACTCAAAAACCCAATTTTCACAAGCAAAGGGCACCTCACCCAATCTCACAATCTCTCAATACCCAAAGGTTGAACCCCAACCTTTGTGACCACTCAACCTAGAGTGAATGCCTTGGTGTTTTGGTGTTTAGATTACAAGATTATACTCTCTCAATAGAGTGGATAAGCAAATGAAAGTTCTCACAATGGTAACTCTCAACAAGAAGAGAGGATTTACAAATACAAGCTCAAAGTTTCAGAATAATGAAACTATACAAGAAAAAGACTCACTAAGCAGAAATGCAAGCTTTGATTGATTGCTTTTCGTTGGTGTGTCTTGTGCTTGAGTTAGAGATCCATTTATAGAGCTTTGGAGGTCTTCATAGCCATTGCACATCATGGTTCCAGCTTCTCTTTGCGTATAGTGGGTTTTAGATCTATGTTTCCTACCTAAAAATGTCTTTTTAGTGATGTTTCCCATAACTTGAATCGATTCATGTGTTTCTGAATCGATTCAAGGCATTCTGACTTGGGTATTTTGGGCTTACAGGGATGTGTGAATCAATTCAAGACATGGTGAATCGATTCAGGCTGTTCTGTTTTGAATTTCTGGGCTGTCAGTTTTGTGTTAATCGATTCAGGCTCTGGTGAATCAATTCAGGAAATTCTGTTTTCATAGTTTTGGGACTTCCAGGCCTCTGAATCGATTCATACATATGTGAATCGATTGAAGCAATGCTGTTTGTTGTTTTTCTATGCTTTTTGGTGTTTTCTTGATGCATTTTGAGTCATGGTTCCTTTCCTTGATCTTCATGCATTGTTTTCTTGATTCTTTGATCATATGGGAGCATGCTCTTCATGATTCCTTGAATCTTTGATTTGAGTACATCAAATATATTATTTTTATTTGTTCATTTCACTTGTTTTTGATCCATGAATGATGCTCTTCTTGTTCTTGGATACTTGTCATTATCAAAACCTATCTACAACATGCAAATACATTCTCCCCCTTTTTGATGATGACAACCAATGGCCATCTCTTGGGGTGTTAGTATTAATAATCAATATTCATGTAACAATGAGAAAAGACTACTTGTTGAAAAAATACCACAGAAGGGCAACAAAGTTTAAGCAAGATAACTATAAAACATATTTAATGTCAAGCATAATGTAGAAAAGAGGGCCAACTAAGGCTGAGTGAATTGGAGGCTAGAGATTTGGGTAGCAAGCTCTGTGTAGCATTCCTCCATGTTTGCTTCGAGCTTATCAAGCCGGGTGTTGATATTTGCTTCCATGGCATCAAAGTGACGATCCATATGAGTAGTGAGGCGAGTAAAAAAATCATCAGCAGGAGTGGGTGGAGGAGGTGGAGGAGCAACAGTTTCATTATCATCATCATTTCCAGCATCCGCAGCACAAGGACGGCGGAGATACTGCCAAAGTCCATGATACTCAATAATGTTCATCTTGGTAAGATGAGAATTCCCAATAGGTCCTTTTGGTCCGATCAGTTCTTTGAATTCGTTTTTCAGATCCACCTTGTAGCAACGAAGCAGTTTGGTGATTAAGATCGCATATGGGAGGCGAGTGAGGTTTTGAGCATCGAGCATGTGATGCCTCACAATGTTGATTCAATTTATCTCTTTCTGGTTGAGAATAGCCCAAAGCATTAGAATTTAAGACTCATTGAGTCTTGCATAATTTCCGCCTAATGGGAGGATGATTTTTACAAAAACATAGTGCAAGAGGCGGTGTTCAATGCTCAGTGTGCCAATTGTACTTGCAGGGGAGGTGAGATTGAAGAATGCTTTTGCCTCTAATGGGTTATAGTTCTAGGAAGGAGAGGGTTCTTTGCCATAGAAGTGAGCATCACTTATAGGAAGTTTTCCAACTTGGTTCATGACTTCATTGTCAAGGACAATGGTCTTGCCTTTCACCTTGGCATAATATCGACCATCTTGTAGGCGCAATATGGAGTAGAAGACACGGATCAATTCGGGGTATATAGCAATCTCCTCAAGATCCATGAATCCAACAAGCTCTTATTGGTGAAGAGTAGTAATGAGAGGAAGACTAGAGGATTCAAAGAATGCAACATCAAGCCAATATGGTGAAATCAATTGTTTTTCCAAAAAGGTGTTTTGGTACCTTTCTAATTCCTTTTGTATGGTGAAGAAGCGTGACAAATCATAATGTTGAGGGATGGAGGAACCAGCAATATTTGCCCTTTGTTTCTTCCTTAGTTGAGAGGATGAAACCATGAGGAATAGAGGTTTGGAGATGAGGTTTTTAGAGAGAGAAAAAGTAGTATTTTAGAGAGAAAGGGGAAAAAAGAAGTAAGAGAATTTGAGTGGAATGAAGAAATAAGCCCAGAACAGCGTAAAATAGGCAAGATTAGTCACGTGAATCGATTCAGAGTGTCTGTGAATCGATTCAGACGTTGCTGGTTGTGGGAAACAGGGGGTATCAGGGGTTTGAATCGATTCGAACCACGCGTGAATCGATTTAGACTTCTCTCTTTATGGAAAATTGGAGAATCAGGTTTTTGAATCGATGCAGGGGATGGCTGAATCGATTCAATCGATTCTGTTTCCCTTTGAACTGCAGTTTTGAACTACTGAATCGATTCGAGGCACAGGGCAACACTTTTGGATCATCAAAAACTTCATTTTTATGATTCTTTTTGCCTTCTAATTCAATCAAACACTTATGAGCAACATCTTACTCAATCATTGATGCAATTTAAGACTCAATTAATGCATTATTCATGCATAAGAACCATGAACTTTATAAAGAAATCAATTTTAATCAACATTTACGATTCATAAGGTGATTATCATACTAAGGAAGATACATATTCAACTTTCAAGCTGTAATATTAAGAAACATCCATGGACAAATTTCACACCAATTCATTTGAAAGAATGTAACTCATTAGACATCTTTAAAATTCCTAATTCTCTCCTAATGTTTATGAATTGTTCCTTTGCAAGTGGTTTTATAAATATGTCAGCTAATTGCTTAGAGGTTTTAACATGTTCAAGCACACAATCACCCTTTAACACATGGTATCTAATGAAATGGTGTCTAATCTCAATATGTTTGGTTTTAGAATGCATCACAGGTGTGAACACCTCTTTTGGTTCGGCCCAAATACCAAAGATTTAATTAAAAAAAGCGTCAGACATCCGTTGCCCAAATCAGGGATCATTGAAGAATTTCCGAGTCTGACTTCGGATGAGTGTTTTTCTTGGAAAGGAATATTCCCAAGTGGAAAGAATTGAGAGGACTGAACTTCGACTCCAAATGATCATTTCTGAGTAGGGTGACTCCAAATGATCATTTCCGAGTAGGGTAACTCCGAATGATCATTTCTGAGTAGGGTGTTTCCAAGTGATACGTTGCAGAGTGGGATGTCTCCGAGTGAGGAATTTCTGAGTAGGCTGCTTCCAAGGGAGTTACTTCCGAACGAAGAAAGGCTCTGACTATGAATGAATACCTTTCAAGTAGACTCTCTCAAGTTCCATACTTCCGAGTGGGATGTCTCCGAGTGAGATATTTCCGAGTGGGTCACCACCGAGGGAAGTACTTCCTAGCGAAGAAAGGCTCTGACTTTGAATGAGTCCTTCTCGGGCAAAGATATTTCCGAGTGGGTCACTTTCGAGGGAAGTAATTCTGAACAAGAAAAAGCTGACTTCAAAGGAGTACATTTTGGGCAAAGGTATATCCGAGTGTGGTGTCTCCGAGTGTGATATTTCTGAGTAGGGTTGATTCTGAGGGAGATACATCTGAGTGAAGAATTCCCGGTTGAAGTCATTCTGAAAGAAAAGTGAGTCTGACTTCGGATGAGTGCTTTTCCTAGGTAGAGATGTTTCCAAGTAGAGAATTCCCGAGTGAATTGATTCTGAACAAAAAGGGCTCTTAACTTCAAAGGAGCAATTTTTGGGCAGAGACATTTCCAAGTTCCATACTTCCGAGTGAGGTGCCTCCGAGTGAGCCATTTCCGAGTGGGTCATTCTCAGGAGATATACTTCCGAGCGAGAAACACTGATTTCAAAGGAGCACTTTTCACTTTCAAGTTCCATACATCCGAGTGACGTGTGTCCGAGTGAGCCATTTCCGAGTGGGTCATTTCAAGGGAATTACTTCTGAGCAAAGAAAGGCTTTGAATGAGTATTTCTCGGGTGCAGATATTTCCGAGTGTATAGTTCCCGGGTGGATCGATTCTAAACGAAAAGGGCTCTGAACTTCGAAGGAGCACTTTTCTTGCAGAGACGCTTCCAAGTGGGTCAATTCCGAGAGAAGTACTTCCGAGCAATGAAAGGCTTTGAATGAGTATTTCTCGGGTGTAGATATTTCCGAGTGTATAGTTCCCGGGTGGATCGATTCCGAACGAAAAGGGATTTGAACTTTGAAGGAGCACTTTTCTTGCAGAGACGCTTCCAAGTGGGTCAATTCTGAGAGAAGTACTTCCGAGCGATGAAAGGCTTTGATTTCAAATGAGTATCTCTCGGGCGGAGACACATTCGAGTAAAGAATTCCCGAGTGAAGCGATTCTGAATGAAAAAAGGCTCTGATGAAAACTTCTCGGAAAGATGTTAGGAAATCCCTAAGCATGAGCAGCGGAAAAATAAAAGGGATTCCATAGGATTTACAAGGTTCCGTGTTTCAAAGCACAAAACAATCTCAAAATTCATTTTGGATTACCTCTTGAAGAACTCCGAAGCAGTCGTAGCCTCGTCCTTTAGGAGTCCACACGAGCACTCCCACCAGAATCACAACACTTGCCAACTGCTAGTTTGACGGCGTGTAGCTCTTGCAACTTTTGCGAATTTGTGTCTCACTTGAGTGAACGGCCTATGAGCATCTTATGCTCTATTTATAGGCTTAGGTTTGACCTAATTTGTTCTCTCTAAAAGTGGGCTCCTTACTCATTCCAAATGAGTTAGGCCCAATAGCTTTATTTTAGTCCAACTAAAATAAGACAACATTTTCTGATGGGCTTACTCTATGTGTGTGACCCTATAGGTAAAATACCCGGTCATATTAATAATAAACTATTTTATTATTAATATAAAATAAGAGCGGCATCTAGCAATGCATCATTATGTCTGAATATTATCAACATAACCTATAAGTGATAATTATTTAATATGTTTATTCCTTTTGTCATGATATCCTAATTGGGCCCAAGGCATGGTCGCGTCATCCTTGTACGGCCCAATTTATTTTACTTGATACCGGAGTAGACTGGATCCGAATAAATATCTAATATTTATTCTTTCTAGCATGGCCATGCGTTTTCTTAGTCTTACTCCATCAAGTGGCCTATGGATATCACTCCTGTCACATAGGAGAGACAAATCCCATCTACATCACTCACATCCCTCTGCATAATTTGTTCATTGCCTAATCACAACCTTTATAGTCCTCTTGTTACAGAAGACGTTTAATTGTATTAAAACAATAAACTCCTCATGTAGGAATCGTAGTGACTTCAGGTCGAAGGACTACATATACCATTATCACATTGAGAATCGTTTATGACAATCATGTAACGATCCATGCAACGTTCTCATGGTGGGTCTGTCCTGTACATCATTACTCTTAATGTGTACCTGTGTGAAGACTCGATATCATCTATATCTATGATCTGTGAGATCAGGTCATCAGTATACTCACACACTAGTCTCAGTGTATTTACATGTCCCCATGTAAATACTTGACTAGGGACATTTTAGGAATAATTTTTATATGACCTATTACTCCAAGGATAAATATGTTTTAAAACAATTTTAAACTGAAATATTTATTCTATTGATAAGTAGAAAAATGATACAAATGAAGAAGCATAAAAGCTCATAGTGCATACACCAACAAAAGAGATATTCCCGAGTAAGTCTAACTCCGAATGAATACCTCTCGGGCAGAGGTATATCCGAGTGGATAATTCTCGAGTGAATCAACTCTGGACGAAAAAGGGGTCCGGTGTTACTTGAATGAATTCAGACCTTCACACCTAGTATCGAAGGATCAATTCTGCATTCGGGCTTTTCATATATGTGAACACCTATTTCGATCTGACCATTTTCAACAAAGAATGGATACTGACACAGCAGTCCAGGCCATAAGAAGAACACCGGTCTGGATCTGAGGGATACCGATCTTGAGCCAACGAAGGAGCCATCGTTTCCCCGAAACCGTCCAAGTGAGACCAGTGTTGTCTCTTACCTGACGTGGGAAGACACTTTCATGAACTTGATAATAGACCCATGTGGTACCGATCGAGGAGTCCGATTGCCAATGTTGTGACTTGGAATCGCACCACCCAAGTCGATCCATGAATTCTGGAAGTGGCAAACAGGGGGAGGAAGTGGAAATAATTAAAAATTCCCCACCAGCTGCTGCCCTCCACAACCTGTTAGTGGCTAGGCTGCCTCCACTGTGAGTGGAGGCTTGAGCTGTCCAAGCACTCAACCAGCACCCAGAACCTCTATAAATGCCTCATCGGAAGAGGCACGAAGGGTTGGAATTTTGGAGCCTTCTTTGAGTCAAAACTCTGCCCCCATTCCCTTGCAAAACTTGCTCCAATCTCTACAATCTCTTGATCAAAAAGCTTGAGGTTTCCTCCGGAGTTCAAAGCCAGAATCTTGGTCCCTCGAACTTTACAATTTACTTTGGACTCAACTATTACCAGGATACCAGATTAGACCCGATTTCGATTGAGCTTTCCCATTTCCTAGATACTGCCCAGCTCCCTCCAATCACATTCATTAGTTTCACATCAGTCTATACACCAAGTCCTCACACCGTCCAGGCCCTTACCAAGTTCACTCTGGATCTTGCGCTAACCCCTTACTCCGTCCATCCATCAAGCTGTACACTGGCCCCATAGTTCCACAGCTACACTGGCGCCATTTCGGTTTCCAGTGTTCGAGTCCACACCGGCTCTCAGCACTCTCGTCACACCGGTCACACTCTGTTCCTCATTTTCAATACTTGTCGTTATTTATTTTTCTGTCAAATTAGTTGCTATTTGATGGATCCGTTTCCCTTTCAATTAGTAATTAATTTCTGTTGATTGAATTAGTCCCCCACCAGGATTCATAATAAATATTAACAAGAATGAGTGCTTCATACATTTTTATTTGGACCAGCCTAAAAATTGTTTTTTTAATCAGTGTCGTACGGGAGTACTCCGTCTACATAATCTTCTTAGAACCAATACACGTGCGAAGAACTTTGCCTTGTATGAGTTCTCTTCAAAAACATCATCCACTATTAATCTCTTAGTCTTTTCCTTAAAAAAAACATCATCAAGAACTACGTAACCCTGATTTCTCAGTAACTTGAGAATACGTAGGAGCGGGACTTAACTCCCGTCGGGTCCATTTTCCTTTCTTTTATTTATTTTTCTTTTTTTTATGTTTCTTTTGTAACTATCCTGTTTTTTACCACTTCTATGAAAGTCAATTTAGGCGCGACGTCTTGTTGATTTTCCCTATTTTTGGTTAACTATCACCACGATTCACGAGGAACGGGATACTTAGGACGAGACGTCCCATTTATCCCCTTCCCATTTCAGACCTTGTATTTTGGTTAAAAGATGACTAATTTAGACGCGACGTCTTGTTAGCATTCTTTCCTTTCCCTGTTTTGTAATGAAGTTAAGGTTAATTTGGACGGGACATTCTGTTGACCTTGCTTCGTCGCTTCATGTTCGTTCAGTTCAGTTCCCTCTGTTCTTTTAAAACACAAAAAATACAATAATAAAAAAGGAAAGAAATAACACACTTTTATAAGGCTATTTATGTCAAGTGCTTTCAATCTTGGTACTATTTTTCTTAACAGGCGACGTAGGGTGCTAATACCTTCCCTACTCGTAACCGACTCCCGAATTCGAATCTCACCCTTTTTTTAACCAGTGCTTTACTGAACCAAGTTTTTTCCCAATGTTTTTCTTGAGAATAAAAAACGTTGGTGGCGACTCCCTGTTTCTGGCCCCCCACGGCCGGTCCGGTCTCTCTTTCCACCGCACCGTCGAGATCCAGGTTGCGACAGATGGCGACTCCACTGGGGACAGTTATTTTAGAGAGTCAGGCTAATTTGATTGAAAAATGCATGTTTTCGTATATAGCCTTTGTTTGCCTTGATTTCTTCCCTTGTTATTTTCTATTAATTGTCGTAAATGTAAGCTGTTCTTTGTTAACTGTTGTAAATGTTTGTTATTATTTCCAATCGTATCTTGTTATTTGTTCTGTCGTCAATGTTTGCATGTTTGTTGAACCCTAGGGAAGAGGACCATGTTATTTTTCTGCAATCATTGAACCCTAGGGTAGACGACTTTGTATATTTGTTCTGTGTTTGTTCTTTGTGCAGAATGGGGTAAGGTAAAAGGTATTGAATGCCCTTCCACACACTAAACTCACAATCACTTGCATACACCTATGAGTGGCGCCCTATACCCGGGCCCCAAATGAAGCTTAAGTTAGGAGGGGTTGGTAACGGAATCGTATGGGATGTATTTCCTATCCGGTGTTCGTGAGAACCTCAACCAGAGTTTGACCTCTCATGATATACGCACCTAGTGGGTTCCCCACTGTTGCGTCCCTGTCATGGGTAGGATCTTGGCTCTGGTGACCTTCTAGATGTCTAGTATAAGCCACCCGGTGTGGAGAGTCACTTTTAGACAAGCCATAGTGCCTAGAAAAGACTTTCAACAAAACCCGACCTAGGCCACAAAAGGGCAAACTTTACTTTACCTTACGTCATTTTCGCTTTCCCTTTTATCCAAAAAAATGAATTATCTACCACCCGCAGATTTGCTTAGTTTTTGAGACAATGATTCATTTTGGAACACACAGTATTCTTCAGGTGAATAGGTAATCCTCTTTTAATCATGTACCTCTGAGTCCCTAGTCGTGAGTTTTCTTAATCGTCAAAAAAAAACCAAAATGATTTTTGTGTCCCTTTAACTGGGGCATCAATGACGATTAAGAAAACCTATGACTTTTGGCAACTTGGGCTTACATGAGTTTTGGAAATCGATGTTTCCTAAAAAAAAAAATTATTTCACTTTTTATCAGATCCTTGGGGAAACATGGATTTCAAAATGTAATAATAACTGATTCCTTTTTCTTTATCTTGGTGTTCGCAGGAAGCGATTCAGAAATTGGCAGTATCTCTGAGCAAGTATGGAAATTAACATAAAACATGACAATTATGGTACAGATGTAACAGAGTTAAAGAAAATATTGCATCTCAAAGCTAAGAAGGTTGATACAGTTAGTCTACAGGTACTGGGGAAAAGATTGAGTCTGACTCAAAAGATGGCCTTTACTAGAAGATATGGGAAAATCTTAAAACTGCTGGAGGTGGAAGTCCAAACCGAAGTAATTACAGCTTTGGCACACTTTTATGACCCAACCCTCCGCTGTTTCACATTTAGAGATTTTCAACTGGCTCCGTCAATAGAAGAGTTTGAGCAGATATTAGGGTTACAAGTGGAAGGGCAAATTCCCTATCGCCATCTTGACCATCACGCAACAATCGCTTCAATCGCCCGTGTTTTGAGAATCTCTCTTGAGGCATTGAGGAATGTACAAATGAATAGAAATCAAGTTCCCGGGTTCACTCGAGAATTTGTTGAGAAGCACATGCAGATCCTGGCTGATGAAGAGGAATGGGAGGCTTTCATGGATACTTTAGCCCTCACTATTTACGGGGTTGTCTTGTTCCCTAATTTAGACAACTACGTGGATTATGATGCCGTTGCTGTCTTCCTGGCTCGTAAGCACCGGATCGAGAATCCCATCACAACCATGTTGGCTAATGTGTATTGCACCATGGATTTCTGCCACACGTAAGGAGGAAAGAGGATCATTTGCTGTTTACCTATTTTGTACGTATGGCTCACATCTCACATCTTCCATCAGATATATAAGGCTGAGTGTCTAGTTTTTGATCTGAAATTGTGTCAGCTGGCCGTGAAAAGTGGGCGTGAATGGGCTAATCACCTAGTAGGCCTTACAGCTGAAAAGGTCAGGTGGTACCCTCAATGGCTAGTGGTTGAGTCAGTCATCTATAGCTGTAGAGGTTACCCAAATGTTCCTCTCATGGGAACACAGGGTGCATCAACTACAACCCTGTTATTGCAAAGTGTCAGTTGGCTTATCCTCTACTCGGGCCACCGAACGAAGAACTGCTCACTCCTTTCGTTTTGTACTATGCAAAAGGGAATTACACATCCACTGTTCGAGATATAGCCAATGCATGGAAGAAGGTCCATAGAATGAGAAAAGAATTGGGAGCACAAAGCCATGCTGTAGGGGCTGAATACTTTGAATGGGTCCTAAACAGGGTTTCCATTGTGAAACTGCCCTTTAGAAGTCCTTCATACCAATCTGCGAATAATTTCCCTCCGCCACTCATCATGGAGGACAAGGCCACCATGGCTCTGAAGGCACAAATAGAAGAGTTGATAGCAAAGAATCAAAAGCTAGAAGAAGACCTTTTAAAATGTCAACGAGAGTGCGTCCTTCAGAGGAAGGAGAATTCCAAAGGGAAACATGCTATGGATGAAATACGAAAGAAGAGGAAGATTGATGAAGACTACAGGATAAAACAAGACCAATGCCTTTGTGCAGCCAATTCACAATTAAAAATGAAGGGCCAACAGAGCGACGCCATATTGGCCGAAAAATAAGTCCTGAAAAAGATGCTGGCACAATCCAAAGAGAAAGAAAAGGAGACCTTGGTGCAAAAGAAATGCTGCAAACCCAGGTCCACAAATTGGAGCAATAGCTTGATGAAATAATGAGGGCCTATGAGCAAGAAATACATGCTGAACAAAAAAAGCCCTTGATGCTCAGCGATGCTGCCAAGAGGCCACACGAGTTTTGGGGACTGAATTAGCTCGACGGGACGAGGTCGTTCATTTATGGATGGACCGTTTTGCCAGGTTGGCATACCTAGCCAATGGAATCTTGGAAGATTTTCCCTCGATGTTGAAGTAGGCCGAAGGCATGGTCAATCCTCTATCCATCCCAAAAGAGATATCGTCATTTCTGAATCATTGCCAAGAAAGACTTTGTAAAATGAGAGCCATGATTACCCAGGCCAAGAATGGCTAAAATGTTGTAATCAAATCTTTCAAGTAATATTGTACCTCTACGGAAGAATAGAATGATGAATTAATTTGCCTTCACAATTGTCTCATGTTAATTTCCGCTTTACTGCTTTACCTAGTACTTTTGAACGTGACGTTCTGAGTAACGGTCGGAGAATACACGCTAAATTCGGAATCACATCCTGCGTACATTGTTTGTTTTTCTTTTCTTCTTTTATCATAGTCTTTATCTGTTTTCTTTTATTTTCCTAACAAAATGTTGTGGTTCCCAGACATAACGGGTAAGCATCCTTACGTGACTAGGCTAGTAGAGCAAGAGAATGAGAGCCTGAGAACTGAGATTAGTCAGCTGAAGGAGTAGATGCCGAGATGGCCAAGCTTCTCGAGAAGAGAGTCACAGAAGGGGATTCTTCGGCAGGAGTTGAAGACGCTAGACAACGGTCGCCTACTCCCCGACACACTCAGGGTCCTGCTGGAGGGCCAAGCTCAAACCCTGCTGCGCCTCCCCTAACAGTTCGCGTTAGGAAACTAAACCATGCCGACACCCAGCAGCCTATCTTCATAGATGCAGAAAGTAATGTCATACCTTTTCCGCAATATGGACTGCCACAGGGTTATTTCCCACCACTTCAAGAAGAGCCTGATTATCAAGAAACAATCCTTCATACGGCTCAACCAAACGTCCCGCCCATCCAGGATCCTCAAATAATTCCGATCCATACACAAGCCATTCATACATAAGCCCCGCAACCACAAGCTACCCAAGCAACCGCCAGACCGCACACTTCTATACCAAATACTAACCCGATATATATCCACCAGCCGTTCGGAAATACCAGTCGACACGCCATAGTGGGTCCAAGTGCTACTGTAGTTACCCAGGAAAGGAGGTTGGAATTCTTGGAGAGACGATTAAGAGAAATGGAAGGAGTGAATAGATTCGGGATGGGCAGCACTACAGAACTCTGCCTAATTCCAGATGTTGTTATCCCTCCTAAATTCAAGATGCCGAAATTTGATAAATACCGGGGGTTAACTTGTCCTAAGAACCATCTTACCATGTACTGTCGAAAGATGGCTTCACATGCTTCAAATGACCCGCTGTTAATTCATTGCTTCCAGGACAGCCTTGCTGGAGCTGCCTTGACATGGTATAATCATCTTGAACGCTCTCGCATAGGATGTTGGGAGAATCTAGTGGATGCTTTCATGCAACAATACAAGTACAATCTGGACATGGCACCAGATAGGGTACAACTGTAAAACACGGCGAAGAAAGAAAATGAGACGTTCAAAGAGTACGCCCAACGGTGGCGTGAAATAATGGCACAGGTTGACCTGCCTCTGTCTGAAAAGGAGGTGATTTCCACGTTTATTGATACGCTCTAGTCACCTTTCTATGATAGAATGATTGGGAGCGTTTCAACACATTTCTTCGATATCGTCACTATCGGAGAAAGGATAGAGAACGGCCTACAGACTGGGAAGATTATTCAAGGTCCATCTAGGGCTGGGGCAGCAAGAAAACCTACGCTTGGAGAAGGTAGGAGAAAAGAAGGGGAAACCAACTTGGTCTCTCATAACCAAGGAAGAAACCAACCCAGGCCATTTACCCCCGTCACCTTTCCATCGGCATACCATAACGCACCACAACCATATGTGGCTGCAATCCAAAATCCAAACCCACCACATTTCCGGCCACCCGTTATGTGACCTCCTGCACCACCACAAACACCATACCAGCCACCACAAATGAACCCGCCTAATCCAAACCCTTAAAGGCAAAATAATGACCGCGCTCAAGTACAGTTTGACCCAATCCCCATGACTTACACTGAGCTTCTTCCCCATCTCATTGAAAACATACTGGTAGTACCTTGCCCTCTGAAACCACTTCAACCACCTTACCCTCGAGGGTATGACCCGAATGCACGGTATGATTACCACGCCGGTGCATCGGGGCATTCCACTGAGAATTGCCTGGCGTTGAAGTTCAAAGTAAGAGACCTAATCAGGGCCGATTGGATAAGCTTCAGAGAGGGGAGCCCAAATATAACAACCAACCCTCTACCCAACCACAGGAGACCAGGTGTCAATGCTATAAAGAGGGATGAAGAATGTATTTCTAGGGTTGACGACATCAGAATGCCTTTGGAAATAATGCTCCCATATGCTTGAAATAGGGTTGATAGAGGAAACATGGGACGAAGAATATGATGACGACCAGTCAGTGAAACGACAAAGCTTCCAGAAAACTCTTCAGGAGCTTATGGACAATCATATCGTAGAGGTCTACAGACGTCACGGGAGCGGGGTAAACATGATACAAGGGAAAACTGGGGTACGGGCTCCGAAGACCCTGGTCATATTCTATAATAGGAGTGCACCGGCAGCTCCAGCTCCTGCTAAGACTGTCATCACCGTATAAGCACCCGCTCCATTCCCTTTCAAGAGTTCCCATGTCGTGCCATGGAAGTATGATATAGATGTGGTCATCACCGACCCAGGGGCAGTTGATCCCGCGCCATCCTTCTTTGTTACAAATATCGCCGGAGTTGGAAGAATGACCCGGAGTGGGAGGATATATACACCGCCTGAACCAAAACAGGATAAAACTACCGGAGAAGTAAGGACTAGGAAAGAAGTAACCGCTGATGAGACAAAAAGGGCCATGGCTGAGGAAGAAGCCCAGGAATTTCTAAAGTTCATCCGCCACAGCGAGTACCAAGTGCTAGACCAGTTGAACCATACTCCAGCTAAGATATCCTTGTTGTCCCTGCTGATGAATTCCGAACCACATCGGGACGTATTAATGAAAGTTTTGAGCGAGGCCCATGTTAAGCACGACTTACCCGTTGACCAGTTTGGAGGCATAGTGGGACATATTATAGCCAACAATTACTTAACTTTTACAGATGATGAAGAACCCACTGAAGGAAGGGGGCATAACAAAGCCCTTCATATTTCTGTAAAGTGTCCGGATCATATCTTGGTAAAAGTACGTGTGGATAATGGATCTTCTCTGAATGTGATGCCAAAATCCACGTTGGCAAAACTACCCTTTGATAGGACATACATGAGACCTACCTCTATGGTCGTGCGGGCTTTTGATGGAACCCACCGGGAGGTCATGGGGGAAATTGAATTGCCGATACAGGTTGGACCCTGTACCTTCCAAGTGCTCTTTCAAGTTATGGATATCACGCCCACCTACAGTTGTTTGCTAGGGCGGCCATGGATCCACTCAGTTGGGGTGGTCCCTTCCACACTACATTAGAAGTTAAAGTTCATCATCGATAACAAATTGGTGATTGTTTCTGGAGAGGAGGACCTTCTGGTTAGCAAACTCATCTCTACTCCATACATTAAAGCCGTCGAGGAAGCCCTCGAACATGTTGCGGAATGGGTACAAGCCAGGAAGATGATTAGGGCGCGAGTTGGAAGGGAAAGTCCAACCAGTGCATCTCCCAGAGAATAAGAATAGATATGGCCTGGGGTACAAGCCCACTGCGGCAGATAGAAGAAGGGTTAAAGAAGAGAAAAGGGGAAGGAGGGTGGCCCGCCTTACTGGACAAGAATTCGACACCGTAAGAATCCCCGTCTGTGACCTCTATCAGAGCTTCAGGAGTGCCAGAATAATATACCCGAATCAGATCGCCATGATTGAAAGCGAGCCTAACCACAATACGGAGTTGGTGTATGCTTGCTACCCGGATCAAGAACTGAGTAACTGGGAAGTCATGGAGTTCCCTACAATCGTTAACGTTCTGTCAGAGTAATCACTGTTATCTCATAACTTGGCGGTCCTCTTGCTATGCCTAAGGCTTTGGGACCCATTTTGTAATAAGGGCAAAACTTGTTTATTTTAAAACTAATGAACACATTCCAACTCTCATTACCTCATCTTTGTGCAATCTCTGTCTCTTAAACCTTTCGCTTGCTTGTTTCTCTTTTCATTTATTATAATATAACCCAAATGCAGATCCGAAAATGATCCCCCTAAGAGCGATGAGAACTCGGTTTTGTTTCATAACTCTGATTATCCAAATGATTGCGCCTATGAGGAAAGTGAGGAAGACTTTGGACCCTCACCTGAATTGACAAGATTGTTAGAACAAGAGGATAAAGAGATTCGACCTCATCAGGAGGAAATCAAAACCATTAACCTGGGGAATGAAGGGGAGGTTAAAATGGTCAAGATAGGCACCTTCCTAAGCAAAGAACGGCAGGATGAATTGACTAAACTGCTTCGGGAATTTTGGGATGTGTTTGCTTGGTCATATCAGGATATGCCAGGGTTGGATAACAGCATCGTGGAACATAAGTTTCCTCTGAAACCAAAATGTCCACCAATCAAGCAAAAGCTATAGAGAATGAAGCCGGAAATGCTCCTCAAGATCAAGGAAGAGGTCAAGAAACAATTCGATGTCGGCTTCTTGGCCGTAGCTAAATATCCACAATGGGTAGCCAACATAGTTCCTGTCCCAAAGAAGGATGGAAAAGTGTGGATGTGTGTGGATTATCGAGATCTAAATAGAGCCGACCCTAAAGACGATTTTCCTCTGCCGCAGATTGATGTTTTAGTCGATAACACAGCCCAACACTCCATCTTCTCATTCATGGATGGTTTCTCCGGGTACAATCAGGTTAAAATGGCACCAGAAGACATGGAAAAACCATGTTTATCACTCTGTGGGGCACTTTCTGCTACAAAGTAATGTCCTTCGATTTGAAAAATGTTGGGGCAACCTATCAAAGAGCAATGGTCGCTTTATTCCACAATATGATGCATAAGGAGATAGAAGTCTACGTGGATGATATCATTGCAAAATCTAGAACTGAGAAAGATCACGTCGGTGACCTAAGGAAGCTATTTGAGCGGTTGAGGAAGTTTAAGCTCAGGTTGAACCCTACCAAGTGCACATTTAGCGCAAGGTCAGGCAAACTGTTGGGTTTCATTGTAAGAAAGAAAGGAATCGAAGTAGATCCCGACAAGGTCAAGGCAATCCTAGAAATGCCACCTCCTTGTACAGAAAAAGAAGTCAGAGGATTCTTGGGAAAGTTAAACTACATTGCTCGGTTTATCTCACAGTTGACATCGACCTACGAACCGATCTTTAAGTTACTCCGCAAGAACCAACCAGGACAATGGAACGGGGACTACCAAATAGCTTTTGAGAAAATTAAGCAGTACCTGCGAGAACCACCAATATTGGTACTACTAACCCCTGGGAGGCTACTGATCTTATATCTGACGGTACTAAATGAGTCCATGGGCTGTGTGTTAGGTCAGCATGATGAAACTGGGAAGAAGGACATGCTATCTACTACTTGAGCAAGAAGTTCACTGATTGCGAGATGTGATACTCTGCTTTAGAACGGACTTGTTGCGCATTAGCGTGGGCCACAAAGCGCCTATGGCAGTATATGTTGAGTCATACCACCTGGCTAGTTTCCAAGATGGATCCCATTAAGTACATCTTTGAAAGGCCAGCTCTGACCGGAAGGATTGCTCGATGGCAAGTGCTGTTAACTGAGTACGATATAACATATGTCACTCAGAAAGCCATAAAAGGGGGCGCTTTGGTATACTACTTAGCCCATCAACCCATAAGTGACTACCAACCAACGCCATTTAACTTCCCGGATGAGGATATCCTGGCATTGTCTGATGAAGAAGGTGACAGTAAAGACTAGTGGATTTTGAGATTTGATGGAGCTTCTAATGCTTTGGGACATGGAATCGGAGCCATTTTGATTTCACCAGAAAAAGAGTTCATCCCTGTCTGCGCCAGGCTATGTTTTGATTGTACCAACAACGTCGCTGAGTATGAGGCATGTTCTCTGGGAATCCAAGCGGCACTAGATGCAAAAGTAAGGTCGTTAGAAGTCTACGGGGACTCCGCTTTGGTTATCCACTAGTTGAAAGGTGAATGGGAAACTAGGGACAACAAGTTGGTTCCCTATCACTCCCACATCAAAGAAATGATCAAGGACTTTGATGAGATCTCCTTTCACCATGTTCTTCGGGAAGACAACCAAATGGCTGACGCTTTGGCCACTCTTGCTTCAATGTTCAAAGTGAGTAATGATTATGACATGCCTCTCATCAAGATAGAGAATCATTGTGAGCCCGCATACTGCCAAGTGGTTGAAGAAGAATCAGATGGAAAACCTTGGTATCACGACATTAAGAGGTATATCCAGAGTCAAGAATATCCCAACGGTGCTACAGAGAACGATAAGAGAACCCTACGACGGCTTGCCATGGGTTTCTTCTTGAATGGTGATATGCTTTACAAAAGAAACTATGACTCTGTCCTCCTTCGCTGTGTTCACACCACTGAGGCAAACAAAATCATGAGAGATGTTCATGAAGGATCTTTTGGAACCCACTCTAATGGGCACGCCATGTTAAGAAAGATCTTGAGGGCTGGTTATTACTGGATGACCATGGAAACAGACTGCTTTGTCTCTGCTCAGAGATGTCATAAGTGTCAAATATATGCTAATCATATTCACGTACCCCTGTCATTTTTGAATGTTTTGTCAGCACCGTGGCCCTTCTCGATGTGGGGCATGGATGTCATTGGTCCCATCGAACCAAAGGCTTCAAACAGCCATCGTTTCATCTTGGTCACCATCGATTATTTCACAAAGTGGTAGAGGCTGCTTCATACACCAATGTGACAAAGAATGTCGTCGTTAAGTTTATCAAACGATAATTGATATGCCGGTACGGTCTACCGAGCCAAATCATCATAGACAATGGTACAAATCTGAACAACAAAATGATGAAGGAGCTTTGCGAGAGCTTTAAAATCTCCCACCACAACTCCTCTCCATACCGCCCAAGAATGAATGGGGCAGTCGAGGCAGCCAATAAAAACATCAAGAAAATAGTGCAGAAGATGGTAATAACCTATAGAGATTGGAGTGAGATGCTCCATTTTGCTCTACACGGGTATCGTACCTCAGTCCGAACCTCAACTGGGGCAACCCCTTTCTCTTTGGTTTATGGCATGGAAGCAGTCCTGCCTTTCAAAGTAGAGATCCCTTCCCTTCGAGTGATCATGGAAGCCAAACTGGGTGAAGCTGAATGGATCCAGGCTCGACATGACCAACTAAATCTGATTGATGGTAAAAGACTGACTACCTTCTATCATGGTCAGTTGTATCAAAGGCGTATGAAATGAGCATTTGAAAAGAAGGTGCGACCCCGACAGTTCCAAGAAGGAGACTTGGTGCTCAAAAAGGTTTTGCCGATTCAGAAAGACAGCCGGGGCAAATGGACTCCTAGCTACGAAGGGCCTTACATCGTGAAGAAAGCTTTTTTTGGAGGTGCTCTCATACTCACCAACATGGATGGGGAAGACTTACCGATGCCTATAAATGCGGATGCAGTGAAAAGATACTACGTGTAAAAAGAAAAAAAGGCTCGCTAGGTTGAAAACCTGAAAAGGCGATCTAGGCAAAAGTTAGAGCGATTGGTTGGGCCGAAAACCCAAGAGGGCGGCTCAGACAAAGTCACGGCCTGTAGATTCAACACTGCAACGTCGACTTTTCAAGTCGTAGACGAGAAGGTCAATCTAGGGCATCGAAGCCATTGTCAAACCACGTCCTCGAAAGCAAAATCAGAGGATAAACAGGAAATCATGAGAAGAACCCAGAATCTCGTCGCCCTCAGGAAATCGATGGAGGATCTAAAAGGCCTTCCCTTTCACCCTTACCATCAATTCCTTGCACCTTGTCATATCATATCTTTTGCATTGTTTTCATCACCTGTACATACCTGATGATCATAAATAAAATGTTTCCTTCTTCTTACATGTGTTCATGACTAAAATGAATAAACAAGTTTTGCCTTAAGAAAATTTTTGAATTTGAAAATGACAAAACACAAAGTTATGGGGAACAAAGTGTATACCATTGCCGGACCTTACCTTAGACAAGCACAACTAACTCCACTAGGCAGCCTCAATGAAGTCAGAAGTAACAGTTATTTTGGCCATGAGTTACTTCAAAGCCAGTCGCTAAGGGAGTTCACCTGTAAGTTTTAATTTGTTCCACGGTGGCCAGGACCCATGACCCCAAGACGTGTAGTTGCCCAGAACTCTCCCCAGCAGACCCACCATTCATCCCCGAGGGGAACCCCGACTGAGGGTTCCTCCCTAGGGGAACCACAAAATGGACTCAGCTCCCTTAACTGGAGTACTTCCTAATCAGACTTGGGAAAGTTAGTTATCCTCAGCAGAATCACCTTTCCGACAGAACCATAGTGATCAAAGGCTAGCCACGCCTTTATTCCCCAATAGGAAAACACTTTCCCCAGTGGAGTTACCCTCATTAAAATGTCCCAAACTGGGACATCCCCCAGATTTTTCTCCTCCGGCAGGCCTACCATACATTCCCCAATGAACCCCAGTACACTTTTCTCAATAAGTTTATCATTACCGGGCCAAGCAGACCCCCCGCATATCCCCAGTGGACCCGAGGTTCATTCTCTTTCACCCAAAGAGACAGTACCCCAAATCACCAAATCCTTCTTCGTGGAACTACACTTCCCAAACAAATCAAACTGGGGCATCCACCCAGGTTTATTTCTTCTCGCTCAAGGGGCAGTCCCCCAAGGTTCCGAGGTAGATAGTTCAAACTGGGGCATCACCCCAGGTTCATTCTCTTTCACCCAAAGAAACAGTACCCCAAATCAGCAAATCCTTCCCCAGTAGAATTACACTTCCTAAACAACTCAAACTGGAACATCTCCCCAGATTTCTTTTATTCCAGTCAAGGAGTAGTCCCCCTAAGATTTCTTCAAATCACATCAAATTGGGGCATCACCCCAGGTTTATTCTCTTTCAGTCAAGGGGCAGTTCCCCAAGATTCCTTCAAATCATCTCAAACTGGGGCATCACCCCAGATCTATTCTCTTTTAGTCAAGGGGCAGTTCCCCAAGATTCCTTCAAACCATCTCAAACTGGGGCATCACCCCAGCTCTATTCTCTTTAAGTCAAGGGGTAGTTCCCCAAGATTCCTTCAAATCATGTCAAACAGGGGCATCACCCCAGGTTTATTCTCTTTCAGTCAAAGGGCAGTTCCCCAAGATTCCTTCAAATCATGTCAAACTGGGGCATCACCCTAGATCTATTCTCTCTCAGTCAAAGGGGCAGTTCCCTAAGATTCCTTCAAATCATGTCAGACTGGGGCATTACCCCAGGTCTATTCTCTTTCATTCAAGGGGCAGTTCCCCAAGAACCTTCAGTCATGTCAAATCAGGGGATCACCCCAAGCCTTTAGGTCCAGGTTAATCAGGATGTGACGTCCTGTTAATCCTCAGATACCCCAATCTTTACATTTCCTGTCAACCGAGGGTCAACCCTAATCTTTACGTTTCCTGTCAACAATGAGTTAATTCGGACGAGACGTCTTGTTAACTCCCCCCTCACCTTTACTTTTCTGTCAACCGAGAGGCAACACCCTCACCTTTTACTTTCCTATCAACCAAGAGGCAACACCCTCACCTTTTACTTTCCTGTCAACCGAGAGGCAACACCCTCACCTTTACCTTTCTGTCAATCGAGAGGCAACACCCTCACCTTTATTTTTCTGTCAACCGAGAGGCAACACCCTCACCCTTACCTTCCAGTCGCTGAAACAAATGGCACCCTTTACCTTCCAGTCGCCGAACAAATGGCACCCTCTACCTTCCAGTCACCGAACAAATGGCACCCTTTACCTTCCAGTCGCCAAACAAAGGCACCCTTTATTTCCAGCCTACCGAGGGTCAACCCCAATCTTTTCATCTCCGGTTAATTGAGAATTGGCCCCCAATCCTCTCACCTCCTGTTAACTAAAAGACAATCCTTTCACTTCCTGCCATCCCAAAAGATAATTCCCAGTTAACCGCTTCCTGCTGAAACTGGTGCACCGCCCCAATTCTATTTACTAAAAAAAAAACAACAAAAAAAAAGAAAAAAAAGAGGCAGATGTGAAAAATGCTCTTCATTAAAGGGGAAAAGGTCACACCGACTCATTGATTGCCAACACCGTCAGATGCCATACCGATTAAGAGGTCCCACCTGGCCCCTACATCGGTGTTTATATCTTTACTTCCTTTTCACTTCAAAAACAAGGAAGCTTCGTGTTTCTCTTGTGAAAAAAAAGTAAAGAGGGGCATCTACGAACACCTCTTTTGGTCCGGCCCAAATACCAAAGATTCAATTAAAAAAAGCGCAGACATCCGTTGCGCAAATCAGGGATCATTGAAGAATTTCCGAGTCTCACTTCGGATGAGTGTTTTTCTTGGAAAGGAATATTCCCAAGTGGAAAGAATTGAGAGGACTGAACTTTGACTCTGAATGATCATTTCCGAGTAGGGTGACTCCGAATGATCATTTCCGAGTAGGGTAACTCCGAATGATCATTTCCGAGTAGGGTGTTTCCGAGTGAGACGTTGCCGAGTGGGATGTCTTCAAGTGAGGAATTTTCGAGTAGGCTGCTTCCAAGGGAGTTACTTCCGAACGAAGAAAGGCTCTGACTATGAATGAATACCTTTCGAGTAGACTCTCTCAAGTTCCATACTTCCGAGTGGGATATCTTCGAGTGAGATATTTCTGAGTGGGTCACCACCGAGGGAAGTACTTCCGAGCGAAGAAAGGCTCTGACTTTGAATGAGTCCTTCTCGGGCAGAGATATTTCTGAGTGGGTCACTTTCGAGGGAAGTAATTCTGAACGAGAAAAAGCTGACTTCAAAAGAGCACTTTTCAGGCAAAGGTATATCCGAGTGTGGTGTCTCCGAGTGTGATATTTCCAAGTAAGGTTGATTCTGAGGGAGATACATCCGAGTGAAGAATTCCCGGTTGAAGTCATTCTGAAAGAAAAGTGAGTCTGACTTCGGATGAGTGCTTTTTCTAGGTAGAGATGTTCTGAGTGGAGAATTCCTGAGTGAATTGATTCTGAATAAAAAGGGCTCTTAACTTCAAAGGAGCACTTTTCGGGCAGAGACATTTCCAAGTTCCATACTTCTAAGTGAGGTGCCTCCGAGTGAGCCATTTTCGAGTGGGTCATTCTCAGGAGATGTACTTCCGAGCGAGAAACACTGATTTCAAAGGAGCACTTTTCACTTTTAAGTTCCATACATCGGAGTGACATGACTCCGAGTGAGCCATTTCCGAGTGGGTTATTTCAAGGGAATTACTTCCGAGCAAAGAAAGGCTTTGAATGAGTATTTCTCGGGTGCAGATATTTTCGAGTGTATAGTTCCCGGGTGGATCGATTCTGAACAAAAAGGGCTCTGAACTTCGAAGAAGCATTTTTCTTACAGAGACGCTTCCAAGTGGGTCAATTCTGAGAGAAGTACTTCCGAGCGATGAAAGGCTTTGAATGAGTATTTCTCAGGTGCAGATATTTCCGAGTGTATAGTTCTCGAGTGGATCAATTACGAACGAAAAGGGCTCTGAACTTCGAAGGAGCACTTTTCTTGTAGAGACACTTCCAAGTGGGTCAATTCCGAGAGAAGTACTTCCGAGTGATGAAAGGATTTGATTTCAAATGAGTATCTCTCAGGCGGAGACACATTCGAGTAAAGAATTCCCGAGTGAAGTGATTCTGAATGAAAAAAGGCTCTGATGAAAACTTCTCGGAAAGAGATATTCCCGAGTAAGTCTAACTTCGAATAAATACCTCTCGGGCAGAGGTATATCCGAGTGGATAATTCCCGAGTGAATCAACTCTAGACGAAAAAGGGGTCCGGTGTTACTTGAATGAATTCAGACCTTTACACCTAGTGTCGAAGGATCAATTCTGCATTCAGGTTTTTTATATATGTGAACACTTGTTTCGATCTGACCATTTTCAACCAAGAATAGATACTGACACAGCAGTCCGGGCCATAAGAAGAACACCGGTCTGGATCTGAGGGATGCCGATCTTGAGCCAACAAAGGAGCCATCGTTTCCCCGAAACCGTCCAAGTGAGACCAGTGTCCTCTCTTACCCGATGTGGGAAGAAACTTTCATGAACTTGATAATAGACCCATGTGGTACCGATCGAGGAGTTCGATTGCTCATGCTGTGACTTGGAATCACACCACCCAAGTCGATCCATGAATTGTGGAAGTGGCAGACAGGGGGCAGAAGTAGAAATAATTAAAAATTCCCCACCAGCCGCTGCCCCCATAACCTGTTAGTGGCTAGGCTGCCTCCACTGTGAGTGGAGTCTTGAGCTGTCCAAGCACTCAACCAGCGCCCAAAACCTCTATAAATGTGTCGTTGGAAGAGGCACGAAGGGTTGGAATTTTGGAGCCTTCTTTGAGTCGAAACTCTGCCCCCATTCCCTTACAAAACTTGCTCCAATCTCTACAATCTCTTGATCAAAAAGCTTGAGGTTTCCTCTGGAGTTCAAAGCCAGAATCTTGGTCCCTCAAACTTTACAATTTGCTTCAGACTCAACTGTTACCAGGATACCGGATTAGACCTGATTTCCATTGAGCTTTCCTATTTCCTAGATACTGCCCAGCTGCCTATTTCCTATTTCTATTCATCAAGCTGTACACCGGCTCCATAGTTCCACAGCTACACTGGCGCCATTTCGGTTTCCAGTGTTTGAGTCCACACCGGCTCTCAGCACTCTCGTCACACCGGTCACACTCTGTTCCTCATTTTCAATGCTTGTCGTTATTTATTTTTCTGTCAAATTAGTTGCTGTTTGATGGATCTGTTTCCCTTTCAATTAGTAATTAATTTCTGTTGATTGAATTAGCCCCCACCAGGATTCATAATAAATATTAACAAGAATGAGTGCTTCATACATTTTTATTTGGACCAGCCTAAAAATTGTTTTTTTTTAATCAGTGTTGTACGGGAGTACTCCCGTCTACACAATCTCCTTAGAACCAATACACGTGCGAAGAACTTTGCCTTGTATGAGTTCTCTTCAAAAACATCATCCACTATTAATCTCTTAGTCTTTTCCTAAAAAAAACATCATCAAGAACTACGTAACCCTGATTTCTCGGTAACTTGAGAATACGTTGGAGCGGGACTTAACTCCCGTCGGGACCATTTTCCTTTCTTTTATTTTTTTTTCTTTTTTTTATGTTTCTTTTGTAACTATCCTGTTTTTTTACCACTTCCATGAAAGTCAATTTAGGCGCGACGTCTTGTTGATTTTCCCCATTTTTGGTTAACTATCACCACGATTAACGAGGAACGGGATACTTAGGACGAGACGTCTCGTTTATCCCCTTCCCATTTCAGACCTTGTATTTTGGTTAAAAGATGACTAATTTAGACGCGACGTCTTGTTAGCATTCTTTCCTTTTCCTGTTTTGTAATGAAGTTAAGGTTAATTTGGACGGGACATTCTGTTGACCTTGCTTCATCGCTTCATGTTCGTTCAGTTCTGTTCCCTTTGTTCTTTTAAAACACAAAAAATACAATAATAAAAAAGGAAAGAAATAACACATTTTTATAAGGCTATTCATGTCGAGTGCTTTCAATCTTGGTACTGTTTTTCTTAACAGGCGACGTAGGGTGCTAATACCTTCCCTACTCGTAACCGACTCCCGAATTCAAATCTCACCCTTTTTTAACCAGTGCCTTACTGAACCAAGTTTTTTCCCAATGTTTTTCCTGAGAATAAAAAACGTTGGTGGCGACTCCCTGTTTCTGGCCCCCCACGGCAGGTCTGGTCTCTCTTTCTGCCGCGCCGTGGTTATCCTGGTTGCGAAAACAGGATTCTTTGAAATGTTAATGGAACTTGTATTATCATATTTAAGAGGCACATGGTCTAATATAACACCAAAATCTAGAAGTTGCTGCCTCATCCAAAGGATTTGAGCACAACAACTACCAGCTGCAACGTATTCTGCCTCAGCTGTTAATAATGCAACACTAACTTGTTTCTTGCTATGCCAAGATACAAGAGAACTACCAAGCAAGTGACAGGTACCACTAGTACTTTTTCTATCAAGTTTACATCCTACAAATTCAGAATCAGAGTAACCAACAAGAGTGCATTCAACCCCTTTGGGGTACCATAAACCAACATCTAGAGTTCCAACCAAGTATTTCATTATTCATTTCATGGCAGTTAAGTGTGATTCTTTTGGACATGCTTGATATCTAGCACACATACAAACAGCAAACATGATATCCGGTCTACTAGTGGTTAAGTAAAGTAAGGATCCAATCATACCTATATATTTTGTGAGTTCTATATCCTTACCTTTCTCATCCTTGTCCAAATAACATGAGGTGCTCATAGGTGTGGCAGTTTCATTTGCCTTGTCCATGTTGAATTTCTTTAGTAGCTCTTTGCAATATTTAGATTGGCTAATGAATGTACCTTCTTTGGTTTGCTTAATTTGTAGTCCAAGGAAGAATGTATGTTCTCCCATCATGGACATTTCAAATTCATCCTGCATTAACTTAGCAAACTCTTCCTTGCAAAGTGATTCATTAGTGACACCAAAATGATATCATCCACATAGATTTGTACTAATAGTATGTCATTCTTTTTATGCTTAATGAATAATGTTATGTCAACCTTTCCTCTTTCAAAGTTATTTTCTAAAAGGAATTTGCTTAACCTTTCATACCAAGCTCTTGGAGCTTGTTTTAAACTATATAGCGCTTTTCTTAGTTTGAAAACATGATTTGGAAATTGATAGTTTTCAAAACCTAGAGGTTGATCAACATATACTTCTTCTTGAATATATCCATTCAAGAAGGCACTCTTGACATCCATTTGGTACAGTTTGAAATCTCTACAACATGCAAAGGCCAATAATAATCTAATAGCTTCTAACCTAGCTACGGGAGTATTCATTTCTTTATAGTCAATTCCTTCTTCTTGATTGTAACCCTTAGCTACTAGCCTAGCTTTGTTTCTAGTTATTACTCCATTCTCATCTAACTTATTCCTAAATACCCATTTAGTTCCTATTATTTGGTGATCATTGGGTTTTGGCACTAGTTCCCAAACTTCATTTCTTTCAAATTGATTTAGTTCTTCTTGTAACACCCTCTGTTACACCTTAATAAATTCTAGAAAAATTCGTAATTTTTTTTTTACTAAAGATATGATTGTTAAAAAGAAACTATCGGAATAAATTATATACATTATTTCTGAAATACCTCACAAATATTATTAAAAACTTTATAAAGTATTTGTACATTCATCCGAAGAAAATAAACATTAAACATTATAAGAAAGAGAGGAAACTCCATGGCCCAGAAGCAGTTACTAATTAACATTATTTATTCATTGGACCACGGTATTCATACCGAGCTCCCTTTCTAGAACGTGCTATATTTACTGCTGATATTCTTCGATCCTTCCCTCTGAACCATCAATTTAGAATATATGAAACAAAAACACGGAGAAAGGAGTGAGAAACAGAATATAATATTTCCGAATAAGACATAAGCAACAAAGGGTTTTCACAACCAATACATAATAATATCAATCACAATCACATACACAATCAATTATGAATGCATGAATGTTATGCAATATCTTCATCATAACTTACTTATATATGTGGGCCCTTAAATTTTAATTTGCACTGGGCCAACCAGGAGTTTACACTGTTCCATAAGTCCGGATAATAATAATATGAACAGCTCAACTGGCATGGAAACACTTAGAGACTAGTCAGATTGAGAAAGTTTTTATTGTGAAAGTACCCGACACTAGGGAGCTACCCCAGGTCCCCTGAAGCACCCTTTCACACTCTCTCATCCCAAGGCTCGTAATTAAGCCTCCTCTAATGTATCCTCGGTTTCTATAATCCGTCCCCAGACAATATTATTTCATTTCACTTTCATTATCCATGATGCATGAACTACTCGCGTATTGAGTTGGTTAAGGCTTTTAGAAACTCAATTATTAAATCCCTTAAAGGTTTACAATATCATTTCAATAAACTGTACATTTTCTCAGTTCTCTGAATTTCTGTCCCACAGAAATAAATTTGGTACAGTTTTCAAATCTCACGGAAATTGAGTTTCTAAGCCTTAAATATCTAAAAACTTTATCATATAAAACTTTACATAATCTTTCTCAAATTAAATCTTAACAAAATCAAATTTAGGAATCTCAATTATTTCCAAATATATTTAGTTATTAAGTTGGAAAAAATAAAATAGTTTTCTTTCAAAAAATTTTGTTTTATTAAAAGAGAATAATTATTAACCAAAAATACTTAAAATTACAAAATTTTTCTTTAACTCAATATTTAATTAAATAAAATCTCATAAAATATTTTCTTTCTAAAATAAATACTAATTTTTTTATTCTAAATATTGAAAATAAAGTTAATAAAAATAATTTCTAAGAAGAAATAAAAGATAATAAAATTTAAAGAGTAAGGTAAGAAATTCTTACTGAATTTTAGCTTTCCGTCATGCTCGCTATATGCTCAAACTCCACATTACAATATCATCAATCAAAATTAAACAATATCAATCATAACTAAATATCATCAATCAATCAATCATAATCAAATCAATTAAATATCATTAATACATATCATAATACAAAATTTAATGGTTATTAATATAGTCAATTTTAGTCCTTTTGGTCAATTCCTCGCATAGGTATATGTAAGTCCATATAATCCAGTCCTTGCATAGGTATAGTTCAGTCCATATGGGTCATAATGGTCCAAGTCCTTGCATAGGTATTGTCCAGTCCATATAGGTCATAATGGTCCAAGTCTTTGCATAGGTATGTTAGAGTTAGTTAAACCGGATATTTAATTTAAAATTTATTATAAATTTTAAGTTAAAAAAAGTTAATATTTTAAAATAATAATATTATCAGATTTAAAAGGAGTAGGGGACTCCTCCCATTATTCTTATGTCTTTTCATATTATACTCTTATCTCACTCCCCCTTACCTTGAATTGTTACCCAAAATGGATTTGCTTTGCGCCTCCGATTTCTAAAAATATTAATACCAATCTTATTTCAGTATAAGCATAAGACGAAGATTAAGATTACTACTTAAAACAGAAATGGTAAATTTTGAATAGTGAATAGTGAATAGTGAATAGTAAATCGTGAATAGTAACGGTAAATAGTAAAACGTGAATAGTAACAGTAAATAGTAAAACGTGAATAGTAACGGTAAATAGTAAATCGTGAATAGTAACAGTAAATAGTAACAGTAAATAGTAATTTACTATTTGAATAGTAATTTACTATTGAAATAGTAATTTACTATTGAAATAGTGTTTACTATGCAGAATAGTAACTTAAAATAATATTATTTTCAGTATAATAACAGATTTCTAAAAACGATATGAAAATAACCCAAAAAATATAAAAGAGAAGTATTCTTACCTTAGGATTTTGGCAGAACCTTCTCTCCAAAAACTTTTCTTCTCTCTCCCACTTCCACCACTATCTCACTAGCACTACTATATTAAGAAAACTTAATCTGAAATTGTGAATTCTAAAGAAGAAATCCTTCGGTATTTATAGGAAAAAAATTTACTATGCATTCCATTATTTTAATATAAAAGTACTATGCATTTTTGAATTTTTTATTCCAGGTTACTGTGCATCTTTTGAAAATTTCATACATGCACAGTGATTTGCATAGTAATTGTCGGCAAAATTATTAAGTCAAATAGTAACCCTTCACTCGGTATATTTTAAATATTCAAAATGAGTCCTTTTTGAAATTTAGCGATATTATATCAGTCCCTACTAATTTTATAATAAGTAATATAAAGCTGAAATTTTAAAAATCTAAAATTTTCTGTTAATAAAAATTTATTGATACGTTTCAAATTTTTTAACGATTGGAAAAAATCAAGATTTTTCTCAAACCGATAATTTTTAGATAAGTCTACTTGAAATGGATTTTAGAAAATTTTCTTATAATTTCAATTCACTTTCTTGTAAATATTTTTAATTTAAGTCACTTATATGAATTTAAAATTATTTAAAAAAATATTATTTTTATTAAAAAATTCCAAAATTCCAAAAAAATTCCAAAAAATCATAAATAATACGTAGATTAAAAAGTTCTAAAGAACCATAATTTAATTCCTTCAAAATTTTAATATAAAAAATAAAAATAGGGGTGTTACAACTCTACTCCCCTTAGAAAATTTCGTCCTCGAAATTTACATAATCAGTAAAACAAATGAGGATGAGACTCTTTCATCTCAGTTTCTAGTTCCCATGTAGCATCTTCTCCTCTCGTTTCACTCCAAATAACCTTTACAAGCGGAATTGTCTTGTCTCTTAATTGTTTTATTCTTCTGTCACTTATTCTAACAGGTGGTGCATCATATGTAAGATTATCTTTAACTTGTATGACATCAGGTTCAATAACATGTGTAGGATCAGATATATACTTTCGCAAGTTTGACACATGAAAAACATTATGGATATTAGAAAGAAAAGGTGGTAATGCTATTTGGTAGGCAAGGGGACTAACTTTATGAATTATTTGGTATGGACCGATAAATCTAGGAGTTAGTTTTCGAGATTTCATTGCCCGACCGACCCCAGTCATAGGTGTGACTTTCAAGAATACATGATCGCCTTCTTGAAATTCGAGCGGCTTTCTTCTTTTGTCATAGTAACTTTTCTGCCTGCTCTGTGTTGCCTTCATCTTTTCCTGAACTATTTTGATTTTATCCGTGGTTTGTTGTACCAACTCTGGTCCTAGCATCAAGTTTTCACCAGTCTCAAACCAACATAGCGGGGTCCTACATTTTCTTCCATATAATGCTTCAAAAGGTGCCATGCCAATGCTAGCATGGAAACTGTTGTTGTAGGTAAACTCCACATATGGTAAGAATTGATTCCAACTTCCTTTATGCTCTAACACACAAGCTCGTAACAAGTCTTCTAGAGATTGGATTGTTCTTTCTGATTGTCCATCCGTCTGAGGATGATATGCTGAACTCAGACGCAGTCTTGTTCCCATAGCCTTGTGCAAGCTCTTCCAGAATTGTGATGTAAAACGAGGGTCCCGATCAGAAATGATACTTGAAGGAATTCCATGCAATCTCACAATCTCCTCGATGTATAATTTTGCCAGCTTCTCCATAGAGTAACGAATGTTGATGGGAATAAAGTGGGCAGACTTTGTTAGTCTATCAACTATTACCCATATCGAATCATGTCCTAATGGAGTTTTGGGTAGAGAAGTCACAAAATCCATGGTAATGCTATCCCATTTCCATTCTGGTATTTCCATTGATTGTAGCATTCCAGGGGGTTTTTGGTGTTCCACTTTAACCTTCTGGCAAATTAGACATGCAGCCACATACTCTGCCACCGCTTTCTTCATTCCAGGCCACCAAAATAACTTCTTCAAATCTTGATACATTTTAGTAGCTCCGGGATGAATGCTCATATAACTTTTATGGCCTTCTTCCAAAATTGCTTTCCTCAACTCCTCTTGATCAGGGATACACACTCGATCCTTATACCTCAATAATTGGTCGTTTCCCACATTGAACTCGACTTCTTTTCCTTGTTTCAAGAGTTCTTTCTTCTCTTGCAGGAATTCATCCTCTCGTTGAGCCTCTAAAACTTGCCTCAGGAATTCATTTGTCACTTGCAACGTTCCTAATCTGTAGCTGTTAGCATTAACCTTTACTGCTAGGTTAAGATCTCTGAAGTTCTCTATCAATTCCAGCTCTTTAATCATCATCGTGGACGCATGTAGAGACTTTCGACTTAAAGCATCAGCTACTACGTTCGCTTTTCCAGGATGGTATTGCAACTCAAAGTCGTAGTCCTTTAAGAACTCCATCCATCTCCATTGCCTCATGTTTAACTCCTTTTGGTCGAATAAATACTTGAGACTCTTATGATCGCTAAACACATCGAATGTTGCACCGTATAGATAATGCCTCCAAATCTTTAAGGCAAAAACTACAGCGGCTAACTCTAAGTCATGGGTAGGGTAGTTAATCTCGTGTTGCCTTAATTGACGCGACGCATAGGCTACAACCTTCTTGTCTTGCATGAGTACACTTCCTAGTCCTTGTTTAGACGCATCACAGTAAACTTCAAAACTTTGATGTGGATCAGGGAGTACTAACACCGGCGCAGAAGTAAGTCGATCTTTCAGCTCTTGGAAACTATTCTCGCATTGTGTCGTCCACACAAAAGGTTGTCCTTTCCGTGTTAACTTGGTCAATGGGTATCCTAGCTTTGAAAATCCTTCAATGAATCTCCTATAGTATCCAGCCAAGCCCAAGAAACTTCTAATCTCAGTGATCGTGGTTGGTCTCTCCCATTTTAAAACCGCCTCCACCTTGGAAGGGTCTACAGCTATTCCTCCTTGACTAATTACATGTCCTAAAAAGTTTACTTCTTCCAACCAGAATTCACACTTCGACAACTTTGCATACAGTTGTTTCTTTTTCAGGATTTCCAACACAACCTTCAAGTGTTCAACATGTTCTTCTCTGCTTTTAGAGTACACTAATATATCATCAATGAACACCACTACAAATTTATCTAGATATGGATGAAAAATCCTATTCATGTAATCCATGAATACGGCTGGTGCATTAGTTACACCAAAAGGCATTACTAGATATTCGTAATGGCCATAGCGTGTTCTAAAAGCAGTTTTCGTTACATCTTCTTTCTTCACCCTTATTTGATGGTATCCAGACCTCAAATCAATTTTGGAGAACACCGTGGCACCACGCAGCTGATCCATCAAGTCGTCAATCCTTGGCAGAGGGTATCTGTTCTTGATCGTCACCTTGTTCAGTTGTCGATAATCTACACACAACCTCATGCTACCATCCTTCTTCTTAACCAACAACACTGGTGCACCCCAGGGGGATACACTGGGTCGTATAAACTGCTTCTCTATCATCTCTTCAAGTTGTTTCTTCAACTCTGCTAATTCTAGAGGTGACATTCGGTATGGTGCAATTAAAATGGGTCCAACTCCAGGTACTAAATCAATGGAAAATTCCACATCTCTTTCTGGGGGTAAACCAGGGATATCTTCAGGAAAAACGTCAGGAAATTCACACACAACCGGCAGATTTTTGATTTTTGATTCTTGCTCTCCTTTCGTTGAAAGCAATAGCATGAATCCTTGAGCCCCTCCTTTTAAAGAGGCACTCACTTGGTTGGCGGTTAGAAATCTCGAATCCTCAGGATTCAAATTCACTGGTTCTTTAAACATTATGGTTTTATTATGACAATCTATTAGAACATGATTGTCAGACAACCAATCTAGCCCAATAATAACTTCTAAGCCAGAAAGGGGTAAACAGAAAAGATTAGCCTTAAAGTCCCTACCATCTATGACAATAGGGCATTTCCAACAAGCTTTGGAAGTGACAATGGGATTGTTTCCAGGAGTATGTACAGATAAGTCAAATGGAAGTTCTATCACAGGTAATTTTAGTTTTTCTACACAGTCATTGGCAATAAAGGAATGTGATGCACCTGAGTCATACATAACAGTTAAAGAAATCTTATTAATGATACACTTACCTTCTACCATGGAATCAGCATGAGATGCTTCTTCTCCAGTGATTGCAAAAACCTTTCCTTTTGCTTTTGGCCTTCCGACTGCACTGTGCGCGCCTCCTTGAGTATTTATGCTTGTACTTGCACCTTCAGGGTTTTCTCTCTTCATCTCTGGGCAATCCTTGATATGATGACCTGGTTTGTTACACTTAAAGCAAACATAAGTGTTTTTAGGACAATCCCTTTTCAAATGGGGTCCTCCACAGATAAAACATTTAAAATTTGGTGCAGATGTTGGGTAATAGCTTCCAGTTGAAGCTTGGGGTCTGTTAGGAACAGATGCTGCTCCAAACCGACGAAATGGTGCTTGGTAAGGCTTATTCCTTCTGAAATCTCTTCTTTGGTGATGGTGAGGTCCTCCACTTCTTATTTCTCCTGCCTTGTGAATGGGCTCACGACTTTTGGTCATTCTATCCTTATGGTCTTCTTCAAAGATCCTGCAGCGATTTACCAATACAGAAAATTCACGGATTTCCTGCATTCGTATAGCTTCCTTAATTTCTGGCCGCAGTCCATTTACAAACTTTGCACACCGATCTCTTTCATTAGTAGCATCATTATAATGAGAATGAAAACGAGATAGCTCTTCAAACCTGGATGCGTACTCTCCAACGGTCATATTTCCTTGGGTCAGCGACAGGAATTCGAATTGTCTTTTCTCTTTAACATCAGCTGGAAAGTATTTTTCCAGAAACATATCCTTGAAATAGTCCCAAGTGATCTCCACGTCGTTGACTTCGAATTGTTTACGCATGCTATCCCACCAATGTTCGGCATCCTCAGATAAGGCATAAGTAGCGAAGACTACCTTATCAGCTTCATTACATTGCAATGCTCGAAAGATCTTCTCTATCTCTCGAATCCAGATTTGTGCTCCATCAGGGTTATATCCTCCCTTGAAACGAGGTGGATTGCGCTTTTCGAATAGGTCCAGTCTTCTCAAGGCATCATTACCTTGACCTTCACGTGCTCCCATTGCATTGATTAAGCGTTCTACAACTCCAGCAAGATCGTTTCCAGCCATTAGTTTCCTGTTTCACAGTAACTGAGATTTGTCACATCAATCACAGTTACTACCAAGTCAGATATTCTACCTATACAGAGTTTACAGACAAAGCAAGATAGACCTTTTCCCCAGGCCTATTGGATTAACTGCTCTGATACCACTTTGTAACACCCTCTGTTACACCTTAATAAATTCTAGAAAAATTCGTAATTTTTTTTTTTACTAAAGATATGATTGTTAAAAAGAAACTATCGGAATAAATTATATACATTATTTCTGAAATACCTCACAAATATTATTAAAAACTTTATAAAGTATTTGTACATTCATCCGAAGAAAATAAACATTAAACATTATAAGAAAGAGAGGAAACTCCATGGCCCAGAAGCAGTTACTAATTAACATTATTTATTCATTGGACCACGGTATTCATACCGAGCTCCCTTTCTAGAACGTGCTATATTTACTGCTGATATTCTTCGATCCTTCCCTCTGAACCATCAATTTAGAATATATGAAACAAAAACACGGAGAAAGGAGTGAGAAACAGAATATAATATTTCCGAATAAGACATAAGCAACAAAGGGTTTTCACAACCAATACATAATAATATCAATCACAATCACATACACAATCAATTATGAATGCATGAATGTTATGCAATATCTTCATCATAACTTACTTATATATGTGGGCCCTTAAATTTTAATTTGCACTGGGCCAACCAGGAGTTTACACTGTTCCATAAGTCCGGATAATAATAATATGAACAGCTCAACTGGCATGGAAACACTTAGAGACTAGTCAGATTGAGAAAGTTTTTATTGTGAAAGTACCCGACACTAGGGAGCTACCCCAGGTCCCCTGAAGCACCCTTTCACACTCTCTCATCCCAAGGCTCGTAATTAAGCCTCCTCTAATGTATCCTCGGTTTCTATAATCCGTCCCCAGAAAATATTATTTCATTTCACTTTCATTATCCATGATGCATGAACTACTCGCGTATTGAGTTGGTTAAGGCTTTTAGAAACTCAATTATTAAATCCCTTAAAGGTTTACAATATCATTTCAATAAACTGTACATTTTCTCAGTTCTCTGAATTTCTGTCCCACAGAAATAAATTTGGTACAGTTTTCAAATCTCACGGAAATTGAGTTTCTAAGCCTTAAATATCTAAAAACTTTATCATATAAAACTTTACATAATCTTTCTCAAATTAAATCTTAACAAAATCAAATTTAGGAATCTCAATTATTTCCAAATATATTTAGTTATTAAGTTGGAAAAAATAAAATAGTTTTCTTTCAAAAAATTTTGTTTTATTAAAAGAGAATAATTATTAACCAAAAATACTTAAAATTACAAAATTTTTCTTTAACTCAATATTTAATTAAATAAAATCTCATAAAATATTTTCTTTCTAAAATAAATACTAATTTTTTTATTCTAAATATTGAAAATAAAGTTAATAAAAATAATTTCTAAGAAGAAATAAAAGATAATAAAATTTAAAGAGTAAGGTAAGAAATTCTTACTGAATTTTAGCTTTCCGTCATGCTCGCTATATGCTCAAACTCCACATTACAATATCATCAATCAAAATTAAACAATATCAATCATAACTAAATATCATCAATCAATCAATCATAATCAAATCATAATCAAATCAATTAAATATCATTAATACATATCATAATACAAAATTTAATGGTTATTAATATAGTCAATTTTAGTCCTTTTGGTCAATTCCTCGCATAGGTATATGTAAGTCCATATAATCCAGTCCTTGCATAGGTATAGTTCAGTCCATATGGGTCATAATGGTCCAAGTCCTTGCATAGGTATTGTCCAGTCCATATAGGTCATAATGGTCCAAGTCTTTGCATAGGTATGTTAGAGTTAGTTAAACCGGATATTTAATTTAAAATTTATTATAAATTTTAAGTTAAAAAAAAGTTAATATTTTAAAATAATAATATTATCAGATTTAAAAGGAGTAGGGGACTCCTCCCATTATTCTTATGTCTTTTCATATTATACTCTTATCTCACTCCCCCTTACCTTGAATTGTTACCCAAAATGGATTTGCTTTGCGCCTCCGATTTCTAAAAATATTAATACCAATCTTATTTCAGTATAAGCATAAGACGAAGATTAAGATTACTACTTAAAACAGAAATGGTAAATTTTGAATAGTGAATAGTGAATAGTGAATAGTAAATCGTGAATAGTAACGGTAAATAGTAAAACGTGAATAGTAACAGTAAATAGTAAAACGTGAATAGTAACGGTAAATAGTAAATCGTGAATAGTAACAGTAAATAGTAACAGTAAATAGTAATTTACTATTTGAATAGTAATTTACTATTGAAATAGTAATTTACTATTGAAATAGTGTTTACTATGCAGAATAGTAACTTAAAATAATATTATTTTCAGTATAATAACAGATTTCTAAAAACGATATGAAAATAACCCAAAAAATATAAAAGAGAAGTATTCTTACCTTAGGATTTTGGCAGAACCTTCTCTCCAAAAACTTTTCTTCTCTCTCCCACTTCCACCACTATCTCACTAGCACTACTATATTAAGAAAACTTAATCTGAAATTGTGAATTCTAAAGAAGAAATCCTTCGGTATTTATAGGAAAAAAATTTACTATGCATTCCATTATTTTAATATAAAAGTACTATGCATTTTTGAATTTTTTATTCCAGGTTACTGTGCATCTTTTGAAAATTTCATACATGCACAGTGATTTGCATAGTAATTGTCGGCAAAATTATTAAGTCAAATAGTAACCCTTCACTCGGTATATTTTAAATATTCAAAATGAGTCCTTTTTGAAATTTAGCGATATTATATCAGTCCCTACTAATTTTATAATAAGTAATATAAAGCTGAAATTTTAAAAATCTAAAATTTTCTGTTAATAAAAATTTATTGATACGTTTCAAATTTTTTAACGATTGGAAAAAATCAAGATTTTTCTCAAACCGATAATTTTTAGATAAGTCTACTTGAAATGGATTTTAGAAAATTTTCTTATAATTTCAATTCACTTTCTTGTAAATATTTTTAATTTAAGTCACTTATATGAATTTAAAATTATTTAAAAAAATATTATTTTTATTAAAAAATTCCAAAATTCCAAAAAAATTCCAAAAAATCATAAATAATACGTAGATTAAAAAGTTCTAAAGAACCATAATTTAATTCCTTCAAAATTTTAATATAAAAAATAAAAATAGGGGTGTTACACTTCTTGCATGGCCAATGTCCAATGTTCATCAAAAATAGCTTCATCAATGGTTTTAGGTTCAATTTGAGAGACAAATGCTAAGTGATTGCAAGTATTGAAAGAGCATCGAGTACTTATAACTTTAGTGATATCACCTATAATATTGTCCAAAGGATGGTCTTTTGAGCTGATCCACTCCTTTTATTGAGCTTGATCATTTTGTGTTGCATCTCCTTCATTTTTGTTTTCCTCTTTGTCATTCAAGCTTAAATCTTAGAGAGTACCTACAAGGTCATCAACATCTTCCTTTCTCGGAGGGTTATGGCTATTTTCATCAAATTTTACATGAATTGATTCTTCAATAGTATTAGTTAGTTTGTTAAAAACTCGATAAGATTTGCTTGATGATGAATATCTAAGAAAGATTGTCTTATCAGCTTTTGCATCAAACTTTCCTAAATTATCCTTTCCATTGTTAAGTACAAAGCATTAGCATTCAAAAATATAAAAATAAGAAATATTTAGTTTTCTACCTTTGTAGAGTTCATAAGGGGTTTTCTTTAGAATAGGCTTGATCAAACATCTATTCATAACATAACAAGTGGTGTTTACCGCATCGGCCCAAAAATGTTTTGAAACATTATTTTCATTTAACATGGTTCTTGCAAGCTCCACCAAAGATCTATTTTTCCTTTTAACTACTCCATTTTGTTGTGGAGTTCTAGGAGCTGAAAAATTATGACCTATACCATCTTTTTCGCAAAATTTTTCAAATAATTGATTTTTAAATTCTCCCCCCATGATTGGTTCTTATGGATGCAATCTTTGAATTTTGTTCATTTTGGATAATCTTGGCTAGTTTCTTGAATGCATGATATGCTTCATTTTTATGAGCAAGAAACAAAGTCCATGTGTATATAGAATAGTCATTTATAATTACAAGACTATAGTAATTACCACCAAAGCTCTTGACCTTAGAACGTCCAAACAAATCCATGTGTAAAAGTTGTAAAGGCCTTTGAGTTGAAACAACATTTTTAGCTTAAAATGATGCTTTACTTGTTTTCCCTTTTGACATGCATCACAAAATTTATTTTCAAATTTTAGCTTTGGCAAACCGATCACCAATTCTTTAGAAACAAGTTTATTTAGATGGTCTATATGTATATGAGCTATTCTTCTATGCCATAGCCATGATTCATCCTCTCTAGTCATGAAACATTGTACATCATTTGAGGACAAGCAATCAACATCAATCATGTAAATGCTATCAACTCTTTGACCAACAAACTTTACTTTTTTATTTTGCTTATTTTCAATTATGCAACCATTTGATTCAAATATTACCCTATATCCTTTGTCACATAATTGGCTTATGCTAAGCAAATTGTGTTTGAGTCCTTCTACATATAATACATCATTGATTGAAGTGGAGGAATTTTTACCAATTTTCCCAATGCCAAGAATTTTTCCTTTGGTATTATCCCCATAGGTGACGCTTCCTTTTCTTTTGGGTATGAATGATGTGAACTTGCTTATATCACCCGTCATGTGCTTTGAACACCCACTATCCAAGTACCAATGGGTGTTGCTTGCCTTAAAGCATACCTACAAAACAAAATTAGTTTAGAGAACTTGGTACCCATTTTATGTTGGGTCCTTTTTGGTTAGCTTGTGGTAATGTTCCTTTGGGAACCCACACCTTTCTTACCACTTTTGGTTTAAATTTTCTAATATGACAATTTGAGGCATTATGACCCTTAGTGCCACAATGATTGCATTTAGTAAATGGTGATGAAGACTTTCTAGGTGGTGTAACATCCCGAATTTTATAAAAATGAATAATTGATGAGAATAAACAATAAATAATTGTATGTGAGTGGATTTATGTCCCAAAAATATTGGAATGATTAAATTAGGATTTAGTAGGGATATTTATAATTATTTGAACTTATGTGAGTTAAAATTTTACCCAATTAGAATATGGGTGTCAGACCAAGTATCTCCGATTGAGATGCCATCGGTCAGGGTTATTAAGAATATTATTGGGAGTCTGAATGTATATTCAGAATAATTTTTGGATAATGTATTGAGCCCGAACTGAGAGCCTGTTTGTTATAAAATGATGAACCTTTAATGGAGAATTAAGAAAAAACCAAAAGCCTATTATTCTCTTCCTATTTTCATTGGGTTCTTGCCCTCATTTGGCAATGACATTTCTTCTTCTTCTTCTTCTCTTATTCCCCTTCTCCATTTCCTCTTTTCTTCTCTCTGAAAACCTAAGCCATGTAGAGCCTTCTTCTCCTCCACCATTTTCATTTTCATGGAAGCTTGAAGAAGAAGCTTGTGGCTGGAATTCCTCTCCTCTCTTTTTCATGTTTTCGGGTGGCTCTCTCTCTTCCTTGGGAGCTCATGGCTAACTCTTGGTTGAGGTAAGTTCCTCATCATTTTCATGAGCTTTATGCCCTAGATTTTGGGTTCTTGGTATTTAGGGGGAGTATTTATTGACTAAGGGTTATTGGGAAAAGCTTTAAATAAGGAAACCCTAAGGTAGGGTGGCTTAAATGTGAGCCTTTATAAGCATTTAAAGAGGCACTTAAGATTAATGTTGGAAGGTGATGAGAAATAAATGGGTATTAATGAGTGTTGTTGGGTTTTAGTGAAACCCTAACTCTAATAAATTGGGGAAAGTGTGAAATGTGAATAGAATGTAGGTTTAATGATATTAGAGAATGATATTAATGAAGAAAGATGGCCATTTGGTAGTGATTAAAGAGCATTGGTAATAGTTGTTGGGTTTTGATGGGAACCCTAGCCCTAAGAATTTAGGGAATGGATATAATATAGCTTGAAAGGTAAATTGAATGTAATGGGTGATATTTAATATGTGTGTTGTTAATTATAATGATGAATAATGGTGAACATTGGAGATAACTCTTAATGGTGGAATTAATAGGACATACATATTGGTTGGTGAATTGATAGACCATGATTTGTGTCATTAGAGTTTTATAACTAAGGACGAATTGTGTGAGCTTTAAATGATAATAAGGATATTTGAAGAGTTGAGGTGAATTGGGAATACATCATGTAATGGAGGAGATGATGATGATGTTGGGTTTAGTTAGCCTTTAAGATCTAGAGGATCTTGGCTTTGGGAAAGGAATTCCCGAAGCCTAACAAATTGCATAACTTAGTGTTTACCAAGTCTAGGACTTGAGGTTGAGCTTTATGATAAGCTAGCAAGTATTTAAAATTATGATGGGTATTAATTATGTGAATATACTTGCATATGGTATGTAGATCGTATTTTGGGTGATGCAATGGAGCATTCGGAGCATTGGAACCGTTTCGGCTCTTCCCTCGAGGTAGGAGAGGAGTTAACATTCAAATTGCATGAGTAAATTGAGAGTGATTTAATGTATGTGTTAAATACTCATGCCTGCCTTGCCATATGGTTATTGAGATGTTTGGAATGGCAAGTTGATGATTATTGTGGATAATGTATGAGAGTATGTTTGTTAAAAATGATAAGTGTGATTTTAATGTGAATAATAAGTTTGGAATGAAAATCTATAAGTATGAATGTGTGAACCGGTTGTATATGCCTTTTATGATGTGTATGAAATGTTGGATATGTCCAAATTTGGCTTATAATGAGAATTTCTGAGTAAGAATGCTTAGAACAAGTTTTATGTGCCCATATGACGTACATGATGTGTTGGATATGATTAATTGGCCTTGAATGTGAGTTTATATGTTGAGCTGTGAGATCTTTCATTTTTTGCCTATGTTCTGATAATTTCGCTCAAGCGAGATGGGATCTCGCTCAGGCGAGAATCCCCTGTCTCGGTATTATGGCCTCTGGGCTAATTTCGCCCAGGCGAGCGAGTGTTCCGCTCGCGCGAGTTGAGTGTGATGGGATTAGGTGAGATTCTAGACGAATCTTACTCAAGCAGGCATGGCCGTGCTTGAGCGAGTGAAAGAGAGTCGGTTGAAATAATTTGCCGAGTGAAAAACGAGTGCTGGGAAGCCTCGCTCGAGTGAAAGAGAAAGGAATCGGTTTTGAAATAATCTACCGAGTGAAATACCGATCGAGAGGAGTCAGTTTTAGAGTAATTTACCGAGTGAAAGATCGATCAAGAGACGAGTCGGTTTTGAGATAATTTGCCGAGTGAAAGACCAAGCGAGTGTGGAATCGGTCTTGGAATTATTTTGCCGAGTGAAAGAACGAGCGAGTGTGGAATCGGTCTTGGAATTATTTTGCTGAGTGAAAGACCGAGCGAGTGTAAAGTCGGTCCTGGAATGATTTAGCTGAGTGAAAGACCGAATGAAAGAAGGGAATCGGTTCTGGAATGAGTTTACCGAGTGAAAAATTTAGTGTTGGGGAAGCCTCGCCGAGTGAGCGAGTGTAGAAGGAAAGGACGACCTCTGGTCGGATTTTGCTTAAATGAGTGGATACCTCGCTCAAGCGAGCGAGTGTGGAAATGGCTACTAGAACAATTTCGCCCGAGCGAGTGGCCGGGTGTGTGGTGTTTCGCTCAAGCGAGCAACATGGAAATTAGTTACTGGCGTGATTTCGCATGAACGAGTAAAGGCGCTTAAGCGAGATGGGCTGTCTCGCTCAAGCGAATGTGGGTCTCGCTTGAGCGAGTGACCCCTGATGGAAATTTTCCCTTCTTCTCTCGGTTCTGATGGCAATGGGCCTTCTTTCTTTACCCTGTAAGATACTTGAGGGTAAGTATAGGGATTTATATATATAATTATGACATGATATGGTGGATTGTTGTGTTGCCATATTAAATATAATGGTGATGGATAATGGGTTGAAAACCGCCAAATAAATGTATAATGGCATTGATGAATAATGGGAAATATTATGACACCCTTGTGGTGGATACAAGTAATTGACTTGTACGTGAGTGAGGCAATGATGATTTCTATATACATATATATGTTCCGAAAATACCTTGTTATCATATGTGTGGATTAATATTATGATTGTTTATGTGTGGATTAATATTATGATACTTGCTATGCCTTTGATATTCATGTGTGGATTGTTATGAATGATGTTTGTGGCCAATGAGATGCCAATTATATGAATGATGTGCCTTGCAGGGCTTTGTAAATGATTATGTATGATTATTCAAATGCCAAATTAAAATATACCTCTAATTGAGAGAGTGAGCTATCCTTGCGAGGTTGTTGGGCATATGCATTATTACATTGTTGCATTCATGGCATAGCATGGAATTGATATGTATTATTGTTGAAATATATCACCTTGCAGGGTGCCACGATGGGTATATCCCGAAGTGAAGAGGACGTTGTCCTATTGTTGAATATATCACCTTGCGGGGTGCCACGATGGGTAGATCCCGGAGTGAAGATGAGGTTTATCATATTGTTGAAATATATCACCTTACGGGGTGCCACGAAGGGTGTATCCCTGAGTGAAGATGATCATATGTTTTGTTTTTGAAATGAATCACCTTACGGGGTGCCACAAAGGGTGTATCCCTGAGTGAAGATGATCATATGTTTTGTTTTTGAAATGAATCACCTTGCGGGGTGCCATGAAGGGTATAACCCAGAGTGATGATATTAATTTAAGTAATTGAGATTATTATTAGATTAAAATCAGATCCGTTGCATATGCATTAAACAGTTGACATGTGCATTAGCCATAAGAGCATGGCATTTGAGATGGGATGACCACGAGTGATGAGAAACCCCTTGCGAGGAGGTATTGAGTGAAGCCTTAATGAATTAATGATGATAATGATTATGAATGCCCTTGTTGATAAGTGGCAAAGTGATTGTGTATGTGATTGTGTATATCTTGTGCTTGTTTCTGATATGAATTGCGATTCATGAGGCTTGTATGCCTATTATAATAATGAGATGATAAATGAATGACAATTTTATGATTTTATAGCAAAGCACACATGACGTTTGTATGCATATACACATGATCACAATATATATATTATTCGTCATTTTGAATGTATAACTCACTCTCCCATGTGGTCTCCTTTTTAGCATTGTGATACAGGTTGCCATGGGATGAGTTCGGATTTTAAATTGAAGCTTTGGTAAAGGTAAATAGTGGTAGAGGAAGTGCCTTGGCCGGCATCATTTATGAGTTCTTATGTAATGAATGAATTGTTTATGAGAATATAGATGATTTAGAGATTTTGGATATGTATAAGATAATCCTTTGAATTTATGGATAGTGAATATATATGTGGAATGTAAGAGATGATTTGATGTATATTAGAAGGATTGAAATTGAATGATGTTTATTGATGATGATTGAGATAGTTGGGAGAATATCCCCGAATGTATATGTATATATATATATATATGTGTGTGTGTGTGTGTGTGTGTATGTGTATATATTTATCTTGGGCAATGCATGTGTATGTTGTGAGTGAATTGGACGGGTTTGTTTTATTAGGCTCATGTCGGGTTTTGCATGCTTTGCCTAGCCTTTTCTCATATCGTCATATATAGGACTAGGCGAGTGCCCGGTATACACATTCTTCCGCTGTAAACTCTATTATTTTTCGCATACCGTTATGGGCAATTTATCTATCGGTCCAGCTTTAGTTTGTTAAATTGTACGCTTCGATTTTCTGTGATTTGAGTTTTGGTGTGACACCGGTATTATCTTGGAACGCGAAAAATTTACTCACATTTTATTTATCATTATCTTGATCACATCGAAATTTGAGTCCAGAAAACCGGGGTGTTACAGGTGGCACAAAGAAATTTTTGTAGTGCTTTTCCTTCTTGGTGGAATTATATCCTAATCCGGTTTTGTCAAACATGCATCATTGATTTCCAAGTAAAACATTCAAATTATCTCTACCATATGTGAATTTCTTAAGAGTAGTGTTCAAGTCTACGACTTTCTTTTCTAGATGATCACATTTTACAGCATATTCACATGGTTTGGTCTTGGAACATGTTTGAGCATTAGCTACTCTCTCTTTCAAGCATTCATTTTCTTTACTAAGCTCCATAAGATGCATTTCTAGAGTATCAATGGTTTTCCTAGCTAATTTATACTTGTTTGAAATTTTAACAAATTTATCATACAATTCCTCAAATGCATCAAGTAATTCCTCTCTATCTAAGTTAAGAAAACCTACCTCATCATCTTCATCTTGATGATTTGCCATGAGACATAGGTTGCTTCCTCATTGTCTGATTCTTCCAAGCTACTCACTTCATTTTCATCCCAAGAAATGTAAGCTCTTCTTCTTCCTCTTTTCTCTTTGTTCTTCTTCTTGAGGTTTGGACAGTCCACCTTGAAGTTCCCTTCCTTGCGACATTCAAAGCAATTTGGTGAGGAAGAGTTTTCATTAGAAATAGGTTTCTTACCTTTAGGTTTGAAACTTCTTTGGAAGTGTTTATTTCTCATAAATTTTCTGAATCGCTTCACAAATAGTCCAAACTCTTCTTCTTCATCAAGCTCACTACCAGATTCTTCTTCATTGATAGAAGTGGCCTTGAGAGCTAGTCCCTTTTTCTTGGAAGACTTTTCTTCTTCTTCCGCCATCTTCAATTCTTTCAACTCTTGTTCCTGTTCTTGTAACTTACTGAATAGTGTAGTAAGAGACATTTCGTTGATACTTGGAGATTTTTTGATGGCAGTGACAAGAGGTTGCCATTCCCTAGTAAGACTTTTTAGCACTTTATGAATAAGTTCTTTGTTAGTGTAAGTCTTGCCAAGAGTAATGAGATGATTTATAATAAGGGTGAACCTCTTTTGCATATCAACAATTGTTTCTCCAGAATTTAACCTAAAGCTTTCATACTGACTAGTTAAGATGCTAATCTTAGAGTCTTTAACATCACTTATACCTTCATGGGTTATTTGTAAGGTATTCTATATATCCTTGGCAGATTCACATGTAACTACTCTAAAGAATTCATCAGGGCCTAAAGCTAAGGTGATTAGATTTTTGGCTTTATAATTATTTTGGACTTTCTTTTCTTCTTCGTTGGTCTAATCATCCATCAATTTTTCTACTTGTTTTCCCTCAGCAACATGCATTGGTATAAAGGGACCTTTTTCAATGGTATTCTAAATTTTTAAGTCAATTGATTGCTCAAAAATTTTCATCCTTTCTTTCCAAAATGCATAGCCTTCCCCATTGAAAGCAGGAGGTCTATTTATGGCACCACCCTCAGGAAAAAGATTTAGAGAATTAGAGGCCATTGTTCTCTTGAAGTTGTTAAGCTTGATCTACCAAGAGTCATGCTCTGATACCACTTGTTATTCAAGTGGCCTCAATACTCAAGAGGGGGTGAATTGAGTGTTTAAAAACTTAAGCTTGGAATGCCTTTGAACTTGGTTCTTTATGTAATCTTAATGAGATATACAAATACTTTTAAGCAACAATAATCCAACACACAAAAATTGTTTGATTTGAGATAAAGAACTCTTAGAAACTTGATAGAGAAATGAGAATCAAGAGAGAATAAAGGTTCAGTAATTTTATCAAATAGTTGATGTGTAATGATTAAGTATTTCCTTAGGAACACAATTAACCCAATCAATCAACTCAGGAAATTTCACAAATAGTTGGTATGCACAAACAAGTAAAGAGTTTAAGGTAAGAAGAAATGCAAACCAATTTAACGAGTTCCATCAATCCGGTGTACGTCTCGCCTTCAAGCAACCCACTTGAAGGATTCCACTATTGAAGATTTGAGACAAGCTTTGAGCAATTGTCTCATAGTGTCCCACACTCAAGAACCTAATTCTCATAAGCAAAGGGCACCCCACCCAATCTCACAATCTCTCAATACCTAAAGGTTGAACCCCAACCTTTGTGACCACTCAACCTAGAGTGAATGCCTTGGTGTTATGGTGTTTAGATTACAAGATTATACTCTCTCAATAGAGTGGATAAGCAAATGAAAGTTCTCACAATGGTAAATCTCAACCAGAAGAGAGGATTTACAAATACAAGCTCAAAGTTTTAGAATAATGAAACTATACAAGAAAAAGACTCACTAAGCACAAATACAAGCTTTGATTGATTGCTTCTCGTTGGTGTGTCTTGTGCTTGAGTTGGAGATCCATTTATAGAGCTTTGGAGGTCTTCATAGCCATTGCACATCATGGTTCCAACTTGTCTTTGCATATAGTGGGTTTTAGATCTATGTTTCCCACCTAAAAATGTTTTTTTAGTGATGTTTCCCACTACTTGAATCGATTCATGTGTTTCCGAATCAATTCAAGGCGTTTTGACTTGGGCATTTTGGGATTCCAGGGACTTGTGAATCGATTCAAGACATGGTGAATTGATTCAGGCTGTTCTGTTTTGAATTTCTGGGCTGTCAGTTTCATGTGAATCAATTCAGGCTCTGGTGAATCGATTCAAGACATTTTGTTTTCATAGTTTTGGGACTTCCAGGCCTCTGAATCGATTCCTACATATGTGAATCGATTCAAGCAATGTTGTTTGTTATTTTTCTATGCTTTTTGATGTTTCCTTGATGCATTTTGAGTCATGGTTCCTTTCCTTGATCTTCATGCATTATTTTCTTGATTCTTTGATCATATGGGAGCATGTTCTTCATGATTCCTTGAATCTTTGATTTGAGTACATCAAATGTATTCTTTTGATTTGTTCATTTCACTTGTTTTTGATCCATGAATCATGCTCTTCTTGTTCTTAGATACTTGTCATTATCAAAACCTATCTACAACATGCAAATATAGTTTCTAATCTCCAGCAGCAAAATAAATCAATTTCCCTTCTACAAGAGGAGCTCCAGCTTGAGAAAAAGAAGTCTGTCATGCTAAGCGAGGATCTTGTAGCAACAGAGGCTAGTCATAGCAAGAGTGTGGGAGGCCAGGGAGAAGGAGTTGCTGGCCTAAATTGAAGAACTAAAGAAGGGGAGTGCGTCAACTGGTTATGGAGGAGGAAAATGCCAAGCTTCGAAAGAGGTTGGCTGCCTCTAAGGTTAAAGCGGCTAAGGCTGTGGAGATCTGCAAGAACGTCGCCTTTGAGTCCTTTGGCTTAGCCCTTCGCTAGGTCTTTTATCACAACCCCAACGTGAAACTTAATTTATATAGGCTCAATCTGTTCTATGAGTTTCATGGAGGAAAGCTGGTTGCGGTTGAGAGTGACGGTACACACGAGGATCCTTCTGATTCTCTTTATGAATTGCCTCATCTCCGTGAAGGCCAGAGCATGGAGCCTTCACCTATTACCCTAGGTTTTCAAAGTGCTGTTCCAGAAAATATTTCAAAGGATGGGGAGCGCGGAGGTGAAGGAGCCCAAAAGCGGAGGGAAGAGGGCAGAGAAAAGGGAGGTCCCCACAGTGGAGCATCAGACACCTGCCCCTTAGTCTTTTATTTATTTATTTTATCTGCTGTGTTCTGGGATCAGCTCAAGTTTCATTTTAACTTGTGTAAATTTCTTTTATGAATGAATGAAATTTTCTCTGAACTTTGTCCTCAATACTTGTAAGAAATGAATTGCTATAACATAGCTTAGACATATTTGTTATATCTTACATTCGCAGTATTCACTAGACCGTTTTGTACAACTGACTTGAGGTTGGGTTGCAATAAGTACCCAGAAGAAAATCAGTTAAGTCGTACTTGAAATAGACAAGTTATAGAGCAGAGAATTATTCATATGAATACTGTCCCTAAGTATGAGTATATTGGGAGATAAATACCTGTCATAAGGTGCTTCTTTTAACTTTTTTTGGGGATGAAAGAGCTTGTTCGATCTTTACAATGGCAATGTCGTGGATCGGACAATAAGCATTAACATATATTAATCTCATTGGAGGAAGAACACTGCTCGATATGAGAGTAGTGTTCCGTATATAGGAACTTTTAAGAAAAATACTTCAACCACAAGAATGATGGTTGGGCTAACAATCACAAGAGTGGTGATTGGGATTGTCCGCACTAGGAGTTACATCATCAATTCACGGAGTGGGTGAGTGAGATCATTCGTCCTGGGAAAACACACCTCAATCGTAAGAGTAACAATTGGGTTTTCATCCTATAAGAAAATACCTCAACAATATGGATGATGATTGGGTCTTCCATCATAAGGATGATGATGGGAATTATCCACACCAGGAGTTACATCGTCAATTCACAAGATAAGTGATTGAGATCATCCATCCTGGGGAGATATATCTCAATCGTAAGAGTAGGGATTGAGTCTTCACCAACGTTCAGCCAAACCTACTAGTCGTACCTAGAGTTCGGTTTAATCCTACAATCCAAGCCTTCTCTGGTGTTCGGCCAAACCTACTAACCGTACCTAAAGTTCGGTTTAATCCTACAATTTGGGCCTTCAAATAGGGTTCGGTACAGCCTTATGAAAAGGTCTGATCCTACTACGCCTTTTTTCCATTCGAGGAGTTACATCGCCAACTATAGAATAGGTAGTTGGGATCATCCGTCCTGAATATTTTCATACACGCCAGAAATGACTGTAAATCATAGTACAAAGAAAAGCATGAAAGAATCATGTTTGTATATGATATTTTCATTGAATTGAAATATGAATTATAATAAAAGCGTAGCTGGGGTCATGCTTTGTTAAATCCTCCTTGGAAAAACCCAAGTAAGAAGAAAGAATACACGCCATCTTACCAACTAGCTGTAATAGATGCGCAAGTTCTGGGTATTCTATTTGTTGTGAATTGGTGTGCCATCAAGGTTTTCTAGGCGATAAGAGCCTTTGCCAATGACCTCGGATATCTTGTAAGGGCCTTCCCATGTTGGTGCTAATTTGCCTTGATGAGCAAATTTGTTACCCACACTTGCCTTCCTGAGGACTAAATCTCCCACGCTGAAAGCCCTGGGCTGAACTCGCTTGTTATAGCGGAGAGCGGCTTTGGCCTTAATAGCCTGATCTCTAACAAACGCTTCCTCTCTGAGCTCTTAGATTACATCCATTTCTGAAGCCAGATTGGCGTTGTTATCTTTCTCTGGGAAGTATACAACTCTCACAGAGGCAGTTTACAGTTCAACTGGTATCATGGCTTCAACACCGTACGTCAGTCGATACGGTGATTTGTTGGTGGAAGAATGGGGCGTTGTACGATAGGCCCATAGGACATGGCATAGATGATCTGTCCATCTGCCCTTGGCTTCTCCAAGGCGCTTCTTAAGTCCTTTTAACACCTCTCTATTTGCTACTTCAGCTTGGCCGTTGGTTTGTGGGTGTTCAACAGATGAAAAGATTTGGACTATCCCCAATCCCTCAAGTAGATCTGTGAACTTTTTATCCGTGAATTAGGTGCCATTGTCTGTGATGACTCGTGTTGGTACCCCAGATTATGTTATGATGTTTTCATACATGAAACGACGAGTTCGGGCTGAAGTAATATGGACCACTGGCTCTGCTTCAATCCACTTAGTGAAATAATCAACTCCCATAATGAGGTATTTAATGCCCCAGGTGCAGTTGGGAATGGACCTAAGATATCCAGACCCCACTGGTAGAACGGCCAAGGCACAGCCGATGTGAAAAGTTCCTCCACTGGTGTGTGATGGAGGTTGGAAAACTTCTGGCAAGAATCACACTTCTTAACAAAGTCGATGGAATCTTGCTTGATTATGGGCCACCAATACCTAACTCTAAGAATTTTCCTCATCAGGCTTCTTCCTCTAGCGTGGTGTCCATATTGTCCTTCGTGTTCTTCTTCCAACACACCTTGTATCTCTTTTTCGTTTAAACAGAGGAGGTAGGGTACTGAAAATCCTCTCCTGAAGAGAACACCATCAACCATGGTGAAGTATGGCAGTTCCCTCTTTATTCTTCTTTTCTCCTTCTCATCAGTGGGTAGCTGTCCGTCATCCAAGTAACGAACATAGGGAGTAACCCACGAATTCTTATTGAAGGCCTTAGTCATAATGGCGTTCAGAGATAGGAACAAGGGGATACTAAGCGATGTCAACATGCATTGGATCACCGTCGTGGTGTTACCTGGCCGTTTGGTGCTTGCCAGCCTGGAAAGAATATCCGCTCTGGTGTTCTTTTCACGTGGAACGTGCTTGAATTCCAGTTTTGAGAACTTCTCCCTTAACTCTTTGACACAATTCAAATATAACTGGAGTTGAGGCTCGCAGACTTGATAATCCCCTAGAATTTATGATATCACCAACTGTGAATCACTGCAGAGTGTCACCTCAGATGCTTCGATGTTAATCACAGCTCGTAGTCTGGCTAAACAAGCTTTGTATTCAGCTTGGTTGTTAGAAGTTTTAAAATTAAAGTGGAGGGAAATCTCCAGATGTACACCATCGTCGCTTTCTACAACTACACCTGCTCCAAAGCCTTTATTATTTGATGAACCATCCACATAGATGGTCTAATAAACATGAGGTGTAGCTGGGTCTGTCCCTGTCATTTCCATGATGAAATCATCCAGGACTTGAGCTTTGATAGCGCCTCATGATTCATAAGAAATGTCAAACTCTGAGAGTTCGACGGACCATTTAATCATCCTTACAGCGAGGTCAGGCTTGATTAACACTGAGCAGAGCGGTAAATCCGTTCTCACCACAACTAGATGAGCATGGAAGTACGATCGTAAATGATGAGAGGCCTAAACAACTATGAGAGTGGCTTTCTGAATCTTCTGATACCGACTCTCAGCACCTTACAGTGTTTTACTTGTGAAGTATACCAGCCTCTGTTCATCCAGGGCCTCTTTTACTAAGGCCATACTCAAAGCTTCATCTGAGATTGCCAAGTACAAAATAAGCATTTCTCTAAGGTTAGGTTTCACTAATATGGGAGGTTTAGACAACACCTCCTTAAGCTCTTGAAAAGCTTGTTCCTGTTTGTTAGCCTAGGTGGCCTCTAGGAAACTCAAGGGGGGGGGGGTGAATTGAGTATGTGTTTGAATGTGTAAACAGGTTCAAGAATTTTGATAATGACAAAAACACTTTTGAAGAAATCCTTGCAAAAACAAAGACATGAAATCAGACCCTGAAATACAGCGAAGATAATCGATTAGGAAGACTAGGCTAATCGATTAGGGTCATTCTATTTTGGAAGCAATTGCATTAGGCCATAAGATAATCGATTACAGCAATCAAGATAATCGATTATAAAGCTACTGGAATTAAGCTAATCGACTACACACATGATATAATCGATTACCAATATCAAAAATGGCATTAAAGGCATCAGGTATAATGGCTAATCGATTGAGGGAATTTATACAATCGATTAGAAGGCTACTGGAATTAAGCTAATCGATTACCAGACAAAACTAATCGATTAGGAAGCTGCGAAGCCAAATTAAATGCATCAGGTATAGTTGCTAATCGATTGCAGTACAAGATGTAATCGATTAGTTGTCCTCTGACTTGAAGATAATCGATTACAGCTCGAGGGTGTAATCGATTACAATAGTGGGAAAACACTTTTAAGTGGGAAACCAGCACATGTCTCCACCATTTTTTAGAATCCCACTATGTGCAACGGCTAGGAAGAAGAAAGGCACTCCTCAAGCTCTCAAATGGCTCTATAAATTGAAGAGGAATTCAAGCACAAACACACACTAAGAAGCTACAATTCCTTTGCTCACTCTTGTGCTTTGTAAGCTTTATTCTTGTATATCTTGAGATTTCATTTGTATATCCTCTCTTCTTGAGAGATTAGAAATTATGTGAGCTATCATTTGCTTATCCACTCTATTAAGAGAGTCATTTCCTTGTAAACACTTCAACAAACACAAAAGATTTTCACTCTAGGTTGAGTGGTCACAAAGGTTGGGGTTCAACCTTTGGGTATTGAGAGTTTGAGAGATTGGGTGGGTTGCCCTTGTGCTAGTGAGGATTGAGTTCTTGAGTGTGGGACACTAGGAAGCTGTAATTGCTCATAGCTTGTATCTCTAAACTTCAATAGTGGAAATCCTCTAAATGGGTTGCTTAGAGGCGAGACGTACACCGGTGTTGGTGGAACTCGTTATATCGGTTTGCAAGCTCCTCTTCCTTACTCTTTTACTTTTACATACTGCATTTGGTTGATTGGTGTTGGTTGATTGTGAATTGTATACTTGAGCTTGTCAAATTTGTTATATTTCAAATACTGCCCACCAAGTGTTTGTTAAATTGTTTCAGCAATATTTATCCTTGTGGTGCATTACATACTATCTTTAACTTGATTTTACTTGCATATTCTTATAAACTTAGATATAAAAATCAAGTTCAAAGGCATTCCAACCAAAGTTTTTAAAACTCAATTCACCCCCCCCCCTCTTGAGTATTGAGGCCACTTGAACAACAAGTGGTATCAGAGCTTGACTCTTGGTAAATCAAGCTTAACAGCTTCAAGAGACTAGATGGCCTCAAGTTCTCATAACATTTTTCCCGAGGGTGGTGCTATAAACAGACCTCCCGCTTTCAATGGGGAAGGCTATGCATTTTGGAAAGAAAGAATGAAAATCTTCATTCAATCCATTGATTTGAGAATTTGGAATGCCATTGAAAATGGTCCTTATATACCAATGCATACTGTTGATAATAAGAATGTTGAAAAGCCTATAGATGAATGGACCAGTGATGAAGAAAAGAAAGTACAACATGGCTATAAGGCAAAAAATCTAATCACTATGGCATTAGGTCAAGATGAATTCTTTAGAATAATGACTTGCCAAACCGCTAAGGAAATGTGGGATACTCTACAAGTAACTCACGAAGGTACTAACGATGTGAAGGACTCCAAGATTAGTACCTTGACAAGTCAATATGAAAGCTTTAGAATAAACTCGGGAGAAACCATTGTAGATATGCAGAAAAGATTTACTCTTATTATTAATCATCTCATTACTCTTGGCAAAGTTTACACTAACAAAGAACTTGTGCATAAAGTTTTAAAAAGTCTTAGCAGGGAATGGCAACCACTTGTCACAGCCATAAAACAATTTCCAAGCATCAATGAGATGTCTCTTGCAACACTCTTTGGAAAATTACAAGAGCAAGAGCAAGAACTAAAAGCATTGAAGCTAGCGGAGGAAGAAGAGAAATCTTACAAAAAAAAAGGCTTAGCACTCAAAGCCACCTCTATACATGAAGAAGAATCATGCAGTGACATGGATGAAGAAGAGGAATTTGGGCTGTTTGTAAAACGATTCAGAAGATTCATGAAAAACAAAAGATACCAAAAGAACTTCAAGCCCCAAGGTAAGAAGCCAACTTCAAATGAAATTTCTTCCTCACCTAGCTATTTTGAATGTGGTAAGGAAGGGCACTTCAAGGCCGATTGCCCAAATCTTAAAAAGAAGGGCAAGGATAAACGAGGAAGAAGAAGAGCTTACATCGCTTGGGATGAGAATGATGTAAGTAGCTCCGACGATTCAGAAAATGAGGAAGCAAATCTTTGCCTAATGGCCAATCACCAAGAAGAAGATAATGAGGTAAACCTTCTTGACTTAGATAAGAATGAACTACTAGATGCTTTTGAGGAGTTATATGATAAATTTATAAAAGTGTCTAATAGGCTTAAGTCATCTAGGAAAACTAGTGACACCCTTGAAATGCATCTTATTGAGGTATGTAAAGAAAATGAAAGCTTAAAAGAAGAATTAGAGAATGTTCAAGCATGTTCTAAGGATAAACCATGTGACTTTGCAAAAAGATGCGTGATGTTAGAAACAAAGGTTGTAGATCTAAATAAGACATTAGAAAAGTTCACTAATGGACGAGACAATTTGAATATCTTGCTTGGACAACAAAGATGCATGTTTAATAAAACCGGGCTAGGATACATTCAAGAAAATAGCAATCACAAAAGGGAAAAACACTATAAAAATTTCTTTGTACCATCAAGCAAATCATCTTCACCTTTTATGAAATGTCATCATTGCGGTTTTAAAGGTCATAACTCTTCGAATTGCAATATTAGAAAACTAGGGCCAAAGATTATGAAAAAGGTGTGGGTTCCCAAAGGAACATTACCACAAGCTAACCTAAAAGGACCTAACATAAAATGGGTACCTAGTTCTCTAAACTAATCTTGTTTTGTAGGTATGCTTCAAGGCAAGCAACACCCATTGGTACTTGGATAGTGGGTGTTCAAAGCATATGACGGGAGACATAAGCAAGTTTACATCATTCACTCCCAAGAGAAAAGGAAGTGTCACCTACGGAGACAACACCAAAGGAAGGATCCTAGGCATCGAAAATATTGGTAAGAATTCTTCCACATCCATAAGTGACGTGTTGTATGTTGAAGGCCTCAAACATAATCTACTTAGCATAAGTCAATTATATGACAAAGGATATAGAGTTTTATTTGAATTCAATTGTTGTATAATTAAGAATAAGCTAAACAAAGAGGTCAAATTTGTTGGAAAAAGAATTGATAACATTTACATGATTGATGTGGATAGTTTGTCTACAAATGATGAACAATGCTTCATTTCAAAAGAGGATGAAACTTGGCTATGGCATAGGAGAATAGCTCATATACATGTAGACCATTTGAACAAACTTGTTTCCAAAAAATTAGTGATTGGATTACCAAAGCTTAAGTTTGAAAATAGATTTTGTGATGCATGTCAAAAGGGAAAACAAGTAAAGGCATCTTTTCAATCCAAAAATATTGTTTCCACACAAAGGCCTTTACAACTTTTGCACATGGACTTATTTGGACCATCCAAAATCAAAAGCTTTGGAGGTAATTACTATGGTCTAGTTATTGTAAATGACTATTCTAGATATACATGGACATTGTTTCTTGCTCATAAAAATGAAGCATATCATGCATTCAAGAAACTTGCAAAGATTATCCAAAATGAGCAAAATTCTAAAATTACATCCATTAGAATCGATCATGGGGGAGAGTTTGAAAATCACTCTTTTGAAAAATTTTGCGAAAAACATGGTATCAATCATAATTTTTCAGCTCCTAGAACTCCACAACAAAATGGAGTAGTTGAAAGGAAAAATAGATCCCTGGTGGAGCTTGCAAGAACCATGTTAAATGAAAACCATATTGTAAAACACTTTTGGGCCGATGCGGTAAACACCGCTTGTTATGTAATGAATAGATGTTTAATAAGGCCTATTCTAAAGAAAACCCCCTATGAACTTTACAAGGGTAGAAAACCCAATATTTCACACTTTCATATTTTTGGATGCAAATGTTTTGTGCTCAATAATGGAAAGGATAATCTAGGAAAGTTTGATGCCAAATCTGATGAGGCAACCTTCCTAGGGTACTCTCAATCTAGTAAATCTTATAGATTATTCAACAAACGCACGAATACCATAGAAGAATCCATTCATGTTAAATTTGATGAAAATAGCCATAACCCTCCGAGAAAGGAAGATGTTGATGATCTTGTAGGTACTCTTCAAGAATTGACCCTAGATGACAAGGAAGGAGAAATCAAAGACACAAATACAGCACAACATGAGGAACCACAACAATGGATCACTTTGAAGGATCATCCTCTAGACAAAGTCATAGGTGAAATGACTAAAGGTGTAAGTACTCGTAATGCAATTAGAAATACATGCAACCATTTAGCCTTTGTATCTCAAATAGAACCCAAGAACATAAATGAGGCTATTATTGATGAACATTGGATGTTGGCCATGCAAGAAGAGCTAAATCAATTTGAAAGAAATGAAGTTTGGGAGCTTGTGCCAAAACCCAATGATCACCAAATAATAGGAACCAAATGGGTATTTAGGAATAAACTGGATAAAAATGGTATTATCACTAGAAACAAAGCTAGGCTAGTAGCTAAAGGGTATAATCAAGAAGAAGGCATTGATTATGAAGAGACATATGCACCCGTAGCTAGATTAGAAGCAATTAGACTACTATTAGCCTTTGCATGCTGTAGGGATTTCAAATTGTACCAAATGGATGTTAAAAGTGCTTTCTTGAATGGATACATTCAAGAGGAAGTATATGTTGATCAACCTCCAGGTTTTGAAGACCATCAATTTCCAAATCATGTTTTCAAATTAAAGAAAGCCTTGTATGGTTTGAAACAAGCTCCAAGAGCTTGGTATGAACGGTTGAGCAAATTTCTTTTAGAAAATCATTTTGAAAGAGGGAAGGTTGATACAACTTTATTCATAAAGCACAAGAAAAATAACATACTATTGGTACAAGTTTATGTTGACGATATAATATTTGGTGCCACTAACGATTCAATGTGCAAGGAGTTTGCTAAGCTAATGCAGGAAGAATTTGAAATGTCCATGATGGGTGAACTCACTTTCTTCCTTGGACTTCAAATCAAGCAAACCAATGAAGGCACATTCATTAATCAATCCAAGTACTGCAAAGAACTACTCAGAAAATTCAATATGGATAAAGCAAATGATATAGCCACACCCATGGGCACTTCATGCTATTTGGACAAGGATGAGAAAGGTAAGGATGTTGAACTCACAAAATACAGAGGTATGATAGGATCCTTACTTTACTTAACCGCTAGCAGACCGGATATCATGTTTGCTATGTGTATGTGTGCTAGATACCAGGCTTGTCCTAAGGAATCACATCTCACTGCAGTAAAAAGGATAATGAAATATTTAGTTGGGACTAAAAATGTTGGTTTATGATACCCCAAAGGGGCTGAATGTATTTTAGTTGGTTACTCTGATTCAGACTTTGCAGGATGTAAACTTGACAGAAAAAGCACTAGCAGAACATGTCACTTGCTTGGTAGTTCTCTTGTTTCTTGGCATAGCAAGAAACAAGTAAGTGTTACGCTATCAACAGCTGAGGCAGAATATGTTGCAGCTGGTAGTTGTTGTGCTCAAATCCTTTGGATGAGACAACAACTTCTAGACTTTGGAGTTGTATTGAACCATGTGCCTCTTAAGTGTGATAATACTAGTGCTATCAATATCTCAAAAAATCCTGTAATGCATTCTAGGACTAAACATATTGAGATTAGGCATCATTTTATTAGAGACCATGTATTAAAAGGAGACTGTGTAATTGAGCATATTGAAACTTCTAGGCAACTAGCAGATATTTTCACCAAACCTTTAGCTAGGGAGCAATTCATCCACATTAGAAGAGAATTAGGAATTCTTGACATGACCAATTGTGTTTGAATGATGAAGTATTTTGATAAAAGCACTGTTGTATAGCATGTTTGTATGAATTTGGCATTATCTGTGGCATGATTCTTTAAGACTGCAAACTTCCTTAGAAAAATGCATAAAAGTGAATTTTTGACCCACATAATCGATTACTCAGCTCCTCATAATCGATTAACACGTTTCTGTTTTGTTGATAATCGATTACCCTTTGATATCTAATCGATTACAATGCTTCTGTTTTAATCTAATCGATTACTTTCTAATCCATAATCGATTACACAGCCTCTGTATTAGGTATAAAACGTTTCATCTTCTTACTAATCGATTACCATACTGTTTCAATCGATTAGGACGATTCTATTTCTTTACTAATCGATTATTCTATTTCAATAATCGATTTCACACTGCTCAAAACCTTTCAAATTCCCCAGAAACAGTGAGCTAATCGATTACCCATGTCTCGTAATCGATTAGCATCGGTACTGCAGAGTCAAAACGCATGTTTCCAAGGTCTACTCGAATTCCACACTCTCTTAACTCATCTCACTCCTTCCTAAACCTAATTTCTATCTATAAATACCCTTCTCTTCACCCTCTCAACTCACACTACCTCCTTCCTCTTTCTCATTCTTAAAAGTTCCCAAGAACTCTTCTCCTCTCCTCATCTTTTTCTACATTCCTTGTCAATGGCTTCCTCCCGCACAGTTAAACGAGCAAGGTCCTCCATGGCTCAGGCAAACAACCCCCTTGACTTCTCAAGGTTCTTTTCCTCCCCTAGAGACCTCCAACACTTTGTTAAAAAATTTTCTGAGAAAGAAATCATGACTCCCCACTTCACCATTGCGGAAACTTTTGATAACCATAGCCTCACCTTCACCCAATGCCTCCACCACTACAACCTCTTTCCCTTCCTCACCCTCAAGGAAGAAGAATATTATCCTGAACTCATCAGGGTGTTCTACTGCAATCTCAAACTGGTGAATGGGATGGTCGAATCCAAAGTGAAAAACGTGACCATCAAGCTCACCAACGCCCAATTTGCAGAAATCTCTATGCTGCCGCTCAACAATGCAGATTTTGATGGAGGAGAACCAGAAGATGAATGGGGCTTCAATGCTCTAACTGCTCGTCAATCATTGTGGAAGGCTGCTAGCCCCAGGAGCAACCACAAATTGGTAGGACATTTGACCATGAACAACCGTCTCCTACACTTTTTCTTGGTCAAAATGATAGCTCCTCGTGGTGGGAACTATGCCTTGGTGGAAAAGGATGATGTCCTCTTGATGTGGGCGATGCTGAACCACAAGGAAATTAACTGGGTTCAATTGGTCAAGTTTCACATGCGCCACGCAAAAGACCAACAAAAACTTCCATATGGTATTCTCCTTACCAAAATTTTCAAATATTGTGGAGTAGACTTGGCTGGAGAATTATCAGAAAAAGTGCCTCCGAGAGCTTGCATTGGCACCCATCACCTCACTAGGATGGGTCTTGTTTTTCTACACAGAGCATGGTACTCACGAATGGAAGGCATTGATGCCAACATTCCCTTTGAAGCTCCTGCTGATGATGAGCCCGTTCCTCCTCCTCCTCCTACACCTCAAGCCTCTTCATCCGCTCCTGCTGACCCCTTTGCATCACTCTATGCTCATCTTGACCGCCGCTTCGATCGCCTCGAAAACTCCCTTCAAGAGTTCTCAATGACCGAGCAGCAACACTTTGAGATGATGCAACAGCGCTATGAAGAGCTCTCCCACCAAATCTCCAAGCTTCAATTTTTTAATCCTGATAACTAGATTTTGTGGCTGTGCTTTCTGTTTTTTCTGCTTCAGTTCTTCATTTCATTAACGTTTTTATTTTCTTCATGTAATTTCCTTCCGTTATCATGAATAAAATATGTCTTTCCTTACATGCTTTACTTGTTTTAGTATTTTTGATGATTCCAAAGGGGGAGAAGAATTATTTGTTCATATCTTGTTCATTTAGGAATAAGCTGCTAAAATAAAATAATTGCCAAATGATTAACAATTTGTAAAGAGGTTAATAAATTCCTTTTGATAGGGGGAGATTTGTTAATGCTAAAAGATAAGAGATAAGGATATTGTTAAGAGATAAAGATGCTGAACATTTGAAAAACTGGTTAAAGAAACTCTGCTATTTGAAACTGTGATTAAGAGATAATGCAGCAGATATGTTTCTGCAAGAGATAAAATTAGAGATAACTTTTTTTGTTTAAAACTAACAACCCTCAAGAGATGAACACAGTTGTCATCATCAAAAAGGGGGAGAATGTGTTTGAATGTGTAAACAGGTTCAAGAATTTTGATAATGACAAAAACACTCTTGAAGAAATCCTTGCAAAAACAAAGACATGAAATCAGACCCTGAAATACAGCGAAGATAATCGATTAGGAAGACCAGGCTAATCGATTAGGGTCATTCTGTTTTGGAAGCAATTGCATTAGGCCATAAGATAATCGATTACAGCAATCAAGATAATCGATTACAAAGCTACTGGAATTAAGCTAATCGACTACACACATGATATAATCGATTACCAATATCAAAAATGGCATTAAAGGCATCAGGTATAATGGCTAATCAATTGAGGGAATTTATACAATCGATTAGAAGGCTACTGGAATTAAGCTAATCGATTACCAGACAAAACTAATCGATTAGGAAGCTGCGAAGCTAAATTAAATGCATCAGATATAGTTGCTAATCGATTGCAGTACAAGATGTAATCGATTAGTTGTCCTCTGACTTGAAGATAATCGATTACAGCTCGAGGGTGTAATCGATTACAATAGTGGGAAAACACTTTTAAGTGGGAAACCAGCACATGTCTACACCATTTTTCAGAATCCCACTATGTGCAACGGCTAGGAAGAAGAAAGGCACTCCTCAAGCTCTCAAATGGCTCTATAAATTGAAGAGGAATTCAAGCACAAACACACACTAAGAAGCTACAATTCCTTTGCTCACTCTTGTGCTTTGTAAGCTCTATTCTTGTATATCTTGAGATTTCATTTGTATATCCTCTCTTCTTGAGAGATTAGAAATTATGTGAGCTATCATTTGCTTATCCACTCTATTAAGAGAGTCATTTCCTTGTAAACACTTCAACAAACACAAACGATTTTCACTCTAGGTTGAGTGGTCACAAAGGTTGGGGTTCAACCTTTGGGTATTGAGAGTTTGAGAGATTGGGTGGGTTGCCCTTGTGCTAGTGAGGATTGAGTTCATGAGTGTGGGACACTAGGAAGCTGCAATTGCTCATAGCTTGTATCTCTAAACTTCAATAGTGGAAATCCTCTAAGTGGGTTGCTTAGAGGCGAGACGTACACCGGTGTTGGTGGAACTCGTTATATCGGTTTGCAAGCTCCTCTTCCTTACTCTTTTACTTTCACATACTGCATTTGGTTGATTGGTGTTGGTTGATTGTGAATTGCATACTTGAGCTTGTCAAATTTGTTATATTTCAAATACTGCCCACCAAGTGTTTGTTAAATTGTTTCAGCAATATTTATCCTTGTGGTGCATTACATACTATCTTTAACTTGATTTCACTTGCATATTCTTATAAACTTGGATATAAAAATCAAGTTCAAAGGCATTCCAACCAAAGTTTTTAAAACTCAATTCACCCCCCTCTTGAGTATTGAGGCCACTTGAACAACAGAGTAGTTAGGAACTTTCTCACTAATAAATTTCTCCTCTAAAAACTCAATATGCAATGATATGTGATTTGAATAATAATGCTTAAAACATAAAGAGTTTAAGGGTTAGAGAAGTGCAAACAGAGATTTATACTGGTTTGGCCAACCACTGCCTACGTGCAGTCTTCTCAAGACACCCTTGAGGAAATTCACTATAATCAAATCCCTTGATTACACCACAATGGGGACTCACACCCCGATCACAAATGCATTGGATGCTACACCATACCCAAGCACATCACCCTTGGATACTACACCATACCCAAGAATATCACCCTTGGATGCTACACCACATCCAAGAAGAACACCCTCAGAGATACACCACTCTGAGTATCAATCTCACTTTAGAGATAAAGAACTCTATAGAAAAACTCTCTTCAAGAGTATGATGAACAAATTGAGGAACAAGAAGAGTAATAACTCTATTAAGAGAATATGGCCATTATTGCTCTTAAGAAAGGATTGGAAGTATTTTTGTGTTGGTGTTATTGGTGTGCTTTTGCAAATGAAATACCCTCCTATTTATAGGAGAAGAAATGCCTTCAAGAGGTGTGAAATTATTGATTAAAATAATTGGAAAGGTACCTCTTGGATAAAATAATATTTTGTGAGAAGTTATAATGTTTCAACATGATTTTTTGCTTTCTGATCACGTTGTAATCGATTACATAAAATAGGTAATCGATTACAGCCTTTTAAAATCAGTTTTAAAACATAACGTTCATATTGTAATCGATTACTTAAACATGGTAATCGATTACATTGCTGAGGTAATTGATTACACTAATGAGGTAATCAATTACACGATGTAATTGATTACACTAATGAGGTAATCAATTACATTCCATCAAAATGTATTCTTATTTTAAAACCTTTTTATATTAATGGTCGTACTTTCTTTTTATAGAGTCTTACTTTAATTATGCCTTGGTCTTGGATCTTCATTCTTGATTTCTGGCATTGGCCTTGTCATTATCAAAATCCTTCATGGTCTTCACTGTTCCTGTCCTCACTCAAATTTTTTGGACTTCTTTAACACTTTATACAGAGGAAGTGATCTGTGCACCATTTTAAGCATGAATCGCGCCAGGACTACCACTTTGCCATTTAAGGATTGAACCTCTCTCAGGTTTTTCAGACTCTACATGTTGAGAATTGCTAGGCACTTCCCTGGATTGGCTTCAATACCGCGCTAAGTTAACATGAAACCTAAGAACTTCCTGGCTGGGACAGGAAAAATGCACTTTAATGGGTTTAGCCTCATGTTATATTGCCTTAAGTGGGTGAATACTTGGCGCAGGTCTTCAATGTGATCACCTCCTACCGGGGTTTTGGCTATAATGTCGTCAATGTATACCTTAACAAGCTTGGTGTGCATACCCTCGAAGACTTTGTTAATCATACGCTGGTAAGTTGCTCCAGCATTCTTCAAACTAAAGGGCATGACGGTGTAGCAGAAAACTACACAGTCATTGACAAAAGTTGTCTTTTCTTGATCCTCCTCCCACATCAGAATTTGGTTATACCCTGAGTACGCATCCATGAAACTCAGGTATTGATAACCAGAGGAATCATCCACCATTCGATCTATATTAGGGAGAAGATAAGGGTCTTTTGGGAAACAACGATTGAGGTCCACATAATTGATGCATATCCTCCATTTTCCATTGGCTTTCTGGACCATCACCATATTTGAGAGCCAAGAGGAATATCGGATTTCTTTGATAAATCTAGCCTTCAGTAACTCCTCTGTTTGCTCATGAGCTGCCTTCTATTTTTTTGGCCCAAATCTCCTTTTCTTTTGGGCTACCGACCTTATATCTGGATAGACAGGCAATTTATGGCAACAGAAAGCAGGATCAATACCAGGCATATCGGCCGCAGTCCATACAAAAAGGTCTTTGAATTCTTGAAGGAGGTTGAGTAAACACCCCTCCATAATTGAATCCAACTTGTCATTAATATGTGTGACCTTTTCTAACAAATCCCCCAATATGATGTCCCTAGAACCACCATCCGGTGTGGGTTTCGAGGGATTGAGAGGGCTGATTTTCATATCCGTCCTGGGGTCTAAGTCAACAAGATTAACAGACCCTACCACTGTTCCATCATCATTAAGCCTTCTCTTTTTATTGAATGCCTCCAGCTTAACCATATTTAGGCTCAGGTTGTAACAGTACCTGGCCATATCTTGATTGCCTCGAAAGGAAGATACGTCATTGTCCTTATCGATGAATTTGATCAGGAGATGTGGAGTGGATACGATTGCTTCCATGGCGTTTAGAGTAGGACGACCTATAATGCCATTGTACGGTGATTCCACATCAATCACTAACACTCTGGATTTCACCGTTCTAGTTCCTGGTTCATCTTCAAAGGATATAAGGGTGTCAAGATACCCCTTTGTAGGTTGCTTTGCTCCATTGAAAGCTGTTAGTTCCTATGTGTAAGGTTGTAAGTCTAAGTCATTAAAACCCATTCTTTTAAAGCAATTATAGAAAATAACATCACAGGAACTTCCCCGGTCAACGAGGATTCTTTTTACGTCCTTGTTGGCTATCACGGCAATGATGACCACAGCGTCATCTCCCCCAGGGATGGTTGGGCAAAAATTTTCATCAAAGAATGAAACCACAGGAGCCTCAACACCATTCTTGTAAGGACGGTTGTCCTTGATTTTCCCCTGAACAGACAAAATCATTCGGTGATAATTCTTCCAGGCTGTAATTGAAGCTCCTCCTCTAGCAAAACCTCCGACGATCATATCAATGACTCCACGTCGGCCTTGTCTCTGTTGCTGGGGCATATTGTCTCTTTGAGTTGTTTCGCTAATAATCGGACCTTTTTATTTTTTCGCTACAGAGACTTCGTGACCAAATTACAATTATCATCATCACCATCATCGTGATCTCTTCCTTTTTTGTCAGTCCGGTCTAGTTTGTCAGAGGATTTCTCCTTGAACAAGTACTGCTTCAATTTTGCTTCTCTGATCAGTGTTTCAATTGCGTTCTGTAAAGCTTGACATTCTTCTGTGGAATGCCCTGACTGCTTATAAAAATCATAGTATTTTTGCGGGTTCCCTGGCCTTTTCACTGGAGCTGGTCTTCTGATGCCATAAACGCTAAATGTTGGCTATCCCACCTCCCTCAAGATCTGTGAGGGTCTGGCAGTCAAAGGTGCATAATGGCTAAATAAATTTACATGTCTCTTTTGACGCTGGGGTGATGGGCCGTTGAATTTGTGGCTGTTAAACGGCCTTTCCATCCTTTATGACCTTACCATGTCCTTATCTCTCCGTGGTTGTAAGGTTGGTGTTGATGGCTTCGTTCTTACAACCGTAGCTTCTAAGTGCATCTCTATGCCTATGTACTTCAAAGCTTTCTTCCTGAATTCTTCAAATGTTGTTAGAGGACTTTTTACTAATGAGAGGGAAAAAGCTGATCTAGATTGTAGAGCCTCAATAACGATATACAGCTGGATGGCCTCTGTAAGATTAGGGACCATAGCTGTCTCTTTGTAGAACCTTTTCAGGAACTCCTTCAGAGTCTCATTTTTGCCTTTCCTGATTTGGGCTAAGGTGTGTGACGTTTTGAGGATATCTCTGGAGATGACGAAGTGATTCTCGAAGACGGAGGCCATCTTAGCCCAGGAATCTATCGATCTTGAAGGCAGACCTTTGAACTAGCTGAGGGCTTCCTCCATTAATGTTCATAGGAACATCCTACACATCACGTCTTTATCAGCTCCCAGGTACATTGCCTCATACACGTAAGTATCAAGATGCTGACAGGGCCCGCAAGCGCACGGGTTATGTCGCGTAATATAAAAGATTATCGTTCTCCACAGGGACTGTGTTCAAAGTACCAGCATATTGAAATTTAATTATCCACACAATTGATTTTTTTAATATTTTTGTAAAATAAAACACAATTTAAAAATCCAAATTTAGAAACAAAATTTACTTGATACTTAAAAAAATCAGAGTTGAGAGTATCTTGGGATTTCAGGGGATCAAGACTCTATTTTATGTTAATGAATTTTAACTTTTCATAAATAAGAATCGAATTAAGTTTTCCAAGGTTAATTTTCCAAAAGCTAATTAATATGTTCCTCTCGGAATCCTATTAATGTACCTAACCTATGGAAAGCGCTGCTTAATCCTCAGAAAGGCCCATTATCGTTTTATGAAAATCCCTTTTATTTCCTCAAAAGAATTTTGATTACTTTCACGGTTTTACCGAGGTCACATAAAGCATTTCAAAAATCTTAGGTTTAGTTCAAAGCTTTCTGGTAAAAATAAATCTCTCGATTCTATTTATTACCTAAACTTACTAATATACCCGTAAGTATACAGTTTTATCATTTAGATTCTTGTTGGGAATTACTAAAAGCATTAAGCACAATTGAACTAAATGGAAAACAGAAATTTATTTAATTCCAAGTCAAAATAACATTAAAATAAAATATTATCATACCCCCTTTATCCCAAGATAATTAATTTAGCTACTCATGAAATAATTTAAATTCATGTAAATAATGGAAAAATAAAACATACAAGACATGGTAAAAATAAAGACTTACGGGTTTCTCCAAAAGCTCAGAATAATTTACCACTGTATTTCCTTGTTGCAATAATTTCTCCACCAATTACAAATTTAAATTCTCACTTTTACAGCCCTCACACTCTTACAAAATAAAAGAAGGAAAAGAAAATAAAAAGAAAGAGAAGAAAACGGACAGAGAAAGAAAAAATGGAAAAGAAGAAAACTAAAGAGAAAACGAAGAAAGGAAATCTGATGTGGTTGATGGAAGTGATTATTTTTTTGCTCCTGGTTGCTCTTCCTTTTATAGGCGAATGGATGAATGAATCCAGCTAAGGAAAACGCGTTTAATTTGCAAGTGGAAGAAACTTTCGGTGCATGTGAATTCCAGCTGTGCCAACTTGTTTCTAATCTGCATATTTTAATATATCCAATAATTCGGTGCTTGGATTTTAGTGAAGATCGGTGCAGAATAAAGAAATTCAGAGTGGAAAAACGTTATTCTCCCACAAATCCGAGTGAAAGCTTGCTGGAGGGTGATTTGCTGAGTACTGGACGGTGTGTTGGTTGCTGGGCGTTGTTGGTTTGTATGTGGCAGGTATGGTGATATGAGGGACAGTGGAGTTGCTGGACGGTGTGGTGGATGGAGCTGGTGTTGCTGGGCGGTGTTCAATTGATCTGGTGTTGGGCCTGTGAAGAGTCTGGGCGGTGTGGAGAGTACTGCTGGACGGTGTTGTGGTTTAAGAGTCTGGGCGGTGTTGTGGTTTGAGAGTCTGGGCGGAGTTGAGAGGGTTACTGGGCGGTGTTATGTATTAGAAGAAGAAAGGGAAACGGTGTTGGGAAGTTGGGCGGTGTGTGAAGTGAGGACGGTTGGGCGGTGTTGAGAGGTGAGGACGGTTGGGCGGTGTTGAGAGGTGAGGACGGTTGGGCGGAGTTGAGAGTGTTGGAAAGGAAAGGAGTATGGGTTGTTGGGCGGTGTGGAGTATTGGAAAGGAGAGGTGAAGTGGGACGGTGTGTGGTATAGATTAGAAGGGGACAGCGGATAGGGAATGGGACGGTGTTGTTGATGGAAAGGAGAGGAGTCTGGTTGGGTGAAGAATCTAGGCGGTGTCATGGATTAGGAGCTTGGGCGGTGTCATGGATTAGGAGCTTGGGCGGTGTCATGAATTAGGAGCTTGGGCGGTGTCATGGATTAGGAACTTGGGCGGTGTCATGGATTAGGAACTTGGGCGGTGTTGGTTGGGGAAAAGTCTGGGCGGTGTTCTGGATTGAGGACGGAGTTTGTGGAGTAGGTCGGTTTTCTCTTGTTTTTGACCCTTTATTTCCTTAATTCCTGCAAAATAACATACCCAAGTAGAATAGAGTGGAAAGAGAGCAAAAATCGCAATAAATAAAGGAAATACAGTGGACAATGACTAAAATCCTAAGCAAACTAGATCTTATTTATTATATTAAAAAGCACTTATCAAAATACTCCAAACCAAAACATTGCTTGTCCTCAAGCATTCACCATATTCACAAGATAAAATACAGAAAACACTAAACTTAATAAACTAAGGAATCCAAAATAGAGAAACAGATTTATTCAAATGCCAATTTTTATTTACTTATGTGAATCGAATTTCAATGTCAAGACTTGAGATACTCTTCTCACAATTTTCACTCAAGTGTTTCAAGGTTTGTGTATCTCTCAAATCATCATAGTCAAAAAAAACATTACCATAAGCTTGTTAATAAACCAGAAACTCCACAGTTTAAATAGAAAATATGTCAAAGTCTAAAGGTCTTTCAAAGGTTGTAATGTGGCCTTGGGTTGTATTGTCAAGGTAGGAATTTCAAGAAAAATGGAATACAAAAGGGCTTTAATAGTCATGAATGATTCAAATCACCATTATAAATTTAACAGAGCAAATTTTTGAACTTTTATGGGCTTTTTGGAATTCATTCAGTATCATCCTTCTGATTTTCTTTTTCTTTTTCTTGCTTTTCTTTGCATCCAATACCATATTTTTCTTAAGCCCCTTTTTTTTTTTTTATTTGCTCCACTAAATTTCCAACTTTTTCACCATTATAGAGGATATTAGTCAATGAAAGGTTTCAAAGAAAAATTTTCACTTTCAGGCTCAAAAGGGACAACTAGGGGTCAAATTATGCAAAATTCTGAGGCTTAAGAATAAGACCTAATTGTGCCTTTATCATTCTAAGACATATAATCAAAAACCATTTTGAATCGGTTGAAAAACAAGTTCTAGAATATTAATGACTATGAGATTCACTCAATCAAGAAAATATGGGTTTTGAAAATTTGTTTGATAGATAACCCATTTTGGCTCAAGTCTCACAGTGGAAAATCTTTCAAAGAAAATTTTAATCACATAAGGTTCATTTAAGCATTTATTTGGCATTTAAACAATTAAATTTTGAAAATTTTACTCAAAATTTTGGGGTCCTTAGATACTTTAGCCTTGTGTTCAAAGTAAATTTATCATGCAATCATGGTAAATTACAAGATTACAAACAAGGAAAACACACATGCAAAATAACAATCACACAACGTAAACAAAACAGTTAAGTTTTCTTACTTACCACCCCAAACCAGAATTTGACATTGTCCTCAATGTTAAAATGGATGATAAAAGGATAAGAAAACTTACCTGGAATAACCCCAAACTAGCATCTGACATAGTTGGTTTTTTTTTTTTTAGAATTTATTTATTAAAGATATGAGGTTACCTCCCCACAAGTGCTAAGTTTTAAGTCTTCAGCCAGACTTTTTTGAACCAGCTTCAGCTATATAATTCATACTTGAACACAGGTTTTAATGGTCTGAATTCTACCTTAGGGATCAGTTCTCTTTTAGCCAAAAAATCACAGAAGTGTGTTTTTGAAATGCCTGAAAAGTCATAAGATAAAACAGATTCAAGTGGATCAAGAGGGAGGTTTTGGATTGCCTCTTTCTCTACCACTTGGTCAATAAAATCTATTTCAAACATAACAAAGTTAACAGGTATGTAAAATTTTCCTACCTTGATAGGAATAACCTCTAAAATACCTGGATTCTGAAGCTTGGGCAGTACCTTCTTTTGGATCAGTGTACTGCTCTCCTCAATTATCGGATGAGATAGAGACTCATCAAATTTCTTCTCTTCCTTAGCTTCTTCTTTAGTTATGCCAACCGGATCATCATAATGAGTATCACTCCTAAGAGTGATGTCCATGGTGTGGTTAGATGGTCCTACCTCAAGTTTTACAGAAAATGTTTCTGGTGTTTTCATAGAAAAAGAGGTTTGTTGGACAATTTGATTTTCCAAAATTTTGTTATGGGTGGCCAGAGAGTCCACCTTTGAAGCTAAGGTTTTTATGGCATTTGAGAACTCTTCATTTCGTTTTTCTTGGGTGCTTACAAAATTTTCCATCAGTATTTCAAGTTTGGATTTTTGTGGAGGATAGTTTTGGAATACTGGTAAGCTTCTAAAATCACTGCTATGGTTATAATTCCCAATAGCATCCAACTGATGAAATTTTTGTTCATGGTGGTTTAAGGATATTGCAAAATAGCAATTTATAGCAGCATGTCCTGAATCACCACTGTATTTGTATGTTGATGTAGGTTTTGATAATGATACAACAAATGAAGAAGTATCAAAGATGTTATCAAGCAATTGATTATGTTTAATGTGGAATCTAAATTGGTTGATGTTTAACTTTGATGAATAATTAAGGACATATGTTAAAGGCATTTAAAGAAGCTCAAAACAAGTGAGAATTGATCATCAAAATGCCTAAGAATCAAAGGAACCAAGGTATATGCAAAAGGGTTCCAAAAAGGGGTGAAAAATGCACTAAAATTCAAGGATCAGGTGCATGAATCGATTCAAGGTAAGTATGAATCGATTCATACGTTTTCCAGTGGCCAAACTATGATTTTATCAGGGTTGAATCGATTCAACCCATGTGTGAATCGATTCACACGGCTGCAGTGGTCCAGAATATGCAAAATTAAGTGGATGAATCGATTCCTTCCATTCCTGAATCGATTCAACATGCTGTCAGAAGGCAAAATCATGTGCAGACTCAAAACTCCCTACGGTTTACTCAATTTGAAGAGTCCTAGACAATGTTCCATGCCTTGTCCCTCTCCACATGCATGTGTTACATTGGTAATGCAATTAATTTGAATATTAGACAAACATGCTTCTTGATGCACATGCAATATTCTCTTGGAGACACTAAAAGGTTTATTGGAATTGGAATGCCAAGTTGAATGGAGACACACATGCCTAACATTTCAAGCTCCAAGGAATTAAATATTACACATGTCATGCCTCATGGAGCCTATAAATAGAGAAGGAGTTGAAGGCAAAACTTGCACCAAGCATTTGAAGCATTTCCATTTGCTTTCTTCCTCCTCCATTCTCTTGCTCTTCTACTTACTCTCTTTATTCTTGATTGGCATATTTCTTGAGATTATTTTTGAGAGTTAATTTGTGGGAAGATTATATTTGTGTACTTAACTTGCATATCCTCTCTTTGAGAGTTATTATCTTGTGTAAGCTTTAAACTTGTATATCCACTCTAGTGAGAGAGTTTCCTTGTACACTTAAACACTAAACTTCATAGAAGCTTTGGGTTGGGTTTCAACCTTGTAATTGTGAGATTGAGAGATTGGGTGGGGTGCCCTTGTACTTGTGAGAATTGGATTCTTGAGTGTGGGACACTAGGAAGTTGCAATTGCTCAAAGTGTATCTCTAATCTACAATAGTGGAAATCCTCTAAGTGGGTTGCTTAGAGGCGAGACGTACACCGGCGTGGTGGAACTCGTATACATCGGTTTGCAAATCCTTCTTCCCTTAACTCATTTAATTTGTGCACCTAATTTGTTTGCTTAACTTCCTTCATTAATTGAACTAAGTGCATGATATACTAAGTTGAAAACCATTTTTTGAACAACTTTGTTGAACTTGGACTTAAGCATCTCTTTTGAATCAATCTTTCTAAAAAGTCCTATAAATTGCTTTGTAACTAAATTGATTCATTATTCAAACTCTTTAAGTAGTTGTTAGTTTGTCTTGTGTATAATTTATTGCTTCTTATTATCTAATTTATTATCTTAAACATACATAGTGACAAAAGAATCAATTTCAAGAGCATTCCAAAGAAAAGTTTTTAATACTCAATTCACCCCCCCTCTTGAGTAATTGAGGCCACTTGGTTAACAAGTGGTATCAGAGCTTGACTCTTGGAAAATCAAGCTTAACGGCTTCAAGAGAACAAATGGCCTCAACCTCATATAACATGTTTCCCGAGGGTGGTGCTACAAACCGACCTCCCGCTTTTAATGGTGAGGGTTATGCTTTTTGGAAAGCAAGAATGAAAATTTTTGTACAATCAATAGATTTAAGAGTGTGGAATGCTATTGAAAATGGTCCCTTTATACCTATGCATATTGTGGATAATAAACAAGTTGAAAAGCCTATGGACATTTGGTCTAGTGAAGAAGAAAAGAAAGTGCAATATGGTTATAAGGCAAAAAATCTTATTACTTCGGCCTTAGGTCCCGATGAATTCTTTAGAGTAATAACATGTGAAACGGCTAAAGAGATGTGGGATACTTTACAAGTAACCCATGAAGGTACAAATGATGTTAAAGACTCTAAGATTAGTACATTAACTAGTCAATATGAGTGCTTTAGGCTAAATACCAATGAATCTATTGTTGATATGCAAAAACGTTTTACACTCATTATAAATCAACTCATTACACTTGGAAAGACTTATACTAATAAAGAGCTTATTCACAAAGTCTTGAAAAGTCTTAATAGGGAATGGCAACCATTAGTCACGGCCATCAAACAATCACCTACTATCAATGAAATGTCTCTTGCTACACTATTTGGTAAGTTGCAAGAACAAGAACAAGAGCTAAAAGAGTTGAAGATGGCGGAAGAAGAAGAGAAAGTCTCCAAAAAGAAAGGACTAGCTCTCAAAGCTACTTCAATTGTTGAAGATGAAACCGAGAGTGATCTTGACGAAGATGAAGAGTTAAGCCTATTTGTAAAAAGGTTTGGAAAGCTCATGAAGAACAAACGCTTTCAAAGGAACTTCAAATCACAAGGTAAGAAATCTATACCTAAAGAAAATTCTACTTCACCAACTTGTTTTGAATGTGGAAAGGAAGGACATTTCAAAGTGGATTGTCCAAATCTAAAAAAGAAGAACAAAGAAAGAAAGGAAAGAAGAAGAGCATACATAGCATGGGATGAAAATGAGGTGAGTAGTTCGGATGAATCCGAAAATGAAGAAGCAAATCTTTGCCTCATGGCCAATCACCAAGATGAAGAAAATGAGGTATGCTTTAAGGCAAGTAACACCCATTGGTACTTGGATAGTGGGTGTTCCAAACATATGACGGGAGATAAGAGTAAGTTTATATCACTTACTCCACGAAATAAAGGATTTGTTACTTATGGAGATAACACAAAGGGAAGAATACTCGGAATCGGAAATGTTGGTAAAAATTCTTCCACCTCCATAAATGATGTATTATATGTTGAAGGTCTAAAACACAACTTGCTTAGTATTAGTCAATTATGTGATAAGGGCTACAAAATTGTTTTTGAATCAAATGGTTGCATAATTGAAAATAAACTAAACAAGGAGATAAAGTTTGTTGGTCAAAGAGTAGATAACATTTACATGATTAATCTAGATTGCCTTGCTTCAAATGATGTACAATGTTTCATAACTAAAGAGGATGAATCATGGCTATGGCATAGAAGAATCGCTCACATTCATGTAGACCATTTAAATAAACTTGTTTCAAAAGATTTAGTTATTGGTTTACCAAAATTAAAATTTGAAAATAAATTTTGTGACGCTTGTCAAAAAGGAAAACAAGTAAAGGCTTCTTTTCAAGCAAAAAATATTGTTTCAACAACAAGGCCTTTACAACTTTTACATATGGATTTATTTGGACCTTCGAAAATCAAAAGTTTTGGTGGAAACCATTATGGTCTTGTGATTGTGGATGATTACTCTAGATATACATGGACATTGTTTCTTACTCATAAACATGAAGCATATCAAGCATTTAAGAAACTTGCCAAGGTCATCCAAAATGAACAAAATTTAAAAATAGCATCCATTCGAACGGATCATGGGGGAGAATTTGAAAACCAATCTTTTGAAAAATTTTGTGAAAAGTTTGGCATTGAACATAATTTTTCGGCTCCAAGAACTCCACAACAAAATGGAGTAGTTGAAAGGAAAAATCGATCTTTAGCGGAGCTTGCAAGAACTATGTTGAATGAAGCAAATATTTCAAAACATTTTTGGGCCGATGCGGTGAACACCGCTTGTCATGTTATGAATCGTTGCTTAATAAGGCCTATACTAAAGAAAACCCCCTATGAACTTTACAAAGGACGTAAACCAAATATTTCTTACTTTCACATTTTTGGATGCAAATGCTTTGTCTTAAACAATGGAAAGGAAAATCTTGGCAAATTTGATGCAAAATCTGATGAAGCAATTTTTCTAGGTTATTCATCTACTAGTAAAGCATATAGACTCTTTAACAAACGAACCTTTACAATTGAAGAGTCCATACATGTTAAATTTGATGAACTTAACCAAAATCCTCCGAGAAAGGAAGTTGATGATCTTGTAGGTACCTTCCAAGAAATGAACTTGGAAGACAAAGAAGAAGCCAAAAATGAAGAAGGTGCAACACAACTTGACAATCAACAAGATTGGATAACCTTAAAGGACCATCCCTTGGACAAAATTATTGGAGAAATCACCAAAGGGGTAAGCACTCGAAATGCTATTAGGAATGCATGCAATCACTTAGCCTTTGTATCTCAAATTGAACCCAAAAATATTGATGAAGCCATTATTGATGAACATTGGATGTTGGCCATGCAAGAAGAATTAAACCAATTTGAAAGAAATGAAGTTTGGGAACTTGTGCCAAGACCCAATGACCATCAAATAATAGGCACCAAATGGGTTTTTAGGAACAAACTAGATGAAAATGGAATAATAACTAGAAACAAAGCTAGGCTAGTTGCTAAGGGGTATAATCAAGAAGAAGGAATAGACTATGAAGAAACGTATGCTCCCGTAGCTAGGTTAGAAGCCATTAGATTATTATTAGCTTTTGCTTGTTGTATGGATTTTAAACTTTATCAAATGGATGTCAAAAGCGCTTTTTTAAATGGCTATATTCAAGAAGAAGTTTATGTAGATCAACCTCCCGGTTTTGAAAATCATAAATTTCCAAATCATGTTTTTAAATTGAGAAAAGCCTTATACGGTTTGAAACAAGCTCCAAGAGCTTGGTATGAAAGACTTAGCAAATTTCTTTTAGAAAATAATTTTGAAAGAGGAAAGGTTGACACTACACTATTTATAAGGCGTAAAAATAATGACATTCTTTTGGTACAAGTTTATGTTGATGACATAATTTTTGGTGCTACAAATGAAAGCCTTTGTCAAGAGTTTGCTAAATTCATGCAAAAAGAATTTGAAATGTCTATGATGGGAGAACTTACCTTTTTCTTAGGATTACAAATCAAACAAACAAATGAAGGAACTTTTATTAGTCAAACAAAATATTGTAAAGAATTACTTAAACGTTTTGAAATGGATAAGGCAAATGAAATAGCAACACCAATGAGCACATCTTGCTATCTAGATAAAGATGAAAAGGGTAAGGACGTTGAAATAACAAAGTATCGAGGAATGATAGGATCCTTACTTTATTTAACTTCTAGTAGACCCGATATTATGTTTGCCGTATGCATGTGTGCTAGATATCAAGCTTGTCCTAAAGAATCACATCTCACCGCTGTAAAAAGAATTTTGAAATATCTTGTGGGTACTCAAAATGTTGGTTTATGGTATCCCAAAGGCGTTGAATGTAATCTTTTAGGATATTCCGATTCCGACTTTGCGGGTTGTAAGCTTGATAGAAAAAGTACTAGTGGCACATGTCATCTACTTGGTAGTTCCCTTGTTTCTTGGCATAGCAAGAAACAAGCAAGTGTTGCATTGTCAACGGCTGAGGCAGAATATGTAGCAGCCGGTAGTTGTTGTGCTCAAATTCTTTGGATGAGACAACAACTTCTTGATTTTGGTATTTCCTTGGATAAAGTCCCCATTAAATGTGATAACACTAGTGCAATAAATATATCTAAGAATCCGGTCATGCATTCTAGGACCAAACACATTGAAATAAGACATCACTTCATAAGAGACCATGTTTTGAAAGGAGATTGTGTACTTGAATATGTTGAAACTTCAAAACAATTGGCGGACATTTTTACAAAACCCCTTCCAAAAGACCAATTTATAAATATTAGAAGGGAGTTAGGAATTTTGGAAATTTCCTAATTGATTTATTTTATCACACTTTCTTACTCTTTGAACAAAACTTTGCAAATCTTTAACTTGAAGATTTCCAACTCATCTTTTTCATAAAATTTTCATTTCCTTGAACATAATACCTTACTTTGTGATATACATACAAATTTGTAAAGAAAATTTATACTCACATTTCCAATAATCTACAAATCTCTTGTGTTATTTAAAGATCCCGTGGAGTCCCCATATATTTTAAACATATTTTGACACAAAGATAATCTCTCATATACAACATGGTTCTCAAAAATAAATGGCAAATGACCTTTGATTTTCTTGACTCTCTAGTGCAACAAAATCATTGGCAACTTGCAAAATTTAAATCATTGCATATAACAACCATCTAGTAACATGATTCTTCAAAATCGCGTAAAAATAGCTAGATGAATCGATTCCCATGAGACATTATGTGCCTATATGCCTTGAATGATTTCGTGATGTATGTTGCATTGTCATCTTACTTCAAAATATATGCATCTACCTTTAAGTTGTATATGTTTATAAGGAAATCTTTTTGATGATGCCAAAGGGGGAGAGAAATACATACATTTAAAGGGGGAGAGATATATTTATAAGAAAGGGGAAGAATTTATAAAAATATCTTGTAAAAGGTAAGAGATATTTAAAGTATTGTATGATTAAAGGGAGATGACTAAGAATGAGAGAACATATATTAAGGGGGAGAAACCATATATTAAGGGGGAGAGACCTTTGTTTCTTAAACACTTTCTTGATTTCTTGTGTCTATGATTTCATCAACATGTGGTATCAAATTATATATGATAGGGGGAGTCTTTATTGCAATATATATGAATTGTTATAATACTAACACCCCAAGAGACAAACATTTGTTGTCATCATCAAAAAGGGGGAGAATGTATTTGTATGTTGATGTAGGTTTTGATAATGATACAACAAATGAAGAAGTATCAAAGATGTTATCAAGCAATTGATTATGTTTAATGTGGAATCTAAATTGGTTGATGTTTAACTTTGATGAATAATTAAGGACATATGTTAAAGGCATTTAAAGAAGCTCAAAACAAGTGAGAATTGATCATCAAAATGCCTAAGAATCAAAGGAACCAAGGTATATGCAAAAGGGTTCCAAAAAGGGGTGAAAAATGCACTAAAATTCAAGGATCAGGTGCATGAATCGATTCAAGGTAAGTATGAATCGATTCATACGTTTTCCAGTGGCCAAACTATGATTTTATCAGGGTTGAATCGATTCAACCCATGTGTGAATCGATTCACACGGCTGCAGTGGTCCAGAATATGCAAAATTAAGTGGATGAATCGATTCCTTCCATTCCTGAATCGATTCAACATGCTGTCAGAAGGCAAAATCATGTGCAGACTCAAAACTCCCTACGGTTTACTCAATTTGAAGAGTCCTAGACAATGTTCCATGCCTTGTCCCTCTCCACATGCATGTGTTACATTGGTAATGCAATTAATTTGAATATTAGACAAACATGCTTCTTGATGCACATGCAATATTCTCTTGGAGACACTAAAAGGTTTATTGGAATTGGAATGCCAAGTTGAATGGAGACACACATGCCTAACATTTCAAGCTCCAAGGAATTAAATATTACACATGTCATGCCTCATGGAGCCTATAAATAGAGAAGGAGTTGAAGGCAAAACTTGCACCAAGCATTTGAAGCATTTCCATTTGCTTTCTTCCTCCTCCATTCTCTTGCTCTTCTACTTACTCTCTTTATTCTTGATTGGCATATTTCTTGAGATTATTTTTGAGAGTTAATTTGTGGGAAGATTATATTTGTGTACTTAACTTGCATATCCTCTCTTTGAGAGTTATTATCTTGTGTAAGCTTTAAACTTGTATATCCACTCTAGTGAGAGAGTTTCCTTGTACACTTAAACACTAAACTTCATAGAAGCTTTGGGTTGGGTTTCAACCTTGTAATTGTGAGATTGAGAGATTGGGTGGGGTGCCCTTGTACTTGTGAGAATTGGATTCTTGAGTGTGGGACACTAGGAAGTTGCAATTGCTCAAAGTGTATCTCTAATCTACAATAGTGGAAATCCTCTAAGTGGGTTGCTTAGAGGCGAGACGTACACCGGCGTGGTGGAACTCGTATACATCGGTTTGCAAATCCTTCTTCCCTTAACTCATTTAATTTGTGCACCTAATTTGTTTGCTTAACTTCCTTCATTAATTGAACTAAGTGCATGATATACTAAGTTGAAAACCATTTTTTGAACAACTTTGTTGAACTTGGACTTAAGCATCTCTTTTGAATCAATCTTTCTAAAAAGTCCTATAAATTGCTTTGTAACTAAATTGATTCATTATTCAAACTCTTTAAGTAGTTGTTAGTTTGTCTTGTGTATAATTTATTGCTTCTTATTATCTAATTTATTATCTTAAACATACATAGTGACAAAAGAATCAATTTCAAGAGCATTCCAAAGAAAAGTTTTTAATACTCAATTCACCCCCCCTCTTGAGTAATTGAGGCCACTTGGTTAACAACCACAAATACAACAATAAAGGTCAGTAGCACCTGTTAAGAATTCCATAACAGACCAAGATCAAGGGTGATCTTTGAAAATAAAAATAAAAATAAATAACTAGAAATAAAACAAACTAAAAATAAAAATATTAACAAGTATGATCTAATCGAATTTCAATATTGCCGATATTTGAGGGACAACAGTCCCCGGCAACGGCGCCAAAAACTTGACAGGGCCCGCAAGCGCACGGGTTATGTCGCGTAATATAAAAGATTATCGTTCTCCACAGGGACTGTGTTCAAAGTACCAGCATATTGAAATTTAATTATCCACACAATTGATTTTTTTAATATTTTTGTAAAATAAAACACAATTTAAAAATCCAAATTTAGAAACAAAATTTACTTGATACTTAAAAAAATCAGAGTTGAGAGTATCTTGGGATTTCAGGGGATCAAGACTCTATTTTATGTTAATGAATTTTAACTTTTCATAAATAAGAATCGAATTAAGTTTTCCAAGGCGAATTTTCCAAAAGCTAATTAATATGTTCCTCTCGGAATCCTATTAATGTACCTAACCTATGGAAAGCGCTGCTTAATCCTCAGAAAGGCCCATTATCGTTTTATGAAAATCCCTTTTATTTCCTCAAAAGAATTTTGATTACTTTCACGGTTTTACCGAGGTCACATAAAGCATTTCAAAAATCTTAGGTTTAGTTCAAAGCTTTCTGGTAAAAATAAATCTCTCGATTCTATTTATTACCTAAACTTACTAATATACCCGTAAGTATACAGTTTTATCATTTAGATTCTTGTTGGGAATTACTAAAAGCATTAAGCACAATTGAACTAAATGGAAAACAGAAATTTATTTAATTCCAAGTCAAAATAACATTAAAATAAAATATTATCATACCCCCTTTATCCCAAGATAATTAATTTAGCTACTCATGAAATAATTTAAATTCATGTAAATAATGGAAAAATAAAACATACAAGACATGGTAAAAATAAAGACTTACGGGTTTCTCCAAAAGCTCAGAATAATTTACCACTGTATTTCCTTGTTGCAATAATTTCTCCACCAATTACAAATTTAAATTCTCACTTTTACAGCCCTCACACTCTTACAAAATAAAAGAAGGAAAAGAAAATAAAAAGAAAGAGAAGAAAACGGACAGAGAAAGAAAAAATGGAAAAGAAGAAAACTAAAGAGAAAACGAAGAAAGGAAATCTGATGTGGTTGATGGAAGTGATTATTTTTTTGCTCCTGGTTGCTCTTCCTTTTATAGGCGAATGGATGAATGAATCCAGCTAAGGAAAACGCGTTTAATTTGCAAGTGGAAGAAACTTTCGGTGCATGTGAATTCCAGCTGTGCCAACTTGTTTCCAATCTGCATATTTTAATATATCCAATAATTCGGTGCTTGGATTTTAGTGAAGATCGGTGCAGAATAAAGAAATTCAGAGTGGAAAAACGTTATTCTCCCACAAATCCGAGTGAAAGCTTGCTGGAGGGTGATTTGCTGAGTACTGGATGGTGTGTTGGTTGCTGGGCGTTGTTGGTTTGTATGTGGCAGGTATGGTGATATGAGGGACAGTGGAGTTGCTGGACGGTGTGGTGGATGGAGCTGGTGTTGCTGGGCGGTGTTCAATTGATCTGGTGTTGGGCCTGTGAAGAGTCTGGGCGGTGTGGAGAGTACTGCTGGACGATGTTGTGGTTTAAGAGTCTGGGCGGTGTTGTGGTTTGAGAGTCTGGGCGGAGTTGAGAGGGTTACTGGGCGGTGTTATGTATTAGAAGAAGAAAGGGAGACGGTGTTGGGAAGTTGGGCGGTGTGTGAAGTGAGGACGGTTGGGCGGTGTTGAGAGGTGAGGACGGTTGGGCGGTGTTGAGAGGTGAGGACGGTTGGGCGGAGTTGAGAGTGTTGGAAAGGAAAGGAGTATGGGTTGTTGGGCGGTGTGGAGTATTGGAAAGGAGAGGTGAAGTGGGACGGTGTGTGGTATAGATTAGAAGGGGACAGCGGATAGGGAATGGGACGGTGTTGTTGATGGAAAGGAGAGGAGTCTGGTTGGGTGAAGAATCTAGGCGGTGTCATGGATTAGGAGCTTGGGCGGTGTCATGGATTAGGAGCTTGGGCGGTGTCATGAATTAGGAGCTTGGGCGGTGTCATGGATTAGGAACTTAGGCGGTGTCATGGATTAGGAACTTGGGCGGTGTTGGTTGGGGAAAAGTCTGGGCGGTGTTCTGGATTGAGGACGGAGTTTGTGGAGTAGGTCGGTTTTCTCTTGTTTTTGACCCTTTATTTCCTTAATTCCTGCAAAATAACATACCCAAGTAGAATAGAGTGGAAAGAGAGCAAAAATCGCAATAAATAAAGGAAATACAGTGGACAATGACTAAAATCCTAAGCAAACTAGATCTTATTTATTATATTAAAAAGCACTTATCAAAATACTCCAAACCAAAACATTGCTTGTCCTCAAGCATTCACCATATTCACAAGATAAAATACAGAAAACACTAAACTTAATAAACTAAGGAATCCAAAATAGAGAAACAGATTTATTCAAATGCCAATTTTTATTTACTTATGTGAATCGAATTTCAATGTCAAGACTTGAGATACTCTTCTCACAATTTTCACTCAAGTGTTTCAAGGTTTGTGTATCTCTCAAATCATCATAGTCAAAAAAAACATTACCATAAGCTTGTTAATAAACCAGAAACTCCACAGTTTAAATAGAAAATATGTCAAAGTCTAAAGGTCTTTCAAAGGTTGTAATGTGGCCTTGGGTTGTATTGTCAAGGTAGGAATTTCAAGAAAAATGGAATACAAAAGGGCTTTAATAGTCATGAATGATTCAAATCACCATTATAAATTTAACAGAGCAAATTTTTGAACTTTTATGGGCTTTTTGGAATTCATTCAGTATCATCCTTCTGATTTTCTTTTTCTTTTTCTTGCTTTTCTTTGCATCCAATACCATATTTTTCTTAAGCCCCTTTTTTTTTTTTATTTGCTCCACTAAATTTCCAACTTTTTCACCATTATAGAGGATATTAGTCAATGAAAGGTTTCAAAGAAAAATTTTCACTTTCAGGCTCAAAAGGGACAACTAGGGGTCAAATTATGCAAAATTCTGAGGCTTAAGAATAAGACCTAATTGTGCCTTTATCATTCTAAGACATATAATCAAAAACCATTTTGAATCGGTTGAAAAACAAGTTCTAGAATATTAATGACTATGAGATTCACTCAATCAAGAAAATATGGGTTTTGAAAATTTGTTTGATAGATAACCCATTTTGGCTCAAGTCTCACAGTGGAAAATCTTTCAAAGAAAATTTTAATCACATAAGGTTCATTTAAGCATTTATTTGGCATTTAAACAATTAAATTTTGAAAATTTTACTCAAAATTTTGGGGTCCTTAGATACTTTAGCCTTGTGTTCAAAGTAAATTTATCATGCAATCATGGTAAATTACAAGATTACAAACAAGGAAAACACACATGCAAAATAACAATCACACAACGTAAACAAAACAGTTAAGTTTTCTTACTTACCACCCCAAACCAGAATTTGACATTGTCCTCAATGTTAAAATGGATGATAAAAGGATAAGAAAACTTACCTGGAATAACCCCAAACTAGCATCTGACATAGTTGGTTTTTTTTTTTTTTAGAATTTATTTATTAAAGATATGAGGTTACCTCCCCACAAGTGCTAAGTTTTAAGTCTTCAGCCAGACTTTTTTGAACCAGCTTCAGCTATATAATTCATACCTGAACACAGGTTTTAATGGTCTGAATTCTACCTTAGGGATCAGTTCTCTTTGAGCCAAAAAATCACAGAAGTGTGTTTTTGAAATGCCTGAAAAGTCATAAGATAAAACAGATTCAAGTGGATCAAGAGGGAGGTTTTGGATTGCCTCTTTCTCTACCACTTGGTCAATAAAATCTATTTCAAACATAACAAAGTTAACAGGTATGTAAAATTTTCCTACCTTGATAGGAATAACCTCTAAAATACCTGGATTCTGAAGCTTGGGCAGTACCTTCTTTTGGATCAGTGTACTGCTCTCCTCAATTATCGGATGAGATAGAGACTCATCAAATTTCTTCTCTTCCTTAGCTTCTTCTTTAGTTATGCCAACCGGATCATCATAATGAGTATCACTCCTAAGAGTGATGTCCATGGTGTGGTTAGATGGTCCTACCTCAAGTTTTACAGAAAATGTTTCTGGTGTTTTCATAGAAAAAGAGGTTTGTTGGACAATTTGATTTTCCAAAATTTTGTTATGGGTGGCCAGAGAGTCCACCTTTGAAGCTAAGGTTTTTATGGCATTTGAGAACTCTTCATTTCGTTTTTCTTGGGTGCTTACAAAATTTTCCATCAGTATTTCAAGTTTGGATTTTTGTGGAGGATAGTTTTGGAATACTGGTGATCCGGTCCTAACACCGGCCCCCAAGAGCATGGCTTCAATGCCCTGCCAGATCAGCATTTGGAATAAAGAGAAGTATTTTTCAAATACACTACAAATACAATACGGGGTGCACACCGCCAGGGCAAGTAACGCCGCCAAGGTTCATAACTCCGCCCAGGCACGTTACCCCGCCAAGGAACGTAACTCCGCCCAGGCATGTTACTCCGTCAAGGAATGTAACCTCGCCAAAGTTGTTACTCCGCCAAGCCATAGGCTCAACTCAGGCGGAATACTGAATTTCCCACACTGCGTAGCGAGCCCATACTCACAACCCCGGCACGAGATTGACTCTGTCTTGAGAGGTTAATAATGGGAATCACGCTGTCACGCATAAAGGGAAATAACAATAAAATATTAAAGCACTAACGCTTTCCAGACAAGTTGTGATACCTACTACAATAATGGTGCTAGTAAACGGCGCAGGGACCCACTACCTTTTCAGCATTATGCCTGGAGACAAGGAGCGGGTCCTACCAATAATGCAGCACCCGTGACAGGTATATAAACCTCTCTTGAAAAGGTATAAGGGATCTTTTTCCCATTCTCTGAACCTTACACTCTATTACTTGCATAATCTTCTCTGATTATCTTTCTAAGTCTCTAAGTATTCTGAGATACTGACTTGAGCGTCGGAGAACGATTGCAGGTACCATCCCCAATTGGGTCAAGGCAAATCAGATCCCGTCAGGCGGACTGTGACACCGCCCCGAAGTACATTATACTCCGCCTCAACATACGAAGACTCTTTGTATTTACATTTATACATACATTGCTTTGTATCAAAACACACTTACATGTATATTTTGAGTTGTTCTACAAGCACACTTCTACACCCCCTGTAAAGAACAGTTCATTGGCACGCCTGGTGGGACCTGTAAACTAGGTAATCCCACAATCTTGATCAATCTTCATCATCAATGGAGAGACAAGGACCAGAGATGCAGAACGAGGATTCTCCTCCACGCAATCCCAGACGTCTTAACTTCGATGATGGTGCTCCGAAAAAAGCAACGCAAGCTGATTCTCTAGATCCGAGAGATGACATGATTCGAATCTTGAGAGAAGAACTTGCAGAACTTCGTCGTGAAAAAGCAAACCCAGTGCATGAGAAAGCTGGTCCCGCAAGACAACCACATCATGAATCACACGTGCAGGAGGAATCAAGTACTCCTCACTACTCTCGTATTCCTACATACATGGAGGAGCAACGAAGCCTCCCACTGGTGAATGCTCAGCATCAAGAAGGAAGGAGAGCAGGCTCAAACACATCCCCCTCAGGATATAAGATGAACATCCCATTTTCCAAAAGGCTCATGAATGTACATGTACCCAGACACTTGCAAACCATGCAGCCCATTTCTATAGGGAAATATACTGGGGAAACAGATCCCTCTAAGCATTTAGATGCTTATATCTATGAGGCCATGTTTCTAGGAGCTGAGGAGGACATCATGTGCAGAATGTTTCCCAGAACTCTTACAGGTGAAGCTCTTAGCTGGTTCAAGAGCTTACCTTCAGGTTCCATTGATTCGTGGGAGGAGCTGGCCTCAGCTTTTGGAAGCCACTTCGTGATCTCCAGGGATGCACCTAGAACCTCTCATACCTTGGCTCAGATCAAACAAGGCGACAAAGAATCTCTGAAGGATTTCCTTAAGAGATTTTATAAAGAGGCGGCCATGGTCCCTGATCTGACTGAGGCAATCCAGTTGCATATTCTCATAGAAGCTATGCAACCAAAGTCACCTTTCGCTTTGTCTTTGGCAAAGGGACCTCCAACTACGATGGAGGAATTTCGCAGGAAGGCATCTAAGTACGTGGGTATTGAGATGCATCTGAAAGCCACTGCATCTCGCAGCAAACCACTCCCTGCAACTCCATCCCAAGACAAAGAGAAAGATAAATTGTTGAAGAATGACAAATCCAACCAAAGAGACAAAGTAGGGAACCAACCTTTTAAACAGCAAGACAGACGCGTGTTCAATTTTGCTCACTATGCACCACTGAACACAACCTGCGAGCAAATCTTGCGTGAGATAGGATGGACCACCCTCAATGTTTATGGAATTCAACGTCCACCCCCAATCAGGCGCGGTGGAAACCCAAGGAAATATTGTGAATTCCATGAATCAGTTGGCCACACCACGGAAGAATGCAAGCAACTCAAAAATACTATCGAGGTGCTCATTCGAGAAGGTAAACTGAAACATTACCTGTTCAAAGGCAAATCTCATGATGAGCCTGAGAAGTTTGAAAAATGACATCGTGATCGCTCTCCGGATCCTGATAGTACTCGGGAACCAAAGCGTACGGCGGTGTCAGAGAAACAAAAAGGCATTGTTTTGGAGTCCGCCCAACGAGAACCGAGCCCTGAACCTAGGTCGCGAGGTAAAAGGCAGGTGGTGGACATGATTGCTGGAGGCTTCGCAGGAGGCGGACCCTCAAACAACGCCCGGAAAAATCATCATCGTATGATCTTATCTGTGCAGGGCAAGAACAAAGAATATCACCCATTCAGGGACGGAGTTCAGACTCCGCCTATAACTTTCACAGATGATGATTTTGGCCCAACCATCCCTGAGGGAGATGATGCAGTAGTGATCATTGCGGTGATCGCTAATATGGATGTAAAACGCATCCTAGTTGACCAGGGAAGTTCCTGCGACGTTATTTTTTATGACTGTTTTAAACGCATGGGACTGACTGACGCTGATTTGCAGCCTTACACACAGGACCTCACAGCCTTTAATGGCGCCAAACAGCCTACTAAAGGCTACTTGGATACAAGGATTACCTTCGATGGTGAACCTGGAGCAAGGACTGTGAAATCCAGGGTCCTCGTCATTGATGTTAAATCCCCATACAATGGCATCATTGGGCGGCCTTCTCTGAATGCCATGGAAGCCATCGTTTCAACCCCCCACTTGTTAATCAAGTTCATTGATAAAGATAATCAAGTCTCATCCGTCAGGGGTGACCAGGAGATGGCTCGTTACTGTTACAATTTAAGTCTTAACATGGTGAAGCTTGAAACCATGTCTAAGAAAAGGAAATTGAATGAAGGAAACAGTGCGGCGGCATCCGTCAACTTGGTGGATCTTGATCCCAGGGCGGAGTCTTCTATAGACCCACTGAACCCTTTGAAACCAACTCCTGAAGGTGGCTCCAAGTCTATTGTTTTGGGCAGCACCCCGGAGCAAATAACTAACATTAATGACAAGCTGGAGCCTAACATGGAAGCGAGACTGATTGCACTCCTCCATGAATATAAGGAGATTTTTGCCTGGACAGCCGCAGACATGCCTGGTATGGATCCTAACTTCTGTTGCCACCGCCTGGCGGTGTATCCTGAAACTAAGCCAGTGGCACAAAAGAAACGGCGTATGGGTCCTGCTAAGCAAAATGCTGCTTGCGAACAAACCGAAGAACTCCTTAAGGCGGGGTTCATCAGGGAACTCCGTTACTCTTCTTGGCTGTCCAACGTGGTTATGGTGCAGAAAGCCAATGGCAAATGGCGCATGTGCATAGACTACGTTGATTTGAATAAATGTTGTCCCAAAGATCCTTATCCTCTCCCCAACATTGACAGGCTGGTTGACGATTCATCAGGATACAAGTATCTATCCTTCATGGATGCTTACTCCGGATACAACCAAATTCCAATGTGCGAGGATGATCAGGAGAAAACAGCATTTATCAACGACAGAGGGGTCTTTTGCTACAATGTCATGCCATTTGGGCTGAAGAACGCTGGGGCCACCTACCAGCGCATGATCAACAAAGTCTTTGAGGGCATGCACACAAAGCTGGTGGAGGTTTATATTGATGACATTATCGCCAAAACCCCAGAAGGAGGAGACCATGTTGAAGACTTACGCCTCATTTTTCAACGCCTACGGCAATACAACATGAGACTCAACCCACTAAAATGTACATTTGCTGTGCCTGGGGGGAGATTTTTGGGTTTCATGTTAACGCAAAGAGGCATAGAAGCTAATCCTGACAAGTGTCGTGTGATACAAGAGTTACAGAGCCCCAAAACATTGAAAGAGGTACAATCCCTCAATGGCAAAATCGCTGCTCTAGCACGATTCATGCCAAAAATGGCTCATCGCTCTCTCCCCTTGTACAAGATGCTGAAGAAGGATAAAAAATTCAATTGGGGCCCAGAGCAAGAGGCGGCCTTCCAGAGCTTGAAAAATGTCTTAGCCAGCCCTCCAATCCTGGTAAAACCAAGCCCAGGTGAGCAACTCATCGTTTATTTGTCTGTTTCAGATGAAGCGCTGGCAGTGGCACTGGTCAAAGAAACAGTCGAAGGCCAACGACCGGTATACTTCACTGGTAAAACATTGCATGGTGCAGAGTGCCGCTATCAGAAGATTGAAAAGGCAGCACTTGCAGTTGTTTGGGCCTCACGACGTCTAAGACCATATTTCCATGCACATCCCATCCTGATTCGTACAGACTTACCACTCCGTACTATATTGTTCAAGCCAGACTTGGCAGGAAGGATGATCAAATGGGCCATAGAACTCTCTGAATTCGACATATCCTACGAACCAAGAACTGCTATCAAGGCACAAGTCCTAGCAGATTTCGTAGTTGAATTAACAGGCTCCAGCCCAGATGCAGATCATTCACACTGGACAGTATACGTCGATGGGTCTTCAAACAGCAAAGGATGTGGGGCAGGAATCGTTGTAGAAAGTGATGACGGGGTACATCTTGAAATTTCATTGCACTTTACCTTCACTACGTCTAACAATCAGGCGGAGTACGAAGCCTGTTTAGCCGGACTCAGAGCAGCACAAGATATTGGGGCCAAAACTGTCACCCTATGCAGTGATTCTCAACTAGTCATCTCACAAATTCTTGGTGAGTATCAGGCTAAAGAACCTCTACTGCAACAATATCTAGACTGCGTCAATGAGTTGAAACAGCGCTTCGATGAAGTAACTTTCAAGCATGTACCTCGCGAAGAAAATACGCGTGCTGATATCCTGTCCAGATTAGCCAGCACAAAGAAGGCGGGGTGTACAACCACGGTCGTACAGAGTACTCTGGCCGAGCCAAGTATATCCCTTCCCTCTTCAATTCATATGATTAAAAGCCGCCCCGTTGATGATAACTCCTGGGTAACACCAATAGTTCGTTATCTTGTTAATGGACAATTACCCACGGATGATCTTGAGCGAAAGAAGCTAAGGAGGGAGGCACCCTATTATACGCTCCTAGATGGGCAGCTATACCGCCGAGGAATTTCTGTCCCATACTTAATTTGCATAAATGAAAACGAGGTGCAAGCTGTTTTGGAAGAAGTCCATGAAGGGCAGTGTGGACATCATCCAGGGGCACGAAGTCTAGTGAGAAAAATCCTCAGGGCGGGGTATTGGTGGCCCACTATGAAGCAAGACACTGCCTCATATGTTCAAAAATGCGATCAATGTCAACGATTCGCAAATTTTCACCATACCCCAGCTGAGGAAATGTCATCATCAGTGACACCCTGGCCTTTCTATCAATGGGGTATGGATATTCTAGGTCCATTCCCAACTGCGCCCGGCGGTATCAAATACCTGATAGTTGGTGTTGATTATTTCACCAAATGGATTGAGGCAGAGGCAGTGGTGCACATAACGTCAGCCAGGACTCGAAGATTCGTCTATGAGAATATCATTGCACGTTTCGGAGTCCCCGAACGCATAGTCACTGATAATGGCACCCAGTTCACAGATCGCAAGTTCACTGAACTCTTAGAAAATCTCAGCATCACGCAGATTTTCTCTTCTGTGGAACACCCTCAAACCAATGGACAAGCTGAGGTCGCCAACAGAGAAATCTTGAAGGGCCTCAAAAAACGCCTTGGTGAGGCAAAGGGAGACTGGGCAAATCAGTTATGCCACGTTTTATGGGCATATAGAACCACCCCACACTCCACTACGAATGAATCTCCATATCGGCTGACATATGGAGTCGAGGCGGTCATTCCCATTGAATTAACAGCCCCCTCAGCTCGAGTCCTCTATTTCAATGAGGAAGCCAATCAACAGAACCTCGCACACGAATTGGAGGTTTTGGCGGAGTTGAGAGAGGAAGCCTTTGTGAGAGATCAAGCTGTCAAAGCAAAGGCCGCCAAACGGTATAACGCACGCATGTGTGAACGCCGTTTCAAAGAGGGAGATTTGGTCCTGAGAAGGGCCAACATTGGCAACAAATTTGCGCACCAAGGCAAGTTGGCACCAAATTGGGAAGGTCCATACCGAGTCACCGAGGTCTTGGGCAAGGGTACATACCGCCTAGAGAACTTGGATGGCACTCCGGTCAGAAATAAATGGAACATTTTGAATTTACGCATATATTACAGTTAGTTGGGTAATACGGTATGATCTTTTCTTCCTAACTCAAGGATCCTCCTCTGTATGCTTTCCTTGAAAAGGTTTCGAAAAGATATCTCCCAACTCAATCTTTTATGTAATTCCATTCTCAATGAAATGCCTTCCTGCATTTAATCTTCACTCTAACTCCGAATTGATTATCCATGGCAGAATTTATTCCCATGCAGATAAAACGACTCTAAAGTTGAAGCACAAACGCATAACTCTTTATTCCATAAAGATCAACCAACATGCAACGCCGCTTCACAAACGGAGTCAACAAAAACTCCTTGGGGGATTGGTGTCTCAGCTATATGCTGCACCATGCCGACCCTAAGGTACAGAAAACTCCTTGGGGGGAAAGGATTGGTGTCTCAGCTATATGCTGCACCATACCGACCCTAAGGTACAGAAAACTCCTTGGGGGGAAAGGATTGGTGTCTCAGCTATATGCTGCACCATACCGACCCTAAGGTACAGAAAACTCCTTGGGGGGAAAGGATTGGTGTCTCAGCTATATGCTGCACCATACCGACCCCAAGGTCCTGCAGGCCGCCTATGGAAAGAACTAGTGTCACAGCTATATGCTGCACTAATTCACCCCCAAGGTCCTGCAGGCTTCTTGTGGGAAGAGCTGGTGTCTCAGCTATATGCTGCACCACGCTAACCCCAACCAATTTCTTGCAGGTTGAATTGGTGTCACAGCTGTATGCTGCACCATACCGCCTCGAAGGTTTAACCAATTTCTTGTAGGTTGAATTGGTGTCACAGCTATATGCTGCACCATACCGCCTCGAAGGTTTAACCAAATTCTTGCAGGATGAATTGGTGTCACAGCTATATGCTGCACCATACCGCCTCGAAGGAGTCGCACTCCAATCAAAATGCAAAAGGATGAACATTCCATCCAAAACTTGACTCTGCTTAACTCCCAACGTTTTACGGAGTACATGAGAAACAAACTCAAGCACTACCCAACAAGTTCAAGTAAGTTCAACACTTGTAAAATTGTGCTTCATTGAAATTCCTAAGGGGCAACTCCGCCTTCTTACGGAATACTATTTCATTGAAATTCCTAAGGGGCTACTCCGCCTTCTTACGGAATCTATTCATGGAAATTCCTAAGACGCCACGCCGCCTTCTTACGGAATCCATTTCATTGAAATTCCTAAGAGGCCACGCCGCCTCCTTACGGAATCCAATTCCCTTTAAATTCCTAAGAGGCCACTCCGCCTTCTTACGGAATACTATTTCATTGAAATTCCTAAGGGGCTACTCCGCCTTCTTACGGAATCTATTCATGGAAATTCCTAAGACGCCACGCCGCCTTCTTACGGAATCCATTTCATTAAAATTCCTAAGGGGCTACTCCGCCTTCTTACGGAATCTATTCATGGAAATTCCTAAGACGCCACGCCGCCTTCTTACGGAATCCATTTCATTAAAATTCCTAAGGGGCTACTCCGCCTTCTTACGGAATCTATTCATGGAAATTCCTAAGAGGCCACGCCGCCTCCTTACGGAATCCAATTCCCTTTAAATTCCTAAGAGGCCACTCCGCCTTCTTACGGAATCTATTTCATTGAAATTCCTAAGAGGCCACGCCGCCTTCTTACGGAATCCATTTCATTAAAATTCCTAAGAGGCCACTCCGCCTTCTTAACGGAATCTATTCCTTGGAAATTCCTAAGAGGCTACTACGCCTCACTATTAAAATCATTTCAACGAAATTCCCACGAGGTTACTACGCCTCACTGTTGAAATTACTTCAGTTAAATTCTCAAAAAGGCCATTCCGCCTCGTTATACTTAGTCATATTTCATTAAGTCCTCAGATAAATATTCCGCCTTCTCAATATCATTATACAAGGCATAAATACGACGGACTTAAACACTACATCTATGAACAAGTATACATTTGCAGGAAATATACTTTATTAATATTGTCAAGAATTGATAAAAGTCCAGAGCCTATCCTGGAACAAGGCAATATTAACAAAATTCAAAAAATAAAAGCTGGCGAAAGGTCTCAGGAGCTGGTCTTTAAGGGTTGGACGGCGTCCCTTCTTGTTGGACAGAGGTGGCTTGACCATCACCAGGTTTGCTTAAACTCTGAGAGGGAGGCAAGTCCGCCAAAACATATTCGTCATTGGGCGCAGGAGCATGACCCCCTTGAACAGGCACCATCAATTCTCCATGGATGAATTCATAATAAGGATGAATGCCTGTGGTGGTTAGAGCAACACCTGGATTGCGGTAACGGAGTTGACGAACAGCCATGCTGAAAGCATCATCAATCGCTGCCTCAGCCGCATCCAGCGTGGATTGTAAATCCTTGTCAAGCTTTTCATTGACGGCCTCAGAGGTAGCTTTTTCAGCTTGCAACACTTCAACCTGTTTTTCAAGGTTAGTGTACGCAGTAGCTGCTTGGTCTAACTCCGCCACCCAGGTATCTTCAGCAGTGGCCTTATCAAGTTCAAGAAAAATCAACCTCTGCTGGAGCTCACTTGCATCCTCGCCCAATTTTTGTTTCTGCTGAATTAAATCTGAAATCTGTTGTTTTAGCAGATTATTGTCAGCCCTCACCTGGGTCAGGCCACTCACCTCCTCGCCCAGTTTTTTGTTTTGCTCTTTTAAGCCGGAGACCTGCTTCTCCAGCAAAGCTTTATCAGCTCTCACCCGAGCCAGCTCCTCCTCCAGCTTTTTGGTGTTGGCATCGGCGGTGTCCAGATGCTTGTCCTTGGCCTTGATCACCTCGGACAACTGCTCATTGTCATGCTCCAAGCTACGAATCTTTTCCACTGACTCGTGGTAAGACGCTTGGAACATGTTCGCCTCAGCAGCAACCTCAGCTATCCGGGGAACAGAAGCCAAGAAACCATCTAATTCAGAAAGGTGCCACCTCGCAGCTGCGGCAGCCTCCGGTACCTCCTCGAAGTCGATGTCGGGGCGGAGAATGAATTCTGGGTCACGCCTCTCTGACTGGCGGAATCCCGTATTTGTAAAGTATAAGAAGGGATTCAAGCGAGACCCCGCCTCAGGCAAAGAAACAAGCCGCCTAGATGTTTCCCCTGGTACATCAATGGGAAAAACGGCCGTCCTTCGGGCGGTCAAGCTCAAGGCGGGATCCTCAGACGGGCGGACTGGGGAGATTTGAATTCCCTCTGTCTGGTCCCCCATTTCCTGGCCAGAAGCAGCTTGAAGTCCCTCCGCTTGCTCCCCCTCGATATCTTCTTCGAAAATGCCTTCGGCTCCGCCCATATCAGCAGAAGTACCCACAACAGGTACTTCCGGAGTCTCCTCCAAATCAATGGCGGCATCGATTGATGTCCCCGCCTCAACCCTTTTCTTGCCCTTGGTCCTCCTTCTTTGCAAAGGCTGGAGGTCTATTTCCTCTTCTTCTTCTTCAGCAGCTTCTGGTTCTTGGCGTTTTTTAGAACGCCTTTCAACAGTAGCTGCTGAAGATCCTGCACCACCTTCAAAATTTGCTATGTTGGTGGAGGCAGGGAAGGGAAGGGTCTTTGTGAGAGCAGCAGTCAAACTCCTCCTGGGCTGCACATTATTCTCCGCGTTCCTTTCCCTGCGGCTCATTTGCATCTGCTTAATACGGTCCATCCCAGGGAACTCCGCGATTTCTCCTGCAAAATAACAAGATGAAGATTCAGTTAGAAAATGCAAGGTAGAGGAAACACTCAATCACATTGCAAATTGTTCATAATATTACTCAAATATCCTTGAGCATCCCGCCCAAGCAGCCTTCGGCAAAGAATCAGCTTGTGGATGGAGTTGTACTCCTTCAAAATCCGGAGTACTTCCACAGACGCCGCCGATAGAGCACCCTCTTCAACCTCATACGCTCGTTTGGTTAAGAGAAAATGCTCATGCGTCCATGCCACTGGGAATTTGTCAACACCCTCCTTATTCCGCCAAAAGACAGGTTTGCCCTTCCTGACGGATACCTTCACGAAACTCATCCTGAAATGAAGTCCGCCTTCTTTGGCGGAGTCAGCAAACGCCTTAAAATTCAAAATCTTTGGCTCCGCCCGGAGAGTCACAAAACCCATGCCGCCGGTTTTCGTATTTACTCTCCTCATAATGCGGCAGAAGGAGAAAAACAACGCCACCGTAGGCGTAAACCCCAAATGTTCAGCCATCACCTCAAAACTGCGAACTATTCCCCAACCATTCGGATGCAGCTGGGAAGGGGCACAATCCAAAAACCTAAGCACACCCATCTGGAATTGATTCAATGGGAAGCGCACCCCTAACTGGGTGAACAGAATATCGTACATATATATGGTACGATTATCCTGAGGACGATGGCAGACCCGTTCATACGTCTTGGGTGAACGGACGATGAACCTATCCTCATATTTCTCGTCCTTCCATACCGGAACAGGCAACTCCACTACCCCTCCGCTTGTCGTCGCATGTCGAGAGGAAGCATCCTTGACATCTTCCTCAACCCAACAGTAAGGGTCATTCTCGAGTGTTTTCTCCCAATCCAACCCATGCAATACAACATTTCTGCACTCTGCCATAGTCAGCACTTGTGTATGGGAAACACCTCCTGACACAAATGAATGTACAGCATTACTAAAGTACTCCACGCTGCTATAAAACGTCGAGTCCCTCCCAGTATAAAAAGCATCATCTCCACTCTCAATGTCAGAAAACATGGGACGAACAGAAACCCTAGAACGTGACCCTGCCCTCTTTCCTCTCATCTTCCTTTTTACAAACACACAATAAGGGGAAACAAAGCTAACCCAAAGGAAATGAAGAAGCAAAGAAGAAGAAGAAGCAAATACCTTAAGCTTCTGAAAGATAGAAGAACTCCAAACACCAGTGAACTTGCAAAAGAATAGCAAAAACACTTTCAGCAAACAAATACGAACAGAGAGATGAAGCAAAACATTCCCCTTCTGAGAGTTTACCTATTTATAGGCATGGCTTGGGGGGAAAATAAGCGAATCCTCAGAAATTTCGAAGATGTGTTTGCAGCCGTTAGATGAATCTCGTCGACGGTTCTAAAATTGAAACATGCGATTACAACCGTTGGATTTACCCCACTGACGGTTCCTTTTTTACTGAAATCAATAGATATATCTAAGGGCAGGTATTTCATGGGCCACGTTTTCAAAATCCAAGGCCCACGGTAATAACCTCGAAAACGGTTCTCAATTGCCATCACGCGCATTTATGTCCCATCATTAGAATGGCAACCGTTACGAGGGCATACGTGGCAATAGGAGACTGAAGAACAAAAAAACGTGGTTTCGAGGCGCATTAATGACAGGCGTGACAAGTGATGACAGCTAATAAATGCACGAAAGCACTTGTCCACAAATCCTGAACTGGCAAATGCCGCCTAAACCCATGCCTACAAAAGCTAAACTTAAGTGTTGTAGCTTATTAAAGTGACTCCGCCAGTCACTATAACAAGCTAGGGGGCATATGATCCGGTCCTAACACCGGCCCCCAAGAGCATGGCTTCAATGCCCTGCCAGATCAGCATTTGGAATAAAGAGAAGTATTTTTCAAATACACTACAAATACAATACGGGGTGCACACCGCCAGGGCAAGTAACGCCGCCAAGGTTCATAACTCCGCCCAGGCACGTTACCCCGCCAAGGAACGTAACTCCGCCCAGGCATGTTACTCCGTCAAGGAATGTAACCTCGCCAAAGTTGTTACTCCGCCAAGCCATAGGCTCAACTCAGGCGGAATACTGAATTTCCCACACTGCGTAGCGAGCCCATACTCACAACCCCGGCACGAGATTGACTCTGTCTTGAGAGGTTAATAATGGGAATCACGCTGTCACGCATAAAGGGAAATAACAATAAAATATTAAAGCACTAACGCTTTCCAGACAAGTTGTGATACCTACTACAATAATGGTGCTAGTAAACGGCGCAGGGACCCACTACCTTTTCAGCATTATGCCTGGAGACAAGGAGCGGGTCCTACCAATAATGCAGCACCCGTGACAGGTATATAAACCTCTCTTGAAAAGGTATAAGGGATCTTTTTCCCATTCTCTGAACCTTACACTCTATTACTTGCATAATCTTCTCTGATTATCTTTCTAAGTCTCTAAGTATTCTGAGATACTGACTTGAGCGTCGGAGAACGATTGCAGGTACCATCCCTAATTGGGTCAAGGCAAATCAGATCCCGTCAGGCGGACTGTGACACCGCCCCGAAGTACATTATACTCCGCCTCAACATACGAAGACTCTTTGTATTTACATTTATACATACATTGCTTTGTATCAAAACACACTTACATGTATATTTTGAGTTGTTCTACAAGCACACTTCTACACCCCCTGTAAAGAACAGTTCAACTGGTAAGCTTCTAAAATCACTGCTATGGTTATAATTCCCAATAGCATCCAACTGATGAAATTTTTGTTCATGGTGGTTTAAGGATATTGCAAAATAGCAATTTATAGCAGCATGTCCTGAATCACCACAAATACAACAATAAAGGTCAGTAGCACCTGTTAAGAATTCCATAACAGACCAAGATCAAGGGTGATCTTTGAAAATAAAAATAAAAATAAATAACTAGAAATAAAACAAACTAAAAATAAAAATATTAACAAGTATGATCTAATCGAATTTCAATATTGCCGATATTTGAGGGACAACAGTCCCCGGCAACGGCGCCAAAAACTTGACAGGGCCCGCAAGCGCACGGGTTATGTCGCGTAATATAAAAGATTATCGTTCTCCACAGGGACTGTGTTCAAAGTACCAGCATATTGAAATTTAATTATCCACACAATTGATTTTTTTAATATTTTTGTAAAATAAAACACAATTTAAAAATCCAAATTTAGAAACAAAATTTACTTGATACTTAAAAAAATCAGAGTTGAGAGTATCTTGGGATTTCAGGGGATCAAGACTCTATTTTATGTTAATGAATTTTAACTTTTCATAAATAAGAATCGAATTAAGTTTTCCAAGGCGAATTTTCCAAAAGCTAATTAATATGTTCCTCTCGGAATCCTATTAATGTACCTAACCTATGGAAAGCGCTGCTTAATCCTCAGAAAGGCCCATTATCGTTTTATGAAAATCCCTTTTATTTCCTCAAAAGAATTTTGATTACTTTCACGGTTTTACCGAGGTCACATAAAGCATTTCAAAAATCTTAGGTTTAGTTCAAAGCTTTCTGGTAAAAATAAATCTCTCGATTCTATTTATTACCTAAACTTACTAATATACCCGTAAGTATACAGTTTTATCATTTAGATTCTTGTTGGGAATTACTAAAAGCATTAAGCACAATTGAACTAAATGGAAAACAGAAATTTATTTAATTCCAAGTCAAAATAACATTAAAATAAAATATTATCATACCCCCTTTATCCCAAGATAATTAATTTAGCTACTCATGAAATAATTTAAATTCATGTAAATAATGGAAAAATAAAACATACAAGACATGGTAAAAATAAAGACTTACGGGTTTCTCCAAAAGCTCAGAATAATTTACCACTGTATTTCCTTGTTGCAATAATTTCTCCACCAATTACAAATTTAAATTCTCACTTTTACAGCCCTCACACTCTTACAAAATAAAAGAAGGAAAAGAAAATAAAAAGAAAGAGAAGAAAACGGACAGAGAAAGAAAAAATGGAAAAGAAGAAAACTAAAGAGAAAACGAAGAAAGGAAATCTGATGTGGTTGATGGAAGTGATTATTTTTTTGCTCCTGGTTGCTCTTCCTTTTATAGGCGAATGGATGAATGAATCCAGCTAAGGAAAACGCGTTTAATTTGCAAGTGGAAGAAACTTTCGGTGCATGTGAATTCCAGCTGTGCCAACTTGTTTCCAATCTGCATATTTTAATATATCCAATAATTCGGTGCTTGGATTTTAGTGAAGATCGGTGCAGAATAAAGAAATTCAGAGTGGAAAAACGTTATTCTCCCACAAATCCGAGTGAAAGCTTGCTGGAGGGTGATTTGCTGAGTACTGGATGGTGTGTTGGTTGCTGGGCGTTGTTGGTTTGTATGTGGCAGGTATGGTGATATGAGGGACAGTGGAGTTGCTGGACGGTGTGGTGGATGGAGCTGGTGTTGCTGGGCGGTGTTCAATTGATCTGGTGTTGGGCCTGTGAAGAGTCTGGGCGGTGTGGAGAGTACTGCTGGACGGTGTTGTGGTTTAAGAGTCTGGGCGGTGTTGTGGTTTGAGAGTCTGGGCGGAGTTGAGAGGGTTACTGGGCGGTGTTATGTATTAGAAGAAGAAAGGGAGACGGTGTTGGGAAGTTGGGCGGTGTGTGAAGTGAGGACGGTTGGGCGGTGTTGAGAGGTGAGGACGGTTGGGCGGTGTTGAGAGGTGAGGACGGTTGGGCGGAGTTGAGAGTGTTGGAAAGGAAAGGAGTATGGGTTGTTGGGCGGTGTGGAGTATTGGAAAGGAGAGGTGAAGTGGGACGGTGTGTGGTATAGATTAGAAGGGGACAGCGGATAGGGAATGGGACGGTGTTGTTGATGGAAAGGAGAGGAGTCTGGTTGGGTGAAGAATCTAGGCGGTGTCATGGATTAGGAGCTTGGGCGGTGTCATGGATTAGGAGCTTGGGCGGTGTCATGAATTAGGAGCTTGGGCGGTGTCATGGATTAGGAACTTGGGCGGTGTCATGGATTAGGAACTTGGGCGGTGTTGGTTGGGGAAAAGTCTGGGCGGTGTTCTGGATTGAGGACGGAGTTTGTGGAGTAGGTCGGTTTTCTCTTGTTTTTGACCCTTTATTTCCTTAATTCCTGCAAAATAACATACCCAAGTAGAATAGAGTGGAAAGAGAGCAAAAATCGCAATAAATAAAGGAAATACAGTGGACAATGACTAAAATCCTAAGCAAACTAGATCTTATTTATTATATTAAAAAGCACTTATCAAAATACTCCAAACCAAAACATTGCTTGTCCTCAAGCATTCACCATATTCACAAGATAAAATACAGAAAACACTAAACTTAATAAACTAAGGAATCCAAAATAGAGAAACAGATTTATTCAAATGCCAATTTTTATTTACTTATGTGAATCGAATTTCAATGTCAAGACTTGAGATACTCTTCTCACAATTTTCACTCAAGTGTTTCAAGGTTTGTGTATCTCTCAAATCATCATAGTCAAAAAAAACATTACCATAAGCTTGTTAATAAACCAGAAACTCCACAGTTTAAATAGAAAATATGTCAAAGTCTAAAGGTCTTTCAAAGGTTGTAATGTGGCCTTGGGTTGTATTGTCAAGGTAGGAATTTCAAGAAAAATGGAATACAAAAGGGCTTTAATAGTCATGAATGATTCAAATCACCATTATAAATTTAACAGAGCAAATTTTTGAACTTTTATGGGCTTTTTGGAATTCATTCAGTATCATCCTTCTGATTTTCTTTTTCTTTTTCTTGCTTTTCTTTGCATCCAATACCATATTTTTCTTAAGCCCCTTTTTTTTTTTTATTTGCTCCACTAAATTTCCAACTTTTTCACCATTATAGAGGATATTAGTCAATGAAAGGTTTCAAAGAAAAATTTTCACTTTCAGGCTCAAAAGGGACAACTAGGGGTCAAATTATGCAAAATTCTGAGGCTTAAGAATAAGACCTAATTGTGCCTTTATCATTCTAAGACATATAATCAAAAACCATTTTGAATCGGTTGAAAAACAAGTTCTAGAATATTAATGACTATGAGATTCACTCAATCAAGAAAATATGGGTTTTGAAAATTTGTTTGATAGATAACCCATTTTGGCTCAAGTCTCACAGTGGAAAATCTTTCAAAGAAAATTTTAATCACATAAGGTTCATTTAAGCATTTATTTGGCATTTAAACAATTAAATTTTGAAAATTTTACTCAAAATTTTGGGGTCCTTAGATACTTTAGCCTTGTGTTCAAAGTAAATTTATCATGCAATCATGGTAAATTACAAGATTACAAACAAGGAAAACACACATGCAAAATAACAATCACACAACGTAAACAAAACAGTTAAGTTTTCTTACTTACCACCCCAAACCAGAATTTGACATTGTCCTCAATGTTAAAATGGATGATAAAAGGATAAGAAAACTTACCTGGAATAACCCCAAACTAGCATCTGACATAGTTGGTTTTTTTTTTTTTTTAGAATTTATTTATTAAAGATATGAGGTTACCTCCCCACAAGTGCTAAGTTTTAAGTCTTCAGCCAGACTTTTTTGAACCAGCTTCAGCTATATAATTCATACCTGAACACAGGTTTTAATGGTCTGAATTCTACCTTAGGGATCAGTTCTCTTTGAGCCAAAAAATCACAGAAGTGTGTTTTTGAAATGCCTGAAAAGTCATAAGATAAAACAGATTCAAGTGGATCAAGAGGGAGGTTTTGGATTGCCTCTTTCTCTACCACTTGGTCAATAAAATCTATTTCAAACATAACAAAGTTAACAGGTATGTAAAATTTTCCTACCTTGATAGGAATAACCTCTAAAATACCTGGATTCTGAAGCTTGGGCAGTACCTTCTTTTGGATCAGTGTACTGCTCTCCTCAATTATCGGATGAGATAGAGACTCATCAAATTTCTTCTCTTCCTTAGCTTCTTCTTTAGTTATGCCAACCGGATCATCATAATGAGTATCACTCCTAAGAGTGATGTCCATGGTGTGGTTAGATGGTCCTACCTCAAGTTTTACAGAAAATGTTTCTGGTGTTTTCATAGAAAAAGAGGTTTGTTGGACAATTTGATTTTCCAAAATTTTGTTATGGGTGGCCAGAGAGTCCACCTTTGAAGCTAAGGTTTTTATGGCATTTGAGAACTCTTCATTTCGTTTTTCTTGGGTGCTTACAAAATTTTCCATCAGTATTTCAAGTTTGGATTTTTGTGGAGGATAGTTTTGGAATACTGGTAAGCTTCTAAAATCACTGCTATGGTTATAATTCCCAATAGCATCCAACTGATGAAATTTTTGTTCATGGTGGTTTAAGGATATTGCAAAATAGCAATTTATAGCAGCATGTCCTGAATCACCACAAATACAACAATAAAGGTCAGTAGCACCTGTTAAGAATTCCATAACAGACCAAGATCAAGGGTGATCTTTGAAAATAAAAATAAAAATAAATAACTAGAAATAAAACAAACTAAAAATAAAAATATTAACAAGTATGATCTAATCGAATTTCAATATTGCCGATATTTGAGGGACAACAGTCCCCGGTAACGGCGCCAAAAACTTGACAGGGCCCGCAAGCGCACGGGTTATGTCGCGTAATATAAAAGATTATCGTTCTCCACAGGGACTGTGTTCAAAGTACCAGCATATTGAAATTTAATTATCCACACAATTGATTTTTTTAATATTTTTGTAAAATAAAACACAATTTAAAAATCCAAATTTAGAAACAAAATTTACTTGATACTTAAAAAAATCAGAGTTGAGAGTATCTTGGGATTTCAGGGGATCAAGACTCTATTTTATGTTAATGAATTTTAACTTTTCATAAATAAGAATCGAATTAAGTTTTCCAAGGCGAATTTTCCAAAAGCTAATTAATATGTTCTTCTCGGAATCCTATTAATGTACCTAACCTATGGAATGCGCTGCTTAATCCTCAGAAAGGCCCATTATCATTTTATGAAAATCCCTTTTATTTCCTCAAAAGAATTTTGATTACTTTCACGGTTTTACCGAGGTCACATAAAGCATTTCAAAAATCTTAGGTTTAGTTCAAAGCTTTCTGGTAAAAATAAATCTCTCGATTCTATTTATTACCTAAACTTACTAATATACCCGTAAGTATACAGTTTTATCATTTAGATTCTTGTTGGGAATTACTAAAAGCATTAAGCACAATTGAACTAAATGGAAAACAGAAATTTATTTAATTCCAAGTCAAAATAACATTAAAATAAAATATTATCATACCCCCTTTATCCCAAGATAATTAATTTAGCTACTCATGAAATAATTTAAATTCATGTAAATAATGGAAAAATAAAACATACAAGACATGGTAAAAATAAAGACTTACGGGTTTCTCCAAAAGCTCAGAATAATTTACCACTGTATTTCCTTGTTGCAATAATTTCTCCACCAATTACAAATTTAAATTCTCACTTTTACAGCCCTCACACTCTTACAAAATAAAAGAAGGAAAAGAAAATAAAAAGAAAGAGAAGAAAACGGACAGAGAAAGAAAAAATGGAAAAGAAGAAAACTAAAGAGAAAACGAAGAAAGGAAATCTGATGTGGTTGATGGAAGTGATTATTTTTTTGCTCCTAGTTGCTCTTCCTTTTATAGGCGAATGGATGAATGAATCCAGCTAAGGAAAACGCGTTTAATTTGCAAGTGGAAGAAACTTTCGGTGCATGTGAATTCCAGCTGTGCCAACTTGTTTCCAATCTGCATATTTTAATATATCCAATAATTCGGTGCTTGGATTTTAGTGAAGATCGGTGCAGAATAAAGAAATTCAGAGTGGAAAAACGTTATTCTCCCACAAATCCGAGTGAAAGCTTGCTGGAGGGTGATTTGCTGAGTACTGGACGGTGTGTTGGTTGCTGGGCGTTGTTGGTTTGTATATGGCAGGTATGGTGATATGAGGGACAGTGGAGTTGCTGGACGGTGTGGTGGATGGAGCTGGTGTTGCTGGGCGGTGTTCAATTGATCTGGTGTTGGGCCTGTGAAGAGTCTGGGCGGTGTGGAGAGTACTGCTGGACGGTGTTGTGGTTTAAGAGTCTGGGCGGTGTTGTGGTTTGAGAGTCTGGGCGGAGTTGAGAGGGTTACTGGGCGGTGTTATGTATTAGAAGAAGAAAGGGAGACGGTGTTGGGAAGTTGGGCGGTGTGTGAAGTGAGGACGGTTGGGCGGTGTTGAGAGGTGAGGACGGTTGGGCGGTGTTGAGAGGTGAGGACGGTTGGGCGGAGTTGAGAGTGTTGGAAAGGAAAGGAGTATGGGTTGTTGGGCGGTGTGGAGTATTGGAAAGGAGAGGTGAAGTGGGACGGTGTGTGGTATAGATTAGAAGGGGACAGCGGATAGGGAATGGGACGGTGTTGTTGATGGAAAGGAGAGGAGTCTGGTTGGGTGAAGAATCTAGGCGGTGTCATGGATTAGGAGCTTGGGCGGTGTCATGGATTAGGAGCTTGGGCGGTGTCATGAATTAGGAGCTTGGGCGGTGTCATGGATTAGGAACTTGGGCGGTGTCATGGATTAGGAACTTGGGCGGTGTTGGTTGGGGAAAAGTCTGGGCGGTGTTCTGGATTGAGGACGGAGTTTGTGGAGTAGGTCGGTTTTCTCTTGTTTTTGACCCTTTATTTCCTTAATTCCTGCAAAATAACATACCCAAGTAGAATAGAGTGGAAAGAGAGCAAAAATCACAATAAATAAAGGAAATACAGTGGACAATGACTAAAATCCTAAGCAAACTAGATCTTATTTATTATATTAAAAAGCACTTATCAGATGCTTAGTGGGATCAGTCTCTCCATTATACTTTCTGATAGAGAGGGGCTGAGTCGTTTGCAGATGTTTAGGAATATATACACTCATAAGCCTCCTTAAAAAAGGAACGTTGAGCCTGTATATTCCAGGGGATGCTGCAATTGGCTCCCTCCTTCTTCCACTGACTCTATCACCAGAGTCATGGGTATGATCCTTCCCTTCGTATGTGGGAATCTTTGAATATTGGAGAGTCATGGACTGTTCTCCTTTAGTTGTATGGTGAGTATCCCTTGTGTGGGATGACTCTTTATCCTTGTTTTGTCTCCTTTCTTTTCACAACTCAGCAAGTTCTTTCCTGAGTTGGTTGATCAATTCATCACGAGGATCGGGGTTAGTAACTGGAACCATTTTCCTCGAACTTCCTCCTGGCAAATCATAAGCTAAGTGTCTATTAACTGGTTACTCCTGGGTAGTGATATCCTCCACATACCCATCTTGCACGTTTCTTCCATTGCCTTCCATGATAAAAGATGAGACTTCGAAAGTGAAAAGTGGGTATAACTTTAACGGGTCCCACTGGGCATGCCAATGAACTGGTCTGAACCGGGGTCAACAATCCGATGTGGGACCAGCCATAAGAGTCAATGGTTGACTAGGATTGGACATTGATTCTGTGAGTATCCAGTCTATGTATCCAGTATCCCAATAAGAGGAGACCGGTCGTGACGTCTTGGATATCCTTCACACCGTCCTTGCGTGTTGGTGTGGGCGAAAGGTGGTGCCACCTACGAAGATTCTCCAATGCTCAAGTCAATGATTATATCCCAGAGAAAAGGAATAGCATAGAGTGATAAACGATAGCTTAATAAGTTCGCCCCCCTTTAGAGAAAACTTAAGAAAGTTCTTATTCCTGATTGGCTCGTTTTACGAGGATCCAATAGTGGTATAACCACCAACCTCCACTATGTGGATAAATGATTATTTAATATACACCTACCAGCATGATTGGAGCAAGTGGCAATTTTATAAGTGAGAGTGGAGAATGTGGGGCTGGATTTAGGGGACAAGATACTCATTTCCAGGAGCAGATTTTGGCTCGTAGTATGGAAAATGGGATCTTAGTTGTTATCCTTTTAACAACACCTATTATCTTCCATCGAGTAGCATGTATGTATCCGGTGTGTTTAGTGTTATCCTGGATAGACCGATATAGGGAGAACGCCTGATATGGATTTATAGTCCGGATATATACCTATCACACCGGTGACACGTTAAGGAATGGTCAAATGACGTTCATGTATATACTGTAGTACAGATACCGGTATCTAGACCGGATCACTTGTATCAGGTGATATACCCACAATTCATGTAATGACAATTTCCATTTTTTATGCAATATTTGTCTAAGTCATATGTTTATTATATTCCAGAATTACCTTTTGTATATAGACTTTGTACCTATTTGGGAAAAAGTTAGAGCTCTGTTCCATTTTGTAAACCAAGCTTTTTAAAACGTGTTCCATTATCGTGCGTTTGGGTGACCAAAAGATTCTCATTCCGATATCTCCGTTAGCAACTTCTGAACTACGTTATCCAGTGGCTGGACCATTCTTCCCATTCCAAAGCTCCGTTTGCTTTTGTGTTGCTATTGTCAATTTCACCCTTGCCTTTGGTGTGATTTTTGGCTTCGCAAAGCAGAGATCGAAGTGGATCACCACAGGTATGGCTCTCCCCCTCACTGTTTTATTTTGTATACATTTCTTGGTGGCTTGTGGTGGTGGATCTGGTTCATGGACCGTTGGACAAGATCAGAGGCGTGTCGTGTGGTGGCGTGGGTATGATTTCGCAGTGGTTGTGGACAGCCGCGGGAATGGAGGTTGTGGGCAGTCGTGGGAGTGGAGGTTATATGCAGCTGCAGGAGTGGATGAGGTTGGCAGCGGCGGACGTGGATGGGCTTGGCAGCGAGAGTGGAGTGGATGGTGGGTTTGGGGTAGTTGCAGAAGATGGTACACCGGTGGGGATTTTTGGCTTGATGTACTGTAACTAAAGGAGGATGTGATGGTGGTCATTGGTTTAGGGTGGTGGTGCATGGATGATGGAATTAATGGCCAACATTGCTTTTGATCAAGGGTGCATGGGTGTGGACTGAAAAATATGGACCATGTTAACTTTTTATATGTAAAAAAATATATTTAATATATAATTAATATATATATATATTTAATATTTTTAAATTATAGTTGCAATATATATAAATATTTATATATACATATTTATAATAATATATATTTATTATTTATTATTAATAATAAATATTTCTTATTTTGTTAATCAAATTATAAATGGTAACTTTTAATATTTAATTGTTAACATTATTTAAAAAAATACTACATTACCACTCTTTTTACTAATACCCTTTTTAGTAATTTTACCCTCAAATTTCATTTTCTAAACCAAGGTTATCTAAACTTTTTCCACCCAAACACAATCACTACTTTTCAACTCACTTTTACCACAAACTATCCAAACACAAATCATTGTTTTCAAAACCCCAGTTTCCCAAACCACTATTTCTAAACCTCAATTTTCTAAACCCCGTTTCACAAACCTTACTCTAACTTTTAAACAAACGGACCCTTTATCACCTAGGAAAAATGATAAAACCTCCTTGGACATTAGCATTGTAACTAATTAGCGCATTTAAGCGATTACGTGAGGTGATAAGAAATGTCGTTCTTGTTGTTTGACTAGTTATGCTTATATCAAATAATGAGTCTTTCTCCTTATCGAGGCTCATACTAATCATGTTTATATCAAATGATTAATCTTACTACTCATTAGGGTGCAACTAGTTGTGCTTATATTGGGTAACTAGCCTTGGCACTCGTTGAGGCCAAAATGCTAATCAGATTCATATCGAGTAACTAGCTTTATATAGTTATGGCAATCAATGGAGCTTTTACTATCTCATTTAGCTAACACCGCTCGGATGGGATTTGGGGTAAATGGTAATCCCTCACATTGATATCATCTTGTAAGAATTTGAAAAATTAATAGGCATAAGCATTCATGAAATTTTTCTATCATTGATTGAATATAAGGGTGTTTGCTACACAAATATTTTTTTGAATCCTAAGAATTATGTTTCCTAGGAATCATATTTTTTTGGGAGTTATATTTTTTAGGAATGTTATAAATATGTTTCGTATGATTAAAATGTTATAGGAAAAATTACCCGGATCTTTAAAATTTTGACCACTCTCATATTTTTGATAATTTTGGATGATGATTTAATATACAAGTACCTAGGACATATTTGTATTTTTAATTATAAAAAACTGTCAGACTAGGTGGGAACTAAGATTCCCACCCCTTTTGGTGGGAATTATTAATAAAAATAAATTCCTAATTTTTTTTAAAACGATTACATAAAACATGGGAATAGAAAATTCCTAAGTTACAGTTCCTAAGAATCAGAAAAAGATCCATGTGTCAAACGTCTCCATGCATTGAGCTATACCAGAGCATGCCTCATTAAAACCTCCTCAAGAAAAATCCATCGGGAAAAACCCTAAGGTAGGAAAAAGAGTACATGTTTTCTTTATACTGGCTAGCTATAATTAACTCTTAAGTTTAAAACATTCCACTTGTTCTTGACAGGCTCGCCTTCAAGGGTTTCCAAATGGTATGCTCCTGCTGAGGTGACTTTGGTTACCGTATATGGTTCTTCCAAATTGGGAGCAAGCTTTCTATGGTTTTGACTTTGGTTACCGTATATCCGATGGTGGGATGGTCAGTCTATGGTGACTCATTTTGACGTTTTAGAAACTTTTCCTGAAGAAGCCGAAGCTTGATTCAGACTCTATCATCCCTGTTTTTCCATTAGTTGGTTTCCTCAAAAATCGCTTTAAAACCCGACCCGAGCACCTTCAGTGTTTTGGACCCAACTTTGGCATACGACCTTAGAATCAAATGATTTTTATCTCAATCTCTTTGTTTTGAAAAGATCTCCAATCTTTATTTATAGCCTTGAACTCCGATTCTCACTCTGTCAACCTCAAAATCAAAGATTAAGAACGTTCACCTCAAAATTCCAATGTTTGGACTTTTTCCCTGCACATGGTTTAGAAAAAAATTCATAACTCTCTTATGCAACCTTTGATTTGTGTAAAATTGCTGTCAAAATCTCCATAACAAAATTATCTACATTTTTTGTGAAGACATCAAAGGCCAAATCCTTCTAGATCGGTACATTTTAATGTATCTTTGCAACCCCTTGGCTGTTTCGTTTCAATGCTGGCAGTCTTTGGAAAATTCACATATCTCCTTCGTCCAGTGCTTGAATCACTCCATTGTTTTTGCTATAGATTTTTATCATAGACCTATACAATGTTAATGAACGGCAAAAAACCAAATTCTCAAAGGAGAATTAATGGTGAATTTATTTCCAAAGACGTAGCTGATTTGGGAAGCTCTTGGAGCACCCTATCGTAAATCGGGTATATCTCGGGCTACCAAGCTTGGATCATCACAAATAATATATCAAATTAAATAGAAACAAAAGATCTAAAAACTTAATAAAGGGCTTCAAATCTAATTTTTGCTCCATGAATCCTAGAAATTAAAATACCATACTGATTCATGTTTTCCTATTGGCAGCTTGTACTATGTTCAGTATTTTTTACGTTTCACATTCGTTTGACCATGAAATCAAACGATTCTTTTGCCAAAATTTTCTTAACTCAATTCCCTACAACTTTGATAAAGTACATGAAGTTAAAATCCTCACCAATTTTTCCCAAAAAATTAATATTTTCAAGAAACAATAATCCCGTCACAACTTTGCACTACTTTCGTATTTGGGCCATAACTCTCTCATTTCTTAATGAAAATTTTTATGGCATATATTAATTTAAAGATAAGAAAAAGGTATACAATTCTTATGGTGGGCCCTTTTCCAAATTTGGCCCATATCATCCCTTAGAAACTTGAAAAAGTGGATGTCCCTAGTTGTGCCACACCAGCCTTCATGCAACATGAGCCAATCAACTTGCAACACCAATGGGCACTTGTCTCCTTCACCCTAACTCCTTGCTCAGCCAGAATACCACATGTCCTCTTCTCCCTAACTTCTTCTCTTGCAAGGATTTATAACTTTTTTGACAAGTTATCACCATGCCATGCACCATAATATGCCTCCATGAAGAGTATGCATGTATTATGCCATACCATGTATTATGTCACACCATTCATTAAAATTGTCATGCTTCCCTTCTCATTCACGTTTAGAATTTCAAGTTAAAAGCTAAAGACTTTAACACATTCCATTCTTTTATTACACCATGCCTTATGCCATATACATGATGCCTTCACTTCATCCAACACACTTCCCACTAACTCTCCTTCCTTCTCATAACAACCATCACTTGCTTTCTTTTTCTAAAAAAATTCTAGCAGCTACCATTTCCAATCCTTCTTAATTATTTTTACAATGTATTCCTTTTCCCCTCATCCAAATTGCAATGTCCAAGACACACCACCATTCCACTTCTCTCTCGGCAACACTATACTCCCACAACATCAACCACAAATTCAACTCCTCTCTTTCCTTTTTCACTCAAACTGTGGCATCACCTCACCAAATTATCCTTTAACTTCTTCATTCCTCTTCTTCAAAAAATCCAAAATTTTACAGCTAGACTCTTCTCTTGCATCACCATTTATGATCATAAGTCTCTTTGGCAAAGGTAAACAAGGTTTTCAAATTTTGACTCTTGGCTCATGATCCTTTCAATCCTCTTAAAATTCTAAATTTTTGCATGGGTGTTCTTGTTGGTTTCTTTTGAAAACCATGACCCTCTTTTCCTTAGATGAAGTTGCATATGTTGTTTAAGGTACCAGGGACGATCGATGATGATTGGCCGCGATCAGCGACAAACGGTGGAAAATATAGAGTAAATGATGAATCTTCAGTAAACGATCTTTTGGTTTTGAATAATTTCATGGCTGTTAGTGATAACTCAAAAATATCTATTCTTGGCTGGGCCTTGATAACTCAAAAATACATGCATGTTAGTTTCTAGTGTCCCGGATGTAACACCCCCTTATATACACGAGACATATATCTATTCTTCTTGCTCTTTTTTTTTAAAGAAAGATATACCTATTTATCACTTCTTATCTCGTGTATACAAGGACGTATATACATCTAATTTTCTTTGAATTTTGAAAGTAAAAAGTTTTAAATTATTCATAATGATAAAATGAACTTTCAGAAAATCATAAGTGATCAAAGATTATAGTATCATATCTAAAGAATAAGATTTATTAAAGTTTAACCTTTACATTGATTTACAATCATCCAACTTAATATTGTATTAAGATAAACTAAAACTAAAAATTTAATACCTCTACTTCGACTGTAACCAATTATTTCCTTATCTTCAAACCATGTGATCTTGAATCCTATTCTTGTCACATTTCTTCTTATATCCGATTGAGGATGAAACCAATTTACCCTCTTGTAATTTCATCCTTTCATCTTGAACTGCTAGCTATATATCATATAACATATATTTTGGACACAAAATTCAAACAAGAAGGAGTGAGAAACATAATATAATACTTTACAGATAAGAGATAAGCATAAGTGTTTTCGCAATCTAATATAATAATTTCAATCACAATCATATACATAATCAATTATGAATATAGAGTTTTTATAACATAACAATTATATTTTCATCCACAACCACCCACATAGAATGTCACAATCACATGAATGTCATGCAATGTTTTAATACTATCATCGCATTCATTCTATGCATGTGGGCCCTTAAAGTTTTAGTTTGCACTGGGCCAACCAGGAGTTTACACTGTTCCATAAATTCCGGATAATAATAACATAAATGCCTTCATGGCATATGAATAGCTCAACTGGCGTGGAAACACTTAGAGACTAGTCAGACTGAGAAAGTTTTTATTGTGAAAGTACCCGACACTAGGGAGCGACCCCAGGTCACCTGAAGCACCCTTTCACACCCTCTCATCCCAAGGCTCGTAATTAAGCCTCCTCTAATGTATCCTCGGTTTCTATAATCCGTCCCCAGGTAATATCACATCTCATTTCTCTTTAATGATTCATGATGCATGAACTACTCGCATATTTAGTTGGTTAAGACTTTTAGAAACTCAATTATTAAATACCATAAAGGTTCATAAAATCATCACAATAAACTGTACATTCTCATAAGTTCTTCTTTGAACTTCTGTTATACTGAAATAATTTAGTACAGTCTTCAAATTCAGATCTTACCAAAATTGAGTTTCCAAGCCTTAAATATCTCAAAACTTTCTCTTAAAAATCTTCATATATTTACCTAATCTTTCTCAATTTGAATCTTAACTAGATTGAGTTTTAGAAATCTCGACAAAATATTCTTTAGTTATTTCGTTAGGGAAAACCAAAATAATTTACTTTAAACTTCTAATTTCTAAAGAAAATAATTTAAAATCATTAACTAAGAATACTTAAAACTATAAAAATTTTCTTTAATTCAAGAATTAATTATCTCAACCTTTGATTTTCATAAAATAACTTCTTTCTAATACTAGATTTTATTATTGAAATTAAAAATAAAGTTAGTGAAAATTATTTCTAAGAAGAAATAAAAGACTAAAATAATTATAAAATACTTTCTCTTGGAATAAAAATTTAAAGAGTAAGGTAAGAAAATTCTTACTGAGTTTTAACTTTCCGTCATGCTTGCTATATGCTCAAACTTCATATCACAAGGTCATCAATAATTCATCAACCACAATCAAGTATAGTAATCTCATCAATCACAATCAAATATCATCAATCATAATTGCATATTATCAATCACAGTCTAATACAATATCATTAATCGAAATCAAATATAATTAATTATAATCAAGTCAAATCAACTAAATATCGCTCATAAATATAATTCAAATTTTAATGGTTATTTAAATTAGTAGATTTGATTTTGAGTCCTTATAGTCCATTCCTCGCACAGGTCTATATAAGTCCATATATATAATCCAGTCTTCGCATAGGTATAGTCCAGTCTAGACAAGTCATAATAGTCCAAGTCCTTGCATAGGTTTAGTCCGATCCATATAGGATATAAAAGTCCAAGTCCTTGCATAGGTTTAGTCCATTCCGTATAAGTTATAATAATTCAGATCCATGTATAGATATTTTAGAATAAGTTACACAATATATTAAATTTATTATAAATTTTAAGTTGAGAAGTTATTACTTTAAAATAATAATATTATTAAATTTTAAAAGGAGTAGGGGACTCCTCTCTTTATTCTTATGTCTTTCATATTATATTCTTATCTCACTCCCCCTTGACTCTTGTATACCGATTCGTTATTGAGAATCCGTACGCGCCTCGTCTCCGAGTTCTAAAACATACCAATTTCATTTTAATATAATTACAAGATGAAAATTAAGATTACTACTTAAAATAAAAATGGTAAATTTTGAATAATGAATAGTAAATAGTAAATCGTGAATAGTAACAGTAAATAGTAAATCATGAATAGTAATGGTAAATAGTAAAACGTAAATAGTAAAGGTAAATAGTAACAGTAAAGGTAAATAGTAATAATAAATAGTAATTTACTATTGAAATAGTGTTACTATGCAGAATAGTAACTTAAAATAATATTATTTCCAGTATAATAATAGATTTCTAAAAACGATATAAAAATAATCCTAAAAAATATAAAAGAGATGTATTCGTACCTTAGAATTTTAGTAGAACCTTCTTCTAAAAAAATTATTTCTCTCTCTTACTTCCACCACTATCTCACTAACACTACTATATTAAGAAAATTTAATCTGAAATTGTGAATTCTAAAGAAGAATTCCTTCGGTATTTATAGAAAAAAAATTTACTATGCATTCTATTATTTTAATATAAAAGTATTATGCGTTTTTTGAAATTTAAAACCTGGTTACTATGCAACTTTTGAAAATTTCATACATGCACAGTGTTTTGCATAGTAAATATCGGCAGAATTATTAAGCCAAATAGTAACCTTTCACTCGATATATTTTAAATATTTAAAATTAATCCTTTTTGAAATTTAGTGATATTATATCGGTTCTCACTAATTTTATGATAAGTAATATAAAGTTTAAATTTTAAAAATCTAAAATTTTCTGTTAATAAAAATTTATTAGTACGTTTTCAATTTTTTTACGATTGGTAAAAATCAAGATTTTACTCAAACCGATAATTTTTAGATAAGTCTACTTGAAATAGATTTTAGAAAATTTTCTTATAATTTAACTTTACATTCTTGTAAATATTTTTAATTTTAAGCAACTTTATATGAATTTAAAATTATTTAAAATATATCATTTTATTAAAATAATTCAAAATTTTCAAAAAATTCCAGAAAATCATAACTATTATGTAGATCAAAAAGTTCTAAAGAACTATAGTCTAATTCTTTCAAAATTTTATTTTAAAATTCTAATAAGAGTTAAACATTAAATATGTAAAAACAAAAATATAAGAATATAAAATAAAAATGATGAATAATAAAGATATTAAAAATTCTTAATATAATTTTCTTAATTAGTGAATACTAATTAAGTCATTTTAAAATTCTCATTCAGAAATATTTTTATTTTTTTTTATTATTATTTAAATAAAACAAATAATTAAATATAAATACCAAAATAAAAAAAATGATAATGATAAACTAACTTATAGTAAGTATTTCTCAAGAAAGATATATTAATATCTATTTCCTATTTGTGATGAAAATGGGATGTTACACCGAAAGCGATTAGTGGACGAATTGGAGCATTTAGCGATTTTTCGGCGAGTAGATCATTTTCCTTCCTCTGGGTAGCAGCTGTTCCATATGGTAAGGGGGTCTTTTCCTTATTGATTATTTTTTTGGTTGTTCTATAATATTGCTTACGTATTCGGGGACCTCCTTTCAAATTTCGTCGTGATCCGACAATTAGATCTTAAACCGTAAAAATTTTCGTAACCGACGACTAAAAATTTACGTTTTAAAATTTGTAGATATTTTAAAAATTTATTTGGCATAACTTGATGTCCATGTACCCGAAAGGATTTTATTGCGATCAGACAAACAAAAAGGAAATTTAACGTTTAGGCGGACTCGATTTTATTCGATATGGTTGTATTAATAAATTTTAATTTTGTGATCTTATTATGTAATTTGTACATTATTTTTTGGTAAGCCCTGCTATTAGGAATTTAATTGATCATTATACATCACCAAAGGTGTTTTAGAAATATCAGGTATATCAAGAAGAATTGTTGATCAGACGGTTAAAAATGATTTCTTTTACTCAAAAGAACTTTATTAAAATACTTTTATAACTTAGGCCCAATAAGGTTTTATAAATTAAGGAGAAAATAATAATAATAATAATAATAATAATAATAATAATAATAATAATAATAAGTGGAGATTAGAATAATGAATATTAGAAGATAGAAGAAAATTTTTGATGACAATTTAAGCAACCATTTTTATGACCACTTGAAGTAGAAAGGAATGATAGCTTTAGGAACTTAGGTAAGTGCAATAAAATGAACTAAAGAAACTTAACTAGAAAATAAAGTTTAAAGTTAAATATTTTAATAGACTAAAAGGGCTAAGAACAAAAAGAATTGAACAATTACACATTAATTTGAAGTAAGGTAAAGAGAAGGATCCTAATAAATTAGGGAACAGAGTTATTCATCTAATAGATCTAGAATTTGGGATCCTAATGAAAGAAAATATGGTTAGAAATTCAAATAACCACTAAAAGAGTTTTTACATCTAGAAATATTAATTGAATAAGAAAGGATTTTAAGACTTAGATCTTAGAGTTATAATAAAAAGAAACAAGACTCATTAATTGGACAATGACTTTTAATAATGGTAGACTAAGTCCGTAATATCAAGGGCAAGGTATACCTAGGTTTCTAAGCAGCTAATGGACACTCATAGAGGAAATAAATTTAGTTAATCAAAAGAATGCAGTTAAGGGAATAATTTAGCTAAAGTAGTTAAGAATAATAGAAATAAAGTAAGAGCTACAAAATTGGTAAGTCTAAGTTGAAGAAAAACATCGCTAAATCGTTACTAGAATATAAAGGATTAGTGACCCTTTTAGTGACCAAGGGAACGAGTCATTTGGCTAATAAAATTTAGATTGTATTAGTAAAGGAAAATCATCATTGAGACCACTTGACGATGACTAAAGAGTTCATAATTGGACCTTAGGAAATTAAATTAAGTAAAGAGATAATCATATCTAATTAAGTAAAGAATAATTATTAAACAAATAATTGAAAGTTACATAAAGAATTAAATTAAGTGATAGTATGCCTTAAATAATGTACTAAAGTAAAGGAATGAATGCTAATGACGTAAACTAGATAAACGGTAAGGATATAATGTGAATGCTCACATCTAGTTATATATATGGGTAAAAATTCTAGTGATGTTAAATGTGTGATAATTTGTTAAGCCATAGTAAATGGCGAGTGTCGATATGTGGTATGTCTAGTAATTATTATGTGATGATTTCTTAGTACTACACGCAATATGACATTGTTAATTAGTTGATTATGTAACATGATTGAATATGTGACTGTGGATGATTGTGTATATAGATATACCTAAGTTAATTACATGATGAACGTTGTGGTGAAAGTGTGTGATGAATGCGGTATAATGAATTGTATGCTGTGATGCCATTGGATACTTATTGGTCTAACATAGTTGTAAATGTTGTATAATGCATGGATAACTGAATAAGAAATTCGTAATGAGAAATATGAAAAATGGTATCGGCAGGGGTTCTGAAATGATGAAAATGTGAAAGTGTGTGATACTCAGATCCAAGATGAATTGTGGGCGTTGTAGCGCTGATGTACCCCTGGTTGTCGAAAAAGTGTGAAATCTCATTTCATTCCTAAGTGTCAGGAAACATTATTAAAATAAAGAAAAAGAGAAAATTTGATTTTATATCGGATTAAGAAAAAGAACTCGACATTAGGAATGGAAGGGAGTCATTTAGGGGACCCTACCGAGGACCACAGAATAAAAATGAATTGTTAAATTATGCATCATATTTGGAGTTAAGGAAGGATGTTGGAATAATGCCTTAGAGCATACAGTGATGGGTATACTAAAGAATCTACCGCGCCTCGATACCCAAGGGCAGTCTAGGGAGTATATCGAAGGCGGGAACTCCAATGGCTTGGATTCACGCCTGTCGTCGGACAGCCCGTGGGAAACTCTAATATACTTTGACGAGAGGTGAAGGTTTCTATGGCTGTTGAGTTCCCGTTCTGATAAGATGTGTGATTAGCCATTTTGATGGTAGGGCTGTGTGTCCTTACCCATTTGTGAAAACCAGAACGAGGAGACCTCCGGTCGTTCAAGTTGGGCAGGAAGGATAAGGCGGGATTGTTGCGCACATGGATATTGGTATATGATATTGATGAGGAGGAGATGGGCCCACATACATCATGATGACTAATAAAGAGAATGGAAATGACAAATAAACTCATGCATTGCATCATTATACTGAGATTGTGAGTGTTTGTTACTTATGTATGACTTTATTGAACTTAGAAATCCTGAGAGATGAATGGGAGAATGAGAATAGTCAGCCGGGACCAAGAGTGGTGAGATAACTTAAAGTGTATCTTAGGGACCCCAAAGAGAGTGGGAGGGGTTCAACCCTGGATTGTTTGTATTGTGGTGGGACAGGTGTCGATGAGATACTTTCCCGATTGTTGTGGAGGTGGAGACTCACCTTTACGCTAAATTTTTCCAGACATCGTGAGGATGGATATAGACTTCACATCGAGGATCAGCCAGGCTTTTCTTGGACCGAGGATGAATAGATTATGTTCATCTTATTTGTATTTATGGGAGCCTGCTTGCCCCTTTTACTTTCAGTATGTACGGTTACTATTACGACCATGTATTATATATGATTATATTGTATGTAAGATATATCTATTCCACCAAGTTTTCTTCTACAAAAAAAACTTTCACGTTTTTCTAAAACTAGTAACCTCTCAATTGACCAGGATAATCTAGTAGAAGGGATTGTCCTAGTTGACCGAGGGTATTACATTACTCAACTTATAAATTATACCGTAGTTCTTTTGTTACTTATTACAAATCTAAATTCTAAGACCCTTTTTGGTAAATCTTATCATACTTGGTTACTACAGACATTTAAAATCTTAATATTTATTCTTTTCCTTAATTTCTTAAATTACTTCTATTTCATTTAGTTATTCATTTTATATTCTAATTAAATCCTTAAATCTCTTAAATCATGAGAAACTTTAACAATTAAAATAGTGCTATCCCAAAATTCTGTAAACTAAAGCGTCATGGTCATCCAGGTCGATAAAATTCCTCAAAATACACATTTTTCTTGAAACAACTCCTAGAACACTTTGTGATGAATCTAACTTCTTTTTAGCGGGGCTTACAAGAAATTACAACAAATTACATGATATTACTTCAAAATTTATAAAATAATAATACAGCCAAATTGAACTACGATCGAGCTCGCCTAAACTTTAAAATTGCTAATTTCTTCATTATTACTTCGATTGCAATAAAACTTCACCAGACGCATGAATATCGAGGCATGCTTTACGAGATTTATAAAAATGCTTACCAACATAAAATATGATAAATTTTACTATCCGTATCAAAAAATTACACAGTTTAAGATCTAACTGTTAGATCGTGACGAAACTTGAAGGGGTTATCCCCGGGCATTAGAGAAATATTATAGAGTAGTTTAAAACACAAGAAAATGAAGCAAGACTCCCCTTACCTCATGGGACAGTCATGGTTTTGAGAGGGAAAAAGGTTGGGCTCACCGAAAATTTACCAAATGTTCTGAACCGCTCACCGATCATCATTGATAATCCCCGTACCTAAGAAAACACAACATGCATCCCAAAAATTAGAAGAGAGGTCACATTTTTGGGCTTCCAAAACAAGGGAAAATCATCACTAAAATCATGAGTATAAATTGATTTTTGGCAAAGGAAAAAGGAAGAGTAAGATTCAAGGATCAAAATTTCAAAACCTTACCTTGTTCCCCTTTAATGGTTCATGGTCAAGAATGACCAAGGCAAGAGGAATTGGGTGCACAATTTGTAGATGCTAGATGATGAGGAATGAAATATAGGGGGCTATTTTGGTGGCTGTTGTATTTAGAGAAATTTTAGAGAAGGAAAATAGAATATGTTGCCAAGAATAGGAGGTAAAAACATAAGGAAATGGTTGCTGAATTTCTTTAAAGGAATAAGTGATGGTGGATGGGTTATGTAGATGTCATAAGATGGAGTAGAATTGGGTGTAGTAATATAACGTGTAAGTGGAATTGATGATGGTATGGATTTTGATGGCAATGCATGTATGGCATAGCTATGTCATGGTCATTAAAAATGAATGGTGTTACTTGATGGAGAAGGGAAGTGCATGACACTTCAAGAATTATAATTGAAAGAATCAAAAGGCAGCTTAAGAAATTGGAAGAGTAGCGTGACATTTAATAGGTATATGATGGCATGGTATGGTTATGATTAATGGTAGCATGTCATGTGGCATCATAGCACAATGATGAATTGAGAAAATGAAAAAAGTAATATGCAGGTGAAATATGGATTTGGAATAAATTAAAATTAGCATGCAATAGTTGTGTAAGAATAGGACATGACACATAAGGTGATGATTGCTACTTGTTAAACAAGTAGTGAACATCTTGGGAGGCAAGCTTTGATCTCCTTGTGATACAAGGAGTTGAACCTGGTGACACCACTTGGGGGGCTAGGTGGCATTGTGTAGAGAGTGTATAAGATAGGTGTCACATAATGGCGATTCCAAAAAATAATTTAGGGTACCGAAAATCGGGTACCCATCAAGTAACTAGTGACCTATTTAGAACACGTTTAAAAATAAATATACAATAATTCATGGAGTGGGAATTTGGGAAAACTCCTAACACAAAAGTTTTAGATCTTTGTTTTATCTTTAAAAATAGGTATGGTATGTGAAAACCCAACATTGGACGAGGGAGATATGACCAAAATACGAAAAATGCTCAGATTTTGATGAAAATAAATTTGTGAACAAAATAAATTTTCTAGGAAAAATGGATAAAGAATTATCTTTCTTCCCTTCATGAAGTTTGTAGATATCTTTAATACGGTGACATAATAAAAAGAACAGAGTCATTTCAATACGGTATGAGGAAGATATGAATTTTTTCCTAAAAGGGTGTAGTGTAGTCGCGAAATTGAAACAGGTTCGCAAAGATTGTAAGAACTATACCGATTGGGAAAGATTCAGCCTTTGAGGCCTTCACAAAAAACATAGAGAATTTTGTTATGGAGATTTTGACACTAAGTTTGCCCAAATCAAAGGTCGTATGTGGAAGTTATGAATTTTTGGAGGAACCATGCAGAGATTAAAGGGATTAAATAATGAGTTTTTAGAGTACAAATACTTGGTTCACAATTTTTGGGATGACAGGGTGCAAAATAGAGTTTGAGGCTAGAAATAGACATTCTAGATCTCTTTGAAATGAAGAAATTGGGACTAGAATCATTTTATTCTAAGATCGTATAAGAAAGTTAGACTCGAAACACTTAAGGTACTCAGACCGGGTTCGAAGGTTCAATTTGAATTAATCGTTTCTTTCAGAAAAGTTGATAGGGCCTGAATTAGGATTCATTCCCTTCAAGAAAAGTTACTAACTCATCAAAATGAGTCACCGGGGACTGACCGTGCTACTGTTGGATATCCTGAAGTATATACACGATTATTCGAGGGAGGTACCCAAGGCACTGGTTGGGCCTATCAGACCAAACCTGTTATCCTCGATTTACCACGAAAGGGATCTATCAAGACTAGTTTCCCTTTTGGACTACTAGTCTCTGGCTGAATTGTCGAAACCTGGTCGCTGGTAGGGTCCCACAGTTCAAATCTAGGAACTCGACAATATTTTATTATTAAATATGATTATTAAATAAATAATTTAAATATATATTTAATTTTAAAATTAACAAATAAATTATTAAATCACAAAAAATAAAATATTATTATAAATATTTATATATTTTTGAATTAATTAATTAAATATTAATATTGAATTTAAATATTAATTATTAAGTATTAAATTTTTACTATATGTTAAATTAAATATTAGCAGGGAATAATTATCAACTAAATAATTATCAACTAGTTAACACTTAGTTAAACAAAATAATCATCGTGAATACATTATCTTTACTTATTAAATATTATTTATTATTATTCTCTCATCTATGTTCCTTTTCAACTATCAACACATTCTCTAATCTTTCTTTTAATCATCTACGCTCCTTTGAACTAGTTTTTTTTATTGTTTATACTTTCTCAATATTCCTATACCTCATAATTAATGTCTAAATTAGCTTTCTTCCTTCACTGTTTTCCCAAACTAACCGCTCAGGGATCCAACCGAAGCTGTAAGCTTTTAACTAAGAGCTCAATAAAGTATCCTCAGGAGTCCTGAGGATCTGATTTCCTATTTTAAAAAATCAGGGTTGTTACAAGATGTCAGTGATGACAACTCTCCATTTGTTGTGGAAGTAGATACTCACCCTTATGCTAATTTTTCAAAACCTCTAAGCGGACCAAATACTCGACATCATGGAGATCAACACAGACTTCGCATCGAGGGTCAACCAGACTCACCTTAGACCAAAGACATTTAGAATAAATGATTTTCTTTTCTTTTATGGGAGCCTGCATGCCCCTTTACTTTCAGTATGTACAGTTACTCTTCATTACCATGTATCGTATACGGCAGTGTTATACATATGATGTATCTGTTCCACCAAGTTTTCTTGTACAAGAAAAACTTCCATATTTTTTCTAATACTCGTAGCCTCTCAGTTAAGCTGGATAATCTAGTGGAAGGGGTTATCCTAGTTAACCGAGGGTGTTACAGAGAGTAGAGTGTTGTATAGTTATGTACGATTGGGAAAGGCTGAGTGAGGATAGTTAACTTAAAATGGACTAATTAGGAACCCTTGTTATGAATGTTAGGAATAGAAAGTAATATAGGCTTGTACTGTGTGGGAGGGATGTCATAAATGACACTCTTTGATTGTTGTGGAAGAAGAGGCTCACCCTTACAATGTTTCCAAATCTTCTATCATACCACGCCCTCGTGCTTGCAAGGATTAAAGTATACTATGCATCGAGGATCAACCAGACTCTCCATGGATCAATGGTGATTAGGATAGACGTTTATCTTTTCATGTTTTGAATGGGAGCCTACGTGCCCCTGATTTTTAGTATGTACAGTTTCTATTTATGACCATGTATTTTATATAACTATGTTGTATATATATGTAATCTGTTCCACCAAATTTTCTTGTACAAAAAAAAAAATTTCATATTTTTCAAAAACTCATAACCGCTTAGTTAAGTAGGATGATCTAGTGGAAGGGATTGTCCTTGTTAACTGAGGATGTTATACCTTTGACTAGGTCAAGGGCCAAGAAAGCTAGGGAGACACTCTAGACACATTTGGCTTCCTTCATGACTTCCACAGTTAGGCCAAAGCCCAAGGAGAAGATCTTGAGGACTTTTACCTTTTGCACTTGCTCTATCTTAGGGTAATGAGCCTCCTTTCACTTGTTGGACCTCCTTTGGACCTCTGTTTTTGGCTTAGTTATTATTTATACATATTTTAATTTTCACATTATTAGTTTTAGGAATATTTTAGGATTTAAAATTAGGAATTGGTTTAGGATTTGCATAGCCTTTGTTTTTGGGCCACTTTGGGGCCTTGTACCATGCCTAGTTTGCATTTGGGCTTATATTGGGCCAATTCCTCTTGGGATTTTAGGATTGGGCCTTTGGAATTAATCCAAGGCCCATGCACTAGCTAGAGTGGCCAAAATTCTAGAGAAGGTTTAAATACCTCTCTTTCTTGTATTTCTCTCATAATTCAAGTTTTAGTAAGATTTTAGTGAGATAAGCCCTTCTTCTCTCTAGAAAAGTAGAAGCCTTTAGCTCCTTCTCTAGGTTCCTATCCTTTGGCTTCCTCCCAAAGATGGTGAACATTCAAGACCTTATCTCTTAACCTTAAAAGTAGCGGAACCAACTCTCTACACTTGCCCCTCCATAAACTTCCATTTCTCTCTTAAATCCTTGCCTAGATCTAGGTTTTCTCTTGTCCAATTCCTTCATTCCTCTTCTCACAAGCTCATAGCCTATATCTATTCTTCTCATGTATGAAATTACATTAAGAATTTAGAGTCAATTGCCTTAGATTTGAAGGAAGTAAGAAGAAGAAGGTCCATCCTCAGGAAATTCAACCTAACTCCTACAACATATGTTAATAAATGGTGAAAATACGAATGAAATGGATTTAGAGAAAATAAAAATTCCTTCATTTTCTTTTCTCATTTTTGTGCATACATTTCTCACTCTCCTTAATCTTTTTTATCCATTGGATAAGGGGGTTTTGAAAGCCATTAGGTAAAAGCAAAAAGGTGATGCATTGACCATTGAGCAAGAACTAATTTTACATATTTTATCTCTCCTTCCCCTCTCAATTTTTTGTGAAGCTCTCTTTTTCCTCCATATTCACTTCATTCTTCATCTTTTCTTTTTTCCTCATTGTGGCCAAAACTGTGTACCTCCCTCTCCACTTCTATTTTTTCAAAATCAAACACTAATACTTGGATTGTGAAGCATATATTGGAGATTAAAGTTAAGCTTGGATCATCTTCCACTCCTTCCCTCTTATTTTTGTTTTCCATAGAAGCTTGGTGTTGAGGTATGTGTTCTTGGCATTTAATGGTTGATATTTATAGTTTTGAGGTTATTGAGGCTTAATAATGGAAGATTAGGTGTTATTTTATTAAGAAATGCATATGGAACTCAAACCCTAGGTTAGGAGACCATTGAGATTTATTGGTTATTGTTGATCATTGGGATATGATATTGTTAGCTTAAGAATGCTATAAATGGTACATGAAAGTGATTGGAATTAATGGTTGGTAAATTGTGGGAAAACCCTAAGGTTGAGGTAATCAGGGCTTATCGTAAAATTTTGAGGAAAATATGATTAATTTCCATTTAAGTGATTATTGAGTTTGGAAATGAGTTTTTAAGGGATTGACATTAATTACTGGTAATGAAGGTTTGAGAAACCAAAAAAATATAGTGATGACTCTAAGTTGTTAAATGTGTTAGAAGTTGTGATATTGTTGTGGATGACTTGGACAATGAGAATGTGGTATGGTGTTTGTGTTCTAACCATTTAATTATAGAAAATATGGATTAATGGGAAGGAATTCTCGAAACTTAACAAAATAAGGAATTGGCATTTATAACATGTTTAAGACATGTTAATAATTATAAGTATGATATTGTATATATATATATATAATTGAAAATAATGCCTTGATAGGAAAGTTGATTAAAATTTATATGTGTTAATGTAGGACTTATTCCAAATGATGAGGCGGGACCGTTTAATTGCTAGGACTACTTTTCTTAAGGTAGGAGAGAAGTTATATATTCTAAATACATGAATTAGAAATATTGATGATTGTTGTATGATGACATGGATCATATTTGCCTTGCATTAATTCTTGTGGTATGATGTAATAAGTGTTTCATGATTGTTTGATGGTAAATGTGTCTGACGCATTTGGAATATATGTGTAGTGTATTGTTGTGGAGAAAATGTATATGTATTATTATGTATGGCCATGGGTGTGCCTATAAGCTAGTATATGAGATTGTGTATTTCACCATAAATGATGATGATGTTGTTTATTGATAAAAATGATGATGAAATTTTGTGCAACACACCTATGAATGTCATTAAAAGTTAGTATTTATTGTTGTGATGCCATTGTGACAATAAATGGAATAGAATTCTTAAAGGTGATGTAAATGCCACATGAAACTTTTGAGATAGTGGTGATGATGATGGTGATGGATGATTTGATGAGTGGCATGATAGGATGCATGGTGATATATTGCATATGTATAACATTTGCATTGCATCCATGGCATATCTACATAGCTACTGGTGTGGAATGTTAGGGGTTCCTCCGTTTGGCCCAGTGGAAGGGCAGTTCTGTGCATGATTAGTTGTTTACCTTAGTGATTTAGACCATGAAGCTACCCATGCTTAATCACGGAGGATTGCATGTGGTTGACCCTTATGGGGGATAACTCTTTGAGGAGCAGTTATCCCTGGTGGTCTTGTTGGATCACAGCTACCATGGCTTGGTTCATGGTTAGTGTAACACCCTCTTATATACACGAGATATGTATATTCTTATTTGCTTTTAAAAACTTTACAAAGATATATATATATATATATATATATATATATCATTTCTTATCTCGCGTATACAACGACGTATATACATATGATTTTCTTTGAATATTGAAAGTAAAAAAAAATATTGTCTCTCAACATTTGTCCATAATGACAAAATAAATTTATAGAAATTATAAGTGATAAAAGATTACAGTATCAAAGTTTAACATTCACCTTGTTACAATTATCCAACTTGATATTGTAATAAGGTGAACTAAAATTAAATTATACCTCTACTATGACTGTGATCAATCATTTCCTAGCCCTCGAACCATAGGTTTTTGGAATCCTACTCTTGCCATATCTCTTCACCCATTCGATTGAGGATAAGGCCATTTTACCCTCTTGTAATTACATTCTTTCATCCTGGACTGCTAGCTATATATCATAACATTTATTTTGGACACAGAAATTCAAACAAGAAGGAGTGAGAAACAAAATATAATATATTACAGATAAGACATAAGCATAAGGGTTTTCACAAACTAATATAATAATATCAGTCATAATCTCATACACAATCAATTATGAATATAGGGTTTCCACATACATAACACTTATATTTTCATTCATAACCATCCACATAGAATGTCACAATCATATAAATGTTATGTAATGCTTATGCTACTATCTCATTCAGTTTATGCATGTGGGCCCTTAAAGTTTTAAATTACACTGGGCCAACCAGGAGTTTACACTATTCCATAATTCCGGATAACAATAACATAAATGCCTTCATGGCATATGAACAGCTCAACTGGCATGGAAACACTTAGAGACTAGTCAGATTGAGAAGGTTTTTATTGTGAAAGTACCCGACACTAGGGAGCGACCCCAGGTCACCTGAAGCACCCTTTCACACCCTCTCATCCCAAGGCTAGCAATTAAGCCTCCTCTAATGTATCCTCAGTTTCTATAATCCGTCCCCAGGCAATATCATATCTCATTTCTCTTTAATGATTCATGATGCATGAACTACTCGCGTATTGAGTTGGTTAAGACTTTTAGAAACTCAAGTATAAATTATATCTTTGGGGCCTACAACTAACAACATAGCCACCCCGATAAACTGCACATTTCCAAACTCTTAAATAAGTTCTGCCACACGCAGAAGAATTTCAGTACAGTTTTCTTTATCATTCACAAATCAATATTATTGTGATGTGAGTTTCAAAGTCTTAATATATATCCCAAACCTTCTTTAGAGCATTGATAAGAAATTAATTTACTTTAGACACAAGTTTGAATTATCGATATTTTTCCATCTTTAATTATAATATTTGAAAAATATATAATAAAACACTTTTGAAATTAAAACTCTTATTTTCAAAAGTTTAAAATGAAATATTATTGAAGTATCTTATTTCCATTTGAGAATCAAATATTTTCATATACATATATGAATATATTATTTTCATAAAACAATTTCTTTTTCTTTATTTTTAACTAAAAATTATTCTAAAATTTAATTAAATAATTTATTTTGAAAGAAAAAGGTAAGTTATAGAAATTATATACTTTTATTGAAAATTAAGAAAAATTTCTTAATAATAATTCTGAATAAACATTGAGAAATTATCATAAATAAGTTTTTTAAAAGTAATACTATAAAGAGTAAGGAATAAGTATATTCTTACTGAGTTTTAGCTTCCCGTCATATTTGCTATGTGGTCAAACTCCAAATCACAAGATTATCAATCACCCATCAATCACAATCAAGTATTGTAATATCATTAATCACAATCAAATATCATCAATCACCAATATTATCAATCATAATCTAATCAAATAAATATGATTCATAAATATCATAATTTAAAGTTTAATAGTTATTTAATTTAACAAACTTAATTCCAAGCCCTTATAGTAAATTCCTCGCATAGGTCTATACAAGTCCATATAATCCAATTCTTGCATAGGTTTAGTTTAGTCCATATAAGTTATAAAAGCCCAGATCCTTGCATATGTATTTCAGAGTAAGTTACACAAGATACTTAGTTTAAAATTTATTATTTTAAAATAATAATATTGTTAAATTTAAAAGGAGTAGGGGACTCCTCTCATTATTCTTATGTCTTTCAACATTATATTTTTATCCCACTCCCCCTTACCTGGAATTGCTACCAAAAGTGAATTCGCTCCGTGCCTCCGAGTTCTAAAAAAATATTAATACTAATTTATTTCAGTATAGGCATAAGATGAAAATTAAGATTATTATCAGAATGATAAATAGTAATTATGCATAGCAACAGTAAATAGTAATGGTAAATAGTAAATTATCAATAGTAACAATAACTAATAATTTTTTGAATAGTAACAGTAAATAGTAAATCGTGAATAATACGGTAAATAGTAAATTTTAAATGGTAGCGGAAAATGGTAAATCATGAATAGTAAATTTTAAATAGTAGCAGTAAATGGTAAATTATGATTAGTAACTTTTGAATAGCAGCGGTAAATGATAAATCGTAAATAGAAATGGTAAATAATAAATTTTAAATAGTAACGGTAAATAGTAAATTTTGAATAGTAATGGTGAATAGTAAATTTTGAATAGTAACAGTAACTAATAAATTTTGAATAATAATGGTAAATAAATTTTGAATAATAACAGTAAATGGTAAATTATAAATAGTAACAGTAAATAGTAAATAGTAACAGTAAATTGTAAAAATAACACAGTGGTAATTTATTTTTACCGTAGTAACTTATTCATAATAGTACTAGTATATTAATGGTTTAAGAGTACTAAAAAGAATAAACTAAATAATCATAAAAAGAACTTAAAAGAAAATATTATTACCTTACACCTCCGACAGAATCTCTTTTAACCAAAAGAATTTACTCCCCACTAATTTCTTACGCACTATCTCTCTAGATTCTCTCTCTAATTTTGGTGTGGAAATGTTGTAAATGAGCCATCTATTAATAGGAAGAGAAATTTACTATTTAAGATTACTTAATTATTTATTTTACTATTCATGATGTAAGTATTTACCCACCAGTCACTATTCATGATGTAAGTATTTACCCACCGGTCACTATTTATGATGTAAGTATTTACCCACCGGTAACTATTTATGATGTGAGTATTTACCAACCGATGATGTAAGCTGTAACATCCCAATTTTAATAAAAGTAACCGTGCAAAATAAAAAGCCATTTAAAATGACAAGTAAGATCTGTCCACTAATTACACTTAACAAAATTAACTAAAAAGAGTGAAGTGATTAGCGTTAGTGAGTACTGATGCGATTGGGTGACGTGAGCAGACTGCTCCTCACGTTTTCCCACCCCACCATTCTTTCCTTCATGCATGCGTTATAAGTGGACGATGGTTCTCCTTGCTATTCGTTCTTCACAGTTCCCTGCGAATTCCTTCTTCTTCTCTTCTCTTCTCTTCTCCTTCTCTGCTCTATATTTCATCCCCTGTTTCCGAAGACAAGTGACGGTGTTGCAGAGGAGTCAGAGCTCCCTCACACGAGTAGAAGAAGAGCGTCGAAGCGGAAGCAGAAACAGCCCTGCACCATTCGTGGCTAGCATTCAAGTAAAGGCTAAGCGAGCGGGAGCACTGAGTGAAGCAGCGAGGAAAGGAACCAACACCCAAGCAGAAAAGCCTCTCGGAGTCTCGTAGTTGGTAGGGGGAGTACCTTACATGTTAAATGCATGGATTATAATTGGGTTTCGAGTATTGAAGCGATAGCCCTGCATCCTATTGTATGATAATGCTTGCATGTGAAGTAACCGAGTGTTAGACAAGTAAGAATGAGTGTTGCATGTTAGTATCGTCCTTGATGATTGCATGTTATGTTGTGATTATTGGGAATGCGTTGTTGAATCTGTTCATATTCATATGATGCATGCGTTGATTAAATTCTAACACTGTGGTATATTTATTGCATGTTAACTTGAGTTGATGAAAACGCCCATAGGAGCTTGATATTAAATGACACCGACTGCATTAGATTGATATGCTGCTATAATGATAATTGCATGGAAGTTTGTATGTGCTAAATTAACATACAGAGTCTTGAGAATATGTGTTACCGACTGCATGTGAAATCTGTGTGATTGAGTAAGAGGGTGTGTGCAAAAGAATTCAATGCTGTGTGTTGAACCCGCGTGTGGCGCATGGGATGCGTTGTGCTAAAAGCACGTAGTGTGGGACACTACCATCGGTCATAAAGCGTGGGACGCTATGAAATCCTTGAGTGGGACTCAAGGTAGCCCTGAGTGGGACTCGGGCTGCCTATGAACACCTCCGTTGGCGCTGAGAGCGTTGGTGTCACCTGTGGGCAAACGGTTGGGTACCTAAAAAATGGCCAACAGCTGGGAGCTGAAATGATAGCTGAGAACTATGTACAAAAGGCTGAGAGCCTATGTTGCAACGTCAGGACCGATTACACACGAACGCGGAACCGAGTGAATGATTTGTGTATATTAACTGTTGATATCGCTGGAATTGATTATGCATGAGATGAGGAATGTATATATATATATCTGTGTGCATGTGCTATTGATGCTAAGTGAAACCTGCCTTATGAATGTATGTTATATTATCGGAGAGTTATGTATATATATATATATATATGGCCGAGTGAGAATCAGGGATCCTGACTGTTAAATATTCCAGAGATTCATTCTGATTCATGGACCTTAGTATCATGCCACTAATTGTTGTATGTTAATATTATTGAGTTGGTGTGTGTAAGGGGCCGAGTGACAATTGGAGGATCCTAATCGGTAAGGATCTTGTGCGTGCGTTCTGGTTGATCAGTTATACTCTGACCTTAATTACTGCTACGTGTGACTGTGTGTACATATATATAGTTGTATAAATGTGAAACAACCTGAGTAAGTATCTATCATTTAAAATTTAAGATGCTCACCCCTGCTGTGGCAATTTCCTTTCAGTGAACATCTCTCGTAATGAGGATTGGAAGAGAAGCGGAAATGCAGGGTGAAGTGTTGAAGCACTATGGAAATTTTATGATTGTACATATGTTGTATATAGTATTTTGGGTTAAGCCTTGGCCGGCTCGTGTTTTGCTGTTAGTCTCTTATACAGAGTTAATTCCCTTAGAATGGGAACATGTCAATGTGGTCGTAGATCCGTGTTATGCACTCCTATATACATATATATATATGCCTATGTTATGCCATGTTGCATGTCTGTTTTATGCTGTGAAATGCCTGGGTAACCTATATATATACGTGTTCACATTCCCGAATATGTAAGAAATGACATAATTTAACGTGAAGGAAGCCAATTTAGGGTCTAGAGGGTGAGTTTGTGATGCTATCACCGAGTGGGGAAGGTTCAGACGTTTTGAGTGAGTGAAATCAGAAAGCTTCGAGTGAGAGTTGACATAGAAGACTACCCCTAACAACGAGTTATTAGGGTCAAGATTGAGAGTCTAAATACACGTTCCAAGTGGTTATTACAAGGATTTCCCCAAGCGTAGAATAATCAACGAATCCCGAGTGAGAATTTGCCGAGTGATGATTCTTCCGACTAGAGAGTGACCCCTTAGACTCTTGGGGACCCCCGCTATAGTAAGCTGTTAGTGACAAAAGAATCCAAGTGAGTCTTAGCCTAGTAGAATGTTTAGAGTCGGGAGGATATGGTCACCGAGTGAAAACTAAGTAAAAATACCCCGAGTGACAAAAGGACGTAAGGATTACTCTGAATGAGGAGCCCATAGATCCTGAATGAGTGTTAGTGGGGGCCATTTCAGTATTATCCGTGTATGTGTTCTGATTGATGAAATTGTAGAATGAGTTACATTTTCCGAATGGGACTAGTAGGCGTAAGGGCCAAGTCCGAGTGAATCAGGTGATGAAACCCGAGTGCGGAATTACCGAGTGAAACGAGCGAATACCGAGTGAAGCTTTCGCTTGAGCGCGTGCGCGTTGCTATGTGGCCGCCTATGCGATTCCCCTTCTTCCGCTGTTAGTTCCTTGTAATTCTTTTGTACTCTCGTTCTTCTTCCCCTCTCATTCTTTTCGGTGGCATTCTAGTGTAATTGTGGAAAAATTTCCTCTGTTTTTCTCGTCTATGATTTGTTTAAATTAGGGTGTTACATTTTGGTATCAGAGCAGACCGAAAGGTCCAAGGCCAAGGTAAGCTTACCAAGTGTGAGCGGTTGTATGCTTCTGACCGAGTGGTCATCCTGATTGTAATGTTAGTTGAACCTGATTGATTTTGACTTGTGGATAGGGGGTTGTTCCCTCCTGGGCCGATTGATCGTATAACATATGGGAATGGAATGATGAGTTAAGATACTAAAACATTAGGCTGAAATCCGATTGGTAATGAGTGGCTCAGTGTACTTATCCTTGGATGTTAATTTCAGGATAAGGGATGGCAAATCGTCAAAGCATGGAGGCTATAGCCACAGCATTCCAACACTTTGCGGATGTGTTTGAAAGGCAGGGCCAGCCTCGAGTTGAGGAGGGCCAAGTACTGGACCGCTTCCTGAAGAGGAAGCCGAGTGAATTTCTAGGAGGAAGGAATCCTGAGGCAGCGTTTAAGTGGACTCAGGAGCTGGAAAGGATTTTTGGGGGTCTTCGCTGTATCGAGGCCCAAAAGGTGGAGTGTGCAGTGTACATGCTGCGAGATGAGGCAGAAAACTAGTGGAAGATAGCCAGAAACCGATTCCCTGATGATGATGCTCAGCTGACATGGAACAATTTCAAAACATGCTTCTTGGAGAAGTACTTTCCTGATACAGTAAGGAGTTGGAAGGAGTTAGAGTTTATGAAGTTGAAGCAAGGTCCCATGACTGTAGAAGAGTATGCGACCAGATTCGAGGAGTTGTGCCTATTCTACCCACCTTTCCAACAGCCTGGGACGGAAAGTTCCAAGTGCCTTAAGTTTGAGAATGGGCTAAGATCCGATATTAAGAGGGCTTGTAGATACCAAGAGATACGGAGTTTTCCTGCATTAGTCAACAAATGTAGGATATTTGAGGAAGATGACAAGGCCCATTCGGGCCAGAGCAGCAGAGCTAACTATTCTTTGAGGCCCCAGCAATCCTGCTTCAAAAAGGCAAGCAACGTTGGTAGAAACAAGTCTTTTTCCAGATATGGAGGGCGGAATCAGCCTGAAAGACGACCAGCGGTGGGAGACGGTAAATATTTCAAGTGTGGAGGAAGCCACTATGCTCGAGACTGCAACAGCAGTGGTGAAATGGTGTGCTTCCATTGTAATAAAAGAGGACATATTCGCCCCAATTGCCCCCAACTCCGTCAAGCAAGCCCCAGCGTACGTCCGGGAGGTTCCCAAGGGAGAAGCCGAGTGCATGATAACCAACAACCGGGTGGCAGAGGAAACAGAGCTAAGGGGAACATATTACTTGCTTCAAGTAACCATGCAGACCAACCAGCAGTGGGGAGGGTCTATGCCATCAACGCAGAGGGTGCTACACAAGCAAATGACCTGGTACAATGTAAGTGCTCACTCGGTAGATATACACTTAATGTTGTTTTCGATTCGGGAGCCACCCATTCTTTTATAGCTGATAAGTGTGTAAAGCGTTTAAAGTTACCGACTGTATTTATGGATCGGACTTTGGAAGTAGCCAATCCGACTGGCCCTACAGTGTTGACATCGTCAGTATGTAAGGATGTGACATTTGTGTTGTGTGATCGGAGTTTCACTTTCGATTTGGTGTGCATACCTTTAAAGGACCTCGATATTGTGCTTGGAATAGATTGGCTTTTAGCCAACGAGGTGTTAGTGGATTGCAGAAGCCGAAGGATAATCTTCCCGAGGCAGCATAATGAGGACGACCCAGCACAAGGTATAACCCGACTGTTTATGATGCTTTGTCTAACCCAGGGTGAGAGTAAAACCCGAGTGAACAAAATCCCAACTGTCTATGAATTCCCTGAGGTATTTCCTGATGACGTACCGAGTGTCCCTCCCAATAGAGAAGTCGAATTCTCTATAGACCTGATCCCTGGAGCCGAGCCAGTCTCCAGTGCACCCTATAGGATGTCCCCAACTGAACTGGCTGAGCTGAAGAAGCAAGTGGACGAATTACTCAGAAAACAATTCATTAGGCCGAGTGTATCGCCTTGGGGCGCACCTGTACTGCTCGTTAAGAAGAAGGATGGCAGCATGAGGCTTTGTATAGACTACCGGCAGCTAAATAAACTCACGATTAAGAATCGGTACCCGCTGCCCAGAATTGATGACCTCATTGATCAACTACGTGGAGCCTCAATTTTCTCAAAAATCGACCTGCGATCGGGATACCACCAAATCCGAGTGAAGGAGTCGGACATTCCAAAGACTGCCTTCAGGACTCGGTATGGTCACTACGAGTATGTAGTGATGCCGTTCGGTGTGACAAACGCCCCTGCTGTCTTCATGAATTACATGAACAGCATATTCCACTCCTACTTAGACCGGTTCGTTGTTGTTTTCATTGATGACATTCTAGTCTATTCTAAGAATTTCGAGGAGCATGAAGGACATCTCCGAGCGGTACTTCAAGTGTTGAGGGAGAAGCAGTTATTTGCAAAGCTTTCGAAATGCGACTTCTGGATGGATGAAATCCATTTCCTCGGACATGTGATTTCCGAGGAAGGTGTCTCGGTGGACCCTTCAAAGGTGGCAGCCGTAATGGCATGGGAGAGACCCAGGTCGGTCTCAGAGATAAGGAGCTTTATGGGCTTGGCCGGAGACTACAGGAGGTTCATTGAAGGTTTTTCTAAGTTGGCTTCACCACTAACTAAATTGACTCGGAAAAACATTCCCTTCGTATGGAGTCTTGAGTGCGAGAGCAGCTTTCGAGAGCTGAAGAACAAGTTAACGACTGCACCAGTGTTGGCATTACCTGACTTGCAACAGAGTTTCGTGGTTTACTGCGATGCATCAGGACTCGGATTATGATGTGTACTCATGCAGAGGGACCGAGTGATAGCGTATGCCTCTCGGCAACTGAGACCTCACGAGCAGCATTACCCTACCCATGACTTGGAGCTGGCAGCAGTGGTTTTCGCATTGAAAATCTAGAGACATTACTTGTACGGGTCCAGATTCGAAGTATACAACGATTACAAGAGCCTTAAATACCTATTCGACCAAAAGAAGCTGAATATGAGGCAGAAGAGATGGATGGAATTTTTAAAGGACTACGATTTCGAGCTAAAGTACCATCCGGGTAAGGCAAACGTTGTTGCCGACGCGTTGAGTCGGAAATCCCTTCATGCAGCGGTGATGATGGTGAAGGAGGTGGAGTTATTAGAACAGTTTAGAGACATGAACTTACACGTTGTCACCCCCTCTTCTCAGAAGATGATGATCGGCACGCTGAAGATTTCCAACGAGTTCCTAAAATCCGTATACGAGCAGCAGCAGTCAGACTCCTACTTGGAAACTCAGGGTAGAGGAAAGAACTTGTCCTTAGCCAAGGGATCAGACGGGATTTTCCGAGTGAAAAATAGGATATACATTCCGAGTGGAGAAGAGTTAAGGAGAATGGTGCTAGATGAAGCCCACAAAAGCCTACTCAGTATCCATCCGGGTACCACGAAGATGTACCACGACCTGAGGAAGCAGTTCTGGTGGCCCGGACTAAAGAGGGATGTGGCAGAATACGTGGCTCGGTGTATTACTTGTCAGAAATCAAAAGTGGAGCACCAAAAGCCGTACGGTGCAATGCAGCCCCTGGAGATTCCCGTGTGGAAATGGGACTCAATTGCCATGGATTTTGTCATGGGATTACCAAGGAACCGAGCGGGACATGACGCCATTTGGGTCATTATTGACCGACTGACGAAGAGTGCACACTTCCTACCTATAAACATGAAGTACCCGTTGCATAAGTTGGCTCGGATTTACATTCAAGAGATTGTCCGACTACATGGTATACCCTCTTCTATAGTGTCAGATAGGGATCCTAGGTTCACGTCTCGGCTTTGGAACAACCTACACCAGGAAATGGGCACGAAGCTTTGGCTTAGTTCTGCCTACCAACCCTAATCAGATGGACAATCCGAGCGGACGATTCAAAGTTTAGAAGATTTACTAAGAGCGTGTGTGTTAGAGCACGGTAGAGATTGGGAGCAGTATCTCCCCTTGATTGAGTTTACGTACAATAACAGCCATCACAGCAGCATTGGCATGGCACCCTACGAAGCACTGTATGGACGGAGATGCCGAACCCCACTTTGCTGGTCGGAAACGGGTGAAAGTCTGCTATTGGGACCAGACATTGTGAAGCAAACCACAAAGCAGATCCGAGTAATACAGGAAAGGATGAAGGCGTCTCAAGACAGGCAAAAGAGCTACCATGACAAACGCACCAAACCATTGGAATTTTCAATCGGAGATAGAGTGTTTTTAAGGACTTCTCCGAGTAAAGGAGTCGGACGAGCCTTGAAAGGTGGAAAGTTAAGCCCTCGATACATTGGACCTTATGAAGTGTTGGAACGAGTCGGCACCATGGCATATCGAATAGCACTACCAACCCACTTATCCCGATTACACAATGTGTTTCACGTGTCTCAACTAAGGAAGTATCTACGTGACCCTAGCCACACAATGCCGGATGAGGAAGTAGAAATCAAAGAAGACCTGACCACTGTTACTACACCGATTGGAATCGTGGACCGATCGGTAAAGCGCTTGAGGAACAAAAACGTAGGGCTGGTTAAAGTGGAGTGGCAGCAAGGTAAGACTACCTCTTGTACCTGGGAACGCGAGGACGCCATGAGACAGCAGTACCCCGAGTTGTTTACTTAGGTGAGTAACCGACTGAATTTCGCGTGAATTACCGACTGAATTTCGAGGACGAAATTCTTTTCGAGTGGGGGAGAACTGTAACATCCCAATTTTAATAAAAGTACTCGTGCAAAATAAAAAGCCATTTAAAATGACAAGTAAGATCTGTCCACTAATTACACTTAACAAAATTAACTAAAAAGAGTGAAGTGATTAGCGTTAGTGGGTACTGATGGGATTGGGTGACGTGAGCAGACTGCTCCTCACGTTTTCCCACCCCACCATTCTTTCCTTCATGCATGCGTTATAAGTGGACAATGGTTCTCCTTGCTATTCATTCTTTAGAGTTCCCTGCGAATTCCTTCTTCTTCTCTTCTCTTCTCTTCTCCTTCTCTGCTCTATATTTCATCCCCTGTTTCCGAAGACGAGTGACGGTGTTACAGAGGAGTCAGAGCTCCCTCACACGAGTAGAAGAAGAGCGTCGAAGCGGAAGCAGAAATAGCCCTGCACCATTCGTGGCTAGCATTCAAGTAAAGGCTAAGCGAGCGGGAGCACTGAGTGAAGCAGCGAAGAAAGGAACCAACACCCAAGCAGAAAAGCCTCTCGGAGTCTCGTAGTTGGTAGGGGGAGTACCTTACATGTTAAATGCATGGATTATAATTGGGTTTCGAGTATTGAAGCGATTGCCCTGCATCCTATTGTATGATAATGCTTGCATGTGAAGTAACCGAGTGTGAGACAAGTAAGAATGAGTGTTGCATGTTAGTATCGTCCTTGATGATTGCATGTTATGTTATGATTATTGGGAATACGTTGTTGAATCTGTTCATATTCATATGATGCATGCGTTGATTAAATTCTAACACTGTGGTATATTTATTGCATGTTAACTTGAGTTGATGAAAACGCCCATAGGAGCTTGATATTAAATGACACCGACTGCATTAGATTGATATGCTGCTATAATGATAATTGCATGGAAGTTTGTATGTGCTAAATTAACATACGGAGTCCTGAGAATGTGTGTTACCGACTGCATGTGAAATCTGTGTGATTGAGTAAGAGGGTGTGTGCAAAAGAATTCAATGCTGTGTGTTGAACCCGCGTGTGGCGCATGGGATGCGTTGTGCTAAAAGCACGTAGTGTGGGACATTACCATCGGTCATAAAGCGTGGGACGCTATGAAATCCTTGAGTGGGACTCAAGGTAGCCCTGAGTGGGACTCGGGCTGCCTGTGAACACCTCCGTTGGCGCTGAGAGCGTTGGTGTCACCTGTGGGCAAACGGTTGGGTACCTGTAAAATGGCCAACAGCTGGGAGCTGAAATGATAGCTGAGAACTATGTACAAAAGGCTGAGAGCCTACGTTGCAACATCAGGACTGATTACACACGAACGCGGAACCGAGTGAATGATTTGTGTATATTAACTGTTGATATCGCTGGAATTGATTATGCATGAGATGAGGAATGTATATATATATATATATCTGTGTGCATGTGCTATTGATGCTAAGTGAAACCTGCCTTATGAATGTATGTTATATTATCGGAGAGTTATGTATATATATATATATATGGCCGAGTAAGAATCAGGGATCCTGACTGTTAAATATTCCAGAGATTCATTCTGATTTATGGACCTTAGTATCATGCCACTGATTGTTGTATGTTAATATTATTGAGTTGGTGTGTGTAAGGGGCCGAGTGACAATTGGAGGATCCTAATTGGTAAGTGATCCGGTCCTAACACCGGCCCCCAAGAACATGGCTTTAATGCCTTGCCAGATCAGCATTTTGAATAAAGAGAAATACTCTTTAAATACACTACAAATACTACACGGAGTGCATACCGCCAGGGCAAGTAACGCCGCCAAGGCTCATAACTCCGCCCAGGCACGTTACCCCGCCAAGGAATGTAACTCCGTCCAGGCATGTTACTCCGCCAAGGAATGTAACCCCGCCAAAGTTGTTACTCCGCCAAGCCATAGGCTCAATATTGGCGGAATATCGAATTTCCCATACTGCGTAGCGAGCCCATACTTACAACCCCGGCACGAGATTGACTCTGTCTTGAGAGGTTAATAATGGGAATCACGCTGTCACGCATAAAGGGAAATAACAATAAAATATTAAAGCACTAACGCTTTCCAGACAAGTGGTGATACCTACTACAATAATGGTGCATGTAAACGGCGCAGGGACCCACTACCTTTTCAGCATTATGCCTGAAGACAAGGAGCGGGTCCTACCAATAATGGAGCACCAGTAACAGGTATATAAACCTCTCTTGAAAAGGTATAAGGGATCTCTTTTTCCCATTCTCTGAACCTTACACTCTCTTACTTGCATAGTTCTCTCTGACTGTCTTTCTAAGTCTCTAAGTATTCTGAAATACTGACTTGAGCGTCGGAGAACGATTGCAGTTACCACCCCCAATCGGGTCAAGGCAACGTAGATCCCGTCAGGCGGACTGTGACACCGCCCCAGAGTACATTGCACTCCGCCTCAGCATACAAAGACTCTCCGTATTTACATTTATACGCATATTGCTTTGTATCAAAAACATATTTATATGTATATTTTGAGTTGTTCTACAAGCATACTTCTATACCCCCTGTAAAGAACAGTTCAGTAAGGATCTTGTGCGTGCGTTCTGGTTGATCAGTTATACTCTGACCTTAATTACTGCTACATGTGACTGTGTGTACATATATATAGTTGTATAAATGTGAAACAACCTGAGTAAGTATCTATCATTTAAAATTTAAGATGCTCACCCCTACTGTGGCAATTTCCTTTCAGTGAACATCTCTCGTAATGAGGATTGGAAGAGGAGCGGAAATGCAGGGTGAAGTGTTGAAGCACTATGGAAATTTTATGACTGTACATATGCTGTATATAGTGTTTTGGGTTAAGCCTTGGCCGGCTCGTGTTTTGCTGTTAGTCTCTTATACAGAGTTGATTCCCTTAGAATGGGAACATGTCAATGTGGTCGTAGATTCGTGTTATGCACTCCTATATACATATATATATGCCTATGTTATGCCATGTTGCATGTCTGTTTTATGCTGTGAAATGCCTGGGTAACCTATATATATACGTGTTCACATTCCCAAATGTGTAAGAAATGACATAATTTAACGTGAAGGAAGCCAATTTAGGGTCTAGAGGGTGAGTTTGTGATGCTGTCACCGAGTGGGGAAGGTTCAGACGTTTTGAGTGAGTGAAATCAGAAAGCTTCGAGTGAGAGTTGACATAGAAGACTACCCCTAACAACGAGTTATTAGGGTCAAGATTGAGAGTCTAAATACACGTTCCGAGTGGTTATTACAAGGATTTCCCCAAGCGTAGAATAATCAACGAATCCCGAGTGAGAATTTGCCGAGTGATGATTCTTCTGACTAGAGAGTGACCCCTTAGACTCTTGGGGACCCCCGCTGTAGTAAGCTGTTAGTGACAAAAGAATCCAAGTGAGTCTTAGCCTAGTAGAATGTTTAGAGTCGGGAGGATATGGTCACCGAGTGAAAACTAAGTAAAAATACCCCGAGTGACAAAAGGACGTAAAGATTACTCTGAATGAGGAGCCCATAGATCCTGAATGAGTGTTAGTGGGGGCCATTTCAGTATTATCCGTGTATGTGTTCTGATTGATGAAATTGTAGAATAAGTTACATTTTCCGAATGGGACTAGTAGGCGTAAGGGCCAAGTCCGAGTGAATCAGGTGATGAAACCCGAGTGCGGAATTACCGAGTGAAATGAGCGAATACCGAGTGAAGCTTTCGCTTGAGCGCGTGCGCGTTGCTATGTGGCCGCCTATGCGATTCCCCTTCTTCCGCTGTTAGTTCCTTGTAATTCTTTTGTACTCTCGTTCTTCTTCCCCTCTCATTCTTTTCGGTGGCATTCTAGTGTAATTGTGGAAAAATTTCCTCTGTTTTTCTCGTCTATGATTTGTTTAAATTAGGGTGTTACATAAGCGATGATATCGGCAGTGGCATTTTGGTTATTTTCTCAAATATTTATTAAAAAATTCAAAAATTCCAGAAAATCATAAATAATGCATAGATCAAAAAGTTCTAAAGAACCATATTCTAATTCCTTCAAATTTTTATTTTAAAATTCTAATAAGAGTTAAATCTTAAATATGTAAAAACATAAATATAAGAACATAAAATATAAATTGTGAATAATAAAGATATCAAAAATTCTTAATATAATTTTTTTAATTAGTGAATACTAATTAAGTCATTTTAAAATCTTCGTTAAATATACATATTTTTATTTCATTTTATTTTTTTAAAAATAATTTATATATAAGTACCAAAATTTTATAAAAATATTAATTAGTTAAAAAGTCAACTAACTAATAGTAAGTATTTTCTCATTAAAGAGATATTTATATCTATTTTCTATTTGAGTAAAAAAATAGGATGTTACAACTCTACTCCCCTAAAAGAAATTTTGTCCTCGAAATTTGATATTGTAAATAAATCTTACTAAGGATAAACTAAGTGAACTATCCTAATATGTTTTCTAGTTTTACGAACAATTATGTATCCTTTCACTAGTGGAAAAAAGGCTTTTTACACCGGTCCTTTTTGGCTTTTTATATCGGTTCTAGGACCGGTGAGGATGGAGCCAGTGAGAAAAATATGGACTTTTTACACCGGTTTTGGGACCGGTGAGAAAAAGTTTTTTACACCGGTCTTGTTTAAAACGACCGGTATAAACATAATAATTACACCGGTCCTGTGAAAAATAAACGGTATAAAAACAATTAATCACACCAGTCCTTTTTTTAGCCCGGTACAAATTCAGACTTTTCTCACCGGTCCATTTGTTTACGCCCGGTACAAAAATACACCTTTTTTTAATTTTTAAATCAGTATATTTGGTTCCTGGCCAGTACACTTTCATTACAATTTTAAAAAGCATCAACTTCAAAATCATATAATGAAAAAGTCAGCTAAAAGAGACATATCTAACTCAAATTTGATTATGTTGAACGCCAATATTTTCTTCTAATTCCTTTCTCTTAAACATGTTCTTTACAACTAGAAAAATATTATGCACATACAATAGAAAACAGAACATATAAGGAAAAAAAGGTTTCTTCAGTGACCAAGAACTTAAGAGAGCGATCTCAGCAAAGGTAGTTGTCCACTTTGACTAATGCAGTTTAGGAGGATGAATGAGGACTGTGAGACTGAAAAATAGAAGCATCTTCTCAATCATCCTCACTATCATCCTGCTGATAAAGTTCACAAAAATTCTATCATTAATTATGACTAAATCACTATATATTTAATAATAATCACTGCATATTTAATAGTCAATCACAAAAGTCAGAAGTGTGTATAACCATATTCTATTAATCCGTTTTTTTTGTCCAAGTCATGAATCCTTTTTGATAATATATAGGCCCAATAGTTCAGCCATAAACAGTGTACTACTCAAGTTTTTATTTATCACAGTAGTATTCATTCATTTCTATAACCTTTCTCATCACTACCTTAAGACAATTGTAATAAAAATGTCCTAATCAAAGTTGTCAATGTCTAGTCAACTTAAGATATTGAACCCTAACAAACTAATGATAAGTGATTGATCAAGTTACATATTTAATAGTTAATCACAAAAGTCAGAAGTGTGTATACTTTTTAATGCCATATTAGGATTTAAGGTATGTAGAGCAAGTAAAAACAGAAAGAATTTGTTGAAGTTTTTAGAAATTTTAGTATTTTAAGGCTGTAGATAATTTTTAATTAAGATCACCACATGCAGGGAATAAAACAAGATAGGTTTGTCTATTCAACCATACCTAATAGCTATTTACATCACCTACACAAATTTACATCAAATATTTAAACAATTCTAATTATTTGCTCTCCACAACAAACTCATACTGTTTCTGATCCATCCATCAGAACAGAAAAGAAAAGGATCAACAACTAGACTACTATATTTACAAAACAATGCATGAGTAAACAAAAATTCATCAAGACATGATAACATACCAGAGAATAAGGTGTATTTGTCCAAGGCAACCCTTTTTAACTCACTTGGGCAGAAAACATTCTGGATGAAAAAAGAAGTGAGGGACAACAGTTTCAGTATTATAGAAGTAAAGAGGAAGGAATAGAAAAAAGAGTTAGAAAAAGAGAATAAAAAGTACAGTTACAGTTACAAGAAGGGTGAAACCAAACAAATGCTATTATTGTGAATAGGCCAGATGAATTGCAGGAGTCTAATGTTGGTACTGGTTGAAAGAAACCTACAGGTAAGCTATTGATATGTTCTCAGGATCAATCAAATTTCATCATATTGCTTTCTTAAGCTTGTTTTGTTGACAGGATGCCATGTCTGTTGCGAGGAACATAAATAGTTACACATATGCATCTAGTGAAAACAGTTTCTTAACCCACACAACAAATCCACATCATAAAAAGAAAAAAAGTTGAAATACAGTTGATATAAAATACTAAACTCACTGTTTCTTGGGCGGCCCCTTTGATATGCATAATCTCATAAAGGAGGTAACACTTCAAACAAATATCTTGCCCATCGTTGTTGAACATCTTTAATTTCATCGTCAGAAAATGGTTCTCGATCGAATCTCTGCAAATTCAAAATTAGAATGCATGATCAACAAGAACATAAAGCACATGCAACTTGAACAAATTTACAAAACTACATATTGAAAAAACTACCTTGTCCCATGAATCAAGAGTGTTTGCCAAGACAATATCCAACATGTGCTTCATTACATAAAATCCACACTACATGCTACCTGATGGTTGTGTTGGGCACTATAAAAATAACACCAATTAATATTGAAATGTGTAAGATAAAAATATAACAACTAAAAAATAAAAATAAAAAACATCTAACTTACACTTGGATTAATCCATTTAGGAGGTGTTAAACATTTTGTGTGTCGACCTAGCAACAACCGAGATGCTTGTATTGGTCTACAATAAAAATGGTTTTAATACAAAAATACTTAAGTTATTAAGCTTAACAATAAGATATATACACAGGGTGATATGTTTCATTAGACAATGGTAATTGAGATAATAATTAACACTTACACTTGTAGAAGTTGTTTGAGTTCTTTGGATGGTTTACCCTTTATTGAGCACAATAAGACACACAAATTCTGTTTTGGACATATTAATATCAACTGCCAATGCGACTTACATAAAGTGAAATAAAATATGTCATAATTTTTAAAAAAACTAAATAATTAAAACGAAGACCATATTACTTACAAGTTAATAAAATACGGTGCAAGGTAAACCAATTTTCCTTCTGATAATTTGCTTTGAATGTAGCTTTGTATGTCCTCCTTTTTGTTTCCTTTATCATGAAGGAACGAAGGATCAATGAATCCATAGGTATTCGTGAGTTCCTTCTTCTTGCACAATTGATGTAGGTACCTAATTGAACAAAAATATGATTATTAATATATAAATCCTAAACATAAATCCAAAACAATACATTTGTCATATAAATTTCATGTGATACCCTAAAATTAACTTACATCATCCAAAATTGTATGATAGATACGTTTAGCATTTGATCACCTAAAGCAATCTCCAAAACATCATGCTTGGTGATGTACAATGGGATAGGAACATCCTTTCCTATAACCTCAACTCCTAACTCCAGCTTCAAAGGCTTGTTGCCAATTTTCACGGCCAATGTCCCTAAATGCTCAAGCAAGTCTTCTTGTTGCAGAAAATCAGCTTCGGCCTCCTAACCAATTTAATAAATTCATTAGATATATGTAAAGTATTTGTTAAAGATATAGAGCAAATTGTCAGTAATACCTTGGCTCCAATTAAGATGATAAGCTTTCTTGGCCATACAATGAAGTGGTTAGGGGCTTGTCCAACTGTTGATACCTCCTCAGTGGGTATAGGGACATGGGCATCTGCATCCTTAACCTGTTCAACCACAACTCTAACATTATGATCATCCAATTGCTTATGGTGTACAGTGGATCCCAAGTTATAAACCTTTCCAAAGGCTACTAAATGATAAGGATTCTCTATGTATAACTCACAATCCTCTGGGACATCAATCATATCCTGTTCTGGTTCATCTTCACCTTCTGGAACATAATTACTACCCTTTGTGCTCACATATTTATTTGAAGGCGGATTCCCTATGTCTTGGGTTTTTGTGAATAGAGAAGGGATGCCCAAGGACTCCAAAGTTTTACCTAAACTCCAACCTCAGCTTCTTTGTGACCTGCTCTGTGATTCGTTGAGTCACTTACTCTTCAACTTGTTGAGTGACCTCTTGCCTTATCTCCTCTCTAATATGTATAAGCTCATCCCTAGTCACATTAGAGGATCCAAGTCCTTTTCTGCTTGGAGGTTTTCCAAAGTATTGTCATATGCCGACACGTTGTCCAACACCACGAACATGACCGTTGTGTTCTGGACGCCCAATAGCAATAGATAGAATATCTTCTCGGCCAGAGGGTACTAAGGATCCTTCAGAGCTGAGTGATGTCAAATTGTCCTACAATCCATTTTAAATCATGTATGACATTCAAAATATAAGTTAGTAAGTAATTTATAATCTTGTCCTATGCATGAATATATCAATTAACTTACAATCTTTTCAGTAATCTCACGAGTTGCTACAGAAGTATATTCTCCATTCTTCTTCAATCTTGCTAACTTCCATTTCTCATAACGCTTAGGCGGAGATGGGGGAGAAAGTACTATAGATGGGTCTGCTTGGGATGCTTGCTCATATTCTTTCTTCTTTTGAGCCATTATCTTCTCCTTAAGTAATAGATAACCCCCACGAGATAATCTATGAGGATACTTATTCATTGCAGCAATCTCTTGTGTTGTTTTTCTTTTCCCCTATTTAAGTCGATTAAAGCAAGCTTACCAATTAAATAGTCTAAAGAGTATGAAATAAACCAACTCATATTTATTTAGTTTTCAAAAACACTTACAATAAAGTTCACATGTTGGCGGCTCCTAACAAACTCCTTCCATGTTTCTTCATCAATGAATGTCCACTTCTCACAAGGAGACTTGTCTTTCTTTTTTCCAAACACCCATTCGCTAGTCAACTGTGTCTTAAATTGCTTCCAACGTTCCCCCACATAGGAAAGACATTTCTTTTTTAAATCCAAGTTGTTCGGAACATCATATTTGATCTACATGTTGCAACAAAGTAACTTTAAATTAGCAAATCGCCTTACAATCACTTTATAAGATTTAGTGTGTTGCACTAATAGTATTACCATAATCGTTTCCCAAATTTTATCCTTTATCACCTCATCGACCTCACTCCAACGGTTACACAAGATACTAGCTTTTACACGTCCAAGCATCCTAAGGTAGCTATTGAATTTAGCTTTATTTGTCCCTTTCAATAGTAGAGTCACTGAATCAAACTCAATTGGAAACTTCTGGTCTCCATTCCTACCAATTGCTAGCTCTTTCAACTGCGTAACTCATCTTCCAACTCTTTCAGAAGACTCTTCTTATGATGGTTGGTTGCCAGATGAATCAACCATTATTCCTGTATAAACATATAAAAATGACTAACATTAATAATGATACCTCCAAGCAATAAAAGGTAAGGTTCAATTATAGCATTATTTAAATAATATATGACTAACTTATTGTTATGCTGGAATTTTCTCCCATATCCCTTCATGATGATCATTCCGTGTAGCATGAACGTCATCTACTTTATCCTTAGAATTCATATTTGGCATCCTTGTTGAAATAGGTGTCTCTGGAACATGTAAAGTGTCATTGATATCAAGTGTGGTTTTTCCAGGAAGAACCACTAACCACTGCTTGTTAGAAGGATCATTGATATAAAACACTTGTATTGCTTGTGATGCCATGATGAAAGGATCATCCTTATAAGATAACTTGCCAAGGTTCACCAAAGTAAATCCCAAATCATCAACATATACAGCACTATTAAGATTAACCCATTTGCATTTGAAAACAGGAACCCTAAATTTTGTGTAATCAACCTCCCATATCTCTTCAATACGTCCAAAGTATGATATTGATGCCATAACAGGATTATTATCCTTTGAGCTAGAGAAGTGCATGGACTCAGTTGTTACCATCACCCCACTATTTTGCATAATGCTTTTATCATCTTGGGACTCGGTATAGAATGAGAAACCATTAATATCATATCCATTCCAGCAAATTACATCATAATTAAGCCTATATGCTAGCCACTTTAATGTTTCAGAAGCAGTGACATCATTCTTAATAGCCTCTTTAAACCTACTTAAGAAGCTCTTATTGTGTTCATTCAACAAAGCCTTTTCTTTCATTCTTGGGTTCTTTGCCTTGATGATGTTTTTATGCCTAGCCAGGTATGGTTACACTTCATCAATGTTATTTAGTATATACAAATGTGCTTGATGTATTTCCTCCCTACTCATACTCTTTATCCTTGGATTTTGTAATCCCTTACCTCCATATGACTGCTGGTGACGAGACTTTAGAAGCCCAATAGCATCCACTTCCGACAAATAGTCAGTACAAAACTCAATGGCCTCCTCTACAACATATCTTTCAATAATAGAAGCTTCAGGCCGTTGTTGATTTTTCATATACCCTTTTAATATTTTCATGTATCGCTCAATTGGGTACATCCATCGTAAATAAACAGGACCACATAACCTAATCTCTCTCACTATATGAATAGTCAGATGAACCATAATATCAAGAAATGAAGGAGGAAAATACATCTCCAACTGGCTTAGGATGACAGCAGCGTCATGTTCCAAGTCATCTAATACTCCAGGGTCAATGGTTTTGCTACAAACAACATTGAAGAAGAAAGACAACCTAGTAAGGACCTCTCTCACCTTATTAGGCAAAATTCCACGAATAGCAACTGGTAATAACTGTTGCATCAAGACATGACAGTCATGTGACTTCAAACCAAGTAACTTTAAGTCTTTAACTGAAACAAGCTTTTTGACATTTGAAGAATAACCCTATCGCACTTTGAGACCATGAAGACAATCACAAAAACTTCTTTTTTCATCTTTAGACAATGTATAACATGCCGGTGGTAAATACTTCCGCTTGCCAACTGTTTATGGAGCTAACCCTTCTCGTATACCCATTTCAACCATGTCTATTCGTGAGTTCACACCATCCTTTGTCTTTCCTGGTATGTTAAGGAGTGTTCCGATGATACTATCACATATGTTTTTCTCCACATGCATCACATCTATGAAGTGCCTTACATCAAGATGAGACCAATATGGAAGATCAAAGAAGATTGATCTCTTTTTCCAGATTTTTTTCACATTGTCTTTCTTTTGGGTCTTCCCAAAGATAACATTGATGTCCTTCACTCGTTCATAAACTTGCTTCCCAGTCAACGCTTTAGGAACAATGCCATTTTCTTGATATCCATTAAAAGCTTTTCTCAATCTCCTGTATGAATGATTAGGTTTGAGAAATCTTCGATGACCAAGGTAAACAGTCTTCTTCCCATGAGTAAGTTGAAAGTAACATGTGCCTTCCTCACATATAGGGCATGCATCATGACCTTTAGCACTGTATCCACTAATATTCCCATATGCTGGGAAATCATTGATTGTACCAAATAACATTGCCCGCAAAGTAAATTTTTCACGTCGAAACCCATCAAAAATCTCAACACCTTCCTCCCAAAGCATCTTTAAATCATCAATTAAGGGGCCAAGATATACATCTATATCGTTTCCAGGCTGACTTGGTCCTGAAATCATCATAGACAACATTACATACTTGCGTTTCATGCATAAATTCGGGGGAAGGTTATAGATAATCAAAAGAACAGGCCATGAACAGTGTCTGCTACTTAAGTTGCCGTAAGGGTTCATCCCATCTGTAGCTAGCCCAAGCCTAAGGTTTCTTGGCTCGTCACCAAACTCTGGAAATAATTCATCAATTTTCTTCCATTGTAAACCATCAGCTACATGGCGAATCTTGTCATCACGTTGCCTCTCATCTGCATGCCATGTAATGTTTTTTGCATCAATTGGGTTAGCAAATAACCTCTTAAACCTTGGAATTATTGGAAGATACCATAAAACTTTCACCGGAGGCTTGTTTCTGCCATCGTCCCATTTAACACCCCCATCCTTCAATTTGTATCGTGATAAATGGCAAACAGGACATTCCTCCAAGTGTTCATGTTGCTTCCTGTACAATATGCAATCATTTGGACATGCATGTATCTTCTTATACTCCAGACCCACCGGACACAACACTTTTTTCGCCTCATAGGTGCGATTCAGAAGTGTGTTACCTTCTGGTAGCATTTCCTTTAACAATTGTAGCAATTCGGTCAAGCTTTTATCAGTCCATCTATTTTTTGCCTTCAGGTTTACTAACTTTAGCACAGCTGACAATTGTGTGAACTTAGTACAACCTGGATACAATGGCACTTTGGCGTCACTGCATATATTATCATACACATGAAGTTGTTAGAAAGACTCGACTCCAATATCATTGATCATGTCCTCTAGTCAATCTTCCACATCTAAATCTACTTGATCGGTTTGGGGTGCACTTGCCATGGTAGATAGTGCCTCTCCATGCCATATCCATCTCTTATAGCTTAGCATAATTCCATCACAAAGAAGATGCTCTCAGATTTCTTCAACCTTCAACCGATTCTTATTCAAACAGTTCACACAGGGGCAATACAATCTTCCATTAATGTCATCAACGTTTCTTGTAGCGTAATTAAGAAAATCTTCAACCCCATTCTCATACTCCTCGGTTGTGCGTAGTGCACTCATCCAACTACGATCCATGAGTTGGAACAACCTATTTAAACAATGAACACATGACACAAATATCATTCATAGATATTAATATCATATCATTCATCATGGTTTAATCATTTGGAATTTGTATCATTGAATGCACAATGCATTTATGTGTGGGTTACCTAATGAGTACCGATGTATCATTGCTTCATGACCATGTCATTTTGCAAACTTTGAGATTATCTTCTCAAGTGAAGACTTTTAAAGATGGCAACTATCTTCATGTTATATATGCTTAAGACATGATGCAACATTACTCATTAATTATTCAAATGAGAAATTTTTTATTTTATTATATAATTTATATTTTATGTAGCCTATTTTTATCTAACTATTCATGCTTTTAAGAGATTTTCAGCTTTCATGTTGAAATTGGCTTCTAAACAATCTAAGGTCTACCTTTTTTTTAACTTTATAGTTTGGGAATGTAACATCCTAATTTTAATAAATAATAATTCCAAAAATAAGGAAAAATTTTCACAGAATCAACCACTGGTTTATCGGCATAAAAAAAAGAAGAAGGCAAGGGAAATAAAAGAATATTCATGCGTATGGCAAACAGCGGAAGGAGCAAGGCTGGAACCGACCCATTCGGTTCAACGAAACACGTCAGCGCCTGGGCGAAATCCATGACAACTCTGACTCGCTCGGGCGAGGTCCAGGGACGCTTGGGCGAAATCACAGTAAGAGTCTTCCAAACCCGCACGCTCGCGGGAGTGAGAAGCCACACTCGGCTAATCCACCATTTGGAATACGAGACAGCCATTCGCTGGGTAACGCTCAAACCACTCGGGGTTAAAGGGTTCCATTCGCTCGGGAACGACCCCAATATTCGCTTCCCTCGGCAACCCATAACTTAGTCTCTCAATTTTCTTCATAAAGTCAGCCTAAGGATCCGCTCGGGAAAATCAGGTAGTTAGGTCCCACTCAGACTTAGTCAGAACTCCGCCACTCGGTATACAGACCCTTACTCACTCGGATTATCAATGTTTTACACTCAGAACCCATTCCATTCTAAACCACTACGCTAACTCCTCTCTCAGGAGGAGAATTACCCAAGGTTTTCCACTCGGGAATGAGAACTCTTCCTCATTCAGGTTTACCTATAATCTTTACTCGGAGTCGCTCAGAATCTTCACTCGGAACCACCAACTTGACATAATTTCACTCATCAACAGCCCTCAGGTCATTTAGCAACACGTCCCAGTCGGAAAACGCATCGAGTCAGTACGAAGCACATACATAGGAATACATATTCTCAGAAACATAAATCTGCCCACAAATTCAATCCACCGACCCACAAGCATGTAACCATATACTCAGAATACTCATTAACTTGATATTATGCGTTTACCAATACGATACCACACAATGACACCATGATTATTCAATCTTTATAAATGGATATGTTTGATCGTCATTTTACATAAGAGCCGGCCAAGGCTACACGGACAGAACATAATAAAGCGATACAGGTACTCATCAGTCGGAGTGCATCACACTCGGACTTGAAACCTTATCATCATTTCCGAGCACGACCTGCACACACTGAAAAATGGTGTAGGGGTGAGCTTTTGCATATAAAGTGACAGCTATTGACTCGGACTCTACCTCCATTCTCAATTATATAATTTACCGGGTTCAATCCATAACGATTTATATATATATTGCCAATTAATTTAAGGGTCAGACCACATCATTCAATTGGAAGTTGCACCATAACATATATTCTCAATCATAGCATCACACTGCACTCAGCAATGGTATCAATACCCGTACATTCGTTCAGTCGGAATTTGCTCATACTACATCGTCTAGTCGGAGTTCACTCAATTCATTTAATCCAAGCAATTCACAATAACTAACAATGCTCATAGACTCATGCATGCGGATCCGACTTAAACAGTGAGTTCAGTGCAGATTCCTTCCCGGTCCCTCGTCCACTAGCCTTTTCCATGTGGCACCGGTCACCCCGTGACGTCTCGAGACCCAACTCTAGCTCCATCGGCTACCACGGGTCCTCATGGATCTAACCAGGAATCTGACTGGAACTCGTTTTACATGAGTCTAGATGCCTTTCCGACCCCCCGTCCTCATGGAACTGGTCAGGAATCTGGGATTCATCCCACATATGCAATCTCATGCAAATCCACAACAACATCCAAGCTTACCAGACGCGTCTCACACAGCCATCAATGGGTCACAACCGATCCCCCCACAATAATCAGATTCGTTCAGAATCCCACATTCCATTACAACAACACATGTCTCTATCATAATAACTCACAACAGCAAGCATAGGGAACCATATTACAGTACATCCATTCAACATTTTTAACAGAGTCAGCATACCTTTCCACACGGTATTCAAAATGGAAATCACGCATCAATTCGCATCTCATGCATTCGGGGATAATGGTAACACACACACATTCACTTAGCAAACTCAGATTTCAACAACATGCATCACAGAAGTATTAACAGGCACTCAAAGACGAGGTCACACAACCCTCAACCTTTCACAGATGTCCCATTCGGAAGTTGCATGCATAATCAGTCAATCACCACACATCTATCTACACATTTCACTCACATATTACATTAAAGCAAGCACCAGGGACCCGGTCATAAACCATACGCTTGACATGTAAAGCGCCCCCTACCTGCTGTCGGGGTTCAGAGACTCTTCAAGTTGCAGTGCTGACCGATCGTCCCTCCGTTACTCCTCCAACAGCCTTCGAGTTCAGCGTTGATCCTGGGCCAGAGTTGCTCCTTTCCTCCTACGGGTCCATCTCCTCCACAGCTCCAAAGCACTTCCAGCCCAGCCTTCCAACTGGAATACCACAGCTCCAGGTAGAAGAAGAAGGAGAGGAAGAAGGCAATAGGGAGGAAGGAGAGAACAGGGAGTGGAGTCAGAGCTGTGTTGATGTTCCTCCAGGAGCTCTCGACTCTCTCACTGTTCGAGTGGCGACGTGAATGAGAGTGAAGAAGAAGAGAAACAGGGAAGGAGAGACCATATACACGCACAAGGAGAGCTGCCAGCGTGAATAATGAGAGAAAGAGAGAGCTGAAGTTATCTTATACTCCTAGGGACACATGCGTCCTTTCGCCTAGAACTATTATTATTATTTATTCAATTATTTCTACCCAAATTAGCAATTACTCTAATTAACCATTAATCCTAATTCTGTAATTAACCTTTAATTAATAGCTTAACTTCAATCGGTAATTAAGTTAGAAATCGGGATGTTACAGTTCTCCCCCTCTCAAAAGAATTTCGTCCTCGAAATTCAAACACATGCTTAGCCTTAATAAACCACTCGGAAATCACTGACATATAACAATAAGCAGTTACACATCTATGTTCCTTAAGTATTCATCCATTGCTTAAATCCCAGTTGGCACAATTGGCCTCCAAAGCAATTCACCGATCGCTCCACCTGGAAAACCGGGACATTATGCTTAACACATTTCCACTCGGAAGTGGCACCATTGACTCGGAATAACATTCCTTTCTTTCACTCAGACTTACCTCAACAAACAGATTGGAATACCACAGCCATGTTCCGACTGCAACTCTTCGTCCATCCACGTTTTCGACTGCTTCGTAATTTCTAATCAGCATAAAACAACTCTTCATAGCCTTCATTACATTTGGGACTCCACTTCTCATGTAGTTACCCTCATTCAGCTCTACCAGTTCACCCTAGCCATTGGCACTTTCCAGTTCTTTGGCCGCTCGGCCTTACACTCTCAACACCGATCGGCGTATTCACACCATCGGGTCTCCCGACTCAATGTGTCACTCGGCACGACCATGCGCTCACACAAAACATAGGCTTGACATTGGGTCACATGGGACACATTCTAGACGTTATTCGACCATTTGGGAAGAATCCAGTCGGTAAACAACGTTACCGATTCCCTAGGATACCCACTACTGACCGATTCATTTCGGGTTTAGCTCTCGGATTTCCAAATTTTCGGCCACGAGATTCCTTTCTTAACCAAAATGAACACTCAACGAGTTCCCATAAGCTTCAATTAGCACACTTGTCTGGATTTGCCTCGTACAAGTACCACACTCGGTCCATACATCTCAGCTTCTTAACCATCCCTTTGGCTAACTGCATGCCTATAACCTACGAATGTCACTCGGCCATCCTACTCGAAAATTTCAATTAGGGTTTTAAGGACAGTTCTCATCCGGGAATCCTTCCACTTGCAGAATTCACTCATAATTCAAGCCTTCCACGAAACCAACCCGAGTCCAAGCCCAGCCGTCCCAAACGCTGACCTGAGTACGATTTCAAATAAATCCTTCTCTTGGATATCTACTCCTCTTGGAGGTCCTTCACTCGGAAACTTCCTATTTACCAAATTTCCACTTGGAATCCAGGCTTACTCCAAATATAAATCTGAGTTCAATTCAGCAGGTTCACAGCACCCGAACACAGCTAAGAATAAGTTTACCGCTCGGTATTTTCTCTCCCTTGGGTAATTCACTCGAAAACTTGCACACTCGAAGTTCCAATTTCCGACGAGAAGTACTTTTCTCCTGGAAGACCACTCGGTTGGACATCCCAAGGGTATTAGGAATTCTACACTCGCTATCTTACTATTCAGAATCGTCTGAAAGACTCACCATCACCATAAGCAGTTACAGCTTCACCTGCCCGACTCATGAATTGTTGCATCCAACTTATAGGATGACGTCTCATTCCTATAGGGTTACAACAATCACATGGTCACTACAACGTGTACGCTGCCACATTACCTATGGCAGGAAGAGTCATCTCAGAGCAGCATGCCTCACACGGACCAGACTTCACCCAACTAATACTAATTCACACGGTGGTTAATGGCAGTTCACACACATAAATAATACACCTACATCAACATCATGCAGCACATAGGGTACATCACGCATCAATAATCATGAAAATCATTTATCACCTCTGTAAAACAGAATTAAGGCAATATAACAATCGGCTTCTAGCCAGCACCGAGTAAATATTTCCTTTAAATCTTATTCCTCACAACCATGGTTCGGACTAAATTCTCAGTTCTCAGTTATATAATGACATCACTTATTCGGCTTCATGCAATTCAGTCAGGATTAAGTAATTCACATTCACATATGTTGTCATAACACACCATAGACTCGGCAACGACACTAATACACATACAACCACTCAGTCGGATTTTATAACAATTATTCACGGCTATATTATTGTTCACTACAGCATGCACCATAACCATAACCACACATTGCACTCAACAATAGCATCAATATATATATATGTGTGTGTGTTCATCCGAGCGAATTTACTTAAATCAATTCTCAACTACATTAAGGATTTCATTCACAACATCATATCCAATCGGGAGTTGCACAATAACGTACATTCTCAATTATGACACCACATTACACTCGGTAACAGTATCGGTACATACATATTCATTCAGTCGGAATTCACTTATACGTCATCATCTAGTCGGGGTTCATTTAAATCATTCAAATCCATGCAACCCACGTTAGTCTCCCTAACAACGTTCTCACACGCACCAATCAGCTCACTCAGCTAATACTTACTCACAAGAATTAATGGCAATTCACATGCATATATATAAGCACATATTCTCATCAACATTATCATGATGCATCACGTAGGGCACGTCGTACAGCAACAATCATGTAATATAATTTACCCCTACGGTAAAACAGTATAATGGCTACAGGCTTCCGACTTGTACAAAAAAAATCATACACCTCTTCATTACTCATAAGTTAGCGCAACTCTCCTGATGACAATCGTCAAATAGAAGTTACTATCACCCCAAAATGGTGTAATAACAGTCGGTTTTCGACCATTACCGTGTAATTGCTTCTTCCTTAGATCTTATCCACCATAAACCATACAGTATCATATACACATATATATGTATACGTGTGTACCAACATTCAATACATACACGCTATCATTCAATCAGAATCTATCCAGTCAGCTCTCGGCTATATCACTTATATTATCTACAATCCCATATAATCATAGCCATAGGCTCACCTTGCCCTTAGTGACAGCATCAACACATATATATTCAATCATCCAATCGGAAAATCTAATTCGCATTCGGCCATACAATTCATATCATTCACCACAGCATGCATTACAGCCACAACATTAATATACATACATTCATTTAATCGGATTCCATTCAATCATGTTATTCTAAATAACATTCCACATATTCATGTAATTCATATCGAGCTCAACAGCCATTATAGTGTGCACACATTCCTTTCACCCGGATTTAAAAGGGACTCCTCACTCTGAATTATTTAATCACTCTTCACTCGGGAAACCTCAACAGTTATCACTCGAAGGGTATCCGGATCGATTCCCACTCGGTGTCACCCGTCCTCTTCACTCATTCTTACTCGGCAACTCTAATCTCTCCTACTCTAGTTTTACCACTAAGTCAAGACTCGCTCAGATTTTCTATCTACTTAATGATTTATTATAATGGATCCACTCAGAGTCGTAGGTGTCATCTTCTGGTCAGTAAACTCTTGCTCGGCATCATACTGTCTCATTCACTCGGGATTACCTAGGTTTCCTTTCACTCGGAGGGAGTCACTAACTCTCTTCCCACGTCAACACTCGTCTCCATCTTCGACTTATAGTTAAACTAATCTCTCGCACACAACAAATACGCATACGTATATTACTCGGATCTTCATGCACATTATAGGGGTTCACGCAACATGGAGGGTGTAATTAATTACAGGCACCAATTTATGTCTTCTACTCCAAGGGTTCAGGTTCAAGTAAAAGGAACTAAGGCTAACACATTTCTTGTATCTCAAATCATATACTATTCATTCATCACACGTTCAAATTCCTCAACAAGGCATAGGCATACAACCACACCATTCATGTACCAAATCATCAAACACATACAATACCGATTAAGTTAGGGCATACAATCAATCAGACCAGGAGGGAAATGACCTCCTATTCACAAATCAATATCACAATAATGATGACCACTCGGTCATACTGCATACAACCGCTTACACTCGGTAAGTATTCCTTGGCCTTGGACCTTTTGGTCTGCTCTGATACCAAAATGTAAGATCCTAATTTTAATAAATAATAATTCCAAAAACAAGGAAAAATTTTCACAGAATCAACCACTGGTTTATCGGCATAAAAAAAGAAGAAGGCAAGGGAAATAAAAGAATATTCATGCGTATGGCAAACAGCGGAAGGAGCAAGGCTGGAACCGACCCATTCAGTTCAACGAAACACGTCAGCGCCTGGGCGAAATCCATGACAACTCTGACTCGCTCGGGCGAGGTCCAGGGACGCTTGGGCGAAATCACAGTAAGAGTCTTCCAAACCCGCACGCTCGCGGGAGTGAGAAGCCACACTCGGCTAATCCACCATTCGGAATACGAGACAGTCATTCGCTGGGTAACGCTCAAACCACTCGTGGTTAAAGGGTTCCATTCGCTCGGGAACGACCCCAATATTCGCTTCCCTCGGCAACCCATAACTTAGTCTCTCAATTTTCTTCATAAAGTCAGCCTAAGGATCCGCTCGGGAAAATCAGGTAGTTAGGTCCCACTCAGACTTAGTCAGAACTCCGCCACTCGGTATACAGACCCTTACTCACTCGGATTATCAATGTTTTACACTCAGAACCCATTCCATTCTAAACCACTACGCTAACTCCTCTCTCAGGAGGAGAATTACCCAAGGTTTTCCACTCGGGAATGAGAACTCTTCCTCATTCAGGTTTACCTATAATCTTTACTCGGAGTCGCTCAGAATCTTCACTCGGAACCACCAACTTGACATAATTTCACTCATCAACAGCCCTCGGGTCATTTAGCAACACGTCCCAGTCGGAAAACGCATCGAGTCAGTACGAAGCACATACATAGGAATACATATTCTCAGAAACATAAATCTGCCCACAAATTCAATCCACCGACCCACAAGCATGTAACCATATACTCGAAATACTCATTAACTTGATATTATGCGTTTACCAATACGATACCACACAATGACACCATGATTATTCAATCTTTATAAATGGATATGTTTGATCGTCATTTTACATAAGAGCCGGCCAAGGCTACACGGACAGAACATAATAAAGCGATACAGGTACTCATCAGTCGGAGTGCATCACACTCGGACTTGAAACCTTATCATCATTTCTGAGCACGACCTGCACACACTGAAAAATGGTGTAGGGGTGAGCTTTTGCATATAAAGTGACAGCTATTGACTCGGACTCTACCTCCATTCTCAATTATATAATTTACCGGGTTCAATCCATAACGATTTATATATATATTGCCAATTAATTTAAGGGTCAGACCACATCATTCAATCGGAAGTTGCACCATAACATATATTCTCAATCATAGCATCACACTGCACTCAGCAACGGTATCAATACCCGTACATTCGTTCAGTCGGAATTTGCTCATACTACATCGTCTAGTCGGAGTTCACTCAATTCATTTAATCCAAGCAATTCACAATAACTAACAATGCTCATAGACTCATGATGCGGATCCGACTTAAACAGTGAGTTCAGTGCATATTCCTTCCCGGTCCCTCGTCCACTAGCCTTTTCCATGTGGCACCGGTCACCCCGTGACGTCTCGAGACCCAACTCTAGCTCCATCGGCTACCACGGGTCCTCATGGATCTAACCAGGAATCTGACTGGAACTCGTTTTACATGAGTCTAGATGCCTTTCTGACCCCCCGTCCTCATGGAACTGGTCAGGAATCTGGGATTCATCCCACATATGCAATCTCATGCAAATCCACAACAACATCCAAGCTTACCAGACGCGTCTCACACAGCCATCAATGGGTCACAACCGATCCCCCCACAATAATCAGATTCGTTCGGAATCCCACATTCCATTACAACAACACATGTCTCTATCATAATAACTCACAACAGCAAGCATAGGGAACCATATTACAGTACATCCACTCAACATTTTTAACAGAGTCAGCATACCTTTCCACACGGCATTCAAAATGGAAATCACGCATCAATTCGCATCTCATGCATTCGGGGATAATGGTAACACACACACATTCACTCAGCAAACTCAGATTTCAACAACATGCATCACAGAAGTATTAACAGGCACTCAAAGACGAGGTCACACAACCCTCAACCTTTCACAGATGTCCCAGTTCGGAAGTTGCATGCACAATCAGTCAATCACCACACATCTATCTACACATTTCACTCACATATTACATTAAAGCAAGCACCAGGGACCCGGTCATAAACCATACGCTTGACATGTAAAGCGCCCCCTACATGCTGTCGGGGTTCAGAGACTCTTCAAGTTGCAGTGCTGACCGATCGTCCCTCCGTTACTCCTCCAATAGCCTTCGAGTTCAGCGTTGATCCTGGGCCAGAGTTGCTCCTTTCCTCCTACGGGTCCATCTCCTCCACAGCTCCAAAGCACTTCCAGCCCAGCCTTCCAACTGGAATACCACAGCTCCAGGTAGAAGAAGAAGGAGAGGAAGAAGGCAATAGGGAGGAAGGAGAGAACAGGGAGTGGAGTTAGAGCTGTGTTGATGTTCCTCCAGGAGCTCTCGACTCTCTCACTGTTCAAGTGGCGACGTGAATGAGAGTGAAGAAGAAGAGAAACAGGGAAGGAGAGACCATATACACGCACAAGGAGAGCTGCCTGCGTGAATAATGAGAGAAAGAGAGAGCTGAAGTTGTCTTATACTCCTAGGGACACATGCGTCCTTTCGCCTGGCACTATTATTATTATTTATTCAATTATTTCTACCCAAATCAGCAATTACTCTAATTAACCATTAATCCTAATTCTGTAATTAACCTTTAATTAATAGCTTAACTTCAATCGGTAATTAAGTTAGAAATCGGGATGTTACAGGGAAAGTTTGATATGAAATATATACCTTTTTTTTAACTTGTTTAATAATGCAGTTGTTGCTTTTAAATGTGTCAAATAACAAGTTAAAAATTTTGGATGCAAAAACAACAGAATTCCGAACAATCTTACAGCTTGGAAAAAGAGAAAAACAAAAATTATAAACCTGTATAGAGTTTAAAAGCTGTTCAGAGACTTCTCTGCTTTGTATCAGATGCCAAATTAAAAGCTATGCAAACTCCTCTGCTTGGTGACAAATGCCAAAAAAAAAATATGTTATTAGATGCCAAATTCCTCTACATAGATATCTTATAGTATTAAAAGGTTAATTTACAAACAATGCATAATTAAAAGGTTAAGTTACAAAAAATCCATTAAAATTTACTAATAAGAAATGCCAAGACAGCACCAGTCAGTCAGGATTAGTAGTAAAGAAAGATAAGATAAATATACTTGTGATAAAAATAAAATAAAATATTCGCTAGTCGCGGTTAAGGATTGGCGAAAATTCATCTCTTTCACTGAATAATGTCATATTAGGAGATATTTATTGAATCTCTAACTCCGTGTCAATTGTTAAAATTGGAGAACTAATGTTTGAGGTAGATAAGATAGTGAGAAGACAATCACATAAATTGATTGAAGGGAATAAAAGTCATATAAATAAGTTTAAGTTTGTTTTAAAAAAATTCTACAGTGATTATGTAAATGAAAAGAAGTGTGTGAATGAAATTGTTGAATATTGAGTGAGTGAGCTAGAAAGAGAGTAATGGGGTCAGCATATCTATAAGGGCAATTAAGATGATCTAGTAATAAAAAGAAATATATAAGCTAATGGTATACTCCTTTTACTAACAGATTAGCTATTAATTTTAGTGATAAAAAATTATAAGAAACAATTAACTTGGTGTTATTAGTAATCAATGAGATCTCCGGTTTTCTTTCCAATAAAAATGAAATTGGAGTGAAGGAGGGAACTGGGAAAGGAGAAAGTAGGGAACTTTTAGTGAATGGTGGTGGAAAGCAGCAATGAAAATGATTGTTAAATTTTGTAGAAATAAAGACTCTACTTGGTTAAAGTAAAAGAGAAAAGGAAGAGCATAAAGAAAATGGAGCAGATCTGGGAACAAATAAAAGTTTGAGAATCCAAGGAGTGTAAAACAGAAAGATGTGGAGAATGGAAGAACACACAAACCTGAAGGGGTGAAAGGGTGTTTGTGGGGAGAAGGAGAAGGAGAAGAAGATGATAATAGGATGAGATTGAGATTGTGATGAGGGAAACTCAAGCTTAAACTCAAAGCAAGATCTTGTTTTTCAGTTATCATGCTTAGCAATGCTTTTGGTTACAGAAGAGAAATGGATGGTGACTATTGGGAAGTGGTGTGGAGGGGGTTATATAGAAAGAAGAGGGGAATGGGTGGGAGTGGGGAAGTTCAATCATGATTTAAACAAATGCACACTTAAACAACCTCACTGTATCCTAGAGACGTGAATGAGTAATGCAAACCTGTAAAGAATATCTTCGACAGAATGAGTAATACACTAACTGGTTTCCACCAAAATTCCAAAATCCAAAGTAATCTGACATACATTAAACCAAAAACAAGATTAGTCACATTCAACAAATTTAAAACTAGTCAACAATATGAAAGTGACAGCCGTTCAAAACATTCAATTATTTTTTAACTAATTCAGTGCAAATAATTGATCATTCAACATTCAAAAAATAATGTAAATGAGTTTTTCGAAGCATTACTTTGGATGATGTTGATTGTTGAGGCTTGGGGGTTGTCAAAGAATTTTGTTGAGGATTGAAGCTGTCACATTGAAATGTAGAGTCATGTAGAGCTAACATTTACACACACACAAACTCACACTCTCACACACACTATCACTGAAGAACCAGCATTGCCACTAAGTTCAAACTCCTAACGGGTACTACATCAAACATCAGTCATGCTACAAAATTTACGTTAACATTATATACATCATAATAACGTTAATAATAAAAAGTTGAATATGTAATTTCTCAAGCCTAGTTGCCCCAAGATACAGTCCAACCAGGTAAACTCATGGACCAAAAAAAACCAGGTAAACTCAAAAGCTAACTATAGAAATGCCTGGCCTAACACATCCACCAAGCAGAACTTCCAACATCAGCCGCTATCTTACCATTTTTGAACCACTCTTAACACAACAGACCTTAGATTAGGTTTTAATCACAATTCACAAGGCATTTTGCCCAGTAATCAGCAGTTTTAGATTTAGTCCCTCTGTTATGAGTTATGACTGATTTGTGATTTATGTCCAATATTGTCTTTTGATTGAATTTATTCCACGGATTTCTTTATAATTATTCTTTTAATCTTGTATCTTTCTTTTCCTAATTTCTCCCATTGTCGAATAGTTTAAGAATAAAATCAATTGTTATTATGATTTGGTCTAAAAGAAAACTCTTTATCATCTCCTATTACAACAAATTAAATTCATGAGATTTCACCATTAACTTAATAATAAGTTAATCAGATTAATTACGTCAAATCCTAACATACTGGTAGCATCCAAAAAAATCAAACCATACAGGAACAACAACAAAAAATGTGGCTCATAACAATCTGGACCATTACATTATCGTTTTCTATGATCTTACAACTCAGCTTCCGACAGTTTGTTACAATCAGGTCCTTTTATCATTTTCTCTCTTCATAAAGCTCTGAAATCCTTTTTTATAATTATTCATTTTTCATAAACCGAACTGTTAAGATTAAAGCATGTTAAGTCCTTTTCACTTGTGTTTTAACAATTATTTATAGTTTTAGAATAAAATAAGCCATGTGTTTTAAGGGTCAAGATTCATGCAGTTTGAAAAAAAACTGCAGAATATCTGAATCCTAGTTTGCTAATACAAAATTCAACTCTTACATTCATATCATAGAGCCAAATGCCAACCATAGAGACAGTATTGGTAGACACTTGGGGCCAGCAAATTATACGGCAAACAAATAAAGAAGCAATGCAAAGCAAATAGCTTAATAAATCCACAACATTTAAACTAACATCATTTTATCCCTCTGAAACATGTTTCCTGATTACTAATTCAGAAAAATTTAAACTATATCTTAAAATCTAAAATGTAACATGAAAGGTTAACTAAAGACAGGGTGCATTCCCTGGGTAAAATCAGAAAAGGTACGTCATAGAATCAAGAACATGCATCTAAAGGCGTGTCAATGAGCTTGGATGAATTTTGAGTTGCTTTATAATGAATGGTTAAAAAATAATTCATTTATGATTCATGTTAAACCAAAAAAATACCACATTTCACCCAAAATAAAGCGTGTGTCTGATGTATCACACACAAGGGTACTACATTAGAATTCAGAAACAACAAAAATGGAAAACAACAAAAATGGAAAACAAAAACGAGGAGAAAGAGGGTACCTGTAGTGAGACCTCCAAGCTTCGATAAACGGAGACAGGGAGTGAGAGAGTTTTCGAGAGGTAGGGCGGGAGTGAGAGAGTTTTCGAGAGTGAGATTCGAGAGATGGGGCTTTGGGGAGTGAGAGAGTTTTCGAGAGGTAGGGAATTGAGAGGGCTGCGAAATTAAGAGAAATCAGAAACAACAAAAATGGAAAACAAAAAAGAAACCCATTTCTCAAAGTCCACCAGCACAAAAACGAGGAGAAAAAGGGTACCTGTGGTTTAATGGAACTGAGAGACCGTGTAGTGAGACCTTGGAGAGAGAGACCTCCAAGCTTCGACAAACGGAGACAGTAGGGCTTTCGGGAGTGAGAGAGTTTTCGAGAGGTAGGGCTTTCGGGAGTGAGAGAGTTTTTGAGAGGTAGGGAATAGGCGAAAATGTTTTTTCACCGGTCCAAAAGGCAAGCCCGGTATAAAGTCTTACAATTTCTCACCAGTCTAAACAAAGACCGGTACATACATAAACCTTTCTCACCGGTCGAAACCAAGACCGGTACAAAATTAAGTATTTCTCACCGGTCTAAAGTGTAGACCGGTCTAAACTTTCATATTATTTACAAAATTGCCACCGACTAATTTTTTACACCGGTCACATTACAACCGGTGTAAAATACCCGGTGTAAAAGGCCTTTTTTCCACTAGTGTTTCCTTGATGTTGCCATTTACTTTCTTTTAATCTTACCAGGTATTTTCTCCTCAACTCAAAAATATCACCCTCTTAATTTTGTTAACCATGCTCATCATAAATTGATGATTAACTCTAAACACCTCAATAATTACGTTTCTTAATCCATCAAAACATCACTTAATATAATCCGTAACATCTATAAATTAAAATTCCTACTCGCAACATAGTAAAATGGACTGCTAAGAATTAATTACTGGACAACTAGCCGTTGGACTAGCCGTTGGACTAGCCGTTTATGACCGTTGCAAACTCTCTTTCCCTTGCTTGCTTATAAATTCTCATTTCATTCTCACTTCCTATCACAACTTCAAGGTTTCTTAGTTCCTCTCTTCTATCTAATTTCTTCAATCTTTTTTTTTCTCAAGTACTGTCATACTATTCGATGACCAACCTTCCTAGAAGTGAGGAAGAATGAAGGCGAGATGGACTACAGCTTGTGGTAACAAGTGCCTCACTTCTCACTACAACATTTTGTAGTTTAGGCCACACCAAACTAACCCACAACTAAAAAAATATGGCATTCCCAAAGACCACATTTTATACTTTTGTGACTATTGATAAGTTTAAATACCAAACTTTAAAAAAACTTACATAAAACTACGGCCTATTTTATAATAGACCACGGTTTATTAACTATAAAAATTTTAAACAACATTTTATTAACTGTTGCCTTATGTATATATATATAGGCCACAGTTGTAGTGATTTATTTTAAAAGAGACCACATTTAGTGAAAGTGTTCCTACTGCAATAGAGAAAAATATGGCCTAAAAAGCCTAAATTTTAACGCATTAAAATTAAAAATTTTGACACGTGAAAGTCCAAAATCAATAATGGCTCCCAGTCTAATTTCCTAATTTCTCATTCCATTAACTCGTAAACCCTTCCCCCCAAATCAGCACCGCTTCTTCTTTTCTGTTCCTTCTTACGCATCTTCCTTCCCCAATCATCTCCCTACTTCTTTAATTTTCTCTGATCTAACGCGCAAGGTGTCTTCATTTTCTCCCACGAATTCCCGACCTGGCAGCAGAACTGGTTCATTGCATTGCTCTTTGTCATGGCTCTCAGATTCTTCACCCTCACACTCTTCCTCTTCCTCACTCTCGATCCTGACGTCGCTCCTTCTTCCCTTTTCCTCTGCTTCCGCAGCTTCCTCCGAAGACGTCGAGGTTCTTTTCCATTTCCTTCCTTAGGGTTTGGTATTTATTTTGATTTGCATTTTCTGGTGTTGGTGATGTCTTGCCTCTCTTATCCATCCTCCAGTGACTACACCATCGTCATTAGCCATAACCCCGATAACGACACAACTAGGTAACTTGTTCACACATTAATTTCCTCTATTTCTTGAAGATTCCATTGGATTAGGATTTTACTGCTCAATTATGAATTGCTTTGGAATTTAGTGTTTTTTGACTGACATCTCATGTGTAGAGTATTGTTATTCTTTTGTGTTCCATCTAAATCTATCTTTTTCCTTCTCCATTTAATACCTGGAATTTCATTAGAGCTTATTTTATGAATAAACGTGATTTTATAAAGGAAACTCCTGTTAGCGAGGTTTGTGAATCATTTAAAGTTGCCAGGGGAATGCTTCAAGCCTTGCAAGAAAATGTTGTTAGGTTTGCATCTATGGTTTCAGTTTTTTGTGAGAGGCTTGGGTGGCATGATCTGGAAGGCTTAGTTGCTAAGTTTTAAAACCAGGTATCATTTGGAGTTAGAGCAGTTATACACTTATACACTTATATATGCCTGTATATATTGGCTATTGATTGGACTGTAGAAGAATAGTTTGACTTGGATATACAATGGCTGATGGATCTTTTCCTTTTTAATTTTTCATTTAGTTTAAGGAATCAACCCAGTGAATGGACCTGAGCTGAATTTATTGAAATGGGGAAGGGAAAGAAGGTGACGGACACTACAAGTGATGTTGATGATGATTATTGGTGGTGGCTGGTTTCGAAAGGAACAGCTGCTACATTCATCATTGTTGGGTCGTTTGCGTTGTTGGTGTGTGTGGCTGTGTCACTGCATCTCTACTCAGGTGCTGCCAAGCCTCCAAAGTTTGGAGACTATAAGGCACAAAGGCATTGGATGGAGATCACCATCAACCTTCCAATTAAAGAATGGTACAGGAACAGCACCCGCAACAATTTGAGCTATTGGGGACTTAACTACTCGCCTCTTACCGCTTACCAGAATTTCCTTTATGGGCTTTTTCTTAGATTCTTTCACCCCGACTCTGTTTCACTTTTCACTTCTAGAGGTCATGAATCCTATCTTGTAGGATTAAATATACAATTTTGTTACTGAGTAGTGAGTATTTTAACTTTTCTATTATTATTAATATATTTAACTGTGGCATGTTTTTGCAGAAAACTAATCATGAGCTGGATAGTGCTATCATCTGATGCCCTGATATTCTTTCCAGCTGTCTTGTACTTTGTTATTGCTTATTACAATCAACCTTCTAGGAGCCACTAAAGTAACTTAGCATGGCACATTGCCATGCTTTTGCTAAACCCGTATTTGATCTTAATTGATCGGTCATTTTCAGGTTTCACAAGAAAATTGTTATGTTGTTCAAATCAAAGTCTTTGGTCTTTAATTATTTTTCAGTCATAAGTTTGGTAGTACCTTAATTTTGAAAGTTGCATATGGTTGTATTTCAGTACAACTACATTAGCTTGGGCTTTACTATTGGAGCTGTTGCTGCTATCCTCTCTGGGAAAGATCTTGTGGGTTCTGCTCTTTATTGTCTAGCTCTAAATCATAAACAGGTTAATCTCCTTCATCATTGCATGGATCTATTTTTCATTTGTTTTATTTCCAGTATTTTTACATGGCCTTTGTAGTCAAATATGTTTACTCAACACATTTGTTTTATCTCCTTCATTTGTTTTATTTTCAGCTATTTTTCATTTGTTTATGGGACTGATAACAGAGAATTAATTGATCTGAGACGTAAAAAATATTAAAATAAAATTTAGATTTCTTGATGAAGTTTTTGTATGCATATCATTAAGATTTTAAAAAAATGAAGTGGCTAAGGCCTATATTATATTAAAAATTATATAGTAATTATCCTATTATAAGATTTGCCTTATACATCATTTGTTGATGGATTACTAACTAATGGAGAAGAAATCCCAAACACTTGCACTCCTTTTTATAAATCACAAGCCAGCAAAAAAAGAAAAAACCATAATCAGCATTATGCTTTGGTTATTTAAAGATCTTCACTATTCTAATAAGTTACTCCCTTCCAATTTTTAATATAAAAAAAATAATTCTTTACACTTATTAACTTATTTAATTTTCTTAAAGTCATTTAGAAAGTTAATTTAATCATCAAATTTACTTTTATTATATTTAATAAAAATAATGATAAAATAATGAAATTGGTCAACACTTATAGTAAAACCCAAATAACCTGAATGTTTTTTCTTATGTTAGATACCGAAGAAAATATTATAAAACTGTCGATCACTGTCTTAATCACAATTAGTTAATGCTTGATTTGTTGGAAGACAATTGATGAATCTACCTGAAGACATAGCTTATCACTGTTACTAATTACCAGAGAAGAAAAATAATATAAAGAGAGGAAGCAAAAAGCTTGTATAGTGTTGTATTAGATCTGGCTTTCCCTTTACCGTGTGTTTTACAAAACCTCTTGTTTCTATCATTCAAGCTATAATCAGTGATCATTTTATTTAATCAATAATCTTACATACTTAATCAAACCATGAAATGTTTGTTTCTACACTATAAGGCAACTAGCAGTGGCACGGTTAGGGCTGACACGAGTGGTTTCATACACTGGAAGCTCCTCACAATATCTAGCACTTCCACAATATACCTTAGGACTAGTTTTAATATTTTTATTTATTATTATGGTTTATTTCCTTAATTATATATGATCATAATTAATATAAATAGGGATAGTGTTCAAGGTTTTATTTGTACCCATTAGTATATTGTAATTCTCTTAATATGGATTTTTCTTTCATCTCTTTCCCTTCCACGAATTTACCATATACTCCAAAAAAATTGTCCCAATCTTAATTTATATTGTTTGATTTATTTTATTCAAAGGTTTTATTTGTAACATGCCATATGTCCCAAAGTAAATCATATTTTTTGGTGACATATTGTAAAAGGATCAGGTGACACTCTGTAAGACTTAACACCTACAACTTAAGTAATTCCATATAGAAAATGATTTTGATGGTTCTTAGTTTCTTACTACTAAAATACAAATACTTATGTTATTGCATGATAAATTATTTTCTTGTTAGTGTTTACTATATAATTTTATATGCACAATTAATTTAAACGATTATATTAGAATTGGGAACATATTGGGCCCACTCAACCATTAAAGTTAGTTACAGGGGAGATGATTGCAAAAGTCATTATAAGGATTGCTTTACCCTTTACTCTTATACCTTGCTGATGTGGGATCTCAACAGGTTATGTGCTTGGAATATTTGATGCTTATTTTAACACTTCTGTTAGGTGAACGTTCTTGCTGACATGGAGTTTTGGGGAACTGGTGTTGATTTGGAGAGATGCATCCAGGCTCAAAAATTGTTGGTGAAAAGGCTAAAGCTTCTTGAGAAGGAAGCTTACAGATTGGCTGTGATGAAACTGGAAGTACCTCTGGAAGTGACACAACTGACACTAATCAACTGGTGTTGATTTGGAGAGATGCATCCAGGCTCAAAAATTGTTGGTGAAAAGGCTAAAGCTTCTTGAGAAGGAAGCTTACAGATTGGCTGTGATGAAACTGGAAGTACCTCTGGAAGTGACACAACTGACACTAATCATAGTTTTGTTAATGACTCATTGGCATCAACTTATCTTGGCTGTGTTATAATTTAAATCTTGTAAAATATTGATCTTTATCCCCCCAACAAAATCACAATCTTACATTGGCTTATAAAAGATATGTTTATATCTCAATTTGCTGATTGCCTCAACCATAGAGTACGATTTACATTGTTCTTTGTTGCTTTCTCCTCTAGGATTTGAATATCGATTCTTGTGATTTGTCAATGCAGGTTCAGCTGTTTAAGCAGGGAGTATAAATATTTCTTTTGGAAAGATAATTTTAGCATTCCAGCAGAAAAGCAATTTTTGTATGCAGTTTGTATAAATTCCTTATGATAAAAACTATAACAAAAAAAAAACGTGGTCTAAAGATAAGTTTAAAAAACTGTGGTCTTTAATGTGAGGCCATATTTGTAAAACCATGATTTTAACCATAACAAAAGATGTGGCTTAATTTAACAAACTGTGGTCTTTAACAAGTGGCCGTATTTGTAAAATCATGGTCTTAACTATAACAAAAAACGTGGCCTAAGGACTAAATATGTGGCACATTTGAGAAATTGTGGCTTAAAATTAATGTAAAAAAACCATGGCCCTTAATATGTGGCCATATTTGAGAAACTGCGGCCTAAAATTAATGTAAAAAACCATGACTTAAAACTAACGCAAAAAACCGCGGCTTATTTTAATGCCTAAGGCCACAATTTTCAAAACAGTGTGGTTCAAAGTAGAAAACTGTGGCCTTTTGTTTTAGACCACGGCCACCTAGACCACGCCACAAAAAGTGTGGCCAAACCGTGGCCTAAACTATAAGCCATAGTTTTTTCACATTAGACTGTAGTTTTTAGTTGTGGCCTAAACTACAAAATGTTGTAGTGTCTTATACTCGTTATGGTGATTTCTCTAGTTTGAGCATTTTATTTATTACCAAAACTCTTAGGCCTCTACTAAGTAATCACTTATCGTTTAACTATGATGTATTAGATGTTCTACTTTATTTTCCTTAATGTAATCATGTATAATAAATTATCCTAGTGAGAAAGGATAAATATGTCTTAGTTCATGTTGTACTTGTTTATCTAGTTAAATCCTTGTGTTCTTTACTTCATGACAATCCAGGTATGTAATCATCTCTTATTGTCTTCTATAATGAATTAAATATTCCTTAACTAAGTGATTGCATCATAATTGACTACAACCATTACATAGATTTGATAAATTCTCTAATCTTAAATGATCACAAATCACTATGTTGACTTAGAAATACCCACTAATTTTTTTTATTTTTATTTTGTTAGCTAAGGTTTATGTAACTCACTTCATAGGAACTATGCTAAATTAATAAGTAAGGGTTCATATCTATTTACCCACGGTTCACTAACATATTTTTTTTATTTCAATTTTATAATTAATACTATCTAACAATGATTTATATAGGGTACATATTCATTAGACAAAATTAATGACTAAAAGAAAATAATTTATTAAACATGTATCAAATTGTTATAAATCACAAAAAAAAATTTATGATAAAATTTTCTAATATTAAACCAATATCAATATTTTCCAAAGATCTATAGTACTTATTTTAGATCCTTTATTAACATATTTACCACAATAAAATACTTAGGAAGTTCAATATATGGTTGATTACATTCAATGTCACAACCATAAAAGTTTCATTAATTCATATATTTATATAACCATCACATATATTATTCAATCGAAGGCATCATAAAGGAAAACTTCATCAAATCAAACATCATTTAACATATCTTATATGTTATACAAAAGAAGAACCAATACAAACAGTCGAAGATATAATTCCTAGTACGATTACTTGTCACACCAAACAAGTTAGTGAATAAACTACCATATTTCTTTCATAAACATACATCCACACATTTTTTTTAAAAATATATCACCAAAGGAAAACTATGTTTCTATCTTAGACAATTTGTTATACTACTTCGGATTACAACATTTATCTACCCATTGGAATTCTAATTCACACAAGTATCTTTACAACTTCAAGGACATTGTAAGGAATATCCTAATAGAATTTATTGAGTTTATCTCCATTTCTCCATATGCCACATTAAGCTAGGGTTAAATTCGTTGATCTTAACATCCTTCATTTGACATGTCTTTCACTACTTAGTGTAAATCATTCGGGGTGATCAGTCTCGATAATTTATAGCTAAGTAGTTAAAGTCATGACAGCTCCAGTCTAAAATCCATATCAAAATATTCCTAAGACTTTTTCCTAAAGCTTAATTTGAATTCTTATATGAAAATATATGTTACTAAAGATCTTTTATTGTCTTATCTCCCTTATTGTCCCTACCTGTAAATAGATAAAATATGCGCACATAATTTATTTAACTTCTTTCATTAATAAATGCTAAGACTGACAAAACATTCAAACAAAATATCAGACACCTTGTCTCTTTATATACAATATGTCTCATACCATATTGTAAAAAGAGGCAAATGTTGAATATTTCATTACCACATATCAACTAAAGAATCAAACACCATAGATCACATCTGGAATAAAAGGAAATAACTATATTACCTTATTATTCCATCATACATTAACGCCCATACTTAAATAATGTCAAGAAAGACTTCAGAATGGCCAGTCTCTGATAATCCCTACAATAACATTTTTCAAGTAATAGGCTATAGAGTTCTAACTTATACTTCTTATAAACTTAAAACTAGTTCCTTCTTTATCTCTAACTTTTCTCCACTTACTTCTTGTCATCTACTCCAATTATAAAATTTCCTCCTCTATCAAGCATATAATCTTTTGACTAACTTAACCATCAGAGTACACAACAGACTAGTAAGACCATACCCCAAGCCGATTTGGATTGAACTACTCTGATACCACTTTGTAATACCCCTTTATATACATGAGATATGTATATTCTTATTTGGTTTTAAAAACTTTATAAAGATATATATATATATATATCATTTCTTATCTCACGTATACAACGACGTATATACATATGATTTCCTTTGAATATTGAAAGTAAAAAAAATATTGTCTCTCAATATTTGTCCATAATGACAAAATAAATTTATAAAAATCATAAGTGATAAAAGATTACAGTATCAAAGTTTAACATTCACCTTGTTACAATTGTCCAACTTGATATTGTAATAAGGTGAACTAAAATTAAATTATACCTCTACTGTTAGGGAATCCCATTAGGGTCAGGCAGCGGAAACACAAAGGATTCCCAAAAGAATTGCAAACACGTATGTCTCAAAGCAATATGCTAAATTAAAATTTTTAATTAGGGTTTACCTCTTGTAGACGCAGAACGAGTTCCTCGATCGAAGCAATTGTAGCTTCGTCCTTAGGAGTCCACACGAGCACTCCCACCAGAAAATAAAGCTGCGAATGCTAGTACGGAAATTTGTTTATGGTCTAATTTCTGAGCAGCAGCCTATGATCATCTCATGCTCTATATATAGGCTTAGGTCTTGACCTGAGCTCTCATTAAACATTGGGCTCCTGACTCATTCTAAATGAGTTAGGCCCAAATAGTTTTATTTTCAGTCCAACTAAAATAAAACTATCCTCTGGTGGGCTTACTCTATGTGTGTGACCCTATAGGTAAAATATTCGGTTATATTAATAATAAACTATTTTATTATTAATATAAAATAAGAGCGGTATCTAGCAATACATCATTATGTCCGAATATTATTTATCATCAACATGACCTATAAGTGATAATTATTTATATATCTATTCCTTTTGTCACGATATCTAATTGGGCCCAAGGCATGGTCGTTGTAACACCCTCGGTTAGATAAGACAAATCCTTCTGTAGGTTCATCCTATTTAACTGAGAGTGTTAACAGTTTTTAGAAAAAGTGAATATTTTTTTTTTAAAATAAATACGTGGCAGATCAGCGGAAGTAATATTGTATATATCACATAGTCATTCACAAACTGTAAATAATTGTACTCTTAACAGAATGGGGCACACAGGCACCCTTAAATATTATACAGTCATCCGGTGTCTGATTATAAATATTCTATCCTTAATGATTATTCTCAATGGGTTCAGCGTATTGCTGATCTTCACACTCGGGTTCTTGAGTTTCTAATTCCTCTGAAAAATGTTCAACAGTAAGGGTGAGTATAACCCAAGACCCTGATTGGTTCATCCGGTGCGGACATAATCCAGTTAACATACAATGTCACATAGATCATACATTTAGCATATTTATAACAATCAAGCATGTTGTCATCACATAATCGTATATTTAGCATGTTCACAATTATAACAATCAAGCATATTATCATGAAATAAATCGTACATATAACATATTCACAATTATAACAATCAAATATGCTGTAATGAATGCATGAGTTCGGATTTATTATGATTTATCTTTGGTTAAGTCTCATGATGCATGTGGGCCCAATAAATCGTTTCATCTTCTTCTCATTCTGTGGAATATCACCATTCCAATCATCTAGAGCGATCAGGGTCCGCCCAAGTTCCATGTGGTACAAATGAACTCATTGGTTCTCATCATTGATTTAAATATTTTTGGAACTTGGATCTCTACGATCATAGTTACACTCCGTCATTTAGTCAAAGTACACTAGAATTGCATCGTCTCACCCGGCTATCAGGCGCGACTCTGATGCCATTGGGTTGCCGTTCCAGTTGTACTCCCAAGATTCTTCATGGAGATCGAACGTGAGTGTCCTTCACTGTACCAAGTGTATGCTCTAGAGGTTTTTCTTCTTCAAAAATATTTTCATGATGCGAAATGCATTTATCTTATCAATTGATTCCTTGGGTATCTTATGTATTTCTAGTCTCATCATATCATTCTCAAGTTCTTTGAATTCCATCAATCATTTAAACCTTGTAAGATATTCGTTTATTATTTAAAGAAATATATTTATTATATATATTCTTTTATAAAGAGTAAAATAATATATGTTCTTTATGTAATTATGCATAATTTAGATGTTAACAATGTATAATGATAATAAAACTAATAATAAGGATAACAATATTAAGTTTGACAATAAATAATGATAATAATGGAATAAGAATGTTAATTATAACTTACCAATAACTTAAAAAGTATTGAAAATTGGTTTCCAATTGAGAATTCAAGTGAAAAACACTAAAAACAGAGTTTTCCGAGTGAAACAGGGGTAAATCCGAGTGAAATAAGTATGATTCCGAGTGGAATCATACAGAGAAGGGTTCTCCAAGTGATCTGGCTAAAAATCTGAGTGAAATGACACTGGAAAAGCTGTTTTCCGACTGAAATAAGTTTGGATCCGAGTGAAATGAAGTGGAATGCTATTTTCCGACTGGAACACCTTGAATCCGAGTGAAAAATAAGTTTTCCGCATGAGATAGCTATGAATCCGAGTGAAATAAACTGAGCAGAGTTTTCTAACTGAAATTAATAAGTAATCCGAGTGAAACAGAAGCTGAAAAATAATTTTCTTAACTGAATATCTTGAATTCTGAGTGAAACAAATTTCTGAGTGAATTAAAATATAAATCCGTGTGAAGTCAGTAGGAAAATGGTTTCCTAAGTAGCATTATTTGTAAATCCGAGTGAAAATGAGTCTCTAAGTGAAATAAAGTATATTTCCGAGTGGTATTCAGTCAAAAAGGAGTTTTCTGAGTGAAATTAAGGTGTTTACCGAGTTAAATTTACTGGAAAAGGTTTTCATGAGTGAAGCTACTTAAATTCTGAGTGAAAATGAGTTCCTGAATGAAATTAAGTATGATTCCGAGTGGAATCAGTAGGAAAAGAGTTTCCTGAGTAAAAATAAGATACTTTCCGAGTGAAACATGAGTTTACCAAGTGAAATTAGTTGAAAAGAGTTCTGTCTGAATGAAATAATATAAATCCGAGTAGAATAACTGCTTGCTGAGTAAAATAAAGTGTTTGCCGAGTGAAATAAGACTGGGAAGCTACTGACCGAGAGCAATAGAGTATTTTCCGAGTGAATTTACTGAAAAGGGTTCTGAGTAAAAGATAACTATAATTTTTTTTCTGAGTGAAATTAAGGCAAGTTCCGAGTGAAATAATTTAAGAAAGAGATTTCCGAGTAAAATAAGACTTGGGAGATGCTGTCCGAGAGAAAAAGAGTGTTTTCCGAGTGAAATATGTTATATCCGACTGAAAATGAGTTGGTAATATAAAGAATCCGATTGAAATGATACCAAAACCGATCGGATTGGCCTAAAGCAGAACCTGTTATCATTAAACTCATAGTTTTTCACTGGAAATCACACGGTACCCATGATTCTTAGTATTTTCAGTCCAATAAGTACATGTCATATCACAATTCATCACTCGGTAACAGATATATATATATATATACATGCATATACAGATAACAATATAAAGCATTTAATTCATACACACTGAATCTGTCCTTCACTCGGTTTTCCCACAAGGCACCCAAGAATATACCCCCTTACCTCAATGAAGTTCCTGGAGGAGAAGAAAGAGGTTTCCTTCACTGTCCTGCTTCAAATCCGAGTGAAATGGAAGAGAAAAGAGAGAAAGAAACTTGCTGGGAAGGAGAGTGATGAAGGGTGTTTGGGTCGTGTGTGTGGTGTGAGTTCTGAGGACCTTGAACTCGTTTAAATAGGGAGAGAGTGAGTGGAAAAACAAGTGGGGGACAGCTTTTCTGAGTGGGCTGTGAGTGGATTGCTAATGGAAGGGTCACTAGGGATTAAATAAGATATATGCTGAGTCAGTGTCCATTTCTGGTCGTCCACCATCCATAATGCGCACGATTGGATTTAAATATCATGAAAAGACAAAATTGAAGTCAATACGCACTTCTGTCACTGAATTTCGAGTGGAATTACACTCGGTTAAGGGCTATTCCGACTGGAATTCCTACTTCCGAGTCAACAATTTCAAGGCTCGCTTGAGTGAAGCTTCAATTCTTCACTCGGAATTCCTTTGAAACCGACTCAGGCACTCGGTTTCTCACTCGGTAATACCTCTTCAGACCGAGTCCTCTCTTTCTCAGAATGTTCAGTCGGAAATCCGAGTCTTCCTTCACTCAATTCACTCGGTTTAGGCCATTACCTCTCGGACCAATACCCACACGTACTTCTCTCACTCGGTTTTGGTCCAGTGGAGTGTATCTCACTCGGAATTGACTTCCTCCACCATTTTCCACTCGGTTTCCTAAGTAAAACCATTCGGAAGCCTTCCCAATTGTTTCCACAACATACTTCAATCAGAAAGAAAGCATCAAATCAACATAAATAGAAGCATTTATGCATTCTTTCACTCGGAATGCTCCAACCATAGTAATTTCCTTCAGAAAAGGAAACATTCAACTCGGAACCGAGCCTTTCTAGGGTGTTTTCACTCGGGTTTTCACTTAGAAGTGATTCTTTTGAACACTCTTCACTCAGAATTGCTTCTCAGGTCAGGACTCCACTCGGTGGTAGCCTTCTCAGTCATTTTTTACTCGGAAAACATGGTACTGACTCGGAATTCTCTCATTCACTCGGAATTTCTAATCCTTCACTCGGAATTCTTCTCTGTCACTCAAAACTGAGCCCTTTTCACTCGGTTTTTGCATAATTTCACTAATATTCCATATAAATTCTATTATTACGTGCAAAAATGACATTTTTGAGGTACTACAGACCATCAACAGGGTATATATTGACTTATTCTTGCTTACAAACCTTCCATAATTAAAATTTACAAGGATAAAATTGCCTCTAAAAAAAGGGATGTTACATTCTCCTCCCCTTTTAGGAATTTCGTCCCGAAATTCAAAGTTAAAATAATTAAGGGTACAATTCTCTCATTTTCTCCTCAATTTCCCAAGTAGCATCCCCATCATCTGTCTGACTCCAAACTACCTTGACCAAAGGGATTTCTTTGCCTCTTAGCTGTTTGAGACGTCGGTCAGCAATCTTAACTGGCGATGCTTCAAAGGTAAGGTTTTCTTTCAGAACAAATTGATAGGGACTTAGAACATGATCAGGGCTTGGTACATATTTGCGGAGTTGAGAGACATGAAAGACATTGTGAAGGTTTGTCAGCTCGGGTGGCAGAGCAATGCGGTACGCATGAGTTCCTATCTTCTGCAGAATCTGATAGGGTCCTACGTATCTGGGGCTTAACTTCTTGGCCTTCAAAGCTCTTCCTACTCCAGTGGTAGGGGTAACTTTGAGAAATACATGGTCACCTTCTTCAAATTCTAATGGCTTCCGACGTTTGTCATAGTAACTCTTTTGTCTATCTTGCGAAGCCTTCATTGCCATTTGAATCCTCTGAACTTGTTCTGTTGTCTTCTGAACAATCTCTGGTCCAATTATTGTCTTTTCACCAGTTTCATACCAACATAAAGGTGTACGACATTTTCTTCCATATAAAGCTTCATAAGGGGCCATTCCGATGCTTGCATGATAGCTGTTGTTGTAAGTGAACTCAATAAGTGGAAGATATTCTTGCCAATTTCCACTATGTTCCAAGACACAAAGACGTAACAGATCTTCAAGAGTCTTGATCGTCCTTTCCAATTGTCCGTCTGTCTGTGGATGATATGCGGAACTTAACTTCAGACGAGTTCCTAGAGCTTGTTGCAGACTCTTCCAAAACTGTGATGTGAAACGAGGATCTCGATCGGACACAATCGCAGTGGGAATTCCATGTAATCGTACAATTTCCTTGATATAGATCTGGGTGAGTTTCTCTAGGGAATACTTCATATTGACAGGAATGAAGTGAGCGGTCTTTGTTAATCGATCCACGATTACCCAAATAGCATCACATCCAGCTGATGTTCTGGGAAATCCACTCACGAAGTCCATAGCAATCTCATCCCATTTCCATTCTGGAATATCCAAAGGACGAAGGGTCCCACTTGGTCGTTGTTGTTCCGCCTTTACCTTCTGACACATCAGGCAAGCTGTTACGTACTCAGCGATATCCCTTTTCATTCCTTGCCACCAGAATAATTTCTTCAAGTCCTGGTACATCTTGGTTGATCCTGGGTGGATGCTGTATTTACTTTTGTGTGCTTCATCCAGGATGGATCTTTTAAGATCTGTGTTGACTGGAATACAGAGTCTCTGTTGATACCTGATCACCCCCTGTTCATCTTTGCTAAACTCTGAGACTCCTTCTTTTGTCTTTTCTGCTAGATCTTGTAATTCCTGATCATTGGTTTGAGCTTCTTTGATTTGTTCCAAGAAATCATTGGAAATCCTTAGCATTCCAACCATAAGGCTTTCTCTTTTTGGTGTTACTGCTAGGTTCAAATCGCAAAACTGTTCAATCAGTTCTAACTCCTTTGTCATCATATATGATAGACGTAGGGCCTTTCTACTGAGTGCATCAGCCACAACATTAGCTTTTCCAGGATGATATCGGAGTTCAAAATCATAATCTTTGATAAATTCCATCCATCTACGTTGTCGCATATTCAACTCCTTCTGGTCGAATAGATACTTCAAGCTCTTATGATCACTGAAGACTTCGAAGTATGTACCATACAAGTAGTGTCTCCAGATTTTCAAGGCAAACACAACTGCAGCTAATTCCAAGTCATGTGTGGGATAATTAACTTCATGGGTTCTTAGCTGTCTTGAAGCATAAGCAACAACCTTTCTTTCTTGCATTAGGACACATCCTAATCCTTGTCTTGACGCATCACAATACACTTCATATGGCTTGGCAGGATCTGGCAAAATTAAGACAGGTGCACTAGTGAGTCATTGGCGTAACTCCGTAAAACTGCTTTTGCATTTGTCAGTCCATTCGAATGGTTGATCTTTACGAGTCAGCTTAGTTAAAGGTGCTGCAATTCGAGAGAAATTCTCGATGAATCGACGATAATATCCAGCCAGTCCAAGGAAACTGCGGATTTCCGTCACATTCTTGGGTTGTTCCCAATTTAGTACAGCTTCTACCTTGGTAGGATCCACAGCAATTCCTTCCTTAGAGATGACATGTCCTAAGAATTTCACTTCTGTCAACCAGAATTCACATTTTGAAAACTTGGCGTACAATTGCCTTGCACGCAAAGTGTTTAGAAAAATTCGAAGATGCTCCTCGTGTTCCTTATGACTCTTGGAGTAGACGAGAATATCGTCAATGAATACAACCACGAATTTGTCCAAGTACTCATGGAAGATTCGATTCATGTATCCCATAAAGACTGCAGGTGCATTTGTAACTCCAAAGGGCATAACAAGATACTCATAGTGCCCATATCGTGTTCTGAATGCCGTTTTGGGTACATCGTCTTTCTTTACCCTGATTTGATGATAGCCTGATCGCAGATCAATCTTCGAGAAGATAGTGGCTCCTCGTAATTGGTCCATCAAATCATCGATCCTTGGAAGAGGGTAACGGTTCTTGATCGTAGCTTTATTCAACTGACGATAGTCAACACATAACCGCATACTGCCATCCTTCTTTTTGACTAGAAGAACTGGTGCTCCCCAAGGTGAGACACTGGGTCTAATCATTCCTTTCTCTAGAAGTTCTTCTAATTGTTCTTTGAGTTCACAGAGTTCCTTGGGTGACATCCGGTAAGGAGCAATAGAGATTGGTCCCACGCCCGGTATAATATCAATGCTGAATTCGACTTCTCGCTCTGGAGGTAGCTCTCGTATGTCCTCGGGGAATACTTCTGGAAATTCTTGAACAACAGGAATCTGTTCAAGTTGAGAAGTGGCCTTACTTTCAGTTTCAGTAAGGATCATGTATAGTTGGACTTCTTTTGAGATTACCTTTTCTGAGCTAACAAGGCAAGAATCAGTGACTTGATCACATTCAGATATAATAGACCCGTGAGAGATGGATCTATTATGACAGTCAATCAGAATATGGTTGGCAGCAAGCCAATTCATTCCTAGAACAACGTCTAGATCAATCAAAGGTAAACATATCAGATCTACCTGATAAGCTTTCCCTTCGATGTTGAGAGGACATTCTAGACATATGCGAGTAGAGCAAATGGGCTTATTGGCGGCAGTTGTGACAATCATTTGATAGGGCAGAGAGGTTGTAGGAAGCTTTAAATGTTTTACACAATTCTCAGATATGAAAGAATGAGTGGCTCCAGAATCATATAATACATTTAATAGAGTACTTCCTATAAAGCATGTACCTTGCACAAGATCGTTCTCTTGTGATACTTCTGCACCATTCATGGTAAAAACTCTGGCATTTCCCCCTGGCCTTCCGGTTGAGTTGTTTCCGGGTCTTCCAGGATTATTGTTCTATCTGAAGTTGTTGTTGCGGGGAACATTTTGCATTCTTGGGGCATTGTTGGTAGAGACATTTGTAGTAGATCCTCCACTTCCTTGACCTGTTGGTCGTACTGCCTGTCTTTGAGTTACTTGTTGTTGGTTATTTTATTCCTGTACCAACAGTCAACATCACGATGTCCAATCCGTCCACAAATTATGCAGTTTCTACCACTTTGGTTCTCCTGACCTTTAGGAGGAATTCGGTTGGTTGAGTTGAAATATCGGAAATATGGTCGATCTCCTTGAAAATCCCTTCTTTGTTGTCGATCTGGCATACGTCGCTCTGGCCCATGATTAGATGCTCCAGGTCGTCGAAGATTAGAGGTGTTCTCAAATATGCGGCATCTGTCAACCAAAGTAGTGAATTGTGTAATTTGTTGACAACATATGGCTTGACGAATCTCATGTCATAGCCCTGCCTCGAACTTTGCACATCTTGATGCTTCTCCCATGTGAGTGTAGTAGGGACAACATTTTGCCAGTTCATCAAACTTAGCAGCGTATTCCCCAACAGTCATATTGCCTTGTTTCAGATTAAAGAATTCCTGCTCCTTTTGCCTCCTTATGTCTTCGGGGAAATATTTAGCGAGAAATTCTGTCTTAAATCATCCCCAAGTAATGATATGCCCATCAGTAGCTAGTCTGACTCTAGCATGAGTCCACCAGTGTTCTGCTTCTCCAACCAGCATGAAGACAACAAAGGTTACACAATCCTTATCAGAACATCGCATAGTGACAAAAATCTTTTCAAGGTGTTCAATCTATAGTTGTGCTCCTTCTGGATTAAAGCCTCCTTTGAACTGCGTAGGATTGTTTCTTTGAAAATCAGCTAATCCTTGTCTGGCAGAAGCATGAGGTAACTCTTGTCTTTCTATTACCTCCACAATTTTGGTAAGAAGATTCTCCATCACGTGATTGTTATTTTGGCGTGCCATTAGGAATTTGCTGAAAGAATATCAACAAATAGATTTAGGGTATGCGTTATGTGGAGCATTCCACATAGGATATTTAGTCTTAGGAGTGTTATGGACTGTTTAATATTTCTATCAGAGTACGTGGAAACCTAATGGTCCACTCCACAAGCTTAATGAATCGACTATGCTCTGATACCACCTATGTAACACCCTCGGTTAGATAAGACAAATCCTTCTGTAGGTTCATCCTATTTAACTGAGAGTGTTAACAGTTTTTAGAAAAAGTGAATATTTTTTTTTAAATAAATACGTGGCAGATCAGCGGAAGTAATATTGTATATATCACATAGTCATTCACAAACTGTAAATAATTGTACTCTTAACAGAATGGGGCACGCAGGCACCCTTAAATATTATACAGTCATCCGGTGTCTGATTATAAATATTCTATCCTTAATGATTATTCTCAATGGGTTCAGCGTATTGCTGATCTTCACACTCGGGTTCTTGAGTTTCTAATTCCTCTGAAAAATGTTCAACAGTAAGGGTGAGTATAACCCAAGACCCTGATTGGTTCATCAGGTGCAGACATAATCCAGTTAACATACAATGTCACATAGATCATACATTTAGCATATTTATAACAATCAAGCATGTTGTCATCACATAATCGTATATTTAGCATGTTCACAATTATAACAATCAAGCATATTATCATGAAATAAATCGTACATATAACATATTCACAATTATAACAATCAAATATGCTGTAATGAATGCATGAGTTCGGATTTATTATGATTTATCTTTGGTTAAGTCTCATGATGCATGTGGGCCCAATAAATCGTTTCATCTTCTTCTCATTCTGTGGAATATCACCATTCCAATCATCTAGAGCGATCAGGGTCCGCCCAAGTTCCATGTGGTACAAATGAACTCATTGGTTCTCATCATTGATTTAAATATTTTTGGAACTTGGATCTCTACGATCATAGTTACACTCCGTCATTTAGTCAAAGTACACTAGAATTGCATCGTCTCACCCGGCTATCAGGCGCGACTCTGATGCCATTGGGTTGCCGTTCCAGTTGTACTCCCAAGATTCTTCATGGAGATCGAACGTGAGTGTCCTTCACTGTACCAAGTGTATGCTCTAGAGGTTTTTCTTCTTCAAAAATATTTTCATGATGCGAAATGCATTTATCTTATCAATTGATTCCTTGGGTATCTTATGTATTTCCAGTCTCATCATATCATTCTCAAGTTCTTTGAATTTCATCAATCATTTAAACCTTGTAAGATATTCGTTTATTATTTAAAGAAATATATCTATTATATATATTCTTTTATAAAGAGTAAAATAATATATGTTCTTTATGTAATTACGCATAATTTAGATGTTAACAATGTATAATGATAATAAAACTAATAATAAGGATAACAATATTAAGTTTGACAATAAATAATGATAATAATGGAATAAGAATGTTAATTATAACTTACCAATAACTTAAAAAGTATTGAAAATTGGTTTCCAATTGAGAATTCAAGTGAAAAACACTAAAAACAGAGTTTTCCGAGTGAAACATGGGTAAATCCGAGTGAAATAAGTATGATTCCGAGTGGAATCATACAGAGAAGGGTTCTCCAAGTGATCTGGCTAAAAATCTGAGTGAAATGACACTGGAAAAGCTGTTTTCCGACTGAAATAAGTTTGGATCCGAGTGAAATGAAGTGGAATGCTATTTTCCGACTGGAACACCTTGAATCCGAGTGAAAAATAAGTTTTCCGCATGAGATAGCTATGAATCCGAGTGAAATAAACTGAGCAGAGTTTTCTAACTGAAATTAATAAGTAATCCGAGTGAAACAGAAGCTAAAAAATAATTTTCTTAACTGAATATCTTGAATTCTGAGTGAAACAAATTTCTGAGTGAATTAAAATATAAATCCGTGTGAAGTCAGTAGGAAAATGGTTTCCTGAGTAGCATTGTTTGTAAATCCGAGTGAAAATGAGTCTCTAAGTGAAATAAAGTATATTTCCGAGTGGTATTCAGTCAAAAAGGAGTTTTCTGAGTGAAATTAAGGTGTTTACCGAGTTAAATTTACTGGAAAAGGTTTTCATGAGTGAAGCTACTTAAATTCTGAGTGAAAATGAGTTCCTGAATGAAATTAAGTATGATTCCGAGTGGAATCAGTAGGAAAAGAGTTTCCTGAGTAAAAATAAGATACTTTCCGAGTGAAACATGAGTTTACCGAGTGAAATTAGTTGAAAAGAGTTCTGTCTGAATGAAATAATATAAATCTGAGTAGAATAACTGCTTGCTGAGTAAAATAAAGTGTTTGCCGAGTGAAATAAGACTGGGAAGCTACTGACCGAGAGCAATAGAGTGTTTTCCGAGTGAATTTACTGAAAAGGGTTCTGAGTAAAAGATAACTATAATTTTTTTTCTGAGTGAAATTAAGGCAAGTTCCGAGTGAAATAATTTAAGAAAGAGATTTCCGAGTAAAATAAGACTTGGGAGATGCTGTCCGAGAGAAAAAGAGTGTTTTCCGAGTGAAATATGTTATATCCGACTGAAAATGAGTTGGTAATATAAAGAATCCGATTGAAATGATACCAAAACCGATCGGATTGGCCTAAAGCAGAACCTGTTATCATTAAACTCATAGTTTTTCACTGGAAATCACACGGTACCCATGATTCTTAGTATTTTCAGTCCAATAAGTACATGTCATATCACAATTCATCACTCGGTAACAGATATATATATATATACATGCATATACAGATAACAATATAAAGCATTTAATTCATACACACTGAATCTGTCCTTCACTCGGTTTTCCCACAAGGCACCCAAGAATATACCCCCTTACCTCAATGAAGTTCCTGGAGGAGAAGAAAGAGGTTCCCTTCACTGTCCTGCTTCAAATCCGAGTGAAATGGAAGAGAAAATAGAGAAAGAAACTTGCTGGGAAGGAGAGTGATGAAGGGTGTTTGGGTCGTGTGTGTGGTGTGAGTTCTGAGGACCTTGAACTCGTTTAAATAGGGAGAGAGTGAGTGGAAAAACAAGTGGGGGACAGCTTTTCTGAGTGGGCTGTGAGTGGATTGCTAATGGAAGGGTCACTAGGGATTAAATAAGATATATGCTGAGTCAGTGTCCATTTCTGGTCGTCCACCATCCATAATGCGCACGATTGGATTTAAATATCATGAAAAGACAAAATTGAAGTCAATACGCACTTCTGTCACTGAATTCCGAGTGGAATTACACTCGGTTAAGGGCTATTCCGACTGGAATTCCTACTTCCGAGTCAACAATTTCAAGGCTCGCTTGAGTGAAGCTTCAATTCTTCACTCGGAATTCCTTTGAAACCGACTCAGGCACTCGGTTTCTCACTCGGTAATACCTCTTCAGACCGAGTCCTCTCTTTCTCAGAATGTTCAGTCGGAAATCCGAGTCTTCCTTCACTCAATTCACTCGGTTTAGGCCATTACCTCTCGGACCAATACCCACACGTACTTCTCTCACTCGGTTTTGGTCCAGTGGAGTGTATCTCACTCGGAATTGACTTCCTCCACCATTTTCCACTCGGTTTCCTAAGTAAAACCATTCGGAAGCCTTCCCAATTGTTTCCACAACATACTTCAATCAGAAAGGAAGCATCAAATCAATATAAATAGAAGCATTTATGTATTCTTTCACTCGGAATGCTCCAACCATAGTAATTTCCTTCAGAAAAGGAAACATTCAACTCGGAACCGAGCCTTTCTAGGGTGTTTTCACTCGGGTTTTCACTCAGAAGTGATTCTTTTGAACACTCTTCACTCAGAATTGCTTCTCAGGTCAGGACTCCACTCGGTGGTAGCCTTCTCAGTCATGTTTTACTCGGAAAACATGGTACTGACTCGGAATTCTCTCCTTCACTCAGAATTTCTAATCCTTCACTCGGAATTCTTCTCTGTCACTCGGAACTGAGCCCTTTTCACTCGGTTTTTGCATAATTTCACTAATATTCCATATAAATTCTATTATTACGTGCAAAAATGACATTTTTGAGGTACTACAGACCATCAACAGGGTATATATTGACTTATTCTTGCTTACAAACCTTCCATAATTAAAATTTACAAGGATAAAATTGCCTCTAAAAAAAGGGATGTTACAGTCGTCGTCATCCTTGTATGGCCCAATTCATTTTACTTGATACCAGAGTAGACTTTATAGAATAAATATCTAATATTTATTCATCCTAGCATGGCCATGCATTTCATTAGTCTCACTCCATCAAGTGGCCCATAGATATCACTCCTGTCACATAGGAGAGACAAATTCCATCTATATCACTCACATCCCTCTGCATAATTTATCTATTGCCTAATCACAATGTTTATGGTCATCTTATTACAGATAACGTTTGATTGTATTAAAACAATAAACTCCTTATGTAGGAATCGTAGTGACTTCAGGTCGAAGGACTATATACCATTATCATATTGAGAACCGTTTATGACACTCATGTAACGATCCATGCAACGTTCTCATGGTGGGTCTGTCCAGTACAACATTACCCTTAATGTGTACCCGTTTAAAGACTTGATATCATATATCCATGATTTGTGAGATCAAATCATCAGTACATTTACACACTAATCTTAATGTATTTACATGTCCCCATGTAAATACTTGATTAGGGACGTTTTAGGAATAATTCTCATATGACCTATTATTCCAGGATAAATAGCATTTGTCTAAAACTGAAAAATACTAATTTTATTAATAAGTTAAAATTGACACATTAATAGCTCGTAGTGCATACACCAACATCTACTACGACTGTGATCAATCATTTCCTAGCCCTCGAACCATAGGTTTTTGGAATCCTACTCTTGCCATATCTCTTCACCCATCCGATTGAGGATAAGGCCACTTTACCCTCTTGTAATTACATTCTTTCATCCTGGACTGCTAGCTATATATCACAACATTTATTTTGGACACAGAAATTCAAACAACAAGGAGTGAAAAACAAAACATAATATATTACAGATAAGACATAAGCATAAGGGTTTTCATAAACTAATATAATAATATCAGTCATAATCTCATACATAATCAATTATGAATATAAGGTTTCCACATACATAACACTTATATTTTCATTCATAACCATCCACATAGAATGTCACAATCACATGAATGTTATGTAATGCTTATGCTACTATCTCATTCAGTTTATGCATGTAGGCCCTTAGAGTTTTAATTTGCACTGGGCCAACCAGGAGTTTACACTATTCCATAATTCCGGATAATAATAACATAAATGCCTTCATGGCATATGAACAGCTCAACTGGCATGGAAACACTTAGAGACTAGTCAGATTGAGAAGGTTTTTATTGTGAAAGTACCCGACACTAGGGAGCGACCCCAGGTCACCTGAAGCACCCTTTCATACCCTCTCATCCCAAGGCTAGCAATTAAGCCTCCTCTAATGTATCCTCAGTTTCTATAATCCGTCCCCAGACAATATCATATCTCATTTCTCTTTAATGATTCATGATGCATGAACTACTCGCGTATTGAGTTGGTTAAGACTTTTAGAAACTCGAGTATAAATTATATCTTCGGGGCCTACAAATAACAACATAGCCACCCCGATAAACTGCACATTTCCAAACTCTTAAATAAGTTCTGCCACACGCAGAAGAATCTCAGTACAGTTTTCTTTATCATTCACAAATCAATATTATTGTGATTTGAGTTTCAAAGTCTTAATATATATCCCAACCTTCTTTTGAGCATTGATAGGAAATTAATTTACTTTAGAAACAAGTTTGAATTATCGATATTTTTCCATCTTTAATTATAATATTTGAAAAATATATAATAAAACACTTTTGAAATTAAAACTCTTATTTTCAAAAGTTTAAAATGAAATATTATTGAAGTATCTTATTTCCATTTGAGAATCAAATATTTTCATATACATATATGAATATATTATTTTCATAAAATAATTTCTTTTTCTTTATTTTTAACTAAAAATTATTCTAAAATTTAATTAAATAATTTATTTTGAAAGAAAAAGGTAAGTTATAGAAATTATATACTTTTATTGAAAATTAAGAAAAATTTCTTAATAATAATTCTGAATAAACATTGAGAAATTATCAAAAATAATTGCTTTTAAAGTAATACTGTAAAGAGTAAGGAATAAGTATATTCTTACTGAGTTTTAGCTTTCCGTCATGTTTGCTATATGGTCAAACTCCAAATCACAAGATTATCAATCACTCATCAATCACAATCAAGTATTGTAATATCATTAATCACAATCAAATATCATCAATCACCAATATTATCAATCATAATCAAATCAAATAATTATCATTCATAAATATCATAATTTAAAGTTTAATAGTTATTTAATTTAACAAACTTAATTCCAAGCCCTTATAGTACATTCCTCGCATAGGTCTATGCAAGTCCATATAATCCAATTCTTGCATAGGTTTAGTTTAGTCCATATAGGTTATAAAAGCCCAGATCCTTGCATATGTATTTTAGAGTAAGTTACACAAGATACTTAATTTAAAATTTATTATTTTAAAATAATAATATTATTAAATTTAAAAGGAGTAGGGGACTCCTCCCATTATTCTTATGTCTTTCCACATTATATTTTTATCCCACTCCCCCTTACCTGGAATTGCTACCAAAAGTGAATTCGCTCCGTGCCTTCGAGTTCTAAAAAAATATTAATACTAATTTATTTCAGTATAGGCATAAGATGAAAATTAAGATTATTATCAGAATGATAAATAGTAATTATACATAGTAACAGTAAATAGTAATGGTAAATAGTAAATTATCAATAGTAACGGTAACTAATAATTTTTTGAATAGTAACAGTAAATAGTAAATCGTGAATAAAACGGTAAATAGTAAATTTTAAATGGTAGCGGTAAATGGTAAATCGTGAATAGTAAATTTTGAATAGTAGTGGTAGATGGTAAATTATGATCAGTAACTTTTGAATAGCAGCGGTAAATGATAAATCGTAAATAGAAATGGTAAATAGTAAATTTTGAATAGTAACGGTAAATAGTAAATTTTGAATAGTAATGGTGAATAGTAAATTTTGAATAGTAACAGTAACTAATAAATTTTGAATAATAACGGTAAATAAATTTTGAATAATAACAATAAATGGTAAATTGTGAATAGTAATAGTAAATTGTAAATAGTAATAGTAAATTGTAAAAATAACACAGTAGTAATTTATTTTTACCATAGTAACTTATTCATAATAGTACTAGTATATTAATGGTTTAAGAGTACTAAAAAGAATAAACTAAATAATCATAAAAAGAATTTAGAAGAAAATATTATTACCTTACACCTCCGGCAGAATCTCTTTTAACCAAAAGAATTTACTCCCCACTAATTTCTTACGTACTATCTCTCTAGATTCTCTCTCTAATTTTGGTGTGGAAATGTTATAAATGAGCCATCTATTTATAGGAAGAGAAATTTACTATTTAAGATTACTTAATTATTTATTTTACTATTTATGATGTAAGTATTTACCCACCGGTCACTATTCATGATGTAAGTATTTACCCACCGGTAACTATTCATGATATGAGTATTTACCAACCGATGATGTAAGCGATGATATCGGCAGTGGCATTTTAGTTATTTTCTCAAATATTTATTAAAAAATTCAAAAATTCCAGAAAATCATAAATAATGCATAGATCAAAAAGTTCTAAAGAACCATATTCTAATTCCTTCAAATTTTTATTTTAAAATTCTAATAAGAGTTAAATCTTAAACATGTAAAAACATAAATATAAGAACATAAAATATAAATTGTGAATAATAAAGATATCAAAAATTCTTAATATAATTTTCTTAATTAGTGAATACTAATTAAGTCATTTTAAAATCTTCGTTAAATATACATATTTTTATTTTATTATTATTTCATTTTATTTTTTAAAAAATAATTTAAATATAAGTACCAAAATTTTATAAAAATATTAATTAGTTAAAAAATCAACTAACTAATAGTAAGTATTTTCTCATTAAAGAGATATTAATATCTATTTTCTATTTGAGTAAAAAAAATAGGATGTTACAGTTAGCCTGCAACACCATTTGATGTTGTTGATGTTATCACTGTCATGGTGAAAACGACGGGTGTTGCACGATGCGCGATGCGGTTTGGTACCAGTAAAATTGATAACTTGCGAAAATAAGTGTACACATTTTACTAATGTAGTAGGGACATGGTTGTATGTCTATGCTTGAACTCACATTGGTGTTTATTTCCCACAGTCGGATCTGTAGTGCATTGTTGCAAATTGTTGCATTTATTCCTTTGTGTATATGTATTAGCCTAAGAGCATTTGCATATAGCCTTGAGATATGCCGAAATGGGAATGAGATATTGAAATGGTGATGAATTATAACGAGGTGAAAGCTGTAGCGCCCTTAATCTGCTAAATAATATTAAAGATATTAATATTTAGATAATGAAAATTAGGATAAATTTTTCATGATTAAAAACAATCATTGGAAGAAGAACACCACAATTAAAAATTTTAACAATCACCTTGAATCTATATAAAGACCTATCTCATATATGATGATATAAGAAGGTATGTTATTTAAGTTATAACGTTCCTCCTAATAATTAGAGTTTAAATAGTGCATTTATGCCTGATTCATCTCAATATCATATTTAATATGACATAATTGATACAAATAATTCAAAACAATCCTGTGGCATCTCCTTAGTAGCTTCCATGATTTACCTCCGTGTTGAATGAAAGTAGGAATAAATTTTTCATGTTTGTTGCCCTGATAACAAACCATGAAAACCTAAGGCGGTGCCAATTATAATAACACTAAATATACACACGAGAGGCACTAAAATATGTGCAATAAAGGAAGCGGGCAAGAAAATAGGAAAACCCCCACAAATCAACATACAATGTGTTGAGGAAACAAGAAAAAAAAACAAATTAGGTTAATCTCGTTTAAGCGAAACCAATCGCTTGAGCGAGCACAATATACACCAGAAAACGAGCTTTCGCTCAAGCGGTTCCCTCCTCACTTGAGCGAAAAACAAACAGATACGCTCGCTCAAGCGAAGTTCCACTCGCTCAAGCAAGAAACTCACAGTACCTAATTTGTAACAACCTTGATTTTTGAGAATAAGAAACCAGACCCTCAGGACTCTTGAGGATATTCTGTTAAGTTTTCAGTAGGAAGCTTGAGGCTTCAACCTGTTTCCCCAAACTGTCTAGTATGAGAAAAATAGTGAAGAACACAACTAGTTAAGATATTTAATATGAAATATAAAAACAAAGAGAGAATATAACAAGTGGAAGAAACAGAGATAAGAAAATGGTAATAAACTTAATAACGTTCGACAATACTGTCTAATTAAAAATAATATGTTAATATCAATTATTTTGTACTGATTGATTTATAATTATATTTATTCGATAATTATTTTCTATCAATAATATTTAATAGATAATACTTCATCTGGGTAATTAATATCCAACTCCAATCAATAATTATTTATTTTGAAAATATATTAAATGTTTAGTTATTTAATTTTAAAAGTGTTTTTTATTTAGTTTGAAATTTTATAACATTATCTGTATAATAATTATTTATGATAATTATTTTGATTGAGTATTAATTTGTTGATAATTATTTAGTCAATAATTATTTAGTTAGTAATTATTCCCTGCTAATAATATTTTAACATGTAATAATAAATTATGCTTAATAACTGATATTTAAAATTTATATTAATAAAATATATTTAATTGATTATTTTGAAAATATATAAATATTCATAATAATATTTATTATATCTTGAATTGTTCATTTATTTAATAATTATATTTAATAATAAAATATTATCAGATTCCTTAGATTTGAATTGTGGGACCCAACCCGAGGTTAGACTTTGACCATTCGACCTAAGACTAGTGATCCATTATGGAAACTAGTCCTGTTAGGATCGTTTTGTAAAGGATCAATGATGTCTGACTTAACCTGATCAGCCCAATTAGAACCTTTAACGTCTCCTACGTTTAACCCTTCATATACCCTGGGATATTTGATGGTAGCACGGTCAGTCTCTTGTGACTCATTTCGACGTTTTAGGAACTTTTCTTGCAGAGGCCGAAGCTCGATTCAGACTCTATCACTCTCGTTTTTCTATAAATCAGTTTCTTCAAAAATCACTTTAAAGCTCGATCTGAGCACCTTCAGCATCTTGGACCCAACTTTTGTATACAATCTTGGAATCGAATGATTTTGGTCTTAATCTCTTTGTTTTGAAAAGATCTTCAACCTCCGTTTCTAGACCCAAACTCCGATTCCCACTTTACCAACCCCAAAATCAAAGATTAAGCATGTTCACCTCAAAATTCCACTGTTTGGATGTTTTTCCTTGTGCATGGTTTAGAAAGAATTCATAACTCTCTCATTCGACCTTCAATTCATGCAAACTTGGTGTCAAAATCTCCGTAGCAAATATATCTACATTTTTTATACAGACATCAAAGGCTAAATCGTTCTAGATTGGTACAGTTTAATAGATCTTTGCAACCCTTTAGCTGTTTCATCATCATGTTGGAAGTCTTCATTAAAATTCATGAATATCTTTTGTGCGGTGGTTGAATCGTTTCATTCTTTTTTATATTTATCCGTATCAAAGATCTCTACAATGTTCATGAAGGGCATTAAACCAAATTCTCAAAGGATAAATAATGGTGAATTTATTTCCGAAGCCATTACTGATCCGGGAAGCTTCTGGAGCACCTGTCATAAATCGGGTATATCTCAGGCTACCAATCTTGGATTGTCACAAATGATATATCAAATTAAATAGAAAAAGAAGATATACAAACTTAATGAAGGGTTCAAAGGCTGATTCTTGCTCCATAAATCCCAGAATTTAAAATACCACACTAACTCACATTTTCCTAGTTACAGCTTGCATTATATGCAGTATTTTTCATGTTTCTCACTCGTGTAGCCATGAAATCAAACGATTCTTTAACCAAATGTTTATAAACTTAATTCCCTACAAGTTTTATGAAGGGCACTAAGTCAAACTCCTCACCAATATTGCCTAGAAAATTAATCTTTACAAGAAACATCAATCCTGTCATAACCTTACACTGTTTTAGTAAATGGGTTATATCTTATTCATTTTCAATGAAAATTTTTATGCCATATATAAATTTAAAGATAAGAAAAATGCCTACAATTCTTATGTTAGGCCATTTTCCAAATTCATCGCGCATCATCCCGCATCATCCCTTAAGAGCCCAACCAAGTTGACGCCCTAACACTTTGACACATCAGCCCCTTCATGCAACATGAGCCAATCACTTTCTCCCACCCACTATACACTTTCCTCCCTTTCTTAAACTCCTTGCTCAACTCTGACTTGCTTCAAGAGACATTTATCCAGCATGCCAAGACTTGATCTCTTCCCTTTCCTTAGCCACCAAGCTGAAACTTGCATGCAAAACCATAGATCATTTCCACCTAACCTCTTAAAACAAAATTCACCTTATTCCTCCACTACCTCTATCTCGGTAGAACCAAGGGCCATCCTCTTCATCTTAATTTTCTTCATTTCACAGCCATTGAGACCTCTCAAAAGCTCCTCCCCTCATCACACAAAAGTTTGGCCTCCTTGCTCTCTTGAATCATGGCCACACTACCTCCACCATCCTATCAAAAATTTCCCTTTTTCTTTCATCCTCCTTCACAAAACTTGTGACCCTCTTCTCATCAAACTTCCATCTCCTCTTCAATTTTCTTCAATCTTGGAGCCCTCAAAATCCAGCTGGGAATCCCCTTCCCTTGGCCTCTCGGAACCGTGACCATCCAAGGCCAAAAAGATAAGGATTTTTTAGATTTTTGTCTCTTAAACTTGTGATTGCATTTCTTAAGTTAAAATCAGCTTGCATCCTTGAAAATTTAAAGCTTTCCCCTTATTTTGGAGAGCCCAACCATGACCCCTCTTGTCCATTTTTGATTTCATGTGCTATTTTCTTACGTCCGGGGACTGTAGGGGGCAATCAACAGTAAACAATGAAAAGTATGGAATAAATGACAAATTTTTGGTAAATGATTCTTTTAATTTTGCATAATTTCATGGCTGTTTGTGATTTTTCTTGGCTATCCATAACCCTCTAGGCGCCTAAACTTTTTGCATGTTACGTTTTTAACAACGTAAAGACGATCGATGGACGTTTCGGAGTGCCCGACAAATTTTCGGTGAGTGGATCATTTTCCTTCCTCCGGGCAGCAGCTGTTCCATGTGGTAAGGGGGTCTTATCTCATCTAAACTTGTTTTTAACCGTTCCATAATATTGTTCGTATACTCGAGAACCTTCGTTTTGAATTTCGTCGCGATCTAACGGTGAGATTCCAAACCGCGTAATTTTCCGTAACTGACGGTTAAAAATTTAACATTTTCAAGTTAATGGGCATTTTATAAATTTAATTGGCGTAACTTGACGTTCATATGTTTGAAAGGATTTTATCGCGATCAAAGTCGTAACGAAAAATTTAGGAATTTTAGTATTTAGGTGGGCTCTGTTTTGTTCGATTTGATTGTATCATTATTATTTAAATTTTACGGTAATGATATGTAATTTGTAATTTATTTCTGGTAAGTCCCATTATTAGGAATCAATTTATCGTCATGTATCACCGAGATCATTTTTGACGACATCACATTTTTAAGAAAAATTTACCGACCAGACGGTTATGACGTTTATTTTACTAAAAGCGACATTGTTTCAAATTATTACAAAACTTTATTAAAGTTAATTAGATAAATAAGTTGAGTTTGAAAAAGTGGAAAATTTTACTTGAAAAAGTTTTATCAATAAGTGAAACGTTTTTGGCCTGAATAAACTTTGTAAACTAAAATAAAGAAATAGAAATAAAATGAATTTTTGAAGTACAATAAAGTGGACATTAGAGCTTAGAAAATTTTGAGGCCAATTTTAGTGACCAACTTTAGTGACCAATCAAAATAGAAATGTAAAAATGGACCTTAAGAATTTAATTAGGGAATAAGACTTTGAGTTAAATATTTTAATGGACTAAATTAGCCCAGTAGAAAAAGAAAAGGAATAAAAAGGAATTTTAAAGTTCAATTTGGAATTTAATAAATAATTAAGAGAAGAGAAAGGTGCCTAAATGTAATGAATGAAATCATTAGGAACCCAAGATTAAGAAATAGGTGTTAGGAGTTAAAAATCTTAATAATCAATAAAACAAATGACAAGGAACTTAGGAAATATTTATATGATACATGATATAATTAACTAAGTAAGCAGGATTTTAGGACATACATGAAATAAATAAGTTATAGAGTATTAATCACTTGTAAAGGTAAACAATATAGAAAGGAAATGAAATTTGGACTTTAAACTAAGTAATAACAAGAAGTAGAATAAATTAGATGACAACTTTTGGCAACTAAGGAATAAAATGACCGAGTTCATAACATAGAGGTTAGAGCGGTATCTAAGTTCTTAAGCAATAAACCAACACCATAAGAAGCAAAATTTAGTTAATTAAAAGAATGTAACTAAGGAAGCAAATTAGTTAATAAGAGGAATAAAGAAAAAGGTATGAAAATATAAGTAGTCATGAACCTAGAAAGAACATCACTAAATTGATAATTATACATAAAGAATTAGTGACCCTTTTAGTGACCAAGGAAACGGGTCATTCAGTTAATAAAATTTAATTGGATCAGTAAAGGAAAATCAATAGTGAGACCACTTGGCGATGACTAAAGAGTTCATAATTAGACCTTAGAAAATTTAAATTGAATAAAGAGATAATCATACCTAATTAAGTAAAGAATAACTATTAAACAAATAATTGAAAGTTACATATATAAGTAAACTTCTAGTGACGTTAAATGTGTGATAACTTGTTAAGTCATAGTAAATGGTGAATGTCGATATGTATATTATATGGTATGTCCAATAATTATTGTGTGATGGTTTCTTAGTACTACGTGTAATATGACACTTGTTAATTGGTTGATTATGTAACATGGTTGAATATGTGACTGTGGATGATTGTGTATATAGATATACGTCTGCTAGATACATGATGAACGTTGTGATGAAAGTACGTGATGAATGTGGTATAATAAATTGAGTGATGAATGAATGGAACTTATATGATGCATTGAATGAATATGTTGAAATAAATAAGAAAATAGTGAATGAAGAAATGTCTCAATAGGGATCCTGAGATGAATAAATTACGAAAATGATGTGATGAGATTAGATCGGATCCGATGTGGTGATGGGCATTGTAGCGCCAATATACCTTGTGGTTTTGTGGAAAATGTGAAATCTCGTTTCATTTCTAAGCGTCGGGTGGGACCGTTATGAATTGAGGAATTTTTGAGAAAGCAAGGAAAAAAATTAATTAAAATTTAATAAGAAGAAAGTTGCCCGATGTTAGAAATGAAATGGATCATTGAGAGGACCCTATCGATGACTAGTGAAAAGAAATTATATGTTGTGTGTATCATACATGCAAGATAAGAGTGATGGACGAGAAACTCCCTAGAGTATAACAGTGTGGGGTACACTAAAGAAACAACTGCGCCTCGACCCCCAAGGGTAGTCTTGGGAGTATATTGGATTAGGCCCTCCAATGGTTGGGATTTGCGCCCGATGCCGGACGACTGTGGCAAACTCTGATATACTTCGACGAGAGGCAGGGGTTTCTATGGCCATTGAGTGCCCATTCTAATGTGATGTGTAATTGGCCATTATGATGATAAGACTGTGAGTCCTTACCCATTTGTGAAAAATAGAACGAGGAGAGCTCCGGTCGCTCTAGTGGACAGGAAGGATAAGACGGGACTGTGATATGTATTATATTGGGAATGAGGAGGAGATGGGACCATATACATCATGATGACTAATAAAACATTAGAAATAACGAAATGAACTCATGCATTGCATCATTGTACTGAGATTTTGATTGTTTGTTACTTAAGTATAACTTTATAGAACTTAGTAATCCTGAGAGATGAATGAGAGAATAGGAATGGTCAGCCAGGACCAAGAGTGGTGAGATAACTTAGAGTGTATCTTAGGGACCCTAAAGAGTGGGAGAGGATCAATCCTGGATTATTTGTATTGTGTGTAGGACAGGTGTCGATAAGATACCTTCCCGACTGTTGTGGAGGTGGAGACTCACCCTTACGCTAAATTTTTCCAGACATCGTGAGGATGGATACAAACTTCACATCAAGGATTAGCCAGGCTCTTCTTAGACCAAGGATGAGTAGAATAAGTTAATTTTATTTGCATTTATGGGAGCCCGCGTGCCCCTTTACTTTCAGTATGTATGGTTATTGTTGCGAGCATATGTTGTATATGACTATGTTGTATATAAGGTATATCTGTTCCCCCAAGTTTTCTTGTATAAAAAAACTTTCATATTTTTCTAAAACTCGTAACCTCTCAGTTGACCAGGATAATCTAGTGGAAGAGATTGTCCTAGTTAACCAAGGGCGTTACATAATTGCTTTCTTCGCCCAAGCGAGACCCTTCTCGCTTGAGCGAGATCCTTGCAGGAAGAAATCAAGGAAACTCGCTTAAGTGAGGTGACACCTGTTAAACCCAATTATAATGTTGCAGAAAACTTGTTAACTTTGTTTGACTGTTGGGTCTTTTAATTGGCAAGCGCACCAATCATTTGTAGTTTTCAAAATTTAGATATCGTTCCACTAGGATTGAAAGTCTAATAATTACAGTAATTTTCTAGTTACTATGGTAAATTTATTGAAACCTATTCATAAAAGAATAATTTATATACAATTTATACAATATTTACAAGATTGCATAGTTGAATTGTTCATGTGGTAAAAAGAAAATAATGATCTATCTAAAAAGTTGAGTTGCAATTTAGAATAACTAAGACACTTGAGAATAAAACACAGATAAATAAATTATGTTGGAATTTGGATCCCTAATCTAGAATAACAATGGAGGAACTCAAGACATGCATATTTAATCATCAAGTTCATATTATTGCAGCTTAAAATCATTATAACCGATCCCTCGTGATATAAATTCTAAGTATTCACCGTAAAGTCCGATCCCTCGTGAGCTTTCTCAGTAAAAACTTACATTAAGTCCTGGTCGTATGGCAACAATAATCACCAATTCTATCCCTAGTAATTGGCATATTAAGGGTATTCCAACTTTTACTTTTGTTAAATCAAGTTTTAATAAGGCATGAATAATTATTCTCCCGTTTGATATTCACACTAATAAAACAAGTTTCAATACGCATGAAAATCATTCTCCCGTTTGACATTCATACTAATATAATAAAAGATTGAAATACTAACATGCACTTGAATCATAAACATACAGAGATCAAATTCACAACATCATGATCAATAGACAAGTTCACCAATTCCAACATAAACAAATTAGTTACACATGGTGAAAGTAAAAACAACAGTTACAATGATTGACATTACAAAGGCGATGGAAACTTCACGGTACAACGATCACAATACTATAGAACACTCTCAAGTATCTAGAAAAACTATTCTAGAACTACAAACTCATAAAAGAATCACTCAAACATGAGTGTATAAGAGAAGAAGAGAACTCAAAATGTGAGATGGGATGATTAGAAGTGTAGAGAATGGCCCTATTTATAGGGCTGAGGAAGGGTGCTGACGCTACGCGTTAGGTCCCTAACTCAGCCTCCATTAATCAGCTCGAAGTGGCCATTATTGTATAATTATTTTAATTAATCATGCCCAGACAGATATGCCTTGTCCCCCAATTCGGCTTGGACACTTGTGGGTAATGGAGGGGTCATTGGCTGAGTGCTTGACCACCTGTAAGTGGTGTCCATGTAGCTCCTGACGCTACACGTGGCTGTGACGCGTAGCGTCAGCATCAGAAGTTCCCACGCTACCCGTGGTGTTGATACTACGCGTCAGCTCTCCAGTTCTTCAATTTTTCTCTTTAAATTCTTCACATTTTTACTGTAAAACTAGAGAAAATTGATCAATGGCAGATTATTTCCAACAACATCCATTTATTGAATTTAAAACCTAAATTTCTAACAAATTTACCAAATTCTTATTCTTTTTACAAATTTTTTATTAAAGATTTTATTGTAAATTTGTGGACTAACAAATACCCCCAGCTTGAGACATTGCTCGTCCTCGAGCAAGAGAGAAAATTAAAATAAAATTTGAAATCAAATTTTTGAGTTAGTCCGAGAATTTATCACAAAAAAGCAATTTCACAATTTACCATTTAAAGTAACCAAAAATAGATATCCTATGTAATAAAGGTTTAATGACAAAAAAATTTTACAATGCCTTGTTAACTAATCAAACATAATTTCAGGCTTACCTCACAGGTGTTTATCTCTGTGCAAAGGGTAACCTGTTTCACTCAATCAATCATAAAATCAAACAATTTAATTTTGATTTTCATCTAATCAATGGTTAATCATACAGAGTTAATTCAAAAATCACAAGGTCTTTTCACGGGTTGTAATGAGGCTTGGCTTACAAGAAATGATGGTTTTTCTTGGAATTCAAAAAACCTAAAATCATAAAAGAGCATTTTATAATTTTTAGGCTTTCTCTTGTCCCAAATCTCAATTTCTTTATTGATAAAAAATAAATACCCCCAACTTGATTCTTTTCTCTTATTTTTGATTTGCATATATGTCTTTTCATTTTTCATTTATATGCATAATTTTGATTTTTCTTAAAAAGAATCAAGTTGTCAATGTTCACTCCTTACTCAAAATATTCTTTCCATTTTGATCAATTGCTCTTTTAATCAATCAAGTAAAGGGAATGGTTCAAATTTGATAAGGGTCAAGGGTATCCAAAGAAATTATTTTTCAGGCTCAAAGTTGGCTTTCAAAGGATAAAATGATTTTACCATGGTAAGCTTTTTTGGCCCAAGGTTTCTTTTACCAAAAATGTGCCTTGATCATTTTCTTGAATTCTCTATACAACAACACAAATCACAGATTAAAGCAAAATCAATTTGAATGAAGTTATGTCGAAACCCTAAAGTGTTTAAAAGATCTCTTAGCTCACTGAGTTATTTAAAATTAGCTTGATAGTTAATAAAATTATTGTAATTAAATTTATCAAAATTCCTTAATTACAAAAAGAATCGATAATTGATTTAAAAATGGTTTTATTGTGTAAAAACATTAAGTGTATAAATTTCCTTATTTTCAAAAAATTTGATTTCAACGATAAATTGTTTTTTGAATTTTCGAAGAAAACACGCAAAAATATACCACGATAAAATTACACAATAAAACACACCACATAATAAAAGACAAAATATAATATAATCCACAAAGTAAAAATACCAATGTAAATATCAAACTAAAAGTAAACTAAAGTGTATGTAAAAGATGCAGAAAATAACACTATCAGTCCTCCATGTGATCCTCATCATCTCCCTCCTCATCTGTATCACCCTCTGACTCAGCATGTGCTCTAAATGGTCCACCAGTCTCAGGGTAAGTGGGTAAATCACCAGGCCAAGCTACATGAGTTGCGAACTCAGCTGGTGTGACATAAGGTGCTCCCTCTCCCTAAAGTCTATACTGATAAAATGCATCATGAAGATGCATGTAAGCTCTGTGTGTGGCAGCCATCATTTGCATTATATGCTGATGCTCAAGTGTCATCCTGGCAAATCCCTCTGTGATAGCATCAACAGGTGGTGGCTGAACTGGTGGTCTCCTCCTCCTCTGTCTGGGCTGAGCCTCCTGCTCCAGTGGTGGAAGCTCGCGCTGCTGGACAAAGTAATCTCTGTTCACTAGAACTTTGGGGACTCTCCCTGAAGAACTAGTGAACTCTGGTGATGGCACAACAACTCCTTGCCTCCTCAGTAAGGAAGATATGATGAGAGGGAATGGGATAGGACGATTCACCTTATACCCAAGGGCATAAAGGTGAATCTGCTTAGATATAAGCTCAGCAATATCAATGGTATGGCCCTGAAGAATAGAGTAAAGAAGGCAACAACGATCAACTGGGATAGAAGAGAGGTGGGTAACAGGAGTGATGTTATACAGTATAAGATGAGACCACGCCTGAGCTATAGGAGTCAGCTGGGTCTTGAGGAGGTTTGATGGGGTCCTTCCAACCTTACTCAGGTTGAAGAAGATTCTATTCTTGCTCAAGAAATGAGCAACCTGATCTAGGAAGTATCCTAAATCACCATCCTCAGTCGCAACCTTGTTTTTGTTCTCCTTCTAGAAACAAACATCGCTCTCGGGAGTAGGCTCCCAAGGGTTACACAGTAGGGTACTAATCGTGTCCCGATTATATGTGATGTGCCGACTCCTAACCCAACTCGTCTTCTGCTGGCTGATATTTGGTGCATCCTGGCGAGTCCTATAAGCATTTACGTAAAACTCTGTCACTAAGATGGGATCCCCCTCAGTAGGTAGGGAAAACAGAGGTCCCTATCTCCTCTGTTGGACCTCATCCTGCAGCTCAGGATAGTCTCCAGTACTTAAATCCAAGACTCTCTCCCAGATGAGTCTTTGGCCCTTTATCTGATGAAACCGGGCCCATTTCGCATCAGTGCAAAATTTTGTAGGGTCTCTCGGTCCTAGCACCTCCTCTCCCGGAAGATCTAGATCTTCAGAAGTGGTGTCAGTGTCTGTGGTCCTCCTCTGTCTCTTAGGACCAGTAGAAGGAATGGATTTCTTAGGTGCCATCTGCAAAAAGAAAAAATTTAAAAATGAAACACATTAAAAAAATCAAATATTAAAAAGTTTAACAATTATTTTTGTTTTTATATTTAAAATGACACAAAATATTTTCAAAAACTATTTATACAAAAGAAATTTTAACAAAAATTCACACAAAATACAACATGCATATTTTTATTTTTAACAAAACATAAATTTCACAAAACTTGCAAAATCATACAACTTACATATTTACAAATTTGTTCAAATTTATGTATTTTTATTTTTATGCAAGAAAGTATAATAAACATGCAAACTAAGAAATTTTATTAATTCAAAAGAAAACAACAAACAACAAGCAGAGGCATACTAAACAGATTTATTAAAAATAGAAAACAAGTTATACAAATAACAGAAGATAACACACAAAAATTAACAAAAATCAGGAACAGAGGCTGACGCTACGCGTGAGTGGGACGCTACGCATTAGCTCTGTTCTTCCCACGCTACGCGTCAGTGGGATGCTACGCGTGGGCTTGCAGAACAGAAACTACAAAACAGGGGTTGCGCAGCAGCAACCCCTTCAAAACCACATTTAATCCATTCAAATCCTATTTCTAACAGCAATCAAGCCCAATGGTTATCTAATCCTATCCCTAACCTCATGCAATTCTAAGAATCAAAATTCAAAAACAAATTAAAGAGAACAGGATTTGAGATACTTACTTGGATTCCTTAAAGAAAATAGGAATGAAGGTGATTGGAGGTTTTGAGAGAAAAAAAGGGTTTGGGAAATTAGGGTTTCTGAAAATGCAAAGGGAGGCAAAATAGGTTTTTAAAGATAATGGACTTAGGCCTCCCTCTGGTTCAGTTTTAAAAACTAAACGAGGTCCCTGACGCTACGCGTGGTGTTGACGCTATTCTTCAGGTTGAAAATTTAGAGTCCACGCTACGCGTCAGTGTGGCGCTACGCTTGGGCTTCTATTTTATTTTTCAAAATTTTAATTTTCAGAAACCTTTTCTTTTAACTTTTAAACCCCTTTTCTTTTCAAAATGAAATTTCTAACTTAAAATTTAAAAAACTTTTTTTTATTTAATCATAAATAAAAAATAAAGAGAAAATAATGGGTTGCCTACCATTGAGCGCTTGATTTACAGTCTCTAGCTAGACATCACCTGCACATCACAAATCAGTCAAATAACAAATGGTAGTGAGTCTATTGATCTCACCACCCAGATATGGTTTCAATCTTTGCCCATTAACCATTCAACTTCTTTTGGAAGTTGGGTCTTCAATTTCAACTGCTCCATAAGATTTAACTTCCTTGATTACAAAAGGGCCTGACTATTTAGATTTCAATTTACCAGGGAACAGTCTTAATCTTGAATTAAACAATAAAACTTGCTGACCTGGTATGAAATGTCTATTTTTAATTTTCTTATCATGATAAGCTTTCACCTTGTTCTTGTAACTTCTAGATGTCTCATAAGCATTGTTTCTCATTTCTTCCAACTCAAATAACTACAACTTTCTTTTGTCAGCTGCTGCATTTGGATCAAAGTTGAGAAATTTTAAAGCCCAGTATGCCTTATGTTCCATCTCTACTGGAAGATGACAAGCTTTTCCATAGACCATTTGGAATGAAGAAAGGCCAATTAGAGTCTTAAATGCAGTTCTGTATACCCAGAGTGCATCATCAAGCTTTTGTGACTAATCTTTTCTAGAGGAAGACACAGTCTTTTCCAAAATCCTTTTCACTTCTCGATTTGAAATCTCAGCCTGTCCATTGGTTTGTGGATGATATGCTGTGGCCACTTTATGTCTCACTCCATAATGTTCTAACACTTTCTAAAGAACTTTGTTATAAAAATATGATCCTCCATCACTGATCAAAGTTCTTAGTGTTCCAAACCTGTAGAAAATATTTTTCTTCAAGAAATTCACTGCAGTTTTGGTGTCAGCATTAGGTGAAGCAATTGCTTCTACCCACTTTGAAACATAATCAACTGCCAAAAGAATGTATTGATTGAATTGAGAATAAGGAAAAGGTCCCATGAAATCAATACCCCAACAGTCAAATACCTCAACCTCCTGAATGTTTGTGAGAGGCATTTCTTGTCTTTTGTTAACATTACCTGTTCTTTGGCAGTTATCACAAGCTTGCACAAATGAGTGAGAATCTTTAAAAATGGAGGGCCAATACAAACCTGATTGAAGAATTTTTACAGCAGTTCTTTCTCCATTAAAATGTCCTCCATAAGGAGACTTATGACAATGCCACAACACATCTTTCTTTTCCCAGTCGGGTACACACCGACGTAACAAATTATCCACACCAATTTTAAATAGATGAGGGTCATCCCACACAAAGTATTTTGAATCTTTGAAAATTTTTTTTCTTTGCTGCCAAGTTAAATCATTTGGAAGAATTCCTGCTGCTTTAAAATTGGCCATATTAGCAAACCATGGCCCTTTTGTTATTTCAAAAAGTTTTTCATCAGGAAATTCTTCCAAGATGTCTTTTTCTTTGGCAGTGACCTCATCATTCATTAATCTAGAAAGATGGTCAGCGACCATATTTTTACTACCCTTTTTATCTTTGATTTCAAGATCATATTCTTGAAGGAGTAAAATCCATCGGATAAACCGAGGTTTTGAATCAGTTTTGGTCAAAAGATACTTGATTGCAGCATGATCAGTGAAAACAATTATTTTTGATCCAATCAAGTATGATCTAAATTTTTCCAAGGCATACACTATAGCTAGTAATTCCTTTTCAGTAGTTGCATAATTTATTTGATTTTCATTTAAAACTTTACTAGTATAGTGTATAACCCTAAAAAGTTTTTCATATCTTTGACCTAAAACTGCTCCTACAGCATAATCACTTGCATCACACATAAGTTCAAAGGGTAAATTCCAATTAGGAGCAACAATTACCGGGGCAGAAACCAATTTTTCTTTCAATGAATTAAAAGCTTTAAGACATGCTTCATTAAACTTGAATTCAACATCTTTATTTAGAAGATTTGTTAAGGGTTTAGCAATTTTTGAAAAATCTTGAATAAATCTTCTATAGAATCCAGCATGTCCTAAAAAACTTTAATACCTTTTACATTCACAGGGGGTGGGAGTTTAGAGATTACCTCTATTTTGGCTTGGTCTACTTCAATAGCTTTAGAGGAAATTTTGTGACCAAGTACAATTCCTTCTTTCACCATAAAGTGACATTTCTCCTAATTGAGCACCAAATTTGTTTCAATACACCGTTTCAGTACGGTGTCCAGATTGGTTAGACATGTTTCAAATGAATTTCCAAAGACTGAGAAATCATCCATGAAAATCCCAATGCTCTTTTCAGTTAGATCTACAAAAATAGCAAACATGCATCTTTGAAAAGTAGCAGGTGCATTACACAATCCAAATGGCATTTTCCTATATGCAAATATACCAAAGGGACATGTAAAAGCAGTCTTTTCCTGATCAAGAGGGTCAACAACAATTTGATTATATCTAGAATATCCATCAAGAAAATAATAGTAAGCTTGTCTAGACAATCTTTCAAGCATTTGATCCATAAAAGGAAGTGAAAAATGATTTTTTCTTGTTGCTTGATTTAGTTTTCTATAATCAATGCACATTCTCCAACTAGTGACAGTTCTTGTTGGGATTGATTCATTTTTATCATTAACAATTACTGTCATACCACCTTTTTTTTAGAACAACTTGTACCAGACTTACCCATGCACTATCAGAAATGGGATAGATAATACTTGCTTTCAGCAATTTCAAAACCTCCTTCTTAGTTACCTCTTTCATGGTTGGATTGAGGCGTCTTTAGGATTTAGCAACAGGTTTAAAATTATCTTCCAGTAAAATCTTATGCATGCAATATAATGGGCTTATACCTTTCAGATCTTTAAGTGTCCATCCAATTGCTTCTTGATTCCTTTTCAATACTTCAACCAGTTTTTCTTCTTCTGTTTCACTTAACAAATTACTAATAATCACTGGTTTTAAATTACCTTCTTTCAAAAAGATATACTTTAAGTTAGAAGGTAGCACTTTCAATTCAGGTCTCTTGATTTCTTCAACAGGTACTTCTTGAATTTCTTCAATTTCTCTTGATTTAGGGAAAATTTCTTTCCCTTAATCAAAATTTTCAAGATATTTGTCTACCTGTTTTTCTTCTTCTTCACTCAAAAATTCCACAGAGTTAGTTAATAACTTATTTAAAGAATCAGAGTTCGACATACCTGTGGATATGGAGAAGCAGACTTTGTTGAGAACATCCACCTTAAAACAATCTTATTTTCGATTGGGATGTTTCATGGCTTTGAAAACATCAAAGTTTACTTCTTCATCATGAACTCTTACTACCAGCTTTCCATTATCTACATCAATGAGCACTCTAGCAGTCTTCATGAATGGTCTTCCCAGAATTAAGGGAACTTCAACATCTTCTTCCATGTCTAATACCACAAAGTCAACAGGGAAGTAGAACTTGTCAACTTTCACAAGTACATCTTCCACAATACCATAGGGTCTTTTGATTGATCTATCAGCCAATTGCAGAGTCATTTTTGTTCTTTGAGGATCAAGGTCACCAATTTGCTTCATCATACTTAGAGGCATTAGATTAATGCTAGCCCTTAAGTCTAACAAGGATTTTCCAATGTTCATACCTCCAATGGAGACAGAAATGGTGAAACTTCTAGGGTCTTTAGACTTTACTTGCATATTATGTTGCAAAATAGTGCTGCAACCTGCTTCCAGTTCGACAATTTCTTCATCATACCTCCTCTTTTTGGTGAGCAATTCTTTCATAAACTTTGCATATGTTGGCATCTATTCCAATGCCTCAGAAAATGAAATGTTTATGTGTAATTGCTTAAAGATTTCAAGGAATCTCTTGTATTCCTTTTCCTTATCCTTCTTTATGGTGCATGTGGATAAGGTAAATCTTTAACTGGAGGTGTCTGACCCAAATACTGATTTTTTTGTTTTTTAATTTTTTGATATTTTTGTTTTTGTTTTTCATCTTTCTTTTCTTCATCTTTTTTCTCTTCTTCTTCTTCTTCTTCTTCTTCTTCTTCTTCTTCTTTCTTTTCTTCTTTTTCTTTTTCTTTTTCTTTTTCTTTTTTCTCTTTCTTTTCTTCTTTTTCTTTTTCACAATCATTTTCTATAACTTTACTACTTCTTATAAAAATAGCATTACATTGTTCTCTTGGATTTTGAGTGTTTATAGAAAAACTAGAGCTTTTTATGTCAGCTACTTCTTTTACTAACTGTCCCAATTGCATGTCCGATGCTTTACGTGCGACTTTATTTGTTTGCATGTATTGAAGCAACTGTTGGATAGACTCTTCTATCCTAGTTAGCCTTGCTGTTTGATCAGATTGTGGTTGTTGTTTGAATTGATTGTTAGGAGGTTGGTTAGAAGGTCCAACATCTTGTTTCCAGCCAATATTCTGATTCTGCCAACCCTACGGGTAATTGTTAGGAAAAGAATTACCAAGATTGAAAGGAAAATTACCTAAAGGTATTCTTTGATGGTTCAGAAAATTGGCTTGCTCTTGCTCATTTCTTTTAGGGGCACAGTAACCACATGGTTGTTCTCCTATGCAATGCATACATTGTTTCAATTGAGCAGGAGGTAGTGAGGACATTTGAGCAATTTGAAGTTTCTCCAATTGTTTACTAATAGCCTTAATTTGTTGAGTCAGCAATTTTTGCTGAGCCAATATTGCATCATTTACCCCCAATTTGAGCATACCTGGATTTTTTTGTACATTACTTCTTTCATGTTTTTCTTGTTTATGCTAAATCTTTGAGTCATTAACTTGATGTGTAATTCTTAGAGGATTTACTCTTTGGCAAGCGCACCAGTCGTTAAAATTGTATTATATTTGATCGTCCCACAGGGATTGTGGTAAGTACCTCAATCTTGGACAGATACAAGCTGAACCAACATAATGATCAAAGGATTCATTCAGTTTTTGTTGATTTTATACTTTCTAAGTTTTTATATTTTTCAGAGATAGTATTAAGGATGAAATACGATTGATAAAAGATAGGTTAGGATTGCTTCAGTTTACAACTTCATCAAGAAAATGCAATTGAGGTTCAATCAAGTTCAAACATCAAGAGGACAATCCGCAAGTGGTTATTCCCTAATTCCTTAGGTGAAAAATGCTAACTCTTATGCATCAAACCTTAATCCCTTAAGTGCTCGATTAACATACGAATCTAATGCGAAATTGGAGGTTGAACTCTAACTATTCACCTAATTACTAGGCCTGAATTAGTTAGAAAGCTGGAAGTTACCTAAGCTTCAACCATGATTCCTCACTGGTGAAGTTCTTCATCAGATCTGGATTTGTCAATCTAGCAAAGTAGATCCACTCCTCAGCTCATTCTCCTCAGGATCTAGAAGTCAACTTCCTCAATACACCTTCAAGATTCCATCACAAACCTTTGCAATCCTAACCTTAGGGACTTAGAAATCCATCGACATTGGTTCTATCGAAGGAAGTTGGAAAGACATGGATGAGAGAGTTTAGAGAGCGAAAGGAATTAGAGAGATGTTGGAAATGGAAAATGAATTGTATTCTATGTACTCTGTTCTCTGATGTTGTTACAGAATATGTACAAGCATATATATAGGCATCTACCTAACTAACTAACTTAACTAATCACTTAGAAAGCTAAGTTAATAACTAAACTAACTAACTCATTACATAATTACGGAATAACTAACTAATTACAGCTCAGCTCTTAACAAATTATAGTTCAACATTAGCTAATTATAGTTCAGCATTAACTAATAACAGCTCAACACTTAAATTACAAAGGTACAAAAGTAAGAGAGAAGGCAATAGGAACAGCACTGGTGCAGAGTGTCTCTTTGGAGGGAACAGTCGGTGCTTAAATAACTTGCCTTCACGCTTGAGCGTGCAGGGCTCTCGCTTGAGCGAGATCGAAATATGCATTGCAGTATCGCTTTCTTAGCTTAAGCGTGATGGAGAAGCTTGGGTGAGAGTGATATTTTGGAGTCACGCTTGAGCGTGAGCTTGCTCGCTTGAGCGTTAAGGATTATTCAATCAGCATTCTGAAGTTGACACATTTTTCAATCGGTGCTTTTAAAGTCTCGCTCGGGTTCTTCCTACGGTATTCTATTCCCTTTTTTAGTCAGTGTCTTGAAGCATTTCCCAGTCGGACTTTTGGAGTTTCACTCGGATTTGTGAAATCTCACTCGGCTTTTAGGAATTTTACTCGAATTTTCCTACTTAGCTTGAGCGTAACCTGTTCTTGCACCAATAAACACATAATTGCCTAGCATTTGTACGCTGGCTGCTCAGTGAAATTATAAATAATCATAAACTCTTAACTATTCAATGTTTTTAATCATTTTCTTACATAAATAAAGCACTTTTAAAATAAATAATTAAAATTCGAATTATTAACAAATTATTAAATAATAAAGCCAAACTTAAATAATAATTAATGAATTATGTTAAATAAAAGAAGAAATAATTAAGTCTTTTCAAGACTTATCACATCCCCAAACTTAAGACTTGCTTTTCCTCAAGCAAATACTCAGATTAATTAACTAACAACACTTATTCAAAACAATTAACCTTTCCTTAACTTAATTCATACTATAATTATTGAATACCGACCATGCTTTCTTTTCACAATTTTTGAAAATATAATAACTTACACCTCCTTTGGGAAACAAGATGGTGATGCCTTCCTCACTGGGTCGGTGTTTTACTCTTCTCTCGGTGTATAGGTTAAGAAACATGCACTCATCACCTGCATCTTTGTTAGATCAATATAGGCTTGCAACAGTTCTACACATCATGACATATACCAGCACAATCGGATCAGTAAGGGCTTTTTAAGCTTATAATGGGGCTGGGCTACAGGCTCTATTATTGTTTTACCGAGTCAGTGACGGGTTACAAGATGTATCCACTGATGCCTTGACTCAATTTTAACTTAATTTCCTCTACTTAGCAAACTCCATTATTTTCCGAGTGAATGCTAACTTAACAACTTACGGTTCTTTGCACCTTTTTTCCTTTCAGTCCTTTGGACTTTTCTTTCCTTTCATCTTTTTCCGATCATAATATTTTTTTTTCTTGTGGTGCTTTGCACCTTTTTTCCTTGCTGATTTTTTTCATTTTTCTTCTCGGCTTTTCTATTTCTCCTTCCATTTCTCTAGTTATTCCTCTATAACCAAAGTCAGAGTGTGTCCTTAATTGTTGTTAGGCACACTCTTTATCCCCAAACTTAGAACTTGCTAGTCCCTAGCAATAAGTAAGACTGAGCAATTTGTAACACCGCGAATTTTGTAAAATGAGTAATTGATGAGAATGGCAAATGGTTGAATATGAGTTGAATGGAAATTGTTGTGCGTGGACACTGGAGACAAGTTTTAAATGATTATTGTAAGGTATATGAAGTATGGAATTGAGTTAAATAGGCTTTGAATGGATTTTGTTATGTGTGCTATTGAGAGCTCACATTTCTGCCCAGGTCCTGATACTTCTTGCCCAAGCGAGAGGGATTCTCGCCCAAGCGAGAGGGATTCTCGCTCAAGCGAGAATCCTTTTGTGTTAGTTTCAGGGCTTTTGGCCCGAATTCGCCCAGGCGAATAGATTACCTGCTTAAGCGAATCGAGTGAGAAGAGAGCAGGAGAGATTCTGGACGGATCCCGCTCAAGTGGATGTTGTTGCGCTTGAAGGAGCGAGAGAGGAGAGGGATTCTGAGTGTTAGTCGCTCAAGAGAGCTTGGGGTGCTTGAGCGAGTGAAGTGGGGTCTGATGCTGGGGCCCGGTTTTCTCTCTCCTGAATGCACGTTGGTGATACGTGGTGCCTTGGGGTTTGGTTCTTTTCCTCTCCCTTGTCCATGTTGGATGGGAGTGATGATTGCTGAGGGTATAGCATTAAATGTTGATGGACTTGCATTAAATAAGGATGGGATGTTGTGATGAGTGGGATGCTGATGAGGCTGAGATGATAAGGCCTTGGTTGCATGTTTTTCTACTCACTCTCTCCCTATTCCTTGGGAGTGCATGTTATGATGAGAGAAGTGCTCTTTCTTCTCTCTAGAACTTGTTGGAGCTTCTGCTTCATCTTCTTCCTCCCTTTTATCTTCTACTTCTACTCATGTATGGTATAGAATTCTAGTGGAACTGTGTGGTGTTGAGGAATAGATATGGCCATGTGTGGAAGCTGGGTTTAGGTCCTTTTTATCCTTCCCTGTTCCCTGGTGTTTCCTCTTCATCTTTCTCTATGTGATGGGCTGGTTATGCCTTGGTTGAAAGCTGTAGCAGTCTTTGGGTACCTCAGTTGTGGATGCAAGATGGTCCACTGTGTTGTGAAGATGAAGACATGCATGTTGCATAGAGGTATGGTGGTCCTTCACTATTGTTGAAGGTGTATGGTGCTGTTGTGAAGAAGAGACATGCATGAAAGTTGGTTGTCCTCCTTGGTGGTGAGAACAGTGCTGATCGAGAGTATGGTATAGTTTGTGTTGAGCTTGGGAGCTTCTCCACTGACTTGGTGGCTTTGAGGCTTGTGTGGAAATTATATTGGCTCTTCCCATGTTTAGAAAGCCGAGCAGAGTGCTGCTGTGGCTGGGCCGAGTGTCCATGTGACTCTTAGAAGCTTCATCCAGGTAAGGGGGCTTTGCATCTCAAATGAATAGGTTATAGATGGGTTTCCGGGTGAAATTGTCACTGTGTTGTGTTTTAATGTGTATGGTATGTTGTAATTGAGTAAATAGCCCGGACTATTGATGCTTATTATTTATGCAATGTATGATACCCGTTCATATGATGTGTGATGTTTATGGATGATGTTTATGTTGAGATGTATGAGATGCACGTGGTGAATGTTGTGTTCTTTGTGTGATCCTCTATTTGTCCCTGGGTATGTTGTACCTTGAATGCATGTGAGCTTTGTTGATGCATGTACTTGTGATAAATGAATGAATAGGGACTTTTATGATGAATGTCGAGTGGGCTTTATAGAGGAAAGCATGAAATGCTTACTGTAAAGGATAAATCCGAGTGAATATAGGATAATCCGAGTGAAAGGCATAGTGATTGCCGAGTGATGGCATAGGATTGCCGAGTGAATGTGGTATAAGCTGAGTCATCTGTCTGTTGTTGAGTTGCCGAATGAATTTAATGTTTAACGCAGATTTCCGAGTGGACAATCGAATGAATATGAGTTGAATTTCATATGCATACGTGTTATTGTGTTATTGAATATGAACACCTTGCGGGGTGCCACGAGGGTGTTATCCCGAGTAAAGAGGACGTGGTCCTAATGTTAATTGTGATGAAAGACCCGGATTGGATTCGGGCAGTGCCTGGGGCACTAAGCGTGAAATGAAACGCTTGTTGAAATGCTGAGTGCATGGGCCTTGGACGCCGAGTGAATGAAACCGTATGCATCCGATTCGCCACTGGAATGCGTTGGATTTGTATACCGATCGGCAATCAGATGACAGGTGATGAATATGCTTAAGTCCTGGAGCTGGGCTCAGACAGACTCCTTGAGCGTAGCTCAGAGTGTGAATATTGTTGACATAGTATTGGAGCAAACTTGAAGTGAAATCCGATTGAGGGATTGTATTATTGATGAAGATGTTGAGCTTTATAGCCGAGTGAAATGGGTGAGAAACCCGATTGAGGATGATTGTGATTGATCATATTGAATGACAATAAATGTTGTTTTGATTGATACGTATGTTATGACATGTTGTGGATTCTATGATTAATCCGAGCCAATATCTGTCATTTAATATGTAATGCTCACCCCTACACCATTTTTCAGTGTTTACAGGTCGATTGGAATGTTATGATGGCCTTAAACCCGAGTGATGGGTATTTATGATGAGGCTGTATGAGTGATGTAATGTACCGAGTGCAATTATTGTATTAAAGCCTTGGTTGGCTTATATAATCTGTTGTACAATAAATACAAATATATGTATTGGATCCGAGTGTGTATATACAAGATTTACATTAAAATCATGTAAATGTACTGGATAATGAATGTTAGTGAATGAACAAAGTTAAGTTGCAATTATCCGGGTGTAAACTCCTATTGGTATGTATATACGTTTTATGTGGGCATTATGTATTGGAGTTGGCTTAGGATTAACAATGATAAATCATGTTAAGATGATGGATAATCCGAGTGTCTGTATGTATGTATATGTTTTAAGGATAACATGAATATGTATTAGTGTTGAGTGTTGCTAAGTGGGTAGTCGGCTCTGGAAAGCAGAGAGTACATTTATGTATGAGGTTTATGTTGATTTGATGCTTCTTACCGACTGAAATATAATGGTGTTGAAGGAGTGAAATATAAGAGGTTTAGTGCTTTTCCGAGTGTGACTTATGTGTAAGCCTTTTTCTGAAGGGTGGTAGCCTTCGTGAATTTTGAGTGAGAAACATTATTTGGATATGGAATAAAAAGGTGAAAGTCGGTTCTGATAGAACCATATGATTTGAGTTCCGAGTGAATAAATGGATATGTATGTATATAGGTATTTATGTTGATTTGATGCCTCTCACTGATTAGGGAATGATATGGTATGAATGATGTTAAGTTAATAAATTCCGAGTGGAATATTATTGTAAGAGTTGGTCTGAATATTGAGGCTTAAGTATATGAACTTCCCGAATGTGTAGGCTTGATTTCTTTCTGAGTGAGGCTATGTATGTGGCCCTTCCCTGAGTGGAGAATATGGGTAACCCAAGCGGGGAATGGTTTGTGTTTCCCGAGTGGAATCTGAGTGAATCTCTTAAGGAAAGACTGGTTGTACTAACTTAGTTCGGAAATATATTCTAAGTATGAAATATATGTATGCTGAGTGTTAAGAGCGCAACGAGTCCGAGTGGAGCCTGATTTAATGGTTTTCCGAGTGGTTGAGTATTTCATATGTTTAAGTGACTTAACCTGGTGAAGTCCTCTAAGTATTGAGGAGTTCGGATAATTCCGAGTGGAATTGTTTAGGAAGCTATTTCCTAATGATGGATGTTAAGGTATTCCCCGTGTGAGAAACGATGGAATATTCCGAGTGGAGTATGGTTGAGGAGATCCCTTCTAAGTGAAGGAAAATCCATATATTCTCCGAGGTAGAAAATAGGCTTGAATACCGAGTGTGAGGCCGAATTAGTATTGGTCGGAAATGATACTAATTACCGAGTGGAATACTACTCTGATGATGAGTTGGTTTATAAATTATTAGACCGAGTGATTTATGGCCGAAAGGAAGCCTATGTATTTTCTGAGTGATAGAGTTCAAATATGCCGAGTGACTCGAGGTTGAATTATACCAATTGGTGTTTGGTTGGGTAGTAACTCGAGTGTGAGGGGTTTGATAGAATCCGACTGGAATCACCTTCATTTCCCGAGTGGATCCTTATGTTGACTCTGTGAATAAAATTGAGAGACTAAGTTATGGGTTGCTGGGTGAGGCAATTGTTGGGGTGGTTCCCGAGTGATTGGATTTTCTTATACCGAGTGGACTAAGTTATTACCGAATGAATGGTTGTCTCGAATACTGAATGATGGGAATGCCGAGTGTGGCTTCTCGCTTCAGCGAGTGAGATCTCGCTCCAGCGAGTATGTTATTTGGGAAGGCTTTTATGTGGTTTCGCTTGAGCGAATGGTGGTTCGCCCGAGCGAGTTGTGCGGCCTCGCTCAAGCGGAGTCGGATCTCGCTTGAGCGAGTGGGCGCTGTATTGTGGGCTTCGCTCAGGCGCTGTGTTTGGTTTTAATTCCCTTGCCTTCCCTGTCTTTTTCTTCTTGGCCATGGGGCCAACTCTCTTATCTTCATATAAGGGAGTGTTTTGATTATAGATCCAGGTATGTTTTTGTGAAAATTTTTCCCTAAAAATTAGGGTGTTACATTTTGGTATCAGAGCAGACCGAGAGGTTCATGGCCAAGATATGCTTACCGAGTATAAGCGGTTGAATGTATGATGACCAGTTGTCATTACTGCTGGTGGTATTTTATTGGTTTGATGCCTGCTTATGCATGGTTTGTATGGCTGTATGCCTATGTGCTTTGTTGGGACAGTAGTGAAAGATACTACTGTTGTGAAGGTTGATTTGAGAAATAAAGTGATATAATGTTGTGTCCTTATATTTGTGGAAGTCGGATTAACTGACTAGGATTTATGTATATGGATTGATGGATAATTATTATGATACTCTTGTGTTGGGTTGGAAATCCCCAATGAAAATATATAAGGATATTGATAGATAAAATGAAATATTATGACATTCTAGTGGTGGATACAAGTAGTTGACTTGTATGTGTGTAAGGCAATGATAATTGCCAAGTATGTGAATGGTGAATCTGCCTCAAATGATTTTTTGTGGATTGATATTATTATGTGTGCTATGCCTTTGATATTCATGTGTGGATTGTTATGAGTGGTGTTTGTGGCCATTGAATGCCAATTATTTGAATGATGTGCCTCGAGGGGCCTTGTGAATATTTATACGCCATTGATGATAAGACTAAAATATATAATATACCCCTAACTGAGAGGGTGAGATATCCTTGTGAGGTTGTTATTGAGCATATGCATTGTTGCATTTTGCATTTATGGCATGGCATAGCATTGATATTATGTGGTTGTGACCACCTGATTATGGAATGTGAAAGGCCCTGTGGGGACCATTGTATGATGATGAGCCAGTGGTTGCGATCACTTGGTATTTGATATGATAAAGGGCTTGCGAGCACCTATGATGCCCATGGTTGCGATCATGAGGCGGGAGTACCCCTTGCGAGGAGGGAAACCTATATGAAATATTGAACGTGGTTGCGATCACGAGAAGCACCTTGCGAGGTTGCCAGAGGGAGTACCCCTTGTGAGGTGGGAAACCAATGATTATGATTGATTGGTTATGGTGGTTGTGATCACCCGTGATATGAAATCGGATCTGTCGCATATGCATTACACAGTTGACATATGCATTTGTTTAAAGACCATGGCATTTGAGATGGGATGACCACGAGTGTTGAGAAACCCCTTGCGAGGAGGTATTGAGTGAGATCTTAGTGAATTAATGATGATAATAATTATGAATGCTCTTATTGATAAGTGGCAAAGTGACAGTGTTAGTGATTATGTATATGTTGTGCTTATTTATGATATGAATTGCGATTCATGAGGCTGGTATGCTATTGTGATACTTTAATAATGAAATATGTGAAAATGTTAATGAAGGAATTCCCTAGTGTGTTGGATTCGGATTATGGATGTTTGATTGTGCCATTTCTTAAATGATGATTTATACCCTTGGCATGAGAACTCTGTTTGATTAATATATATATATAATTAAGTTGATTTATGGCAGATTCCTAATTTAAGAATTTGAATACGATCATGAATGTGTAAATGTGAAATCAGGTATACGTTATGTTGGAATTGCGTCTTGGTTTTAATGTGTTAAAACCGAGTGATGGATTAATTGATGATAGTGAAGTTCTTATAAGTATTAAGACTGTGTTAATTGATTTAAATTCTAGTGTATGCCATGCTAACGATTCATGGCCGAGTCATGATTGTGAATGGATTCAAATTCACATGCTACGTTGGCTGGGTGAGTAATGTTGGGAAATCTCATGACGTGAGAATTTTAATATGTGATAGGTGATTGAATGTAAAACCTGATGCATGCTTGGTTGGGAATTTTGTTTCGATTTGAAGTATGGTAATCCAATTGATTCGGCATAATTATGTGTGATTGGATGATTGAGAATTAATACTGTTGGATACCTGTTAGTTGGGTACTGTCTCGGTTCTGTGATTGAAAACCGAGTAAGTGGTTGATCGAATTATGACCCATAAGGTGTAGTAATCCGATTGGATTCTGTATGACCTTATACTGTTAGACCTTGTAGAATTGGACTCTATGTTGACATGACTCGGTAGTAATTGGATGTTGTGGGGGTGTTTAGTAACCCTTGAAATTTCGAGTCAGAGAATCTGATTGATCATGTGGATTGTTGAGTCAAGTAATGGTATAACAAATTGTGGAGGTTTGAAGCATCTTAAGGTTGAAATCCGAATACACCTTGGTACTGGATATGGTAAAAATGGAAACAATACTATAATGATTGTGTATCTGACTGGTAGACGGTGTTTCTGTTCAGCAAGAAAAGTTACTAATGTAGGACCCTATTGTTATAATTGGAAATCATATTGAAAACCGAGTGGTATATCTAAGAGAATTTGATGAATTCCTTAGGCTTAAATTAATTGATGGCTAGTGATGAATGATGAATTGAGGAATTGATTGGCTGATTGACTATGGTTTTGTGATAAATAAGATTAAATAAGAGGTATTCACTCGGTTTGTATTGAAAACCGATTGCCATTGTGCCCTTTTAAGGTAAGTGTGGTTGGCATTTGATGATTATTATCATGAGGATTGTACTAGAATAAATATAGGGACTGGAAATATACCTTGAATGGGTTGCAAATTTATTAATAAAATGCATTTTACTGTGATGATAACTGATGTTTGTTGACTGAGGACATGAGATGCATCACTGTTGGTGCCTAAGAATGATGTTGGTTCGGATGTATTGTTTATAAAATGGTAAGAACTGCCATTGATTCCCATGAAAATTGGTGTTAACCGAGTAAATTTGGTCGGTATGAGTGACATAACTGTGAGGATGCTATTCCAGTATGATTCTACATGCCATAGGTATGGTGGCAGTTTACATTTTGCAATGACTCTATGCAATTGTTGTAACCCTATAGGAATGAGGCATCATCCTATAAGTTGGATGCAACAGTTCATAGGTCAGCGAATGAGGCTGTAGCTGCTTATGGAGATGGCCTGAGTCTATTGGACTGCTCTGAGCAAGGTGAGGATTTGAATCTGAATAGATGAGTATATGGTTAAGTATTAAAATGATGGACAAGTGAAAGAGTTGCTGAGTGATGTGGAATTGTGAAAAACCGAGTGGGTGATTTCCAAGCCAATTGGTGATACTTCCGAGTGGAAGATGTTAAGAGTGTGGTGTCTTGGAAATTCTTGTTGTGTGGTTAGAAACTACTTGAGAAGTGAAATTGTGCTGACTGGATTTGGCAGTCGGTGAATACTTGGAAAGTGTTGGTATGTAAATGATTTGTTTGGTATATAGTGAATGCCAAGTTGCTTATTGAGGTAAGTTCATAATTGAATTTCGAGGATGAAATTCCTTGAAGGTGGGGAGAATTGTAACACCCCGAATTTTGTAAAATGAGTAATTGATGAGAATGGCAAATGGTTGAATATAAGTTGAATGGAAATTGTTGTGCGCGAACACTGGAGACAAGTTTTAAATGATTATTGTAAGGTATATGAAGTATGGAATTGAGTTAAATAGGCTTTGAATGGATTTTGTTATGTGTGCTATTGAGAGCTCACGTTTCTGCCCAGGTCCTGATACTTCTCGCCCAAGCGAGAGGGATTCTCACTCAAGCGAGAATCCTTTTGTGTTGGTTTCAGGGCTTTTGGCCCGAATTTGCCCAGGCGAATAGATTACCCGCTTAAGCGAATCGAGTGAGAAGCGAGCAGGAGAGATTCTGGACGGATCCCGCTCAAGCGGATGTTGTTGCGCTTGAACGAGCGAGAGAGGAGAAGGATTCTGAGTGTTAGTCGCTCAAGAGAGCTTGGGGCGCTTGAGCGAGTGAAGTGGGGTCTGATGCTGGGGCCCGGTTTTCTCTCTCCTGAATGCACGTTGGTGATACGTGGTGCCTTGGTGTTTGGTTCTTTTCCTCTCCCTTGTCCACGTTGGATGGGAGTGATGATTGTAACACCCTAATTTAACAAAATGAATTAAACCCAAGGACGGGAAAAATTTTCCAAAATTAAGTAAACCAAATAGACTATAAGGCAACCAGATAACAAAAGGGGGGAGTGCAAGGAAGGACAAGGGAAATGAGAGATCATCCACACGCATATGGCAAATAACAGAAGGCTAAGACTGGAACCGGTTCATTTGGTTTAATGTAACACACCAGCGCCAGGGCGGATTACATAATATCGTTGGCTCACTCAGGCGGGGTCTGATACCGCCTGGGCGGGGTATGGTAATGCAGCGGCGGATGGGGGGAATTCATAAAGAAAGCTTTTCCACGAGTAACACTAGTCAAACAGTAGAAAGAAATAGGTAAGGGGAAGGAGAAGGGAGATGTACATGTGCAGTAGTGCATTGTGGAGGAAAGAGGGGCCCGATCTCATTCCGCCTAACTTGACTAGATATGACAACGCCTGGGCGGACTCAACCACAACGCCCAAGCCGGGGTCAACACCGTTGTCGGGGACGCATTAGCGTCACAACGGAGAGGAAGGGTAATTGGGCGGTATCCCACTTTGACAACTACTCGCTTCAGCGCGAGTCCTCACGCTTGGGCGAACTGCTCTAGTACCTCGGGCGAGGTATGACTCCGCCCAAGCGTATCCGACATAAGTCTTCCTAGAGACGATTTATAATTCACTCTGTCTTGGCCATGGTATACTAAATCATGCTGTCCCTGCGTATCCATTAAAGCACAAGTATGAAATAAGGTAGCACATAGCATGTCACACACGAAACCATACATATATATATATATAAGAGCGTATATTAACATTTACAAACACAAAATCGGATTCCTCTTTGACCATAAGGTTCTATTTATCCAAAACACTAACATCCGGCATGAACCGGTCAGAGCTTAATCTAACTTCGCATTAATTAAGCCTTCCTAATGCATCAACACTTCACTCAGCGTTCCAGCTCTACTTCTGATCCTCATCTCGAGAGACATTCACTGAAAAATGGCCACTGCAGGGGTGAGCATCTTAGATTTTAAATGATAGATACCGACTCAGGTTATCTCCCAATCATACAACAATACATATACGTACAAACACGATTATAACAGAGCAACATCCATTAGCCAAGACATATATACATAACTCTTACCGTTCGATATTCACCAATCCTCACTCGGCTGTACTCATAACATTTTCAATGACACAGATACGCTTGCATACATATATACATATATTCATGAAACAGTTTTCATTCAGCATCCAAGGCGCGTACACACGGAATGGATCACTCGGCATACACATTCATTATCCTCATACACCATATCAAATGCATAATCAAATTTCAGTCAATAACACATACACGGAGCATTCACTCAGTCCTACGCATTCATCCATTACCACTCGGCATACCTAGCCAATTCCAAACAACATTAACAGCAGTAACAATATTAACAATAGTAACAATATTAACAGTAGTAACAATATTAACAGTAATAAGCCCATAAGGTTTCACTCGGTTCCGCATCGTGTGTATCGGTCAGACGTTGCAACGTAGGCATCTCAGCCTTTTTATACATAGCTCTCAGCTATCAAATCAGCTCCCAGCTGCTTGGCCATTTTACGGGTACCCAACCGTTTGCCCACAGGTGACACCAACGCTCTCAGCGCCAACGGGGGTGTTCACAGGTAGCCCGAGTCCCACTCAGGGCTACCCTGAGTCCCACTCAAGGATTTTGCAGCGTCTCACGCTGGATGACCGAAGGTAGTGTCCCACACTACGTGCTCCCAGCACAACGCATCTCATGCGCCACACGCGGATTCGACACACAACATTCGTTTCACGCATGCATTCTCTTATTCAAGCACACATATCATGCAATCGGTAATACACATCATCAGGATTCAGCATGTCAGTTTAACACATATAGCCTTCATGCAATCCATTATCATTCCATTGTAACGTATGAGTCCCATGCAATCGGTATCAATCCATATCAAGCATCCATAAACATTTTCGTTCAATCAAGTGTGACATGCAATCGGTTTACAGCACCATTTAACCTTAAACAACGCATGCATCCTTATGAAAATCACAAGTTCACTCAAGCATTTCAAGTCATCACAATATAACATGCAATCGGTGTAGGACAGTGTCAGAACCCGGTTAAAGCAGGCATTTCCTGTACGCAAATAAGTTCATTAAAGCATTCATATCAACACATGCATTTATAAGAAAGATGCTAACATGCAACACTCATCTTTCACTCGTCATGCAACTGGGCTGTACACACTCGCATGCAACACAACGCACAATCAGAGCACAGATATAGCAAGCATCAGCACTTGGAACCTGTTCATAACCCATGCATTTAAGATAGAAGATACTCCCCCTACCAATTACGAAACTCCGAGGGATTTTTCTTCTTGAATGGTGGTTCTCTTCCTTGCTGCTTCACTTGGCGCCTTCTCTGAAGTGCTACAGTCTCCTGCGAGTGATGTAGGGGTATTTCTGCCTCCTCCTTGGCGATCGTCCCTTCCCGTGTGGGGAGTTCCACTCCACTGCAGCACCGTCACCTTGGCTCTCGGAGCAGGAAATGGACTGGAGGGCAGAGAAAGAGAGAGAGAAAGCAAGAGAAAAGAAGAACGAAGAAGGAAGTTCACAGGGGGGTTCTCCGCATGAAGAGCATGGCCATCACCCGTATAAATACTCGCGCGGAGAACAGGATGGTGGGATGGGGAAATGTGAAAAGATAATCCTGCCCATGCCATCTTGTCTCCACGTTAATCACCCTATTCCTTCTAGTTAATTAAGTTAAGGGAAGTGTTAATTTGTTGACTTTTCATTTAATTCTGTTGCTTATAATTAAAATGGGGATGTTACAATGATTGCTGAGGGTATAGCATTAAATGTTGATGGACTTGCATTAAATGAGGATGGGATGTTGTGATGAGTGGGATGTTGATGAGGCTGAGATGATAAGGCCTTGGTTGCATGTTTTTCTACTCACTCTCTCCCTATTCCTTGGGAGTGCATGTTATGATGAGAGAAGTGCTCTTTCTTCTCTCTAGAACTTGTTGGAGCTTCTGCTTCATCTTCTTCCTCCCTTTTATCTTCTACTTCCACTCATGTATGGTATAGAATTCTAGTGGAACTGTGTGGTGTTGAGGAACAGATATGGCCGTGTGTGGAAGCTGGGTTTAGGTTCCTTTTATCCTTCCCTGTTCCCTGGTGTTTCCTTTTCATCTTTCTCTATGTGATGGGCTGGTTATGCCTTGGTTGAAAGCTGTAGCAGTCTTTGGGTACCTCAGTTGTGGATGCAAGATGGTCCACTGTGTTGTGAAGATGAAGACATGCATGTTGCATGGAGGTATGGTGGTCCTTCACTATTGTTGAAGGTGTATGGTGCTGTTGTGAAGAAGAGACATGCATGAAAGTTGGTTGTCCTCCTTGGTGGTGAGAACAGTGCTGATCGAGAGTATGGTATAGTTTGTGTTGAGCTTGGGAGCTTCTCCACTGACTTGGTGGCTTTGAGGCTTGTGTGGAAATTATATTGGCTCTTCCCACGTTTAGAAAGCCGAGCAGAGTGCTGCTGTGGCTGGGCCGAGTGTCCATGTGACTCTTAGAAGCTTTATCCAGGTAAGGGGGCTTTGCATCTCAAATGAATAGGTTATAGATGGGTTTCCGGGTGAAATTGTCACTGTGTTGTGTTTTAATGTGTATGGTATACTGTAATTGAGTAAATAGCCTGGACTATTGATGCTTATTATTTATGCAATGTATGATACCCGTTCATATGATGTGTGATGTTTATGGATGATGTTTATGTTGAGATGTATGAGATGCACGTGGTGAATGTTGTGTTCTTTGTGTGATCCTCTATTTGTCCCTGGGTATGTTGTACCTTGAATGCATGTGAGCTTTGTTGATGCATGTACTTGTGATAAATGAATGAATGGGGACTGTTATGATGAATGTCGAGTGGGCTTTATAGAGGAAAGCATGAAATGCTTACTGTAAAGGATAAATTCGAGTGAATATAGGATAATCCGAGTGAAAGGCATAGTGATTGCCGAGTGATGGCATAGGATTGCCGAGTGAATGTGGTATAAGCCGAGTCATCTGTCTGTTGTTGAGTTGCCGAATGAATTTAATGTTTAACGCAGATTTCCGAGTGGACAATCGAATGAATATGAGTTGAATTTCATATGCATACGTGTTATTGTGTTATTGAATATGAACACCTTGCGGGGTGCCACGAGGGTGTTATCCTGAGTGAAGAGGACGTGGTCCTAATGTTAATTGTGATGAAAGACCCGGATTGGATTCGGGTAGTGCCTGGGACACTAAGCGTGAAATGAAACGCTTGTTGAAATGCTGAGTGCATGGGCCTTGGACGCCGAGTGAATGACACCGTATGCATCCGATTCGCCACTGGAATGCGTTGGATTTGTATACCGATCGGCAATCAGATGACAGGTGATGAATATGCTTAAGTCCTGGAGCTGGGCTCGGACAGACTCCTTGAGCGTAGCTCGGAGTGTGAATATTGTTGACATAGTATTGGAGGAAACTTGAAGTGAAATTCGATTGAGGGATTGTATTATTGATGAAGATGTTGAGCTTTATAGCCGAGTGAAATGGGTGAGAAACCCGATTGAGGATGATTGTGATTGATCATATTGAATGACAATGAATGTTGTTTTGATTGATGTGTATGTTATGACATGTTGTGGATTCTATGATTAATCCGAGCCAATATCTGTCATTTAATATGTAATGCTCACCCCTACACCATTTTTCAGTGTTTGCAAGTCGGTTGGAATGTTATGATGGCCTTAAACCCGAGTGATGGGTATTTATGATGAGGCTGTATGAGTGATGTAATGTACCGAGTGCAATTATTGTATTAAAGCCTTGGTTGGCTTATATAATCTGTTGTACAATAAATACAAATATATGTATTAGATCCGAGTGTGTATATACAAGATTTATATTGAAATCATGTAAATGTACTGGATAATGAATGTTAGTGAATGAACAAAGTTAAGTTGCAATTATCCGGGTGTAAACTCCTATTGGTATGTATATACGTTTTATGTGGGCATTATGTATTGGAGTTGGCTTAGGATTAACAATGATAAATCATGTTAAGATGATGGACAATCCGAGTGTCTGTATGTATGTATATGTTTTAAGGATAACATGAATATATATTAGTGTTGAGTGTTGCTGAGTGGGTAGTCGGCTCTGGAAAGCAGAGAGTACATTTATGTATGGGGTTTATGTTGATTTGATGCTTCTTACCGACTGAAATATAATGGTGTTGAAGGAGTGAAATATAAGAGGTTTAGTGCTTTTCCGAGTGTGACTTATGTGTAAGCCTTTTTCTGAAGGGTGGTAGCCTTAGTGAATTTTGAGTGAGAAACATTATTTGGATACGGAATAAAAAGGTGAAAGTCGGTTCTGATAGAACCATATGATTTGAGTTCCGAGTGAATAAATGGATATGTATGTATATAGGTATTTATGTTGATTTGATGCCTCTCACTGATTAGGGAATGATATGGTATGAATGATGTTAAGTTAATAAATTCCGAGTGGAATATTATTGTAAGAGTTGGTCTGAATATTGAGGCTTAAGTATATGAACTTCCCGAATGTGTAGGCTTGATTTCTTTCTGAGTGAGGCTATGTATGGGGCCCTTCCCTGAGTGGAAAATATGGGTAACCCAAGCGGGGAATGGTTTGTGTTTCCCGAGTGGAATCTGAGTGAATCTCTTAAGGAAAGACTGGTTGTACTAACTTAGTTCGGAAATATATTCTAAGTATGAAATATATGTATGCTGAGTGTTAAGAGCGCAACGAGTCCGAGTGGAGCCTGATTTAATGGTTTTCCGAGTGGTTGAGTATTTCATATGTTTAAGTGACTTAACCTAGTGAAGTCCTCTAAGTTTTGAGGAGTTCGGATAATTCCGAGTGGAATTGTTTAGGAAGCTATTTCCTAATGATGGATGTTAAGGTATTCCCCGTGTGAGAAACGATGGAATATTCTGAGTGGAGTATGGTTGAGGAGATCCCTTCTAAGTGAAGGAAAATCCATATATTCTCCGAGGGTGAAAATAGGCTTGAATACCGAGTATAAGGCCGAATGAGTATTGGTCAGAAATGATACTAGTTACCGAGTGGAATACCACTCTGATGATGAGTTGGTTTATGAATAATTAGACCGAGTGATTTATGGCCGAAAGGAAGCCTATGTATTTTCTGAGTGATAGAGTTCAAATATGCCGAGTGACTCGAGGTTGAATTATACCGATTGGTGTTTGGTTGGGTAGTAACCCGAGTGTGAGGGGTTTGATAGAATCCGACTGGAATCACCTTCATTTCCCGAGTGGATCCTTATGTTGACTCTGTGAATAAAATTAAGAGACTAAGTTATGGGTTGCCGGGTGAGGCAATTGTTGGGGTGGTTCCCGAGTGATTGGATTTTCTTATACCGAGTGGACTAAGTTATTACCGAATGAATGGTTGTCTCGAATACCGAATGATGGGAATGCCGAGTGTTGCTTCTCGCTTCAACGAGTGAGATCTCGCTCCAGCGAGTATGTTATTTGGGAAGGCTTTTATGTGGTTTCGCTTAAGCGAATGGTGGTTCGCCCGAGCGAGTTGTGCGGCCTCGCTCAAGCGGAGTCAGATCTCACTTGAGCGAGTGGGCGCTGTATTATGGGCTTCGCTCAGGCGCTGTGTTTGGTTTTAATTCCCTTGCCTTCCCTGTCTTTTTCTTCTTGTCCATGGGGCCAACTCTCTTATCTTCATATAAGGGAGTGTTTTGATTATAGATCCAGGTATGTTTTTGCGAAAATTTTTCCCTAAAAATTAGGGTGTTACATTTTGGTATCAGAGCAGACCGAGAGGTTCATGGCCAAGATATGCTTACCGAGTGTAAGCGGTTAAATGTATGATGACCAGTTGTCATTACTGCTGGTGGTATTTTATTGATTTGATGCCTGCTTATGCATGGTTTGTATGGCTGTATGCCTATGTGCTTTGCTGGGACAGTAGTGAAAGATACTACTGTTGTGAAGGTTGATTTGAGAAATAAAGTGATATAATGTTGTGTCCTTATATTTGTGGAAGTCGGATTAACTGACTAGGATTTATGTATATGGATTGATGGATAATTATTATGATACTCTTGTGTTGGGTTGGAAATCCCCAATGATAATATATAAGGATATTGATAGATAAAATGAAATATTATGACATTCTAGTGGTGGATACAAGTAGTTGACTTGTATGTGTGTAAGGCAATGATAATTGCCAAGTATGTGAATGGTGAATCTGCCTCAAATGATTTTTTGTGGATTGATATTATTATGTGTGCTATGCCTTTGATATTCATGTGTGGATTGTTATGAATGGTGTTTGTGGCCATTGAATGCCAATTATTTGAATGATGTGCCTCGAGGGGCCTTGTGAATATTTATACGCCATTGATGATAAGACTAAAATATATAATATACCCCTAACTGAGAGGGTGAGATATCCTTGTGAGGTTGTTATTGAGCATATGCATTGTTGCATTTTGCATTCATGGCATGGCATAGCATTGATATTATGTGGTTGTGACCACCTGATTATGGAATGTGAAAGGCCCTGCGGGGACCATTGTATGATGATGAGCCAGTGGTTGCGATCACTTGGTATTTGATATGATAAAGGGCTTGCGAGCACCTATGATGCCCATGGTTGCGATCATGAGGCGGGAGTACCCCTTGCGAGGAGGGAAACCTATATGAAATATTGAACGTGGTTGCGATCACGAGAAGCACCTGGCGAGGTTGCCAGAGGGAGTACCCCTTGTGAGGTGGGAAACCAATGATTATGATTGATTGATTATGGTGGTTGCGATCACCCGTGATATGAAATCGGATCCGTTGCATATGCATTACACAGTTGACATATGCATTTGTTTAAAGACCATGGCATTTGAGATGGGATGACCACGAGTGTTGAGAAACCCCTTGCGAGGAGGTATTGAGTGAGATCTTAGTGAATTAATGATGATAATAATTATGAATGCTCTTATTGATAAGTGGCAAAGTGACAGTGTTAGTGATTATGTATATGTTGTGCTTATTTATGATATGAATTGCGATTCATGAGGCTGGTATGCTATTGTGATACTTTAATAATGAAATATGTGAAAATGTTAATGAAGGAATTCCCTAGTGTGTTGGATTCGGATTATGGATGTTTGATTATGCCATTTCTTAAATGATGATTTATACCCTTGGCATGAGAACTCTGTTTGATTAATATATATATGATTAAGTTGATTTATGGCAGATTCCTAATTTAAGAATTTGAATACGATCATGAATGTGTAAATGTGAAATCAGGTATATGTTATGGTGGAATTGCGTCTTGGTTTTAATGTGTTAAAACTGAGTGATGGATTAATTGATGATAGTGAAGTTCTTATAAGTATTAAGACTGTGTTAATTGATTTAAATTCTAGTGTATGCCATGCTAACGATTCATGGCCGAGTCATGATTGTGAATGGATTCAAATTCATATGCTACGTTGGCTGGGTGAGTAATGTTGGGAAATCTCATGACGTGAGAATTTTAATATGTGATAGGTGATTGAATATAAAACCTGATGCATGCTTGGTTGGGAATTTTGTTTCGATTTGAAGTATGGTAATCCAATTGATTCGGCATAATTATGTGTGATTGGATGATTGAGAATTAATACTGTTGGATACCTGTTAGTTGGGTACTGTCTCGGTTCTGTGATTGAAAACCGAGTAAGTGGTTGATCAAATTATGACCCATAAGGTGTAGTAATCCGATTGGATTCTGTATGACCTTATACTGTTAGACCTTGTAGAATTGGACTCTATGTTGACATGACTCGGTAGTAATTGGATGTTGTGGGGGTGTTTAGTAACCCTTGAAATTCCGAGTCAGAGAATCTGATTGATCATGTGGATTGTTGAGTCAAGTAATGGTATAACAAATTGTGGAGGTTTGAAGCGTCTTAAGGTTGAAATCCGAATACACCTTGGTACTGGATATGGTAAAAATGGAAACAATACTATAATGATTGTGTATCTGACTGGTAGACGGTGTTTCTGTTCAGCGAGAAAAGTTACTAATGTAGGACCCTATTGTTATAATTGGAAATCATATTGAAAACCGAGTGGTATATCTAAGAGAATTTGATGAATTCCTTAGGCTTAAATTAATTAATGGCTAGTGATGAATGATGAATTGAGGAATTGATTGGCTGATTGACTATGATTTTGTGATAAATAAGATTAAATAAGAGGTATTCACTCGGTTTGTGTTGAAAACCGATTGCCATTGTGCCCTTTTAAGGTAAGTGTGGTTGGCATTTGATGATTATTATCATGAGGATTGTACTAGAATAAATATAGGGACTGGAAATATACCTTGAATGGGTTACAAATTTATTAATAAAATGCATTTTACTGTGATGATAACTGATGTTTATTGACTGAGGACATGAGATGCATCACTGTTGGTGCCTAAGAATGATGTTGGTTTGGATGTATTGTTTATAAAATGGTAAGAACTGCCATTGATTCCCATGAAAATTGGTGTTAACCGAGTAAATTTGGTCGGTATGAGTGACATAACTGTGAGGATGCTATTCCAGTATGATTCTACATGCCATAGGTATGGTGGCAGTTTGCATTTTGCAGTGACTCTATACAATTGTTGTAACCCTATAGGAATGAGGCATCATCCTATAAGTTGGATGCAACAGTTCATAGGTCAGCGAATGAGGCTGTAGCTGCTTATGGAGATGGCCTGAGTCTATTGGACTGCTCTGAGCAAGGTGAGGATTTGAATCTGAATAGATGAGTATGTGGTTAAGTATTAAAATGATGGACAAGTGAAAGAGTTGCTGAGTGATGTGGAATTGTGAAAAATCGAGTGGGTGATTTCCAAGCCAATTGGTGATACTTTCGAGAGGAAGATGTTAAGAGTGTGGTGTCTTGGAAATTCTTGTTGTGTGGTTAGAAACTACTTAAGAAGTGAAATTGTGCTGACTGGATTTGGCAGTCGGTGAATACTTGGAAAGTGTTGGTATATAAATGATTTGTTTAGTATATAGTGAATGCCAAGTTGCTTATTGAGGTAAGTTCATAATTGAATTTCGAGGATGAAAATCCTTGAAGGTGGGGAGAATTGTAACACCCCGAATTTTGTAAAATGAGTAATTGATGAGAATGGCAAATGGTTGAATATAAGTTGAATGGAAATTGTTGTGCGCGAACACTGGAGACAAGTTTTAAATGATTATTGTAAGGTATATGAAGTATGGAATTGAGTTAAATAGGCTTTGAATGGATTTTGTTATGTGTGCTATTGAGAGCTCACGTTTCTGCCCAGGTCCTGATACTTCTCGCCTAAGCGAGAGGGATTCTCGCTCAAGCGAGAATCCTTTTGTGTTGGTTTCAGGGCTTTTGGCCCGAATTTGCCCAGGCGAATAGATTACCCGCTTAAGCGAATCGAGTGAGAAGCGAGCAGGAGAGATTCTGGACGAATCCCGCTCAAGCGGATGTTGTTGCGCTTGAACGAGCGAGAGAGGAGAGGGATTCTGAGTGTTAGTCGCTCAAGAGAGCTTGGGGCACTTGAGCGAGTGAAGTGGGGTCTGATGCTGGGGCCCGGTTTTCTCTCTCCTGAATGCACGTTGGTGATACGTGGTGCCTTGGTGTTTGGTTCTTTTCCTCTCCCTTGTCCACGTTGGATGGGAGTGATGATTGCTGAGGGTATAGCATTAAATGTTGATGGACTTGCATTAAATGAGGATGGGATGTTGTGATGAGTGGGATGCTGATGAGGCTGAGATGATAAGGCCTTGGTTGCATGTTTTTCTACTCACTCTCTCCCTATTCCTTGGGAGTGCATGTTATGATGAGAGAAGTGCTCTTTCTTCTCTCTAGAACTTGTTGGAGCTTCTGCTTCATCTTCTTCCTCCCTTTTATCTTCTACTTCCACTCATGTATGGTATAGAATTCTAGTGGAACTGTGTGGTGTTGAGGAACAGATATGGCCGTGTGTGGAAGCTGGGTTTAGATCCCTTTTATCCTTCCCTGTTCCCTGGTGTTTCCTCTTTATCTTTCTCTATGTGATGGGCTGGTTATGCCTTGGTTGAAAGCTGTAGCAGTCTTTGGGTACCTCAGTTGTGGATGCAAGATAGTCCACTGTGTTGTGAAGATGAAGACATGCATGTTGCATGGAGGTATGGTGGTCCTTCATTATTGTTGAAGGTGTATGGTGCTGTTGTGAAGAAGAGACATGCATGAAAGTTGGTTGTCCTCCTTGGTGGTGAGAACAGTGCTGATCGAGAGTATGGTATAGTTTGTGTTGAGCTTGGGAGCTTTTCCACTGACTTGGTGGCTTTGAGGCTTGTGTGGAAATTATATTGGCTCTTCCCAAGTTTAGAAAGCCGAGCAGAGTGCTGCTGTGGCTGGGCCGAGTGTCCATGTGACTCTTAGAAGCTTCATCTAGGTAAGAGGGGCTTTGCATCTCAAATGAATAGGTTATAGACAGGTTTCGAGGTGAAATTGTCACTGTGTTGTGTTTTAATGTGTATGGTATGCTGAAATTGAGTAAATAGCCCGGACTATTAATGCTTATTAATTATGCAATGTATGATACCCGTTCATATAATGTGTGATGTTTATGGATGATATTTATGTTGAGATGTATGAGATGCACATGGTGAATGTTGTGTTCTTTGTGTGATCCTCTATTTGCCCCTGTGTATGTTGTACCTTGAATGTGTGTGAGCTTTGTTGATGCATGTACTTGTGATAAATGAATGAATGGGGACTATTATGATGAATGCCGAGTGGGCTTTATAGAGGAAAGCATGAAATGCTTACTGTAAAGGATAAATCCGAGTGAATATAGGATAATCCGAGTGAAAGGCATAGTGATTGCCGAGTGATGGCATAGGATTGCTGAGTGAATGTGGTATAAGCCGAGTCATCTCTCTGTTGTTGAGTTGCTGAATGAATTTAATGTTTAACGCAGATTTCTGAGTGGACAATCGAATGAATATAAGTTGAATTTCATATGCATACGTGTTATTGTGTTATTGAATATGAACACCTTGCGGGGTGCCACGAGGGTGTTATCCCGAGTGAAGAGGACGTGGTCCTAATGTTAATTGTGATGAAAGACCCGGATTGGATTTGGGCAGTGCCTGGGGCACTAAGCGTGAAATGAAACGCTTGTTGAAATGCTGAGTGCATGGGCCTTGGACGCCGAGTGAATGAAACCGTATGCATCCGATTCGCCACTGGAATGCGTTGGATTTGTATACCGATCGGCAATCAGATGACAGGTGATGAATATTCTTAAGTCCTGGAGCTGGGCTCGGACAGACTCCTTAAGCGTAGCTCGGAGTGTGAATATTGTTGACATAGTATTGGAGCAAACTTGAAGTGAAATCCGATTGAGGGATTGTATTATTAATGAAGATGTTGAGCTTTATAGCCGAGTAAAATGGGTGAGAAACCCGATTGAGGATGATTGTGATTGATCATATTGAATGACAATGAATGTTGTTTTGATTGATGTGTATGTTATGACATGTTGTGGATTCTATGATTAATCCGAGCCAATATCTGTCATTTAATATGTAATGCTCACCCATACACCATTTTTCAGTGTTTGCAGGTCGGTTGGAATGTTATGATGGCCTTAAACCCAAGTGATGGGTATTTATGATGAGGCTGTATAAGTGATGTAATGTACTGAGTGCAATTATTGTATTAAAGCCTTGGTTGGCTTATATAATCTGTTGTACAATAAATACAAATATATGTATTGGATCCGAGTGTGTATATACAAGATTTACATTGAAATCATGTAAATGTACTGGATAATGAATGTTAGTGAATGAACAAAGTTAAGTTGACATTATCCGGGTGTAAACTCCTATTGGTATGTATATACGTTTTATGTGGGCATTATGTATTGGAGTTGGCTTAGGATTAACAATGATAAATCATGTTAAGATGATGGATAATCCGAGTGTCTGTATGTATGTATATGTTTTAAGGATAACATGAATATGTATTAGTGTTGAGTGTTGCTGAGTGGGTAGTCGGCTCTGGAAAGCAGAGAGTACATTTATGTATGAGGTTTATGTTGATTTGATGCTTCTTACCGACTGAAATATAATGGTGTTGAAGGAGTGAAATATAAGAGGTTTAGTGCTTTTCCGAGTGTGACTTATGTGTAAGCCTTTTTCTGAAGGGTGGTAGCCTTAGTGAATTTTGAGTGAGAAACATTATTTGGATACGGAATAAAAAGGTGAAAGTCGGTTCTGATAGAACCATATGATTTGAGTTCCGAGTGAATAAATGGATATGTATGTATATAGGTATTTATGTTGATTTGATGCCTCTCACTGATTAGGGAATGATATGGTATGAATGATGTTAAGTTAATAAATTCCGAGTGGAATATTATTGTAAGAGTTGGTCTGAATATTGAGGCTTAAGTATATGAACTTCCCGAATGTGTAGGCTTGATTTCTTTCTGAGTGAGGCTATGTGTGTGGCCCTTCCCTGAGTGGAAAATATGGGTAACCCAAGCGGGGAATGGTTTGTGTTTCCCGAGTGGAATCTGAGTGAATCTCTTAAGGAAAGACTGGTTGTACTAACTTAGTTCGGAAATATATTCTAAGTATGAAATATATGTATGCTGAGTGTTAAGAGCGCAACGAGTCCGAGTGGAGCCTGATTTAATGGTTTTCCGAGTGGTTGAGTATTTCATATGTTTAAGTGACTTAACCTAGTGAAGTCCTCTAAGTATTGAGGAGTTCGGATAATTCCGAGTGGAATTGTTTAGGAAGCTATTTCCTAATGATGGATGTTAAGGTATTCCCCGTGTGAGAAACGATGGAATATTCTGAGTGGAGTATGGTTGAGGAGATCCCTTCTAAGTGAAGGAAAATCCATATATTCTCCGAGGGTAAAAATAGGCTTGAATACCGAGTGTGAGGCCGAATGAGTATTGGTCGGAAATGATACTAGTTACCGAGTGGAATACCACTCTGATGATGAGTTGGTTTATGAATAATTAGACCGAGTGATTTATGGCCGAAAGGAAGCCTATGTATTTTCTGAGTGATAGAGTTCAAATATGCCGAGTGACTCGAGGTTGAATTATACCGATTGGTGTTTGGTTGGGTAGTAACCTGAGTGTGAGGGGTTTGATAGAATCCGACTGGAATCACCTTCATTTCCCGAGTGGATCCTTATGTTGACTCTGTGAATAAAATTAAGAGACTAAGTTATGGGTTGCCGGGTGAGGCAATTGTTGGGGTGGTTCCCGAGTGATTGGATTTTCTTATACCGAGTGGACTAAGTTATTACCGAATGAATGGTTGTCTCGAATACCGAATGATGGGAATGCCGAGTGTGGCTTCTCGCTTTAGCGAGTGAGATCTCACTCCAGCGAGTATGTTATTTGGGAAGGCTTTTATGTGGTTTCGCTTAAGCGAATGGTGGTTCGCCCGAGCGAGTTGTGCGGCCTCGTTCAAGCGGAGTTGGATCTCGCTTGAGCGAGTGGGCGCTGTATTGTGGGCTTCGCTCAGGCGCTGTGTTTGGTTTTAATTCCCTTGCCTTCCCTGTCTTTTTCTTCTTGGCCATGGGGCCAACTCTCTTATCTTCATATAAGGGAGTGTTTTGATTATAGATCCAGGTATGTTTTTGCGAAAATTTTTCCCAAAAAATTAGGGTGTTACACAATTCATCAGTGGAACATCCAGGGGTAAATTCAGTCGGTTTTTCTTAGATATTTAGGCTTGTAACATTAGGTGAATAAACAGAATAAAAGGGTCTCAGGCTCAAACATAATTATTGGGTCAAAGGATAATTGAATAATATTAGGATGGCTAATTTTTGGCCCTGGCTAATTTGACAAAGAAGGCCTTCATCATTTCTGATTGGCTGGCATACAGTCAATTAGCAAGCACTGAAGCAAATTCTGTCTCACTAACTAGCATACAGGCTCACTCGGAAAAGAATAATAGAGGCTCAAAAGCTACAAATATAACAGTTAATCAGCCAGTCATGTCCCCAAACTTAATGTAAGGTCATACATTCAGATTGCTAACTAGCATACCGAGTAAACAATTAATTAATGATGAAAAATAGTTATGGGCAGGGATCATGAGTCAAACAAGGCCAATTAATTCATTAACCCGACTAAAGCTTAAGAATCAGCAAACTTTAAATTATTAAGATGGATTTGAAATTAAACACAATAAACATATTTTATCAATTAAGGAGTTGGAATACCAATTAAGGAGTCGGAGTAATAGAATACTTCCCTTTTACCTGACTGGCAGTGCCTGGAAAGCAATTACTCAGACTGGCATGCATGGATTTACCGATACAATTGAGAAAAATAAATAAATAATAACAACAAATTAATAAAGACATAAAATTTCATTACAACCACAAGAAAATATTCATTGTTCAGAAAAATATTATAATAAAGTCAAGTCATTACATAAAAACAGCATAATAAAAATACGGAGCAACAAATCAATCAACCGGATCCTCATTCTCTTTGTTCTGCTCCGAAGATGGTGGGAGGTCAGCTGCCAGGGGTACGTCCTCAGAGGGAATACTGAATCCAATGGAGGCCAACCATGCATCTCTGTCAGGTGAGGCTCCCATTTCTGCTGTGTGCTTTACCCTCAATCTGGTGGCAATCTTCCTGAGCATGAGATCGTGGTTCAAGACCCGATCATAGATTCCAAGTTGCATCTTCTTTATGACCTGCAATTCCTTTTAAAGGTGATTTCTGTTGCATGCATCACTGGTTGTAGAGATGAGAGGATATAATGGCACCACAACAGGGGAAGATGGTTTAGAGAATTTTTCTTGACACTCTTTGGTCAACCATCAGCCTTTGTCAGATAAGCAGCGCCTGGTTGACAACATTCTTCTAATATATCTTTCCTCAAATTTGCATTCTCTGCCCGATGAAAAATATCAACTTTCCACGTGTACTGGCATCCTTCCTCCTCCAGAATTGGTACTTTCAGAAGCTTGTTCAGGATGTCACCAGTTAAAGGAATGGTGACTCCTCTCAGGAAGGAAGAAAATGGAAAGTCGTCTTCTCTTGAGTGGGTTCTGAGGTTAGCATAGAACTCTCGGGTGAGTTCCTGGTATCCATGGCCCAAATTTTTGTTGAAAAACTGCCAGCCTCTTTGAATCATGGCAGCTTGGACAGCATCATCAGCACATTTGTCTCCTTCAAGGACAAGAGCTCTGTCCCTTATGACTCCCCTAGTTTTGAATTTCTTTTCATATTCCTGGGCAGCCTTTGTATCTCGAAACCTAAGCCCATCATAACGTCTATTCACCGGAGAATCTGTCCTTGCAGCTGGACTTGGGCTTGATTCATGAGATGGAGAATCAGGAATTTCAACCGTCACCACTTCTTTTTCTTTTCCTCTTTTGTTTTTCGTCTCATTTCCCTCTATAGAGTTCTGTGCCGGTTTCTGCAGAAGTCTTTGAGATCTCCTTTTCATAGTGAATGATTGTAAAATGATGGTAATAAACAACCTTACTGAATACAAGTAACAAAAACCAAAAATCACAGCAACCGAAAAATGTAAGACAAATGGCTATGAACAATGGAAGAAATTTTTACAATGAAATAGTACAATATGAATTATTTAACTAAAATTAAAAGAGTTAAAAGAAAAGATGGTACGTTTCTCAGGAATTACAAATGTGCCTTTTCGTCTTCAAGAACCCAAGTTTCAGCGTAGAAATTTAGGGTTTGTACACTGAAGGGTTTTTATACTGTTGAACCCTCTACTTGAGATATGCGTCAGCACGCTGAAATGTTGGCGTACCAACGCTCCATTTTCTTTTATTATTTTTATTTATTGTTATTTCATTTTGTTTTATTTTTATTTTTATTTTTATTTAAATGTTATTTATTTATTTTTATTCTTTTTTTTAAGAAAATATGGTATTCAATAAAGCACACTTGCTCGGCTCACATAATGAATAGATGAAAAATCGAGTGTTGAGTGAACAAAACATCGAGTACAGAGAAGGCTGAGTAAATGGAAGAACCGATGAATAAAAAACGAACGGCAAAGTGAGAGAAAAGCTGAGTGAACGAAACAATGAGTGGAAGGACGAATGAATTAAAGATAGAGTGCGGGAATGAGATGAAGAGTGTATGGATACAAGAAAAAGTAACGGAATAGTGAAAAAGTAACCGAGTGGATACAAGAAAGACGAGTGACCATGAGGGTGGATGAAAAAAAATGAGTGGAAGAAAGAACGAAGGAAAAAGAACGAATGAAAACAAATTCCGAGTAAATGGGACGAGTGAAAGATATATCGACCCGATGAAGGTAATAAGTAAATGAAAGAGTGAGTGGAAGAACAAATGGAATAACGACACGTGAATGAATGAACAAAATCCCGAGTGAACCAAAATCGAGAAAGAGGTCGGTCGAATAGATGAGAGAATGACAGAATCGTACGAGAAACTGAAAAATAAAAGGAAACCAGTGATGGGAACACCGAGTGGATAAAAAAATGAGTGAATGGGAAAATTTCGGAGAGATAGGTGAAGGAACGAAAAAATAAAAATCAGGTAAATTGAAAGAACGAGTGAATGAAAACTGAATGAAAATGATCCTGAGTGAATGAAGGACGAATGGATACAAGAACGAGTGAAAGAAGGAATGAATGAAGTAGAGTGCATGAGAGACAAGTGAACAATGAATAGACGAGTGAACAACTGCAGTGAGATACGAGTGAACAAAAAAGCGAGTGGGAGAAAGAACGAAGAAAGTAAGGCCGAGTGAAAGAAAGAACGAGTAGAGGAACACACAAGTAAAATAAATGACGATTGGAAGAGTGAAAGAGTGGATTGGAAGAGATACCGAGTGGATGAGTGACGAGTGAATGAGTGAGAAACTGAGTGAATGAAAAACGAGTGGATGAAAAAGAAAAATACAGAGAGGTGTGTGAGAAACCCGAGAAAGAAATTAGGTGGAACGAAACAACGAGTGAATGAATACCGAGTGGATGATACCGGGTGAGAATGAAAAATGAATAAATGAACAATGAGTGGACGTAAGAACGGAAAAACGAGTGAAAGAAAGTGAAAGAGTAAATGACTGACCGAGTGGATTAAATGAGAGACCGAGTGATAAAAGGGCCGACTAAGACAAGTCACCCTTCATCATCTGACCCGTTCATTAAATCAACGATCAGAAATTATTTATTAAAGTCTTCCTTTTTTTATTCAATCATCAAAATTGGGAGTTTATTGAAGAATGACGAGTGAAGTTCAGTCGGGAAAAGGGTTAAGAATGAGTAACAGTGATCCGAGTATGCCACTCTCACTTAAGCTCATTAAGCAATCGCTTAAGCGTGAATCAACAGCAGAAGCTTCTCGCCTAAGCTAACAATGTTTTGCCTGAGCGGAATGGACGAATCAGAATCAGACTCCATTCATGTTTAACCGAGAAAGAGTTATGCTTGAGCGTAAATAAATTCGCTCAAGCGAACCAAATACTGATTCTAATTCGAACCAAGGAATGGATGAAATCTGATCACCGAACCCTTATTTAAAACTTCACAAATTTTATTCAAACATTATTCATATATTTATTTATTTATCTCTTTTTTTTTTACTCCAAATTTACAGAATATAACACTCGGAACGTAGGGCTGCCTCCCCAGAGCGCTTCTTTAAGGTCACTAGCTTGACCTTCTGGCATCTAAGAAGATGCCTGCAGCAGTATGGAGGTTTTCAGCCTATCAAACTCTCCTCCAAAGTAGAGTTTGAGTCTTTGGCCATTCACTTTAAACGTTATCTCGGTGGTCGGGTCTTTCAATTCGATTGCACCATGAGGAAGACCTTATTTACAATAAAAGGTCCCGACCACTTAGATCTAAGCTTTCCAGGAAAGAGTCTTAATCGGGAATTGAACAACAAGACTTTATCATCCTTTTGAAACTTTTTTTTATTTATCCACTTATCATGCCACCTCTTAGTTTTTTCTTTATAGATGGAGGCACTCTGATAAGCGTTGAGTCGGAACTCCCCAAGTTCAAGGAGTTTCAGAACTCTTTCCTCCCGGGATTAGTCGAAATCCAGATTTAACAGCTTTATGGCCCACCATGCTTTATGTTCCAACTCCACAGGGAGATGGCAAGCCTTACCATAAACCAACTGATACGGGAACATGCCAATCAGAGTTTTGAATGCTATCCTATAGGCCCACAATGCATCATCCAATTTAACCGACCAATCTTTCCTAGATTTCCCGACCACTTTCTCTAAAATTCTTTTAATTTCTCTATTTGAAAGCTCAACTTGTCCATAAGTTTGTGGATGGTATGGAGTGGATACCTTATGCAAGACCTCATAGTGCCTCAGGGCTTTTTCCATTATTTTATTATAAAAATGTGACCCCCCATCACTAATGAGGACTCTCGGAACTCCAAACCTAGAGAAAATGTTCTTCTTTATGAACCTAAGCACCACATGTGCATCATTGGTTCTGGTCGGGATTGCCTTCACCCACTTGGAGACATAATCTACAGCAACAAGTATATATTCATTGGAGAACGACTTTGGAAATGGTCCCATAAAGTCGATACCCCAGACATCAAATAATTCCACAACTAAAATGTTTGTCAAAGGCATGCCGGCTTTAGCAGAGAGACCTCCACTCCTTTGACATTTATCATACCTTTGCACATACACCTTAGCATCCTGAAAGATAGTCGGCCAATAAAAGCCACTCCGTAAAACCTTTGCTGTTGTTCGGGAGGCACCATGGTGTCCTCCATAATAGGAGTCATGGCAATGCCATAAGAGCCTTTCCTGCTCGGATTCAGGCACACATCTCCTGATCACTCCATTTACTCCTATTTTATAAAGAAATGGATCATCCCAAAGAAAGGTTTTACTATCATGAAAGAATTTTTTCTTCATTTGGGATGTCCAGCTGTCAGGTACCACCGAGGCACTTTTGAAGTTGGCCATATCAGCATACCATGGCCCGGAGATAATTTCCATTAACCTCTCGTCTGGAAATTCTTCTTTTATTAAAACAGAATCCGATTCACCTTCCAGACAAGATAATTGATTGGCAACTGAGTTCTATACTCCTTTTTTGTCTCTTATTTCTAAGTCAAACTCCTGGAGTAAAAGAACCCACCTGATCAACCTTGGCTTGGATTCTTTTTTGGCTAGCAAGTACTTGATTGCCGAGTGATCTGTATATACAATGACCTTAGCACCAATCAAGTAAGCACGAAATTTATCAAATGCATACACCACAGCAAGCATTTCTTTTTCAGTAGTGGTGTAATGTATTTGATTCTCGTTCAACACTTTGCTAGCATAATAAATTACATGAGTTAATTTTTCTTTTTTCTGACCCAGCACAGCTCCTACTGCAAAATCACTTGCATCACACTTTAATTCAAACGGTAAAGACCAGTCGGGTGCTGCAAGAATCAGAGCTGAAGTCAATCTCTGTTTTAAATTTTCAAAAGCCTTAACACAGTTTTCATTAAACACAAAGACATGATCTTTTACAAGCAAGTCAGTCAAAGGCTTAGCTATTTTTGAAAAATCTTTTATAAATCTTCTGTAGAAGCCAACACATCCTAGAAAACTCCTCACTCCTTTCACATTGATTGGAGGAGGAAGTTTTTTAATGATTTCTATCTTAGCTCTGTCCACTTGAATGCCCTCAGTAGAGATTTTGTGGCCAAGGACTATCCCTCCCTTAACCATAAAATGACACTTTTCCCAGTTAAGGACAAGGTTAGCCGCCTGGCATCTCACCAGCACCTTAGATAGGTTGCTGAGGCATGTATTAAAACTACTACCAAACACCAAGAAATCGTCCATGAATACTTCAATGAATTTTTCTACCATATCCCCAAAAATGGCCAGCATACACCTATGAAAGGTTGCTGGAGCATTGTACAAACCGAATGGCATGCGCCTATAGGCAAAGATTCCATATGGATAGGTGAATGCTGTCTTCTCTTGATCTTTTGGGTCAACCATAATTGGGTTATAACCCGAGTAACCATCAAGGAAGCAGTAGTATTCATGACCCGAAAACCTCTCAAGCATTTGGTCAACGAATGGCAAGGGAAAGTGGTCTTTCCTAGTGAAGTCATTCAGCCTTCTATAGTCTATACACATCCTCCAACCTGTGGTCGGTCTAGTAGCTATGACTTCACCTTTTTCATTTTTAACAGTTGTCATCCCTCCTTTCTTGGGCACCACTTGGACCGGACTGATCCAAGCGCTGTCCGAGATAGGATAGATGATTCTGGCATCAAGAAGTTTGACCACCTCTTTCCTGACAGCCTCTTTCATTATGGGGTTCAATCTGCGTTGTGGCTGAACTACAGGGGAATAGTCATCCTCCATCAAAATTTTGTGCATACAAAATGATGGACTGATTCCCTTCAAATCAAAAATGTTCCAGCCAATCGCAGATTCGTGTGTCTTTAAAACCCCTATTAATTTGTCAACATCCTCTTCTTTTAAGTCAGCATTAATAATGACAGGATGTGTTTCGTCCTTTCTCAGGAAAACATATTTCAAATGAGAAGGCAAAGGTTTTAAATTATATTTTTCTTCAGAAACTTCCTTTCCTTTCTCAACTTCAGTAATTTTAAATCATTTTTCTTTTCTTTTTCAAAATCACCTACTTCCAATACTTCCAGTAGGTTCAGCATTTTTGAGTGAGAGTCATTTAACTCCTTAGTCTCGGAGTCAAAGTCATCCTCCAAAAAGGTTCGTAAGACCTCTTCTTCAGTTTTTAAAAGCATTGGAGTCTTGTAACTTTTAATTTCTTCAATCATTAAGCAATCCATCTTTTCAGCCGGATGTTTCATGGAATTAAAGACATTAAAAGTTACTTGCTCCTCCTGAACTCTCAGCATGAGTTCACCCTTTTCTACATCAATCAATGCTCTGCCTGTAGCTAGAAAGGGTCTGCCTAAGATCAAAGGAATATCTCGATCAGCCTCCATATCCAACACTATAAAATCTGTTGGGAAGATAAATTTATCTACCTTAACTAACAGGTCTTCCAGCATCCCCTGGGGATATTTAATGGACCTGTCAGCCAACTGCAAAGACATGCGAGTCGGTTGCAGGTCATTAATTCCTAATTTTTTCATCAAAGATAAAGGCATCAGATTTATACTAGCTCCTAGGTCACAAAGAGCACTTCCTACATGAATATCCCCAATTGCACATGGTATTGTAAAAGATCCAGGATCTTCTAGCTTTTGAGGAAGTTTCTTTTGGATGATTACACTGCACTCTTGAGTGAGAGCAATCATTTCATCCCCCTTAAGCTTCCTCTTCTTAGACAATAGCTCTTTCAAAAATTTTGCATAGGAAGGCATCTCCTGCAATGCCTCGGCAAAAGGGATATTTATGTGAAGTTTCTTAAATACATCTAAGAACCTAGCAAACTTTTGCTCTTCTATTTGCTTTTTAAACCTGTGTGGAAATGGAGCATTCCTCAGTTTTTCAGGAGTCAGCTTAGAAGCTTCCTCCAGAATCAGATCAACCTTTTTCTTTTTCTTTTGGTGGACTTTATTTTCTTTTTCTTTTTCTATTTCATTTTCATTTTCAGCTTCATTATTAACCTGCTCGATTTCTTGCACTATTTCTTTTTCTTTATCTTTTTCTGAGCTTATTTCCTGACTCGGAGGTGGAGAAAGAATTTTTCCACTCCTAGTGGTTATAGCTTTGCAATGTTCCCTTGGATTTACCTCGGTATCTCCAGGAAAATTGCCTGCTTGCCTCTCAGCTAATTGCTTAGAAAGCTGTCCGACTTGATTTTCTAGATTTCTTATGGACGCTTCTTGATTTTTAAAACTGGCCTGAGTGGCCTGGATGAACTGAGAAAGTACATTCTCAAGTTCTGACTTTTCTTTAACAGGAGGGTGAGAAGGTTGTTGTGGTCTATTTGTGGGTTGATTTTGTGGGATGTTCTGATTCAAATGTGGACCTTTCTGCCAGGAAAAATTGGGGTGATTTCTGTAATTAGGATTAAAGGAATTAGAAGGATAATTCCTTTTATATTGTTGCTGCCCCATATAGCTCACTTGCTCGGAAGGCACATTTGGATCACACATTCCATTTTCATGGTCTCCACCACAAAAGTCACAACTTATCATAGAAACTTGACTCGGCTTTTGGAGTTCTGAAATCTGTATGCTTAGTTTCTCCAAAGCCTGAGTCATCAGCTTACTCTGAGCCAGATAAGCATCTTGTGCTTCTAGTTCTAATATCCCTCTCTTAGGGACTTGGCTCCTCTCACTAATCAGACATTCATTAGAAGCCATAACGTCAATCAGCTCTATGGCTTCTTCTACAATTTTAGTTGTTAATGAGCCTCCAACCGAGGCATCAATCAGGACCCTGGTAGCTGGCCTGACACCATTATAAAAAATAGTGACTTGCTGCACATCAAAGATTTGATGATGAGGACATTTCCTCAAACTCTCTTTATACCTATCCCATGCTTCCATTAAAGATTCACCTTCTCTTTGTTGGAAACACGTGATTTCATTGCGCAGCTTAGCATACTTGGAAGGATGGAAATACTTAATCAAAAATTTTCTTTGTAAATCCTCCCAAGTAGAAATACTACCTCTCGGTTGGCTCTGTAACCAGGCTTTTGCTCAGTCCCTTAAAGAAAAAGGAAATAACCTCAGTCTAATGGCATCTTCAGGGACTCCATTCATTTTAACAGTATCACAAATTTGGAGGAAGGTTGCTAGGTGCAAATTCAGATCCTCAACCTCACTTCCTCCGAATTGATCATTTCTAACCAATTGCAGCAACACCGATTTAAGTTCAAAATTATTTACTGAAATCGAAGGCCTAAGGATGCTAGATTGCGATCCTTCTTCAGTCGGCCTGGAGTAGTCACCTAGTGTAACTCTCCTCTGTTCCATTTCTTTTTGCTCTTTTTGCTTTTTCTCCTTTCTCAGCTTACGCTCTAACAAATCGATATCAGGATCAAAGAAGAAAGGCTCTCCTCTGTTCCTTGACTGCATACACCAAATGTTAAACGCAAAAGCAATTCAAAGCTACTGCTACACAACAACAAACAACTACTACTACTTATACTAAAGACAATAATCAAACTACGTACTAAATGCAAACAAAAGTAAACGGTTTAGTCTAGTACCGGTCCAAGGATTGTTGATATTACTCAACAATCCCCGGCAACGGCGCCATTAACTTGATGCTAAATCTTTGAGTCATTAACTTGATGTGTAATTCTCAGAGGATTTACTCTTTGGCAAGCGCACCAGTCGTTAAAATTGTATTATATTTGATCGTCCCACAGGGATTGTGGTAAGTACCTCAATCTTGGACAGATACAAGCTGAACCAACACAATGATCAAAGGATTCATTCAGTTTTTGTTGATTTTATACTTTCTAAGTTTTTATATTTTTCAGAGATAGTATTAAGGATGAAATACGATTGATAAAAGATAGGTTAGGATTGCTTCAGTTTACAACTTCATCGAGAAAATACAATTGAGGTTCAATCAAGTTCAAACAACAAGAGGACAATCCGCAAGTGGTTATTCCCTAATTCCTTAGGTGAAAAACATTAACTCTTATGCATCAAACCTTAATCCCTTAAGTGCTCGATTAACATACGAATCTAATGCGAAATTGGAGGTTAAACTCTAACTATTCACCTAATTACTAGGCCTGAATTAGTTAGAAAGCTGGAAGTTACCTAAGCTTCAACCATGATTCCTCACTGGTGAAGTTCTTCATCAGATCTGGATTTGTCAATCCAGCAAAGCAGATCCACTCCTCAGCTCGTTCTCCTCAGGATCTAGAAGTCAACTTCCTCAATACACCTTCAAGATTCCATCGCAAAACTTTGCAATCCCAACCTTAGGTACTTAGAAATCCATCGACATTGGTTCTATCGAAGGAAGTTAGAAAGACATGGATGAGAGAGTTTAGAGAGCGAAAGGAATTAGAGAGATGTTGGAAATGGAAAATGAATTGTATTCTATGTACTCTATTCTCTGATGTTGTTACAGAATATGTACAAGCATATATATAGGCATCTACCTAACTAACTAACTTAACTAATCACTTAGAAAGCTAAGTTAATTACTAAACTAACTAACTCATTACATAATTACGGAATAACTAACTAATTACAGCTCAGCTCTTAACAAATTACAGTTCAGCATTAACTAATAACAGCTCAGCACTTAAATTACAAAGGTACAAAAGTAAGAGAGAAGGCAGTAGGAACAGCACTGGTGCCGAGTGTCTCTTTGGAGGGAACAGTCGGTGCTTAAATAACTTGCCTTCACGCTTGAGCGAGAAAGGCTCTCGCTTGAGCGAGATCGAAATATGCACTGCAGTATCGCTTTCTTAGCTTAAGCGTGATGGAGAAGCTTGGGCTAGAGTGATATTTTGGAGTCACGCTTGAGCGTGAGCTTGCTCGCTTGAGCGTTAAGGATTATTCAATCAGCATTCTGAAGTTGACGCATTTTTCAATCGGTGCTTTTAAAGTCTCACTCGGGTTCTTCCTACGGTATTCTATTCCCTTTTTCAGTCGGTGTCTTGAAGCATTTCCCAGTTGGACTTTTGGAGTTTCACTCGGATTTGTGAAATCTCACTCGGCTTTTAGGAATTTCACTCGGATTTTCCTACTTAGCTTGAGCGTAACCTGTTCTGCACCAATAAACACATAATTGCCTAGCATTTGTACGTTGGCTGCTCAGTGAAATTATAAATAATCATAAACTCTTAACTATTCAATGTTTTTAATCATTTTCTTACATAAATAAAGCACTTTTAAAATAAATAATTAAAATATGAATTATTAACAAATTATTAAATAATAAAGCAAAACTTAAACAATAATTAATGAATTATGTTAAATAAAAGAAGAAATAATTAAGTCTTTTCAAGACTTATCACTTGTCGGTCACTGATGGACATTGATTCCAATATTTCTATTGCTTCTTCCACAGTTTTGTTCATTAAAGAACCTTCTGCACAAGCATCTAACATCATTTTAAATTGAGGTAACAAACCATGGTAAACGATCCTTACCTTTTCAGCATCATTTAAGTTGTGGTTTGGACATTTCCTCAAGAGTTCCTTGAATCGTTCCCATGTTTCTCCTAATGACTCATCATTGTTTTGTGAAAAAGAATGTATGGCTGTCATGGCTTCAAAATATTTTGAAGGAGAATAAAATCTTTCCAAAAATTTTCTCTCGACATCGGACCAGTTTACAAAACTACCGGGTGGACAAGATTTAAACCATTCTTTAGCTTTCCCAATCAAAGAAAAAGGAAATAATCTCATGTAAACTGATTCTTCTTGATTGGGTTCAAAACCAATTGTGCTGCATAACTCATAAAAAATAGTTAAGTGTTCATAAGGTTCCTCATTATTTAAACCAACAAATTGATTATTTTGAATAATGTTTAAAGTAGCTGGTTGAATTTCTACAGCAGCAATAGGTCCTTGATACATCCCTGAAACACGAGGTGATCCATTAATAGCAGTAAACTGTCCCAATGTTCTTCTTTCAGCAGCCATATTAGAATTTTCAAAATTTTTAGATTTTTCAAAAGAAGATGAAGTTGAAGAAGAAGTTTTTGTTTTTTTAGATTTTAATGCTTTAAGTTTCTTTACAAACTTCTTAATCTCAGAATCAAAGAACACCTTTCCTACAGAAGATCGAGTTTGCATAAACACACTAAATAAAGAAAGGTTAGTAAAATAATGTTAAAATGAATGAATAAATACATAAATTGAAAATTTTTACTAAGGTAAAATATTTTTACCACAGTAATTAAAAATTTACTGTTTTACTGAATCAATTCAATCCCCGGCGACAGCGCCAGAAAACTTGTTAAACCCAATTATAATGTTGCAGAAAACTTGTTAACTTTGTTTGACTGTTGGGTCTTTTAATTGGCAAGCACACCAATCGTTTGTAGTTTTCAAAATTTAGATATCGTTCCACTGAGATTGAAAGTCTAATAATTACAGTAATTTTCTAGTTACTATGATAAATTTATTGAAACCTATTCATAAAAGAATAATTTATATACAATTTATACAATATTTACAAGATTGCATAGTTGAATTGTTCATGTGGTAAAAAGAAAATAATGATCTATCTAAAAAGTTGAGTTGCAATTTAGAATAACTAAGACACTTGAGAATAAAACACAGATAAACAAATTATGTTGAAATTTGGATCCCTAATCTAGAATAACAATAGAGGAACTCAAGACATGCATATTTAATCATCAAGTTCATATTATTGCAGCTTAAAATCATTATAACCGATCCCTCCTGATATAAATTCTAAGTATTCACCGTAAAGTCCGATCCATCGTGAGCTTTCTTAGTAAAAACTTACATTAAGTCCTGGTCGTATGGCAACAATAATCACCAATTCTATCCCTAGTAATTGGCATATTAAGGGTATTGCAACTTTTACTTTTGTTAAATCAAGTTTTAATAAGGCATGAATAATCATTCTCCCATTTGACATTCACACTAATAAAACAAGTTTCAATACGCATGAAAATCATTCTCCCGTTTGACATTCATACTAATATAATAAAAGATTGAAATACTAACTTGCACTTGAATCATAAATATACAGAGATCAAATTCACAACATCATAATCAATAGACAAGTTCACCAATTCCAACATAAACAAATTAGTTACACATGGTGAAAGTAAAAACAACAGTTACAATGATTGACATTACAAAGGCGATGGAAACTTCACGGTACAACGATCACAATACTATGGAACACTCTCAAGTATCTAGAAAAACTATTCTAGAACTACAAACTCACAAAAGAATCACTCAAACATGAGTGTATAAGAGAAGAAGAGAACTCAAAATGTGAGATGGGATGATTAGAAATGTAGAGAATGGCCCTATTTATAAGGCTGAGGAAGGGTGCTGACGCTACGCGTCAGGTCCCTAACTCAGCCTCCATTAATCAGCTCGAAGTGGCCATTATTGTATAATTATTTTAATTAATCATGCCCAGACAGATATGCCTTGTCCCCCAATTCGGCTTGGACACTTGTGGGTAGTGGAGGGGTCATTGGCTGAGTGCTTGACCACCTGTAAGTGGTGTCCATGTAGCTCCTGATGCTACACGTGGCTGTGACGCGTACCGTCAGCATCAGAAGTTCCCACGCTACGCGTGGTGTTGATGCTACGCGTCAGCTCTCCAGTTCTTCAATTTTTCTCTTTAAATTCTTCACATTTTTACTGTAAAACTAGAGAAAATTGATCAATGGCAGATTATTTCCAACAACATCCATTTATTGAATTTAAAACCTAAATTTCTAACAAATTTACCAAATTCTTATTCTTTTTACAAATTTTTTATTAAAGATTTTATTGTAAATTTATGGACTAACAAATACCCCCAGCTTGAGACATTGCTCGTCCTCGAGCAAGAGAGAAAATTAAAATAAAATTTGAAATCAAATTTTTGAGTTAGTCCGAGAATTTATCACAAAAAAGTAATTTCACAATTTACCATTTAAAGTAACCAAAAATAGATATCCTATGTAATAAAGGTTTAATGACAAAAAAATTTTACAATGCCTTGTTAACTAATCAAACATAATTTCAGGCTTACCTCACAGGTGTTTATCTCTGTGCAAAGGGTAACCTGTTTCACTCAATCAATCATAAAATCAAACAATTTAATTTTGATTTTCATCTAATCAATGGTTAATCATACAGAGTTAATTCAAAAATCACAAGGTCTTTTCACGGGTTGTAATGAGGCTTGGCTTACAAGAAATGATGGTTTTTCTTGGAATTCAAAAAACCTAAAATCATAAAAGAGCATTTTATAATTTTTAGGCTTTCTCTTGTCCCAAATCTCAATTTCTTTATTGATAAAAAATAAATACCCCCAACTTGATTCTTTTCTCTTATTTTTGATTTGCATATATGTCTTTTCATTTTTCATTTATATGCATAATTTTGATTTTTCTTAAAAAGAATCAAGTTGTCAATGTTCACTCCCTACTCAAAATATTCTTTCCATTTTGATCAATTGCTCTTTTAATCAATCAAGTAAAGGGAATGGTTCAAATTTGATAAGGGTGAAGGGTATCCAAAGAAATTATTTTTCAGGCTCAAAGTTGGCTTTCAAAGGATAAAATGATTTTACCATGGTAAGCTTTTTTGGCCCAAGGTTTCTTTTACCAAAAATGTGCCTTGATCATTTTCTTGAATTCTCTATACAACAACACAAATCACAGATTAAAGCAAAATCAATTTGAATGAAGTTATGTCGAAACCCTAAAGTGTTTAAAAGATCTCTTAGCTCACCGAGTTATTTAAAATTAGCTTGATAGTTAATAAAATTATTGTAATTAAATTTATCAAAATTCCTTAATTACAAAAAGAATCGATAATTGATTTAAAAATGGTTTTATTGTGTAAAAACATTAAGTGTATAAATTTCCTTATTTTCAAAAAATTTGATTTCAACGATAAATTGTTTTTTGAATTTTCGAAGAAAACACGCAAAAATATACCACGATAAAATTACACAATAAAACACACCACATAATAAAAGACAAAATATAATATAATCCACAAAGTAAAAATACCAATGTAAATATCAAACTAAAAGTAAACTAAAGTGTATGTAAAAGATGCAGAAAATAACACTATCAGTCCTCCATGTGATCCTCATCATCTCCCTCCTCATCTGTATCACCCTCTGACTCAGCATGTGCTCTAAATGGTCCACCAGTCTCAGGGTAAGTGGGTAAATCACCAGGCCAAGCTACATGAGTTGCGAACTCAGCTGGTGTGACATAAGGTGCTCCCTCTCCCTAAAGTCTATACTGATAAAATGCATCATGAAGATGCATGTAAGCTCTGTGTGTGGCAGCCATCATCTGCATTATATGCTGATGCTCAAGTGTCATCCTGGCAAATCCCTCTGTGATAGCATCAACAGGTGGTGGCTGAACTGGTGGTCTCCTCCTCCTCTGTCTGGGCTGAGCCTCCTGCTCCAGTGGTGGAAGCTCGCGCTGCTGGACGAAGTAATCTCTGTTCACTAGAACTTTGGGGACTCTCCCTGAAGAACTAGTGAACTCTGGTGATGGCACAACAACTCCTTGCCTCCTCAGTAAGGCAGATATGATGAGAGGGAATGGGATAGGACGATTCACCTTATACCCAAGGGCATAAAGGTGAATCTGCTTAGATATAAGCTCAGCAATATCAATGGTATGGCCCTGAAGAATAGAGTAAAGAAGGCAACAACGATCAACTGGGATAGAAGAGAGGTGGGTAACAGGAGTGATGTTATATAGTATAAGATAAGACCACGCCTGAGCTATAGGAGTCAGCTGGGTCTTGAGGAGGTTTGATGGGGTCCTTCCAACCTTACTCAGGTTGAAGAAGATTCTATTCTTGCTCAAGAAATGAGCAACCTGATCTAGGAAGTATCCTAAATCACCATCCTCAGTCGCAACCTTGTTTTTGTTCTCCTTCTAGAAATAAACATCGCTCTCGGGAGTAGGCTCCCAAGGGTTACACAGTAGGGTACTAATCGTGTCCCGGTTATATGTGATGTGCCGACTCCTAACCCAACTCGTCTTCTGCTGGCTGATATTTGGTGCATCCTGGCGATTCCTATAAGCATTTACGTAAAACTCTGTCACTAAGATGGGATCCCCCTCAGTAGGTAGGGAAAACAGAGGTCCCTATCTCCTCCGTTGGACCTCATCCTGCAGCTCTGGATAGTCTCCAGTACTTAAATCCAAGACTCTCTCCCAGATGAGTCTTTGGCCCTTTATCTGATGAAACCGGGCCCATTTCGCATCAGTGCAAAATTTTGTAGGGTCTCTCGGTCCTAGCACCTCCTCTCCCGGAAGATCTAGATCTTCAGAAGTGGTGTCAGTGTCTGTAGTCCTCCTCTGTCTCTTAGGACCAGTAGAAGGAATGGATTTCTTAGGTGCCATCTACAAAAAGAAAAAATTTAAAAATCAAACACATTAAAAAAAATCAAATATTAAAAAGTTTAACAATTATTTTTGTTTTTATATTTAAAATGACACAAAATATTTTCAAAAACTATTTATACAAAAGAAATTTTAACAAAAATTCACACAAAATACAACATGCATATTTTTATTTTTAACAAAACATAAATTTCACAAAACTTGCAAAATCATACAACTTACATATTTACAAATTTGTTCAAATTTATGTATTTTTATTTTTATGCAAGAAAGTATAACAAACATGCAAACTAAGAAATTTTATTAATTCAAAAGAAAACAACAAACAACAAGCAGAGGCATACTAAACAGATTTATTAAAAACAGAAAACAAGTTATACAAATAACAGAAGATAGCACACAAAAATTAACAAAAATCAGGAACAGAGGCTGACGCTACGCGTGAGTGGGACGCTACGCATTAGCTCTGTTCTTCCCACGCTACGCGTCAGTGGGACGCTACGCATGGGCTTGCAGAACAGAAACTACAAAACAGGGGTTGCGCAGCAGCAACCCCTTCAAAACCACATTTAATCCATTCAAATCCTATTTCTAACAGCAATCAAGCCCAATGGTTATCTAATCCTATCCCTAACCTCATGCAATTCTAAGAATCAAAATTCAAAAACAAATGAAAGAGAAAGGGATTTGAGATACTTACTTGGATTCCTTAAAGAAAATAGGAATGAAGGTGATTGGAGGTTTTGAGAGAAAAAGAGGGTTTGGGAAATTAGGGTTTCTAAAAATGCAAAGGGAGGCAAAATAGGTTTTTAAAGATAATGGACTTAGGCCTCCCTCTAGTTCAGTTTTTAAAACTAAACAAGGTCCCTGACACTACGCGTGGTGTTGACGCTATTCTTCAGGTTGAAAATTTAGAGTCCACGCTACGCGTCAGTGTGGCGCTACGCGTGGGCTTCTATTTTATTTTTCAAAATTTTAATTTTCAGAAACCTTTTCTTTTAATTTTTAAACCCCTTTTCTTTTCAAAATGAAATTTCTAACTTAAAATTTAAAAAAGTTTTTTTATTTAATCATAAATAAAAAATAAAGAGAAAATAATGGGTTGCCTACCATTGAGCGCTTGATTTACAGTCTCTAGCTAGACATCACCTGCACATCACAAATCAGTCAAATAACAAATGGTAGTGAGTCTATTGATCTCACTACCCAGATATGGTTTCAATCTTTGCCCATTAACCATTCAACTTCTTTTGGAAGTTGGGTCTTCAATTTCAACTGCTCCATAAGATTTAACTTCCTTGATTACAAAAGGGCCTGACTATTTAGATTTCAATTTACCAGGGAACAATCTTAATCTTGAATTAAACAATAAAACTTGCTGACCTGGTATAAAATGTCTATTTTTAGTTTTCTTATCATGATAAGCTTTCACCTTGTTCTTGTAACTTCTAGATGTCTCATAAGCATTGTTTCTCATTTCTTCCAACTCAAATAACTACAACTTTCTTTTGTCAGCTGCTGCATTTGGATCAAAGTTGAGAAATTTTAAAGCCCAGTATGCCTTATGTTCCATCTCTACTGGAAGATGACAAGCTTTTCCATAGACCATTTGGAATGGAGAAAGGCCAATTAGAGTCTTAAATGCAGTTCTGTATGCCCAGAGTGCATCATCAAGCTTTTGTGACCAATCTTTTCTAGAGGAAGACACAGTCTTTTCCAAAATCCTTTTCACTTCTCGATTTGAAATCTCAGCCTGTCCATTGGTTTGTGGATGATATGTTATGGCCACTTTATGTCTCACTCCATAATGTTGTAACACTTTCTAAAGAACTTTGTTATAAAAATATGATCCTCCATCACTGATCAAAGTTCTTGGTGTTCCAAACCTGCAAAAACTATTTTTCTTCAAGAAATTCACTACAATTTTGGTGTCAGCATTAGGTGAAGCAATTGCTTCTACCCACTTTGAAACATAATCAACTGCCAAAAGAATGTATTGATTGAATTGAGAATAAGGAAAAGGTCCCATGAAATCAATACCCCAACAGTCAAATACCTCAACCTCCTGAATATTTGTGAGAGGCATTTCTTGTCTTTTGTTAACATTACCTGTTCTTTGGCAGTTATCACAAGCTTGCACAAATGAGTGAGAATCTTTAAAAATGGAGGGCCAATACAAACCTGATTGAAGAATTTTTACAGCAGTTCTTTCTCCATTAAAATGTCCTCCATAAGGAGACTTATGACAATGCCACAACACATGTTTCTTTTCCCAGTCGGGTACACACCGACGTAACAAATTATCCACACCAATTTTAAATAGATGAGGGTCATCCCACACAAAGTATTTTGAATCTTTGAAAATTGTTTTTCTTTGCTGCCAAGTTAAATCATTTGGAAGAATTCCTGCTGCTTTAAAATTGGTCATATCAGCAAACCATGCCCGTTTTGTTATTTCAAAAAGTTTTTCATCAGGAAATTCTTCCAAGATGTCTTTTTCTTTGGCAATGACCTCATCATTCATTAATCTAGAAAGATGGTCAGCGACCATATTTTTACTACCCTTTTTATCTTTGATTTCAAGATCATATTCTTGAAGGAGTAAAATCCATCGGATAAACCGAGGTTTAGAATCAGTTTTGGTCAAAAGATACTTGATTGCAGCATGATCAGTGAAAACAATTATTTTTGATCCAATCAAGTATGATCTAAATTTTTCCAAGGCATACACTATAACTAGTAATTCCTTTTCAGTAGTTGCATAATTTATTTGATTTTCATTTAAAACTTTACTAGTATAGTGTATAACCCTAAAAACTTTTTCATATCTTTGACCTAAAACTACTCCTACAGCATAATCACTTGCATCACACATAAGTTCAAAGGGTAAATTCCAATTAGGAGCAACAATTACCGGGGCAGAAACCAATTTTTCTTTCAATGAATTAAAAGCTTTAAGACATGCTTCATCAAACTTGAATTCAACATCTTTATTTAGAAGATTTGTTAAGGGTTTAGCAATTTTTGAAAAATCTTGAATAAATCTTCTATAGAATCCAGCATGTCCTAAAAAACTTCTAATACCTTTTACATTCACAGGGGGTGGGAGTTTAGAGATTACCTCTATTTTGGCTTGGTCTACTTCAATAGCTTTAGAGGAAATTTTGTGACCAAGTACAATTCCTTCTTTCACCATAAAGTGACATTTCTCCTAATTGAGCACCAAATTTGTTTCAATACACCGCTTCAGTACGGTGTCCAGATTGGTTAGACATGTTTCAAATGAATTTCCAAAGACTGAGAAATCATCCATGAAAATCCGAATGCTCTTTTCAATTAGATCTACAAAAATAGCAAACATGCATCTTTGAAAAGTAGCAGGTGCATTACACAATCCAAATGATATTTTCCTATATGCAAATATACCAAAGGGACATGTAAAAGCAGTCTTTTCCTGATCAAGAGGGTCAACAACAATTTGATTATATCTAGAATATCCATCAAGAAAACAATAGTAAGCTTGTCTAGACAATCTTTCAAGCATTTGATACATAAAAGGAAGTGGAAAATGATTTTTTCTTATTGCTTGATTTAGTTTTCTATAATCAATGCACATTCTCCAACTAGTAACAGTTCTTGTTGGGATTGATTCATTTTTATCATTAACAATTACTGTCATACCACCTTTTTTTAGAACAACTTGTACCGGACTTACCCATGCACTATCAGAAATGGGATAGATAATACTTGCTTTCAGCAATTTCAAAACCTCCTTCTTAGTTACCTCTTTCATGGTTAGATTGAGGCGTCTTTGGGATTGAGCAACAGGTTTAAAATTATCTTCCAGTAAAATCTTATGCATGCAATATAATAGGCTTATACCTTTCAGATCTTTAAGTGTCCATCCAATTGCTTCTTGATTCCTTTTCAATACTTCAACCAGTTTTTCTTCTTCTGTTTCACTTAACAAATTACTAATAATCACTGGTTTTAAATTACCTTCTTTCAAAAAGATATACTTTAAGTTAGAAGGTAGCACTTTCAATTCAGGTCTCTTGATTTCTTCAACAGGTACTTCTTGAATTTCTTCAATTTCTCTTGATTTAGGGAAAATTTCTTTCCCTTAATCAAAATTTTCAAGATATTTGTCTACCTGTTTTTCTTCTTTTTCACTCAAAAATTCCACAGAGTTAGTTAATAACTTATTTAAAGAATCAGAGTTCGACATACCTGTGGATATAGAGAAGCAGACTTTGTTGAGAACATCCACCTTAAAACAATCTTATTTTCGATTGGGATGTTTCATGGCTTTGAAAACATCAAAGTTTACTTCTTCATCATGAACTCTTACTACCAGCTTTCCATTATCTACATCAATGAGCACTCTAGCAGTCTTCATGAATGGTCTTCCTAGAATTAAGGGAACTTCAACATCTTCTTCCATGTCTAATACCACAAAGTCAACAGGGAAGTAGAACTTGTCAACTTTCACAAGTACATCTTCCACAATACCATAGGGTCTTTTGATTGATCTATCAGCCAATTGCAGAGTCATTTTTGTTCTTTGAGGATCAAGGTCACCAATTTGCTTCATCATACTTAGAGGCATTAGATTAATGCTAGCCCTTAAGTCTAACAAGGATTTTCCAATGTTCATACCTCCAACGGAGACAGAAATGGTGAAACTTCTAGGGTCTTTAGACTTTACTGGCATATTATGTTGCAAAATAGTGCTACAACCTGCTTCCAGTTCGACAATTTCTTCATCATACCTCCTCTTTTTGGTGAGCAATTCTTTCATAAACTTTGCATATGTTGGCATCTGTTCCAATGCCTCAGAAAATGGAATGTTTATGTGTAATTGCTTAAAGATTTCAAGGAATCTCTTGTATTCCTTTTCCTTATCCTTCTTTATGGTGCATGTGGATAAGGTAAATCTTTAACTGGAGGTGTCTGACCCAAATATTGATTTTTTTGTTTTTTAATTTTTTGATTTTTTTGTTTTTGTCTTTCATCTTTCTTTTCTTCATCTTTTTTCTCTTCTTCTTCTTCTTCTTCTTTCTTTTCTTCTTTTTCTTTTCTTTTTCTTTTTCTTTTTTCTCTTTCTTTTCTTCTTTTTCTTTTTCACAATCATTTTCTATAACTTTACTACTTCTTATAAAAATAGCATTACATTGTTCTCTTGGATTTTGAGTGTTTATAGAAAAACTAGAGCTTTTTATGTCAGCTACTTCTTTTACTAACTGTCCCAATTGTATGTCTGATGCTTTACATGCGACTTCATTTGTTTGCATGTATTGAAGCAACTGTTGGATAGACTCTTCTATCCTAGTTAGCCTTGCTGTTTGATCAGATTGTGGTTGTTGTTGAATTGATTGTTAGGAGGTTAGTTAGAAGGTCCAACATCTTGTTTCCAGCCAATATTCTGATTCTGCCAACCCTACGGGTAATTGTTAGGAAAAGAATTACCAAGATTGAAAGGAAAATTACCTAAAGGTATTCTTTGATGGTTCAGAAAATTGGCTTGCTCTTGCTCATTTCTTTTAGGGGCACAGTAACCACATGGTTGTTCTCCTATGCAATGCATACATTGTTTCAATTGAGCATGAGGTGGTGAGGACATTTGAGCAATTTGAAGTTTCTCCAATTGTTTACTAATAGCCTTAATTTGTTGAGTCAGCAATTTTTGCTGAGCCAATATTGCATCATTTACCCCCAATTTGAGTATACCTGGATTTTTTTGTACATTACTTCTTTCATGTTTTGCTTGTTGATGCTAAATCTCTGAGTCATTAACTTGATGTGTAATTCTCAGAGGATTTACTCTTTGGCAAGCGCACCAGTCGTTAAAATTGTATTATATTTGATTGTCCCACAGGGATTGTGGTAAGTACCTCAATCTTGGACAGATACAAGCTGAACCAACACAATGATCAAAGGATTCATTCAGTTTTTGTTGATTTTATACTTTCTAAGTTTTTATATTTTTCAGAGACAGTATTAAGGATGAAATATGATTGATAAAAGATAGGTTAGGATTGCTTCAGTTTACAACTTCATCAAGAAAATGCAATTGAGGTTCAATCAAGTTCAAACATCAAGAGGACAATCCGCAAGTGGTTATTCCCTAATTCCTTAGTTGAAAAACGCTAACTCTTATGCATCAAACCTTAATCCCTTAAGTGCTCGATTAACATACGAATCTAATGCGAAATTGGAGGTTGAACTCTAACTATTCACCTAATTACTAGGCCTGAATTAGTTAGAAAGCTGGAAGTTACCTAAGCTTCAACCATGATTCCTCACTGGTGAAGTTCTTCATCAGATCTGGATTTGTCAATCCAGCAAAGCAGATCCACTCCTCAGCTCGTTCTCCTCAGGATCTAGAAGTCAACTTCCTCAATACACCTTCAAGATTCCATCGCAAACCTTTGAAATCCCAACCTTAGGGACTTAGAAATCCATCGACGTTGGTTCTATCGAAGGAAGTTGGAAAGACATGGATGAGAGAGTTTAGAGAGCGAAAGGAATTAGAGAGATGTTGGAAATGGAAAATGAATTGTATTCTATGTACTCTATTCTCTGATGTTGTTACAGAATATGTACAACTAACTAACTTAACTAATCACTTAGAAAGCTAAGTTAATAACTAAACTAACTAACTCATTACATAATTACGGAATAACTAACTAATTACAACTCAGCTCTTAACAAATTACAGTTCAACACTAGCTAATTACAGTTCAGCATTAACTAATAACAGCTCAGCACTTAAATTACAAAGGTACAAAAGTAAGAGAGAAGGCAATAGGAACAGCACTGGTGCCGAGTGTCTCTTTGGAGGGAACAGTCGGTGCTTAAATAACTTGCCTTCACGCTTGAGCGTGCAGGGCTCTCGCTTGAGCGAGATCGAAATATGCACTGCAGTATCGCTTTCTTAGCTTAAGCGTGATGGAGAAGCTTGGGCGAGAGTGATATTTTGGAGTCACGCTTGAGCGTGAGCTTGCTCGCTTGAGCGTTAAGGATTATTCAATCAGCATTCTGAAGTTGACGCATTTTTCAATCGGTGCTTTTAAAGTCTCACTCGGGTTCTTCCTACGGTATTCTATTCCCTTTTTCAGTCGGTGTCTTGAAGCATTTCCCAGTCGGACTTTTGGAGTTTCACTCGGATTTATGAAATCTCACCCGGCTTTTAGGAATTTCACTCGGATTTTCCTACTTAGCTTGAGCGCAATCTGTTCCTGCACCAATAAACACATAATTGCCTAGCATTTGTACGCTGGCTGCTCAGTGAAATTATAAATAATCATAAACTCTTAACTATTCAATGTTTCTAATCATTTTCTTACATAAATAAAGCACTTTTAAAATAAATAATTAAAATTTGAATTATTAACAAATTATTAAATAATAAAGCCAAACTTAAACAATAATTAATGAATTATGTTAAATAAAAGAAGAAATAATTAAATCTTTTCAAGACTTATCACATCCCCAAACTTAAGATGTAACACCCTAATTTTTAATAAATAAATAAACCCCAAAACAGGGAAAATTTTTTCACAAAAACAACCATTGGTCAATCGGCATAGAAAAGAAGAGGAAGGCAAGGGAAAAAGAAAGAACATTCATACGCATGGCATTCGGCGGAAGGGACAAGGCTTGAACCGACCCATTCGGTTCAACGAAATACATCAGCGCCTGGACGAAATCCATGACAACGCTTACTCGCTCAAGCGAGGTCCATGATAAGTCTTGAAAAGACTTAATTATTCCACTGTTTATTTAACATAAATTACTAAGTATTGTCTAGTTTTGATATTATTATTTAATAATTTGTTAATAATTCATGTTTTAGTTAATTATTTTCAAAAGTATGCTATTTATGTAAGAAACCGATTGAAAATATTAATTATATAAGGAATTTTGAAGTATTTATAAATTCACTAAGCAGCCAGCGTATAATTGCTAGGCAAGTAGCTGTTTATTGGTGCAGGAACAGGGCGGACTCAAGATAAGAAGAAAATTCCAAGTGAAATCCTATAAATCCGAGCAGAAATTGATAAATCCGAGTGAGACTTCCTGAATCCGACTGAAAAGAGCCCAAATACTGACCAAGCGAGACTTCAAGTAAGCTAACTTAAGAAGACTCCAAAGACACCGACTCCGAAAGAGAACAAGGACTCGGAATATTGCATGAAGAACCCGAACGCCAACTGCAGAATACCGATTAAATAATCAACTCGCTCAAGCGAGAGTTAAATTCGCTAAAGCGAAGGATAAAAATTAGCTCAAGCGAGCAATCACGCTTGAGCGAGAAAGTCATTCTGTATTACATATTTCCAATTCGCCCAAGCTTCGGCATAACGCTTAAGTGACCAAGCAACACTGTAGTACAATTCCCGAACTCGCCCAAGCGAGAGTTAATCCGCTCAAGCGAAAACCCAGCAGTCCAACGCCGCCAGCGAAGTATAACAATGCAACAGCGGAAGGAGGAAATGCTCAAGCGAAACCCAACACCAGCATCCACTCGCTTCAGCGCGATCCCACACGCTTGGGCGAACAGCCTTAGTCGCTCGGGCGAGGCATGATTCGCCTAAGCGATGCCAACACAAAAGCCTTCCCAAACCCACACTCGCTGGAGCGAGTACCTTGCTCGCTGGAGCGAGGAGCCATACTCGGCTAGGCAAACACCCGGAATCCAAAGTTACCCTTCAACTCATTCACTCGGAAAATGACAGCTAACTCACTCGGCATCCTACAACTGATCACTCGGAAATCAGGTAGTTAAGTCCCACTCAGACTTATTCAAAACTCAACCGCTCGGGTTACAGATCCTCACTCACTCGGATTATAAATATCTTACACTTAGAATCCATTGAAGCATCATCATCCGAATAAGAAGGCATAGCCATTTGCAGCCCCACTCAGAGTTGACTCCCCAATTACGTCTACTCGGAAATCATTAACTGAGCAATATTCTAACCATCAACACCCCTCAGTCTACCCAGACACAAACCACCCGTATACAACATATATGTACATACATAATCATGCACTCGGAATACCCATTTCTTAACATCATTCATTCCTCAGCACCTGTTATCAACGTGAACTATATACGTATAAAAACATGCACTCGGGTCACAAGAGCTCAATTTACTTATATATATATATATATATTCATATTCATTACACCACACTGTTATTATGAGCCGGCCAAGGCTACAACTGACGAAACATGACAAATACAAAATAAGCACTCAACGGTCGGAGTGCACTTCACCCGGACCTGAGACCTTAACATCACTTCAGAGTCCAACCTGCACACACTGAAAATTGGTGTAGGGGTGAGCTTTTATATATAAAGTGATAGCTATTGACTCGGACTTTACCTCAATTCTTAATTATATAATTTACCGGGTTCAATCCATAACGATATATATATATATATATACTGCCAATTAATATAAGAGCTAGACCACATCATTCAATCGGAGTTCGCACAATAACATATATTCTTAATCATAGCATCACACTACACTTAGCAACAGCATCAATACCTGTACATTCATTCAGTCGGAATTCACTCATATGACATCATCTAGTCGGAGTTCACTCAATTCATTTAATCCATGCAATTCACAATAATCTCACTAACAATGCTCATAGACTCATGCATGCGGATCCGACTTAAACAGTGAGTTCAGTGCAGATTCCTTCCCGGTCCCTCGTCCACTAGCCCTTTCCGTGTGGCACCGGTCACCCCGTGACGTCTCGAGACCCAGCTCTAGCTCCATCAGTTACCACTGGTCCTCATGGCTCTAACCAGGAATCTGACTGGAACTCATCTTATACGACTCCAGATGCCTTTCTGACCCCCCGTCCACTAGCCCTTTCCGTGTGGCACCGGTCACCCCGTGACGTCTCGAGACCCAGCTCTAGCTCCATCGGCTACCACGGGTCCTCATGGAACTGGTCAGGAATCTGAGAATCATCCTACATATGCCATCTCATGCAATTCCACAACAAGCATCCAAGCTTACCAGACGCGTCTCACACAGCCATCAATGGGTCACAACCGATCCCCCACGTAGCATTCAGATTCATTCGGAATCCCACATTTCCATTACAACAACACATGCATCTCTCATAATAACTCACAACAAGCAAGCCTAGGTAACCACATTACAGCACATCCACTCAACATTTTTCACAGAGTCAGTATACTTTTCCACACAGCATTCAAAATAGAAATCACGTATCAATTCACATCTCATGCATTCGGGGATAATGGTAACGCATACACGCATTCACTCAGTAACTTATGTTTCAACAACATGCATCACAGAAATATTAATAGGCACTCCAAGACGAAGTCACACAACCCTCAACCTTTCACAGATACCCCAACTCGGGAGTTACATGCACAATCACTCAATTACAACACATCAATCTACACATTTCACACAACATATCACATTAAAGCAAGCACCCGGGACCCGGTCATAAACCATACACTTGACATGCAAAGCGCCCCCTACCTGCTGTTGGGGTTCAGATTCTCCTAATTTCAAAATGCAGTGCTAACTGATCGCCCTTCTGCTACTCCTCTTCCACCAGCCTTCGAGCTCAGCGTTGATCCTGGGCCAGAGTTGCTCTTTCCTCCAACGGGTTTGTCTCCCCCACAGCTCCAAGGCACTTCCAGCACAGCCTTCCAATTGGAATACTAACAGCTCCAGGTAGAAGAAGAAGGAGAGGAAGAAGGCAATGGGGAGGAAGAAGAGGACAGGGAGTGGAACAGAGCCGCGTTGGTGTTCCTCCAGAAGCTCTCGACTCTCTCACTGTTCAACGTGATTGAGAGGGAAGAAGAGAAAACAGGGGAGAAGAGACCATATGCACGTACAAGGAGAGCTGTCCAGCGTGAATAATGAGAGAAAGAGAGAGCTGAAGTTCTTTTATACCTCCAGGGGCACATGCATCCTTTCACCTGGCATTTTCATTATTATTTATTCAATTATTTCTAACCAATCAGCAATTACTCTAATTAACCATTAATCCTAATTCTGTAATTAGCCTTTAATTAATGGCTTAACTTCAATCGGTAATTAAATTAAAAATCGGGATGTTACAGTTCTCCCCATCTCAAAAGAATTTCGTCCTCGAAATTCAAACACGTGCTTAGCCTCCATGAACCACTCAGAAAATCACTGTCCTACCATAATAAGCAATTACACATCTATGTTCCTCAAGTATTCATCCATTGCTTAAATCCCAGTCGGTACAATTGGCTTCCAAGGCAATTTACCGACCGCTCCACCCAGAAAACCAAGACATCATTCTTAACACATTTCCACTCGGAAGTGTCACCATTGACTCGGAATAACATTCCTTCCTTTCACTCAGACTACCTCAACAAATGGATCGGAATACCACAGTCATGCTCTGACTGCAACTCTTCGCTTCTTCAACGTTTCCGACTGCTTCGCAATTTCTAATCAGCGTAAATAAAACAGCTCTTCATAGACTTCATTACATTCGGGATTCTATTTCCCACGTAGTTACCCCCATTCAACTCCGCCAATTCACCCTAGCTATTGGCACTTTCCAGTCTCTTGGCCGCTCGGCCTTACACTCTCAATACCGATCGGCGTATTTACACCATCGGGTTCCCCGACTCAATGAGTCACTCGGCATGACAAAGAGCTCCCACAAAGCATAGGCTCGACATTGGGTCGCATGGGACACATTCTAGGTGTTATTCAACCAATTGGGAAGACTCTAGTCGGTAAACAACATTACCGACTCCCTATAATACCCACTACCGACCGATTCATCTCAGATTAAGCCCTCGGATTCCCAAAATTTCGACCACAAAATTTCTTTCTTACCCAAAATGAACACTTAAACGAGTTCCCATATGCTTCAATTAGCACACTTGCCTGGATTTGGCTCATGCAGGCACCACACTCGGTTCTAACATCTCAGATTCTTAACCATTCCTTTGGCTAACTCCATGCTTATAACCCACGAATGTCACTCGGCCCTCTCAGTCGAAAATATCAATCGGGGTTTTAAGGGCAGTCCTTATCCGGGAATCCTTCCACTTGCAAAATTTACTCATAATTCAAGCCTACCTCAAAACCAACCCGAGTCCAAGCCCAACAGTCCCAACGCTGACCTGAGTACGATTTCAAATAAATCCTTCTCTTGGATATCTACTCCCCTTGGAGACCCTTCACTCGGAGACTTTCTATTTACCCAATTTCCACTCAGAATACAGGCCCACTCCAAACATAAATCTGAGTTCAGACTCAACAGCTCAACATCACCCGAACACAGCTATGAATAAGTTTACCGCTCGGTATTTACTCCCCCTTGGGTAATTCACTCGAAAACTTACACGCTTGAAGTTCCATTTTCCAACGAGAAGTACTTTCCTCCTGGATGAAGATCACGTGGTGGAACATCACACGGGTATTAGGAATTCCACACTCGATGCCCTTCCACTCAAAACCGCTCCACACGATACCATCCACTCGGAAGTGGTACACTCTGAGTCAGATCACCCAGATCTTACCCTACTCAGAATGTTACGCTCGGACATTATCCTCTTAACTTAGTAATGATCCTCTCTATAAGGTTCTACTCAGAACACCATAATTTTCACTCAGCAGTTCTTTCTCACAAGGACTTCACTTGGAATTGTCCCTACTCTTACACACTCGGAATATACTAACCTTTCCCGAGCAATTCTTCACCTTATAATTTAGTTTGGCTTAAATTCCTGGTTTCCCATTTAACTTACAGTATCACTCAGTTAGCCTTATAGAACTCCACTTCAGGGACAGATTTGGTCACCCTTCTTGTTTTAATAACTAATCATCGTCTTAGAAGCCAATCTATACCCAACAGCCTGTAATCCTCTCAGGGCAGACACACCAAGATCAACAAACCCTCTATCTTCATTTTGATATATAACCACATAATATTCCTTTAATATAACTCTCATCGTCACTCCGAACCGTCTGAAAGACTCGCCATCACCATAAGCAGCTACAGCTTCACTTGCCTGACTCATGAACTGCTGCATCCAACTTATAGGATGACGTCTCATTCCTATTGGGTTGCAACAATTACACAGTCACTGCAACGTGTACGCTGCCACAATGCCTACGGCATGAAGAGTCATCTCAGGACAGCATGCCTCACACCGACCAGACTCACTCAACTAGTACTAATTCACACGGTAATTAATGGCAATTCACACACATAAGTAATACACCTACATCAACATCATGCATCATATAGAGTACATCACGCAACAATAATCATAAAAATTATGTATCACTTCTGTAAATCAGTAGGATGGCAATACAACAATCGGCTTCTAGCCAACACCGAGTAAATAATTCCTCTAAATCTTATTCATCACAAAACCATGGCTTAGATTAAATTCTCAATTCTCAGTTATATGATAACATCACTCACTCGGGTTCATGCAATTCAATCAGGATTAAGCAATTCACAATCACACATGCTGTCATAACCCACCATGGACTAGGAAATGGCACTAATGTACATATAGACACTCAGTCGGATTCATACCAATTATTCATGGCTACGTCATTGATCACCACAGCATGCACCATAACCATAACCACATATTGCACTCAACAATAGCATCAATACATATGTACTCATCCAATCGGGTTTACCCAAACCAATTCCCAACTATATTAAGAATTTCATTCACAATATCACATCCACATATTCATATAATTCACATTGATTTCAATGCCCATCATAAGCGTGTACACAGACATTTAATCACGCAACATAGATTACTACTACTACAAAACGGTGCAACGGGGGTAGATTTCCGACCCCACAAGTATACACCTAGTTATAAAATGACATATTAACAATCGGCCTCCCCCCAAATCATTACCGAGTAATTATCATACGACGATAATCTTCGAATAGCAGTTGCCATTACCCAGGACAGTATAATAACAATCGGCTTCCAGAATGGTTTACCCTTACCTTTCACCTAGTCGCTCGCTTGTACAACTTTCTCAGTACTAATGACTTAAACTCTGTCTGCAGCTGGTCGATCTGCGCTCCTCCCATGGTTATTTGGGGCAAATCTCCTGTTATCTCTAGTTCCTTTGCCTCTGCCACCGTTCCCTCGACCATCATTTCCGCGGTCTCTCTCTCGGAAACCCCCACGGGGCGCATCAGCATTTGAACGTCGCAGCAGTGGGCAGTTAGGGCGAATATGCCCTCTCCCATTGCAATGGAAGCACACGACATCATCCCCTTCTTCACAGTCTTGGGCAAAATGATCACCACCACATATAAAACACTTACCGTACTTTGGGCGACTACCAGCACGACCATCTTGATTACCCCTGCCTCCGAACCTAGAAGGGAGTCTGCTCCTACCAGAGTCATCCTGTCTCTTGAAGCGAGAGTGCTGAGGCTTCAAGGAGGGGCTTGCCCTGCTGCTCTGGCCCGAGTGGGCCTTGTCATCTTCTTCAAATATCCTACACTTATTCACCAATGAAGGAAAACTCCTAACCTCTTGGTATCTGCAGGCTCTCTTAATATCTGACCTCAATCCGTTCTCAAATTTTAAAAACTTTGAATTCTCCGTCCCCGACTGTTGGAAGGGTGGGTAGAATAGGCACAATTCCTCAAATCTTATCGCGTATTCTTCCACAGTCATGGACCCCTGCTTCAACTCCATGAACTCTAGTTCTTTCCGACTCCTGATTGTGTCGGGGAAGTACTTCTCTAAGAAGCATGTCTTGAAATTGTTCCAGGTCAGCTGAGTATTATCGTCAGGAAATCGGTTTCTAGCTATCTTCCACCAGTTCTCCGCCTCGTCTCGCAGCATATACACTGCACATTCTACCTTCTGGGCCTCGGTACAGCGAAGACCCCCAAAGATCCTTTCCAGCTCTTGAGTCCATTTAAAAGCTGCTTCCGGGTTACATCCTCCCTGGAATTAACTCGGCTTCCTCTTCAGGAAGCGGTCCAGCACTTGGCCATCCCCTGCTCGAGACTGGCCCTGCCTCTCAAACACGTCCGCAAAGTGTTGAAATGCTGTGGCAATAGCCTCCATGCTTTGACGATTCGTCATTACCTATCATGAAATTCACACCCCCTTCAAGGATAAGTTTACAAGGTTACATTCTTCCGATCGGATCTTAGCCCAGTACTCAGTAACTTTAGCACATTTTACCATTTCTATATGTTATACATTCAGTCAGACCAGAAGGGAAACAACCTTCTGTCCACAACTCAATACTACATCATCAATCAGGTTCAACAAATACCATAATAATGATGACCACTTGTTCACAATGCACAACACCGCTTACGCTCGGTAAGTATAGCTTGGCCTTGGACCTTTCGGTCTGCTCTGATACCAAAATGTAACACCCTAATTTTTAATAAATAAATAAACCCCAAAACAGGAAAAAATTTTTCACAAAAATAACCACTGGTCAATCGGCATAGAAAAGAAGAGGAAGGCAAGGGAAAAAGAAAGAACATTCATACGCATGGCATTCGGCGGAAGGGACAAGGCTTGAACCGACCCATTCAGTTCAACGAAATACATCAGCGCCTGGACGAAATCCATGACAACGCTGACTCGCTCAAGCGAGGTCCAACACCGCCTGAGCGAAGTATAACAATGCAACAGCGGAAGGAGGAAATGCTCAAGCGAAACCCAACACCAGCATCCACTCGCTTCAGCGCGATCCCACACGCTTGGGCGAACAGCCTTAGTCGCTCGGGCGAGGCATGATTCGCCTAAGCGATGCCAACACAAAAGCCTTCCGAAACCCACACTCGCTGGAGCGAGTACCTTGCTCGCTGGAGCGAGGAGCCATACTCGGCTAGGCAAACACTCGGAATCCAAAGTTACCCTTCAACTCATTCACTCGGAAAATGACAGCTAACTCACTCGGCATCCTACAACTGATCACTCGGAAATCAGGTAGTTAAGTCCCACTCAGACTTATTCAAAACTCAACCGCTCGGGTTACAGATCCTCACTCACTCAGATTATAAATATCTTACACTTAGAATCCATTGAAGCATCATCATCCGAATAAGAAGGCATAGCCATTTGCAGCCCCACTCAGAGTTGACTCCCCAATTACGTCTACTCGGAAATCATTAACTGAGCAATATTCTAACCATCAACACCCCTCAGTCTACCCAGACACAAACCACCCGTATACAACATATATGTACATACATAATCATGCACTCGGAATACCCATTTCTTAACATCATTCATTCCTCAGCACCTGTTATCAACGTGAACTATATACGTATAAAAACATGCACTCGGGTCACAAGAGCTCAATTTACTTATATATATATATATTCATATTCATTACACCACACTGTTATTATGAGCCGGCCAAGGCTACAACTGACGAAACATGACAAATACAAAATAAGCACTCAACGGTCGGAGTGCACTTCACTCGGACCTGAGACCTTAACATCACTTCAGAGTCCAACCTGCACACACTGAAAATTGGTGTAGGGGTGAGCTTTTACATATAAAGTGACAGCTATTGACTCGGACTTTACCTCAATTCTCAATTATATAATTTACCGGGTTCAATCCATAACGATATATATATATATATATATATATACTGCCAATTAATATAAGAGCTAGACCACATCATTCAATCGGAGTTCGCACAATAACATATATTCTTAATCATAGCATCACACTGCACTTAGCAACAGTATCAATACCTGTACATTCATTCAGTCAGAATTCACTCATATGACATCATCTAGTCGGAGTTCACTCAATTCATTTAATCCATGCAATTCACAATAATCTCACTAACAATGCTCATAGACTCATGCATGCGGATCCGACTAAAACAGTGAGTTCAGTGCAGATTCCTTCCCGGTCCCTCGTCCACTAGCCCTTTCCGTGTGGCACCGGTCACCCCGTGACGTCTCGAGACCCAGCTCTAGCTCCATCAGTTACCACTGGTCCTCATGGCTCTAACCAGGAATCTGACTGGAACTCATCTTATACGACTCCAGATGCCTTTCTGACCCCCCGTCCACTAGCCCTTTCCGTGTGGCACTGGTCACCCCGTGACGTCTCGAGACCCAGCTCTAGCTCCATCGGCTACCACGGGTCCTCATGGAACTGGTCAGGAATCTGGGAATCATCCCACATATGCCATCTCATGCAATTCCACAACAAGCATCCAAGCTTACCAGACGCGTCTCACACAGCCATCAATGGGTCACAACCGATCCCCCACGCAGCATTCAGATTCATTCAGAATCCCACATTTCTATTACAACAACACATGCATCTCTCATAATAACTCACAACAAGCAAGCCTAGGTAACCACATTACAGCACATCCACTCAACATTTTTCACAGAGTCAGCATACTTTTCCACACAACATTCAAAATGGAAATCACGTATCAATTCACATCTCATGCATTCGGGGATAATGGTAACGCACACACGCATTCACTCAGCAACTCATGTTTCAACAACATGCATCACAGAAATATTAATAGGCACTCTAAGACGAAGTCACACAACCCTCAACCTTTCACAGATACCCCAACTCGGGAGTTGCATGCACAATCACTCAATTACAACACATCAATCTACACATTTCACACAACATATCACATTAAAGCAAGCACCCAGGACCCGGTCATAAACCATACACTTGACATGCAAAGCGTCCCCTACCTGCTGTCGGGGTTCAGATTCTCCTAATTTCAAAATGCAGTGCTAACTGATCGCCCTTCTGCTACTCCTCTTCCACCAGCCTTCAAGCTCAGTGTTGATCATGGGCCAGAGTTGCTCTTTCCTCCAACGGGTTCGTCTCCCCCACAGCTCCAAGGCACTTCCAGCACAGCCTTCCAATTGGAATACTAACAGCTCCAGGTAAAAGAAGAAGGAGAGGAAGAAGGCAATGGGGAGGAAGAAGAGGACAGGGAGTGGAACAGAGCCGCGTTGGTGTTCCTCCAGAAGCTCTTGACTCTCTCACTGTTCAACGTGATTGAGAGGGAAGAAGAGAAAACAGGGGATAAGAGACCATATACACGCCCAAAGAGAGCTGTCCAGTGTGAATAATGAGAGAAAGAGAGAGCTGAAGTTCTTTTATACCTCTAGGGGCACATGCGTCCTTTCACCTGGCATTTTCATTATTATTTATTCAATTATTTCTAACCAATCAGCAATTACTCTAATTAACCATTAATTCTAATTCTGTAATTAGCCTTTAATTAATGGCTTAACTTCAATCGGTAATTAAATTAAAAATCAGGATGTTACATAAGACTTGCTTTTCCTCAAGCAAATACTCAGATTAATTAACTAACAACACTTATTCAAAACAATCAACCTTTCCTTAACTTAATTCATACTATAATTATTGAATACCGACCATGCTTTCTTTTCACAATTTCTGAAAATATAATAACTTACACCTCGTTTGGGAAACAAGATGGTGATGCCTTCCTCACTGGGTCGGTGTTTCACTCTTCTCTCGGTGTATAGGTTAAGCAACATGCACTCATCACCTGCATCTTTGTTAGATCAACATAGGCTTGCAACAGTTCTACACATCATGACATATACCAGCACAATCGGATCAGTAAGGGCTTTTTAAGCTTATAATGGGGCTGGGCTACAAGCTCTATTATTGTTTTTCGGAGTCAGTGACGGGTTACAAGATGTATCCACTGATGCCTTGACTCAATTTTAACTTAATTTCCTCTACTTAGCAAACTCCATTATTTTCCGAGTGAATGCTAACTTAACAACTTACGGTTCTTTGCACCTTTTTTCCTTTCAGTCCTTTGGACTTTTCTTTCCTTTCATCTTTTTCCGATCATAAAATTTTTTTTTCTTGTGGTGCTTTGCACCTTTTTTCCTTGTTGATTTTTTTCATTTTTCTTCTTGGCTTTTCTATTTCTCCTTCCATTTCTCTAGTTATTCCTCTATAACCAAGGTCGGAGTGTGTCCTTAATTGCTGTTAGGCACACTCTTCATCCCCAAACTTAGAACTTGCTAGTCCCTAGCAATAAGTAAGACTGAGCAATTCATCAGTGGAACATCTAGGGGTAAATTCAGTCGGTTTTTCTTAGATATTTAGGCTTGTAACATTAGGTGAATAAACAAAATAAAAGGGTCTCAGGCTCAAACATAATTATTGGGTCAAAGGATAATTGAATAATATTAGGATGGCTAATTTTTGGCCCTGGCTAATTTGACAAAGAAGGCCTTCATCATTTCTGATTGGCTGGCATACAGTCAATTAGCAAGCACTGAAGCAAATTCTGTCTCACTAACTAGCATACAGGCTCACTCAGAAAAGAATAATAGAGGCTCAAAAGCTACAAATATAACAGTTAATCAGCCAGTCATGTCCCCAAACTTAATGTAAGGTCATACATTCAGATTACTAACTAGCATACCGAGTAAACAATTAATTAATGATGAAAAATAGTTATGGGCAGGGATCATGAGTCAAACAAGGCCAATTAATTCATTAACCCGACTAAAGCTTAAGAATCAGCAAACTTTAAATTATTAAGATGGATTTGAAATTAAACACAATAAACATATTTTATCAATTAAGGAGTTAGAATATCAATTAAGGAGTCGGAGTAATAGAATACTTCCCTTTTACCTGACTGGCAGTGCCTGGAAAGCAATTACTCAGACTGGCATGCATGGATTTACCGATACAATTGAGAAAAATAAATAAATAATAACAACAAATTAATAATGACATAAAATTTCATTACAACCACAAGAAAATATTCATTGTTCAGAAAAATATTACAATAAAGTCAAGTCATTACATAAAAATAGCATAATAAAAATATGGAGCAACAAATCAATCAACCGGATCCTCATTCTCTTTGTTCTGCTCCGAAGATTGTGGGAGGTCAGCTGCCAGGGGTACGTCCTCAGAGGGAATAGTGAATCCAATGGAGGCCAAACATGCATCTCTGTCAGGTGAGGCTCCCATTTTTGCTGTGTGCTTTACCCTCAATCTGGTGGCAATCTTCCTGAGCATGAGATCGTGGTTCAAGACCCGATCATAGATTCCAAGTTGCATCTTCTTTATGACCTGCAATTCCTTTTAATGGTGATTTCTGTTGCATGCATCACTGGTTGTAGAGATGAGAGGATATAATGGCACCACAACAGGGGAAGATGGTTCAGAGAATTTTTCTTGACACTCTTTGGTCGACCATCAGCCTTTGTCAGATAAGCAGCGCCTGGTTGACAGCATTCTTCTAATATATCTTTCCTCAAATTTGCATTCTTTGCCCGATGAAAAATATCAACTTTCCACGTGTACTGGCATCCTTCCTCCTCCAGAATTGGTACTTTCAGAAGCTTGTTCAGGATGTCACCAATTAAAGAAATGGTGACTCCTCTCAGGAAGGAAGAAAATGGAAAGTCGTCTTCTCTTGAGTGGGTTCTGAGGTTAGCATAGAACTCTCGGGTGAGTTCTTGGTATCCATGGCCCAAATTTTCATTGAAAAACTGCCAGCCTCTTTGAATCATGGTAGCTTGGACAGCATCATCAGTACATTTGTCTCCTTCAAGGACAAGAGCTCTGTCCCTTATGACTCCCCTGGTTTTGAATTTCTTTTTATATTCCTGGGCGGCCTTTGCATCTCAAAACCTAAGCCCATCATAACGTCTATTCACTGGAGAATCTGTCCTTGCAGCTGGACTTGGGCTTGATTCATGAGATGGAGAATCAGGAATTTCAACCGTCACCACTTCTTTTTCTTTTCCTCTTTTGTTTTTCGTCTCATTTCCCTCTACAGAGTTCTGCGCCGGTTTCTGCAGAAGTCTTTGAGATCTCCTTTTCATAGTGAATGATTGTAAAATGATGGTAATAAACAACCTTACTGAATACAAGTAACAAAAACCAAAAATCACAGCAACCGAAAAATGTAAGACAAATGGCTATGAACAATGGAAGAAATTTTTACAATGAAATAGTACAATATGAATTATTTAACTAAAATTAAAAGAGTTAAAAGAAAAGATGGTACCTTTCTCAGGAATTACAAATGTGCCTTTTCGTCTTCAAGAACCCAAGTTTCAGCGTAGAAATTTAGGGTTTGTATACTGAAGGGTTTTTATACTGTTGAACCCTCTACCTGAGATATGCGTAAGCACGCTGAAATGTTGGCGTACCAACGCTCTATTTTCTTTTATTATTTTTATTTATTGTTATTTCATTTTGTTTTATTTTATTTTTTTATTTAAATGTTATTTATTTATTTTTATTCTCTTTTTTTAAGGAAAATATGGTATTCAATAAAGCACACTTGCTCGGCTCACATAATGAATAGATGAAAAACTGAGTGTTGAGTGAACAAAACATCGAGTGCAGAGAAGGCTTAGTAAATGGAAGAACCGATGAATAAAAAACGAACGGCAAAGTGAGAGAAAAGCTAAGTGAACGAAACAACGAGTGGAAGGACGAATGAATTAAAGATAGAGTGCGGGAATAAGATGAAGAGTGTGTGGATACAAGAAAAAGTAACGGAATAGTGAAAAAGTAACCGAGTAGATACAAGAAAGACGAGTGACCATGAGGGTGGATGAAAAAAACGAGTGGAAGAAAGAACGAAGGAAAAAGAACGAATGAAAACAAATTCCGAGTAAATGGGACGAGTGAAAGATATATCGACCGGATGAAGGTAATAAGTAAATGAAAGAGTGAGTGGAAGAACAAATGGAATAACGACACGTGAATGAATGAACAAAATCCCGAGTGAACCAAAATCGAGAAAGAGGTCGGCCGAATAGATGAGAGAATGACAGAATCGTACGAGACACTGAAAAATAAAAGCAAACCAGTGATGGGAACACCGAGTGGATAAAAAAAATGAGTGAATGGGAAAATTTCGGAGAGATGGGTGAAGGAACAAAAAAATAGAAATTAGGTAAATTGAAAGAACGAGTGAATGAAAACTGAATGGAAATGATCCTGAGTGAATGAAGGACGAATGGATACAAGAACAAGTGAAAGAAGGAATGAATGAAGTAGAGTGCATGAGAGACGAGTGAACAATGAATAGACGAGTGAACAACTGCAGTGAGATACGAGTGAACAGAAAAGTGAGTGGGAGAAAGAACGAATGAAAGTAAGGCCGAGTGAAAGAAAGAACGAGTAGAGGAACACACGAGTAAAATAAATGATGATTGGAAGAGTGAAAGAGTGGATTGGAAGAGATACCGAGTGGATGTGTGACGAGTGAATGAGTGAGAAACTGAGTGAATGAAAAACGAGTGGATGAAAAAGAAAAATACAGAGAGGTGTGTGAGAAACCCGAGAAAGAAATTAGGTGGAATGAAACAACGAGTGAATGAATACCGAGTGGATGATACCGGGTGAAAATGAAAAACGAATAAATGAACAATGAGTGGACGTAAGAACAGAAAAATGAGTGAAAGAAAGTGAAAGAGTAAATGACTGACCGAGTGGATTAAATGAGAGACCAAGTGATAAAAGGGCCGACTAAGACAAGTCACCCTTCATCATCTGACCCGTTCATTAAATCAACGATCAGAAATTATTTATTAAAGTCTTCCTTTTTTTATTCAATCATCAAAATTGGGAGTTTATTGAAGAATGACGAGTGAAGTTCAGTCAGGAAAAGGGTTAAGAATGAGTAACAGTGATCCGAGTATACCACTCTCGCTTAAGCTCATTAAGCAATCGCTTAAGCGTGAATCAACAGCAGAAGCTTCTCGCCTAAGCTAACAATGTTTTACCTGAGCGAAATGGACGAATCAGAATCGGACACCATTCATGTTTAACCGAGAAAGAGTTATGCTTGAGCGTAAATAAATTCGCTCAAGCGAACCAAATACTGATTCTAATTCGAACCAAGGAATGGATGAAATCTGATCACCGAACCCTTATTTAAAACTTCACAAATTTTATTCAAACATTATTCATATATTTATTTATTTATCTCTCTTTTTTTTTCGACTCCAAATTTACAGAATATAACACTCGGAACGTAGGGCTGCCTCCCCAGAGCGCTTCTTTAAGGTCACTAGCTTGACCTTCTGGCATCTAAGAAGATGCCTACAGCAGTATGGAGGTTTTCTGCCTATCAAACTCTCCTCCAACGTAGAGTTTGAGTCTTTGGCCATTCACTTTAAACGTTCTCTCGGTGGTCGGGTCTTTCAATTCGATTGCACCATGAGGGAAGACCTCATTTACAATAAAAGGTCCCGACCACTTAGATCTAAGCTTTCCAGGAAAGAGTCTTAATCGGGAATTGAACAACAAGACTTTATCACTCTTTTGAAACTCTTTTTTATTTATCCACTTATCATGCCACCTCTTAGTTTTTTCTTTATAGATGGAGGCACTCTGATAAGCGTTGAGTCGGAACTCCCCAAGTTCATGGAGTTTCAGAACTCTTTCCTCCTGGGATTGGTCGAAATCCAGATTTAACAGCTTTGTGGCCCACCATGCTTTATGTTCCAACTCCATAGGGAGATGGCAAGCCTTACCATAAACCAACTAATACGGGAACATGCCAATCGGAGTTTTGAATGCTGTCCTATAGGCCCACAATGCATCATCCAATTTAACCGACCAATCTTTCCTAGATTTCCCGACCACTTTCTCTAAAATTCTTTTAATTTCTCTATTTGAAAGCTCAACTTGTCCACAAGTTTGTGGATGGTATGGAGTGGATACCTTATGCAAGACCTCATAGTGCCTCAGGGCTTTTTCCATTATTTTATTACAAAAATGTGACCCCCCATCACTAATGAGGACTCTCGAAACTCCAAACCTAGAGAAAATGTTCTTCTTTATGAACCTAAGCACCACATGTGCATCATTGGTTTTGGTCGGGATTGCCTCCACCCACTTGGAGACATAATCTACAGCAATAAGTATATATTCATTGGAGAACGACTTTGGAAATGGTCCCATAAAGTCGATACCCCAGACATCAAATAATTCCACAACTAAAATGTTTGTCAAAGGCATGCCGGCTTTAGCAGAGAGACCTCCACTCCTTTGACATTTATCATACCTTTGCACATACACCTTAGCATCCTGAAAGATAGTCGGCCAATAAAAGCCACTCTATAAAACCTTTGCTGTTGTTCGGGAGGCACCATGGTGTCCTCCATAATAGGAGTTATGGCAATGCCATAAGAGCCTTTCCTGCTCGGATTTAGGCACACATCTCCTGATCACTCCATCTACTCCTATTTTATAAAGAAATGGATCATCCCAAAGAAAGGTTTTACTATCATGAAAGAATTTTTTCTTCATTTAGGATGTCCAGCCGTCAGGTACCACCGAGGCACTTTTGAAGTTGGCCATATCAGCATACCATGGCCCGGTGATAATTGCCATTAACCTCTCGTCTGGAAATTCTTCTTTTATTAAAACAGAATCCGATTCACCTTCCAGACAAGATAGTTGATCGGCAACTGAGTTCTCTACTCCTTTTTTGTCTCTTATTTCTAAGTCAAACTCCTGGAGTAAAAGAACCCACCTGATCAGCCTTGGCTTGGATTCTTTTTTGGCTAGCAAGTACTTGATTGCCGAGTGATCTGTATATACAATGACCTTAGCACCAATCAAGTAAGCATGAAATTTATCAAATGCATACACCACAACAAGCATTTCTTTTTCAGTAGTGGTGTAATGTATTTGATTCTCGTTCAACACTTTGCTAGCATAATAAATTACATGAGTTAATTTTTCTTTTTTCTGACCCAGCATAGCTCCTACTGCAAAATCACTTGCATCACACATTAATTCAAACGGTAAAGACCAGTCGGGTGCTGCAAGAATCGGAGCTGAAGTCAATCTCTATTTTAAATTTTCAAAAGCCTTGACACAGTTTTCATTAAACACAAATACATGATCTTTTACAAGCAAGTCAGTCAAAGGCTTAGCTATTTTTGAAAAATCTTTTATAAATCTTCTGTAGAAGCCAACACATCCTAGAAAACTCCTTACTCCTTTCACATTGATCGGAGGAGGAAGTTTTTCAATGATTTCTATCTTAGCTCTGTCCACTTGAATGCCCTCAGCAGAGATTTTGTGGCCAAGGACTATCCCTCCCTTAACCATAAAATGACACTTTTCCCAGTTAAGGACAAGGTTAGCCTCCTGGCATCTCACCAGCACCTTAGATAGGTTGCTGAGGCATGTATCAAAACTACTACCAAACACCAAGAAATCGTCCATGAATACTTCAATAAATTTTTCTACCATATCCCCCAAAATGGCCAGCATACACCTTTGAAAGGTTGCTAGAGCATTGCACAAACCGAATGGCATGTGCCTATAGGCAAAGATTCCATATGGACAGGTGAATGCTGTCTTCTCTTGATCTTTTGGGTCAACCACAATTGGGTTATAACCCGAGTAACCATCAAGGAAGCAGCAGTATTCATGACCCGACAACCTCTCAAGCATTTGGTCAACGAATGGCAAGGGAAAGTGATCTTTCCTAGTGAAGTCATTCAGCCTTCTATAGTCTATACACATCCTCCAACCTATGGTTGGTCTAGTAGCTATGACTTCACCTTTTTCATTTTTAACAGTTGTCATCCCTCCTTTCTTGGGCACCACTTGGACCGGACTGATCCAAGCGCTGTCCGAGATAGGATAGGTGATTCCGGCATCAAGAAGTTTGACCACCTCTTTCCTGACAGCCTCTTTCATTATGGGGTTTAATCTGCGTTGTGGCTGAACTACAGGGGAATAGTCATCCTCCATCATAATTTTATGCATACAAAATGATGGACTGATTCCCTTCAAATCAAAAATGTTCCAGCCAATCGCAGATTCGTGTGTCTTTAAAACCCCTATTAATTTGTCAACATCCTCTTCTTTTAAGTCAGCATTAATAATGATAGGATGTGTTTCGTCCTCTCTCAGGAAAACATATTTCAAATGAGAAGGCAAAGGTTTTAAATCATATTTTTCTTCAAAAACTTCCTTTCCTTTCTCAACTTCAGTAATTTTCAAATCATTTTTCTTTTCTTTTTCAAAATCACCTACTTCCAATACTTCCAGTAGGTTCAACATTTCTGAGTGAGAGTCATTTAACTCCTCAGTCTCGGAGTCAAAGTCATCCTCCAAAAAGGTTCGTAAGACCTCTTTTTCAGTTTTTAAAAGCATTGGAGTCTTATAACTTTTAATTTCTTCAATCATTAAGCAATCCATCTTTTCAGTCGGATGTTTTATGGAATTAAAGACATTAAAAGTTACTTGCTCCTCCTGAACTCTCAGCATGAGTTCACCCTTTTCTACATCAATCAATGCTCTACCTGTAGCTAGAAAGGGTCTGCCTAAGATCAAAGGAATTTCTCGATCAGCCTCCATATCCAACACTATAAAATCTGTTGGGAAGATAAATTTATCTACCTTAACTAACAGGTCTTCTAGCATCCCCTGGGGATATTTAATGGACCTGTCAGCCAACTGCAAAGACATGCGAGTCGGTTGCAGGTCATTAATTCCTAATTTTTTCATCAAAGATAGAGGCATCAGATTTATACTAGCTCCTAGGTCACAAAGAGCACTTCCTACATGAATATCCCCAATTGCACATGGTATTGTAAAAGATCCAGGATCTTCTAGCTTTTGAGGAAGTTTCTTTTGGATGATTGCACTGCACTCTTGAGTGAGATCAATCATTTCATCCCCCTTAAGCTTCCTCTTCTTAGACAATAGCTCTTTCAAAAATTTTGCATAGGAAGGCATCTCCTACAATGCCTCGGCAAAAGGGATATTTATGTGAAGTTTCTTAAATACATCTAAGAACCTAGCAAACTTTTGCTCTTCTATTTGCTTTTTAAACCTGTGTGGAAATAGAGCATTCCTTAGTTTTTCAGGAGTCAGCTTAGAAGCTTCCTCCAGAATCAGATCAACCTTTTTCTTTTTCTTTTGGCGAACTTTATTTTCTTTTTCTTTTTCTATTTCATTTTCATTTTCAGCTTCATTATTAACCTGCTCAGTTTCTTGCACTATTTCTTTTTCTTTATCTTTTTCTGAGCTTATTTCCTGACTCAGAGGTGGAGAAAGAATTTTTCCACTCCTAGTGGTTATAGCTTTGCAATGTTCCCTTGGATTTACCTCGGTATCTCCAGGAAAATTGCCTGTTTGCCTCTCAGCTAATTGCTTAGAAAGCTGTCCGACTTGATTTTCTAGATTTCTTATGCACGCTTCCTGATTTTTAAAACTGGCCTGAGTGGCCTGGATGAACTGAGAAGTACATTCTTAAGTTCTGACTTTTCTTTAACAGGAGGGTGAGAAGGTTGTTATGGTCTATTTGTGGGTTGATTTTGTGGGATGTTCTGATTCAAATGTGGACCTTTCTGCCAGGAAAAATTGGGGTGATTTCTGTAATTAGGATTAAAGGAATTAGAAGGATAATTCCTTTGATATTGTTGCTGCCCCATATAGTTCACTTGCTCGGAAGGCACATTTGGATCACACATTCCATTTTCATGGTCTCCACCACAAAAGTCACAACTTATCATAGAAACTTGACTCGGCTTTTGGAGTTCTGAAATCTGTATGCTTAGTTTCTCCAAAGCCTGAGTCATCAGCTTACTTTGAGCCAGATAAGCATCTTGTGCTTCTAGTTCTAATATCCCTCTCTTAGGAACTTGGCTCCTCTCACTAATCAGACATTTATTAGAAGCCATAACGTCAATCAGCTCTATGGCTTCTTCTACAGTTTTACTTGTTAATGAGCCTCCAGCCGAGGCATCAATCAGGACCCTGGTAGCTGGCCTGACACCATTATAAAAAATAGTGACTTGCTGCACATCAGAGATTTGATGATGAGGAAATTTCCTCAAACTCTCTTTATACCTATCCCATGCTTCCATTAAAGATTCATCTTCTCTTTGTTGGAAACACGTGATTTCATTGCGCAGCTTAGCATACTTAGAAGGAGGGAAATACTTAATCAAAAATTTTCTTTGTAAATCCTCCCAAGTAGAAATACTACCTCTCGGTTGGCTCTGTAACCAGGCTTTTGCTCAGTCCCTTAAAGAAAAAGGAAATAACCTCAGTCTAATGGCATCTTCAGGGACTCCATTCATTTTAACAGTATCACAAATTTGGAGGAAGGTTGCTAGGTGCAAATTCAGATCCTCAACCTCACTTCCTCCGAATTGATCATTTCTAACCAATTGCAGCAACGCCGGTTTAAGTTCAAAATTATTTACTGAAATCGAAGGCCTAAGGATGCTAGATTGCGATCCTTCTTCAGTCGGCCTGGAGTAGTCACCTAGTGTAACTCTCCTCTGTTCCATTTCTTTTTGCTCTTTTTGCTTTTTCTCCTTTCTTAGCTTACGCTCTAACAAATCGATATCAGGATCAAAGAAGAAAGGCTCTCCTCTATTCCTTGACTGCATACACCAAATGTTAAACGCAAAAGCAATTCAAAGCTACTGCTACACAACAACAAACAACTACTACTACTTATACTAAAGACAAGAATCAAACTACATACTAAATGCAAACAAAAGTAAACGATTTAGTCTAGTACCGGTCCAAGGATTGTTGATATTACTCAACAATCCCCGTTAACGGCGCCATTAACTTGATGCTAAATCTCTGAGTCATTAACTTGATGTGTAATTCTCAGAGGATTTACTCTTTGGCAAGCGCACCAGTCGTTAAAATTGTATTATATTTGATTGTCCCACAGGGATTGTAGTAAGTACCTCAATCTTGGACAGATACAAGCTGAACCAACACAATGATCAAAGGATTCATTCAGTTTTTATTGATTTTATACTTTCTAAGTTTTTATATTTTTCAGAGACAGTATTAAGGATGAAATACGATTGATAAAAGATAGGTTAGGATTGCTTCAGTTTACAACTTCATCAAGAAAATGCAATTAAGGTTCAATCAAGTTCAAACATCAAGAGGACAATCCGCAAGTGGTTATTCCCTAATTCCTTAGGTGAAAAATGCTAACTCTTATGCATCAAACCTTAATCCCTTAAGTGCTCGATTAACATACGAATCTAATGCGAAATTGGAGGTTGAACTCTAACTATTCACCTAATTAATAGGCCTGAATTAGTTAGAAAGCTGGAAGTTACCTAAGCTTCAACCATGATTCCTCACTGGTGAAGTTCTTCATCAGATCTGGATTTATCAATCCAGCAAAGCAGATCCACTCCTCAGCTCATTCTCCTCAGGATCTAGAAGTCAACTTCCTCAATACACCTTCAAGATTCCATCGCAAACCTTTGCAATCCCAACCTTAGGGACTTAGAAATCCATCGACATTGGTTCTATCGAAGGAAGTTGGAAAGACATGGATGAGAGAGTTTAGAGAGCGAAAGGAATTAGAGAGATATTGGAAATGGAAAATGAATTGTATTCTATGTAATCTATTCTCTGATGTTGTTACAGAATATGTACAAGCATATATATAGGCATCTACCTAACTAACTAACTTAACTAATCACTTAGAAAGTTAAGTTAATTACTAAACTAACTAACTCATTACATAATTACGGAATAACTAACTAATTACAGCTCAGCTCTTAACAAATTACAGTTCAGCATTAACTAATAACAGCTCAACACTTAAATTACAAAGGTACAAAAGTAAGAGAGAAGACAGTAGGAACAGCACTGGTGCCGAGTGTCTCTTTGGAGGGAACAGTCGGTGCTTAAATAACTTGCCTTCATGCTTGAGCGTGCAGGGCTCTCGCTTGAGCGAGAAAGGCTCTCGCTTGAGCGAGATCGAAATATGCACTGTAGTATCGCTTTCTTAGCTTAAGCGTGATGGAGAAGCTTGGGCGAGAGTGATATTTTGGAGTCACGCTTGAGCGTGAGCTTGCTCGCTTGAGCGTTAAGGATTATTCAATCAGCATTCTGAAGTTGACGCATTTTTCAATCGGTGCTTTTAAAGTCTCGCTCGGGTTCTTCCTACGGTATTCTATTCCCTTTTTTAGTCGGTGTCTTGAAGCATTTCCCAGTTGGACTTTTGGAGTTTCACTTGGATTTGTGAAATCTCACTCGGCTTTTAGGAATTTCACTTGGAGTTTTGATAAATGCTTTATAATATAATAAATTAAATCTAGTTTGCTTAGGATTTTAGTCATTATCCACTATATTTCCTTTATTTATTGCAATTTTTGCTTTCTTTCCACTCTAGTCTACTTGGGTATGTTATTTTGCAGGAATTAAGGTAATAAAGGGTCAAAAACAAGAGAAAAAGACCATAAAATGATAAAGAAACAAGAAGAACAAGCCCAAAGTGGAAAGAATTCTCTTTTTAAAGCTGAAATCCGACTCAGAAAGCAAAAATTCGGCTCAGAGCACTGAAATCCGAGTGGGATAACTCAGAAATGACCAAATCCGAGTGGAAGGACTCAGAATAGAGCATTGCCGAGTGGAATACTGCACTGCTGGAGGAAAATCCGAGTGAAATGTTCCCTGTCAAAGCCATTCCGAGTGATAAATAGCTGACTGGAGTGAAGGACCAATGCTGAAATGGAATAAGTCTCGGTTGAAGGTGATTCCGAGTGGAAACTCCCCGACTGCATCCATTCCGAGTGAAAAAAGGAGACTGACCTCCAATAAATATGTCCAAAGCTATTATCCGAGTGAAAGGTTTGTTGATTGCAACTAATCCGAGTGAAACCTGTTCCGAGTGAATGGATTCCGAGTAGAAGAGGCCACTGAAATGAATAAATGCTGACTAAGGAGGAATCCGAGTGGTCTCACTCAGAGACAATGACATTCTCAAGCAGAACAAAGCATTTTCGAGTAATTCTTAGCAAGGAAGGAAAAATCCGACCGGAAATGAATCACACTCGGGCAGACTCTCAAGTTTCACACTGAGCCTGAGTGAGAAGTCTCCAAGGAAAGGAATTCCGAGTAAGTTGGGTCAGAAAGATGCATTTCCGAGCAAAGCAAGGCTCGGACATGGAAGAATTCTATCAGCCAGATTCCAGTCCTTCAAAGTCCAAGTTTCTGAGTGAAAGTGAAGTCAAATCCGAGTGGAAATTAACTCGGACTTCCGAGTGAAGATGTGATTTTATCATTTGAATGAGTAAATAAATTTGTCCGAGTGAATTCCATTGCAAAATCCGAGCAGAGCTTTAACCGAGTGGTCCAAATTCAGAGACAGCCGAGTGAATGTTTCAGACGGTTCCGAGTCTTTCTGCAGTCAATTCCGACTGAATGAAAGATGCTCTTCAGTAAGTCTTCACCCGTCCTTTCATTCAGCTTCATCACCGATCGGTTCTCCTCCAAACACCGACCCAATTCTTCACAAATGCAACACCGGATCACTACCTCCATCAACACCGCCTCCTTTTATTTTCCTTCAAGCCATAACACCGTCCCTTCTCCTTTCAAAACCGACCCACATTCTTCTCTTCTATCCGCTGTCCCCTTCTAATCCATACCACACACCGTCCTACTTCACCTTTCCTTTCCATCCATACCGCCCAGACTTCTCTCCAACCAATACCGCCCAGGCTCCTAATCCACAACTCCGCCCAGACTCCTCTCCTAATCCACAACACCGTCCTCTCCTTCCTAATATTCTCAACACCGCCCAACCGTCCTCACCTCAACACACCGCCCAACCGTCCTCACCTCAACACACCGCCCAACTTCCCAACACCGTCTCCCTTTCTTCTTCTAATACATAACACCGCCCAGTAACCCTCTCAAGACCGCCCAGACTTTTCATCAATTCAACACAGTCCAGCTCACAACGTCCAGATCTCCATCTAACAGCAACTCCTCTCCACGCTGTCCAGTTCACTCACCAACACCATCCAGCAAGCTTTCACTCGGATTTGTGGGAAAATAACATTTTTTCACTATGAATTTCATCATTCTGCACCAATCTTCACTAAAATCCAAGCACCGAATAATATGCAAATTGGAAACAAGTTGGCACAGCTGGAATTCACATGCACCGAAAGTTTCTCCCACTTGTAAATTTTAACGCGTTTCCTTAGCTGGATTCATTCATCCATTCGCCTATAAAAGGGAGAGCAACCAGGAGTATAGCATCAATCATCACATCCATCAATTACCATCAGATTTATTTTCTTTTCTTCGTTACTTTCTCTCCTTTTCTCTTTAGTTTTCTTCTTTTCCATTTTTCTTTCTCTGTTCGTTTTTCTTCTCTTTATTTCTATTTTCTTTTCTTTCTTTTATTTTGTAAGAGTGTGAGGGCTGTAAAAGTGAGAATTTAAATTTGTAATTGGTGGAGAATATTGCAACAAGGAAATACAAGTGGTAAATTATTTTGAGCTTTTGGAGAAAACCGTAAGTCTTTATTTTTACCATGTCTTGTATGTTTTATTTTTTCATTATTTACATGAATTTAAATTATTTCATGAGTAGCTAAATTAATTATCTTGGGATAAAGGGGGTATGATAATATTTTATTTTAATGTTATTTTGACTTGGAATTAAATAAATTTTTGTTTTCCATTTAGTTCAATTATGCTTAATGCTTTTAGTAATTCCTAACAAGAACCTAAATGATAAAACTGTATACTTACGGGTATATTAGTAAATTTAGGTAATAAATAGAATCGAGAGATTTATTTTTACCAGAAAGCTTTGAACTAAACCTAAGATTTTTGAAATGCTTTTTGTGACCTCGGTAAAACCGTGAAAGTAATCAAAATTCTTTTGAGGAAATAAAAGGGATTTTCATAAAACGATAATGGGCCTTTCTAAGGATTAAGCAGCGCTTTCCATAGGTTAGGTACATTAATAGGATTCCGAAAGGAACATATTAATTAGCTTTTGGAAAATTCGCCTTGGAAAACTTAATTCGATTCTTATTTATGAAAAGTTAAAATTCATTAAACATAAAATAGAGTCTTAATCCCCCAAAATCCCAAGATACTCTCAACTCTGATTTTTTAGTGTCAAGTAAATTTTATTTTTATATTTATTCGTATTCTGTGCAACTTTAATTTGTGCTTTATTTTATAAAAATATTAAAAATCAATTGTGTGGATAATTAAATTTCAATATGCTGGTACTTTGAACACAGTCCCTGTGGAGAACGATAATCTTTTATATTACGTGACATAACCCGTGCGCTTGCGGGCCCTGTCAAGTTTTTGGCGCCGTTGCCGGGGACTGTTGTCCCTCAAATATCGGTAATATTGAAATTCGATTAGATCATACTTGTTAATATTTTTATTGTTATTTTTATTTTCTTTGTAATTTTGTATTTTGTTCTATATTCTGTGTATCTGTTGTTGTTTTATTAATTATTTGTTTTATTTGTCATTTATTTTCTATTTATGCAACGAAGCCATAGTGTCGATCTAAACTTAGGACTTGACCCTGAGATAGAACGTACCCTTAGAGCTTTGAGAAAACAACAAAAACAACAAAAAGAACAAAAAGAAAAACAAATGGCAGACCAACACAGACCCTTAAGAGATTTTGCCGCTCCAAGCACTAATGGGAGAGGATCTAGCATCCTTAGACCTACAGTGGAGGCTAACAATTTTGAATTGAAGCCTTCACTACTCTCAATGGTTCAACAGAACCATTTCGGAGGATTACCCTCCGAAGATCCAAATCTTCACCTTCAAATCTTTCTTGAATACTGTGACACCCTGAAAATGAACGGAGCCACCAATGACGCTATTCGCTTAAGACTTTTCCCTTTCTCTTTAAGAGATAAAGCGAGGGCGTGGTTATACTCTCTTCCTGAAGGATCCATCACGACTTGGGAACAATTGTCCAGTGCTTTTATCAATAAATGGTACCCAAGGAACAAGACTGATGTGCTGAGAAAACAAATCATCAATTTTTCACAAAGAGATGATGAATCCTTGTATGAAGCCTGGGAAAGATACAGGGAGTTGCTAAGAGAATGTCCTCACCATGGGATAGAAAGGTGGTTGACAATCCATATTTTCTATAATGGACTAACTTCCACACAAAAGTTCTCTTTAGATGCTGCAGTTGGAGGAGCCTTCATGAGTAAAAATGTTGATGAAGCTGAGAACCTGATTGAGGAAATAGCTCAAAACACTCACCAGTGGAACTCTGAGAGAGGATTACCTTCTAAAACACTAGGTAAGTACTCTGTTGATGCTCTTTCCCTACTTTCTGCCAAAGTTGAAGCATTAACATTAAAACTTGATAAAATAGGGTCAACAGGTGCTACTAATATTGTTTGTGAAGTTTGTGGTGTTTCAGGACATGGAGCTACAAACTGCCATTTAGCAATGACCCCTAATCAAGAACAAGAAATGCATCAGGTGGACGCTATTGGAAACTATGGTGGAAACTATCAAGGTAACTACAGACCTCCACAAGGTCCACCTGGCTTCCAAAATAGGCCACCTCAATTCCAAAGTAACTACAAACCTCAACAAGGAACCTATATTCCACAAAAATCAAAGCTAGAATCCTTGATGGAGACATTTGTAGCTACTCAACTTAAACAAAATGATGAATTCTCTGATGCAATAAAAAACTTGGCTTCAAAAGTGGACTCTCTTGCCACTCACAACAAAATACTGGAAAATCAAATTGCCCAACAAGCCTCCTATTCTCAAAGAGCACCGGGAACATTTCCTGGGAAACCAGAGGCTGGACCATCTAACCAAACCATGGCTGTCACTCTTAGAAGTGGTACTTAATACGATGGGCCAGTTGACAAGACAGCAAAGGAGGAAAGGAAAGTCGATGAATCTTCATCTCATCCAGTAATTGAAGAAGAGAAACCACAAGAAAAGAAGGAGGAGGTTAAGCCATATCAACCTCCCATTCCATTTCCTCAGCGCTTAGCTAAAGCAAAGTTGGACAAACAATTTGGTAAGTTCCTTGATGTTTTAAAGAAATTGTATATTACTATTCCTTTTACAGATGCTTTGCAGCAAATGCCCACATATGCAAAGTTCCTGAAGGACATTCTGTCCAACAAAAGAAGACTGGAGGAAGATGGTACAGTAGCACTTACTGAAGAGTGCAGTGCTCTAATTCAAAAGAAACTTCCACCCAAGCTCCAAGATCCAGGTAGTTTCTCTATTCCTTGCATGATTGGTGACATGAATATAGATAAAGCATTGTGTGATTTAGGAGCGAGTGTGAGTTTAATGCCATTATCTGTTGCTGAAAAGTTAGGATTGGGTGAACTAAAACCTACTAGGATGTCTTTACAATTGGCTGATAGATCTGTAAAATATCCTGTAGGAATTTTAGAGGATGTTCCTATTAAGATAGGAAAATTTTTTATACCTGCTGACTTTGTTGTGCTTGAAATGGACGAAGATTCTTTGATTCCTATTATTTTAGGCAGACCATTTTTAGCAACTGCAGGTGCTGTGATTGATGTTAAGAATGGTAAGTTGTCTCTAACTGTTGGAGACCAAAAGGTTGATTTCAACTTGAAAAATGTTTTAGAAAAACCTTATAATGATGTTTGTTGTACTGTGGATTTTGTCGAACAAGTGGTAAAGGAATCAACCCTTCCTAATGACCCACTTGAAACTATTTTCATGATTGAGCCGACAGAAACATCTGATTGCCTTGAGGCCCCACATGATACTGAGGTCATGTGTGACAAAGTGGTAAGCCCCAATGTGGAATTAAAACCTTTACCAGCGTCATTAAGGTATGAGTTTCTTGGCCCTAATTCCACATATCCTGTGATTATTAATGTTGAATTGAATCCATGTGAAACTGAAAAACTTTTGAAACAACTTAGGTTGTATAGAAAGGTAATAGGTTATACAATGGATGATATCAAAGGGATTAGCCCTTCTCTTTGTATGCATAGGATTACTATAGAAGATGAAAGTAGGCCCACAGTAGAACCACTTAGGAGATTAAATCCTAAAATGCAAGAAGTGGTTAAAAAGGAAATTTTGAAATTGCTTGATGCTGGAGTCATATATCCTATTGATAGTAGTAAATGGGTAAGTCCTGTCCATGTGGTGCCTAAAAAGGGGGGAATAACTGTGATTGAAAATAATAAACATAACTTGATTCCTACTAGGATTGTCTCTGGTTGGCGCATGTGCATTGATTATAGGAAGTTAAATAGCGCCACGAAAAAAGATCATTTTCCCCTCCCTTTTATTGATCAGATGCTTGAAAGACTTGCGAAACACTCTTATTTCTGTTATTTGGATGGGTATTCAGGTTTTCATCAAATTCCCATTCATCCATCTGATCAAGAAAAGACTACCTTCACTTGCCCTTATGGGACTTATGCTTACAGACGTATGCCTTTTGGTTTATGTAATGCACCTGCGACTTTTCAAAGGTGTATGCAAGCACTTTTTTCTGATCTTATTAAAAATGTGATGGAAGTCTTTATGGATGATTTTTCAGTGCATGGTTTGGATTTTGATAATTGTTTAACAAATTTGTGCCAAGTCTTGCAGCGTTGTGAAGAAACCAATTTGGTTCTAAATTGGGAAAAATGCCATTTTATGGTAAGAGAAGGCATAGTTCTTGGACACCTGGTGTCTGAGAGAGGTATAGAAGTTGATAAGGCTAAAGTGGAAGTAATTGAAAAATTACCTCCACCCACGAATGTGAAAGGTATTCGGAGTTTTCTTGGACATGCAGGGTATCGCAGGTTCATTAAAGATTTCTCCAAAATCACAAAGCCTCTTACAACTCTTCTGGGTAAGGATGTGCCTTTCAATTTTGATTCATCTTGTATGGAAGCTTTTTGCAGGATTAAGCAAGCTCTAATCTCTGCCCCCATCGTACAACCACCTGATTGGAAACTCCCATTTGAGCTGATGTGCGATGCGAGTGATTACGCAGTGGGAGCTGTGTTGGGGCAAAGAAAGGATAAAAAGCTCCATGTAATTCATTATGCCAGCCGGACGCTAGATGATGCTCAGGTAAATTATGCCACAACTAAAAAAGAACTGTTAGCTATTGTCTTTGCTTTTGATAAATTTAGGTCTTATTTGGTAGGTTCACATGTTACTGTTTACACTGACCACTCTGCCATTAAGTATCTATTGAATAAAAAGGAAGCAAAGCCTAGATTAATTAGGTGGATTCTAATATTGCAAGAATTTGACTTGGAAATTAAGGACAAGAAGGGTACCGAGAACTTGGTCGCTGACCACCTATCTAGGTTGACATCTGAAAAAGAAGAAACAGATAATATTCCCATCAATGAATCTTTTCCAGATGAACAACTCTTGAATCTTAGTATCCAACGTGTTCCTTGGTATGCTGATTTTGTAAATTTTCTTGCATGTGGTATCTTACCTCCTGATCTTAGCTTTCAACAAAGGAAAAAGTTTTATGCAGATGTCAAGCATTATTATTGGGATGAACCACTCCTTTTCAAGCAATGTGCAGATGGTATGATTCGGAGATGTGTTTCATAAGATGATGTCCATGCTATCTTGGATCATTGCCATTCTCTTTCCTGTGGAGGGCACATGAGCACCTCCAAGACAGCTGCTAAAATATTGCAAGCTGGGTTCTATTGGCCAAATATTTTTAAGGATGTACGTAAGTATGTTCTAACTTGTGATGCTTGCCAAAGAACAGGTAACATTGGTAAGAGACAAGAAATGCCATTGAATACTATTTTAGAAGTTGAATTGTTTGATGTATGGGGTGTTGATTTTATGGGTCCCTTTCCCTCTTCTTTTGGAAATCAGTTCATATTATTGGCAGTTGACTATGTGTCAAAATGGGTGGAAGCCATTGCTTCACCCCATTCTGATGCTAAGACTGTTATTAAACTTTTCAAGAAAATAATATTTCCAAGGTTTGGGGTCCCAAAATGTGTTATAAGTAATGGAGGGTCTCATTTTATTGAGAAAACTTTTCAGACCCTTCTAAAGAAATATGGAGTTAAGCATAAGGTTGCTACACCTTATCACCCACAAACTAGTGGACAAGTTGAGGTATCCAATCGGGAAATTAAAAATATTCTTCAAAAAGTGGTGAATACATCACGTAAGGATTGGTCTATTAAGTTAGATGATTCCTTATGGGCGTATCGGACCGCATACAAAACTCCCATTGGAACCACACCTTTTAAGCTAGTATATGGGAAGCCCTGTCATTTACCTGTTGAGCTAGAATATAAATCTTTTTGGGCTGTTAAAACTCTTAACTTTGATCATAAGGCTGCAGGTGAACAAAGATTGTTGGAATTAAATGAGCTTGAAGAACTCCGTCTAGATGCATACGAAAATGCCAGAATTTATAAAGAAAAAACCAAACAATGGCATGATCGTCACATCCAATGGAGAACATTTAATCCAGGTGATATGGTTTTACTGTTTAATTCCAGATTGAAGCTTTTTCCAGGTAAACTAAGATCCCGATGGTCGGGACCATTCAAGGTGACAAAAGTCTTTCCCTTTGGAGCTGTCGAACTATGGAGCGAGAAATCTGGTACATTTAGGGTAAATGGACAGAGAGTAAAGCATTACTTCACCGGTCAACCAATACAACAAGCAAGTGACTTGGACTTGTTTGATGCTCCTGATGAGTAAATCCAAACGGTGAGAAGTCTGGCTGAAGACTTAAAACTTAGCACTGATAGGGAGGTAACCCTATAAAAAGTTGTTGTTTTATTTTAAGCTTTTATTCTTATAAAAAAAAAACCAACTATGTCAGATGCTGGTTTGGGGTTATTACAGGTAAGTTTTCTTATTCTTTTATCATCCATTTTAACATTGAGGACAATGTCAAATTCTGGTTTGGGTGGTAGGTAAGAAAACTTAACTGTTTTGTTTACGTTGTGTGATTGTCATTTTATTATGCATGTGTGTTTTCTTTGATTTGTTTGTAATCTTGTAATTTACCATGATTGCATGATAAATTTACTTTGAACACAAGGCTAAAGTATCTAAGGATCTCAAAATTTTGAGTAAAATTTTCAAAATTTGATTGTTTAAATGCCAAATAAATGCTTAAATGAACCTTATGTGATTAAAATTTTCTTTGAAAAGACTTTCCATGGTTAGACTTGAGCCAAAATGGGTTATCTATCAAATAAATTTTCAAAACCCATATTTTCTTGATTGAGTGAATCTCATAGTCATTAATATTCTAGAACTTGTTTTTCAACCGATTCAAAATGGTTTTTGATTATATGTCTTAGGATGATAAAGGCACAATTAGGTCTTATTCTTAAGCCTCAGAATTTTGTATAATTTGACCCCTAGTTGCCCCTTTTGAGCCTAAAAGCAAAAATTTTTTCTTTGAAACCTTTCATTGACTAATATTCTCTTAAATGGTGAAAAAGTTGGAAATTTAGTGGAGCAAAGAAATAAAAAAGGACTTAAGAAAAATATGGCATTGGATGCAAAGAAAAGCAAGAAAAAGAAAAAGAAAATCAAAAGGATGATATTGAATGAATTCCAAAAAAGTCCATAAAAGTTCAAAAATTTGCTCTGTTAAAATTATAATGGTAATTTGAATCATTCATGATGTTAAAGCCCTTTTGTATTCCATTTTTCTTGAAATTCCTACCAATACAACCCAAGGCCACGTTACAACCTTTGAAAGACCTTTAGACTTTGACATATTTTCTATCTAAACTGTGGAGTTTCTGGTTTATTAACAAGCTTATGGTAATATTGTTTGACTATGATGATTTGAGAGATACACAAACCTTTAAACACTTGAGTGAAAATTGTGAGAAGAGTATCTAAAGTCTTGACATTGAAAATTGATTCACATAAGAAAAATAAAACTGGCATTTGAATAAATCTGTTTCTCTGTTTTGAATTCCTTAGTTTATTAAGTTTAGTGTTTTCTGTATTTTATCTTGTGAATATGGTGATTGCTTGAGGACAAGCAATGTTTTGGTTTGGGGTATTTTGATAAATGCTTTATAATATAATAAATTAAATCTAGTTTGCTTAGGATTTTAGTCATTATCCACTGTATTTCCTTTATTTATTGCAATTTTTGCTTTCTTTCCACTCTAGTCTACTTGGGCATGTTATTTTGCAGGAATTAAGGTAATAAAGGGTCAAAAACAAGAGAAAAAAGACATTAAAATGATAAAGAAACAAGAAGAACAAGCCCAAAGTGGAAAGAATTCTCTTTTTAAAGCTGAAATCCGACTCAGAAAGCAAAAATTCGGCTCAGAGCACTGAAATTCGAGTGGGATAACTCAGAAATGACCAAATCCGAGTGGAAGGACTCAGAATAGAGCATTGCCGAGTGGAATACTGCACTGTTGGAGGAAAATCCGAGTGAAATGTTCCCTGTCAAAGCCATTCCGAGTGATAAATAGCTGACTGGAGTGAAGGACCAATGCTGAAATGGAATAAGTCTCGGTTGAAGGTGAATCCGAGTGGAAACTCCCCAACTGCATCCATTCCGAGTGAAAAAAGGAGACTGACCTCCAATAAATATGTCCAAAGCTATTATCCGAGTGAAAGGTTTGCTGATTGCAACTAATCCGAGTGAAACCTGTTCCGAGTGAATGGATTCCGAGTAGACGAGGTCACTGAAATGAATAAATGCTGACTAAGGAGGAATCCGAGTGGTCTCACTCAGAGAAAATGACATTCTCAAGCAGAACAAAGCATTTCCGAGTAATTCTTAGCAAGGAAGGAAAAATCCGACTGAAAATGAATCACACTCGGGCAGACTCTCAAGTTTCACACTGAGCCCGAGTGAGAAGTCTCCAAGGAAAGGAATTCCGAGTAAGTTGGGTCAGAAAGATGCATTTCCGAGCAAAGCAAGGCTCGGACATGGAAGAATTCTATCAGCCAGATTCCAGTCCTTCAAAGTCCAAGTTTCTGAGTGAAAGTGAAGTCAAATCCGAGTGGAAATTAACTCGGACTTCCGAGTGAAGATGTGATTTTATCATTTGAATGAGTAAATAAATTTGTCCGAGTGAATTCCATTGCAAAATCCGAGCAGAGCTTTAACCGAGTGGTCCAAATTCAGAGACAGCCGAGTGAATGTTTCAGACGGTTCCGAGTCTTTCTGCAGTCAATTCCGACTGAATGAAAGATGCTCTTCAGTAAGTCTTCACCCGTCCTTTCATTCAGCTTCATCACCGATCGGTTCTCCTCCAAACACCGACCCAATTCTTCACAAATGCAACACCGGATCACTACCTCCATCAACACCGCCTCCTTTTATTTTCCTTCAAGCCATAACACCGTCCCTTCTCCTTTCAAAACCGACCCATATTCTTCTCTTCTATCCGCTGTCCCCTTCTAATCCATACCACACACCGTCCCACTTCACCTTTCCTTTCCATCCATACCGCCCAGACTTCTCTCCAACCAATACCGCCCAGGCTCCTAATCCACAACTCCGCCCAGACTCCTCTCCTAATCCACAACACCGTCCTCTCCTTCCTAATATTCTCAACACCGCCCAACCGTTCTCACCTCAACAAACCGCCCAACCGTCCTCACCTCAACACACCGCCCAACTTCCCAACACCGTCTCCCTTTCTTCTTCTAATACATAACACCGCCCAGTAACCCTCTCAAGACCGCCCAGACTTTTCATCAATTCAACACCGTCCAGCCCACAACGTCCAGATCTCCATCTAACAGCAACTCCTCTCCACGCTGTCCAGTTCACTCACCAACACTGTCCAGCAAGCTTTCACTCGGATTTGTGGGAAAATAACATTTTTTCACTATGAATTTCATCATTCTGCACCAATCTTCACTAAAATCCAAGCACCGAATTATTGGAAATATTAAATATGCAAATTGGAAACAAGTTGGCACAGCTGGAATTCACATGCACCGAAAGTTTCTCCCACTTGCAAATTTTAACGCGTTTCCTTAGCTGGATTCATTCATCCATTCGCCTATAAAAGGGAGAGTAACCAGGAGTATAGCATCAATCATCACATCCATCAATTACCATCAGATTTATTTTATTTTCTTCGTTACTTTCTCTCCTTTTCTCTTTAGTTTTCTTCTTTTCCATTTTTCTTTCTCTATTCGTTTTTCTTCTCTTTCTTTCTATTTTCTTTTCTTTCTTTTATTTTGTAAGAGTGTGAGGGCTGTAAAAGTGAGAATTTAAATTTGTAATTGGTGGAGAATATTGCAACAAGGAAATACAAGTGGTAAATTATTTTGAGCTTTTGGAGAAACCCGTAAGTCTTTATTTTTACCATGTCTTGTATGTTTTATTTTTTCATTATTTACATGAATTTAAATTATTTCATAAGTAGCTAAATTAATTATCTTGGGATAAAGGGGGTATGATAATATTTTATTTTAATGTTATTTTGACTTGGAATTAAATAAATTTCTATTTTCCATTTAGTTCAATTATGCTTAATGCTTTTAGTAATTCCTAACAAGAACCTAAATGATAAAACTGTATACTTACGGGTATATTAGTAAATTTAGGTAATAAATAGAATCGAGAGATTTATTTTTACCAGAAAGCTTTGAACTAAACCTAAGATTTTTGAAATGCTTTTTGTGACCTCGGTAAAACCGTGAAAGTAATCAAAATTCTTTTGAGGAAATAAAAGGGATTTTCATAAAACGATAATGGGCCTTTCTGAGGATTAAGCAGCGCTTTCCATAGGTTAGGTACATTAATAGGATTCCGAAAGGAACATATTAATTAGCTTTTGGAAAATTCACCTTGGAAAACTTAATTCGATTCTTATTTATGAAAAGTTAAAATTCATTAAACATAAAATAGAGTCTTAATCCCCCAAAATCCCAAGATACTCTCAACTCTGATTTTTTAGTGTCAAGTAAATTTTATTTTTATATTTATTCGTATTCTGTGCAACTTTAATTTGTGCTTTATTTTATAAAAATATTAAAAATCAATTGTGTGGATAATTAAATTTCAATATGCTGGTACTTTGAACACAGTCCCTGTGGAGAACGATAATCTTTTATATTACGCGACATAACCCGTACGCTTGCGGGCCCTATCAATTTTCCTACTTAGCTTGAGCGCAACCTGTTCTGTACCAATAAACACATAATTGCCTAGCATTTGTACGCTGGCTGCTCAGTGAAATTATAAATAATCATAAACTCTTAACTATTCAATGTTTTTAATCATTTTCTTACATAAATAAAGCACTTTTAAAATAAATAATTAAAATACAAATTATTAACAAATTATTAAATAATAAAGCCAAACTTAAACAATAATTAATGAATTATGTTAAATAAAAGAAGAAATAATTAAGTCTTTTCAAGACTTATCACTTGTCGGTCACTGATGGACATTGATTCCAATATTTCTATTGCTTCTTCCACAGTTTTGTTCATTAAAGAACGTTCTGCACAAGCATCTAACATCATTTTAAATTGAGGTAACAAACCATGGTAAACGATCCTTACCTTTTCAGCATCATTTAAGTTGTGGTTTGACATTTCCTCAAGATTTCCTTGAATCGTTCCCATGTTTCTCCTAATGACTCATCATTGTTTTGTGAAAAAGAATGTATGGCTGTCATGGCTTCAAAATATTTTGAAGGAGAATAAAATCTTTCCAAAAATTTTCTCTCGACATCGGACCAGTTTACAAAACTACCAGGTGGACAAGATTTAAACCATTCTTTAGCTTTCCTAATCAAAGAAAAAGGAAATAATCTCATGTAAACTGATTCTTCTTGATTGGGTTCAAAACCAATTGTGCTGCATAACTCATAAAAAATAGTTAAGTGTTCATAAGGTTCCTCATTATTTAAACCAACAAATTGATTATTTTGAATAATGTTTAAAGTAGTTGGTTTAATTTCTACAGCAGCAATAGGTCCTTGATACATCCCTGAAACACGAGGTGATCCATTAATAGCAGCAAACTGTCCCAATGTTCTTCTTTCAGCAGCCATATTAGAATTTTCAAAATTTTTAGATTTTTCAAAAGAAGATGAAGTTGAAGAAGAAGTTTTTGTTTTTTTAGATTTTAATGCTTTAAGTTTCTTTACAAACTTCTTAATCTCAGAATCAAAGAACACCTTTCCTGCAGAAGATCGAGTTTGCATAAACACACTAAATAAAGAAAGGTTAGTAAAATAATGTTAAAATGAATGAATAAATACATAAATTGAAAATTTTTACTAAGGTAAAATATTTTTACCACTGTAATTAAAAATTTAATGTTTTACTGAATCAATTCAATCCCCGGCGACAGCACCAGAAAACTTGTTAAACCCAATTATAATGTTGCAGAAAACTTGTTAACTTTGTTTGACTGTTGGGTCTTTTAATTGGCAAGCACACCAATCGTTTGTAGTTTTCAAAATTTAGATATCGTTCCACTGGGATTGAAAGTCCAATAATTACCGTAATTTTCTAGTTACTATGGTAAATTTATCGAAACCTATTCACAAAAGAATAATTTATATATAATTTATACAATATTTATAAGATTACATAGCTGAATTGTTCATGTGGTAAAAAGAAAATAATGATCTATCTAAAAAGTTGAGTTACAATTTAGAATAACTAAGATACTTGAGAATAAAACACAGATAAACAAATTATGTTGGAATTTGGATCCCTAATCTAAAATAACAATGGAGGAACTTAAGACATGCATATTTAATCATCAAGTTCATATTATTGCAGCTTAAAATCATTATAACCGATCCCTCCTGATATAAATTCTAAGTATTCACCGTAAAGTCCGATCCCTCGTGAGCTTTCTCAGTAAAAACTTGCATTAAGTCTTGGCCGTATGGCAACAATAATCTCCAATTCTATCCCTAGTAATTGGCATATTAAGGGTATTCCAACTTTTACTTTTGTTAAATCAAGTTTTAATAAGGCATGAATAATCATTCTCCCATTTGACATTCACACTAATAAAACAAGTTTCAATACGCATAAAAATCATTCTCCCGTTTGACATTCATACTAATATAATAAAAGATTGAAATACTAACATGCACTTGAATCATAAACATGCAAAGATCAAATTCACAACATCATAATCAATAGACTAGTTTACCAATTCCAACATAAACAAATTAGTTACACATGTTGAAAGTAAAAACAAAACTTACAATGATTGACATTACTAAAGTAATGGAAACTTCACGGTACAACGATCACAATACTATGGAACACTCTCAAGTATCTAGAAAAACTATTCTAGAACTACAAACTCACAAAAGAATCACTTAAACACGAGTGTATAAGAGAAGAAGAGAACTTAGAATGTGAGATAGGATGATTAGAAGTGTGGAGAATGGCCCTATTAATAGGGCTGAGGAAGGGTGCTGACGCTACGCGCCAGCCTGATGCTACGCGTCAGGTCCCTGACTTAGCCTCCATTAATCAGCTCAAAGTGGCCATTATTGTATAATTATTTTAATTAATCATGCCCAGACAGATATGCCTTGTCCCCTAATTTGGCTTGGACACTTGTGGGTAGTGGAGGGGTTATTGGCTGAGTGCTTGACCACTTGTAAGTGGTGTCCACGTAGCTCCTGACGCTACGCGTAGCGTCAGCATCAGAAGTTCCACGCTATGCGTGGTGTTGATGCTACACATCAGCTCTCCAGTTCTTCAATTTTTCTCTTTAAATTCTTCATATTTTTACTGCAAAACTAGAGAAAATTGATCAAGGGCAGATTATTTCCAACAACATCCATTTATTGAATTTAAAACCTAAATTTCTAAAAAATTTACTAAATTCTTATTCTTTTTACAAAATTTTTATTAAAGATTTTATTGTAAATTTGAGGACTAACAACACCCACTTAAGCAAAAGCCACACAGAACCTTACAGGTACTATCTCACTCAAGCGAGAAACCTACAGAAACAACAACTTAGGTATAGGAGTGGCTCGTTTAAGCGAAGATACTCTCACTCAAGCGAGAAATGCAAGTTTTCTTAGTTTTACCATCTTTAGGGTATCTACTCTTCTGTTGGGCTCTGGTTGGTTCCAAATCTTATAGGCAACATGTTTTTGCCATTTTAAATTTATTGACAAAGTTCATTCGCCAAAATTTCATCGTATGCACAAGATATGCATAAAGATGTATTTAAATCAAAAGTAACATAAACCAATGTGTAAAACCCATCAAATGGACATAAAACTTAGTGGAACCTATATGCACAAGTCGTAATTGAGGTATGTAACATCCCAAATTTTTATGAAGATGAGTAATGTAGTGATGAGAGGTATATTAAAGCCTTCATTTTATAGTTGAGGAATTAGGATTTAAAAGAGTGATTGATGAGTTGAAATAAGAATTTAGGAGTATGAATGGTATGAGCAAGTTTCATATGCCTCATGTGATGTGTAAGATGTGTTGAAGTTGAACAAATTGGATTGGTATGAGTTTTGGTGTGTCATATTATTAAATCCTCATGTTTCTGTACTAGAACTGGTATTCTCGCTCAGGCAAGATGGATTCTCGCTCAAGCGAGAATCCCCTGGACCAGAATTATAGTTTCTGGCTCCATCTCGCTCAGGTGAGATGGCGTTCCACTCAAGCGAGATGCGTGCAAATGATGTTGGTGAAGACACTAGACGGTTCGCGCTCAAGCAGGTGTGGCCGCGCTCAAGCGAGAGAAAGAGAGAGGAAATGGGTTCTGAGTGTTTTTCGCTCAAGCGAGCTTGGGACGCTTGAGCGAGTGAAGGGAGTCTGATGCTGGGACTCTAGGCGAAATTCACTAAGAGCAAAATAATAATAATAATAATAATAATTTTAGCAAATGATTCATATGCCTTGGTGGAAAATGGGTCCGGTTCTCTATCTCTTGTCCACGTTAGATGTGGGTAATGATTGCTGAGAGAATTAGCATTAAATGCTAAAGGACTTGCATTAAATGAAGAAGTGATGGTTGTTTGAGGAGCTGTGGCAGAGCAGCGTGATGATGGGGCTGAGTGGGAAAGTGAGATGATGGAGGTGTGTTGATAAGGCTTCAGCTTTGGTTTTCCTCCTCACTCTCTTCATTTCCTCGTTGGTGCATGTTCTGATGAGAGAAGTGCTTCTCCTTCTCTCTAGAACTCTTTGAAGCCTTGCTCCCTTTTCTCCTTGGTGCTTTCTCTTCGTCTTCCTCTTCTTTTCCCTTCATACGATGGGCTGTTGGAGCCTCGGTGTGTGAAGCCTGTAGCAGTTTGTTGTTGCCTCGGTTGTGGAAAATGGTCCACTGTTATTGAGGTTGTGCTGTCGTGAGGAAGAAGGCGTGGATGGTGCATGCATGGAAGCTTGGTTGTCCTTCATGGTGGTGAGGACGGTGCTGTTGGAAGTATGGAACAACTTTGTGTTGTGCTTGGGAGCTTCTCCACTGATTTGGTGGCTTTAAGCCTTGTGTGGAGATTGTGTTGGTTCTCCATGGCTGTGAACGTGTGCTAGGATGACTGGGAGCCATGTTGGCTCTTCCCACAATTTGAATGCCGACCAGAGTGCTGCTGTGGCTGGGCCGAGTGACCCATGTGACTTCTGGAACATCATTCCAGGTAAGGGGGCTTTGCATCTTAAATGCATGGTTTATGGACGGGTTTCTGGGTGAAATTCTTATACTGTGATGTGTGATATTTGATATGTTGCTTGTTGATTTTCGAGTGATTAGTAGCCCGGATATGCATGATGGATATGCTTGGTTTGATGCTATTGTTTCCGTCCATGAAATACATGAAAATATACTTGATGATGTTTTAATATATGTATGAGATGCATGATGTATGAATTTATGAATGCTGAGTGCATGGTGTGGTCCTCTATTAGTCCCTGTGTATAATTGTACATTTGAATGTATGTGATGCTTGTTGATGCATATGCTTATGATGAATGAATGAATGGGGACTGTGATGATGAATGCCGAGTAGGCTTTATATACATAAAAGCATGAGAGCTTATGGTAAAGGATACATCCGAGTGATAGAGGACAATCTGAGTGGAATTATATATAAAATGGTGTGAGGCTTAGAAATGCTAAGGCTAAATGGATCCCATGAATGTGAGGCTCGTGGATGATAATAATCCAAGTGAATGGCATAGTAATTGCTGAGTGGATGTGATGTGAGCCGAGTCATCTGATTGTTGTGGAATTGCCGAGTGCATTTTAATGTTGAACGCTATTACCGAGTGGGCAATCGAATGAATATGAGTTGAATGTATATGCATACGTGTTGAGTATATCACCTTGCGGGGTGCCACGAAGGGTATAATCCCGAGTGAAGAGGACATGGTCCTAATGTTGAATATGATGAAAGACCTCGAGTTGGACTCGGGGTAGTGCCTGGGGCACTAAGCGTGAAATGAGATGCTTGATGAAATGCCGAGTGCATTGGCGTTAGATGCCGAGTGAATAAAACCGTATGCATCCGATTCGACACTGGAATGTGTTGGACTTCTATTACCGATCGGCAATCAGATGACAACATATGAATATGACTAAGTCCTGGAGCTGGGCTCAGGCACACTCCTTGAGCAAGGCTCGGAGTTGAGTGAAATCTGAGTGGATTATTATACTTGTTACTGAGTAAGTTGAGCGTATGACCGAGTGAAATGGGTGAATTCCCGATCGGAAGATGATTGTGATTGTTCATATTGAATGACAGTGTTTGATGTGTTGATTGATGTTATATGTTATTGCATGTTGAGGATTCTATGATTAATCCGAGCCAATATCTGTCATTTAATATGTAAAGCTCACCCCTACACCATTTTTCAGTGTATGCAGGTCGGTTTAGAATGATGTGATGGCCTTAAACCCGAGTGTTGGGTGTTTATGATGAGGCTGTGTACATAGTGTAGTGTACCGAGTGTATATATGGTTGTATTTAAGGCCTTGGCCGGCCCTTAATAACAATGTTGTATAATGAATACAAATATATATATATATTGAATCTGAGTTATTAGAATCCGAGTGTATGCCTATACTATATATGTGTTTTACATGGGCTGTATGTATTGGAGATGGCTAGGACTTGATGTTGAATGAATAATGATAAGATAATTGAATAATCTGAGTGCATGTTTATATATACATGGATTACTTTGATATCATGTACTTGTATCGGATGATAGGAGTTGGTGAATGAATAATATAAAGACAATGAGTATCCGAGTGTGTCATATGTACATGAGTGTGATGATATGGGTGACTTCCACTGTTTTGACTGAAAAGTGTTGTTAAATTACTTGGTGAAGTATTGATGGTTAGGATGATACCAAGTCTATGAATTCTGATTAGAATATTATGGTGAGAATCCATTCCGAGTGAAATATAAGTGGCTTAGATGCTTTTCCGAGTGGGTCTTATGTATATGACTCCACATCCGAGTATGACTCATGTGTGAGCCTTTTTCTGAGTGGTGGTAGCTCTAGTGGATTCTGCGTGAAAGATATTATTTATACATCAAATGAAAGGTGGGTATCTGTCCCGATTGAACAACATAATATGAATTCCGAGTGAATAAATGGATATATATATATATATATATATAAGTGTTTATGTTGATTTGATGCTTCTTACTGACTGAAATGTGTTGTTGAATGATGTGAGAAGTCTTGATGGATGAAATAGTGTTAAGTTAATGATTCCGGGTGAGGCTGTGGTGTTTGGCCTCCTTTTTCTGAGTGATCATAGACCTAAACATTACCGAGTGAAAATATGGGTAAACCCCGAGTCGGGATGAGTTTATATATTCCCGATTGGGAATCCTTGTGTGTGTCACTTTTGTGGTGAGAAGTTGTTATGATGGATTAGATTGAATATATTCTAAGTGTATGAGTTATTCATGTATTCCGAGTGAACATGGGTACCTATTCCGAGTGAATAAGATAATATGCATTCTGAGTGTCTAAGTATGGAATGAGTCCGAGTGGGACTTGACTTAATGGTTTTCCCTGAGTGGTTAAGCGTTTCATCAGTCTGAGTGACTTACTTGGTGAATAAATACCGAGTGGAGTACGGTTGTGGAGACCCCTTTTGAGTGAAGGATGGTTTGAGTATTCTTCGAATGAGAAATGATGAATATGCCGAGTGGCGTTTGATTGGGTGATATCCCGAGTGAGGGAAGTTATTGATGCCGAGTGGGATTATTATTACTTTCCGAGTAGTTTATTGTGAGGCCTCTGCAGATAAAAATTTAGTGACTAAGTTATGGGCTTCCGAGGGAGGCAAGTGTTGGGGTTGTTCCCGAGTGAATGGAACCCTTTAATACCGAGTGGACTAAGTCAAACCTCGAGTGATGGGATTGCCGAGTGTAACTTCTCGCTTTAGCGAATGAAGGATTCGCTCCAGCGAGTGTATGTTGTTGGAAGGCTTTCAGGTAGTTTCACCTAAGCGACTAAGTGCTCGCCCGAGCGGGTTGAGCTGTCTCGCCCAAGCAGAGTCGGATCCCGCTTGAGCGAGTGGGTGCTGCTGTGTGGGTTTCGCTTGAGCGCTGTTGCCCTTCCGCTGGCCTGTTCCGATCGGATTTTCTTTCTTCTGCCTTCCATTCCCTTATTATTTTTAATTGGACCCGGTTCTTCATGGTCTATGGACCTGGCTCATATATCTTCATATATGAGAGTGGCTTTTTATAGATCCAGGTATTTTTCTAAATTGGGAAAAATTTTCACTGTTTCAGGTTTATTTACTTTATAAAATTAAGGGTGGTACAAGGTAGGGAACCTATCGGTCCCTTCTAGGAGTCCTAAAACCCACTGGATCACAAAGTCACCTCTCCAGTTCCTAATTTCCACATAACTCCACCTATTTCCATTAATATGCATAATGTCATCTTTCACTCGTCATTCCTCACATTCATCCATATTCACACTTAACATACAACACATGATACAATACCTACTCATTTCAATTCACCCATTAAATGGCTCTATGCCATAATGACATATAATATTATAACACCCTACACATGGCTAATATATCCAAACCATAATCTCAACATAAATACTATTTCATCATTATTATCCCATCACGTGTGCAAGCATCAAACATACATAAGCTAATATTTAAATCAATCTACTAAACTATTACACAATTCACAATTCCACAGCTTTCTTGGCACTAGCTCCTCACTTGGCGCTTTCGTTCGGGGCATCTATACCTTCCCTATCACTTGTTACTAAAAGAGAAGAAAGCCACAACAAGGGTGAGTGTTTGGAAACAAAAATCATAGTTAATGTAAAACTATAAACACAATGCAAAAAGTGACAATTTTAACACTCCAACACTATTATAACAAACCACCTTTAATAATATGTTCTCAAACGCTTTACTAACTGCTAGTGCATGCATTGTCATAATCATATTATGAAACATCACCGACTTTTAACATTTAATATTCAACATTACGCCTAGTATCCGGATACTAAAAGGATCGGTCTTCAGCTAGGGGTCCTACTTGACACCCCATGAACCCGACTTGGTGCATTGAGCCCGACTTGGCTCTCACCTTAACCACTACGTCCTACTTGACCACTGGGTCTTACTTGACCATTGGGTAGGCAACTAGATCTCAAATGACCATGGAAGCCAAAAACGAGGGGTAAAACTTACCGTCGGCCATCCTACATCACATATATTCACATCGCCTCAATATATTAAATCATCATTATTCATCAAGTTCACCAAATAAGGTTCAATCGCCAACATATATAACATCCCAGATTTTAACGAAAATAAAATCGTTAGATACTTATGATTGATTAATTATGGTCCAATAATTATGGGAAATTTTATTAAACATTAGAGGTAAATTATCAGTAAATTGAGAATTACCGAAATCGGGTGATTTAACAGATGATGTGGGACCCACTTGGACAAATTAAATATTTGATGGGTCTAGAATGTTCAGAAAATTATTGTGATTAGGATGATGTAGTTGAAATAATTTTTGGTATTGAGGGAATAATTATTTTGACTCGACATATGTAATTAAACGGCAAAAATACGAACCAAATAGAATTAAAAAGAAAATGAAAACTCCCTTTTCTTCTCCTCACCCAGCCGTCCACTTCCTCTTTCTCTCCCATGTTGCTTTTCATGCTATTACCCAATGGATATAGGGTTCTATGATCCAATGGACAAATGACCATGATGCATTATGTTACCCATTGGACAATGTCCAATTTTTATACAAATTCTCTCTCTCTTTCTCTCATTTTTGGTGACCTCTTTCCCTCTCACCATTCTCTATTCTTTTTTTTCTTCTTCTTCTATTCTCATCCACCAACCATCCACCTCCATGCTTCTTCTTTCTCTTGCCAAAAATAAAAACTAAACTTGGAAATGTGAAGCATTTGTGGAGCATGGAAGCTTGCATCAACCATCTTCCCTCTTCTTCTTCTTCATTTTCGTTTTGATGGGGCTTAGACTTGAGGTAAAGATTTCTTACCTCCACCTTATCTCATTTGTGGTTTTATGATGTTAGATTTGAAATGGTTATATTAAAAACTATAGGTATTGAGGAAAATGTGAAACCCTAGGCTTGAATGGTTTAAGACATGGTTCTTGAAATGGTCTTATATTAGAAATGGATATGGGTTAATGGACTTATGATGAATCAATAGTGATGGTGAGTATTAATTATTGTTAGGTGATTTGTGTGAAAAACCCTAAGTGTTGATGATTTGGGGGTTTTAGCCATGTTGATGATTTTGATGATTATGAATGCCTTAGAATGATGTATATGAGGGGAATGAATTTTTAGAAGCATTGAGATTGATTAATGAGATTGGTAAAATCTTGAACTAAGTTTATGAGGTTGTGTATGGTGATACATGCATGTAGGTAAGTATAATGATTTGAAGAGTTGGGTTGAGAGTGAATATGAGATGTGGTTATTATGATAATAATAGTTAAAAACCATTGGTAAGGGATACTTGAGTAGATGAGTAGTTAGATCATGATGAATATCTCAAGAGTTTGCTGATTGGTGATGGTCTTAGATGGAGTCAAGAGGCTTATAATGGATTTGAATGAATTTTGATAAGGATTGGATGCATTGTGGATAAAGGATGTGATCTTGTTATTATTGGGTATGGTTATCCCTTTTGAGACCTAGAGAGTCTTGGTTTTGGGAAAGGAATTCCCGAAGCCTAATATAAGCGTGTGAATTGGGGTTTAGACAAGTCTAGGACTTGATAATGAGTTTTAAGAGATGATGCCTTATGATGGCTTATTAATGGCATGTATATATGTGTTTGTTTATAGGATTATATTCTGGACGATGATGCGGAATGATCGAGGCAATTACGTTGCAGTTCTTCTCTTAAGGTAGAAGATGAGTTTACATTTCAAATTGCATGAGTGAATAATTGTTAATTATGTATATGTAGGAACTCATGCAATGCCTTGCCATGAATGTGTTAAATGTTTGAATTGATGATGTGATGAATGATGGCTTGGCTTATGTTGAATGTTATGAATATATATATATATATATAAATATATATATGATAAGTGTTGGGATGTCCCTTTGTTGGACATGAATTATTGGTGATGAACATCTATGAATAGATAACTCACTTGAGGTGTGAAATAGCGTTTATGATAATTATGCACAATGATATGTGTGGCTATGATAAAAATTTGTGTTAAAATCCCCCTTATGTAGTTAAATGAATTAGAATTGAAAATAGAGAGGTATGGCTTTTTGGGTTAGGCTTAAGGGCATGATTTCATCTAGGTATGATGTTGGATTAGGCCAATTTTTACAAAAGCTAGATGGTGCCATGAGATAATGAGTAAAAAACCTGATTTTGAGCGTATGATGGTAATCTCGCTTGAGCGAGATGGATTCTCGCTCAAGCGAGAGTCCCCTGTATCAGTGGAGTGGCCTCTGGCCTAATTTTGCTCAGGCGAACATGAGTCTCGCTCAAGCGAGACGCGTACAAAATAGAAGGGTGAGCTACTGGATGAATCTCGCTCAAGCGGGTGTGGCCGTGCTTGAGCGAGCGAGATGGAAAATGGTTCTGGTGGGATCTCCCTTAAGTGAGTGGTGAGGTGTATTGGGTCTCACTCAAGCGAGTGAGTATGGAATTAGATACTGGACATTTTCCGCCCGAGCGAGAATGAGGGTGAGAGGAGCCTCGCTCCAGCGAGCGAGCGTAGAAATGACACTGGAGGAATCTCGCCCAAGCGAGAGTGGCCCGCTCAAGCGAGATCGGGGCCTGACGCTTAAAAACTCCTTCGCTTAAGGGAAATTGGAGGCGCTCAAGCGATCCACCTCAATCTCACTCAAGCGAGTATGGGTCTCGCTTAAGCGAGTTTCCCAGTGTGAGATTTTATGTTATTTTCTTAACTTAGCTAATGTTTAACCCCATTTCTTTACATTGTGAGATAATTGAGGAAATGTGTATGGGGTATTCAATGATCTTTTATGTGTGGTTTAAAATTGTATTGATGAGTTGTTGCATTGCCACACTAGTTATGAAACAATGGTAATGATAAATAAAATGAAAATCCACTAAATGTTTATGTGGTGGTATTGATGAAAGATTAATAAATGTTAATGATGATTTGTGATGTTTGTGACGCCTTGCATGTATAATAAATGATATAATGAGATGAGAATGCCATATATAAAACTTGAAAACAATGACTAAAACCAACAATGATAAAATCCACTAAGGTGTGTATGGTGGTGTTGGTGATTATGATGATGATGATGATTGATGAGTGGCATTTAGGATGCACAGTGTGAGAAATGCATTTGATTTGTATTGTATTGCATCCATGGCATATCATACGCTGCTGATGTTGGAATATTAGGGGATTCCCCCAGTTGGCCCAGTAGGAGGGCAGCTCAGTGCACGAGTATTCTTGTTGTTTCCCCTGTGACTCGGTGTGTAAGTCACGAAGCTGCCCATGCTGAGTTACGGGGAGCTGCATGTGGTTGACCCTTGTGGGGGTGGCTCTTGAGGAGTAGGTGTCCTCGTCGGTCTTATGGATCATAACTGCCATGTTATGAATCATGTTGGCCCGCAACACCTTATATTGTTGATTATGTTGTTTACCACAGTCATGGTGAAAATGACCGATGTTGCAAATTGGGCGATGTGGTTTGGTACCAATAAAAATTGGTGATTATGCATGCATTATGATATATGTGTACACATTATACTACTATAGTAGGGGCATGGTATATGATCATGCTTGACCCATAATTTGGTGTTTATTCCCACAGTTGGATCCACATTTGTTGTCTATTCCATTGTGTATATGCATTAGCCATAAGAGAATTTGCATATAGCATGGAGATATGCCAGAAGATGATGATAATTGATGATGATTGAGATTGTGGTATGATGTTGATGAGATGGGTAATTGAATATCTAAAGACCACATAAAATCAATAAATGATATAATTACCATGAAATAATATTGAATATGACAATGTGTATGTTATGGCCCTATGTGATGAAGGGCATAATTAATTATGATTGATAATAATGATGTTAGCCCATGGTGGCTTTGAGAAAAAACCTGAATGGTCAATGCTGATGATGTTAGCCCATTGTGCGTTGGAATAGATGTGTATGTGCTTGCTTTGCTATGACTTGATTAAAGAATATAAAATGTGTATATGTTGTTGAAGTAATAATTTGTGATGATCATTGATGTGTTTAGCAAAGCATACATGATGTTGATATGCATATGCACATAATTTCAATTGTATTCATATCGTCATTTGAAATGTATAACTCACTCTCCCATGTGGTCTACTTTTTAGTATTGATGCAGGAATATCATGGGACGAGGATGTTAATAATGTAAAGTTTTTGGGAAGGTAAATAGTGGTAACGGAATGCCTTGGCCGGCAGTGTTTGTAATTTAATAAGTTGTGTATAAAATGGATATTGTGATATTGTTACTTACTGATATTGATAGATGAATTATGAATTATATGTATATATGGGTGATGTATTAATATTTAGGATAGTGAATTTCTACCCATCTGATGAATATAAAATGATGATTAAGTAATCCTCTTAGGCATGAATAAGTAAAGGACGTACATGATTTGAAGGTTGAATTAGATATGGTCAATTATGGAATATGAATATTAGAGATATATGATGTATGACCATATAGATATGTATGTGTATATATCTTAGGCTTTGTATGTTCATGAAATTAAGTGAAAAGATGATGGTTGTCTATTAGGCTTAAGATATATCGTTGCATGCCTTGTTCAGCCTTTTCTCATATCCTTATATATAGGACTAGGCGTATGCCCTGTATACAAATTCTTCTTCCGATGTAAACTTTGTTATTTTGCATACCATTATGGGCAAACTATTTAACGATCCAGTTATAGATAATCAAATCTCACCCTTTGGTTTTCTAAGGTTCGAGTCTTGATGTAGTCATGGTGGTGTTTTGAAATTATTTCGAACGTGAAAAATTTACTCGTATCTTTATCATTTAATTATCTAGATTACATCGGAATTCAAGTCTGAAAAATCTAGGGTGTTACAACCTAGTATCAGAGTGTATTTTGCTCTGAATTGATATTGCTAATTGATGTCAGAGCGTGTTTTGCTCCATATTGAGAGTATCAATTATTGATAGAGTAAGGTTATTCTTCATGAATTGGTATTATGGATGATTGGAGCACAATTGCTCAATAGTGAGACATTTATGGTGATCTTTGGAGAGGGATGCTCATTGTTGGAAAACGGTTGTTCTGCATAGACTTAAGAGTGAAAATTATCTAGAGGATGATGATATGTTAAAGTGTTAATTTCCCTATATGGATTATGAATGACTAGTTGTCTAAGAGTTGTGGATTGACTATCAGGGCATTGTTTTCTCAATGGTGATTTCTTATGAACCATTAGTGTTGGATTGAGAATATAGCTCATTGAGGATTCTTATGAATTTTTATTCATGAGTTATAATTGTTGTTTATAGGAGTATGATTATTGTCATTGAGATTATGTGATGCACAAAGGGAGCGTAGTTGCTTATTATTGGTTATGGTTAATTCATGGGGATCGAATGTATATGAATAATTTCCTCAATGTGATTGATATGGTTGTTTGTGTAAGTCCGGCCAAGTTCCTTACACTATTTCCTTCTAATAATGAATACATTGATATTATGCATTTGAATATTGATATATTGTATAACACCCCTAATTTTTTGTACTCGAATCCCGATGTAATCATCATAATTAATAAAAATACGAATAAATTTTTCACGTTTTATTTCCAAGACTCCACCATGATCACATCAAGACCGAATCACGGAAAACCAAAGAGTGAGATCAAGTAACATATAACTGGATCGAGAAATAGTTTTCCCATTCGGTATACAAAATAACAGAGTTTACAGCGGAAGAAGAATGTGTATACCGGGCATACGCCTAGTCCCATATATGAAGATATGAGAAAAGGCTCAGCAAGCATGCAATGGCATATGGAAAGCCTAATATACAACCATCATCATTTTACATAATCACATAAGCATTGAATGCCTAAGATATAAGTATATACATATCTATATGGTTATGCAACATACATCTCCAATATCCATATTCCTAATCGACCGTAACCGGTCCAACCTCATTTTATATATCATCATCATAATTAGTACATCATCCAAGTGTATATTTATATTCACAGTTCATCCATCAAAATCAATAATTAACAACATTTTACTATTCATCATATACATAACACGTTAAATTACAATGCTGCCGGCCAAGGCATTCCTCTACAACTATTTACCTTCCCAAAAGCTTTACTTCATAAACGTCCTCATCCCATGGTTTTCCTGCATCAATACTAAAAAGTAGACCACATGGGAGAGTGAGTTATACATTTCAAATGACGATATGAATACAATTGAAATTATGTGCATATGCATATCAACATCATGTATGCTTTGCTAAACACATCAAAAATCATCATAATTTATTAATTCAACAATATATACTTATTTCATACTTATTCATCAAATCATAGCAAAGCAAGCATATACACATCTATCACACTGCCACAATGGGCCAACATATATCTATCTCATCGCCACAATGGGCCAACACATCAATATAGACCATTCTGGTCTTTCATCAAAGCCACCATGGGCTAACATCATCATTATCAACCATCAACAAATACGCCCTTCATTACATTGGGCCATATCATACATATCGTCGTATTCAAGATCATTTCGTATATTCATATCATTAATTACTTTTATGTGGTCTTTTGGTATATTAATTCCTCATCTCATCAACACCATACCATCAACTCAATCATCATCAATCATCATCATATTTTGGCATATCTCCATGCTATATGCAAATGCTCTTATGGCTAATGCATATGCACAATGGAATAGACAACAAATGCGGATCCGACTGTGGGAATAAACACCAAGTTGTGGGTTCAAGCATGATCACATACCATGCCCCTACTACAGTAGTAAAATGTGTACACATATATCATAATGCATGCATATTCACCATATTTTTACTGGTACCAAACCGCATCGCCCATCATGCAACACCTGGTCATTTTCACCATGACCGTGGTATACAACATATTCAACATATGGTGTTGCAGGCCAACCATGATTCTCAACATGGCAGCTGTGATCCAAAGGACCACCGGGGACACCTGCTCCTCAAGAGCCACCCCCCACAAGGGTCAACCACATGCAGCTCCCCGTAGCTCAGCATGGGCAGCTTCGTGACTTACACACCGAGTCACAGGGGAAACAACAGAAATACTCGTGCACTGAGCCGCCCTCCCACTGGGCCAACCGGGGGAATCCCCTAATATTCCAACACCGGAAGCTATGATATGCCATGGATGCAATGCAATGCAAATCAAATGCATTCTCACTCTATGCATCCTAAATGCCACTCATCAGACATCATCATCATGATCACCAACACCACCATACACCTTAGTGGATTTCAACATTGTTGGTTTCTTAGTCATTGTTTTCAAGTTTTAATGTGGCATTTTCATCTCAACATATTTCCCAAATATTTCACATCATACACGCAATTCAATACTTGCAATTAACCATAATGGCATCACAATAACACACAATATTCATCAATATTATCACACTTTCATTTAGTGGATTTTCATCTCATGATTCATTACCATTGTCTCATGTATACTTTTATATTTGTGTGGCATTCATAACATTTTCAATTTCATATTTCATACGACACATACAAGACCATGCTTGTATCACACAAAATGGCACACAACAATTCATCAATATAAATATACACCTCTTTGTGCAAGAGAGTGCTCAACATCATCATCTATCATTATTTAATGTCCTTTAATTATCCCTCCTTTAATTTCAAATTCACTCTAGGATATATCTCATAATCCTGCCATCATAATCTCATTATCGCCCTTTCATTATTCTATTTCAGGTGGCAAATACATCACAATTCATGATTCTATCTCAGGTGGTAAATACATCAGAATTAATTAGTCCCCATGTACCAATCAACCTCAATCACCACCATGTTATATCGTCATCACATTATCCCTCATACATCCCTATAATCATCTCATGTCTATCTCATAATACCAAGAAGGGGGTCTAACATAAGCCTGCCACAATTAAAATTGAGTAAATTCCATTCTGGTGGAAACTCGCTCAAGCGAGATTCACCTCCGCTTAAGCATTAGACCCGATTCCTTAAGCGAGATTCAACTTGCACAATTCATTTTCAACAGCTTCATCTTTTATATCTATTCAGAAACAATGTTTCTTGTCTGAGGGTGCTTCATTGCTTCAAAAACATCAAAATTCACTTCATCATCATGCACTCTTACTTTTAACTTCCCATCATCCACATCAATAATGATTTTGGTAGACTACATAAACGGTCTCCCTAGGATCAATGGTACTTCAGAATCCTTTTCTATATCCATCACCACAAAATCCATCGAGAACACAAATTTATCAACCCAAACCAAAATATCCTCAGCTACCCCATAAGGAAATTTCTCTGATCTATCTACTAGCTGTAAGGTCATCCTCGTAGAACTAACCTCCAAGTCTCCAATTCTCTTGAGCATAGACAACAACATCAAATTAATGCTAGCTCTTAGCTCTAGAAAAGCTTTTCCTACTGGTAAAATGCCAATGGTAACTGGGTTGTGAAACTACCTAGGTCCTTGGTCTTCAATGGTAGTGCTTTTTGAATGATAGCACTACATATCCTACTTCCAGCTCCACAATTTCTTCTGAAAATCTCTTCTTTGTCAGTAACTCCTTTACAAATTTAGCATAGGTGGGCATTTGCTCCATAGCTTCTAGAAAAGGATTAGTCTGTAGCCTTTTGAAGATATCTATAAATCTAGCAAACAGCCTCTTTTTGTCTTGCTTTGAAGGATTCTCTGGATATAGGAGATTTTTCAGCTATGGAATATGACTCTCACTCTTTTCTCTCTATTTTTCACTCTCTTTTGTTTTCTTTTTTCTAATTCTTTATTCACAACCTCTCTATTTACATCCTCTCTTTTATTTTTATCTTTCTCACTCACACATTCTTTCTCTTTTTGTTTATTTTCTCTCAATACTTATTCTTTAACTTTCTCATTCTCACCAACCTCTCTACCTATCACTTTACCGCTCCTTGTAGTAATTAACTTACAATGCTCCTTAGGATGAGGATGAGTATTGGTGGAGAAAGGACCTCCCTATTGATTTGACAGCTGTTGTACCAATTGTCTAACCTAGGTTTCTAAGTTTCTAATTAATGCTTCAGTGGTTTTTTGGTTGGTTAGGAAAGCTTGCATGAACTTTTCTAGAGTCTCCTGCAATTTAGAAGTCTTTTTAGGCAAGGAAGGGTAATGTTGTTGATATGGCGGTTGTCTGTTAGAAGGTCCTGCCTCCTTCCTCTATCCAGAATTTGAGTTCTAATTGTTTCTTCAACCCTATGAAAAATTGTTAGGATAATTACTAGAATTGAAATTACCTTGTCACCCTGGGTTGTTCATATAATGAATAGACTCTTCTTGCTGATCTCTTCGGTATGAGCATTAGCTATTTGAATGATTGCCTCCACAAAAATCACATTTTGATTGTTGTTAATGATTCATGGTAGGTGCCACAGAAGAATGTACTGCATGTAATTATTGTGAGAACTTCACCATTTGTTGGGTCAATGCTTCTATCTGCTGGGTTAGAATGTTGTTCTGAGCTAGTATAGCATCAGTAGTATTCAAATCTAACATAACTCTTCTAGTCACTTATTGCCTATCATGTTGAGCTTGATGGTCTGTAGAAGATAGGACATCAATGATTCTTGTTGCTTGTTCCACATCTACAGTCATCATTGTACCTCTGACAGCAGCATCCAGAATTATTTTAGTGTCGAATCTCAGACCAATATAGAAGATATTAAGCTGTTCAATATCTTTGAATCCATGATTCAGATATTTCCTCAACAGGGATTTAAATCTTTCCCAGGCCTCACAAAATTGTTCATCAGGGATTTGCTTGAAGGTGGAGATATCAGATTTTACTTTAATGAAATGAGAAGGCCGAAAGAACCTTTGAAGAAAATTTTCCTCCACTATGCTCCAGTTATGCAAACTCTAATTAGGATGGGATTAAAACCACTCTTTAGCTTGTCCTTTTAAAGAAAAGGGAAATAATCTAAAATAAGCTGCTTCAATGCATCCTGTCCAAATCCCATCATTCCAACCAACTTATAAAATATAGTAAGATGAGTATAAGGATCTTTATTCATCATTACAGTAAATTAATGTGTACTTATAAGACTCAAGAATACTAGCTTCTTGTTAAGGTCCTTGTAATGGTTGGTATTGCAATGCTGGAGAAGTGTCTTGGGCCTTGCTGTATAGTATAGTCCCCAAGTGTTCTTCTAGGTGAAGGAATATTATTATTGTTGTTGTTGTTATTGTTTACCATATCTTCTACTTCAGGTTTTGTTACACTCTCAGGAATGTGTGTAGAAGAAGATTCACCTATGTGCGGTTGTTGCCTCTGCTTGTTTTTTCCCTTACCTTTTCTCAATGATCTTTCTATTTCAGGATCAAACTCAAAATGATCTTTAGATCCCTGGCTTCTCAAGTGCATAAAGTGAAAACTTACTATAAGCATACGTTAGCACACAAAAAGAACAAGTAACAGTAATAGATAACTATTCATAAAAATGTACTATTCAGAATGCCTTAGTAACTTTGAATCAAAATTAAAATTGCACCAATCCCCGACGGTGGCACCAAAAACTTGTTGAAAGTTTTAGAATGGTGTAAACTATTTTATGGCAAGTTCCACTGTTCAGTTATAGTATACGTTAAAATGGAGTGTCATTCCATAAGGATACGGAAATTAAAATGATTCAAGTTACCTTAGCAAGAAACAAGCATTAGTTGCATGATGTACTGGAAATAAAAATGGCTAAATGTAGCAAGCATAAATTAAACAAGCAATGAAAAGAGTTTAACTATCAATTGATAAAGACTGGGACTGGATTTCATCGATCTCGCTCTTCAATATGTTACATATACTTATATAAATGGTTTCCATAATATTGCTTTTTACGTCATAATCTTAAATCATTCGCATCGATTCCTCAACTACAAAATCTATAAGAATATTCTTAAATATGTTGATTCCTCAATCACATTAAGAATATTCCAGCATTAAAAGTGATTGTTTCAACGTTTGTTATGCCGACTATTATTCCTAATAATCTCTATAACAAGCATTCTATTTAGACCCACTGATAAGTGTCCAAATTGTATATATTTTTGATGTTATTTAGGCATTATATGAATGGAAAATCTGTTGTTTGGATTATTTTGCAAGTTAAACTTACGATAAATTGAAATCCAAGCGTTGCATATGAAAACATGTAAAATGGTACTTCCAAACTCCATTTTTGATTTAATTTCAGACTTAGGAGAAGAAGGAAAAGAAGAAGAAAAGACAAGAGAAAGGCTTCACTCAATTTCCCCAAGTCAAAAGTAAAAAAATACATAATTCGCTCAAGCGAGGCTTACATTAGCTTGAGCGAACCATTCATTGCAGCTAGATTTTCATCCGATTGAGCGAGAGTAGTAAGAACTGTAAAGAAGTATCAGATGTACATTTCGCTTGGGGTGAGAACCAATTCGCCCAACTGAAACTATAGGCCAGAATGAATTGAAGACAAAACTCGCTCAAGCGACTTACTACCACTTAAGTGAATTCTGTCCAGAGAGCAAAAGAAGGGTTTTCGCTTAAGCGTGACAACAAGGAATGGCAGCAAGTTTCAGGCAGAGAGCTTTCAATATTAATTCTCTTGAGCGAGATATATCCGCTCAAGCGAATTCCATCCAGAATCATTTTCTATGGCAATCGCTCAAGATAAACAAGAGAGGCAAGCGAAGCAAGAACATGGGAACAATTACATTCAAGATTCGCTTGAGTGAGATATTTCGCTTGAGCGAAAATACAACTAGGTGAAGCAGGACCAAGAAGTTTCTTCGAGTTGAAGCAAGCTTCTCGCTCAAGCGACACCTTAATTTGCTTAAGCGAGTTGACCAATATATAAGGAATTAGAAAAATATTCTAAGGGGGATGACATACAGAAGAAAAGACAATCTTTAAGCATTCCTTTTGTTTTAGTTCTCCTTTCCTTTCTTCTAGGGTTAGTTAGTGAACATGGCTACCATGTGTAGCTAATTTCTTTTCTTTGGGATTGGATGTAACCAAATCAAACCTGGCAAACACGTATTATAGATTTATATATTCGGTAACTTCATTCTATGATTCTTGGTTTTTTATTTCATGCTTATTGCTTGAAGCTATCTGATCAATCGTTTCTTGATTTTTAGTGTCCATTTGTTATTGGAAAATAGCTTTCGAAAACTAATCTAAGTGGAAAACTCGTAACGTTGATTATTAGGAATAATAATCAAGGAAACGAACGTCGATACAATCGTGTTTAATGCTGGAATGGATTCGAAAATGATCAAGGGATTGACATCTTTAGAACCATTCTTATGAATCTTGTAATTAAGGAATCCATATGAATGACTTTGATTGTGGCATAAGAAAAATAGTTTGAAAACCATTTACGTGAATATATTACTGTGTATCGAAGGGTGAGAAAGGTGAACTCCAATCCCAGCTTTTATAATCTGTTATTTCTTAATATTTTCTTTGTTACTGTTCAGGTGTACTTTTATTCATGTTTAGGAATTCAATGACTTATGAAAAAGATTTCTTCTTTCAATCGGAATACTTCAATATTAAGTTAACAATGATCTCCCAATGGAACGACATCTATTTTTATAAACATATACCACACGACAATTATCCACTTGCCACCATTGTCATTAAAATTGACAATCACTCAATTTGTCAACAAGTTTTTGGCGCCGCAGTCGGGGAATCGGTGTTTAGTCTGATTTTGAACTATTTCAGTGTGTGAATATAGTAGTTTTATGAATATTATTGTGTTTCTATAACTTTTTCTCTATTACCCTTGTTGTACTAGCTTTGCTTATGATATTAAGAAGCCAAGGATCTAAAGATCAGGCTGAGATAGATCCTGAAATTGAGAAATCTTTCAGGAAAATTAAAGGAAAAGAAAAGAAATAGCAACAACAAGAGAAAGGATAATCTTTTTCTTCTGCACCTCTCACATCACAATCATCTCCAAAATTTGAAGAGCAAAATATGGAGAGACAACAGAATAATCCACCACCACCAAGGTGTACATTGGGTGATTATGCAAATCAACAAGGGCCTAGATATTTTTCAAGTATTGCAATACCGTAAATGAGGGCCTTGGAAATGAAACCAGCATTCCTCAGTTTGATTAGTGCTCATTAGCTTACAAGAATGTCAAATGAAGATCCTTATGAGACGCCCCGAAAATACAGTGAAATTTTTTTTTTCACGATTTTAAGATCATTATTCAATGAAGAGAAAATAAGTGGTGAAGCTTTTAGTTCAACACCTGGATCTATGATAAACCGCTCCCATATATGAAGATATGAGAGGGTAAATAAAAGAAAGATTTTATAATGAATTGCCCAATTAAAAAAGTGGAAGAATTAATTTAATTGATTGTTATATGATTGAATTTAAGGGAAGGAATTTCATGGGGTTCCATGATTCATGATATATCCAATAATACTCTTAAAGTGTTGCACGTTATAGATAATATGTCTGACGAATCAAAATTTATTTGAGAGCAACAAATATGTGCATCAGGAGTACCACTCGCTCAAGCGAGAATCACATTCGCTTGAGCGAGCCAGCGTAGGCACGCTTGGGAGAATCAAAGAGAGACTAAGCGAGGAAAATTTTTAGCATCAGGGGCTCCTCTTGCTCGAGCGAGCCCCATCACGCTTGAGCGAAAATCAGAAATCCATCCTGGGCGAGCCAGTGAGACGCTTGAGCGAGAGAACAGATTTGGCACTGGGCCAATCTCGCTTGAGCAAATCCCGTCTCGCTTGAGCGAGATTGCTCCAGCAACCACAGTAGCTGACTGCCCAATTTTTGCTTGGGCGAGGCAAGACCCGCCTGGGTGAAAATTGTCCAGTGACACCCCCTTCTCTTCGCTTGAGCGACCACCAGATTAGGACCATTTCACCTGAGCGAAAATGGTCCAGTGACCAAACACTGATTCCCACCCATCCTTGCTTGGGTGAATTTCGCCCAGTGGCCACACCACCATTCTACTAGGATCTCGCTCGAGTGAGATTGCCACTCGCTTGAGCGAATTCTGCAGGACTTATGCAGAAACGTGGAATTCTCACAACTTAGCATATGAATTATCATTTCCTACCACTTTAACCTTTCTTAATACATTATTTTACTCCATTATGCATCTACAAATCCTACCAACTTCATAAAGAACTATAATTTAACAATTACTTCATTCAATGCACATCATTTGAACATATATTCTCATAAATTTCTTAAAATGCTACAGAACACCATACTCATCATTCATTCATAAGAATTAACAATATCCAACATCTTGGTTCATCTTCTTACATTATTTGGGTCATAATTGAAAATTGACCATACACATCAAGGCTCAATTTTCCTCCATGACCCTTAAAATCATTATTACTAATCTAGACATCAAAATAAGCATTCATATACATCACATGCTATACAAAAATCTAGATTTCTCCGGCCAAGGCACTTCCTATACCACTATTTACCTCCTCAACCAAAATGTACTTCAAAGTGTCTACTCTTCCCATGAGTGCCCTGCATCATAAGTCTAAAAATGGACAACATGGGAGAGTGAGTCATACATTCCAAAGGAATGAATATGAATACCATGTGATTATGTACATATGTATTAAAACATGTATACTTTTCATATATATATATATCATTTACCACACTCTTTATCATTCCAACATCTTCTTACATACATCACAAGAAACATTACAACTTTAACAAAGTATACAGCATATACATAATCAAATTTCACCACGAACCAGATATCACACACAACAATTATTTGCTATTCACATCTTTTATGTTGTCTTAGTATGTCATTACATCCTCCTCTCATTCATTATATCTTGTCACCTTTGGCATACTTCCTTGCTATATGCAACTGCTCTTAAGCTAATGCATATGCACAATGGAATATTTCAACAATTGCAGATCTGACTGTGGGATTACAAACACCAAATGTGGGATTTAAGTATGATCATCTAATCATACCCCTACTGCAGTAGTAAAATGTGTACACTTATTCTCAAATTTTGCATGCATTTCACCAATTGTTTTACTAGTACCAAACCGCATCGCCCATCTTGCAACACCTAGTCATTTTCACCATGACCACGGTATACAACATATCAACATATAGTGTTGCGGGCCAACCATGAGATATATCATGGCAGCTATGATCTTAAGGACCACCGGGGACACCTACTCATCAAGAGCCACCCCCCACAAGGGTCAACCATATGCGGCTCCCCGTAGCACAACATGGGCAGCTTCATGACTTACACACCGAGTCACAGGGGAAATATAAATTACTCGTGCACAGAGCCGCCCTCCCACTGGGCCAACTGGGGGAATCCCCTAATATTCCAACACCGGCAGCGTATGCAGTATGCAATGTGTAACATCCCCGTTTTAAAATTAAATGTTGAATGAAGAATAAACCATTAAGACTTGATTTCAACTAGAAATAACTGTTAATTGTATTTAACTAAGTAGATTTAAGCCACTAAAATATGAAAATGGTGATGGTCAGGGGATGGAGTGGAGTGCACGTGGCTGCTGCAGCACACACTCTCCCATCCCACTCTTCTCTTATTCATGCGCATGTACACACCTATATATATATATATATCGTGAGCCTGTAGTGAGGAACGCACTTACTCTTTCTTTAGACTCTCTCCTCCGTCACTTCATCCTCTACTTCCTCTCTTCGTCTCCATTTTTCTTCTTCTTCCATCTTACTCTTCGCTCCTGGAGATCTTGATTCCAGTACTGAAGAACGAACCACACTTCATCCCAGAATCAGGCGCAGAATACGACAAAGCCAAGGAAGACCGGACGAACCAGGAGAAGGACATCGGACCCAACAACAAGAATGGAAAAGGTTTCCGAGGATTCTTCTAAAGGTAGGGGGCGCTTGCATGTCGAATGCATGGTCTAAGAACGGTACCGGATTAATGCATTGCTGAATGCGGGTGTGTGTGTGTGCATGTTTTTATAATCATTAGAACTGATGCTGTGCATGTGTGCCTGTATTCACAATTACTAAAACTGATGCATGATTTGAGATTCTGATAGTGATCTTCGTGGCGATGGCGTAGTCTGCTCGTGGATGATAATGATGGATCTATTTTGTTGTCACTATGAAGAGTATGTATGTGCATGTTCTTAATTGGATTGCTCAATGTTGTTAGTCTGATGACCGATTGTAACATGCGCTGGTGTGACTGACTGAATGATGACGAGTAGTGGAGGATATTCGTTCTTACTTAAGGACTACGGTAATGTGTTCATGGCGCGATGATGTGTAATAATGAATGTGTTAGTTGCATGAGTAAGAGTGGGGTGACCCATGGAAGGTCAAGAACCCCAAAGGAAATGACTTCCAGTTACCAACCCTGGCTAGATCCCAATAGGGCTCGTGGTAGCCGTTGGAGCTAGAGAAGTGAGTCTCGAGACGCCGTGGGGAGGCCGGTGCCACCTGGTAAGAGCTGAGGGACGAGGGGCCAAAAGAAAAGGGGGCCGTAACTGAGAGTCTTTTCCCGAGTCGGATCCGCAGGCATGCATATAGAAATAAGGCTGATTGTGGTGATGTATAAATCTACGTATGTGCATGTGTATGATCCTGAATGCATGAATATATGTTTAGATGTGGAATAAATTCTGTGAATCATGTGTGTCATGAATGTTGTTTGAATTGTATGAATTTGGTTACTTGAGAAAGGTTGAATGATAGCAGGAGCGTGTACTGACGCTGATACCGAGTCTGTGAGTATCATTTTACATGTAAAAGCTCACCCCTGCAGTGGCCATTTTCAGTGAATGTCTCTCGTGAGGAGGACCAGAGGCAGAGCTGGAATGCTGGGCGGAGTGCTGATGCATTTCGAAGGTTTAATTAAGGCGTTGTTAGATGAAGCCCGGACTGGTTCATACCGGATGTTAATGTTTTGTGATGAATAGAACTTTATGAACAAGTAGAAGTCTGATTTTGCATTGTAAATATTAATATACACTTTTATGTATATATATATGGATGTATGGTTTTGTGTGTGTGATGCTATGTGCTGCCTTGTTTTATAAGTGAGCTTTAATAGATACGCAGGGACAGTATGATTTGAGCAGGATATAGCCCAGTCAGAGTAAATTGAGAATTGTCTTAGGAAAACTTATGTCGGATACGTTGGGCGGAGTCGTATCCCGCCCGAAGTGGGGGAGCAAATTGCCCAAGCGCGAGGACTCACGCTGAAGCGAGTAAATACTAGAGCGAGATATCGACCTTTATCCTTTCCTATCCGTTGTGATACTAACGTAATCCGGACCCCGGTGTTGAACCCCGGATTTGGGCGTTATGGCTAAGTCCGCCCTGGCGTCGTCATACTTAGTTGAGCTGGGTGGAATAGGTTCAGATCCCTCCTTTCTCCACAACCTACTAACGTATGTGTACTCTGTAACTTCTCATTTTTCTGAGTGAAAGGCGAGTGTGAGGATTTACTTAGTGAACCCTTGTCCTTACCCGATGGAGGAAATTACCTTGTAGTTGTGTTAAAGAGGCGTTATGTAGATTTCGTTTAGGCGGCGTCATACCTCGCCCAAGTAACTAGGACAGCCCGCCCAAGATAAATATACCCCGCCTAGCCAAGTAGGATGATTCTAACTTCGCCTTTCCACCAAATGCTATGCGTGTGAATGTAATAACATATTTCCCTTATCTATTCCTCCTGTTGAGTGACCAGTAATTCTCGAAGGGAAGCCTCAGTGCGAAATTTCTTCTATCCGCTGCTGTATTACCATACTCCGCCTGGACGGTGTAAGACCCCGTCTAAGCGAATGAACGGTGTTGCGCAATCCGCCCTAGTGTTAGTACGTTACGATAAACCCATCGAGCCGGTCTCAGTTTTAGTTTTCCCTGTAGGTTGCTATGTGCGAGTGAAGGCTTTTCGTTCTTCCCTTGCCTGCTCCCTCATATATCGAATAATACGGGACTGTTTTGTGAAAAATTTTCTGATATTTGTTTGGAAATTTTCTTTTTAGTTACAATTAATTAGGGTGTTACATTTTGGTATCAGAGCGGACCAAAAAGTCCAAGGCCAAAGTATGCTTACCAAGTGTAAGCGGTGGTGTCTGTGTCTTTTGATTGAATGGTTGAAATTGTTCTGATGCTGGTTGACCTGATTGATGATTGTCTTGAAGACAAGGGGTTGTTTTCCCCTGGTCCGATTGTGTGTATGATTTAGGCGAATGACATAATGTGCTAAGTTATTAATTGTTGGATTAATAATTAGATCGGTAGTAAGTGGCTCCGTATACTTATCCTTAAATGTCAATTTCAGGATAAGGAATGGCGCATCGTCAAAGTATGGAGGCTATAGCCACAGCATTCCAACGCTTTGCTGATGTGTTTGAAAGGCAAGGCCAAACTCAACCTGAGGATGGCCATGTGCTGGACCGCTTCCTGAAGAGGAAGCCGAGTGAGTTCTTAGGAGGACGAAACCCTGAGGCGGCGTTCAAGTGGACTCAGGAATTAGAGAGAATTTTTAGGGGTCTTCGCTGTACCGAAGCCCAGAAGGTGGAATGCGCAGTGTATATGCTGCGAGATGAAGCGGAGAATTGGTGGAAGATAGCTAAGAGCCAATTCCCCGAAGATGACAATCACCTGACGTGGAACGATTTCAAGGCCTGCTTCCTAGACAAATACTTTCCCGACACAGTGAGGAGTCGGAAAGAGCTGGAGTTTATGGAGTTAAAACAGGGCTCCATGACTGTGGAAGAATACGCGACCAGATTTGAGGAATTGTGCCTATTCTATCCGCCCTTCCAGCAGCCAGGAACGGAGCACTCCAAGTGTCTTAAGTTTGAGAACGGACTGAGATCGGATATCAAGAGGGCCTGCAGATACCATGAAATCCGGAGTTTCCCTGCCTTAGTGAACAAGTGTAGAATATTCGAAGAGGATGACAGGGCCCATTCGGGCCAGTGCAGCAGAGCCAATCAGCACCTGAGGCCTCAGTAATCACGTTTCAAGAGGCCAGGGAACGTGAGGAGGAATGAACCCTTCACCAGATATCAAAACCATAATGACCGAGGAAGACAGATGAGTGGGCGACCAAGGTATGGCGGGTGCTTTAAATGTGGTGGTGATCATTTTGCTAAGGAATGCAATGATACAAATGTTAAATGCTACCACTGCGGAGAGAAGGGACACGTTCGCCCGGACTGCCCCCAACTCCGCCAGGCAACCACCAATGTGCGTCAAGGAGGATTTCAAGATCGAACCAGAGTGAATGATAACCAACGACCTGGTGGCAGAGGCAACGGAACCAGAGGAAATATGATGCATGCCCCGAACAGTCGAGAGAGGAACACCGGCCCAACAGCGACAGGAAGGATCTACACCATCAATGCAGAGGATGTTGCACCAGCAAACGATCTAGTACAATGTAAGTGCTCTCTTGGAACGAATACGCTTAATGTTGTTTTCGATTCGGGGGCAACCCATTCTTTTATAGCTGATGAGTGCGTGAAACGGTTGAAGCTACCAACTGTGTCTATGAACCGGACTTTAGAAGTGGCCAGCCCCACTGGCCCTAGTGTGTTCACATCGTCAATATGTGAAAATGTAGCATTTAAGTTGTATGATCGGAGTTTCACCTTCGATCTGATTTGCATGCCCTTAAAGGGTCTTGATATTGTACTTGGAATAGATTGGCTTTCAGCCAATAAGGTATTAGTAGATTGTAGAAACCGAGAGATAGTTTTCCCAAAACAACCCACTGAAGATGGCGCGGCACAAGGTATAACCCAACTATTTATGATGCTTTGTCTAACCAAAGATGAGAATGAGACCCTAGCGAATGAAATTCCGGTTGCCTGTGAATTCCCAGAAGTGTTCCCAGAGGACGTCCCGAGTGTGCCTCCCAATAGAGAAGTTGAATTCTCTATAGACTTGATCCCTGGAGCCGAACCGGTCTCCAGTGCACCCTACAGAATGTCCACAACTGAATTGGTAGAGTTGAAGAAACAAGTGGATGAGTTACTTGAGAAGCAGTTCATTAGACCAAGCGTGTCACCATGGGGCGCACCTGTGCTACTTGTTAAGAAGAAGGATGGCAGTATGAGACTTTGTATAGATTATCGGCAGCTTAACAAACTCACAATCAAGAATCGATACCCACTGCCTAGAATTGATGATTTAATTGACCAGCTGCGTGGAGCCTCAGTCTTCTCAAAAATCGACTTACGATCGGGATATCACCAAATCCGAGTGAAGGACTCGGACATTCCTAAAACTGCCTTTAGGACTAGGTATGGTCATTATGAGTATGTAGTGATGCCGTTCGGTGTGACAAACGCCCCTGCTGTTTTCATGAATTACATGAACAGCATATTCCACTCCTTCTTAGATCGGTTTGTTGTTGTCTTCATCGATGATATTCTAGTTTATTCTAAGACATCTGAGGAACATGAAGGACATCTCAGGACGGTACTCCAAGTGTTGAAGGAGAAGCAATTGTTTGCAAAGCTTTCAAAGTGCGAATTTTGGATGGATGAGATCCACTTCCTCGGGCATGTGATCTCCAAGCAAGGCGTCTCGGTGGATCCTGCGAAGGTAGCTGCTGTAATAGCGTGGGAGAGGCCCAGATCGATCTCGGAAATAAGGAGTTTTATGGGCTTGGCAGGTTATTATAGAAGGTTCATCGAAGGTTTTTCTAAGTTGGCATTACCTCTGACCAAATTGACTCGGAAGAACGTTCCTTTTGTGTGGAGTCCGGAGTGTGAGAGCAGCTTCCAAGAGCTGAAGAATAAGTTGACAACTGCTCCGGTGTTAGCATTACCTGAGTTACGAGAAAGTTTCGTGGTCTATTGTGACGCGTCCGGACTCGGATTAGGATGTGTACTCATGCAGAAAGACCGAGTGATAGCATATGCCTCTCGACAATTGAGACCCCACGAACAACATTATCCGACCCATGACTTGGAGTTGGCAGCAGTAGTTTTTGCATTGAAAATCTGGAGACATTACTTGTACGGATCCAAATTTGAAGTGTACAGCGATCATAAGAGCCTTAAATACCTATTCGACCAAAAGGAGCTGAACATGAGGCAGAGAAGATGGATTGAGTTTTTGAAGGACTATGATTTCAAGTTGAAATACCACCCAGGTAAGGCAAATGTCGTAGCAGACGCATTGAGTCGAAAATCCCTCCACATAGCAGCCATGATGGCAAAAGAAGTTGAGTTGTTGGAGCGGTTCCGAGACATGAACTTGCATGTTGATGCCCCTTCCTCTCAGAAGATGACAATCGGTACGTTGAGGATTGCCAACGAATTCTTAAAATCCGTGTACGAACAGCAACAGGCGGACTCTCACCTAGCTGAAATGAAGGAAATTCAGGCTAGAGGAAAGGATTTATCCTTGGCAGAAGGGTCAGATGGGATCTTCCGGGTGAGAAACAGGATATACATACCAAGTGAAGGGAGATTGAGAAGAATGGTGCTTGATGAAGCCCACAAAAGCCTACTCAGCATTCACCCAGGAACCACGAAAATGTACCACGACTTGAGAAGACAGTTCTGGTGGCCCGGACTAAAGAAGGATGTGGCGGAGTACGTGGCCCGGTGTATCACTTGTCAGAAATCGAAGGTAGAGCACCAAAAACCGTACGGTGCAATGCAGCCTCTAGAAATCCCCGTGTGGAAATGGGACTCAATTGCGATGGATTTTATCATGGGGTTACCCAAAAACCGAGCGGGCCATGATGCCATTTGGGTCATTGTTGACAGATTGACGAAGAGTGCACACTTCTTACCTGTAAATATGAAGTACCCATTGCATAAATTGGCTCGAATCTACATTCAAGAAGTTATTCGACTACATGGCATACCTACTTCCATCGTCTCAGATAGGGACCCTAGATTTACGTCCAGGTTTTGGACCACCATGCATCAAGAACTGGGGACGAAGCTTTGGCTTAGTTCTGCCTACCACCCCCAATCAGATGGACAATCCGAGCGAACGATTCAGAGTCTAGAAGACTTATTGAGAGCGTGTGTGTTAGAGTACGGTGGGGACTGGGAGCAGTACCTTCCCTTGATCGAGTTTACGTACAACAACAGCCATCATCACAGCATTGGCATGGCACCTTACGAGGCATTATATGGGCGTAGATGCCGTACCCCACTCTGTTGGTCGGAAGCGGGTGAAAGTCTATTACTGGGACCAGACATCGTAAAGCAAACCACAGAACAGATCCGAGTAATAAGGGAAAAGATGAAAGCATCACAAGACAGGCAGAAGAGCTACCATGACAAACGCATCAAGCCAGTGGAATTTCAAGTCGGAGATCGAGTGTTTCTGAGAACCTCTCCGAGTAAAGGAGTTGGACGAGCCTTAAAAAGTAGGAAGTTAAGCCCTCGCTACATCGGACCTTATGAGGTAGTAGAACAGATTGGCTCCGTGGCATACCGCCTCGCGTTACCAACTCACTTGTCCCGATTACACAACTTTTTTCATGTGTCTCAGCTAAGGAAGTATTTGCATGACCCCAGCCACACGATGCCTGACGACGAGGTAGAGATCAAGGAAGACCTAACCGCTGTGACTACACCGGTTGGAATCGTGGATCAATCGGTAAAACGCTTAAGGAACAAGAACGTAAGGCTGGTTAAGGTGGAGTGGCAGCAAGGCAAGATCACCTCCTGCACGTGGGAACACGAAGACGCCATGCGACAGCAGTACCCCGAATTGTTTACCTACGTAAGTACCGACTGAATTTCGGGGACGAAATTCTTTTTCAGTGGGGGAGAACTGTAACATCCCCGTTTTAAAATTAAATGTTGAATGAAGAATAAACCATTAAGACTTGATTTCAACTAGAAATAACTGTTAATTGTATTTAACTAAGTAGATTTAAGCCACTAAAATATGAAAATGGTGATGGTCAGGGGATGGAGTGGAGTGCACGTGGCTGCTGCAGCACACACTCTCCCATCCCACTCTTCTCTTATTCATGCGCATGTACACACCTATATATATATATATATATCGTGAGCCTGTAGTGAGGAACGCACTTACTCTTTCTTTAGACTCTCTCCTCCGTCACTTCATCCTCTACTTCCTCTCTTCGTCTCCATTTTTCTTCTTCTTCCATCTTACTCTTCGCTCCTGGAGATCTTGATTCCAGTACTGAAGAACGAACCACACTTCATCCCAGAATCAGGCGCAGAATACGACAAAGCCAAGGAAGACCGGACGAACCAGGAGAAGGACATCGGACCCAACAACAAGAACGGAAAAGGTTTCCGAGGATTCTTCTAAAGGTAGGGGGCGCTTGCATGTCGAATGCATGGTCTAAGAACGGTACCGGATGAATGCATTGCTGAATGCGGGTGTGTGTGTGTGCATGTTTTTATAATCATTAGAACTGATGCTGTGCATGTGTGCCTGTATTCACAATTACTAAAACTGATGCATGATTTGAGATTCTGATAGTGATCTTCGTGGCGATGGCGTAGTCTGCTCGTGGATGATAATGATGGATCTATTTTGTTGTCACTATGAAGAGTATGTATGTGCATGTTCTTAATTGGATTGCTCAATGTTATTAGTCTGATGACCGATTGTAACATGCGCTGGTGTGACTGACTGAATGATGACGAGTAGTGGAGGATATTCGTTCTTACTTAAGGACTACGGTAATGTGTTCATGGCGCGATGATGTGTAATAATGAATGTGTTAGTTGCATGAGTAAGAGTGGGGTGACCCATGGAAGGTCAAGAACCCCAAGGGAAATGACTTCCAGTTACCAACCCTGGCTAGATCCCAATAGGGCTCGTGGTAGCCGTTGGAGCTAGAGAAGTGAGTCTCGAGACGCCGTGGGGAGGCCGGTGCCACCTGGTAAGAGCTGAGGGACGAGGGGCCAAAAGAAAAGGGGGCCGTAACTGAGAGTCTTTTCCCGAGTCGGATCCGCAGGCATGCATATAGAAATAAGGCTGATTGTCGTGATGTATAAATCTACGTATGTGCATGTGTATGATCCTGAATGCATGAATATATGTTTAGATGTGGAATAAATTCTGTGAATCATGTGTGTCATGAATGTTGTTTGAATTGTATGAATTTGGTTACTTGAGAAAGGTTGAATGATAGCAGGAGCGTGTACTGACGCTGATACCGAGTCTGTGAGTATCATTTTACATGTAAAAGCTCACCCCTGCAGTGGCCATTTTCAGTGAATGTCTCTCGTGAGGAGGACCAGAGGCAGAGCTGGAATGCTGGGCGGAGTGCTGATGCATTTCGAAGGTTTAATTAAGGCGTTGTTAGATGAAGCCCGGACTGGTTCATACCGGATGTTAATGTTTTGTGATGAATAGAACTTTATGAACAAGTAGAAGTCTGATTTTGCATTGTAAATATTAATATACACTTTTATGTATATATATATGGATGTATGGTTTTGTGTGTGTGATGCTATGTGCTGCCTTGTTTTATAAGTGAGCTTTAATAGATACGCAGGGACAGTATGATTTGAGCAGGATATAGCCCAGTCAGAGTAAATTGAGAATTGTCTTAGGAAAACTTATGTCGGATACGTTGGGCGGAGTCGTATCCCGCCCGAAGTGGGGGAGCAAATTGCCCAAGCGCGAGGACTCACGCTGAAGCGAGTAAATACTAGAGCGAGATATCGACCTTTATCCTTTCCTATCCGTTGTGATACTAACGTAATCCGGACCCCGGTGTTGAACCCCGGATTTGGGCGTTATGGCTAAGTCCGCCCTGGCGTTGTCATACTTAGTTGAGCTGGGTGGAATAGGTTCAGATCCCTCCTTTCTCCACAACCTACTAACGTATGTGTACTCTGTAACTTCTCATTTTTCTGAGTGAAAGGCGAGTGTGAGGATTTACTTAGTGAACCCTTGTCCTTACCCGATGGAGGAAATTACCTTGTAGTTGTGTTAAAGAGGCGTTATGTAGATTTCGTTTAGGCGGCGTCATACCTCGCCCAAGTAACTAGGACAGCCCGCCCAAGATAAATATACCCCGCCTAGCCAAGTAGGATGATTCTAACTTCGCCTTTCCACCAAATGCTATGCGTGTGAATGTAATAACATATTTCCCTTATCTATTCCTCCTGTTGAGTGACCAGTAATTCTCGAAGGGAAGCCTCAGTGCGAAATTTCTTCTATCCGCTGCTGTATTACCATACTCCGCCTGGACGGTGTAAGACCCCGTCTAAGCGAATGAACGGTGTTGCGCAATCCGCCCTAGTGTTAGTACGTTACGATAAACCCATCGAGCCGGTCTCAGTTTTAGTTTTCCCTGTAGGTTGCTATGTGCGAGTGAAGGCTTTTCGTTCTTCCCTTGCCTGCTCCCTCATATATCGAATAATACGGGACTGTTTTGTGAAAAATTTTCTGATATTTGTTTGGAAATTTTCTTTTTAGTTACAATTAATTAGGGTGTTACACAATGAATGCAAATGCAAATCATATGCATTTCTCACTCTATGCATCCTATATATGCCACTCATCATACATCTTAATCAACACCATTACCAACATTTCCACAAGGCTTTTAGTTGATTTATCATTATTCGTTCTCAATAGTTCCAACATTTATGTGGCATTACAATGGTTCTCAATCAACATCATCAACATTTATATTACTTCCATGGTAGATACAAACATAACTTCACATCATTGATCACTATATACCACCATATAGAACACCATGAATATTCTAAGTGCATAAAAGCATGTTGCCAACCACATTATCCATACTATCTAGCACATTACAAATTTCTCATATCATCTCAAGCAAGGCTAACATGCATACCAATACATATGGCTATCAAATAACATTCAAATTCATGCATTTAGAATATAAGACTCCTCTCCTACCTCAAGAGAAGAATTTCGATTGATAAGACGCACCCGCCTCGTCGTTCGGAATGGATCCTACATTAACATGCATATAGAATCCCAATCAATCAACTACTCAAGACATTATTTCAATTCTATTTAATCATGTTCATATCTTCACAACATGTGCTAGGCATGTTATAGACATCATTTTTATCATTTGTTAGGCTTCGGGAATTCCTTCCCATTAAGCCACATTCATTATGTTCAATGGACTACCAACAACAATAGTCCAACACCTACCAAATACCACACCATCCAACACTCATACATCCAATGGCTTATATTTGCTCTTAATTACACTATCCAACCATCATTCATAATTTTCCCCAATTCTTAAAAGTTAGGGTTTCTCCAAAACCCAACAACTCTCATCAATGTCTCATCATTCTTCATCATTTTTCAATATAAATGCATCTACCATTATTAACTCCTCATAAATACTCACATTTATGACAACCCACTCTAGGGCATAAGCATTAAATGTTCTCTTCAACCACTCCTCCACACATATTACTTCCCCCAAAGAATAAATACATACACCTGTAGCCAAAACTCAACAAAAGAGTGAGTATAGCTTACCCCACACCCAAAATGAAATGGGTTACAAGTGGAGGGAAAATGAGCTGCGAAAATAAAGGAGAGGAGGAGGAAGAATTCAGCTTCTAGGGTCCCCTCCCAAGCTTCTTGTAAACGAAAATAGAGGAAGAAGAATCACTACCTTGGTTAGGGTTTGAGAGGAGGAAGAAGAAGAGATAAAGAGAGATGAATAAGAAGAAGAAGTGAAATGTGCTTCCAAAAGCTTCAGCAACCCACGTGAAAAGGGAAAAGGTTTTGGGCTTTTTGCTTTATTTTCAATTCCATTCATTAAATTTTCATCGTTTTATGGCCAACAGGCTCTCTATTTGGGCTCAATACTTTATCTAAAAATTATTCCAAATATATATTCGGATTCCCAATATTATTCTCAATAGTCCTGACCAATATCATCTCGTTTGGAGATACTTGGCCCGACACCCATATCTCAACCGGGCTTATTTTCAGCTTAACCGGTCTCCATAAATCACCAACCGTCCCCAAATATCTTAATTTAATTATTTCCAATATTTTAGGACACTAAATAATTCACATTCAATTATTCAATATTAATTTTCTTAATCAATCCTCTATTTTAAAATTTGGGATGTTACAATCCACCCCACTAAAAAGAAAATTTCGTCCTCAAAATTTAGCTTACCAGATTCGAATATATTGGGATATCGTTCTCTGATGTCGTCCTCACGTTCCCATGTGAACGTCTCCACATTTCTATGTTTCCAAGTGACTTTCACCAAAGGTACCAACTTGGTCCGTAATTTCTTCACAGAATACTCGACGATGTGAACAGAAACAGGAGGAATAGATAAATCTTCACGTACGTCAATATTGTCTATAGGAATCACATGTAGAGGATCATGAACATATTTCTTTAACTGCAACACATGAAACACATCGTGTAGATTAGCAAGATGCGGAGGAAGTGCTATCCGATAAGCAACGTCGCCAATCCGCTCCAATACTTCATAAGGTCCAATAAATCCGGGGCTCGACTTTCCACTCTTCAGTGCCCTTCCAATTCCTTTATCATCCGAGACCTTCAAAAATACATGATCACCCACTTGAAACTCAAGTGGTTTATGTCTCTTGTCATAATAACTCTTCTGTCTATCTTGAGCAATCTTCATATTCTCTTGTATCTTCTTAATTTGATCCAGTCTCTTGGATAATCTTCGACCCTAAGGCCAAGTTCTCTCCAACTTCAAGCTAACACAAGGGAGTTCTACACTTCCTTCCATACAACGCCTCATACGGTGCCATGTCAATACTAGAATGGAAGCTATTGTTGTATATGAATTCAATCAATGGCAAGAATCTCTCCCAACATCCACCGTATTCAAGGACACAAGATCTCAACAAACCTTCAAGGCTCTGTATAGTCCTTTCGGACTGTCTATCAGTTTAAGGATGATACGCGGAGCTAAGTTTCAACTTAGATCCCAACTTGTTATATAAACTTCCCCAAAATTAAGAAGTAAACCGAGGATCACGGTCAGATATGATACTAAACGGCACACCATGCAATCTAATAATCTCCTTTATATATAATTGTGCCAATTTCTCCAAGGAACTCTTCATATTCATGGGCAAGAAATGAGCACACTTCATCAACCGATCAACAATCACCCATATGGCATCATTTCCAGCATGAGTTTTGGGTAATCCAGAAACAAAATCCATAGCTATACTATCCCATTTCCAAACAGGGATTTCTAAAGGTCTCAAATAACCAGACGCCTTTGATGCTCGACCTTTGCCTTTTGACAAACAAGGCAAGAGGCTACAAAGTTTGCCACATCTCACTTCATGCTAGGCCATCAAAAATTCTTTTTCAAGTCTTGATACATCTTGGTAGAACCAGGATGAATGCTCAATACGCTTTTATGAGCTTCCTCAAGTACACATTTTCTCACATCACCACTTGAGGGAATATAAATTCGGCCTTTCACACGCCAAATGCCATCTTGACCTTCCACTACAAAAAAATTCTTCCCTTTCTCTTAGGTTTTCTTTATCTCAATCAAATACTCATTATTCGGTTGCTGTACCTTCACATACTCAAGAAATTCATTTGTGACTTTCAACATTTCTAGTGATATCTTCTTGGGAGTGTAAGTCTCCATACCCATATTCAAATCTCTAAATTATTCTATCAACTCCATCTCTTTCGCCATCATCATAGAGATATGCAATGACTTTCGACTCAAAGCATCGGCAACCACATTTGCCTTTCCGGGATGATACCTCAACTCAAACTCATAATCCTTTAAGAATTCCATCCATCATCTCTGACGCATATTCAATTCCTTTTGGTCAAACAAGTACTTAAGGCTCTTATGGTCACTAAAGACCACAAACTTAGAACCATATAAGTAATGTCGCCATAATTTCAAAGCGAACACCACCGCCGCCAATTCTAGATCATGTGTAGGATAATTAACCTCATGCAATCGTAATTGTCTCGATGTATAGGCTATCAGACGCTCTTTTTCCATCAAGACGCATCCAAGACCAAGCTTAGACGCGTCACAATATACCACAAAGTCATCCGTCAAATCGAGCAACGCTAACACCGGTGCGGTAGTAAGTCTCAACTTTAACTCTTGGAAACTTTCTTCATATTCACGGGTCCACACGAAAGGTTGATTCTTATGAGTCAACTTCGTCAGCGGTAAGGCCCAACGGGAAAATCCTTCAATAAACCTCCGATAGTAACCGGCAAGCCCAAGAAAACTTCTTATCTCTGTTACAGACGTCGGTCTTTCCCAAGCCATTACAGCTTTAACTTTTGACCTATCAACAACAACTCCATCACCAAAAATCACGTGACCAAGAAAAGAGATCTCACTCATCTAGAATTCACATTTAGAGAGCTTAGCATACAACTCTTTCTCTCAAAGAATAATTAATACAAGACGAAGATGTCTTTCATGCTCTTCATGACTCTTGGAGTACACCAAAATGTCATCGATAAACACCACGATGAATTGATTGAGATACTCATGAAAGATGCGATTCATGTAATCCATGAAAATCGTAGGAGAATTCGTCACTCCAAATGGCATCACTACGTACTCATAGTGTCCATATCGCATTCGGAAAGCAGTCTTCGGAATATCTTCGATCTTCACCCAAATTTGATGATATCCGGAACGCAAATCGATCTTTGAAAACACAACAGCACCCTTCAATTGATCCAAAAGATCGTCAATGCGAGGAAGAGGATATTTGTTCTTGATAGTTAGCTTGTTGAGCTGGCGATAATCTACACATAACCTCATACTTCCATCCTTCTTTTTCACCAATAACACGGGAGCACCCCAAGGAGACACACTTGGGTGAATAAACTCCTGTTCAAGTAATTCCTTGACTTGCTTTTTCAATTCGGTCAACTCCATAGGGGACATCCTATAAGGAGCTCTAGAAACAGGCTCAGCGCCAGGAATGAGGTCAATAGAAAATTCCACTTCACGTGGAGGGGGTAATCTAGGAATCTTATCTGGAAACACATCGGGAAACTCCAAAACAATAGGGATCTCACCAGATTGGGACATACTATTCCCATCAATCAAACAAAACATCATAAGAAGCTGAGAGATACCTTGCACATCAAAGCCTTCGACATTAGAAGTCGGGAAGATCATCGTTTTGTTATGACAATCCACTAAGACTTTGTTACCAGACAACCAATCCATGCCTAGAATAATATCCAAATCCTTTATAGGCAGACATACGAGGGATACAACAAACTTTCTACCCTCAAGGTTCATCACAATATTCTCACATTGGGTCACCGATCTTAAATAGGTACCAGTCAGTGTAGTCACCAATATGGAACCCTTCATCATATAAACAGGCACCCTTAAGCGCCTTATACAGTCTTCTGAAATAAATGAATGCGTAGTACCGGAATCATAAATAACATGTATCGAATTACCAGAGATTTCATACTCACCACGGACAAGATCTTTTGCTTGTGCGGCTTCTTCACCAGTAACTACAAATACTCTACCAGCAGTTTGTAGTTGATCACTACCATTGCGGTTACTGTTTCTTCCACCATGGCCATTGCTGCGACCATTGCCATGTCTTCCTCCGTTATAGTTTCTACCACGGCCACCATTACGACCACCATTTTGACCATCACTATTTCCACGACCACGACCTCCAAAACCACCACGGTTAGCACCATAATTCATGCGGTTAGGAGTGCCAACATTAACATTTGCGTTCCTTGCATTCAATGGACAATTAGGGCGAATATGCCCCGACTGATTGCATTGGTAGCACACCACATGATCTTGTGGGCAATCACGTGCCAAATGATTAGCACCACACTTGAAGCAAGTTAGGCCTTGGACATTTCCATGGCCTTGGTTACCACCCTCGTAACCACATCTAGGAGTACCACATCCTCTAGTATTTGAGGATCCACCACGAAAGAACTTGTTCTTCTTGAAATGACCTTGTTTCTTGAAACTAGAAAATTGGCCTTTCAACTTAGGCTCATGTTTTCCATGACTCGAAGGGGCCACATCATCTTCTTCATATATGCGACACTTATTCATAAGCGTCGGAAAACTTCATATCTCTTGATGTCGAATAGCCCGCTTGATCTCGGGCCTCAACCCATTCTCAAACTTCACATATTTGGAAGCTTCAGTACCCTCTTGTTGATAAGGCGGATAGAATGAACATAACTCCTCAAACTTGGAGGCATACTCCTCCACCGTCATACCACCTTGCTTAAGTTCTATAAACTCAAGCTCTTTCTTACTTTTATAGCTGTCCGAAAAATATTTCTTCAAGAACTCCACTTTGAAGTTTTCCCAAATCAACGGAACATCCGCAGATACCATGCGTCCCCTAGTAAGACGCCACAAGCTTCGGCTTCATCGCAAATTATAAAGACTGTATATTCCACCTTTTGCGCTTCAGAACACTCGAAGCTAGCATAGATTCTTTCCAAATCATTAATCCAAGCATATGTATCATCAGGCTTATATCCTCCATGAAATTCTGAAGGTTTCCTTTTGAGAAACAAGTCAAGACCTTAGGAGCCTTGTCCCATATTCAGCTGGCCTTATCTTTCCAAGAGATCGGCAAAGCGGTTTAAAGTATTTGCTATAGCAGCAGCCTTACGATTTAGTCTACCAGTAATATCTTATGCCTATATGTTAAAACATGGCTCACACATGAGTAACTAGACCAAACAATAGCTTTTCAACTTATGAATTCAAGAATTTTAGCACTCATAGGCCTATCATGTACTACATTACATAATCATATCATTTTCCATACATGGTCACAACATATTCATCATTCAAGGTAAATAGTGTAAGGACTTATGGCCAGACTCAACAACATTTGCATCAATCTCAATTCAACAATAACCATTGTAATTCAACCAAATAATTCACAAATCAATCAATCACAAACAATAATCACATGAACAACATGAATCTTAATCGTATCAAGAGCAACCAACGCTCTGATACCAGGCTTAGACGCCCCGAAAATACGGGGAAATTTTTTTTCACGATTTTAAGATCATTATTCGATGAAGAGAAAATAAGTGGTGAAGCTTTTAGTTCAACACCTGGATCTATGATAACCCGCTCCCATATCTGAAGATATGAGAGGGTAAATAAAAGAGTGATTTTATAATGAATTGCCCAATTAAAAATAGTGGAAGAATTAATTTAATTGATTGTTATATGATTGAATTTAAGGGAAGGAATTTCATGGGGTTCCATGATTCATGATATATCCAATAATACCCTTAAAGTGTTGCATGTTATAGATAATATGCCTAAGGAATCAAAATTTATTTGAGAACAACAAATATGTGCATCAGGGGTACCACTCGCTCAAGCGAGAATTACATTCGCTTGAGCGAGCCGGTGCAGGCACGCTTGGTGTAACATCCCGAATTTTATAAATATGAATAATTAAAGAGAATGAATAATAAATAATTGTATATGAGAGGATTTGTCTCCCAAAAATATTAGAATGATTAAATTGGGATTTACTGTGGATAAATATAATTTATTGAAAACTAAAGGAGTTAAAATTATACCCGGTGGAGATATGGGTGTCGGACCAAGTATCTCCGATTGAGATGCCGTTGGTCAGGGCTGTTAAGAATATTATTGGGAATCCGAATATATCTTCGGAATAATTTTTGGATATAGTATTGAGCCTGAACTGTGAGCTTGTTTGAGATAAAACGGTAAAATCTTAATGAGGAGTATAAACTAAAAAAAATAAATAAAAAAATAAAAATAATAAAACTCTCTTCCTCCTCTCATCTTCACGCCACTTTCCTTCTTCATCCTTCTTCATTCTTTTCTCCTTTTCTTCTTCTTCTTCTTCCTAAAAACCTAGAGGAGGCTTATGCCCTTTTCATTCCATTTTCATTCTCATGGAAGCTTGAAGGAAACCATTGGGTGTTGATCTTCTTTCCCTCTTCTCCAATTTCGTTGGGTCTTTCTCCCTCCCTTGGCTCTATTTTCGTTTCCATGGTGAGGTAAGCTTTTCTCACCATCTTTGATGAAATTAATGTTATGTTTTTGGGTTTTAAGGCTTGGGGGAGTAATATCGGTAGATGGGGTATTTAATGGAAGCTTTAAATGTGGAACCCTAACTTCAATAGATTGTGGAAGTTATAGAATATGAATCGAATGTATGTTTAATGAACATTGAGAGTGATGTTGATGAAAGAGAATGGTCATAAGTGATGATTGATGAATATTGAAAATGATCATTTAGTTTTGGTGAAACTCTATGTGTATGTGATTTGGCTCTTAACATAGAGAGTGAAATTAATGATGTGGTTGGCATGAAAATAGTATTGTGGATAGAAATAATGCTTGGAAATGTTTGGTAGGATGATTGAATTGAGTAGATTTTAATGGGGACCCAATCTTGAGGTTTGGAAGGTGTGAGCAAGTGAGTACACATGTATATGATTGAGTAAAGGATAGGATTTTGAAAATGAATATGAGATGTTCGAAGTGAAGGGTTAGTGAGATTATGTTGGGTCATGATGAACCTTGAGTGGTAAAGGGGACAAATTGGATGAGTTAAAAAAAGAAAATGGATGTTCTTTGATGAGGAATATGATTTGTTGTTGTTGAGGGTAGTGGCCCTTTTAGATCTAGAGGATCTTGGCTTTGGGAAAGGAATTCCCGAAGCCTAACACAATTGCATAAGTTAGTGTTCTTCAAGTCTAGGACTTAGGGTTAAGCTATATGATAAGCTAGCAAGTATTTGAATTATGATGGTTATTAATTATGTGAATATACTTGCGTATGGTATGTAGATTGTATTTTGGGTGATGCAATGGAGCGTTCAGAGTTTTGGAATCATTTCGGCTCTTCCCTCGAGGTAGGAGAGGAGTTTACATTCAAATTGCATGAGTTGTATAATTGACGATTATTGTATGGCTTGATACTCATGCTTGCCTTGCCATGTTTATAGTGAAATGATATGAATGGCAAATTGTTGGCTATTGATGATAATGTATGTGTATATATGATGATGAATAACCCATGAGGGGTTGAAATATGTACATGTTAATGAACCATCCTTGAGGGGATGAGGTATATGTTTTGTGAACTGAGAATTTATGTAGATGATTGGCATAGAATGTGATAGCCATTGTGATGGTATTGGTGATAAGTTTGAGGTTTATGCATAATTGAGGAACTCATAGAGTCAAATAGAGATTTATGTGATTTTGATGGCTTGGGTTAGTCCCAATAGCTTCTATGTGTAGTTTATGACTTGTAGAAATTGGAATGGGCCAATTCCATTGAGAATTGACTCTTGAGGTCCCCAAAAACATTTTAAATCGGGTAAAACAAAATTATGTGCATAAGTCCCTCAATTTTGAGAATTTCTGAGTGAGGCCGATGGCCACACGTCATAAATAATATATTTTAGCTTGTGACAAATTTTGAAAGTCATTGGATTTGAATTGAATGAGATTGGGTGATTGGAAGTTGAGATTTTGGTGTTGTTCTGCATAAAAACAGCAGCAGGGCTGTCTTGAATCGATTCAAGACCCTTTGAATCGATTCAAGAGGTGATGTTTTCATTGTTTGGGGCTCCAGGGGTGTTTGAATCGATTCATGCGAGTTTGAATCGATTCAAGGCCCTCTATCTGTCAAATTTTGAGATTTTAGGATGCTTGAATCAATTCACACGAGTCTGAATCGATTCAGAGCCCTGTTATGGCCACTGTTGTGCTATTTTTCCAACTGGTCTGTTTTCTTTGCTGTTTTTGGCTCGTTTGGGCACCTTAATGACATTTTTAGCCTCCGAGTTCTTCATAAAAGTTGTATATAATTGTGTTATGGAGGTGTGAGAATTGGTCTCACATTAATTGGAGTTTTCTAACTCTCATTAGGCAAAAAATACCGAACCTATTACATTGAAAAATTCAAGTTTAAGGGGGTTTTGAACCCAACTTTTTATGGTGGCCAAATTGGGACTAATAGGTGATATTTGTGACATGTCCCACTATTTTTAAGACTAAAAATGAGATTTCCTCATGCCTTAGTGCTAAAATTTATCATGGGCTTATTGTTGCCTAAAACCCCTTTTATTATGTAACAACAAGCGATTTCATTAGGGGTCCATGTGTGGTGTGTCTTAGCGGTGATTGAGGAATGGCTTAAGGCCTTGGAGAGGTACGTATATGCCTATACTATGTTATGAATACACGTGTGCCTCACCACTATTGATGTATTATGAATCATAATAAAAAGTAAATGATGTGGTTATATGACACACCTTGTGTGATAATAAAACCAATGAGGGGAAAATTGAATGGCCACGAGTGTATAAATCAATGGATTTGAAATGGTGGCAATGATGATTGCTAAACATATACTTTTGAAATACCTTGTTGTTTTCCATGCGTGGATAAATGCCATGATGCTTGATATGATTTTAATTACCATGCGTGGTTTGATGTGGTTATGAATGTTGTGCCTTGAGGGGCCTTACGATTTCTTACATGCCAATGATAATAAGATTAAATATACGATTTATCCCTAATTGAGAGGGTGAGATCTCCTTGCGAGGTTGTTGGGCATATGCATTATTGCATTGTTGCATTCATGGCATAGCATGGCATTGATATGCATTATTATTGAATGAATCACCTTGCGGGGTGCCACGATGGGTAAACCCCGGAGTGAAGATGATGTTGATCATAATGTTGAGTATATCACCTTACGGGGTGCCACCAGGGGTGTATTCCTGAGTGATGATGGTATTGTGATAATTACTATGAACATATCACCTTGCGGGGTGCCACGAAGGGTGTATCTCTAAGTGATGATGGTACTATGTTATTTATTATGAAATGAAACACCTTGCGGGGTGCCACGAAGGGTGTAACCCTGAGTGATGATGATATGATATTGTGCCGGTGGTTGCGATCACCTGGATTGTGAAATGTGAAAGGCCCTGCGGGACCATTATATGATGATGAACCAGTGGTTGCGATCACTTGGTATTTGATATGATAAAGGGCTTGCGAGCACCTATGATGCCCATGGTTGCGATCATGAGGCGGGAGTACCCCTTGCGAGGCGGGAAACCTATGTGAAATGTTGAACATGGTTGCGATCACGAGAAAGCTCCTTGCAAGGCTGCTTTAGGGAGTACCCGTTGTGAGGCGGGAAACCAATGATTATGAATGATTGATTATGGTGGTTGTGATCACCTATTATGATTATGAAAGATTGGTTATGATGGTTGCGATCACCCATTATGATTATGAATGTTTGATTATGGTGGTTGCGATCACCCATTGATATGGAATTAAATTTATTGTATATTTGAAATAGGATGACCACGAGTATTGAGAAACCCCTTGCGAGGAGGTACTGAATAAAAGATAAAATGAATAGATGATGTTAATGATTGAGAATACCCTTGTTGATAAGTGGCAACATGATAGTGTTCGTGAGTGTGCATATGTTGTGTCTATTTATAATATAAATTGTGATTCATGAGGCTAGTATGCCTATTGTGATAATGAGATAATGAATGAATGATAATTTGAGGTTTTGATAGTAAAGTACACATGATGTTTGTATGCTTATACACTTGATCACCATATTTGTTATTCGTCATTTTGAATGTATAACTCACTCTCCCATGTGGTCTCCTTTTTAGAATTGTGATGCAGGTTGCCTTGGGATGAGTTTGGATTTAAAGATCAAGCTTTGGTGAAGGTAAATAGTGGTAGAGGAAATGCCTTGGCCGGCAGCATTTATGAATTATTATGTATTAAAATTATGAAATGTATAATTTGTTTATGAAGATATAGATGTTTTAATGAATTTGAATATGTATAGGATATCCCCTTTTGGAACTGTGAATTGGGGACGCAAATATAGTATGTACTAGATGATTAAGTGTGTATTAGAAAAATTGGAACTGATCGATGTAAGCTGATGATTGAGATAGTCGGGGGTATATTCCCGAATGTACATAAAGTTAGTTATATCTTAGGCTTTGTATGCTCATGTAATTATGTAAGATGATGATGGTTGTCTATTAGGCTTGTAATATGCCATTGCATGCTTGCCTAGCCTTTTCTCATATCTTCATATATGGGACTAGGCGTGTGCCCGGTATACATATTCTTCCGCTGTAAACTTTATTATTTTCGTATACCATTATGGGCCATTATTCTATCGATCCAGTTTTAGTTTATTTAATTGTACGCTTCGGTTTTATATGATTCGAGTTTCGGTGTGAATCCGGTATTATTTGAAACGCGAAAAATTTATTCATAATTTTATTAATTATAACGGTCACATCGGGATTCGAGTCTAGGAAACCGAGGTGTTACACTTGGGCGAATTGAAGAGAGACCGAGCGAGGAGAAGTTTTAGCATCAGGGGCTCCTCTCGCTCGAGCGAGTGTAATATCCCGGTTAAATTTAATTACCAATTAAGGTTAATTACATAATTAAGAATATTGATTGATTTAATAATAATAATGATAATAATGCTAGGAAATGTCCCATGTGCCCTTGGTGTTTTGATGGAGTTTCAGTTTTCTCTCTCTTCGGCAGCTGATGGGATTGCATTAAATGAGGATGGGATGTGATGGCTGATGGAGTGGACGCTGGGCAGAGCTATGATAATGGCTTCCCTTTCACGTTTTCTACCCACTCTCTGCCCATTTCACCTTGTTATGCTGCAAACACTCCTTCTTTCTCTCTCGAGTTCCTGTGGCTTCTTCTTTCTTGCTGGTTCTTTATCTTCTCCTTTATCTTCTTCTTCCACTTGCACACTGAGTAGAACCCGAGTGGGAAGTGGGAACACGAAGTGGAACAGCGTGGCTAAGAGAGATCTGTGTGGTGTTGAGTGTCTTGGAGTCTAGGATCCTCCCCTGTTCTGTCTAACAGCGTTGGGTGCCTGGAAGTCTGGGGGTCCTCCATTGTTGGCGAGGACTGGACTGCTTGAGTGGGGGAGCAGCCTTGGAATCCTCCACTGGACCGAGTGTGAGGACTACGTTGTGCCATAGAGGTTTGAAACTCTCCACTGCTCTGTGAACAGAGCATGGAGTGTCATGGAGGAAGAGTTTTTCGTGTGTCTGAGTGGCTCAGTGTTCCTCCAAAGGAGATTCCTGTGCTGAACGGCTGGGAGGCTGGGTCGTTCTATTGAGAAGGAGTGACTGAAGAACGTTCAGTCGGTGCTGCAAGCTTAGGGAGCTTCTGGGATCTTCATTCCAGGTAGGGGGGCTAACTTACATCTCAAATGTATGGTTTATGGACGGGTTCCGGGTGGTTTTGCTTTAATGTATGGTGTCATGTTTGAAATATGTTGATTGATATGTTATAGTTAAGTATTGGTGCATGAAACACCCGGATTTATGATCATTGTGGTCTGTGTGATGTTGTCATGATTCCGTCCATGAGATGTATGATGATAAATATGAAATGCTGAGTGAATGCATGGAAATGTTGGCTTTTAATGAGTATGCCGAGTGCATGTACTGTGAACCAGTGTGAATACTGAATGCATGTGGTGTGTAAATACTGTGCTGGTTCTGGCTATGACTCTATGTGAATGTATGATATGTTATGGCTGTCAATGAGAAAGTCAAGTATATGAGTTTATTGTACTGATCCCCGTGTGTGATTTTGTGTTTAAATGCATGTGATGCTTGTTATTGAACATGCGAATGTTAAGTGCATAAGATGGGGGATTGTTGTGTTATTCCCGAGTGGATATTATATGAAATAGCATGTGATGCTTGTTGTAAATGATAATTCTGAGTGGATGGCATTATGATTGCCGAGTGCATGAGATGTGGGTCGGTTATGTTAATTCCCGTTTGGGATTTTATACTATAAAACATGTGATTTGCCAAGTGCATGTGATTGCCAAGTGCATGTATTGTGTTATTGCTATGCCGATCCCTATTTATGAATAATAATGATAAAATGCATTGGATGCATGTCATTAATATTTGAATGCCGAGTGCATATGTGTGGAAAACATATTGAAAGACCTTGGGTTGGACTCAAGGCAATGCCGAGTGCATTGGCATTGGACGCCTGATGAATAAGACCGTATGCATCTGATTCGCCACTGGAAATACTTGAAGCATATAGCATTGGACGCTTAATACCGATCGGCAATCAGATGAATACGTGTTAAATATGATAAAAGACCTCGGGTTGGACTCGAGGCAGTGTCGAGTGCACTAAGCGTTGGACGCTTAAAGACCTTGGGTTGGACTCAAGGCAAGCCTACCGGGTTGGACTCGGGGCTGCCCGTAACACTTCCGTTGTCGCTTGGAGTGACTGTGTTACATGTGAGGGCAAACGGTTTGGTACCAGTAAAACGGCCGAATCAGCTTGGAGCTGAGAAAAGGCTTGGAGCCTATGTTGCAACAATAAAAATTGATAATAAATAACCGATCCGGGTGAAATGAATGTGTGCACACTTATAATTATCATTGAGCTCAATGTGGATTGTTTGAATATGTGGATATGAATTGATTGGGGTGAATCCGATTGGATTAATGCATGTATACTGATGCTATGCCGAGTGCACACTTATATCTGAGTGGATGAATGCATGTATACTGATGCTATTGCTAAGTGCACATTAATATTGTTGATGAGCTCAATGTAAGGGTATATATATGTATAAATGCTGTTGTGAATAGCATGATTAATATAGCCATGAACAATTGGTGTGAATTCCGACTGGGTGAATATATGTAAATTGGTACTGTTGCCGAGTGCAAGGTGATTATGAATGATATGAATTACTCAGTCTTGATTGAATTGCATGAATCCCGAGTGGATGTAGTTGTTGTAGGGTTCATATTGAATGGCAGAGTACATTATTGTTGATTAAGATATTTTATTGTATGGTTGAGGATTCGAAGATTAATCCGAGTCAATAACTATCATTTAGTATGTAAAAGCTCACCCCTACTGTGGCTATATTTTTCAGTATATGCAGGTTGGACTGGGAATGAGGAGATGGCCTCAAGTCTGAGTGATGGGCACTCCGATTGTTGAAGTGCACATATGGTATATATATTGTAAATATATATGTTAAAGCCTTGGCTGGCTCTCTTGTAATCTGAACAGATTTAATTATATGGGTTGTCTATCGGAATTGTGAACAAGTATACATTATGTGTAACACCCTAATCATTTGCAACTAATAATTCCAAAAATATGAGAAAATTTTTCACAAAACAGTCACGCAACATTTGATATAGAGGGGAGCAGGCAGGGAGGAAACGAGGAGCATTCACTCACATATAACAACCTACAGAGAAGCTAAAACTGGGGCTGGCTCAATGGGTTTATCGCAACACATCAACACTAGGGCGGATTACACTACACCGTTGTTCGCTTAGACGGGGTATAAGACCGTCCAGGCGGAGTATGGGAATGCAGCAGCGGATAGAGGAGATTTCGCACTGAGGCTTCCCTTCGAGAAATACTGGTCACTCAACAGGAGGAATAGATAAGGGAAATACGTTAATACATTCACACGCGTAGCTTTCGGTGGAAGGCGGAGTTAGAATCATCCTACTTGGCTAGACGGGGTATATTTATCTTGGGCGGGCTGTCCTAGTTACTTGGGCGAGGTATGACGCCGCCTAAACGAAATCTACATAACGCCTCTTTAACACAACTACAGGGTAATTTCCTCCATCGGTTATGGACAAGGGTTCATTAAGTAAATCCTCACACTCGCCTTTCACTCAGAAAATGAGAAGTTACAGGGTACATATACGTTAGTAAGTTGTGGAGAAAGGAGGGATCTGAACCTATTCCACCCAGCTCAACTAAGTATGACGACGCCTGGGCGGACTTAGCCATAACGACCAATACGGGGTCAACATCGGGGTCCGGATTGCGTTAGTATCACGACGGATAGGAAGGATAATTGGACGGTGTCCCACTCTAACAACTACATCGCTCCAACGCGAGTCCACTCGCTTGGGCGGATTGCTCCCATACTTCAGGCGGGGTACGACTCCGCCCAACGTATCCAACATAAGTTTTCCTAAGACAATTCTCAATTAACTCTGACTTGGTTATATCCTGCTCAAATCATACTGTCCCTGCGTATCTATTAAAGCTCACTTATAAAACAAGGCAGCACATAGCATCACACACACAAAACCATACATCCATATATATATATAAAAGCGTATATTAATATTTACAATGCAAAATCAGACTTCTACTTGTTCATAAAGTTCTATTCATCACAAAACATTAACATCCGGTATGAACCAGTCCGGGCTTCATCTAACAACGCCTTAATTAAACCTTCGAAATGCATCAGCACTCCGCCCAGCATTCCAGCTCTGTTTCTGATCCTCCTCACGAGAGACATTCACTGAAAATGGCCACTGCAGGGGTGAGCTTTTACATGTAAAATGATACTCACAGACTCGGTATCAGCGTCAGTACACGCTCCTGCTATACCTCAACCTTTCTCAAGTAACCAAAATCATACAATTCAACAATGTTCATGACACACATAATTCATCGAGTTTATTCCACATCCAAATATATAATCATGCATTCAAAATCATACACTTGCACATACATAGATTTATACATCACCACAATCAGCCTTATTTCTATATGCATGCCTGCGGATCCGACTCGGGAAAAGACTCTCAGTTACGGCCCCCTTTCTTTTGGCCCCTCGTCCCTCAGCTCTTACCAGGTGGCACCGGCCTCCCCACGGCGTCTCGAGACTCACTTCTCTAGCTCCAACGGCTACCACGAGCCCTATTGGGATCTAGCCAGGGTTGGTAACTGGAAGTCATTTCCCTTGGGGTTCTTGACCTTCCATGGGTCACCCCACTCTTACTCATGCAACTAACACATTCATTATTACACATCATCGCGTCATGAACACATTACCGTAGTCATTAAGTAAGAACGAATATCCTCCACTACTCGTCATCATTCAGTCAGTCACACCAGCGCATGTTACAATCGGTCATCAGACTAACAACATTGAGCAATCCAATTAAGAACATGCACATACATACTTTTCATAGTGACAACAAAATAGATCCATCATTATCATCCACGAGCAGACTACGCCATAGCCACGAAGATCACTATCAGAATCTCAAATCATGCATCAGTTTTAGTAATTGTGAATACATGCACACATGCACAGCATCGGTTCTAATGATTATAAAAACATGCACACACACACACCCGCATTCAGCAATGCATTCATCCGGTACCGTTCTTAGACCATGCATTCGACATGCAAGCGCCCCCTACCTTTAGAAGAATCCTCAAAAACCTTTTTCGTTCTTGTTGTTGGGTCCGATGTCCTTCTCCTGGTTCGTCCGGTCTTCCTTGGCTTTGTCGTATTCTGCGCCTGATTCTGGGATGAAGTGTGGTTCGTTCTTCAGTACTGGAATCAAGATCTTCAGGAGCGAAGAGTAAGATGGAAGAAGAAGAAAGATGAAGAAGAGGAGAGGAAGTAGAGAATGAAGTGACGGAGAAGGGAGTCTGAAGAAATGGCAAGTGTGTTTTTTCTGCCAAGGGCTCACGCTTACATATATATATATATGTGCGTACATGCGCATAAATAAGAGAAGAGTGGGATGGGAGAGTGTGTGCTGCAGCAGCCACGTGCACTCCACCCCATCCCTGACCATCACCATTTTTTTATACTTTAATGGCTTAATCCTACTTAGTTAAATGCAATTAACAGTTATTTTCTGGTTGAGATCAAGTCTTAATGGTTTATTCTTCATTCAACATTTAATTTTAAAACGGGGATGTTACAGTTCTCCCCCACTGAAAAGAATTTCGTCCCCGAAATTCAGTCGGTACTTACGTAGGTAAACAATTCGGGGTACTGCTGTCGCATGGCGTCTTCGCGTTCCCACGTGTAGGAGGTGATCTTGCCTTGCTGCCACTCCACCTTAACCAGCCTTACGTTCTTGTTCCTTAAGCGTTTTACCGATTGATCCACGATTCCAACCGGTGTAGTCACAGTGGTTAGGTCTTCCTTAATTTCTACCTCGTCGTCAGGCATCGTGTGGCTGGGGTCATGCAAATACTTCCTTAGCTGAGACACATGAAAAACGTTGTGTAATCGGGACAAGTGAGTTGGTAACGCGAGGCGGTATGCCACGGAGCCAATCCGTTCTACTACCTCATAAGGTCCGATGTAGCGAGGGCTTAACTTCCTACTTTTTAAGGCTCGTCCAACTCCTTTAATCGGAGAGGTTCTCAGAAACACTCGATCTCCGACTTGAAATTCCACTGGCTTGATGCGTTTGTCATGGTAGCTCTTCTGCCTGTCTTGTGATGCTTTCATCTTTTCCCTTATTACTCGGATCTGTTCTGTGGTTTGCTTTACGATGTCTGGTCCCAGTAATAGACTTTCACCCGCTTCCGACCAACAGAGTGGGGTTCGGCATCTACGCCCATATAATGCCTCGTAAGGTGCCATGCCAATGCTGTGATGATGGCTGTTGTTGTACGTAAACTCGATCAAGGGAAGGTACTGCTCCCAGTCCCCACCGTACTCTAACACACACGCTCTCAATAAGTCTTCTAGACTCTGAATCGTTCGCTCGGATTGTCCATCCGATTGGGGGTGGTAGGCAGAACTAAGCCAAAGCTTCGTCCCCAGTTCTTGATGCATGGTGGTCCAAAACCTGGACGTAAATCTAGGGTCCCTATCTGAGACGATGGAAGTAGGTATGCCATGCAGTCGAATAACTTCTTGAATGTAGATTCGAGCCAATTTATGCAATGGGTACTTCATATTTACAGGTAAGAAGTGTGCACTCTTCGTCAATCTGTCAACAATGACCCAAATGGCATCATGGCCCGTTCGGTTTTTGGGTAATCCCATGATAAAATCCATCGCAATTGAGTCCCATTTCCACACGGGGATTTCTAGAGGCTGCATTGCACCGTATGGTTTTTGGTGCTCTACCTTCGATTTCTGACAAGTGATACACCGGGCCACGTACTCCGCCACATCCTTCTTTAGTCCGGGCCACCAAAACTGTCTCCTCAAGTCGTGGTACATCTTCGTGGTTCCTGGGTGAATGCTGAGTAGGCTTTTGTGGGCTTCATCAAGCACCATTCTTCTCAATCTTCCTTCACTTGGTATGTATATTCTGTTCCTCACCCGGAAGATCCCATCTGACCCTTCTGCCAAGGATAAATCCTTCCCTCTAGCCTGAATTTCCTTCATTTCAGCTAGGTAAGAGTCCGCCTATTGCTGTTCGTACACGGATTTTAAGAATTCGTTGGCAATCCTCAACGTACCGATTGTCATCTTCTGAGAGGAAGGGGCATCAACATGCAAGTTCATGTCTCGGAACCGCTCCAACAACTCAACTTCTTTTGCCATCATGGCTGCTATGTGGAGGGATTTTCGACTCAATGCGTCTGCTACGACATTTGCCTTACCTGGGTGGTATTTCAACTCGAAATCATAGTCCTTCAAAAACTCAATCCATCTTCTCTGCCTCATGTTCAGCTCCTTTTGGTCGAATAGGTATTTAAGGCTCTTATGATCGCTGTACACTTCAAATTTGGATCCGTACAAGTAATGTCTCCAGATTTTCAATGCAAAAACTACTGCTGCCAACTCCAAGTCATGGGTCGGATAATGTTGTTCGTGGGGTCTCAATTGTCGAGAGGCATATGCTATCACTCGGTCTTTCTGCATGAGTACACATCCTAATCCGAGTCCGGACGCGTCACAATAGACCACGAAACTTTCTCGTAACTCAGGTAATGCTAACACCGGAGCAGTTGTCAACTTATTCTTCAGCTCTTGGAAGCTGCCCTCACACTCCGGACTCCACACAAAAGGAACATTCTTTCGAGTCAATTTAGTCAAGGGTAATGCCAACTTAGAAAAACCTTCGATGAACCTTCTATAATAACCTGCCAAGCCCATAAAACTCCTTATTTCCGAGATCGATCTGGGCCTCTCCCACGCTATTACAGCAGCTACCTTCGCAGGATCCACCGAGACGCCTCGCTTGGAGATCACATGCCCGAGGAAGTGGATCTCATCCATCCAAAATTCGCACTTTGAAAGCTTTGCAAACAATTGCTTCTCCTTCAACACTTGGAGTACCGCCCTGAGATGTCCCTCATGCTCCTCAGATGTCTTAGAATAAACTAGAATATCATCGATGAAGACAACAACAAACCGATCTAAGAAGGAATGGAATATGCTGTTCATGTAATTCATGAAAACAGCAGGGGCGTTTGTCACACCGAACGGCATCACTACATACTCATAGTGACCATACCTAGTCCTAAAGGCAGTTTTAGGAATGTCCGAGTCCTTCACTCGGATTTGGTGATATCCCGATCGTAAGTCGATTTTTGAGAAGACTGAGGCTCCACGCAGCTGGTCAATTAAATCATCAATTCTAGGTAGTGGGTATCGATTCTTGATTGTGAGTTTGTTAAGCTGTCGATAATCTATACAAAGTCTCATGCTGCCATCCTTCTTCTTAACAAGTAGCACAGGCGCGCCCCATGGTGACACGCTTGGTCTAATGAACTGCTTCTCAAGTAACTCATCCACTTGTTTCTTCAACTCTACCAATTCAGTTGAGGACATTCTATAGGGTGCACTGGAGACCGGTTCGGCTCCAGGGAGCAAGTCTATAGAGAATTCAACTTCTCTATTGGGAGGCGCACTCGGGACGTCCTCTGGGAACACTTCTGGGAATTCACAGGCAACCGGAATTTCATTCACTAGGGTCTCATTCTCATCTTTGGTTAGACAAAGCATCATAAATAGTTGAGTTATACCTAGTGTCGTGCCGTCTTCAGTGGGTTGTTTTGGGAAAACTATCTCTCGGTTTCTACAATCTACTAATACCTTATTGGCTGAAAGCCAATCTATTCCAAGCACAATATCAAGACCCTTTAAGGGCATGCAAATCAGATCGAAGGTGAAACTCCGATCATACAACTCAAATGCTACATTTTTACATATAGACGATGCGAACACACTAGGGCCAGTGGGGCTGGCCACTTCTAAAGTCCGGTTCATAGACACAGTTGGTAGCTTCAACCGTTTCACGCACTCATCAGCTATAAAAGAATGGGTTGCCCCCGAATCGAAAACAACATTAAGCGTATCCATTCCAAGTGAGCACTTACATTGTACTAGATCGTTTGCTGGTGCAACATCCTCTGCATTGATGGTGTAGATCCTTCCTGTCGCTGTTGGGCCGGTGTTCCTCTCTCGACTGTTCGGGGCATGCATCATATTTCCTCTGGTTCCGTTGCCTCTGCCACCAGGTCGTTGGTTATCATTCACTCTGGTTCGATCTTGAAATCCTCCTTGACGCACATTGGTGGTTGCCTGGCGGAGTTGGGGGCAGTCCGGGCGAACGTGTCCCTTCTCTCTGCAGTGGTAGCATTTAACATTTGTATCATTGCATTCCTTAGCAAAATGATCACCGCCACATTTAAAGCACCCGCCATACCTTGGTCGCCCACTCATCTGTCTTCCTCGGTCATTATGGTTTTGATATCTGGTGAAGGGTTCATTCCTCCTCACGTTCCCTGGCCTCTTGAAACGTGATTGCTGAGGCCTCAGGTGCTGATTGGCTCTGCTGCACTGGCCCGAATGGGCCCTGTCATCCTCTTCGAATATTCTACACTTGTTCACTAAGGCAGGGAAACTCCGGATTTCATGGTATCTGCAGGCCCTCTTGATATCCGATCTCAGTCCGTTCTCAAACTTAAGACACTTGGAGTGCTCCGTTCCTGGCTGCTGGAAGGGTGGATAGAATAGGCACAATTCCTCAAATCTGGTCGCGTATTCTTCCACAGTCATGGAGCCCTGTTTTAACTCCATAAACTCCAGCTCTTTCCGACTCCTCACTGTGTCGGGAAAGTATTTGTCTAGGAAGCAGGCCTTGAAATCGTTCCACGTCAGGTGATTGTCATCTTCGGGGAATTGGCTCCTAGCTATCTTCCACCAATTCTCCGCTTCATCTCGCAGCATATACACTGCGCATTCCACCTTCTGGGCTTCGGTACAGCGAAGACCCCTAAAAATTCTCTCTAATTCCTGAGTCCACTTGAACGCCGCCTCAGGGTTCCGTCCTCCTAAGAATTCACTCGGCTTCCTCTTCAGGAAGCGGTCCAGCACATGGCCATCCTCAGGTTGAGTTTGGCCTTGCCTTTCAAACACATCAGCAAAGCGTTGGAATGCTGTGGCTATAGCCTCCATACTTTGACGATGCGCCATTCCTTATCCTGAAATTGACATTTAAGGATAAGTATACGGAGCCACTTACTACCGATCTAATTATTAGTCCAACAATTAATAACTTAGCACATTATGTCATTCGCCTAAGTCATACACACAATCGGACCAGGGGAAAACAACCCCTTGTCTTCAAGACAATCATCAATCAGGTCAACCAGCATCAGAACAATTTCAACCATTCAATCAAAAGACACAGACACCACCGCTTACACTTGGTAAGCATACTTTGGCCTTGGACTTTTCGGTCCGCTCTGATACCAAAATGTAACACCCTAATCATTTGTAACTAATAATTCCAAAAATATGAGAAAATTTTTCACAAAACAGTCACGCAACATTTGATATAGAGGGGAGCAGGCAGGGAGGAAACGAGGAGCATTCACTCACATATAACAACCTACAGAGAAGCTAAAACTGGGGCTGGCTCAATGGGTTTATCGCAACACATCAACACTAGGGCGGATTACACTACACCGTTGTTCGCTTAGACGGGGTATAAGACCGTCCAGGCGGAGTATGGGAATGCAGCAGCGGATAGAGGAGATTTCGCACTGAGGCTTCCCTTCGAGAAATACTGGTCACTCAACAGGAGGAATAGATAAGGGAAATACGTTAATACATTCACACGCGTAGCTTTCGGTGGAAGGCGGAGTTAGAATCATCCTACTTGGCTAGACGGGGTATATTTATCTTGGGCGGGCTGTCCTAGTTACTTGGGCGAGGTATGACGCCGCCTAAACGAAATCTACATAACGCCTCTTTAACACAACTACAGGGTAATTTCCTCCATCAGTTATGGACAAGGGTTCATTAAGTAAATCCTCACACTCGCCTTTCACTCAGAAAATGAGAAGTTATAGGGTACATATACGTTAGTAAGTTGTGGAGAAAGGAGGGATCTGAACCTATTCCACCCAGCTCAACTAAGTATGACGACGCCTGGGCGGACTTAGCCATAACGACCAATACGGGGTCAACATCGGGGTCCGGATTGCGTTAGTATCACGACGGATAGGAAGGATAATTGGACGGTGTCCCACTCTAACAACTACATCGCTCCAACGCGAGTCCACTCGCTTGGGCGGATTGCTCCCATACTTCAGGCGGGGTACGACTCCGCCCAACGTATCCAACATAAGTTTTCCTAAGACAATTCTCAATTAACTCTGACTTGGTTATATCCTGCTCAAATCATACTGTCCCTGCGTATCTATTAAAGCTCACTTATAAAACAAGGCAGCACATAGCATCACACACACAAAACCATACATCCATATATATATATAAAAGCGTATATTAATATTTACAATGCAAAATCAGACTTCTACTTGTTCATAAAGTTCTATTCATCACAAAACATTAACATCCGGTATGAACCAGTCCGGGCTTCATCTAACAACGCCTTAATTAAACCTTCGAAATGCATCAGCACTCCGCCCAGCATTCCAGCTCTGTTTCTGATCCTCCTCACGAGAGACATTCACTGAAAATGGCCACTGCAGGGGTGAGCTTTTACATGTAAAATGATACTCACAGACTCGGTATCAGCGTCAGTACACGCTCCTGCTATACCTCAACCTTTCTCAAGTAACCAAAATCATACAATTCAACAATGTTCATGACACACATAATTCATCGAGTTTATTCCACATCCAAATATATAATCATGCATTCAAAATCATACACTTGCACATACATAGATTTATACATCACCACAATCAGCCTTATTTCTATATGCATGCCTGCGGATCCGACTCGGGAAAAGACTCTCAGTTACGGCCCCCTTTCTTTTGGCCCCTCGTCCCTCAGCTCTTACCAGGTGGCACCGGCCTCCCCACGGCGTCTCGAGACTCACTTCTCTAGCTCCAACGGCTACCACGAGCCCTATTGGGATCTAGCCAGGGTTGGTAACTGGAAGTCATTTCCCTTGGGGTTCTTGACCTTCCATGGGTCACCCCACTCTTACTCATGCAACTAACACATTCATTATTACACATCATCGCGTCATGAACACATTACCGTAGTCATTAAGTAAGAACGAATATCCTCCACTACTCGTCATCATTCAGTCAGTCACACCAGCGCATGTTACAATCGGTCATCAGACTAACAACATTGAGCAATCCAATTAAGAACATGCACATACATACTTTTCATAGTGACAACAAAATAGATCCATCATTATCATCCACGAGCAGACTACGCCATAGCCACGAAGATCACTATCAGAATCTCAAATAATGCATCAGTTTTAGTAATTGTGAATACATGCACACATGCACAGCATCAGTTCTAATGATTATAAAAACATGCACACACACACACCCGCATTCAGCAATGCATTCATCCGGTACCGTTCTTAGACCATGCATTCAACATGCAAGCGCCCCCTACCTTTAGAAGAATCCTCAAAAACCTTTTTCGTTCTTGTTGTTGGGTCCGATGTCCTTCTCCTGGTTCGTCCGGTCTTCCTTGGCTTTGTCGTATTCTGCGCCTGATTCTGGGATGAAGTGTGGTTCGTTCTTCAGTACTGGAATCAAGATCTTCAGGAGCGAAGAGTAAGATGGAAGAAGAAGAAAGATGAAGAAGAGGAGAGGAAGTAGAGAATGAAGTGACGGAGAAGGGAGTCTGAAGAAATGGCAAGTGTGTTTTTTCTGCCAAGGGCTCACGCTTACATATATATATATATGTGCGTACATGCGCATAAATAAGAGAAGAGTGGGATGGGAGAGTGTGTGCTGCAGCAGCCACGTGCACTCCACCCCATCCCTGACCATCACCATTTTTTTATACTTTAATGGCTTAATCCTACTTAGTTAAATGCAATTAACAGTTATTTTCTGGTTGAGATCAAGTCTTAATGGTTTATTCTTCATTCAACATTTAATTTTAAAACGGGGATGTTACATTATGTATATATATATATATATATATATATTTTACATTGTTATAAAGTTACCCGAATTGTTCATTATGTGGTGTTGAGAGAATAATGCTAAGTTAATGAATTCCGAGTGGAATATTGATGGGAGAGCCATTGCCGAGTGAGGCTTTAGTGTGTTGGCCTTTTCCCGAGTGATAAAGGCATAAGACAGTTCCAAATAAGATGTACTCGAGTGGGCTACTTCCGAGGGAAGACTAGTCCATATGTTACTGAGTGAAAATATGAGTAAACCCCGAGTGGGGAAGGGTTTGAATATTCCCGAGTGGGAAATCTTGAGTGAACCTCTTCCGAGGGAAGAGTAATTGTGATGGTTCTGATTGAGGTATTCTAGGAGTCCTCTTCCGAGTGAACGAGGCTATATATATTCCGAGTGGATAAGATTTAAATAAGTCCGAGTGACTTAACTTAGTGACTCCTTCCGAAGGAATGAAGTTATGGTGATCTCCGAGTGAGAAAGATCAAATTATGCTGAGTGCAGAATGGATAATGTATTCCGAGTGAATTATGGTTGAAATATACCGAGTGGTATTGGACTGGGGAAATAATCCGTGTGAGGGAAAGCTCATTGACTTCGAGTGGAGTATCCGAAGGAATCATTTCCCGAGTGGAGATTATGACGCTTCCGAATGAAGCATGCGTGTGGGCTTCTTGAATAAACTAAGTATTTGGCTAAGTATGAATTTGCCGAGTGAAGCATGACCCTATGGGGACAGTTCCCGAGTGGACGTGGCCCCGAATCTGAGTGATGAAATTACCGAGTGAATGGGTTCGCTCTAGAGAACAAGGCGTTCGCTCCAGCGAGAAATGGACTCGCTCAAGCACTGTATTCCGCTGGGCTGTGCGACCGATGCTGGGTCTTGCCAACGTGTGGCATTTGGACCCGGTATTCCCTTTCTTTGGTCGGCTTTTGCTTTCCCTTGCCTTTATGCTGTTTTTAATTTACCCCGACTCTTAATCTGGGCTGATTATGAACATTTTGGACGTTCTAAATTTTGGAAAAATTTTCCCTGGTCTCGGTTGGGGTTTATTTAAGTCGGGTTGTTTCAGCGAGCCCCATCACGCTTGAGCGAAAATAAGAAATCCAACCTGGGCGAGCCAGCGAGACGCTTGAGTGAGAGAAGAGATTTGGCATTGGGCCAATCTCGCTTGAGCGAATCCCGTCTCGCTTGAGCGAGATTGCTCCAGCAATGACAGGTGCCCGCAAGCGCACGGGTTATGTCGCGTAATATAAAAGATTATCGTTCTCCACAGGGACTGTGTTCAAAGTACCAGCATGTTGAAATTTAATTATCCACACAATTGATTTTTAATATTTTTGTAAAATTAAACACATTAAAGTTGCACAGAATACAAATAAATAAAATTTACTTGACACTTAAAAATCAGAGTTGAGAATATCTTAGGATTTTGGAGGATCAAGACTCTATTTTATGTTAATGAATTTTAACTTTTCATAACTAAGAATGGAATTAAGTTTTCCAAGGTGAATTTTCCAAAAGCTAATTGATATGTTCCTCTCGGAATCCTATTAATATACCTAACCTATGGAAAGCGCTGCTTAATCCTCAGAAAGGCCCATTATCGTTTTATAAAAATCCCTTTTATTTCCTCAAAAGAATTTTGATTACTTTCACGGTTTTACCGAGGTCACAAAAAGCATTTCAAAAATCTTAGGTTTAGTTCAAAGCTTTCCGGTAAAAATAAATCTCTCGATTCTATTTATTACCTAAACTTACTAATATACCTGCAAGTATACAATTTTATCATTTAGGTTCTTGTTAGGAATCACTAAAAGCATTGAGCATTTTTTTAAACTAAATGGAAAATAGAAATTTATTTAATTCCAAGTCAAAATAACATTAATATAAAATATTATCATACCCCCTTTATCCCAAGATAATTAATTTAGCTACTTATGAAATAATTCAAATTCATATAAATAATGGAAAAATAAAACATACAAGACATGGTAAAAAAATAAAGACTTACGGGTTTCTCCAAAAGCTCAAAATAATTTACCACTGTATTTTCTTGTTGCAATATTCCTCCACCAATTACAAATTTAAATACTCACTTTTACAGCCCTCACAACTCTTAAAATAAAATAAAGAAAATAAAAAAGAGAAAGAAAATGAAAAAGAAAGAAAAAGGAACTAAGAAATAAATAAAGAAAAAAGAAAGAAAGAAAAGAAGGAACGTCAAAAGAAAGAAAACGAAAGAGAGAAAAGAAAGAAAAGGAATTGAATTGAAGTAATGCTAATTGATTTCACTTGCTCCTGCATTTATAGGCAAAGGAATGGAGGAATCCAGCTAATGAAAACGCGTTGCAATTGCAAGTGGAAGAAATTTTCGGTGCATGTGAGTTCCAGCTGTGCCAACTTGTTTCCAATTTGCATATTTTAATATTTCCAAAAATTTGGTGCTTGGATTTAGTGATGATTGGTGCAGGTGGAGAAATTCCGAGTGAAAAAGTGTTGTTTTTCCACAAAACCAAGTGACAGCTTGCTGGGAGATTGGACGGTTTTGTGTTGAGTGGGTTGCTGGGCGGTGTTGATTTGAGGGGGCCGATGTTGTGGTTTGAGGGACAGTGGAGTTGCTGGACAGTGTGGAGAGGAGTATTGCTGGACGGTGTTGTGGATGGAGCCGGTGTTTAAAGTAGATGGGACGGTGTTGGTTTGGGACGGTGTGGAGAAGAGAGTGTTGATGGAGAGGAAAGGGACAGCGGATAGAAGAGAGGGAATGGGACGGTGTTTAGGAGAAAACTGGTCGGTGTTGAGTTTCTTTGAAGTTGCTATGAGGAGACGAGCAAAGCAACTCCGATTACTTTTATTCCTTCGGAACCGATTGAAGACTAAATCGAAACCGAGTGAAAAGTGATTCACTCGGAACTGATTAAAAGGTGGCTCGGAACCGACTGGAAAGTGGCTCACTCAGGTTGGGAAGTCTTCTTTCACTATTTCACTCGGCTATGTCTCTGGAATTGAACCACTCGGAGAGATCTTGCTCGGATTTCTCAGGAATTCACTCGGACACCTTCCTTTACTCATTCAAATGATAAAATCACATCTTCACTCGGAAGTCCGAGTTGATTTTCACTCGGAATTGACTTCAGTCGTCAATCAACTCACTCGGATATACCTTTCACTCAGAAATTTGGACTTGAAAGACTGGAATCTGGCTGATAGAATTCTTTTCATGTCCGAGCCTTGCTTTGCTTGGAAATTCAGCTCTCTGCCCCAACTCACTCAGATGTCTTCCTTGGAGACTTCTCACTCGGTCTCAGTGTGAAACTTGAGAGTCTGCTTGAGTGTGATTCATTTCCGGTCGGATTTTTCCTTGCTTGATTAAGACACTACTCGGAAATGCCTTGTTCCGCTTGAGAATGCCATTTTCTCTGAATTAAACCACTCGGATTCCTCCTTATTTAGCACTTATTCATTCAGTGGCTTCTATTTGCTCGGAATCAACTCACTCGGGACAGATTTGCCCAGAAAAACAGTTCAGACTTGTTTCGATCAGCATTTCTTCACTCGGATTATTTGCAATCAGAAAACTCCACTCGAATTCATTTTAATCAGCAATCCTTTCACTCAGAGAATAGCTTTGGACAGCATCTATTCAACGTCAGTCCCCTTTTTTCACTCGGAATGGACGCAGTCGGGGAAGCTTCCACTCGAAATCACCTCCAACCGAGACTTATTCCATTTCAGCATTGAACCTCCAACAGTCAGCCATTTATCACTCGGAATGGCTCTGACAGGGAACTTTCCACTCAGATTTACCTTCAACAGTGTAGTATTCCACTCGGAAATGCTCCATTCTGAGTCCTTCCACTCGGATTTGGTCATTTCTGAGTCATCCTACTCGGATTTAGTCATATCTGAGTCGGATTTCAACATTCTGAGTCGAAATTCAGTATTCTTAGTCGGAATTCAGCATAAAAAGAGAGTTCTTTCCACTTTGGGCTTGTTCTTCTTGTTTCTTTATCATTTTATGGTCGTTTTTCTCTTATTTTTGACCCTTTATTGCCTTAATTTCTGCAAAATAACATACCCAAGTAGAATAGAGTGGAAAGAAAGCAAAAATCACAATAAATAAAGGAAATACAGTGCATAATGATTAAAATTCTAAGCAAACTAGATCTATTTTATTGTGTTATAAAGCACTTATCAAAATACCCCAAACCAAAGCATTGCTTGTCCTCAAGCAATCACCATATTCACAAGATAAAATACAGAAAACACTAAGCTTAATAAATTAAGGAATCCAAAACAAAGAAAAAGATTTATTCAAATGCCAATTTTAATTTACTTATGTGAATTAATTTTCAATGTCAAGACTCAAGATACTCTTCTCACAATTTTCACTCAAGTGTTTCAAGGTTTGTGTATCTCTCAAATCATCATAATCAAAAAATATTACCATAAGCTTGTTAATAAACCAGAAACTCCACAATTTAGATAGAAAATATGTCAAAGTCTAAAGGTCTTTCAAAGGTTGTAACGTGGCCTTGGGTTGTATTGTTAAGCTAGGAATTTCAAGAAAAATGGAATACAAAAGGGCTTTAATTGTCATGAATGATTTAAATCACCATTATAAATTTAACAGAGCAAATTTTTGAACTTTCATGGACTTTTTGGAATTCATTCAATATCATCCTTTTGATTTTTTTTCTTTTTCTTGTTTTTCTTTACATTCAATACATATTTTTCTTAAGTCCTTTTTTATTTCTTTACTCCACTAAATTTCCAACTTTTTCACCATTAAGAGAAGATCAGTCAATGAGAGGTTTTAAGGAAAAATTTTCACTTTTAGGCTCAAAAGGGTCAACTAGGGTCAAATTGTGCAAAATTTCTGAGGCTTAAGAATAAGACCTAATTGTGCCTTTATCATCCTAAGACATATAATCAAAAACCATTTTGAATCGGTTGAAAAACAAGTTCTAGAATATTAATGACTATGAGATTCACTCAATCAAGAAGGTATGGGTTTTGAAAATTTGTTTGATAAATAACCCATTTTGGCTCAAGTCTAACCATGGAAAGTCTTTTCAAAGAAAATTTTAATCACATAAAGTTCATTTAGACATTGATTTGGCATTTAAACAATCATATTTTGAAAAATTTTACTAAAAATTTTGGGGTCCTTAGATACTTTAGCCTTGTGTTCAAAGTAAATTTATCATGCAATCATGATAATTTACAAGATTACAAACAAAGCGAGGAAAACACACATGCATGAAAAATATAACAATCACACAACAAAACAAAACAATTAAGTTTTCTTACCTACCACCCCAAACTAGAATTTGACATTGTCCTCAATGTTAAAATGGATGATAAAAGGATAAGAAAACTTACCTGGAATAACCCCAAACCAGCATCTGACATAGTTGGTTTTTTTTTCAGAATTAAAGCTTAAAATAAAACAACAACTTTTTATAGGGTTACCTCCCTATCAGTGCTAAGTTTTAAGTCTTCAGCCAGACTTCTCACCGTTTAGATTTACTCATCAAGAGCATCAAACAAGTTTAAGTCACTTGCTTGTTGTATTGGTTGACCTGTCAGATAGTGCTTTACTCTCTGTCCATTTACCCTAAATGTACCAGATTTCTCGCTCCATAGTTTGACAGCTCCAAAGGGAAAGACTTTTGTCACCTTGAATGGTCCCGACCATCGGGATCTCAGTTTACCTGGAAAAAGCTTCAGTCTGGAATTAAACAGTAAAACCATATCACCTGGATTAAATGTTCTCCGTTGGATGTGATGATTATGCCATTGTTTGGTTTTTTTCTTTATAAATTCTGGCATTTTCGTATGCATCTAGACAGAGTTCTTCAAGCTCATTTAATTCCAACAATCTTTATTCACCTGCAGCCTTATGATCAAAGTTAAGAGTTTTAACAGCCCAAAAAGATTTATATTCTAGCTCAACAGGTAAATGACAGGGCTTCCCATATACTAGCTTAAAAGGTGTGGTTCCAATGGGAGTTTTGTATGTGGTTCGATACGCCCATAAGGAATCATCTAACTTAATAGACCAATCCTTACGTGATGTATTCACCACTTTTTGAAGAATATTTTTAATTTCCCGATTGGATACCTCAACTTGTCCACTAGTTTGTGGGTGATAAGGTGTAGCAACCTTATGTCTAACTCCATATTTCTTTAGAAGGGTCTGAAAAGTTTTCTCAATAAAATGAGACCCTCCATCACTTATAACACATTTTGGGACCCCAAACCTTGGAAATATTATTTTCTTGAAAAGTTTAATAATAGTCTTAGCATCAGAATGGGGTGAAGCAATGGCTTCCACCCATTTTGACACATAGTTAACTGCCACTAATATGAACTGATTTCCAAAAGAAGAAGGAAAAGGTCCCATAAAATCAACACCCCATACATCAAACAATTCAACTTCTAAAATGGTATTCAATGGCATTTCTTGTCTGTTACCAATGTTACCTGTTCTTTGGCAAGCATCACAAGTTAGAACATACTTATGTACATCCTTAAAAATATTTGGCCAATAGAACCTAGCTTGCAATACTTTAGCGGCTGTTTTAGAGGTGCTCATGTGTCCTCCACAGGAAAGAGAATGGCAATGATCCAAGATAGCATGGACATCATCTTGTGAAACATATCTCCGAATCATACCATCTGCACATTGCTTGAAAAGGAGTGGTTCATCCCAATAATAATGCTTGACATCTGCATAAAACTTTTTCCTTTGCTGAAAGCTAAGATCAGGAGGTAAGATACCACATGCAAGAAAATTTACAAAATCTGCATACCAAGAACACGTTGGATACTGATTCAAGAGTTGTTCATCCGAAAAAGATTCATTGATGGGAATACTTTCTGTTTCTTCTTTTTCAGATGTCAACCTAGATAGGTGGTCAGTGACCAAGTTCTCGGTACCCTTCTTGTCCTTAATTTCCAAGTCAAATTCTTGCAATATTAGAATCCACCTAATTAATCTAGGCTTTGCTTCCTTTCTATTCAATAGATACTTAATGGCAGAGTGGTCAGTGTAAACAGTAACATGTGAACCTACCAAGTAAGATCTAAATTTATCAAAAGCAAAGACAATAGCTAATAGTTCTTTTTCAGTTGTGGCATAATTTACCTGAGCATCATCTAGCGTCCGGCTGGCATAATGAATTACATGGAGCTTTTTATCCTTTCTTTGTCCCAACACAGCCCCCACTGCGTAATCACTTGCATCACACATCAACTCAAACGGGAGTTTCCAATCAGGTGGTTGCACGATGGGGGCAGAGATTAGAGCTTGCTTAATCTTGCAAAAAGCTTCCATACAAGATGAATCAAAATTGAAAGGCACATCCTTACCCAGAAGAGTTGTAAGAGGCTTTGTGATTTTGGAGAAATCTTTAATGAACCTACGGTAAAACCCTGCATGTCCAAGAAAACTCCGAATACCTTTCACATTTGTAGGTGGAGGCAATTTTTCAATCACTTCCACTTTAGCCTTATCAACTTCTATACCTCTCTTAGACACCAGGTGTCCAAGAACTATGCGTTCTCTTACCATAAAATGGCATTTTTCCCAGTTTAAGACCAGATTGGTCTCTTCACAATGCTGCAAGACTTGGCACAAATTTGTTAAACAATTATCAAAATCCAAACCATGCACTGAAAAATCATCCATAAAGACTTCCATCACATTTTCAATAAGGTCAGAAAAAATTACTTGCATACACCTTTGAAAAGTCGTAGGTGCATTACACAGACCAAAAGGCATACGTCTGTAAGCATAAGTCCCATAAGGGCAAGTGAAGGTAGTTTTTTCTTGATCAGATGGATGAATGGGAATTTGATGAAAACCTGAATACCCATCCAAATAACAGAAATAAGAGTGTTTCATAAGTCTTTCAAGCATCTGATCAATAAAAGGGAAGGGAAAATGATCTTTTTTCGTGGCGCTATTTAACTTCCTATAATCAATGTACATGCGCCAACCAGAGACAATCCTAGTAGGAATCAAGTTATGTTTATCATTTTCAATCACAGTTATTCCCCCTTTTTTAGGCACCACATGGACAGGACTTACCCATTTACTACTATCAACAGGATATATGACTCCAGCATCAAGCAATTTCAAAATTTCCTTTTTAACCACTTCTTGCATTTTAGGATTTAATCTCCTAAGTGGTTCTACTGTGGGCCTACTTTCATTTTCTACAGTAATCCTGTGCATACAAAGAGAAGGGCTAATCCCTTTGATATCATCCATTGTATAACCTATTACCTTTCTATACAACCTAAGTTGTTTCAAAAGTTTTTCAGTTTCAGATGGATTCAATTCAGCATTAATAATCACAGGATATGTGGAATTAGGGCCAAGAAACTCATACCTTAAAGAAGCTGGTAAAGGTTTTAATTCCACATTGGGGCTTACCACTTTGTCACATATGACCTCAGTATCATGTGAGGCCTCAGAGCAATCAGATGTTTCTGTCGGCTCAATCATGAAAACAGTTTCAAGTGGGTCATTAGGAAGGGTTGCTTCCTTTACCACTTGTTCGACAAAATCCACAGTACAGCAAACATCATTATAAGGTTTTTCTAAAACATTTTTCAAGTTAAAATCAACCTTTTGGTCTCCAACAGTCAGAGACAACTTACCATTCTTGACATCAATCACAGTACCTGCAGTTGCTAAAAATGGTCTACCTAAAATAATAGGAATCAAAGAATCTTCGTCCATTTCAAGCACAACAAAGTCAGCAGGTATAAAAAATTTTCCTATCTTAATAGGAACATCCTCTAAAATTCCTACAGGATATTTTACAGATCTATCAGCCAATTGTAAAGACATCCTAGTAGGTTTTAGTTCACCCAATCCTAACTTTTCAGCAACAGATAATGGCATTAAACTCATACTCGCTCCTAAATCACACAATGCTTTATCTATATTCATGTCACCAATCATGCAAGGAATAGAGAAACTACCTGGATCTTGGAGCTTGGGTGGAAGTTTCTTTTGAATTAGAGCACTGCACTCTTCAGTAAGTACAACTGTACCATCTTCCTCCAATCTTCTTTTGTTGGACAGAATGTCCTTCAGGAACTTTGTATATGTGGGCATTTGTTGTAAAGCATCTGTAAAAGGAATTAATATACAATTTCTTTAAAACATCAAGAAACTTACCAAATTGTTTGTCCAACTTTGCTTTAGCTAAGCGCTGAGGAAATGGAATGGGAGGTTGATATGGCTTAACCTCTTCCTTCTTCTCTTATGGTTTCTCTTCTTCAATCACTGGATGAGATAAAGATTCATCCACTTTCTTTTCCTCCTTTGTAGTCTTTTCAACTGGTCCATCATATTGAGTACCACTCCTAAGAGTGACAGCCATGGTTTGGTTGGATGGTCCAGCCTCTGGTTTTCCAGGAAATGTTCCTGGTGCTCTTTGAGAATAGGAGGCTTGTTGGGCAATTTGATTTTCCAGTATTTTGTTATGGGTGGCAAGAGAGTCCGCTTTTGAAGCCAAGTTTTTTATTGCATCAGAGAATTCATCATTTTGTTTAAGTTGAGTAGCTACAAATGTCTCCATCAAGGATTCTAACTTTGATTTTTATGGAATATAGGTTCCTTGTTGAGGTTTGTAGTTACTTTGGAATTGAGGTGGCCTATTTTGGAAGCCAGGTGGACCTTGTGGAGGTCTGTAGTTACCTTGATAATTTCCACCATAATTTCCAATAGCATCCACCTGATGCATTTCTTGTTCTTGATTAGGAGTCATTGCTAAATGGCAGTTTGTAGCTCCATGTCCTGAAATAACACAAACTTCACAAACAATATTAGTAGCACCTGTTGACCCTATTTTATCAAGTTTTAATGTTAATGCTTCAACTTTGGTAGAAAGTAAGGAAAGAGCATCAACAGAATACTTACCTAGTGTTTTAGCAGGTAATCCTCTCTCAGAGTTCCACTGGTGAGTATTTTGAGCTATTTCTTCAATCAGGTTCTCAGCTTCATCAACATTTTTACTCATGAAGGCTCCTCTAGCTGCAGCATCTAAAGAGATCTTTTGTGTGGAAGTTAGTCCATTATAGAAAATATGGATTGTCAACCACCTTTCTATCCCATGGTGAGGACATTCTCTTAGCATCTCCCTGTATCTTTCCCAGGCTTCATATAAGGATTCATCATCTTTTTGTGAAAATTTATGATTTATTTTCTCAGCACATCAGTCTTGTTCCTTGGGTACCATTTATTGATAAAAACACTGGACAATTGTTCCCAAGTCGTGATGGATCCTTCAGGAAGAGAGTATAACCACGCCCTCACTTTATCTCTTAAGGAGAAAGGGAAAAGTCTTAAGCGAATGACAACATTGGTGGCTCCGTTCATCTTCAGGGTGTCACAGTATTCAAGAAAGATTTGAAGGTGAAGATTTGGATCTTCGGAGGGTAATCCTCCGAATTGGTTCTGTTGAACCATTGAGAGTAGTGAAGGCTTCAATTCAAAATTGTTAGCCTCCACTGTGGGTCTGAGGATGCTAGATCCTCTTCCATTTGTATTTGGAGCGGCAAAATCTCTTAAAGGTCTATGTTGGTCTGCCATTTGTTTTTCTTTTTGTTCTTTTTGTTGTTTTCTTAAAGCTTTAAGGGTACGTTCTATCTCAGGTTCAAATCCTAAGTTTAGATCGACACTACGGCTTCGTCGCATAAAAAGAAAATAAATGACAAATAAAACAAATTATCACAAAAGTAAAACAACAACAGATACACAAAATAAAGAACAAAATACAAAATTACAAACAAAATAAAAATAAAAATAAAAATAACAATAAAAATATTAACAAGTATGATCTAATCGAATTTCAATATTGCCGATATTTGAGGGACAACAGTCCCCAACAACGGCGCCAAAAACTTGACAGGTGCCCGCAAGCGCACGGGTTATGTCGCGTAATATAAAAGATTATCGTTCTCCACAGGGACTGTGTTCAAAGTACCAGCATGTTGAAATTTAATTATCCACACAATTGATTTTTAATATTTTTGTAAAATTAAACAAATTAAAGTTGCACAGAATACAAATAAATAAAATTTACTTGACACTTAAAAATCAGAGTTGAGAATATCTTAGGATTTTGGGGGATCAAGACTCTATTTTATGTTAATGAATTTTAACTTTTCATAAATAAGAATCGAATTAAGTTTTCCAAGGCGAATTTTCCAAAAGCTAATTGATGTGTTCCTCTCGGAATCCTATTAATGTACCTAACCTATGGAAAGCGCTGCTTAATCCTCAGAAAGGCCCATTATCATTTTATGAAAATCCCTTTTATTTCCTCAAAAGAATTTTGATTACTTTCACGGTTTTACCGAGGTCACAAAAAGCATTTCAAAAATCTTAGGTTTAGTTCAAAGCTTTCCGGTAAAAATAAATCTCTCGATTCTATTTACTACCTAAACTTACTAATATACCCGTAAGTATACAGTTTTATCATTTAGGTTCTTGTTAGGAATCACTAAAAGCATTGAGCATTTTTTTAAACTAAATGGAAAATATAAATTTATTTAATTCCAAGTCAAAATAACATTAATATAAAATATTATCATACACCCTTTATCCAAGATAATTAATTTAGCTACTCATGAAATAATTCAAATTCATATAAATAATGGAAAAATAAAACATACAAGACATGGTAAAAAAATAAAGACTTACGGGTTTCTCCAAAAGGTCAGAATAATTTACCACTGTATTTCCTTGTTGCAATATTCCTCCACCAATTACAAATTTAAATATTCACTTTTACAGCCCTCACAACTCTTAAAATAAAATAAAGAAAATAAAAAAGAGAAAGAAAATGAAAAAGAAAGAAAAAGGAACTAAGAAAGAAATAAAGAAAAAAGAAAGAAAGAAAAGAAGGAACGTAAAAAGAAAGAAAATGAAAGAGAGAAAAGAAAGAAAAGGAATTGAATTGAAGTAATGCTAATTGATTTCACTTGCTCCTGCATTTATAGGCAAAGGAATGGAGGAATCCAGCTAATGAAAACGCGTTGCAATTGCAAGTGGAAGAAATTTTTGGGTGCATGTGAGTTCCAGCTGTGCCAACTTGTTTCCAATTTGCATATTTTAATATTTCCAATAATTCGGTGCTTGGATTTAGTGATGATTTGTACAGGTGGAGAAATTCTGAGTGAAAAAGTGTTGTTTCTCCACAAAACCAAGTGACAGCTTCCTGGGAGATTGGACGGTTTTGTGTTGAGTGGGTTGCTGGGCGGTGTTGATTTGAGGGGGCCGGTGTTGTGGTTTGAGGGACAGTGGAGTTGCTGGACAGTGTGGAGAGGAGTATTGCTGGACGGTGTTGTGGATGGAGCCGGTGTTTAAAGTAGATGGGACGGTGTTGGTTTGGGATGGTGTGGAGAAGAGAGTGTTGATGGAGAGGAAAGGGACAGCGGATAGAAGAGAGGGAATGGGACGGTGTTTAGGAGAAAACCGGTCGGTGTTGAGTTGCTTTGAAGTTGCTGTGAGGAGACAAGCAAAGCAACTCTGATTACTTTTATTCCTTCGGAACTGATTAAAGACTGAATCGGAACCGAGTGAAAAGTGATTCACTCGGAACTGATTAAAAGGTGGCTCGGAACCGACTTGAAAGTGGCTCACTCAAGATTGGGAAGTCTTCTTTCACTATTTCACTCAGTTATGTCTCTGGAATTGAACCACTCGGAGAGATCTTGCTCGGATTTCTTAGGAATTCACTCGGACACCTTCCTTTACTCATTCAAATGATAAAATCACATCTTCACTCGGAAGTCCGAGTTGATTTCCACTCGGAATTGACTTCAGTCGTCAATCAACTCACTCGGATATACCTTTCACTCAGAAATTTGGACTTGAAAGACTGGAATCTGGCTGATAGAATTCTTTTCATGTCCGAGCCTTGCTTTGCTCGGAAATTTAGCTTTCTGCCCCAACTCACTCGGATGTCTTCCTTGGAGACTTCTCACTCGGTCTCAGTGTGAAACTTGAGAGTCTGCCCGAGTGTGATTCATTTCCGGTCGGATTTTTCCTTGCTTGATTAAGACACTACTCGGAAATGCCTTGTTCCGCTTGAGAATGCCATTTTCTCCGAATAAAACCACTCAGATTCCTCCTTATTCAGCACTTATTCATTCAGTGGCTTCTATTTGCTAGGAATCAACTCACTCGGGACAGATTTGCCCAGAAAAACAGTTCAGACTTGTTTCAATCAGCATTTCTTCACTCGGATTATTTGCAATTAGAAAACTCCCACTCGGATTCACTTCAATCAGCAATCCTTTCACTCAGAGAATAGCTTTGGACAGCGTCTATTCAACGTCAGTCCCCTTTTTTCACTCGGAATGGACGTAGTCGGGGAAGCTTCCACTCGGAATCACCTCCAACCGAGACTTATTCCATTTCAGCATTGAACCTCCAACAGTCAGCCATTTATCACTCGGAATGGCTTTGACAGGGAACTTTCCACTCGGATTTACCTTCAACAGTGCAGTATTCCACTCGGAAATGCTCCATTCTGAGTCCTTTCACTCGGATTTGGTCATTTCTGAGTCATCTTACTTGGATTTGGTTATATCTGAGTCGGATTTCAACATTCTGAGTCGGAATTCAGCATTCTGAGTCAGAATTCAGCATAAAAAGAGAGTTCTTTCCACTTTGGGCTTGTTCTTCTTGTTTCTTTATCATTTTATGGTCGTTTTTCTCTTGTTTTTGACCTTTTATTGCCTTAATTTCTGCAAAATAACATACCCAAGTAGAATAGAGTGGAAAGAAAGCAAAAATCATAATAAATAAAGGAAATACAGTGCATAATGATTAAAATTCTAAGCAAACTAGATCTATTTTATTGTGTTATAAAGCACTTATCAATCAACCACAGTAGCTCACTGCCCAATTTTCGCTTTGGCGAGGCAAGACCCGCCTGGGCGAAAATTGTCCAGTGACGATCCCACCTTCTCTTCGCTTGAGCGACCACCAGATTAGGACCATTACCTGAGCGAAAATGGTCCAGTAACCAAACACTGATTCCCACCAATCCTCGCTTGGGCGAGAAGGCTATTCGCTTGGGCGAATTTCACCCAGTGGCCACACCACCATTCTACAAGGATCTCGCTCAAGTGAGATTGCCACTCACTTGAGCGAATTCTGCAGGACTTATGCAGAAACGTGGAACTCTCACAACTTAGCATATGAATTATCATTTCCTACCACTTTAACCTTTCTTAATACATTATTTTACTCCATTATGCATCTACAAATCCTACCAACTTCATAAAGAACTATAATTTAACAATTACTTCATTCAATGCACATCATTTGAACATATATTCTCATAAATTTCTTAAAATGCTACAGAACACCATACTCATTATTCATTCATAAGAATTAACAATATCCAACATCTTGGTTCATCTTCTTACATTATTTGGGTCATAATTGAAAATTGACCATACACATAAAGGCTTAATTTTCCTCTATGAGCCTCAAAATCATTATTACTAATCTAGACATCAAATTAAGCATTCATATACATCACATGATATACAAAAATCTAGATTTCACCGGCCAAGGCACTTCCTATACCACTATTTACCTCCTCAACCAAAATGTACTTCAAAATGTCTACTCTTCCCATGAGTGCCCTGCATCACAAGTCTAAAAATGAACATGGAAGAGTGAGTCATACATTCTAAAGGAATGAATATGAGTACCATGTGATTATGTACATATGCATTAAAACATGTATACTTTGCATATATATATATATATCATTCACCATACTCTTTATCATTCCAACATCTTCTTACATACATCACAAGAAACATTACAACTTTAACAAAGTATATAGCATATACATAATCAAATTTCACCACGAACCGGATATCACACACAATAATTATTTGCTATTCACATCTTTTATGTTGTCTTAGTATGTCATTACATCCTCCTCTCATTCATTATATCTTGTCACCTTTGGCATACTTCCTTGCTATATGCAACTGCTCTTAAGCTAATGCATATGCACAATGGAATATTTCAACAATTGCAGATCTGACTGTGGGATTACAAACACCAAATGTGGGATTTAAGTATGATCATCTAATCATACCCCTACTGCAGTAGTAAAATGTGTACACTTATTCTTAAATTTTGCATGCATTTCACCAATTGTTTTACTAGTACCAAACCGCATCGCCCATCTTGCAACACCTAGTCATTTTCACCATGACCACGGTATACAACATATCAACATATAGTGTTGCGGGCCAACCATGAGATATATCATGGCAGCTATGATCTTAAGGACCACCGGGGACACCTACTCATCAAGAGCCACCCCCCACAAGGGTCAACCATATGCGGCTCCCCGTAGCACAACATGGGCAGCTTCATGACTTACACACCGAGTCACAGGGGAAATATAAATTACTCGTGCACAGAGCCGCCCTCCCACTGGGCCAACTGGGGGAATCCCCTAATATTCCAACACCGGCAGCGTATGCAGTATGCAATGAATGCAAATGCAAATCATATGCATTTCTCACTCTATGCATCCTATATATGCCACTCATCATACATCTTAATCAACACCATTACCAACATTTCCACAAGGCTTTTAGTTGATTTATCATTATTCGTTCTCAATAGTTCCAACATTTATGTGGCATTACAATGGTTCTCAATCAACATCATCAACATTTATATTACTTCCATGGTAGATACAAACATAACTTCACATCATTGATCACTATATACCACCATATAGAACACCATGAATATTCTAAGTGCATAAAAGCATGTTGCCAACCACATTATCCATACTATCTAGCACATTACAAATTTCTCATATCATCTCAAGCAAGGCTAACATGCATACCAATACATATGGCTATCAAATAACATTCAAATTCATGCATTTAGAATATAAGACTCCTCTCCTACCTCAAGAGAAGAATTTCGATTGATAAGACGCACCCGCCTCGTCGTTCGGAATGGATCCTACATTAACATGCATATAGAATCCCAATCAATCAACTACTCAAGACATTATTTCAATTCTATTTAATCATGTTCATATCTTCACAACATGTGCTAGGCATGTTATAGACATCATTTTTATCATTTGTTAGGCTTCGGGAATTCCTTCCCATTAAGCCACATTCATTATGTTCAATGGACTACCAACAACAATAGTCCAACACCTACCAAATACCACACCATCCAACACTCATACATCCAATGGCTTATATTTGCTCTTAATTACACTATCCAACCATCATTCATAATTTTCCCCAATTCTTAAAAGTTAGGGTTTCTCCAAAACCCAACAACTCTCATCAATGTCTCATCATTCTTCATCACTTTTCAATATAAATGCATCTACCATTATTAACTCCTCATAAATACTCACATTTATGACAACCCACTCTAGGGCATAAGCATTAAATGTTCTCTTCAACCACTCCTCCACACATATTACTTCCCCCAAAGAATAAATACATACACCTGTAGCCAAAACTCAACAAAAGAGTGAGTATAGCTTACCCCACACCCAAAATGAAATGGGTTACAAGTGGAGGGAAAATGAGCTGCGAAAATAAAGGAGAGGAGGAGGAAGAATTCAGCTTCTAGGGTCCCCTCCCAAGCTTCTTGTAAACGAAAATAGAGGAAGAAGAATCACTACCTTGGTTAGGGTTTGAGAGGAGGAAGAAGAAGAGATAAAGAGAGATGAATAAGAAGAAGAAGTGAAATGTGCTTCCAAAAGCTTCAGCAACCCACGTGAAAAGGGAAAAGGTTTTGGGCTTTTTGCTTTATTTTCAATTCCATTCATTAAATTTTCATCGTTTTATGGCCAACAGGCTCTCTATTTGGGCTCAATACTTTATCTAAAAATTATTCCAAATATATATTCGGATTCCCAATATTATTCTCAATAGTCCTGACCAATATCATCTCGTTTGGAGATACTTGGCCCGACACCCATATCTCAACCGGGCTTATTTTCAGCTTAACCGGTCTCCATAAATCACCAACCGTCCCCAAAAATCTTAATTTAATTATTTCCAATATTTTGGGACACTAAATAATTCACATTCAATTATTCAATATTAATTTCCTTGATCAATCCTCTATTTTAAAATTTGGGATGTTACACCTTACACTCATTTGGCAACTTTCTATGAGTTGGTTGGTACTATGGGGTTTGAGCAAGAAGAGTTAGAATCAGCATGCCTCCACTTATTCTTGTTTTCTTTAGCTGGAAAAGCCAAGGAATGGTTACAATCATGCCCAAATCAAAGTTTAAAAATTGGTCCAATGTTGAAGAAAAGTTTCTGTTCTGCTTTTTTCCCCCTTTAAGATTCATCAAAGCAAAATTAGATATATCAACTTTTCGTCAACGACCTAAGGAACCATTTTGTGAGGCATGGGATCGTTTCAAATCGTTGCTTCATAAATGCCCAAACCATGGTTTTAAAGATATTGCACAATTAAATATCTTCTACAATGGACTTTGACAGATACAAAAATGATTTTAGATGCTACTGCTGGTGGCACAATGATGACTGTGGATGCTGATCAAGCTATAAGGATAATTAAAGCTTTATCTCCAACTAATTATCAAGCTCAACATGATCGTCAACAAGTCCAAAGGAAAGGAATCCTTGATTTGAATACATCTGATGCTATTTTAGCTCAAAACAAAATTTTGACTCAGCAGATAGAAGCTCTGACCCAACAAATGGCTAAACTTCCATAACAATTACATGCAGTTCAAACATCGTAACCATTACAGCAACAAATACCTGTAAGATGTGATTTCTATGGAGGTGACCATCCAAATGGTTATTGTGGATCACAAGAAAAAGCTGTGCATTACATGAACAATCAAGGTAGGCCTGGTAATTTTAATTCTAATTTTTCTAACCCACTATTTCAGGGCTAGAGAAATAATCAAAACCAAGGCCAAGGATGGAAGCATGAGTCAAGCTCTTCCAATAGACTTTATCAAGATAATTTTCCTTCATTGATGGAGAAAATGACAAAATTGGAAGACACCTTGGAGAAATTCATGCAGGATTCTTCGAAAAATAAAAAGAATACTAAGGCTTCTATCAAAAACTTAGAGACTCAAGTGGGACAACTAGCCCGCCAGATGGCTGAACAAAAAAGACCTCAGTATGGAGCAAACATTAAGCCAAATCCAAAAGAGCAATGCAAAGCTGTGATAACACACAGTGGAAGGTAAGTTGGAGTTGAGCTAAGTTCAAAAGAAAAAGAGGAGCAAGAAATTCTAAGAGAAAGAAGAGAAAAAACAATAGAGTTGCAAAAAGAAAAAGAAAAAGATCATGTAGAGAGTAAGAATAAATAGAGAGAACCATAAATAGTGAAAAAAGTGAAGAAAAGAAAAATAAAAAAAAGTGAGATGGAGAATGGTAAGGCTAAAGCTGAAGAAGAATTACCATATCTGAAAAGTATGCCTTATCTAAAGAATCCTTTAAAGCGTGATAAAGAAAGACAGTTTGTTAGGTTTATGGACATTTTTAAAAGATTGCACATTAATGTCCCATTCATGGAAGCTATAGAGCAAATGCCTACTTATGCAAAGTTTATAATGGATTTATTGACAAAGAAAAAGAGATTTTCAGAGGAAATAATTAAGCTGGAAGCTGGGTGCAGTGCTATCATATAAAAGGCGCTACCTCAAAAGACCAAAGATCTATGGAGCTTTACAATTCCTGTTACCATTGGTAATCTACCAGTGGGAAAAGCCTTGTTAGATCTTAGTGCTAGTATCAACTTAATTCCATTATCCATGCTTAAAAGGGTTACAGATCTTGAAATAAGGCCAACGAGAATGACTTTACAATTGGCTTATCGATCGATGAAATTTCCTTATGGTGTTGTAGAAGATGTTTTAGAGAAAGTGGATAAATTTGTGTTCCCTATGGATTTTGTTATAGTGGATATGAAGGAAGATTCTGAAGTCCCTCTGATCCTAGGGAGACCATTTATAAAAACTGCCAAGGTCATCATAGATTTGGATGATGGAAAGTTAAAAGTGAGAGTACAAGATGAAGAAGTGAATTTTGATGTTTTTGAAGCAATAAAGTATCCAGTGGACAAGCAAAGTTATTTCAGAATAGATGTGGAAGATGAATTCATTCACCAAGAATTTAAAAAAGTGCAAGATTCAAGTCCTCTTGAAAAAGTTTTAGTGGGAGCAATTGAAAATCTTAATGCAGCAGAAGTTGACGAAGTTGATAACATTCTCAAGAACCTTGATGCAGGTAGAATAACCTTAGGCAATGGAGAATCAATTGAAAGCCTTCCTGAAGAACAAGAAAGGGAAATTCAGACGCTGGAATTAAAAGAGCTTCCCTCTCATTTGAAGTATGTTTTCTTTGATGATAAAGAGCAAAAACCTGTGGTAATTAGTAATAGTTTGCTAGAGGCTGAGGAAAAAAGATTAATTAAAGTCTTAAAGTAAAATGAAGGAGGAATTGGATAAAGATTGAATAATTTGAAAGGTATCATTCCTTCATACTGTATGCACCATATTTTCATGGAGCAGGAATATAAACCTATAGCACAACCTCAAAGAAGATTGAATCCAACCATAAAGGAGGAAGTGAAAAAAGAAGTCATGAAATTGCTGGAAGCTGGGATGATTTATCCTATTTCAAACAGTGCTTGGGTGAGTCCTGTGCAAGTGGTACTAAAGAAAGGGGCATGGTAGTGGGAACAGAATGAAAATAATGAGTTAATCCCCACCAGGACAGTAACTGGATGGAGGATGTGCATTGATTACTAAAAACTCAATCAGGCAACAAGGAAGGATCATTTCCCATTGTTATTCATGGATTAGATGCTGGAAAGATTAGCTGGTCAAGCTTATTATTACTTTCTGGATGGTTATTCAGGTTATAATCAAATAATTGTAGCTTCAAAAGATTAAGAGAAGACAACATTTACTTGTCCTTTTGGTGTTTTTGCTTATAGAAAAATGCCCTTTGGACTTTGTAATGCTCTAGCTACCTTTCAAAGGTGTATGCTTGCCATCTTTGCTGACTCGTGGAGAAAAGCATTGAAGTTTTCATTGATGACTTTTTAGTTTTTGGAGAATCATTTGATGAATGCTTAGAGAATCTTGACATTGTACTTCAAAGATGTGTGGAAACTAACTTAGTGATAAATTGGGAAAAATGCCATTTTATGGTAACCAAAGGCATTGTGTTAGGCCACAAAGTTTCAAGTAAAGGCATTGAAGTAGATCGTGCAAAAGTGGAAGTGATTGAAAAGCTGCCTCTACCAATCAATATGAAAGGAGTTAGAAGTTTTCTTGGACATGCAAAATTCTATAGAAGATTCATCAAGGATTTCTTAAAAATTGCCAAACCATTAAGTAATTTGTTGCATAAAGATGTTTCCTTTCACTTTGATGATTCTTGTTTGTCTGCTTTTCAATTGTTGAAACAAAAGTTGATTAATGCACCTATCATAGTCACTCCTGATTGAAAATTAGATTTTGCAATCATGTGTGATGCGAGTGACTATGCAATAGGAGTAGTATTGGGTCAAAGGAAATCTAAAATTTTTCATCCTATACATGATGCTAGTAAGGTTTTAAATGAGGCTAAAATCAATTATGCAACCACTGAAAAAGAATTGCTAACCATAGCGTATAGTCTTGAAAATTTTAGATCTTATTTAATTTGTTCCCGAGTTGTTATTTTTATAGATCATGCAGCTATTAAGTATTTATTGAATAAACCTGATCCCAAACCCAGATTGATCTAGTGGATTCTTCTTTTACAAGATTTTGAGTTGATTATTAAGGATAAAAAGGGAAGTAAAAATCATGTTGCAGATCATTTGTCCAGATTGGTCAATCTTGAAGTTACACAGTCATAACTTGAAGTTCAAGATGACTTCCCAAATGAGAAGCTATTATGGATCTATGAGAGGCCATGGTTCGTAGACATGGAAAACTTTAAAGCTACAGGAGTGCTTCTTAAGGATTTCACATGGCAACAAAAGAAGAAGTTTCTGGAAGAGGCACAACAGTTTGTTTGGGATGATCCATACTTATTTAAGCTTGGTTTAAATAACATTCTTCAAAGATGTGTGTCCCAACAAGAAGCCAGAAGCATATTATGGCATTGTCATAACTCAGCTTATAGAGGCCATTTCAGTGGAGAAAGGACAGCCGCCAAAGTCCTTCAATTTGGTTTCTATTGGCCTTCTTTATTTAAAGATAATAGTGCTTTTGTGCAAAATTGTGATGCTTTCTAGAGGACAAGAAGTATATCCAAAAGAAATAATATGCCATTAACCACTATTTTAGAAGTAGAAGTGTTTGATTGTTAGGGTATAGACTTTGTTGGTCCATTACCTACCTCATTCTTGAATGAATATATTGTTGTAGCAGTTGATTATGTCTCAAAGTGGGTAGAAGCAATGGCCTGTGCCAAGGTGGATGCAAAAACTGTTATTAAGTTTTTAAAAAAGAATATTTTTCAGCAGATTTGGCACCCCTCGTGTGCTAATAAGTGATAGAGGTTCTCACTTCTGTAATATACAACTTTAAAGGTGTTTAGAGCACTATAGAGTAAGGCATAAGGTGACATCTCCATATCATCCTTAAGCCAATGGTCAAGTGGAAGTATCCAACAGAGAGATTAAGTGGATCTTAGAAAAGGCGATTTCTTAAAGCAGAAAAGATTGGTCCTCTAAACTTGATGATGCTTTATGGGTATATAGGACAACTTTTAAAGCCCCAACAGGGTTCTTACCTTATCAACTGGTTTATATAAAAAGTTGCCATCTCCATGTGGAGCTTGAACATAAAGACTATTGGGCAATGAAGTTGCTCAATTTTGACCCTGAGGCATCCATAAAAGAAAGAAAGATACAAATAGAAAAACTAGGAGAATGGAGATTGGAAGCTTATGAATCTTCAAGAATTTACAAGGAAAAGATGAAGGCTTATCATGATAAACAAATTCTGAAGAAAAGCTTCTATCCAGGTTAATCTGTGTTATTACTTAATTCCAAGTTAAAACTTTTTCCAAGGAAGATGTGATCCAAATGGTTTGGACCCTTTTTAGTTAAAGAGATCAAATCATATAGTGCAATTGAGTTGAAGGATCCTGAATCTGAAAGGACATGGATAGTGAATGGACAAAGACTCAAACCCTACTTGGGAGGAGGTGTGGAAAGGCTTGATATGCTAATCCACTTGCATGATTTGTGAAAACATAACAGGCGTAGAGCTAATGACGTTAAACAAGCGCTAACTGGGAGGTAACCTAGCCTTGTTAATACATCTATGTGAATTTTGCATGTTTTAAGTGTTTATGTTTTGAAATTTTATGATTTATATGTTTTATGTTTTGGTGAAATATGCATGTTTTGGTTAAAATGTATGTTGTTATGAAGTTAAAGTTGATGAAGCAAATAAGTTGGTAGTGAATTTGATTTTAAATTGGAACATGGTCCTTAGGCATGTTTGTGAGAAGAAATAGATGCAAGAGAGTGATGAAGTAAGGTTTGTTCAAAGATTTGTGCAGTTGCAGGAATAATCTGTAAAGTTGACTTAAGATAAGGTGAACTCGCTCAAGCGACTTAAAATTTGCTCAAGCAAAAGTTGCAGAAAAACATTAAATGCTGAAGTTTTTTGTAATCTGTAAAATTTGCTCAAGCAAAGCCACTCGTTGCTCAACCGAAGTGTGCCTTAACTTATCTTCACTCAAAGCATTAAGGCTTCGCCCTAAGCAAAATGAATAAGAATGGCTACTGGACAAAAGTCGCTCAAGTGATATTATTTCCCTCAAGCGAATTAACACACAAATGATTCTGTCCATTTGTTGCTTAGGTGAAACTTACTAGCTTTAGCGAAATTTCAACAAAGCCAAAATTGAAAGTTATATGAGAGTCCTTCCGCTTTGGTGAAAAGGGTGTTCAAGCAAATTCCAAAAGAAAAAAATGATTCTGTCAAAGGTTCGCTTAAGCAAAATTAAGTAGCTTAAGCGAAACATTATTAGGTTACAATCTGTACAAATTTTGCTTGACTCTTCACTCTTTGCCCAAGCGAGTTTTTAAATAGAACTATCAGGGGGCTTCTACCATTTACTCGCTGCAATGAGTCAAATTGGCTCAAGTGAATGGGAGTCTTTTCAATTTCAAAATGTTAAATTCGCCTCAGCGAATCACTTTCACTTAAATTTAAGCGACAAGGCTTTTTAAGGATCTTTAAAACCATTTGGGCAATTATAATTTCTTCTTCAAAATTAAAATACCTTCCCCTATCTACGAAAACCTTATTTCTCTCTTCTAAGCTTCTAGGTTTTGTACATTTGATTCTATTGGGTTCCATTTCTCTTTTCAACATCAATAAGTAAGTACCTTTTCTTCATTTCTTCTTCTTTTCGTCTTCTTCTTCTCCCCTGTTTTCTCGTGGGTGAACTTATGAAGTAAGAATATAGTGTCTCTTCTTCTTTAATTCATAACGGATTTATTTTCATTTGGACAAAGGTGTAGTAGTTTAGAGAATTATTTTACATGTTTGTTGTTGGCTACATTGCCCTAAAGCATACTCTTTTTTTGGCGTATGGAGTTGTTGGCTGGTTCTCTATTTTTGGTGCATGTTCTGATACAATATAAATTCAATAGTGAATCTGATGTATTGTTGCTTTAGTGTTTTGATTGTCATTCATTTGAGTAGCAATATTATGTTGTGTAAGAATGCCTTCTGTATATGCTGAAAGTTTGCACTAAATAAATTTACGTGGGAAAAAACTTTGTTTTTTCAGGTATGGCACGCACCAAAAATACTAGGCCCGGTCCACAAACATAAAGGGAGCAAGAGAAGGGTCCTGAATGAAGAGACCGTGGCAAATGGAAATGAACGTCTGAACCCTCTCCACCACCTCAACAGAAATTCAAGGATAAAGAGCACCAAACGTTTTAAAAACATTCAACATTGGACTATTCTTTCGGAGCGAAGAGTTGATTTGAGACAAGGCGAGTGTGATAAGTTTCTTAATACTCTTAGACAAAGGAAATGGTTGAGGGTGGCAAATCCTAGAGTCAAGTATGATCTGGAGATAGTCAAAGAATTTTATACTAATGCTTGGAATAAGAAAGGACATGTAGACTAAAGAGCTTACGTAAGAGGCAAATGGGTTTCATACGGCAGGGATACTATCAATGACCATTTGGGAGAAATCTTACAGTTGCACGAAGAAGAGCTTTGTACATATGGAAGATTCAAGAGGGAACATCACATTTATCGTACTCATGACTTAGAGCGGGCCTTTTATCGCTCGACCATCATCTTCGGTACAGAGCGAATCAGCATCCCACTCAACTTTTGAGGAAAGACATGAGTATGTTGACCAGAGTTTAGACTGTATTTCTGTTGGCTAATATTGTTCCGAATGCTCATGTACCAAACCTTCTGATGCCCAGATGTGAGCTTTTGTACTGCATTCTGCAGCCACAAATGTGAATGGATATGGCCCAGATTATCTCAGATGAAATCTTCCAGTTTGCATAGTAAAACCTGAAGACTACCATTGCTGATGCTAAACCCAAGGGAACTCTTAGTTTCCCTGCCTTCATTATAGGACTATGTGTAGCAAAGGGGGTTGATGTTCACCCCAACACTTCGATCCGCCCTTCTATAGATTGAAAGTTTATTGATCAGAATTGCCAGATTCCATCAACACCTTCCATAGTAGCACCAACAGCGCCACCTCCACCTCCACCTCCACCACCACCACCCTTCCTACTGATCCCCTTCTCCTTGCTCATCTTGTCCATATATAGCGACAGCAGGCTGCTATCCATCGGGGCATGTTGTACCTTTATCGAGCCAGTTATTATAGTCACGAGGCGGGACCTTTTATGTCACCGGGTAAGTTTAAGGATCATGTTGCTTGACCTGGGGATAGTCCTGTTCTCCTGGAAGAGGAGAGGCCAACAACTGAGCTAGAAGTACTTGAGCCATCACTACCACCACCAGTAGCACCAACATCATCATCTGGACCATCTAAGGCACCAGGCACAGTACCTGTATCTGCACCTGAGTCACAACCAGTTGAGACAAATACTCGGGAGGAGCCCATTGAGGAGCAGTAGGCAGCAGAGGATAAAGAATTTGAGGAGCAACTGGATCACGTACTCATCAACATATTATCATCAAAGGACTGATCAGCTCCTATGGTTTAGTTTATTTTATGTTACTGTTTGGAGTTTTTCATTTACGTTACTTTTATGCATTATGGTTTAGTTTGATACTTATTTTGAAGGCTAAATTACACTTTTGGTCCCCTAACTTATAAGTTTTTCCCAAATTGGTCCCTGATTATTTTTTCAATTCAATGAGGTCCCCAAACTTTTTAAAACGCGTCAACTTGGTCCTTCCGTCAGAAACTCACTAACACCGTTTGCTCACATGGCATGCCTGGACACGTGTCACAATCTTGTTAGCACATGTGTCACCACCAGAACTTAGGACACGTGTCAGATTTTGATTGGGTGATGATTTTGTTCAAAATTAAAAAAATTTGCCTTAGGTAAGACTTGAACCCATGACCTTTAAGGTCAAATACCATATCCATCACCACTAAGCCACATGTGACTTTAATGATTCAAATGACAATATTTATATATAAAGGTAAACTTTCAATATCTAAAAGTGTATTTAATTTAATTATTATAATAAAATATTTAAATATATATTTAATTTATTTATTGTAACTAAAATATTTAAGGCTATATTTAATTTTATTATTGTTAATAACATATTTAATTATTTTTAATTTAATTATTTTGATAAAATATTTAAAAATATATTTAGTTTAATTATTATTAATCGAATATTTAAAAATATAGTTAATTTATTTATTTTTTATTAAATATTTTAAAATATATTTAGTTTAATTATTATTAATAAATATTTAAAAAATAAACTTAATGTATTTATTATTAAGAAAATATTTAAAGGTATTTTAATATTGTTAAGTAAATATTTAAAAATATATTTATTTCAATTATTACTAATAAATATTTAAAAAATAAACTTAATGTATTTATTATTAAGAAAATATTTAAAGGTATTTTAATATTGTTAAGAAAATATTTAAAAATATATTTATTTCAATTATTACTAATAAATATTTAAAAAATAAAATTAATTAATTTATTATTAAGAAAATATTTAAAGGTATATTTAATTATTTAAAAAAATATTTAAAAGATATTTAATTTTAATATTGTTAAGAAAATATATAAAATATATTTGGTTTAATTATATTGATAAAATATTGAAAAATATATTTAGTTTAATTATTATTAATCAAATATTTTTAAAAATATTTATTTAATTATTTTTTATTAAGTATTAAAAATATAGTTAATTTATTTATTATTAATAAAATATTTAAAAATATTTAGAAATATATTTAATTTAATTATTTTTATTATTATTAAAATATTTAAGAATATACTTAATTTATTTATTAATAATAAAATATTTAATTATTTTATTGATAATTTAAGTATATAGTAATAAAATTAAATATACCTTTAAATATTTTATTAAGAATAAATAAAGTTAGTATATTCTTAAATATTTTATCAAAATAATTAAATTAAAAAATAACTAAATATTTTATTAACAATAATAAAATTAAATATAGCCTTATATATTTTATTTGTAATAAATAAATTAAATATACCTATAAATATTTTATTATAATAATTAAATTAAATACACTTTTAGATATTGAAAGTTTACCTTTATATATAAATATTGTCATCTAAATCATTGATGTCACATGTGGCCTAGTGGTGATGGATGTGGTATTTGACTTAAAGGTCCTGGGTTTAAGTTTTACCTAAGGCAAATTCTTTTAATTTCAAACAAAATTATCACCCAATCAAAATCTGACACGTGTCTTAAGTTCTAGTGGTGACACATGTGCTAACAAGATTGTGACACGTGTCCAGGCATGCCATGTGAGCAAACGGTGTTACTGAGTTTCTGACGGAAGGACCAAGTTGACACGTTTTAAAAAGTTTGGGGTCTTTATTGAATTAAAAAAATAATCAGGGACCAATTTAGAAAAAACTTACAAATTAGAGGATCAAAAGTGTAATTTAGCCTATTTTGAACTATGTATGTTTTGCATACGCTAGTGTTATATATGTTTAGGCACATTCCTTTTCTTTTGATTGTGTTTTGGAAGGTTAAGAAATGAAGGAAGATGTTTATTAATCTTAAGTTGCATAAGTAGAAAATTAACTAGTTTTTGAAAACATGATAGTTTCATGATAAATGCTAAATGCAATCTGTGTAAATTTCAATTTGTGAATTAGCCACAATGGTTGAACCTTTTTCTGTTTAAATCAAGAAATCAAGCCTGCTAGCCATGTGAGTGAGTGAGATGTAAACATAGAGAGTTCTCTAATTCTTACGTGGTTTTTCATTGCATAGTTTTGTTAACCAAGTGGCCTCAATTACTCAAGAGGGGGGGTGAATTGAGTATTAAAAATTTCACCTGGAATGTTGTTGAAATTAATTCGTTGATAAATATACTCGTTGAAGATAATAAATTTAATCACAAGTAATACCAAATAATACACAAGACAAAATAATAAGCACTTAATATATGGCAAGTAAATTCACTTAAAAGGTTTAAGTAATATTCAAGAAAATAATTAATAAGGTTGCTTAATTAATAAAATTATAACCACAAATATTTAGCAAGAAATTTTAAGTACACAAATTAAATGAGTGTAGGGAAGAGAGATTTGCAAACCGATATATACGAGTTCCACCACACCGGTGTATGTCTTGCCTCTAAGCAACCCACTTAGAGGATTTCCACTATTGAAGATTAGAGATACAACTTTGAGCAAACGCGGGTTCCTAGTGTCCCACACTCAAGAACCCAATTCTCATAAGTACAAGGGCACCCCACCCAATCTCTCAATCTCACAATTACAAGGTTGAAACCCCAACCCAAACCTCTAGAATATTTGGTGTTTAAGTGTACAAGGATAACTCTCCAAAAGAGTGGATATACAAATTGAAGCACTTGAGAATATTTTCCTTTCTAAGAAAGAATATGCAAATTTAGCACACAAAAATTATTTTCCTCTCTTAGAAAATAATATGTAAATTTTAGCACTCAAAATGATTTTTTCTTTCTCAAGAAATAATATTCAAGTTTAGCTCTTAAAATAATTTTGCTCATAAAACTCACTCTCAAAATAATTTTCCAAATAATAAAAAGAGAGAGCAATTGAGAAACAGAGAGCAACGAGAGAAAAATAGAGAGAGCAGCGTAAGGAAGGAAGAATGGAATAGCTTGCTGTTAGTGTGTTTTCTGCCTTCAGTTTCCTCTCTATTTATAGGGCTTCAAAAGCCTTGCTGCCAAAACCAATTTCCACTAATTCCTTAATTCATGCATTGGAAGACTTAATCTACCAGTAATCCATGTTTCCTGAATTAAGAAATGTAATTGTCTGCCTCAATAAATGCAACGCCATTTCAATTAGAGTCTCAAGAGTGTAATCAGCGGAGTTCAAGTTTCTGAAAACGCGTACTGATATTTTCCATGATCCAACGCATGATTCCAGCTATGAATCGATTCTTCTAGTTCATTTTTGCACTAAAATTAACGAGTGAATCAATCCTGGCAAGGGGAATCGATTGCTAGGTGCATGAATCAATTCCTTGGGTCATTGAATCGATTCCTGGTGCATTTCAAGGCAGTGAATCGATTCCTTATGTTGTGAATCGATTCCTTCATGCATAAGTCAAGGTGAATCGATTCCTGGTACCTCTGAATCGATTCCTGGGTGCAAAGTTGATGATGAATCGATTCCTGGAGTTATCCTGGACCTTTTTCCTTAATTTCTGATGCATTTTGATGCGTTTTGGGTCCTGTGTTCATGGCACTTTGCATATTCCTTTAATCCTTGTTTCTTTTTGATTTCTTGACTCATATAGACTTGATCTTCATGCTTTTTGATTAATTTCTTGTACAACATCCTTTGTATTTATCAATTAAATTTCTTGATCCTTCAATTGTTTGTCATTCATCAAAACTTGTTTCAACATAAAAATACATTCTCCCCCTTTTTGATGATGACAACAATTGTTCATCTCTTGGGGTGTTAGTTTCATAATAGTTATATTTTCAAAGTATAGAACTCCCCCTATCAAATTTAATTATAATTTTCATTCATTAGTATACCACTTGTAATGTCATATTATTAATAGATACTACTTGTTATAAAGAAATATTTTTTGAAGCTCCCCCTTAATCATACTATTTAACAAGGATAGATAGAGATGTTGAATTTAGATTTTATCTCCCCCTTTGGCATCATCAAAAATAAAGAATTAAAAAGAGAGATTAAACAAACAATGAAATTTTATTAAACAGGATACATGTAAAGATGGATACAACAAAGACTAACTTTAAGGATTAAAAAATCAAAACTCGGAAAATTGTTGAGAGAGTTCATTGTAATGGTTAGTCATGTTGTCTTCTATCTGATCAAAATGCGCATTCATATTGTTCTCTATTCCATCAATGCGAGAAGTCATCCCGTCAAAGCGAGCATTTATTGCATCAAAGCAGGTATTGTAACATCCCTCTTTTTAGAAGCCATTTTTACCCTTGTAAATTTTAATTATGGAGGGATTGTAAGCAAGAATAAGTCAATATATACCTTGTTGATGGTCTGTAGTACCTCAAAAATGTCATTTTTGCACATAATAATAGAATTTATATGGAATATTAGTGAAATTATGCAAAAACCGAGTGAAAAGGGCTCTGTTCCGAGTGACAGAGAAGAATTCCGAGTGAAGGATTAGAAATTCCGAGTGAAGGAGAGAATTCCGAGTCAGTATCATGTTTTCCGAGTAAAACATGACTGAGAAGGCTACCACCGAGTGAAGTCCTGACCTGAGAAGCAATTCTGAGTGAAGAGTGTTCAAAAGAATCACTTCTGAATGAAAATCCGAGTCAAACACTCGGTTCCGAGTTGAATGTTTCCTTTTCTGAAGGAAATTACTGTGGTTGGAGCATTCCGAGTGAAAGAATGCATAAATACTTCTATTTATGTTGATTTGATGCTTCCTTTCTGACTGAAGTATGTTGTGGAAACAATTGGGAAGGCTTCCGAATGGTTTTGCTTAGGAAACCGAGTGGAAAAATGGTGGAGGGAGCCAATTCCGAGTGAGATACACCCTGCTGGACAAAAAACCGAGTGAGAGTAGTACGTGTGAGTCTTGTTCCGAGAGGTAATGGTTTAAATAAACCTTAATTGGGCATATAATTAAAGAAATTGGCTTAAACCGAGTGAATTGAGTGAAGGAAGACTCGGATTTCCGAGTGAAGATTCTGAGAAAGAGAGGACTCGGTCTGAAGAGGTATTACCGAGTGAGAAACCGAGTGCCTGAGTCGGTTTCCAAGGAATTCCGAGTGAAGAATTGAAGCTTCGCTCAAGCGAGCAAGCCACGCTCAAGCGAGCCTTGCAATTGTTGACTCGGAAGTGAGAATTCCAGTCGGTATAGTTGCTAACCGAGTATAATTTCACTTGGTATTCAGTGACAGAAGTGCGTATTGACTTCAATTTTGTCTTTTAATGATATTTAAATTCAATCGTGCGCATTATGGATAGTGGACGACCAGAAATGGGTACTGACTCAGCATATATCTTTATTTAATCCCTAGTGACCCTTCCATTAGCAATCCACTAACAGCCCACTCAAAAAAGCTGTCCCCCACTTGTTTTTCCACTCACTTTCTCCCTATTTAAACCAGTGCCAGGACCCTAAGGAACCCACACACACGACACAAACACCTTAATCACTCTCCTTCCCAGCAAGTTTCTTTCTCTCTTTTCCCTTCTGTTTCACTCGGATTTGAAGCAGGACAGTGAAGGAAACCTCTTTCTTTCCATCCAGGAACTTCATTGAGGTAAGGGGGTATATTCTTGGGTGCCTTGTGGGAAAACCGAGTGAAGGACAGATTCAGTGTGTATGAATTAAATGCTTTAAATTGTTATCTGTATATGCATGTATATATATATATATATATCTGTTACCGAGTGTATATAATCAGTGATGAATTGTGAAATGATATGTACTTATTGGACTAAAAATACTAAGAATCATGGGTACCGTGTGATTTCCAGTGAAAAATTATGAATAGAAGATGGATTTAATGATGACAGGTTCTGTTTTATGTTAATCCGACCGGTTTTACACCTATAACAACTCGGTTTTGCTTAGTTTCAATCGGATTCAACCTTAACTGAATGTATTTCATTCTGATAAACAATTTTTCACTCGGTAAATAACCTAATTTCACTCAGAGAACTTTTTCTAGTTATTTCCACTCGGACAGCATCTTCCCAGTTGATTTCACTCGGAAAACATCATATTTCACTCGGAAAACACTCTATTTCTCTCGGACAGCATCTCCCAAGTCTTATTTTACTCGGAAATCTCTTTCTTAAATTATTTCACTCGGAACTTGACTTAATTTCACTCAGAAAACTCCTTTTAGTTTAATTTCACTCAGAATATATAGTTAAATTAACTCAGAAAACTCTTATCAACCTGATTCCACTCGGAATCAGGATTATTTCATTCGGATTTACTTTACTCGAAGGTATTCTAGTCAGCAGAATGATTTTTCACTCGGAAATTATATAAATTTTACTCAGAAACCTTTCTGCTCAACACTTTTAACTAGGAAAAATATTTTTAACTTCCCTGAGAAAACTTTTAACCTGAACTCACTCGGATTGATGCTTATTTTATTCAGAAACTCACTTCAGCCTGAATTTACTCGGTATCTAAACTCATTTCACCCAGAAAATTCATTTTTCACTCGGAACAGACTTATTTTACTCGGATAATTCAGTTTCACTCGGTATTCAACTCATCTCACTCGGCAAACTCAATTTCTCACTCAGTATTAAACCTATTTTTCTCAAAAAGTTTGGAAATCAACATTTCTACTCGGATATAATTTATTTTAATCGAAAAAATCATTTCCACTCGGAATCAGACCTGTTTCAGTCGGAAAACAGCCTTCCAGTACAATTCCACTCGGATTTTTAGCCAGATCGCTTGGAGAACCCTTCTCTGAATGATTCCACTCGGAATCATACCTATTTCACTCAGATTTACCCCTGTTCCACTCGGAAAACTCTGTTTTTAGTGTTTTTCACTTGAATTTTCAATTGGAAACTAATCTTTAATATTTTTAAGTTATTGGTAAGTTATAATTATCATTCTTATTCTATTATTATCATTATTTATTGTCAAACTTAATATTGTTACCATTATTATTAGTTTTATTATTATTATACATTGTTAACATCTTAATTATGCGTAATTACATAAAGAATATATTATTTTACTCTTTATGAAAGAATATATATAATAGATATATTTCTAAAAAAAAAATAATAAACGAATATCTTACATGGTTTAAATGATTGATGAAATTCAAAGAACTTGTGAATGATATGATGAGACTGGAAACACATAAGATACCCAGGGATCTAATGATAAAGATAATACATTTCACATCATGAAAATATGTTTTGAAGAAGAAAAACCTCTAGAGCATACACTTAGTACAGTGGAGGACACTCACGTTCGATCTCCATGAAGAATCTTGGGAGTACAACTGGAACGGCAACCCAATGGCATCAGAGTCGCGCCTGATAGCCGGGTGAGACGATGCAATTCTAGTGTACTTTGACTAAATGATGGAGTGTAACTATGATCGTAGGGATCCAAGTTCCAAAAATATTTAAATCAATGATGAGAACCAATGAGTTCATTTGTACCACATGGAACTTGGGCGGACCCTGATCGCTCTAGATGATTGGAATGGTGATATTCCAAAGAATGAGAAGAAGATGAAACGATTTATTGGGCCTACATGCATCATGAGACTTAACAAAAGATAAATCATAATAAATCCGAACTTATGCATTCATTACAGCATATTTGATTGTTATAATTATGAATATGTTATATGTACGATTTATTTCATGGTAATATGCTTGATTGTTATAATTATGAACATGCTAAATATACGATTATGTGATGACAACATGCTTGATTGTTATAAATATGCTAAATGTATGATCTATGTGACATTGTATGTTAACTGGATTATGTCCGCACCGGATGAACCAATCAGGGTCTTGGGTTATACTCACCCTTACTGTTGACCATTTTTTAGAGGAATTAGAAACTCAAGAACCCGAGTGTGAAGATCAGCAATACGCTGAACCCATTGAGAACAATCATTAAGGATAGAATATTTGTTATTAATAATCAGACACCGGATGACTGTATAATATTTAAGGGTGCCTGTGTGCCCCATTTTGTTAAGAGTACAATTACTTACAGTTTGTGAATGACTATGTGATATATACAATATTGCTTCCACTGATCTGCCAAGTATTTATAAAAAAAAAAAATATTCACTTTTTCTGAAAACTGTTAACACTCTCAGTTAAATAGGATGAACCTACAAAAGGATTTGTCTTATCTAACCGAGGGTGTTACAAAGGTGGTATCAGAGCATAGTCAATTCATCAAGCTTGGGGAGTGGACCATTAGGTTTCCACGTACTCTGATAGAAATATTGAACAGTCCATAACACTCCTAAGACTAAATATCCTATGTGGAATGCTCCACATAACACATACCCTGAATCTATTTGTTGATATTCTTTCAGCAAATTCCTAATGGCACGCCAAAATAACAATCATGTGATGGAGAATCTTCTTACCAGAATTGTGGAGGTAATGGAACGACAAGAGTTACCTCATGCTTCTGCCAGACAGGGATTAGCTGATTTTCAAAGGAACAATCCTACGCAGTTCAAAGGAGGCTTCAATCCAGAAGGAGCACAACTATGGATTGAACACCTTGAAAAGATTTTTGTCGCTATGCGATGTTCTGATGAGGATTGTGTAACCTTTGCTGTCTTCATGCTGGTTGGAGAAGCAGAACACTAGTGGACTCATGCTAGAGTCAGACTAGCTACTGATGGGCATATCATTACTTGGGGACGATTTAGGACAGAATTTCTCGCTAAATATTTCCCCGAAGACATAAGAAGGCAAAAGGAGCAGGAATTCTTTAATCTGAAACAAGACAATATGACTGTTGGGGAGTACACTACTAAGTTTGATGAACTGGCAAAATGTTGTCCCTACTACACTCACATGGGAGAAGCGTCAAGATGTGCAAAGTTTGAAGCAGGGCTACGACATGAGATTCGTCAAGCCATATGTTGTCAACAAATTACACAATTCACTACTTTGGTTGATAGATGCCGCATCTTTGAAAATACCTCTAATCTTCGACGACCTGGAGCGTCTAATCATGGGCCAGAGCGACGTATGCCAGAACGACAGCAAAGAAGGGATTTTCGAGCAGATCGGCCATATTTCCGATCTTTCAACTCAGCCAACCGAATTCCTCCTAAAGGTCAGGAGAACCAAAGTAGTAGAAACTGCACAATTTGTGGACGGATCAGACATCGTGATGTTGACTGTTGGTACAGGAATAAAAATAACCAACAACAAGTAACTCAAAGACAGGCAGTACGACCAACAGGTCAAGGAAGTGGAGGATCTACTGCAAATGTCTCTACCAATAATGCCCCGAGAATGCAAAATGTTCCCCGCAACAACAACTTCAGACAGAACAATAATCCTGGAAGGCCCGGAAACAACTCAACCGGAAGGCCAGGGGGAAATGCCAGAGTTTTTACCATGAATGGTGCAGAAGTATCACAAGAGAACGATCTTGTGCAAGGTACATGCTTTATAGGAAGTACTCTATTAAATGTATTATATGATTCTGGAGCCACTCATTCTTTCATATCTGAGAATTGTGTAAAACATTTAAAGCTTCCTACAACCTCTCTGCCCTATCAAATGATTGTCACGACTGCCGCCAATAAGCCCATTTGCTCTACATGCATATGTCTAGAATGTCCTCTCAACATCGAAGGGAAAGCTTATCAGGTAGATCTGATATGTTTACCTTTGATTGATCTAGACATTGTTCTAGGGATGAATTGGCTTGCTGCCAATCATATTCTGATTGACTGTCATAATAGATCCATCTCTCACGGGTCTACTACATCTGAATGTGATCAAGTCACAGATTCTTGCCTTGTTAGCTCAGAAAAGGTAATCTCAAAAGAAGTCCAACTATACATGATCCTTACTGAAACTGAAAGTAAGGCCACTTCTCAACTTGAACAGATTCCTGTTGTTCAAGAATTTCCAGAAGTATTCCCTGAGGATATACGAGAGCTACCTCCAGAGCGAGAAGTCGAATTCAGCATTGATATTATACTGGGCGTGGGACCAATCTCTATTGCTCCTTACCGGATGTCACCCAAGGAACTCAGTGAGCTCAAAGAGCAATTAGAAGAACTTCTAGAGAAAGGAATGATTAGACCCAGTGTCTCACCTTGGGGAGCACCAGTTCTTCTAGTCAAAAAGAAGGATGGCAGTATGCGGTTATGTGTTGACTATCGTCAGTTAAATAAAGCTACGATCAAGAACCGATACCCTCTCCCAAGAATTGATGATTTGATGGACCAATTATGAGGAGCCACTATCTTCTCGAAGATTGATCTGCGATCAGGCTATCATCAAATCAGAGTGAAGAAAGAGGATGTACCCAAAACAGCATTCAGAACACGATATGGGCACTATGAGTATCTTGTTATGCCTTTTGGAGTCACAAATGCACCTGCAGTCTTTATGGGATACATGAATCGAATCTTCCATGAGTACTTAGACAAATTCATGGTTGTATTCATTGACGATATTCTCGTCTACTCCAAGAACCATGAGGAACACGAGGAGCATCTTCGAATTGTTCTGAACACGTTACGTGCAAGGCAATTGTACGCCAAGTTTTCAAAATGTGAATTCTGGTTGACAAAAGTGAAATTCTTAGGACATGTCATCTCTAAGGAAGGAATTGCTGTGGATCCTACACAGGTAAAAGCTGTACTAAATTGGGAACAACCTAAGAATGTGACGGAAATCCACAGTTTCCTTGGACTGGCTGGATATTATCGTCGATTCATCGAGAATTTCTCTCGAATTGCAGCACCTTTAACTAAGCTAACTCATAAAGATCAACCATTCGAATGGACTGACAAATGCGAAAGCAGTTTTACGGAGTTACGCCAACGACTCACTAGTGCACCTGTCTTAATTTTACCAGATCCTGCCAAGCCATATGAAGTGTACTGTGATGCGTCAAAACAAGGACTAGGATGTGTCCTAATGCAAGAAAGAAAGGTTGTTGCTTATGCTTCAAGACAGCTAAGAACGCATGAAGTTAATTATCCCACACATGACTTGGAATTAGCTGCAGTTGTGTTTGCCTTGAAAATCTGGAGACACTACTTGTATGGTACATACTTCGAAGTCTTCAGTGATCATAAGAGCTTGAAGTATCTATTCAACCAGAAGGAGTTGAATATGCGACAACGTAGGTGGATGGAATTTATCAAAGATTATGATTTTGAACTCCGATATCATCCTGGAAAAGCTAATGTAGTAGCTAATGCACTCAGCCGAAAGGCCCTACGTCTATCATATATGATGACAAAGGAGTTGGAATTGATAGAACAGTTTCACGATTTGAATCTAGCAGTAACACCAAAAAGGGGAAGCCTTATGGTTAGAATGCTAAGAATTTCCAATGATTTCTTGGAACAAATCAAAGAAGCTCAAGCCAATGACCAGGAATTACAAGATCTAACAGAAAAGACAAAAGAAGGAGTCTCAGAGTTTAGCAAAGATGAACATGGAGTGATCAAGTATCAATAGAGGCTCTGTATTCCAGTCAACGCAGATCTTAAAAGATCTATCCTGGATGAAGCACACAAAAGTAAGTACAGTATCCACCCAGGATCAACCAAGATGTATCAGGACTTGAAGAAATTATTCTGGTGGCAAGGAATGAAAAGGGATATCGCTGAGTATGTAACAGCTTGTCTAATGTGTCAGAAGGTAAAGGCGGAACAACAACGTCCAAGTGGGACCCTTCGTCCTTTAGATATTCCAGAATAGAAATGGGATGAGATTGCTATGGACTTCGTGAGTGGATTTCCCAGAACATCAGCTGGATATGATGCTATTTGGGTAATCGTGGATCGATTAACAAAAACCGCTCACTTCATTCCTGTCAATATGAAGTATTCTCTAGAAAAACTCACCCAGATCTATATCAAGGAGATCGTACGGTTACATGGAACTCCCACTGCAATTGTGTCCGATCGAGATCCTCGTTTCACATCACAGTTTTGGAAGAGCCTGCAACAAGCTCTAGGAACTCGTCTGAAGTTAAGTTCCGCATATCATCCACAGACAGACGAACAATCGAAAAGGACGATCAAGACTCTTGAAGATCTGTTACGTCTTTGTGTCTTGGAACATGGTGGAAGTTGGCAAGAATACCTTCCACTTATTGAGTTCACTTACAACAACAGCTATCATGCAAGCATCGGAATGGCCCCTTATGAAGCTTTGTATGGAAGAAAATGCCGTACACCTTTATGTTGGTATGAAACTGGTGAGAAAACAATAATTGGACCAGAGATTGTTCAGAAGACAACAGAACAAGTTCAGAGAATTCAAATGGCAATGAAGGCTTCGCAAGATAGACAAAAGAGTTACTATGACAAACGTCAGAAGCCATTAGAATTTGAAGAAGGTGACCATGTATTTCTTAAAGTTACCCCTACCACTGGAGTAGGAAGAGCTTTGAAGGCCAAGAAGTTAAGCCCCAGATACGTAGGACCCTATCAGACTCTGCAAAAGATAGGAACTCATGCGTACCGCATTGCTCTGCCACCCGAGCTGACAAACCTTCACAATGTCTTTCATGTCTCTCAAATCCACAAATATGTACCAAGCCCTGATCATGTTCTAAGTCCCGATCAATTTGTTCTGAAAGAAAACCTTACCTTTGAAGCATCGCCAGTTAAGATTGCTGACCGACGTCTCAAACAGCTAAGAGGCAAAGAAATCACTTTGGTCAAGGTAGTTTGGAGTCAGACAGATGATGGGGATGCTACTTGGGAAATTGAGGAGAAAATGAGAGAATTGCACCCTCAATTGTTTTAACTTTGAATTTCGGGACGAAATTCCTAAAAGGGGGGGAGAATGTAACATCCCTCTTTTTAGAAGCCATTTTTACCCTTGTAAATTTTAATTATGGAGGGATTGTAAGCAAGAATAAGTCAATATATACCTTGTTGATGGTCTGTAGTACCTCAAAAATGTCATTTTTGCACATAATAATAGAATTTATATGGAATATTAGTGAAATTATGCAAAAACCAAGTGAAAAGGGCTCTGTTCCGAGTGACAGAGAAGAATTCCGAGTGAAGGATTAGAAATTCCGAGTGAAGGAGAGAATTCTGAGTCAGTATCATGTTTTCTGAGTAAAACATGACTAAGAAGGCTACCACCGAGTGAAGTCCTGACCTGAGAAGCAATTCTGAGTGAAGAGTGTTCAAAAGAATCACTTCTGAATGAAAATCCGAGTCAAACACTCGGTTCCGAGTTGAATGTTTCCTTTTCTGAAGGAAATTACTATGGTTGGAGCATTCCGAGTGAAAGAATGCATAAATACTTCTATTTATGTTGATTTGATGCTTCCTTTCTGACTGAAGTATGTTGTGGAAACAATTGGGAAGGCTTCCGAATGGTTTTGCTTAGGAAATCGAGTGGAAAAATGGTGGAGGGAGCCAATTCTGAGTGAGATACACCCTGCTGGACAAAAAACCGAGTGAGAGTAGTACGTGTGAGTCTTGTTCCAAGAGGTAATGGTTTAAATAAACCTTAATTGGGCATATAATTAAAGAAATTGGCCTAAACAGAGTGAATTGAGTGAAGGAAGACTCAGATTTCCGAGTGAAGATTCTGAGAAAGAGAGGACTCAGTCTGAAGAGGTATTACCGAGTGAGAAACCGAGTGCCTGAGTCGGTTTCCAAGGAATTCCGAGTGAAGAATTGAAGCTTCGCTCAAGCGAGCAAGCCACGCTCAAGCGAGCCTTGCAATTGTTGACTCGGAAGTGAGAATTCTAGTCGGTATAGTTGTTAACCGAGTATAATTTCACTCGGTATTTAGTGACAGAAGTGCGTATTGACTTCAATTTTGTCTTTTAATGATATTTAAATTCAATCGTGCGTATTATGGATAGTGGACGACCAGAAATGGGTACTGACTCAGCATATATCTTTATTTAATCCCTAGTGACCCTTCCATTAGCAATCCACTAACAGCCCACTCAGAAAAGCTGTCCCCCACTTGTTTTTCCACTCACTTTCTCCCTATTTAAACCAGTGCCAGGACCCTAAGGAACCCACACACACGACACAAACACCTTAATCACTCTCCTTCCCAGCAAGTTTCTTTCTCTCTTTTCCCTTCTGTTTCACTCGGATTTGAAGCAGGACAGTGAAGGAAACCTCTTTCTTTCCATCCAGGAACTTCATTGAGGTAAGGGGGTATATTCTTGGGTGCCTTGTGGGAAAACCGAGTGAAGGACAGATTCAGTGTGTATGAATTAAATGCTTTAAATTGTTATCTATATATGCATGTATATATATATATCTGTTACCGAGTGTATATAATCAGTGATGAATTGTGAAATGATATGTACTTATTGGACTAAAAATACTAAGAATCATGGGTACCGTGTGATTTCCAGTGAAAAATTATGAATAGAAGATGGATTTAATGATAACAGGTTCTGTTTTATGTTAATCCGACCGGTTTTACACCTATAACAACTCGGTTTTGCTTAGTTTCAATCGGATTCAACCTTAACTGAATGTATTTCATTCTGATAAACAATTTTTCACTCGGTAAACAACCTAATTTCACTCAGAGAACTTTTTCTAGTTTATTTCCACTCGGACAACATCTTCCCAGTTGATTTCACTCGGAAAACATCATATTTCACTCGGAAAACACTCTATTTCTCTCGGACAGCATCTCCCAAGTCTTATTTTACTCGGAAATCTCTTTCTTAAATTATTTCACTCGGAACTTGACTTAATTTCACTCAGAAAACTCCTTTTAGTTTAATTTCACTCAGAATATATAGTTAAATTAACTCAGAAAACTCTTATCAACCTGATTCCACTCGGAATCAGGATTATTTCATTCGGATTTACTTTACTCGAATGTATTCTAGTCAGCAGAATGATTTTTCACTCGGAAATTATATAAATTTTACTCAGAAACCTTTCTGCTCAACACTTTTAACTAGGAAAAATATTTTTAACTTCCCTGAGAAAACTTTTAACCTGAACTCACTCGGATTGATGCTTATTTTATTCAGAAACTCACTTCAGCCTGAATTTACTCGGTATCTAAACTCATTTCACCCAGAAAATTCATTTTTCACTCGGAACAGACTTATTTTACTCGGATAATTCAGTTTTACTCGGTATTCAACTCATCTCACTCGGCAAACTCAATTTCTCACTCAGTATTAAACCTATTTTTCTCAAAAAGTTTGGAAATCAACATTTCTACTCGGATATAATTTATTTTAATCGGAAAAATCATTTCCACTCGGAATCAGACCTGTTTCAGTCGGAAAACAGCCTTCCAGTACAATTCCACTCGGATTTTTAGCCAGATCGCTTGGAGAACCCTTCTCTAAATGATTCCACTCGGAATCATACCTATTTCACTCAGATTTACCCCTGTTCCACTCGGAAAACTCTATTTTTAGTGTTTTTCACTTGAATTTTCAATTGGAAACTAATCTTTAATATTTTTAAGTTATTGGTAAGTTATAATTATCATTCTTATTCTATTATTATCATTATTTATTGTCAAACTTAATATTGTTACCATTATTATTAGTTTTATTATTATTATACATTGTTAACATCTTAATTATGCGTAATTACATAAAGAATATATTATTTTACTCTTTATGAAAGAATATATATAATAGATATATTTCTAAAAAAAAATAATAAACGAATATCTTACATGGTTTAAATGATTGATGAAATTCAAAGAACTTGTGAATGATATGATGAGACTGGAAACACATAAGATACCCAGGGATCTAATGATAAAGATAATACATTTCGCATCATGAAAATATGTTTTGAAGAAGAAAAACCTCTAGAGCATACACTTGGTACAGTGGAGGACACTCACGTTCGATCTCCATGAAGAATCTTGGGAGTACAACTGGAACGACAACCCAATGGCATCAGAGTCGCGCCTGATAGCCGGGTGAGACGATGCAATTCTAGTATACTTTGACTAAATGACGGAGTGTAACTATGATCGTAGGGATCCAAGTTCCAAAAATATTTAAATCAATGATGAGAACCAATGAGTTCATTTGTACCACATGGAACTTGGGCGGACCCTGATCGCTCTAGATGATTGGAATGGTGATATTCCAAAGAATGAGAAGAAGATGAAACGATTTATTGGGCCCACATGCATCATGAGACTTAACTAAAGATAAATCATAATAAATCTGAACTCATGCATTCATTACAACATATTTGATTGTTATAATTGTGAATATGTTATATGTACGATTTATTTCATGGTAATATGCTTGATTGTTATAATTATGAACATGCTAAATATACGATTATGTGATGACAACATGCTTGATTGTTATAAATATGCTAAATGTATGATCTATGTGACATTGTATGTTAACTGGATTATGTCCGCACCGGATGAACCAATCAGGGTCTTGGGTTATACTCACCCTTACTGTTGACCATTTTTCAGAGGAATTAGAAACTCAAGAACCCGAGTGTGAAGATCAGCAATACGCTGAACCCATTGAGAACAATCATTAAGGATAGAATATTTGTTATTAATAATCAGACACCGGATGACTGTATAATATTTAAGGGTGCCTGCGTGCCCCATTCTGTTAAGAGTACAATTACTTACAGTTTGTGAATGACTATGTGATATATACAATATTGCTTCCACTGATCTGCCAAGTATTTATATAAAAAAAATATTCACTTTTTCTGAAAACTGTTAACACTCTCAGTTAAATAGGATGAACCTACAAAAGGATTTGTCTTATCTAACCGAGGGTGTTACAGGTAATAAGGTGAGAGGTCAACATATTAAAGAAAACATCATTTGGATTTGAAGGAGGTGGTGGAAATGCTTGTTGTTGAGGTTGATCATCATTATCATCACTGCTTTATGCATGTGGGGGTGAGTATTACCAAGCATCATCTTGGTTATGCCAACCCATTTTTGAGAGATGAGTGCTCCCTATTTTACCTTTGCGCCCCATTGCTTCCTTTACTTCATTTGAAAGGTTAACATTGAAATGCTTGAGAAGCTTGGTGATTAAAATAGCATAAGGACGGTTTGTGAGTCTTTTAGAGTCAATCATATGATTGCGAATAAGTTTAGTCCAATTTATCTCTTTTTCATGGAGCATAGCCCAAAGAATAAGAGTTTAGTTCTCATTTACTCTAACATTGTTTGACCCTTTTGGAACAATGATTTTGACCAAGAAGTAGTGCAGAAGGCGATGATCAATGTTTAGCTCCCCAACGGTGCTTTTAGAAGCAGAAGATAGATTTAGAAAAGCATGAGCATCAATAGAATTATATTCCCAATCGGGAGAAGGTTCAAAGCCAAAGAAATCAACATTGTTGAGTGGAAGCTTCCTGACTTGATAAAGAACATTATCATCAAGAGTAATGGTTACCCCTTTGATTTTGGCTAAAAGTGTCCATTAGAGATCCTTAAGGTTGATAGAAGGCTCTAATCAACTCAGGATAAATGTGATTTTCTTCAAGCGCAACGAACTCCAAAAGATTTTGTTGCCTAAGGATGTTGAGTACAGGAAAATCATGTTCATCAAAGAGCGGAACATCAAGCCAATGAGCAGGTATAAGGAGTCGTTCTGAATATCTTTCGAGATACCTCTCAAGTTGCATTTAATTGTCAAAAAATCTTAAGAGATCATTGATATTTGATGATGAGGAACCAGTATTTCCTCTTCTTTTCTTCCTATTATAAGATGAAGAGGCCATGAAGATTTATGGAGAGAAAGGAGAAGAACAAGAGAGTTCAAAAGTTTAGAGGATGAGAACAATGAAGTATTGTGGCGAAAGACACTGTAAGCATCGATTTTTATAAGAAAATTACTATGGGAATTGATTCAATGTTATAGGAATCGATTCCTTTTGGCTATGATTTGGCACGTGAATTGATTCAATCTGGAGGGGAATCGATTCATTGGGAAAATTTTGATGATTTATTGGCACTGGATTCATGGGAATCGATTCACTATGAGTGGGAATCGATTCCTTCTTTGAATTTGGCTTGATTTTCACGCTGAAGGTCACGAGAAGATGGAAGAATGAAGTTTTGTCTTTATGCCAATGTTCGATTCTGTAACATCCCCGTTTTAAAATTAAATGTTGAATGAAGAATAAACCATTAAGACTTGATTTCAACTAGAAATAACTGTTAATTGTATTTAACTAAGTAGATTTAAGCCACTAAAATATGAAAATGGTGATGGTCAGGGGATGGAGTGGAGTGCACGTGGCTGCTGCAGCACACACTCTCCCATCCCACTCTTCTCTTATTCATGCGCATGTACACACCTATATATATATATATATCGTGAGCCTGTAGTGAGGAACGCACTTACTCTTTCTTTAGACTCTCTCCTCCGTCACTTCATCCTCTACTTCCTCTCTTCGTCTCCATTTTTCTTCTTCTTCCATCTTACTCTTCGCTCCTGGAGATCTTGATTCCAGTACTGAAGAACGAACCACACTTCATCCCAGAATCAGGCGCAGAATACGACAAAGCCAAGGAAGACCGGACGAACCAGGAGAAGGACATCGGACCCAACAACAAGAACGGAAAAGGTTTCCGAGGATTCTTCTAAAGGTAGGGGGCGCTTGCATGTCGAATGCATGGTCTAAGAACGGTACCGGATGAATGCATTGCTGAATGCGGGTGTGTGTGTGTGCATGTTTTTATAATCATTAGAACTGATGCTGTGCATGTGTGCCTGTATTCACAATTACTAAAACTGATGCATGATTTGAGATTCTGATAGTGATCTTCGTGGCGATGGCGTAGTCTGCTCGTGGATGATAATGATGGATCTATTTTGTTGTCACTATGAAGAGTATGTATGTGCATGTTCTTAATTGGATTGCTCAATGTTGTTAGTCTGATGACCGATTGTAACATGCGCTGGTGTGACTGACTGAATGATGACGAGTAGTGGAGGATATTCGTTCTTACTTAAGGACTACGGTAATGTGTTCATGGCGCGATGATGTGTAATAATGAATGTGTTAGTTGCATGAGTAAGAGTGGGGTGACCCATGGAAGGTCAAGAACCCCAAGGGAAATGACTTCCAGTTACCAACCCTGGCTAGATCCCAATAGGGCTCGTGGTAGCCGTTGGAGCTAGAGAAGTGAGTCTCGAGACGCCGTGGGGAGGCCGGTGCCACCTGGTAAGAGCTGAGGGACGAGGGGCCAAAAGAAAAGGGGGCCGTAACTGAGAGTCTTTTCCCGAGTCGGATCCGCAGGCATGCATATAGAAATAAGGCTGATTGTGGTGATGTATAAATCTACGTATGTGCATGTGTATGATCCTGAATGCATGAATATATGTTTAGATGTGGAATAAATTCTGTGAATCATGTGTGTCATGAATGTTGTTTGAATTGTATGAATTTGGTTACTTGAGAAAGGTTGAATGATAGCAGGAGCGTGTACTGACGCTGATACCGAGTCTGTGAGTATCATTTTACATGTAAAAGCTCACCCCTGCAGTGGCCATTTTCAGTGAATGTCTCTCGTGAGGAGGACCAGAGGCAGAGCTGGAATGCTGGGCGGAGTGCTGATGCATTTCGAAGGTTTAATTAAGGCGTTGTTAGATGAAGCCCGGACTGGTTCATACCGGATGTTAATGTTTTGTGATGAATAGAACTTTATGAACAAGTAGAAGTCTGATTTTGCATTGTAAATATTAATATACACTTTTATGTATATATATATGGATGTATGGTTTTGTGTGTGTGATGCTATGTGCTGCCTTGTTTTATAAGTGAGCTTTAATAGATACGCAGGGACAGTATGATTTGAGCAGGATATAGCCCAGTCAGAGTAAATTGAGAATTGTCTTAGGAAAACTTATGTCGGATACGTTGGGCGGAGTCGTATCCCGCCCGAAGTGGGGGAGCAAATTGCCCAAGCGCGAGGACTCACGCTGAAGCGAGTAAATACTAGAGCGAGATATCGACCTTTATCCTTTCCTATCCGTTGTGATACTAACGTAATCCGGACCCCGGTGTTGAACCCCGGATTTGGGCGTTATGGCTAAGTCCGCCCTGGCATCGTCATACTTAGTTGAGCTGGGTGGAATAGGTTCAGATCCCTCCTTTCTCCACAACCTACTAACGTATGTGTACTCTGTAACTTCTCATTTTTCTGAGTGAAAGGCGAGTGTGAGGATTTACTTAGTGAACCCTTGTCCTTACCCGATGGAGGAAATTACCTTGTAGTTGTGTTAAAGAGGCGTTATGTAGATTTCGTTTAGGCGGCGTCATACCTCGCCCAAGTAACTAGGACAGCCCGCCCAAGATAAATATACCCCGCCTAGCCAAGTAGGATGATTCTAACTTCGCCTTTCCACCAAATGCTATGCGTGTGAATGTAATAACATATTTCCCTTATCTATTCCTCCTGTTGAGTGACCAGTAATTCTCGAAGGGAAGCCTCAGTGCGAAATTTCTTCTATCCGCTGCTGTATTACCATACTCCGCCTGGACGGTGTAAGACCCCGTCTAAGCGAATGAACGGTGTTGCGCAATCCGCCCTAGTGTTAGTACGTTACGATAAACCCATCGAGCCGGTCTCAGTTTTAGTTTTCCCTGTAGGTTGCTATGTGCGAGTGAAGGCTTTTCGTTCTTCCCTTGCCTGCTCCCTCATATATCGAATAATACAGGACTGTTTTGTGAAAAATTTTCTGATATTTGTTTGGAAATTTTCTTTTTAGTTACAATTAATTAGGGTGTTACATTTTGGTATCAGAGCGGACCAAAAAGTCCAAGGCCAAAGTATGCTTACCAAGTGTAAGCGGTGATGTCTGTGTCTTTTGATTGAATGGTTGAAATTGTTCTGATGCTGGTTGACCTGATTGATGATTGTCTTGAAGACAAGGGGTTGTTTTCCCCTGGTCCGATTGTGTGTATGATTTAGGCGAATGACATAATGTGCTAAGTTATTAATTGTTGGATTAATAATTAGATCGGTAGTAAGTGGCTCCGTATACTTATCCTTAAATGTCAATTTCAGGATAAGGAATGGCGCATCGTCAAAGTATGGAGGCTATAGCCACAGCATTCCAACGCTTTGCTGATGTGTTTGAAAGGCAAGGCCAAACTCAACCTGAGGATGGCCATGTGCTGGACCGCTTCCTGAAGAGGAAGCCGAGTGAGTTCTTAGGAGGACGGAACCCTGAGGCGGCGTTCAAGTGGACTCAGGAATTAGAGAGAATTTTTAGGGGTCTTCGCTGTACCGAAGCCCAGAAGGTGGAATGCGCAGTGTATATGCTGCGAGATGAAGCGGAGAATTGGTGGAAGATAGCTAAGAGCCAATTCCCCGAAGATGACAATCACCTGACGTGGAACGATTTCAAGGCCTGCTTCCTAGACAAATACTTTCCCGACACAGTGAGGAGTCGGAAAGAGCTGGAGTTTATGGAGTTAAAACAGGGCTCCATGACTGTGGAAGAATACGCGACCAGATTTGAGGAATTGTGCCTATTCTATCCGCCCTTCCAGCAGCCAGGAACGGAGCACTCCAAGTGTCTTAAGTTTGAGAACGGACTGAGATCGGATATCAAGAGGGCCTGCAGATACCATGAAATCCGGAGTTTCCCTGCCTTAGTGAACAAGTGTAGAATATTCGAAGAGGATGACAGGGCCCATTCGGGCCAGTGCAGCAGAGCCAATCAGCACCTGAGGCCTCAGCAATCACGTTTCAAGAGGCCAGGGAACGTGAGGAGGAATGAACCCTTCACCAGATATCAAAACCATAATGACCGAGGAAGACAGATGAGTGGGCGACCAAGGTATGGCGGGTGCTTTAAATGTGGTGGTGATCATTTTGCTAAGGAATGCAATGATACAAATGTTAAATGCTACCACTGCGGAGAGAAGGGACACGTTCGCCCGGACTGCCCCCAACTCCGCCAGGCAACCACCAATGTGCGTCAAGGAGGATTTCAAGATCGAACCAGAGTGAATGATAACCAACGACCTGGTGGCAGAGGCAACGGAACCAGAGGAAATATGATGCATGCCCCGAACAGTCGAGAGAGGAACACCGGCCCAACAGCGACAGGAAGGATCTACACCATCAATGCAGAGGATGTTGCACCAGCAAACGATCTAGTACAATGTAAGTGCTCTCTTGGAACGAATACGCTTAATGTTGTTTTCGATTCGGGGGCAACCCATTCTTTTATAGCTGATGAGTGCGTGAAACGGTTGAAGCTACCAACTGTGTCTATGAACCGGACTTTAGAAGTGGCCAGCCCCACTGGCCCTAGTGTGTTCACATCGTCAATATGTGAAAATGTAGCATTTGAGTTGTATGATCGGAGTTTCACCTTCGATCTGATTTGCATGCCCTTAAAGGGTCTTGATATTGTACTTGGAATAGATTGGCTTTCAGCCAATAAGGTATTAGTAGATTGTAGAAACCGAGAGATAGTTTTCCCAAAACAACCCACTGAAGATGGCGCGGCACAAGGTATAACCCAACTATTTATGATGCTTTGTCTAACCAAAGATGAGAATGAGACCCTAGCGAATGAAATTCCGGTTGCCTGTGAATTCCCAGAAGTGTTCCCAGAGGACGTCCCGAGTGTGCCTCCCAATAGAGAAGTTGAATTCTCTATAGACTTGATCCCTGGAGCCGAACCGGTCTCCAGTGCACCCTACAGAATGTCCACAACTGAATTGGTAGAGTTGAAGAAACAAGTGGATGAGTTACTTGAGAAGCAGTTCATTAGACCAAGCGTGTCACCATGGGGCGCACCTGTGCTACTTGTTAAGAAGAAGGATGGCAGTATGAGACTTTGTATAGATTATCGGCAGCTTAACAAACTCACAATCAAGAATCGATACCCACTGCCTAGAATTGATGATTTAATTGACCAGCTGCGTGGAGCCTCAGTCTTCTCAAAAATCGACTTACGATCGGGATATCACCAAATCCGAGTGAAGGACTCGGACATTCCTAAAACTGCCTTTAGGACTAGGTATGGTCATTATGAGTATGTAGTGATGCCGTTCGGTGTGACAAACGCCCCTGCTGTTTTCATGAATTACATGAACAGCATATTCCACTCCTTCTTAGATCGGTTTGTTGTTGTCTTCATCGATGATATTCTAGTTTATTCTAAGACATCTGAGGAACATGAAGGACATCTCAGGACGGTACTCCAAGTGTTGAAGGAGAAGCAATTGTTTGCAAAGCTTTCAAAGTGCGAATTTTGGATGGATGAGATCCACTTCCTCGGGCATGTGATCTCCAAGCAAGGCGTCTCGGTGGATCCTGCGAAGGTAGCTGCTGTAATAGCGTGGGAGAGGCCCAGATCGATCTCGGAAATAAGGAGTTTTATGGGCTTGGCAGGTTATTATAGAAGGTTCATCGAAGGTTTTTCTAAGTTGGCATTACCTCTGACCAAATTGACTCGGAAGAACGTTCCTTTTGTGTGGAGTCCGGAGTGTGAGAGCAGCTTCCAAGAGCTGAAGAATAAGTTGACAACTGCTCCGGTGTTAGCATTACCTGAGTTACGAGAAAGTTTCGTGGTCTATTGTGACGCGTCCGGACTCGGATTAGGATGTGTACTCATGCAGAAAGACCGAGTGATAGCATATGCCTCTCGACAATTGAGACCCCACGAACAACATTATCCGACCCATGACTTGGAGTTGGCAGCAGTAGTTTTTGCATTGAAAATCTGGAGACATTACTTGTACGGATCCAAATTTGAAGTGTACAGCGATCATAAGAGCCTTAAATACCTATTCGACCAAAAGGAGCTGAACATGAGGCAGAGAAGATGGATTGAGTTTTTGAAGGACTATGATTTCGAGTTGAAATACCACCCAGGTAAGGCAAATGTCGTAGCAGACGCATTGAGTCGAAAATCCCTCCACATAGCAGCCATGATGGCAAAAGAAGTTGAGTTGTTGGAGCGGTTCCGAGACATGAACTTGCATGTTGATGCCCCTTCCTCTCAGAAGATGACAATCGGTACGTTGAGGATTGCCAACGAATTCTTAAAATCCGTGTACGAACAGCAACAGGCGGACTCTCACCTAGCTGAAATGAAGGAAATTCAGGCTAGAGGAAAGGATTTATCCTTGGCAGAAGGGTCAGATGGGATCTTCCGGGTGAGAAACAGGATATACATACCAAGTGAAGGGAGATTGAGAAGAATGGTGCTTGATGAAGCCCACAAAAGCCTACTCAGCATTCACCCAGGAACCACGAAAATGTACCACGACTTGAGAAGACAGTTCTGGTGGCCCGGACTAAAGAAGGATGTGGCGGAGTACGTGGCCCGGTGTATCACTTGTCAGAAATCGAAGGTAGAGCACCAAAAACCGTACGGTGCAATGCAGCCTCTAGAAATCCCCGTGTGGAAATGGGACTCAATTGCGATGGATTTTATCATGGGGTTACCCAAAAACCGAGCGGGCCATGATGCCATTTGGGTCATTGTTGACAGATTGACGAAGAGTGCACACTTCTTACCTGTAAATATGAAGTACCCATTGCATAAATTGGCTCGAATCTACATTCAAGAAGTTATTCGACTACATGGCATACCTACTTCCATCGTCTCAGATAGGGACCCTAGATTTACGTCCAGGTTTTGGACCACCATGCATCAAGAACTGGGGACGAAGCTTTGGCTTAGTTCTGCCTACCACCCCCAATCGGATGGACAATCCGAGCGAACGATTCAGAGTCTAGAAGACTTATTGAGAGCGTGTGTGTTAGAGTACGGTGGGGACTGGGAGCAGTACCTTCCCTTGATCGAGTTTACGTACAACAACAGCCATCATCACAGCATTGGCATGGCACCTTACGAGGCATTATATGGGCGTAGATGCCGTACCCCACTCTGTTGGTCGGAAGCGGGTGAAAGTCTATTACTGGGACCAGACATCGTAAAGCAAACCACAGAACAGATCCGAGTAATAAGGGAAAAGATGAAAGCATCACAAGACAGGCAGAAGAGCTACCATGACAAACGCATCAAGCCAGTGGAATTTCAAGTCGGAGATCGAGTGTTTCTGAGAACCTCTCCGAGTAAAGGAGTTGGACGAGCCTTAAAAAGTAGGAAGTTAAGCCCTCGCTACATCGGACCTTATGAGGTAGTAGAACGGATTGGCTCCGTGGCATACCGCCTCGCGTTACCAACTCACTTGTCCTGATTACACAACGTTTTTCATGTGTCTCAGCTAAGGAAGTATTTGCATGACCCCAGCCACACGATGCCTGACGACGAGGTAGAGATCAAGGAAGACCTAACCGCTGTGACTACACCGGTTGGAATCGTGGATCAATCGGTAAAACGCTTAAGGAACAAGAACGTAAGGCTGGTTAAGGTGGAGTGGCAGCAAGGCAAGATCACCTCCTGCACGTGGGAACGCGAAGACGCCATGCGACAGCAGTACCCCGAATTGTTTACCTACATAAGTACCGACTGAATTTCGGGGACGAAATTCTTTTTCAGTGGGGGAGAACTGTAACATCCCCGTTTTAAAATTAAATGTTGAATGAAGAATAAACCATTAAGACTTGATTTCAACTAGAAATAACTGTTAATTGTATTTAACTAAGTAGATTTAAGCCACTAAAATATGAAAATGGTGATGGTCAGGGGATGGAGTGGAGTGCACGTGGCTGCTGCAGCACACACTCTCCCATCCCACTCTTCTCTTATTCATGCGCATGTACACACCTATATATATATATATATCGTGAGCCTGTAGTGAGGAACGCACTTACTCTTTCTTTAGACTCTCTCCTCCGTCACTTCATCCTCTACTTCCTCTCTTCGTCTCCATTTTTCTTCTTCTTCCATCTTACTCTTCGCTCCTGGAGATCTTGATTCCAGTACTGAAGAACGAACCACACTTCATCCCAGAATCAGGCGCAGAATACGACAAAGCCAAGGAAGACCGGACGAACCAGGAGAAGGACATCGGACCCAACAACAAGAACGGAAAAGGTTTCCGAGGATTCTTCTAAAGGTAGGGGGCGCTTGCATGTCGAATGCATGGTCTAAGAACGGTACCGGATGAATGCATTGCTGAATGCGGGTGTGTGTGTGTGCATGTTTTTATAATCATTAGAACTGATGCTGTGCATGTGTGCCTGTATTCACAATTACTAAAACTGATGCATGATTTGAGATTCTGATAGTGATCTTCGTGGCGATGGCGTAGTCTGCTCGTGGATGATAATGATGGATCTATTTTGTTGTCACTATGAAGAGTATGTATGTGCATGTTCTTAATTGGATTGCTCAATGTTGTTAGTCTGATGACCGATTGTAACATGCGCTGGTGTGACTGACTGAATGATGATGAGTAGTGGAGGATATTCGTTCTTACTTAAGGACTACGGTAATGTGTTCATGGCGCGATGATGTGTAATAATGAATGTGTTAGTTGCATGAGTAAGAGTGGGGTGACCCATGGAAGGTCAAGAACCCCAAGGGAAATGACTTCCAGTTACCAACCCTGGCTAGATCCCAATAGGGCTCGTGGTAGCCGTTGGAGCTAGAGAAGTGAGTCTCGAGACGCCGTGGGGAGGCCGGTGCCACCTGGTAAGAGCTGAGGGACGAGGGGCCAAAAGAAAAGGGGGCCGTAACTGAGAGTCTTTTCCCGAGTCGGATCCGCAGGCATGCATATAGAAATAAGGCTGATTGTGGTGATGTATAAATCTACGTATGTGCATGTGTATGATCCTGAATGCATGAATATATGTTTAGATGTGGAATAAATTCTGTGAATCATGTGTGTCATGAATGTTGTTTGAATTGTATGAATTTGGTTACTTGAGAAAGGTTGAATGATAGCAGGAGCGTGTACTGACGCTGATACCGAGTCTGTGAGTATCATTTTACATGTAAAAGCTCACCCCTGCAGTGGCCATTTTCAGTGAATGTCTCTCGTGAGGAGGACCAGAGGCAGAGCTGGAATGCTGGGCGGAGTGCTGATGCATTTCGAAGGTTTAATTAAGGCGTTGTTAGATGAAGCCCGGACTGGTTCATACCGGATGTTAATGTTTTGTGATGAATAGAACTTTATGAACAAGTAGAAGTCTGATTTTGCATTGTAAATATTAATATACACTTTTATGTATATATATATGGATGTATGGTTTTGTGTGTGTGATGCTATGTGCTGCCTTGTTTTATAAGTGAGCTTTAATAGATACGCAGGGACAGTATGATTTGAGCAGGATATAGCCCAGTCAGAGTAAATTGAGAATTGTCTTAGGAAAACTTATGTCGGATACGTTGGGCGGAGTCGTATCCCGCCCGAAGTGGGGGAGCAAATTGCCCAAGCGCGAGGACTCACGCTGAAGCGAGTAAATACTAGAGCGAGATATCGACCTTTATCCTTTCCTATCCGTTGTGATACTAACGTAATCCGGACCCCGGTGTTGAACCCCGGATTTGGGCGTTATGGCTAAGTCCGCCCTGGCGTCGTCATACTTAGTTGAGCTGGGTGGAATAGGTTCAGATCCCTCCTTTCTCCACAACCTACTAACGTATGTGTACTCTGTAACTTCTCATTTTTCTGAGTGAAAGGCGAGTGTGAGGATTTACTTAGTGAACCCTTGTCCTTACCCGATGGAGGAAATTACCTTGTAGTTGTGTTAAAGAGGCGTTATGTAGATTTCGTTTAGGCGGCGTCATACCTCGCCCAAGTAACTAGGACAGCCCGCCCAAGATAAATATACCCCGCCTAGCCAAGTAGGATGATTCTAACTTCGCCTTTCCACCAAATGCTATGCGTGTGAATGTAATAACATATTTCCCTTATCTATTCCTCCTGTTGAGTGACCAGTAATTCTCGAAGGGAAGCCTCAGTGCGAAATTTCTTCTATCCGCTGCTGTATTACCATACTCCGCCTGGACGGTGTAAGACCCCGTCTAAGCGAATGAACGGTGTTGCGCAATCCGCCCTAGTGTTAGTACGTTACGATAAACCCATCGAGCCGGTCTCAGTTTTAGTTTTCCCTGTAGGTTGCTATGTGCGAGTGAAGGCTTTTCGTTCTTCCCTTGCCTGCTCCCTCATATATCGAATAATACGGGACTGTTTTGTGAAAAATTTTCTGATATTTGTTTGGAAATTTTCTTTTTAGTTACGATTAATTAGGGTGTTACAGATTCACATGAAAACTTATGAAATATGCACTTTTTAACTTGTGTTGCTAGAAATCACGAGAAAAGGAATATGTGCATAGGGAATTGTCCTTGTATTTATATAAATTGCATGGAAATGGTCACTAGAAGTCATAAGAGTGCATTGAAGAAGACATGCTTGTAGCTTTAGGGAGTCACAAGAATTGCATAATTGCATAGAAATGGAAATGTGATTTTGCGTCCTGATTGTATTATGGAGTAACGTAAAGGGCTTTAAATTTTTTTACAATTTTGCCAATGATTTTTTTCATTAAATTATTAAGAAAATCAAAGGCTAATTTGCATTTATTTTTGAGATCATGTAGTTCATAAGAGATTATTTTGTGTAAAAGAAATATGTTTAATTAATTAGATACTAAATGGGGACTTTAAATAAAACAAGAGATTTATGGGTAGTTAACAAGATTATTAAAAATGTGATTATCTTTTAATGAGGATTTAAATCTCAAGATAAATTAAATCAATATTTTTCAAAAATAGAATTTTTATGAAGGAAGAATAAATCTTTAAGTTAAAGATTTGTGATTATAAAATATGTTTAAAAAATGAAAATATTTAAGAGAATGAAATTTATGATTAAAGAATTTCTAAAATTCCTAACTCCCTTCTAATATTTATAAACTATTCTTTTAGAAGGGGTTTAGTGAAAATATCCGCCAATTGTTTAGAAGTTTCAACATATTCAAGAACACAATCTCCTTTTAAAACATGATCTCGTATGAAGTCGTGACGGATTTCGATTTGTTTTGTCTGTGAATGCATAACCGAATTTTTGGAGATATTTATGGCACTGGTGTTGTCGCATTTAATGGGTATTTGGTCTAGAACAACATCGAAGTCAAGAAGTTGTTGTCTCATCCATAGGATTTGAGCACAACAACTTCCAGCTGCAAACATATTCTGCCTCAGCTGTTGATAACGCGACACTTACTTGTTTCTTGCTATGCCAAGAAACAAGAGAACTTCCGAGTAAATGGCAAGTACCGCTGGTACTTTTTCTATCTAACTTGCAACCAGCAAAGTCAGAATCAGAATATCCTACAAGAATACATTCAACGCCTTTGGGATACCATAAGCCAACATTTTGAGTACCCACAAGATATTTTAAAATTCTTTTTACAGTAGTAAGATGTGATTCTTTAGGACATGCTTGATATCTAGCACACATACATACCGCAAACATAATATCGAGTCTACTAGCTGTTAAGTAAAGTAAGGATCCAATCATACCTCGGTATTTAGTTATTTCAACGTCCTTACCCTTCTCATCTTTGTCTAAGTAGCAAGAAGTACTCATTGGTGTGGCTATTTCATTTGCTTTATCCATTTCAAACCTTTTGAGTAGTTCTTTGCAGTATTTTGTTTGACTAATGAAAGTTCCTTCTTTTGTTTGCTTAATTTGTAGCCCAAGGAAGAATGTAAGTTCTCCCATCATGGACATTTCAAATTCATCTTGCATAATCTTGGCAAACTCTTGACAAAGAATTTCGTTAGTAGCACCAAATATTATGTCATCAACATAAACTTGTACCAAAAGGATGTCATGATTTTTACATTTTATAAACAATGTAGTATCAACCTTTCCCCTTTCAAAATTATTTTCTAGAAGAAATTTACTGAGTCGTTCATACCAAGCTCTTGGAGCTTGTTTCAAACCATATAAAGCTTTTGTCAATTTAAAAACATGGTTTGGAAATTTGTGATTTTCAAAACCGGGAGGTTGATTTACATAAACTTCTTCTTGAATATAACCGTTTAGAAAAGCGCTTTTGACATCCATTTGATAAAGCTTAAAATCTATAGAACAAGCAAAAGCTAACAATAATCTTATGGCTTCTAACCTAGCTATGGGAGCATACGTTTCTTCATAGTCTATTCCCTCTTCTTGATTATATCCCTTAGCAACTAATCTAGCTTTATGTCTTGTTATTATTCCATTTTCATCTCGCTTATTTTTAAAAACCCATTTAGTGCCTATTATTTGATGATCATTGGGTTTTGGCACAAGTTCCCAAACTTCATTTCTTTCAAATTGATTTAATTCCTCTTGCATGGGGCCATCATCCAATGTTCATCAATAATAGCTTCATTGATATTTTTGGTTTCTATTTGTGATACAAAGGCTAAGTGATTGCATGCATTTCTAATAGCGTTTCGAGTACTTACACCTTTTGTTATTTCACCAATGTCATTGTCCAATGGATGGTTCTTCACGGTGATCCACTCCTTTTGTTGAGGTTCATCATTTTGTGTTGAATGTCCTTCATTTTTTATTTTTTCTTTATCATCCAAGTTCATTTCTTGGAATGTACCTACAAGATCATCAATATCCTTTCTCGGAGGATTTTGGTTAAGTTCATCAAATTTGACGTGTATAGACTCTTCAATTGTACAAGTTCATTTGTTAAAGAGTCGATATGCTTTACTTGTAGATGAGTAATAATCAGAGTAAATCTCTTTTGTAGTTCTAAGATCGTCTCACAAGAATTCATTCTAAAACTTTCATATTGGCTAGTTAATGTACTAATCTTAGAATCCTTAACATCGCTAGTTCCTTCATGAGTTATTTGAAGGGTGTCCCACATATCTTTGGCAGATTTACAAGTTACTACTCTAAAAAATTCATCGGGACCTAAGGCTAGAGTGATTAGATTCTTGGCTTTATAATTATACTGTACTTTCTTTTCTTCATCACTAGTCCAATCATCCGTGGGTTTTTCTATTTGTTTACCATCAATAATATGCATAGGTATGAAAGGACCATTTTCAATATCATTCCAAACTCTTAGATCAATTGATTAAACAAAAATTTTCATTCTTTCTTTCCAAAAAGCATAACCTTCCCCATTAAAAGTAGGAGGTCGGTTTGTAGCACCACCCTCAGGAAAAAGGTTTAAAGAATTTGAGGCCATTCGTTTTCTTGAAGCTGTTAAGCTTAATTTACCAATAGTCAAGCTCTGATACCACTTGTTAACCAAGTGGCCTCAATTACTCAAGAGGGGGGTGAATTGAGTATTAAAAATTTCACTTGGAATGCTTTTGAAATTAATTTTTTGATAAATATACTCGTTGAAGATAATAAATTTAATCACAAGTAATACCAAATAATACACAAGACAAAATAATAAGCACTTAATATATGGCAAGTAAATTCACTTAAAAGGTTTAAGTAACATTCAAGAAAATAATTAATAAGGTTGCTTAATTAATAAAATTATAACCACAAATATTTAGCAAGCAATTTTAAGTACACAAATTAAATGAGTGTAGGGAAGAGAGATTTGCAAACCGATATATACGAGTTCCACCACACCGGTGTACGTCTCGCCTCTAAGAAACCCACTTAGAGGATTTCCACTATTGGAGATTAGAGATACAACTTTGAGCAAACGCGGGTTCCTAGTGTCCCACCCTCAAGAACCCAATTCTCACAAGTACAAGGGCACCCCACCCAATCTCTTAATATCATAATTACAAGGTTGAAACCCCAACCCAAACCTCTAGAATATTTGGGTTTTAAGTGTACAAGGATAACTCTCCAAAAGAGTGGATATACAAATTGAAGCACTTGAGAATATTTTTGTTTCTAAGAAAGAATATGCAAATTTAGCACACAAAAATTATTTTCCTCTCTTAGAAAATAATATGCAAATTTTAGCACTCATAATGATTTTTTCTTTCTCAAGAAATAATATTCAAGTTTAGCTCTTAAAATAATTTTGCTCATAAAACTCACTCTTAAAATAATTTGCCAAATAATAAAAAGAGAGAGCAATTGAGAAACAGAGAGCAATGAGAGAAAAATAGAGAGAGCAGCATAAGGAAGGAAGAATGGAATAGCTTGCTGTTAGTGTGTTTTCTACCTTCAGTTTCCTCTCTATTTATAGGGCTTCAAAAGCCTTGCTGCAAAAACCAATTTCCACCGATTCCTTAATTCATGCATTAGAAGACTTAATCTGCCAGCAATCCATGTTTCCTGACTTAAGAAATGTAATTGTCTGCCTCAATAAATGCAACGCCGTTTCAATTAGAGTCTCAAGAGAGTAATTAGCGGAGTTCAAGTTTCTGAAAATGCGTACTGATATTTTCCATGATCCAGTGCATGATTCCAGCTATGAATCGATTCTTTCAGTTCATTTTTGCACTAAAAACAACAAGTGAATCAATTCTTGGCAAGGGGAATCGATTTCTAGGTGTAAGAATCAATTCCTTGGGTCACTGAATCGATTCTTGGTGCATTTCAAGGCAGTGAATCGATTCCTTATGTTGTGAATCAATTCCTTCATGCAAAAGTCAAGGTGAATCGATTCCTGATACCTCTGAATCAATTCCTGGGTGCAAAGTTGATGATGAATCAGTTCTTCATGCTCTTGAATCGATTCCTGGCTGTTTCTCAACGTGGGAATCGATTCCCAAAGGGGTGAATCGATTCCTGGAGTTATCCTGGACCTCTTTCCTTAACTTCTGATGCATTTTGATGCGTTTTGGGTCCTGTGTTCATGGTACTTTGTATATTCCTTTAATCCTTGTTTCTTTTTGATTTCTTAACTCATATAGACTTGATCTTCATGCTTTTTGATTAATTTCTTGTACAACATCCTTTGTATTTATCAATTAAATTTCTTGATCCTTCAATTGTTTGTCATTCATTAAAACCTATTTCAAGATAAAAATACAAATTCTTCGCTAGAGATTATTACTAAGGAAAACATGGATATGATAGAGGCAATTTTGTTTAGAATAGGTAAAGCTAGAGCCAAAAAGCTACCCTGTGATCAAATGCACTCCATTTTATTTGTAACCCTCTTTGAGCTGAAAGTTTTGTTCTATAACCCTTATTGTAGCATGTTGTAATTAAAAGATTCCACCCTTTTGCATGCTAAGGGCAAGGAGTATGTTCTAGAAAGGTTATGCTTGATGGGTTTGGTTCTATGCTAAGTAAAGAATAAATAATTGGCTGAAGAGCAGGGATGAAAAGAAAAGTAATTCCTCAATGTAAATAATTTGTAAACACTAAAAAAACAAAGTAATTTTGAGGAATAACAATCTTATATGTGTAAAGGAAGAATCCAAATTGACAAAAGGAAAGTATACAATCTAGGAAGCTAGGTCAGGTATGAATGACATGATTCTTTATCCTTAGCATGTCCTTTGAATTTTGAGAAAAATAGCCTAGCCAAATTACAACCTTTTTAAAAACCTGTTGATCCATGATTGTTTAAGTGATTGTCTTATGAATTGAAATAAAGTGCAATGATTGACTAACGTTTGATCAGTGGTTGAATGAGTAAACACTCACCTGTGAGGTATTGTTAGAGTGGATTTCTTATTTTTACAGCAATTGGTTGCTTTCATTTCTATAGCGAATTGCAAATTTGACATTTATCTAGATTAGTTATAGCAGATATCTAGGAGCTGTCATATATGTAAATATTTTGAGTTATTTTTCTATGCGCACATCTAGATTGAGTAAGATCTTCCTCTCATTTTGGTTGTTTTAACCACCTGCTTGAGGGAAAGCAAAGTTCTACGTCAGGGAAAGTTGATAAGTGTCTAAATTGTATATATTTTTTTATGTTATTTAGGCATTATATGAATGCAAAATGTGGCGTTTGGATTATTTTGCAAGTTAAACTTACGATAAATTGAAATCCAAGCATTGCATATGAAAACATGTAAAATGGTACTTCCAAACTCCATTTTTGATTTAATTTCAGACTTGGAAGAAGAAGTAAGAGAAAAAGAAAAGAAAAGAGAAAGACTTCACTTAATTTCCCCTAGTCAAAAGTAAAAAATACATAATTCGCTCAAGCAAGGCTTGCATTAGCTTGAGCGAACCATTCACTACAGCCACATCTTCATCCGCTTGAGCGAGAGTAGTAAGAATTGTAAAGAAGTATCAGATGTACATTTTGCTTAGGGCGAGAACCAATTCACCCAAGCAAAAATGGGCCAGAATGAATTGAAGACCAAACTCGCTCAAGCGACTTACTACTGCTTAAGGGAATTCTATCCAGATCGTGTTTACTGGAATGGATTCAAAAATGATCAAGGGATTGACATCTTTAGAACCATTCTTATGAATTTTATAACCGAGGAATCCATAAGAATGACTTTGATTGTGGCGTAAAGAAAAATAGTTTGAAAACTGTTTACGTGAATATATATTGTGTATCAAAGGGTAAGAAAGGTGAACTCCAATCCCAACTTTTATAATCTGTTATTTCTTAATATTTTCTTTGTTACTATTCAGGTGTACTTTTATTCATGTTTACGAATTCAATGACTTATGAAAAAGATTTCTTCTTTCAATCGGAATAGTCCAATATTAAGTTAACAACGATCTCCCAGTGGAACAACATCTATTTTTATAAACATATACTACACGACAGTGGTCCACTTGCCACCATTGTCATTAAACCTAACAATTAATCGATTTGTCAACACCCACTTTCGCAAGCTATTTTCTAATAATCAAATGGAAATCATGATCAAGAAACTATTTCCCAATAAAATTAAGCATTAAGCATAAAATGGAAAGCCAAAAGCAATAGACCAAGAATATTGAATATATAAATATAAAACAAGCGTACATCGGGGTTTGATTTGACTACATTCAATCCCAATGAAAGGTTTAGCTACGCATGGTAGCCATTAAATTTAAGAATCAAAAGAGAAAAAGATGAAGAAGAAGAAAGGGATGGTCTTCAATGGAAGCTCCACGTCCCCTAGTGTAATCCCCTGAAAAAAACTTTTTTCTTATTATTGAAAGTTTTCTTTTTATATTAACTATCTCACTTTAGCTAGAGTTAGCTCGCTTAAGCGAGATAGGTTTCTTCACCCTAAAGGAGCCTTTCTTTCTTGATTTTTCCCTCGCAAACTCGCTCGAGCGAGTGAAGTCCCCTGTTGCCTTTGTTCTATTCGCTTAAGCCCAACGTGATTCACTCAAGTAAATTATGATTGAATTTGTTTCTGGATAGTTTTCGCTTGCGCGGCTTGATCCTCACTCAAGTGAATTCCTATGTATCAGTATCTAGCTAAATTTCACTCAGGCCACTTCTCCTTCGCTCAAGCGAATCCTTTTGGTTAGCTCTCTGGACACTTCTCGCTTAAGCGATAAAAGACTCGCTCAAGCGAATTAAGATTCACTCAAGCGAATTAAGATTCGCTTAAGTGATTCTTGCCCCTGTTAGTTTCTTTATTAAGACTCTTAGCTTCCTTAAGCGACTCTGAGTCTCGATTGAGCCAAACAACCAAAACTTGCACTTTTTCATAGCTTGAGTTAGGGAATGGCTTGGAATTCCTTTCTTCTTCCCTTTTTCATTCTTTTCACCTAATATTTAAACAAAAATAGGGATAAGAACACTTATTTACATCAAATGCTAAATAATATCTAGATTAAAGTTTTAATCCAATACAACACAAAAAATAATCAAGATACAGTAATACCTAACAAAATATTACTCAAATAATGTCAAAATTATACACATATTTGAGCCTTTATCATAGTTCTTCCTTCATTTTTTCTTGAATTGTTTATCCTTAGTAGCATTCTTTTTAACTCATTAAACTTCATTGTACGTATTTTAATTACCATGATTGTGAACACCTACATCGGTCCGGCCATGTCCAAAGCCAAAGACACCGTCTTCAGTTAACACCGGCCCAAGCCACAAGATGATACCGTCCCATGTCAAATCCGGTGTCAAGATATAAATAGCAATACAGGACACCGTCTCACATCAAATCGGTCCGGTGCCATAAAAAGGGACCCTTTGAAGGTAATTCGGTCAAAGGTATTAACTGATGTGGTATACTTATGTCCGAAGTAGAGGTCTCATTATTCGGTGTCAAAACAATGATCCTTGAGACACTGTCTGCCTAGTCCGGCTGCCCATGCCATGACCTGGAAGCACACTAAAAGATTCGATCCTGAAATCCAGGAAATGGCAGACAAGGAGTAAGAGATAAAAACTATAAAAAATTCCTCCACCCGCCACTGTTCCCCACAACTGCTAGTGGCCAGGTTGTCCCTCCACTACACGTATAGGCTGAGTAGAAGCTTGAGCTATCCAAGTACTTAGCATGTAGGAGAGGCTCCAGTGAGCCTTTATAAATACCTCAATTGAAGAGGTCCAAGGGTCCGCACCTTGAATCCCTAAATCCTGAGAAATTGCTCCAGTGTTCAAAACCCAAAGTCCTTTAGAGAATTACTCTAACTTTTGGTTCTTCAAGTCTCTCGAGGAAAAGAACTGGCCCCAAGGTTCTGAATCCAGTCACTAGGATACTGGTCCTTACCCTGCTTGAAGTAAGTTCTCCCCTGTTGCCTAGACTCCGTCTAGAACCCCATAAAAGCTCCGTATTTACCAATCCCGTACCGATTTCCCATTGCTTTACCTCGGTTCCACACTGAACCCTATACCGTCTCTCTACTAAGCTCCACACCGGCTCTCACAGCTGTTCAGTCCTCTCTTATCATTTCGGCTGCTGCTGTTCTAGCCCATACCGGCTCGTACCTGAGGGTTGGCTCTTTTCAACATCTACACCACACCAGTTATAATCCTCTCCACTTTTATCCTTCTTTTAGTTCATTTCATTAGTTAGTCTTACACTGTTTGTTCTTTTGCCAAGTCTGTTATTTTTGTTAAATCTATTCTCTTGGTTAAATTTGTTCTGTTGTTAAAATCCTCTTTTATTCTATCTCATAATAATAATAATAAAAACAAGTATCCTTTTTGTGTTCATTTTGATCAATGTAAAAGTCGTTTTAGCTAGTGTCATGCAGAAGTACTTCTGCCTACGCTATTCCTAAAGCCTATACACGTGTGGAGAACTTCGCCTTGTATACACCTTTCCCATGAATGTCACCCGTCACTAAGTCTCTAGCTTTATCTAAAACACCCCTCATCAAGAACTACGTAACCCTGATTTTTTGAAAACTCAAGAATACGTTCCTTTCTCATTCCTCTTTGAAAATTAATTCCATTACTGTCTTTTTTTTGGAAGTCAATTTAGACGTGACGTCTTGTTGACTTTCTTCCACTTTTGCTTAGCCGCTATTATTTTTTCGCAAAGATCAGGATAATTTGGATGAGACGTCATGTTTACCCCCTTCGACTTCCAATCCGACACCTGGATGAGGGAATGATTAATTTGGACAGGACGTCCTGTTAGCATTCTTTCTCCCACATACATCCACACTAAGAGGTCTAGGGTTAATTTGGACGTGACGTCCTGTTAGCCCCTCCTTTTTCCTTCCCGATCTGGTATCCTTACGAAAGGATGACTAATTTAGACGAAACATCTTGTTAGTTCCCTTTCCTCCTTTTCCCGTTTTCCCCCATTAAAGCCAGGATTAACTTGGACAAGACGTCTTGTTGATCTTACTCCGAGTTTTTTTATTTCATCTGTCTCATTCATTTTCAAGAAAAAAAAAATAGAAACAGTTTTAAGGCTATTCATAATGCGCATTTTCAACTTTGGTATTGTTTTTAACAGGCGGTATGGGGTGCTAATACCTTCCCCACTTGTAACCAACTCCCAAACTTGAATCTCACCTTTTTAACCATTGCTTTGTTAAAGTTTTTTCCCAATGTTTTCCTATGGATAAAAATGTTGGTGGCGACTCCCTGTTCTAAGTTATTTCGTTTTCAAGGGTCGGCCGCGCCGCCGCGATCTCGGTCGCGACAATGATATTAACCTTTGCCTCTCATTGAACTCTAGCATCTCTAATATATATATATATATATGTATATATGTATATATATATATGTATATATATATATATGTATATATATATATATACTTTAAGTCCTTTAGTTCTTAATCACTGTAGTTAGCCAATCACTATTTCACAAAACTTTTTCTTACAACTTCCTAAAAATATTATTGTTTCTCTAATATCTCATCAAAATCTTATTACTATTTTTTTATCAACTTTTCTTTTTAGTTCTTAGTGTAAAACTACTATCTTTAGCCAAAATCTTCTTAACACATTTTAAAGTATTTATTTGTTCACTATATGTATTACTTAAAAAATTTCATTATTCTTAATCCTTTCTTGGCCATTTATTTCTCTTTTACCATAAAAGTTTTCTTTTTATAATAATTCCTTTGATAATTTCCTTAAAATATTATTAATGCTACAAAATTCTAAAATGGAGCGTAATCGCAATTAAATTGGTAAAACGTCTCAATTTCATGTGATTTGTAAAATTTATTCACAAAATGTTAGTTGGTCAATTTAATTAAATTAGCGGGGCTTACCAGATAAATATAACAAATTACATATGTGACACCCTTGATTAACTAGGACAAATTCCCACGCTGGAACGTCCTACTTAATTAAGGAGTCACAAAAAATAGGAGTATTTTTTTTGAATGGTGATCATCAGCACACGATCTAAAATAAATATTACATAGATCGATTCTTTCAACATGAGAGTATTTAAAAGAGTACGGGGCTCACAGGCTCCCAACAACTACTACAAAATAAAAGCATAATTAAAATATCAAGTCTATAACGATCTTGACACAGACAAAAAATACACACAAACGATGGTTCCAAACTGGCGTTGATCTGATCTATATACTGGTACCAGGGCAAGGATGTCATTTTATCTATTTTCCACATGTTACCAAAGCTGTAAGCAGATCACCAGACTACTAGACCGTATAGGCATTCTTCCTATATCGGTATGTCTAGGACAAAATCTTACACATCGGATATGATCCGTTCTACCTGGTAAAAGGTATAAGGTGTGGTCATAGGGACATTAGCAAAGACACCGTTCCTCCTACACCATGTGTCAGAAGCACGCTCTACACAATGCACTTTCTATCTCCTGACCCAACACTCACACTCTCCTTATTTTATTATACATAACCATTCACCCATACTCTGAGAGTATAAGTGGTTGCTCCACTACCCCAATCCTCCTTACTTGAGGTGGGCCAGGTGCTCAAGCCGTAGTGCACATATTGATACCCTGCATACCAGAAGGTATCCATGTCACTCGACAGAAGGTACAAGGTACAGCCGCAAGAATGATATGCGAGAAATACGGCTCCCCCCGTGTTGTGTGTTAGAATCGTACACTAAGCATTGTACTATTTGTCTCCTGGCCCCACCTGTGCCTAACGGTTCATTCTTCATTGCTCAAGTTTCCTTGGATTGCTCAAGTTCTGACTCTTGATATACTGTTACATTGCTCAAGTTTCCTTGGATTTCTCATTCTCTTCACAAACTTGAGTGTCGGAGAATCTTCATAGGTGACGCCACCTTTAGCCCCCATCAACGCAAAAGCTTGGTGTGAAGGATCTCCAAGACAACAAGACAGGATTGTCCCACTGAGACTTTGGATTACAATACCAGATACCCACTGTACCGATGTACAAATACTTAAATCATTGACTATTATAGCTAGTCCCCACTCCAGATCCTTGACCCCAGATTAGACCAGTTCATTGGCACCTCTAGTGGGACCCGTTAGAGTTATTCCCACTTTTTGTAGAAGTTTAGTAGTCATCCATGGAGGGAGATGGACGTGATTTTATTGACGGTCACGTGTAAGATGTGACTCATTAACACGTTAACAGGAGACTTCTTTTTGAATCTCCTAGAACCAACTCGAGAAGGGTGATACCTGCAGTAATTCTAGACCCTCGAGATGAAATTATAAGGCAACTCAGGGAGGAGTTGATAGAGTTAAGGAGAGAAAAGAGGGTGACAAAAGACAAGGTGATGTTCAGGCAAAGAAGACCCATCATACCTCTGGGAGAGAAAAGTCTACCACTCTCTAGTATTCAAAGATTCCCATGTATGAGAAGAGAGAACAAACTCATGACTCTAGGGATAGAGTCGGTGAAAGAAGAAAGAAGCCAGTGGTAGTAGCCTTCGGGATGTATCGGTTCAACGTTTTATTCTCGAGAAGGCTCATAAGTATGCCTATTCCAAGGCATTTGTAGACAACTCAACCACTATCTATAGGGAAGTATAACAGAGAGACGGACCCCACTAAGTATCTTGATGCTTACGTTTATGAAGCTATGTACCTGGGAGCTAATGAGGACGTGATGTGTAGGATGTTCCCATGAACCTTAGTGAAGGAGGCCCTTAGCTGGTTCAAGGGTCTACCATCAGGGTCAATAGACTCCTAGGAGGAGATGGCAGCTACTTTTGAGAATCACTTTATCATTTCCAGGGATGTCCCCAGGACGTCTCACACCTTAGCCCAGATCAGGAAAGGGGAGAACAAAACCCTTAAGGAGTTTCTGAAGAGGTTTTACAAGGAGGCAGCTATGGTGCCTAACCTCACAAAGGCTATTCAGCTGCATATCATTATCGAGGCCCTGTAGCCCGGATCAGCCTTTGCCTTATCTTTGGTAAAGAGTCCTCTGATGACGTTTGAAGAATTCCGGAGGAAATCCTTGAAGTATGTGGGCATAGAAATGCATTTGGAAGCCATGGTGGCTAAGGCTAAGCCACTAGTACTTTCTCATCAACCATGGAGAGATAAGGAGAGGGTAAGGCCGGAGAAGCATGCCTAGAGAGATGACTTCAGGAGCCCCCGACCTCAGTAGTAGGATAGGCGCGTAGCTTCTTTCAGCAACTATGCCCCACTGAACACCAGGCATTCCCAGATCTTAAGGGAGGTCGGATGGCCTACACTCAGTGTGTTTGGGATTAGGAAGCCGGCTCTACTGAGACGGCCTGGTAATCCGTGCAAGTACTGTGGTTTCCACGAGTAGGTGGGCCACTCCACTAATAAGTGTAAGGCATTAAAGAACACTGTGGAAACTCTCATCAAAGAGGGAAAGTTGAAGCAGTACCTCTTCAAGGAGAAATCCTTGGATGAACCGGACCAAACTGAGAAGAGAGGAAGAGATCACGATGATGAAGGCGATAATAGCCGCAACCCGGTCAGGAGGTTTATAGCCACTAAGAAACAGAAAGGAGTTGTTATCAGCGAGGCTGTTCAGTAGAATGGTATGCTCCAGTAGCAGAGGTAAGGCCAGTGCGAAGTAATTGAAATGATCGCTGAAGGCTTTGCTGGGGTTGGAGCTTTGATCACAGCCCAGAAGAATCATAATCAAATGATTCTATCCATCCAAGGGAAACCCAGGGATAAACGTCCTTTCAGAGATGGTATGGTGGCACTGGTGGTGTCATTCTCAGATGAAGATTTTGGCCCAACCATCCCTAGGGGGATGACGCTGTGGTCATAGTTGTTGTGATCGCTAACAAGGATGTCAAGAGGATCCTTGTTGATCAGGGGAGTTCCTATGATGTTATTTTTTATAATTGTTTTAAAAGAATGGGTTTCAATGACTCAGACTTACAACCTTACACGTAAGAACTCACAGTCTTTAACGGAGTGAAGCAACCTACCAAGGGTTACCTTGACACCCTTATGTCCTTTGAAGGCGAGCCGGGAGCAAAGACAGTGAAGTCTAGGGTGTTGGTGATTGATATGGAGTCACCTTACAACGACATTATAGGTCACCCTACCTTAAATGCCATGGAAGTGATCATATCCACTCTATATCTCCTTATCAAATTCATCGATAAGGACAACAATGTATCTTCCCTCTGAGGTGATCAGGAGATGGCCAGGTACTGTTATAACTTGAGCCTAAACATGGTGAAGCTAGAAGTATTCAACAAAAAGAGGAAGTTGAACGATGGAGGAATAACGGCGGGGTCTGTCAGTCTGATTGATCTTGACCCCAGAGCGGGGTTAAAGATTGATCCGCTTAACCCTTCGAAGCCCACGCCGGATGGAGGTTCCAAGGACATCGTCTTAGGAGATTCCACAGAGAAGGTTACTCATATCAATGATAAGCTGGAGTCATTAATGAAGTATCGTCTGCTTGGATTCCTCTAGGAATTTAAGGACCTTTTTGCATGGATTGCTGCGAATATGCTTGGGATGGATCCTAACTTCTGCTATCACAAATTATCTGTCTATCTAGAGATGAGGCCTATTGCCTAAAAGAAAAAAAAATATTAGGGCCAAAGAAGCAGAAGGCAGCTTGTGAGTAGACAGAGGAGTTACTGATGGCTGGATTTATCAGGGAAATCTGTTATTCCTCTTGGCTCTCAAACATGGTGATGGTCCAGAAGGCCAATGGTAAATGGAGGATGTGCATTGATTATGTGGACCTTAACCGTTACTGCCCAAAGGATCTGTATCCTCTCCCTAATATAGATCGAATGGTGGATGATTCCTCTGGTTATCAGTACCTGAGTTTCATGGATGCATATTTGGGGTACAACCAGATTTCGATGTGGGAGGAGGATCAAGAGAAGATGGCTTTTGTCAATGACCGCGGTGTTTTCTGCTACACCGTCATGCCCTTCGGTTTGAAGAACGCTGGGGCCACTTACCAGTATATGACAAGGTGTTTGAAGGCATGCACACCAAGCTGGTGGAGGTGTACATTGATGATATCATAGCCAAGACCCCAGCTGGGGGTGATCTTATTGAAGATCTACGCTAGATATTCACACGCTTGAGGCAATATAACATGAGGCTAAACCCATTGAAGTGCACTTTTGCTGTCCCAGCTGGGAAGTTCTTGGGTTTCATGTTAACTCAGTATGGCATTAAGGCCAATCTGGGGAAGTGCCAAGCAATACTGAACATGCAAAGTCTGAAGAACCTGAGCGAGGTTCAATCTTTAAATGGAAAGGTGGCAACCTTGGCTCGATTCATGCCTAAGATGGCACATATATCCCTTCCCCTGTATAAAGTGTTGAAGAAATCTAAGAAGTTTGAGTGGGGACAGGAGCAAGAGCAAGCCTTTCAGGAGCTCAAAGAGGTGTTGTCGAGCCTTCCGATCTTGGTAAAACCTGACCCTGGAGAAACTCTTATCTTGTATTTGGGAATCTCGGATGAAGCTCTAGGAGTAGCATTAGTTAAGGAAACCCCGGAGGGGAAGAAGCCTGTGTATTTTACAAGTAAAACGCTACAAGGAGCTGAGGGACGATATCAGAAGATCGAAAAGGCCAACCTCATAGTTGTTTGGGCTTCATGTCGTTTAAGACCGTACTTCCACGCACACCCAATTATGGTGAGAACGGATATGCCACTCCACTCCGTGCTGAGTAAGCCGGACCTCGCAGGGAAGATGATTAAGTGGTCTATCAAGCTTTCAGAGTTCAAAGTTTCCTATGAGCCACGAGGCACTATCAAGGCTCAAGTTTTGGCTGATTTCGTTATGAAGATGACGGGGGCAGACCCAGCCTCACCTCGTGCTCACTGGACCATTTATATCGATGGTTCATCGAATAGTAAAGGATGTGGAGCAGGTGTCGTGGTTGAGAGTGATGATAACGTCTACTTAGAAATTTCTCTCTAGTTTAATTTTAAAACTTCCAACAACCAAGCTGCGTATGAAGCTTGTCTTGCTAGACTCTGAGCCGCAATTGATATTGGAGTAATAGAAGTAACCCTCTGTAGCGATTCACAACTGGTGATATTACAGATTCAGGGAGAGTATCAGGCCCCAACTCCAATTATACTTGAATTGTGTGAATGAGCTGAAGGAAAGATTTGTATTGTTGGAGTTTAAACACGTACCTCGAGAGGAGAACACCAGGGCGGATATACTTTCTAGATTGGCGAGTACAAAGCAACCTGGGAGTACAACCACAGTGGTGCAGAGCACTCTGACATCGCCCAGCATCCCCTTGACTCCGTCATTGAATGTAATATTATACCGCACCTTCAACGAGAATTCGTGGGTAGTCCCTTACATACGGTACTTTGTGGATGGACAGCTACCCACTGATGACTTGGAGAGGAAGAAGTTGAAAATGGAGCTGCTTTACTTTACGTTGGTAGATGGCATGCTCATATGGAGGGGATTTTCTATGCCATACCTCAGGTGTTTGAACGAAAATAATGTATGAAGTGTTCTGGAAGAAGTGCATGAGGGGCAATGTGGACACCACACCGAGGTAGAAGCCTGATGAGGAAGATTCTTAGAGCAGGTTACTGGTAGCCCACAATGAAGAAAGACTCTATTGAATTCATAAAGAAGTGTGATCCCTGTCAGAGATTTTCCAATCTTCATCACACACCTGCCCAGGAACTTTCTATATCCGCCGTGCCATAGCCTTTTCATTAGTGAGGCCTCGATATCCTGGGTCCTTTCCCAACAGTGCTTGGTGGAATCAAGTATCTTATAGTTGGGGTGGATTACTTTACCAAATGGATAGAAGTAGAGCCCGTTGTACACATCACCTTAGCTCGGACACGACGTTTCATGTATGAGAACATCATAGCACAATTCGGAGTTCCAGGATGGGTCCTTACTGACAACAGAACCCAATTAACTGACAGGAAGTTCACAAAGTTACTTAAAGGACTGGGGATAGTCCAAATCTTCTAATCTGTCAAACATCCTCAGACAAATGGCCAGGTGGAGGTGGCTAATAGAGAAGTACTGAAGGGGCTAAAGAAGCGTCTAGGCAAAGGAAAGGGTGGATGGACTAATCAGTTGTGCAATGTCTTATGGGCATACTGCACTACACCCCACTCCTTCACCAATGAATCCCTATATCGCCTTACTTACGGTGTTGAGGTGATGATTTCGGTGGAACTCTAGACCAGGTCAACAAGGGTGGAGTATTTTTCTGAGAAGAATAATAATGCCAATCTGGCATCAGAGTTGGATGTTCTTTAAAAGCTTAGAGAAAAAGTTTTTGTTAGGGATCAGGCAACTAAAGTGAAGGCCGCCTTTCGGTCCAACAAACGCGTGCAACACAGAGCATTTAACATAGGAGATCTCATTCTAAGGAAGGCGAGTGTGGGAAATAAGTTTGCTCACCAAGGTAAATTAGCACCGACATGGGAAGGCCCTTACAGGGTATCCGAGGTGACTAGCAAAGGGTCATATCGGTTGGAGAATCTTGATGGCACACCAATCCATAACAAGTGGAACACTTAAAACTTACGCATTTACTACAGCTAGTTGGTAAGACAACATGTACTCTTTTTCCTTACTTGAGTTTTTTCCCAATGGGTTTTCCTAAGAAGGTTTTAACGAGGCAAGACCCCAACTACGCTTTCTTTGTAATATGCATTCAATTCAATAAGAATTCAATTTATGAACATGATGTCTTCACTTTATTTTTCTCTTATGTTGTGATTTATAGCATTACGCCGGTTTGTGTGAAAACCCTCAGGACGGATGATTCTAATTACCTATTTTGTAATTAGCAATGTAACTCTTTAAGTGAACCAAAGGGTTGTAGGATCAGACTTTCTTCAAGGCTGTACCGAACCCCATTAAAAGACCTAGATTGTAGGATTAAACTGAACTCCAGGTACGGTTAGTAGGTTTGGCTGAACACCAATGAAGACCCAGTCATCATCCTTATGATTGACAGTATACCTCTTGGCGTGGACAATTCCAGTCACCATTCTTGTGATGAAGACCCAATCATCATCCTTATGATTGAGGTATAATCCCCTAGCATGGATATCATCACTCATCATCCTTATAATTGACGATATACCTCCTGACATGGACGATTCCAATCACTATTCTTGTGATTGAAAGCCTAGTCATTATCCGTATGATTGGGGCAAATTCTTACAGAATGGATATTCCTGATCATTACTTCTATCTTGAACGATATCTCTTTTCAAGTTAATCAATAAGTATTTATTTTATCAGAGCAGACTAAAGCTCCCATTCTTTAGAGTTAAAGATATTATTTTACAGCAAATACCCATGCCCTTCGCAGTCAACACATGCTTGGGAACAGTATTCGTCAATTTTAAGTCTCTGTTATATGGTATGGATGCTAGAATCCAATCTAACCGTTCCGTCCTACATTATGATCGTTGCTAGTGGATCTTAAGCTGAACTCAGAGAATGGCTTAACGAATTTTACAAAGGTAAAAGTTAGCAAATTTATAGAAGAAACATCAGAAATAGAAACAGTATTGGGAAAAAAGAATTCATTAATACAACAAATTAAGTTTATACATGATTGTTCAAAAATAAGTTAAAGCCAGAGCTGATCCCAGAGTATAGCAGTAGAAAAAGAAAATGTAAAGATTAAGAGGCAGGCGTCTGGTCTCCAGTTATAGTAGCTTCTTTTCCTTCGCCTTCTTCCCCAACAGTTCTGCTAGCTCTTTTGGCAGAGCGTTCTTCAATGTTCTCTTGAGGAGGCTGCTCTTCTTCCTTTTCACCTTGGGCTCCCTCCCCTCTGGGCTCGCTATCATGAGGTCGGTTTTCTTTAGTTGTACCTGTAGAGCCCGGAGTAGCTGGTACAGGTCCTATGCTCTGGCCTTCAGGGAAAAGTGGCAACTCGTATAGAGAAGAAAGAGGTTCCTCGTGTCGACCATTAACTACCGCAACTAGCTTCCCATTGTGGAACTCATAAAAAGGGTTCATACCATAAAAGTTAAACTTCACTCTGGGGTTGCGATAGTATACTTGACGGACAGCTAAGCCAAAGGACTCATAGGCCACAATGGTGCAGGCCTCTACAGCTTCGGTCGCCCTGGCTTTTGCCTTATCCAGGTCCTTCCTCAGCTTGGCATTCTCCTTCTCCAATGACCCAGCTGTGGCACTCCCCTGCTTCAACTCTTCAATTTGTTTAAGTAGCTCCCTCTCCCTCGTAGTAAATTCTTTGTTGCTTTTGAGCTTCCCGGCCTCAGCTGCCTCCAGGTCCTCAGAGAGATGAGCACTCTTTTGTTTCTCTTCCCTAAGATCCTTCTTAAGCTAAGGAACCCCAGTCACCTCCGCCTAAAGTTCAGAAACCTTTCCTTCAAGAGATTTGACTGAATTCTTTAGTACGGATACTTCCACAGAACGTTCCAGCTCCAGCTCCTGGGCCTTCTTTAGCTTTTCCTCCGCTGTCTTCAAGTGAGCCCTGTCCTTAGCAGTGGAAATGTTCAGATGCTCTAGCCTGGAAGCCAGCTCATCCACTTCCTTTACACTTTCGATGGTGCGGCTCAAAGAATCAAGGAGGCCGGTCAGCTCAGCCAGTTTCCACTTGTCAATTGTGATTGCATCCTTCATCTCCTCCACTTCCAGAGTAGGACAAAGTTTATACAATAGAGGCAGAAGAGTAGCGGCTTGGGCCCCTCATAAACCAAGAATAGAGTGAGGAAAGAATGGGTGGGTAGATCCATCCTCACCCGCGGGAAAGTTGGAGAAGCAGGACGGGCAGTGGGCTCAGCGACCACACCAAAAGACATTGTTGTGCCTCCCACGCCGGCTTCATGTAAGATTTTCTACTTCTTCTCAGGCACGGCGGTGAGGTCCTTATCAACAGCTTTTACGAGCCTGCCTCTTTTCTTTTTCCCTTCTGGCTATTCTTGCTGTGAGTGGGGGGTCGTCGCCTACTTTGGAGGTCAAGGAATGAACTCTGCCATGGCCTTGGTGACATTTCTTTTGGCCTAAACATTGTTCTCTTTGCCCTTGGATAAAGAGTCATCGTCTCCTAGCAAGGATTTCAAGGCAAGCATTTCGGGACTATTCCTTTCTATCCAATCTGCAAAAAGAGGGAAAGAGAATATCAATAGCAAGAAGACATCGGATTACCACAGTAGAATAAAGAAACAAGATTATTACTTAAATATTCGTTTCTGATGAACGTGGACCCAAGAGACGTTTATTGCAGATTTTCTTATGGGTAGCAGTGAATGACTTCAAGGCACTCACTACTTTGATAGAGTTGGCAGAGAGTTCACTCTCCTTCATAAAGTAAGCCCGGCTCGCGAGCAAGAAATGCTCAAGGGTCCAGTTGAGGGGAAACTTTGGAAGGCCGTCCTCTTTGAGCCAGGGTTGAATCTGGATCCTTGTGTAATACTGTTTAAAAGATCGATCGTCAATCTTGGCCGATTTAGTAAAGGACTTGAAGTTTATAACCTTGGCGTCACAATAGAGGGTGACGAAACCAAGACTGCCTTTCTTATTTGCACGGTAGACCATCTGACAGTAATAGAAAAGCATAGACACAGTGGGTTTGAAGTTGAAATATGCTCCCAAGACCTCGAGAAAGTGGATGAGACTCCACCCGTTGGGATGCACTTGTGAAGAGGCATACTCTAGAAATCTAAGAACACCCATTTGAAAGTCATTGAGAGGGAAGCACACTCCGAGGTACTGGAAGACGAAGTCGTATATGTATACAGAGCGGTTGTCTGGCACCTTGTGGTAGATCCTCTCCCATGGCCGGGGTGCCAATACCATAAACCTCTTGTGTAGTCTTTCTTCTGTGAAGACTCTGAAGCGTGGGGACACCGGTCCACCGTCCTCACGTGTATGTCGAGAGGGGATCTCCTTGAACTCCTCCTCTACCAAGCAGTAAGGATGAGTCCTATTTAGGGCTTCCCAGCCTAACCGGTGTGCCACAACATTGACATACTGATAAGTGTTTATTGAGTATTGATTTCATGCTTCAATTTAACCCATTTTTGATAAGAATTTAACTAAATTTTTACATAATTGAGCATGAAATCTCTTATGAAAAATTCTTTGTGTAAAAAGACTAACTCTTCAAACTCTTAAGAAAAATTGCTTCAAAATTCTTAACAAGTTACAGGAATTCAAGGAGGCCAAGTTAAGAAACGATGAGTCCTATCACAAGAAGCTACAATATAAGCATCAGGACCCTTCCACACTTAAGCATGAGAAGGGGGCGCTTGAGCATGAATATAATGTACGCTTGAGCATGGATTGAACGCAACAAAAATCAGTATTAAGACCCTTCCACGCTTAAGCGTGGAAAGGGGGCGCTCAAGCATGAGCCAGAGCTTGCTTGAGCGTGGATTGAGCATGGATTGGACATGCTAGAAAGGAAGGCATACTTGAGCGTGGCTAAGCTTGGCTTAAGCGTAAGACAAACAGTGAACATCAGGACCTTCCACGCTTGAGCGTGACCATTAAGCTCAAGCGTGACTCATGCAATACGGAATTTTTAATTTAATATTAACAAATGGTGCGATGCCAACTCAACCACTTTGGTGTGTTTCTGCATGTCTCTGAATATTCCTTCATGGGCACTATGCAAGTGGGAAAAGAAAGCTTAAGCATAACCCCTATAAATCAAGCAAAAAAACAGAGGATTGAACATCCCCTACATCTCCTAAAAATCCAACATCTCCATTATTCCATTTCCTTTTACCTTCTGTATTCATTTCCAAATTTTCTTGAGTGAAAATGCAAAGCATGAGTAGCTAAATTTCCTTTATTGGGATTGGTTGTAATCAATTCAAACCTAAAGTAATATTGCTATAAGTTTTTATGTATGTTAAGGAGATTTGATAATTTCTGTATTTTATTCTACTATTAATGCCTGAAAGTACTTGATCACTATTTTCTTGTTTTAATTTTTCTTAAGTATACTGGGAAATAACTTTTGAGAGCAGATCTGAATGAAATACTTTTTGTGAGCAGCTGACCAGGGATGACATCTAACGCAATAAACGTTGAAACAATCAATTGATAATGCTGGAATGATTTCAAAGTGACTGAGGGATCAGCGGTTTGAAATCATTCTTATGAATTTTGTAGTCGAGGGATCGATACAAATGACTTTGATTGTGACGTAGAAATTATCATTTCAAGTTACATACATACAAATTTATTTAGCTTACGAAAGGTGAGATGTAATAAAACCAATCCCAATTTTCCAAATCTGATTTCTACCAAAACTCTCTACTGTCATTATTTTCATTCAACACTTGCTATTTACATTGTACTCAACCTTTTGCACAACAAAAATCAAAACAAATCTTTTGTCAACATCAATTCAAGAACTTAAATCTTGAAACCAACACGTCCTCAGTGGAACGACATCTATACTATACTACAATTACTATGTTTAAACTTGGCACAAACATTCCATTGAATTCATATTATACAAACTTGATTCTCTTATTTGAACACTTCACTTCTTTACATACCAAGCTTTGGCTTAAGTTTGTATTATACCATAAAAAAATAACAAACCAAGTTTTGGCGTCGCAGCCGGGGAGGTGATTCAAGTTTGAATATTTTAGCATTGAATAATTTTTTGTTTGTTTGTATTTTTATTTTTATGTGTGGTAACCTTGTTGGTGAGTACTTGATTTATGATCTTAAGAGGATAGGGATCAAAAGAATAACTTGCATTTGATCCAAAAATAGACAGGCTCCTCAAGAAAATTGATGATACATGATTTATCTTAAATTCTTCACTTTAAATGTGTATAATTTGCCATCACTTATTGTCTAATATATTGCATTTTAACACATTTTCATCATATGAGCTTTATTTAATATTTGATTTTAAAATGAATTAAGGATTAATTTTTTTAATAAATATTGGTTTTCTCTTGTTTACTTGGGTATTTTATTTTGTAGAAATTAATAAAATTAAGGAACAAGTACAAAGATAATCCAAGGGTCAATAATAAAAGAAAAATGACCATCAAATGATAAAGAAACAAGAAGAACAAGCCCCGGTGAAAAAAAGCTACAAAAGCATGAAAATTGGCTATTAGTGCGCTATCTATTAGTGCGGTTGTAACAGGAACCACACTAATAGGGTGGAATCGATTCCTACACCAAATCAGCCCATGGGAATCAATTCCCAGCCCACATGAATCGATTCATTTGATGTTTTTCACCTGGGAATCGATTCCCAATCGATTCATTTGCCTATAAATAGAGAAGAACGAGAGGCTTCAGAACACATCTTCAGACACTTCACTTCACACTTTTCTCTTAGTTCCTTTTCTTTCTTTTAAGCATTAGAGGAAGGCTTCTGGAGGAGTTCTTCCATTCCGGGTTCGGTCTTTCTTATTTTTAGTTTATTTTATTTATGGAAGGCTAAAACCCCTAGATTGATTTTCTTGGAAAATATTGTAATATAATTTTGAGGTTCTTGTTTTTAATATAGTAGGCTTTTATTATTGTTTATTTCTTCATAATCTTACTCTGCTTATTTAATTTCATTCTGTTTAATTAAATTTGTATGCTTAATTGGTTTAATTATTTAAATGGAATAAAATAAGATTTTAAATTAAAATAGATTAAGAAAATATGCATGCTTAATGAATATTTTCATAATCACTTTTAATAATTATGGTTTGCTTAATTCCATAATTTGAGAATAGATTATGTATGTAGGCGATGTTCTTACATATGCTCAATAATTCCTAGATTTTACGATCTTGACTCCTTTTGATTAATTAGGATGCTTGATTAAAATATTCATTTTTAAATGAAAGTAAAGGAATTATGAATTGAAAAAGACACTTAGTTAATTAATTCAAATTGAGCTAAGAAATCAACAGTAATAAAAGTATACAAATTATATTTAGTGAACCAAGGATAAATTTATTTACAATATTCCAAGAAAATCAATCGCTTGTTATTTATTGTTTTAAATCCTATATTTACTTTGTTTTAGTTTTAATTGTCACAACAAAATCAATCAAAACCCCCCAATTGTATTTGTATGTTTGTTAAATTTCTGTTTGTAAAAATTAATTTTAAACTTGATTTTTTTCTGAAATTTCTGTGCTAATCCTTGAGAGAATGACCTAGGTTGACACCCTAGTACTACATTAATTAATTTTGATGTACTAATTTGACGGAACCACGACAAACACGTCAAATTTTGGCACCGTTGCTGGGGATCAACGATCTTTAGGAAAAAATAAAAATTGAAAAATTATAAAAAGAATAATTAAAAAATAATAATAATTTTTTTTATTTCTATGATTTAGGATTCTTATGATTTATTGCTCATGATCATCAAATATCTTGTTGTATGCTATGTATGACTAGAAGAACTTTTAAGCATTTATATTCATTTGATCCTGAAATTGATAGAACTTTTCATAGATTAATTAGAGAAGCTAGATTTAATAATAACTTTGTTGATATTGATAGTGATAGTATCTCATCTGAATCTGCTGAAAGTACTACTGCTAGTTTTTCTGATATGGCTGAACCCCGTGAAAGAACTCTTAGAGAACTAGCTGTACCTGAATTCACATACGAAAGTTTGTGTATTTAATATCCTGAAGAGGATATCCCTTTTATGCTTAAGACCGGACTTATACACTTGTTGCCTAAGTTTCATGGTCTTACGGGTGAAGATCCGCACAAACACCTCAAAGAATTCCACATTGTGTGCTCCACAATGAAACCCCAAAACATTCAAGAAGACCATGTCTATCTTAAAGCCTTTCCTTATTCTTTAGAGGGTGTTGCTAAGGATTGGCTGTACTACCTTGCTCCAAGATCAATCATAAGTTGGAATGACTTAAAGAAAATGTTCTTGGAAAAGTTCTTTCCTGCCTCTAGGACAACTACAATCCATAAGGACATATCTGGCATTAGGCAACTCTCTAGAGAAAATCTTTATGAGTATTGGGAGAGATTCAAGAAACTCTGTGCAAGTTGCCCTCACCACCAAATTTCTGAACAACTTCTACTTCAGTACTTTTATGAAGGCCTGCACCACATTGATTGCAACATGATTGATGTGGCAAGTGGAGGAGCTTTAGGAGATATAACTGCTGCTGAAGCAAGAAACCTGATTGAAAAGATGACATCTTACTCTCAACAATTTGGTGTGAGAAATGATTTTTTCAAACCTATATTTGATTCAAATTCTAGTTCATCCAGAATTAAATTAGAGAACAAACTGGATGCTTTCACCACTCTGGTTACACAATTGGCAGTAAATCAAAAATCCATGACTGCTAAAGTATATGGCATCTACTCTTCACAAGAGCACCCCACTGATTGTTGCCCTTCTCTACAAGAAAAGGATAATAAGAGTCCCCAAGCCTATACAGCTAACATCTACCATGATAGACCATCACAACAACAACAAAACCATGACCTTTCCATCAACATATACAATCCAGGTTGGAGGAACCATCCAAACTTGAGATCGGGTAACCAACAACAAAATACCCAACCTCCATTTCAAAGACCTACACCTCAACCATCCACAAATGGCCCTTCTTTAGAAGAACTAGTGAAATAAATGGCTACAGAAAACTTGGAGTATCAATAGAGGAACGATGCTACCATCCAGAGTTTAAGCAACCAAATTGGGCAACTGGCTTCATCATTAAGCCAGTTACAATCTCAAAACTCTGACAAATTTCTATCTCAACCAGCTGCAAATCCCAGAAATGTGAGTGCAATTCAGTTAAGATCAGGTAGAAACCTTGAATTACCCATACCCAAGGAACCTGAGAAACAAACAGATGTGCCCACAACAGTTTAGAATGATGTACCTTCTTTAAGCACAAGCAAGCCTGAGATGCAACCACCCTAAAATCCACCTCATATCCCTCTTCCTTTCCCACCAAAAGCAATTCCAACCAAGAAGATAAAAGAAGTGGACAAAGAAATTTTGGATACTTTCAGGAAAGTGGAAGTAAATATATCTCTTCTTGATGCAATCAAACAAATTCCCAAGTATGCCAAATTTATGAAAGAACTGTGTACCCACAAGAGGAGACTCAAGAGTAATGAAAGGATAAGCATGGGAAGGAATGTATCTGCATTACTTGGTAAGGAAGTTCCAAATATCCTGGAGAAATGTAAAGATTCAGGTACATTTTCTATACCCTGTATCATAGGCAATAACAAATTTGAAAATTGCATGTTAGATTTAGGAGCTTCAATAAATGTTATGCCTATGTCTGTTTTCAAATCTTTTTCTCTTGGAAATTTACAACCTACTGGTGTAGTAATTCAGCTAGCCAATAGAAGCACTGCTTACCCTGCTGGAGTTATAGAGGATGTTTTAGTTCAGGTAGAACAACTTATTTTCCCTGCTGACTTTTTCGTACTTGATATGGAAGAAGGTATGCCTTAAATTCCTGTTCCTATAATTTTGGGAAGACCATTTTTGAAAATAGCCCGAACCAAAATAGATGTTCATTCTGGAACTCTTTCTATGGAATTTGGTGACACGAGAGTTCAATTCAATATTCTTGATGCCATGAAATACCCAGCTGAAAATCATTTTGTTTTCCAAATTGACATTATTGATGGACTAGTTTTTAAACATTTTTCTAATGTTGATTTGGAATGCATAGATGATTCAAACAATTGTTTTGCATGCAATGATTCTGGAAGTTGTGATATTTGTGCTGAAATTGATAAATACATAATTTCTGATTAAGATTCTTTAGATATACCTGTTAACCATAAGGAGCTGAATACATGATTTCAAGAAAAATCTAACAAAATTTTTGAAGTGCAAGCAGCGGAATCCAAATCTACTTTGTTAGTTCCATCTATTTTACAGGCACCTAAGTTAGAATTGAAGCCTCTACTTGAGAACCTCAAATATGTATACTTAGGGGATGATGAACAGCTCCCGGTAATAATTTCCACTTCTCTTAATGAAAGTCAAGAAGAAAAATTGTTGTAGGTATTGAAAAGACACAAGAAGGCTATAGGCTGGACATTGGCAGACATTCCTGGAATTAGCCAATCTATGTGCATACATAGGATATTTCTGGAGGAAAATGCTAAAGCAGTGAGACAGCCTCAAAGGAGACTCAACCCTGTAATCCTTGATATGGTTAAGAAGGAGATTACCAAGCTTTCCACAAGCAGGAATTATTTATCCTATCTCTGATAGCCGATGAGTGAGTCCGATTCAAGTGGTTCCTAAGAAAACAGGGATCACAGTTGTGAAAAATGAGAAGGATGAATTGATCCCTACTAGAGTGCAAAATAGTTGGAGAGTTTGTATTGACTATAGGAGACTAAACCAAGCAACAAAGAAGGACCATTTCCATTTACCCTTCATTGATCAAATGCTTGAGCGTCTTGCAGGTAAATCTCATTACTATTTTCTTGATGGATTCTCTGGATATTTTTAGATTCATATTGCACCTGAGGATCAAGAAAAGACCATATTCACCTGTCCCTTTGGCACATTTGCTTATAGGAGAATGCCATTTGGCCTATGCAATGCTCCTGGAACTTTTCAAAGATGCATGATAAGTATTTTTCATGATTTCATTGAAAATTGCATAGAGGTGTTTATGGATGATTTTATTATTTATGGATCTTCATTTAATGCATGCCTTGATAGTTTGGATAAAGTTTTAAGCAGATGTATTGAAACTAACCTTGTCTTAAACTATGAAAAATGTCATTTTATGGTAAAACAAGGAATAATTTTAGGGCATGTAATCTCTGAGAAAGGAATTAAAGTAGATCTTGCCAAGATAGAAGTTATATCACATTTACCTTACCCCTCTTGTGTTCAAGAGGTTTGTTCCTTTCTTGGCCATGTAGGTTTCTACAGAAGATTCATAAAGGATTTTAGCAAGAAGGTTAGACCACTATCCAGTCTACTTCAAAAGGATGTGGTATTTGAGTTTGATGAAAAGTGTAAGGAGGCTTTTAATTGCCTGAAGCAAGCATTGACTACTACCCCAATAATTCAAGCACATGTTTGGACAGCCCCATTTGAGTTGATGTGTGATGCCTCTAATTATGCATCGGGAGCCGTCCTTGGTCAAAAGATTGACAAGCAGCCTAGGGTCATCTACTATGCATCTAAAACTTTAGATGCCGCCCAGGTAAATTATACCACTACTGAAAAAGAGCTCTTGGCCATTATTTTTGCATTAGATAAGTTCAGATCTTACCTACTCGGTTCTCGAGTAATTGTCTTTACTGACCATGCAGCTCTGAAGTACTTGTTGAAGAAAGGTGAGTCCAAGCCAAGATTAATTCGTTGGATGCTCTTGCTCCAAGAGTTTGACTTGGAAATTTATGACAAAAGTGGAACACATAACTTAGTGGCAGACCATTTAAGCAGAATTGAGAATGCTCCTGACTCGGCACCTATTCGGGACCATTTTCCCGATGAACACCTTATGAGTATTTCTAACTCTTTTGATACACCTTGGTTTGCTAACATTGTAAATTATCTTGTTGCCTCTATTTTTCCACCATATGCATCCAGGAACCAAATTTCAAAATTAAAAAGTGATGCAAAGTATTATATATGGGATGACCCATATTTGTGGAAATTGTGTAATGATCAGGTGATTTGAAGATGCATTCCTGATCATGAGATAGAATCAGTTCTTCAATTCTGCCATGCTTCACTAGTTGGTGGACATTTTGGTCCACAAAGAATAGCAAGGAAGGTGTTGGACTCTAGTTTATACTGGCCCACAATTTTTAAGGATGCATGGAGAATTTGTAACACCTGTGAGAAATGCCAAAGAACTGGAAACACTATCACATGGCGTCAACAGATGCCTCAGCAACCTATGTTGTTTTGTGAAGTATTTGATGTTTGGGGCATTGATTTTATGGGTCCATTTCCTCCATCCTTTGGTTTTACTTATATTTTATTGGCTGTAGATTATGTTTCTAAATGGGTGAAAGCTAAAGCCACTAGAACTAATGATGCTCGAGTTGTTGTGGATTTTGTTAGATCTCAAATTTTTTGCAGGTTTGGCATCTTGAGAGCAATCATTAGTGATCAAGGAACACACTTCTGCAACAGGACCATGCAAGCTATGCTTAAAAAGTATGGGGTTATTCATAGAATCTCTACTCCATATCACCCCCAAACCAATGGACAAGCAGAAGTCTCTAACAGAGAAATCAAAAGAATCTTGGAAAAGATAGTACAGCCTAACAAAAAGGATTGGAGCAGGAAACTAGATGATGCTCTTTGGGCACATAGAACAGCTTTTAAGGCACCTATAGGAATGTCTCCCTATAGAATTGTTTTTGGTAAAGCATGTCATCTTCCAGTGAAGATTGAGCATCGTGCTTATTGGGCTATAAAAGCTTGCAACTTAGCACTTGATCAAGCAGGTGAAGAAAGAAAATTACAACTGAATGAGCTTGATGAGATTCGTTTGGCAGCTTATGAGAACTCAAAGTTCTATAAGGAGAAAACAAAGAAATTCCATGATAGCTCAATAGCTAGAAAGGATTTTACTGCTGGACAGAAAGTGCTACTGTTTAATTCCTAGATGAAACTGATGGCCGGAAAATTGCGCTCCAAATGGGAAGGACCTTTCATTGTTACTAATGTATTTCCCTATGGAGCTGTTGAAATAAAAAGTGAAAACTCCAATAAAAGCTTCAAGGTTAATGGACAACGTCTAAAGCCATTTCATGAAAATCCTTCACTTGTGGATGTTACAATGGAGGAACATACTTTGGGGGAACCACTTCTTGATCCCCCTTGAGGGAGTTTTTCTTACCCATCTCTTTACTTTTTTATTTTGTTGTCTATTTTGCATGCTCTGTCTTACATTGAGGACAATGAATGATTTAAGTGTGGGGGTGGGATTATTCTTGTATGATATTTTTGTGTGTATTTCTATTTTCGTGTGTGAAGTGTTTTTGTGTGAAAAAAATTAATAAATAAAGGTTTTGTGTGTGTTTTTATTTAAAATGGCATGTTTTATTGGAATTTTAGGATATGCATGAGTAACAGGTAATTTCTTTCATGTTTGATATGAGTATAATGATATGTTATAATTTGAACTCAAGCATTTTTGGTATGTTGAGAATAACATGATAATTGAGAGATGATCATATATGATTGAATTATGCCTTGTGAGATTTTTGAGCCTTAAAATTTGATGGAACACATTAAACCATCTTAATTCTTTCACGTGTGATGTATTCCTGAATGCTTACATCTCAATCTTTGTCTTATTTCTTGATAATACTTGAAACTCATGTGAATGTATTTTAAATGACACATGCATTTTGTTCAATTGAGCCACTAAGCCATACAAGCCTACCATGAATAAATCATCCTTTGTTAGCCCCTTTGAGTATATTTAACCATTTCTTTGTTACAGCTCAAATAAGCCATAAAAAAAACCAAAAATATACCTACCTTAAGGAATATTTTAGAGATCTAGAATCAAGTCAAAAACAGGCATTCAATTAAGAATGAGGATGTGCAAAAAGGAGTCGCAACTCTTGTTTCAAGTGTTAAGCAATAGTATAAAAAAATGATGATGAATGAAAAAAAATAATATTTTGATGATTGCGACCAAAAGAAATTGGAACAATAAATGTTTTACCCTCACTGTTTGCCAGTTAAATTATTTGCTCCTTATTCTTTTTGGTACTTGCCACAAATTCCAAAATTTTACCACTCATTTTAACCTTGGCCACATTACATCCATGGAAAGCCCTGTTGATCTATACATGCATTTGTGTTGATTGTGGAATTGAGAAATTTGCCAAATTTATGGCACTGTCTGTTTTTAGAAAATATTTTGAGTGTATACACAAATCCGAAACACTTGAGAGTTGAGAGTATGTCTTGTGAGATTCTGTCACTTATGATCTTCTTTTCAGTTTAATTTAATTTTCACATGCCTAAGTGTTTGAATGATTTTTATACATATCTTGATGCTCTGTATCTTGCATGATGAATAACTCTTGTTTCTCTGTATATTCCTAAAGATTTCATATTGAACATGCTAGTTTTGTGTGTTTACTATTTTTCAACTTAATGTTTTCAATAAACTATGATACTTGTTTTTATTTTGATTTTGCCCGGGAGTGCAAAAGAATAAGTGTGGGAGTATTTGATGATACATGATTTATCTTTAATTCTTCACTTTAAATGTGTATAATTTGCCATCATTTATTGTCTAATATATTGCATTTTAACACATTTTCATCATATGAGCTTTATTTAATATTTGATTTTAAAATGAATTAAGGATTAATTTTTTTAATAAATATTGGTTTTCTCTTGTTTACTTGGGTATTTTATTTTGCAGAAATTAATAAAATTAAGGAACAAGTACAAAGATAATCCAAGGGTCAATAATAAGAGAAAAATGACCATCAAATGATAAATAAACAAGAAGAATAAGCCCCGGTGAAAAAAAGCTACAAAAGCATGAAAAATGGCTATTAGTGCGCTATCTATTAGTGCGGTTGTAACAGGAACCGCACTAATAGGGTGGGAATCGATTCCTACACCAAATCAACCCATGGGAATCGATTCATGCACTTGGGAATCGATTCCCAGCCTACATAAATCGATTCATTTGATGTTTTTTGTAACATCCTGATTTAAAAAATTAATTACCGAGTGAAATAAAGCCATTAAAATAATAATTTCAGAAGTGGAAAATTATTTATTAATTACCATTAACTTAATTAATCAAATAAGGGCTGATTAAGTGTGATTAATTATTGATTGTTGCTAATGGTGACTGGGTGACGTGAGCAGACTCCTGCTTCACGTTTTCCCACCCCACCTTTCCATTCCTTCGTGCATGCATATATAATTGGTTGTTGGGTCTCTTGCCTTTCATTCCTTCAGATTTCCCTCGGCGACTTCTCTCTTCTTCTTCCTTCTTCTTTTCTTCCTCGTCCTTCTTCTTCTTCTCTATTCTCTGTCTCCATTTTCTGCTTCTAGAAGCCACGACAACGGTGTTGTAAGGGAGTCGGAGCTCCCTCCTGCTAGTAAAGGACGATCGTCAAAGCGAGACCGCCCTGTTCCTGAGCCAATCGCGGAAGACAACAGCGTTCAAGAGGAGGCTAAACGGTGGAGGTATCGAGCGAAGCAGCGAGGCAGAGGACCAACATCTAAGCAGAAGAATCTCTCAGAGTTTCATAGTTGGTAGGGGGAGTATCTTATATCTTAAATGCATGGGTTATGGATGGGTTCCGGGTGTTGATGATTGCTGCTTCTGTATTCTGTTTGTGTGTTGTGCTTGCATGAGGAGTGCGTAATACCCGGGTGCATGTTTAGTCCCGTCCTTGAAATGCATGCTGATAGCCTTGAGAATGTCGAATGATTGCATGGAAAGGGTATGCTGAATTGTTGGTGATGATTACCATGTGGATTATGGGACATGTAAGTTGTTATGAATATAAAATGATGACTGCATGTGATCAAATGTTGACGTCGTGAATCTAATAATATATTACACCGATACATGTGCTGTCTGAGTCCTGATACTGCTGAATACTGATTGCATGAGATGCTTGTGTTGTTGAATCAATTTATTGAATCCTGATACTGCTTAACATCAATTGTATGGAACGCATGTGTTGCTGTATTCATCTATTTGAGCTATGATGCTGATTGCATAAGAAGCATGTCTGTTGGATTAACATGTTGAGTTCTGAGAATGCTTATTACCGATTGCATGTGATGCATGTATTCTTGAGTGAAAGGTTGTGTATATGAATTCTGTGTTGTGTGAGGAATCCGCGTGTGGCGCATGGGATGCGTTTGTGCTGGGAGCACGTAGTGTGGGACACTACCATTGGTTATTAAAAGTGTGGGATGTTGTGAAATCCTTTGAGTGGGACTCAAGGTAGCCTTTGAGTGGGACTCGGGCTGCCCGTGAACACCTCCATTGGCGCTGAGAGCGTTGGTGTCACCTTGTGGGCAAACGGTTGGGTACCTGTAAAACGGCCAAGCAGCTGGGAGCTGAATTGATAGCTGAGAGCTATGTATAAAAAGGCTGGGAGCCTACGTTGCAACGTTGAAAACCGATTACACACGAATGCGGAACCGAGTGAATTATTCTGTGTGCATATACTGACTGTGCCGATTGTAATCTGTTCTATGTATGATTGTTAATGTTATTGAAATGTTATGTGTATGTTTAATGATAGCCGTGTGCATTTATATTGCTGCATGATTGAGATAATCCGAGTCAGTATCTATCATTTAATATCTAAGATACTCACCCCCCTACTGTGGTAATTTTTCAGTGAATGTCTCTCAGAAAGATGAATGGAAGAGGAGCTGAATGCCGAGTTAAGTGCTGGTGCACTGTGGAAATTATGTGTTTATGTATATGCTGTGTATATGTCTTGTTAAGCCTTGGCCGGCTCGTATTTCAGTCGTAGTCTCTTTATACTAGAACTTGAACCCTCTCGGGTAGAAGACGTGATTTTGTGCCTGTAATTATTTATATCCCTCTCTATATCTATCATACTGTGTGTTGTTCTATATTGCATGAATGATCCGAGTAATAGATGTATGCATACTTGGAGTACGTGAGGTTGGTATAGTTATGGGTATAAATGGGGTTAAGAGTTGATGTGGGAAGTGAGACCGTGATTCATTCTGAGTGCAGAAGAGTTTAAGTATTACCGAGTGAATGAGAGCACGGGACACCGAGTGAGGATTGATCTAGATACTTACCGAGTGATAACCGTTAGGATTTTCCTGAGTGTAGAATAACTGAATATTTTCGGGTGGTTAAGATTAGAAGAAAACCGAGTGGGCACTGACTTAATGATTTTCCACAATGAATAAGTTGTGAATGCCGGGTGGAGTAGCTACCATTCTCCGAGGGAATGCATTGTATGATAACTCTGGGTCCCGAGTGTCTGGATAGCTGAGTGTAGCTCCTCGCTCAGCGAATGAAGGATTCGCTCCAGCGAGTGTGTGGACTTGGAAGGCTTCTGGGTAGTCCGCTTAAGCGTATGGTACTCCGCCCGAGCGAGTTGGACTGCCTCGCTCAAGCGTGTTGGGCCTCGCTTGGGCGAGTGGGCTTTGTTTGTGGGATTCGCCCGTGCGTTTCTCCTCCCGCTGTCTACCTTCTTGGGTCGGTTTTTGGTCCTCTTGTCTTCCTCTCTCTTATTTCTTTTGTGCTGATCCTTCTTGGTTTATTTGGGAAAAATTTTCCCTGTTTTTTTGGGTTTATTTATTTATTAAAAATAGGGTGTTATATTTTTCACCTGGGAATCGATTCCCGACCTATAGGAATCGATTCATGAGCCTAGGAATCGATTCCCCTTGCTAGGAATCGATTCATGAGCTGTATTTTACGCAAAAATGAACTGGAGGAATCGATTCATCAGTGAAATCATGCGCCGAATCGTTGGAAACAACAAAACGCAACTTGGAAACAACTTGGAAACAGTTGGAAATCATCTACACCGAAAGTTTCCACTTGCAACGCGTTTTCCGTAGCTGGCTTCTCCTTTCATTTGCCTATAAATAGAGAAGAACGAGAGGCTTCAGAACACATCTTCAGACACTTCACTTCACACTTCTCTCTTAGTTCCTTTTCTTTCTTTTAAGCATTAGAGGAAGGCTTCTAGAGGAGTTCTTCCATTCTGGGTTCGGTCTTTCTTATTTTTAGTTTATTTTAATTATGGAAGGCTAAAACCCCTAGATTGATTTTCTTGGAAAATATTGTAATATAATTTTGAGGTTCTTGTTTTTAATATAGTATGCTTTTATTATTGTTTATTTCTTCATAATCTTACTCTGCTTATTTAATTCCATTCTGTTTAATTAAATTTGTATGCTTAATCAGTTTAATTATTCAAATGGAATAAAATAAGATTTTAAATTAAAATAGATTAAGAAAATATACATGCTTAATGAATATTTTCATAATCACTTTTAATAATTATGGTTTGCTTAATTCCATAATTTGAGAATAGATTACGTATGTAGGCGATGTTCTTACATATGCTCAATAATTCCTAGATTTTACGATCTTGACTCTTTTTGCTTAATTAGGATGCTTGATTAAAATATTCATTTTTAAATGAAAGTAAAGGAATTATGAATTGAAAAAGACGCTTAGTTGATTAATTCAAATTGAGCTAAGAAATCAACAGTAATGAAAGTATACAAATTATCTTTAGTGAACCAAGGATAAATTTATTTACAATATTCCAAGAAAATCAATCGCTTGTTATTTATTGTTTTAAATCCTATATTTACTTTGTTTTAGTTTTAATTGTCACAACAAAATCAGTCAAAACCCCCAATTGTATTTGTATGTTTGTTAAATTTCTGTTTGTAAAAATTAATTTTAAACTTGATTTTTTTCCTAAATTTTTGTGTTGATCCTTGAAAGAACGACCTAGGTTGACACCCTAGTACTACATTAATTAATTTTGATGTACTAATTTGATGGAACCACGACAAACACGTCAAAAATCAAGAAAGCCAAGCAAAAGTATAACTTCCACACAGGAAAAACTTCCTCTGACAAAATAGCAGATGTCAATAGCAACAACCAAAATCCACCAAGGAGACCACTTGGAGACTATGCTTTACAGTAAGGATCAAGATATTTCTCAAGCATTGCAATTCCAAACACTGTCAGAGCACTAGAAATGAAACCAGCATTTCTTAGTTTGATTAGTTTACACCAATTTACTAGAATGTCAAGTGAAGATCCTTACACTCATTTGGCAACCTTCTATGAATTGTTTGGAACCATGGGATTTGACCAAGATGTTATTGATGCTGCATATTTGAGACTATTTCCTTTTTTTTAGCAGGAAAAGCAAAGGAGTGGTTACAATCTCATCCAAATCAAAGTTTGAATAGTTGGAACATAGTTGAAGAAAAGTTCCTACAAAGGTTCTTTCCTTCATCTAGATTCATCAAGGCCAAGTCAAATATTACAACATTTAGACAAGGCCAAGATGAACCTTTTTGTGAGGCATGGGAACGTTTTAAATCACTGTTCAGGAAATGCCCAAACCATGAACTTGAACATATAACACAACTCAATATCTTCTACAATGGTCTAAAGGCTGACACTAAAATGATACTAGATGCAGCAACAGGAGGTACTATGATGATAGTGGATGCTGACCAAGCCACAAGGATAATAGAAGCTTTATCTTCAACAGGTTACCAAGCTCAACATGACCGTCAGCAAGTTCAAAGGAAAGGAGTCCTTGAATTAAACACCACAAATACTATTCTGGCTTAAAAACAAATTTGACTCAACAATTCGAAGTGTTGACTCAAAAGATAGCCAATCTTCCATAACAATTACATGTAGTACAATCATCACAACCAGTGCATCAACAAATACCTGTAACATGTAATTTCTGTGGAGGAGATCATCCAAATGAAAACTGTGGCTCATAAGAAGCAGTTGTTTATTTCATGAACAACCAAGGAAGGTCCGATAATTTCAATTCAAATCTTTCTAACCAACCATTTTAGGGATGGAGAAGTAACCAAAATCAAGCCCAAAGATGGAAGCAAGAGCCCAGGTCTTCAAATAAACCATATTAAAATAATGTTCCTTCCTTGATGGAGTGAACTTCTAAATTAAAGGACACCTTGGAGAAATTTATGCAAGCTTCTCTCGCAAGTCAAAAGAACACTGAGGCATCAATCAGGAACTTGGAAACATAGGTGGGACAGCTAGCCCGACAAGTTGCTGAAAACCAAAAGCCTTAGTATGGAGCAAACACTAAAACAAACCAAATAGAGCAATGCAAGGCTGTGACTACATTGAATGAGGAAACAACTGAGCTGGAAGGTGGACATAGTGCTATCATCCATAAGGCAATTTATAACACCAAAGATCCATGGAGTTTTTCTATTCTTGTCACTATTGGAAATCTGTCAAAAAGAAAAGCTTTATTAGATCTTGGTGCTAGCGTAAATTTGATTCCATTAACCATACTTAAAAAGATAGGGGATTTTTCAGTAAAGGCAACAAAAATGACTTTAAAACTAGCAGATCAATCAATAAAAACCCCCTATGGTATTGCTGAAAATGTTTTGTTAAAAATAGATAAATTTAAATTCCATGTGGATTTTGTTATCATAGATATGGAAGAAGATTTTGAGGTTCCTCTAATACCGGGGAGACCATTTATGAAAGCAGCCAAAGTCATCATAGATGTGGATGACAAAAAACTAAAAGTGTGAATGCAAGAAGAATAAGTCAATTTTGCTGTGGATGAAACAAATAAATACTTAGAAGATAAGCAAAGCTGCTTCAAGACACATATGGAAGACAAAGTCACCCAGCAGGAATCCAAGAAAGATCAAAGTTCAAACACTCTTGAAAGGATTTCAAATCTAAATGAAAGAAGGTCAAAGCCATACTGGGGAAAGAAGGTGGAAAAACTCAACACTCTCGTCCACCAGCTCCATGATCCATATTGAAAAATCTATCAGACGTCAAGCTAATGACGTTAAACAAGCCCTTTTTGGGAGGCAACCCAATCTTTTATGTTTTTCTTTTTTCATTCTATTGTTTTTACTTTAAGTAAATTTCATCTTATGATTGAAGTTTTTGTTCATTCTTCAGGACAAATTATCACCATCATCTCCCATCATCCAAGTGCCAAAGTGCCAAGATTCAAAGAAATACAAGTTCACGCTCAAGCATGGTAACACTCGCTTAAGCGAGCAATGAAAATGTTGGTTCTATTTTGAATTCGCTCAAGCAAATAGTTTTAAAGCTTGAGCGAGGAAGGAACATAAAACATCAGGGTGTTCACGCTCCGAGTGAAAAGTGAGTAGAATGCCCCGAGTGGCATAATGGTTACCGAGTGAAAAGTGAGTAGAATGCCCCGAGTGGCGTAATGGACGTGAAAGTTATCCCGAGTGTGAAGTCTCCATAGATTCCGAGTGAGCGGCTTTGGGAATCATTTTCGGATTACCAATACGTATACGTATATAATCCGATGGAGTGGAGCAGCGGAGTGTGATATGCTGTCAGGATGAAACTGGCGGGTATTAAGGTTAGTCCGAGTGGATTAGGAAGTGAACTTTCCCGAGTGAGCCATACGCTAAAAACTGAGTGGAATGACAGGATGCCGAGTATAGCATCGCTTCAGCAAGTATAGTGCGGACTGGAGATCTTGAGTAGAATCGCCCGAGCGTAGTTAGCTCTCGCTTGAGCGAGTGTACCTGGTGCCATTGGGTTCGCTTAAGCATTTCTTCCTTTCGCTGTGCATGAATTCCTTCCTTGTCTCCTTCCCTTCTTTCCTCGTTGGACCCGGTTTGTTAATTGAGCAGATCATGTACAGTTTATTAACTTTAAAATTTGGAAAAAAAAAAACTTCCCTGTTGATTTTATTTATTTAAGTAAAATTAGGGTGTTACATTTTGGTATCAGAGCAGACCGAAAGGTCCAAGGCCAAGGTATGCTTGCCGAGTGTGAGCAGTTGTATGTATTATGATCGAATGGTCATCGCTATTGTGATATTTGTTGAACCTGATTGATACTGTGATATTGATTTGTGGATAGGAGGTTGTCCCTCCTGGTCCGACTGATTATGTAACATATAGAAATGGCATAATATGCTAAGTTACTGAATATTAGGCTGAGATACGGTCGGTAGTAAGTGGCTTGGTGTACTTATCCTTGAAGGGGTGTTAATTTCAGGATAAGGGATGACACATCACCAAAGCATGGAGGCTATAGCCACAGTATTCCAACGCTTTGCGGACGTGTTTGAGAGGCAGGGCCAGCCTCGAGCTGAGGATGGCCAAGTGCTGGACCGCTTCCTGAAGAGGAAGCCGAGTGAATTTCAAGGAAGACGTAACCCGGAGGCAGCTTTTAAATGGACTCAAGAGGTGGAAAGGATTTTTGGGGGTCTTCGCTGTACCGAGGCCCAGAAGGTAGAATGTGCAGTGTATATGCTGCGAGACGAGGCGGAGAACTGATGGAAGATAGCTAGAAACCGATTTCCTGATGATGATACTCAGCTGACCTGGAATAACTTCAAGACATGCTTCTTAGAGAAGTACTTCCCCGACACAGTAAGGAGTCAGAAGGAGTTGGAGTTTATGGAGCTGAAACAGGGTTCCATGACTGTGGAAGAGTATGCGGCTAGATTCGAAGAATTATGTCTATTCTACCCACCCTTCCAACAACCCGGGACTGAGAGCTCCAAATGCCTCAAATTTGAGAATGGATTGAGGTCAGATATTAAGAGAGCCTGCAAATATCAAGATTATTGTAAATCATTTCCTTAATTTCATAAACATATTATTTAATTACTTATAACAAAAAAATCACTTGTTTGTATTTTTAATAAAATTTCTAGACTTAAAGTTTTGTACTAAAAATTTTTTTATCATATAATTTTCAAGTTCAAGTCTCGTTACCAATTTTCTATCACCAAAAATCATTTTTTTTCAAGTTATACATTAGGATCTAACATTTATTAAGTTGTTTTACTAACCATTAAAATTTTCCCACAACAACAAGAATCCATTTTAAAATATAAAACTCTTTTTAAGAAAGTTCATATTTTCTAAAAATCTTACTAACACCATAAGCCTTCAATCAAACCAAACAATACATAAATTAACAAGTTGTAACATGTACATACGATTACAACCGAAAATCTATAGCAATAAAATTCAAGTTAGTGACTTTCATAAACAAAGCTTTAAAATTTAAAAGATTTAACAAGAATCATGGTGCATGTAACACCCAAATTTCTAATTAAATAAATGAAATTAAAGGGGAATTTTTCAAAAAATTTAAGGTTGGCAAATCATGCATACTCTGTCCAGATTAACAAAACCGAGCACAACAAGGAGAAGGAGGGGGAGGAAGATAAAGAAAGGAGCTCATGCATCGTGAACAAAGGGAACGCTTAGGCGAATCCAATGGCACCTGGCACATTCGCTCAAGCGAAGCGAACTACGCTCAGGCGATTCTACTCAGGTTCTCCAATCCACACAACACTCGCTGAAGCGAAGCTACACTCGGTATCCAGTCACTCCACTCAGATTTTAGCGTATGGTTCACTCGGGAAGGTCTACTCTCAGCTCACTCAGATTGAGACAATCGTTCACCCGGTATTGGTTTAGCTCACACGAGATTTGCTTCTAGGATTACTCGGTTATTTCACCCATTTTACATTCTCTCGGACCTTACCTAATCCTATCCACTCGGAATATCATCCTTAGTCACCCGGATTATATATATATATATACGATTTACTCAAAATTTATAAAGGGGGGTTTCTCTCAGAATTCCTTTTCAGGCAATTCCCACATGGAAAGGCCCAGCTACGAGTCACTGACATACAACACATTCTAGTCGGAAAACCTTCACTTTGATGGCTTCTCCCTCGGAAATCATTAATCAATCTTTACTCAGGGGACCTTACAATTACCACTCACTGGATTCAACCCGACTCCTCCTCCAAACTATACGACCACAATCATTCGGCTGTTCAACTCTTCATCACTCGGAATGACTCGCTATCTCGCTTTTCCTCGATCCACAACCTAACTACACCCCTACCCATAGTCACACTAATCTCATGTGCTTGAAAGTATACCCACACATCCATACTTATCACTCGGGCATTACCTACAGCATAAAATAATCACACAGTATAAATACATAGAGAGGTACTTGAATAATTACAAAAGTATCATCATGACTTTGTTCACCCAAAAATGTTCAAGTTCTAACGTAAGGATAAATCAAAATATGAGCCGGCCAAGGCTTAACAGGACCTTACACACAGTATATACATATACACATATATTCAATAGCACTCGGTTGCTTGTTCTGCACCCAGCTCCTCCTTCACCCTTCATTCCGAGAGATGTTCACTGAAAATGTAGCCACTGCAGGGGTGAGCTTTTGCATGTAAAATGTCAATCAAAGACTCGGTATCAGTGTCAGTATGCACACTTACTTTCACTCGGTTGCATTTGGTTAAACTAAGACCATGCAAATCAGAATAATATCTATAACATACATACTACATAAAGTGTATCTTCATTCACACGTACACATGCATCCACACATTCGGAACTCATTCATAACACACGTGCTATGCGTACTATCTTAATCAACATCATATCTACATGCATGCCTGCGGATCCGACTTGAGTAATGACTTTCAGTTACAGTTTCCTCCTTATTGGCTGCTCGTCCATCAGCTCTTCCCGTGTGGTACCGGTCTCCCATTGACGTCTCGAGACTCATCTCTAGCTCCTACGACTACCACAAGCTCCCACAGGATCTAGCCAAGGTCTGTAGCTGGAAGCCATTCCCTCGGGGCTCTAGACCTTCCACGGGTCACCCCATTCATACACATGCAGCTAATGCGTTTACCAGCAAGCATCATTACTCAACCGATACCTCCTTCGCAACCATCGCAATAGAAACAGATTCAACACAGTCCTTACGTTTACTTTGCCAGCCACACCAACATGCACAACAATCGGACAATCAAGGTAATAATGTCTGACAAATCAACTAACAATCACACTTTCATGTTCTCACAGTGTTAACTGAGATAGGACCATACATCTCATTCGTCTATAACAAGGCTAACAGGCTACATTACCACCATCTTGATTACATGCAATTATTGTATCACTACTATCCTACACACAGGATCCAGCATGAACAATCATACATAATATTCAATCGTCACAAACACATGCACACACTTAAAGCAATACACTCATCCGGTACCGTTCTTGGACTATGCATTTGACATGCAAGCGCCCCCTACCTACTGAAGGAACTCAAGAAGCTCTCCTACTCTCAACATTTGGTCTGACGCTCTATCCGACTCGTCCAGATCCCCTTCGCACCGTCGTACTCTACAATCTGCTAGGGGGTGAAAAGTTATTCTTCCTCTGCTTTAGGGATCGTCTTCCACCAGTTAGAGGGGACTCTGACCTTCCTTCAGCACCGTCGTTGCGATTTCCAAAAACGAAAGGCAAAACAGGGGAAGGGAAAAGAAGATGAAAACGAAGAAGAAGAAAAGAGAGGATGAAGTAGTGGGAAGAAGGATGAGTATCCACGGTGATACAGGGTATATGTGCATGCGAAGAGAAGGAAGTGGGATGGGAAAACGTGAGTCGCAGCCCACTCACGTAACTCGCCAATCACAAACAGCCATCTTTCACCAATTAAGCCTTAATTAACTTGTCATTATTCCTTAAGTTAATCCGATTATGATTGTCAATTAACCTCTCACTTTGAAATCAAACCTTAATAGTTTATTTTTCATTCGGTATTTACCTTTAAAATTGGGATGTTACAGTTCTCCCCCTCTCAGAAGAATTTCGTCCTCGAAATTCAGTCGGTCACTCACCCTGGTTGGAACAACTCGGGGTACTGCTGTCTCATGGCGTCTTCACGTTCCCAGGTACAAGAGGTAGTCCTGCCTTGCTGCCACTCTACTTCAACCAGTTGTACGTCCTTGCTCCTTAAACGCTTTACCGATCGGTCCACGATTCTAATTGGTATAGTCATAGTGGTCAGGTCTTCCTTGATTTCCACTTCATCATCAGGCATTGTGTGGTTGGGGTCATGTAGATACTTCCTCAGTTGGGACACATGAAATATGTTGTGCAATCGGGATAAGTGAGTCGGTAATGCTATACGGTATGCCATGGAGCCGACTCGTCCCAACACCTCATAAGGTCCAATGTATCGGGGGCTCAACTTTCCACCTTTCAAGGCTCGCCCGACTCCTTTACTCGGAGAAGTCTTCAAAAACACTCTGTCTCCGACTGAAAACTCTAATGGTTTGGTTCGTTTGTCATGGTAGCTCTTTTGCCTGTCCTGAGACGCCTGCATCCGTTCCCTTATCACTCAGATCTGTTCTGATGTTTGCTTTACAATTTCTGGTACCAACAAAGTGGGGTCCGACATCTTCGTCCATATAGTGCTTCGTAGGGTGCCATACTGATACTGTTGTGATGGCTGTTATTGTATGTAAACTCAATCAAGGGGAGGTACTGCTCCTAGTTTCCACCGTGTTCTAACACACACGCCCTTAGCAAGTCCTCCAGGCTTCGAATTGTTCTCTCGGATTGTCCATCCGATTGAGGGTGGTAAGCGGAACTTAGCCAAAGATTTGTGCCCATTTCCTGGTGCAGGCTGGTCCAAAACCGAGACGTGAACCTAGGATCCTTATCCGATACGATAGAAGTTGGCACTCCATGCAGTCGGACAATTTCTTGGATGTAAATCCATGCTAACTTATGCAACGGGTACTTCATGTTCACAGGTAGGAAGTGTGCACTCTTTGTTAGTCGGTCAACAATGACCCATATCGCATCATGGCTCGCTCGGTTTTTGGGCAATCCCAAGACAAAGTCCATGGCAATGGAGTCCCATTTCCACACAGGAATCTCCAGGGGTTGCAATGCACCATACGGCTTCTGGTGCTCCACTTTCGACTTCTGACAGGTAATACACCGAGCCACGTACTCTGCCATATCCCTCTTTAGTCCGGGCCACCAGAACTGTGTTCTCAGGTCATGGTACATCTTCGTGGTACCCGGGTGGATACTTAGCAAGCTCTTATGAGCTTCATCAAGCACCATTCTTCTCAATTCTCCTTCACCTGGCATGTATATTTGTTGGTGTATGCACTATGAGCTTTTATGCTTTTTCATTTGTATCATTTTTTATTCTTATCAATAAAATAAATATTTCAGTTTAAAATTGTTTTAAAACGTATTTATCCTTGGAGTAATAGGTCATATAAAAATTATTCCTAAAATGTCCCTAGTCAAGTATTTACATGGGGACATGTAAATACACTGAGACTAGTGTGTGAGTGTACTGATGACCTGATCTCACAGATCATAGATATAGATGATATCAAGTCTTCCCACGGGTACACATTAAGAGTAATGATGTACTGGACGGACCCACCATGAGAACGTTGCATGGATCGTTATATGATTGTCATAAACGGTTCTTAATGTGATAATGGTATATGTAGTCCTTTGACCTGAAGTCACTACGATTCCTACATGAGGAGTTTATTGTTTTAATACAATTAAACGTCTTCTGTAACAAGAGGACTATAAAGGTTGTGATTAGGCAATGAATAAATTATGCAGAGGGATATGAGGGATGTAGACGGGATTTGTCTCTCCTATATGACAGGAGTGATATCTATAGGCCACTTGATGGAGTAAGACTAAGAAAACGCATGGCCATGCTAGAAAGAATAAATATTAGATATTTATTCGGATTCAGTCTACTCCGGTATCAAGTAAAATAAATTGGGCCGTACAAGGATGACGCGACCATGCCTTGGGCCCAATTAGGATATCGTGACAAAAGGAACAAACATATTAAATAATTATCACTTATAGGTTATGTTGATAATATTCGGACATAATGATGCATTGCTAGATGCCGCTCTTATTTTATATTAATAATAAAATAATTTATTATTAATATGACCGAGTATTTTACCTGTAGGGTCACACACATAGAGTAAGCCCATCAGAAAATGTTGTCTTATTTTAGTTGGACTAAAATAAAGCTATTGGGCCTAACTCATTTGGAATGAGTAAGGAGCCCAATTTTAGAGAGAACAAATTAGGTCAAACCTAAGCCTATAAATAGAGCATAAGGTGCTCATAGGCCGTTCACTCAAGTGAGACACAAATTCACAAAAGTTGCAAGAGCTACACGACGTCAAACTAGCAGTTGGCAAGTGTTGCAATTCTGGTGGGAGTGCTCGTGTGGACTCCTAAAGGACGAGGCTACGACTGCTTCGGTGTTCTTCAAGAGGTAATCCAAAACGATTTTGTGTTTGTTTTATGCTTTGAAACACGTAACCTTGCAAATCCTTTGGAATCCCTTTTTTTCGCTGCTCATGTTTAGGGATTTCCTAACAATATTCTGTTTCTTACTCGGAAGATTCCATCTGATCCTTCGGTCAAGGACAAATCCTTACCTTTGGCCTGAGTCTCCTTCATCCCAGCCAAGTAGGAATCTGACTGCTGTTGCTTGTACACGGATTTCAGGAATTCATTGGCAATCCTCAGCGTACCGATCGTCATTTTTCGAGAGGAACGGAAGTTAATATGTAAGTTCATGTCTCGGAACTGTTCCAATAATTCCACTTCCTTCACCATCATTGTTGCTATATGAAGGGATTTCTGACTCAACGCGTCAGCCACAACGTTTGCTTTACCCGGATGGTACCTTAGCTCGAAATCATAATCTTTTAAAAATTCCATCCATCTCCTCTGCCTCATGTTTAGCTCCTTCTGGTCAAATAAGTATTTGAGGCTCTTGTGGTCACTGAATACTTCAAATTTGGACCCGAGCAAATAATGCCTCCAGATTTTTAACGCGAACACCACAGCTGCCAATTCCAAGTCGTGGGTCGGATAATGCTGCTCGTGAGGTCTCAATTGCCGAGAGGCATACGCTATCACTCGGTCTTTCTGCATTAACACGCATCCCAATCTGAGTCTTGATGCATCACAATAAACCACGAAGCTCTCTTGCAAGTCAGGTAATGCCAACACTGGAGCAGTCGTCAACTTGTCCTTTAATTCTCGGAAACTACTCTCGCACTCGGAACTCCATACGAAGGGAATGTTTTTCCGAGTCAATTTAGTCAGTGGCAACGCCAACTTGGAAAAACCCTCTATGAACCTTCTATAGTAACCTGCCAGGCCCATAAAGCTCCTTATCTCCGAGACCGACTTGGGTTTCTCCCATGCCATTATAGCTGCCACCTTTGAAGGATCCACCGAGACACCTCCCTTGGAAATCACATGTCCGAGGAAGTGGATCTTATCTATCCAAAATTCACACTTGGAAAGCTTTGCAAACAACTGCTTCTCCTTCAACACTTAGAGTACCGCTCGGAGATGTTCTTCATGCTCCTCGGAAGTCTTAGAATAGACTAGGATGTCATCAATGAAAATAACTACGAATTGGTCTAAATATGGGTGGAATATGTTGTTCATGTAATTCATGAAGACCGCAGGGGCGTTTGTTATACCGAACGGCATCACTACATACCCGTAGTGACCATACCAAGTCCTAAAGGCAGTCTTTAGGATATCCGAGTCCTTCACTCGGATTTGGTGGTATCCCGATCATAGATCGATTTTTGAGAAGACTGTGGCTCCACGCAGCTGGTCAATCAGATCATCAATTCTGGGCAGTGGGTATCGGTTCTTAATCGTGAGTTTATTTAGCTGTCGGTAATCTATACAAAGTCTCATGCTGCCATCCTTCTTCTTAACAAGTAGCACAGGTACGCCCCATGGTGATACACTCGGTCTAATGAATTGTTTTCTGAGTAACTCGTCTACTTGCTTCTTCAACTCGGCCAATTCAGGGATCAGGTCTATAGAGAATTCAACTTCTCTATTGGGAGGGACACTCGGTATGTCCTCGGGAAACACTTCTAGAAATTCACAGACAATCGGAATTTCGTTTACTCGGGCTTTACTTTCACCCTCAGTTAAGCAAAGCATCGTAAACAGTTGAACCATACCTGGTGCCGTGTAGTCCTCATTGTGTCGTCTCGGAAAGATTACCCTTCGGTTTCTACAATCCACTAACACCTTGTTGGCTGAAAGCCAATCTATTCCGAGCACAATGTCAAGATCCTTTAAAGGTATGCACACCAAATCGAAAGTGAAACTTCGATCACACAACACAAATGTTACATCCTTGCACATCGATGATGTTAACACCTTGGCGCTAGTCGGATTGGCCACCTCCAAGGTCCGATCCATAAACACAGTTGGTAACTTTAATTGCTTTACACACTCATCAGTTATAAAAGAATGGGTAGCTCCCAAATCAAAAACAACGTTAAGTGTATGACTATCGAGTGAGCACTTACATTGTACCAAGTCATTTGCTTGTGCAGCATTCTCAGCGTTGATGGCGTATACTCTTCTAGCAGTTGGTTGATCGGTGCCTCTCTTCCGGTTATTTGGGGCCAACATCATATTCCCTCTGGCTCTGCTGCCTCTGCCACTCGGTTCTTGGTTGTCGTTCCCTCGGTTCCTCTCTTGGAAACCTCCATGACGTGCATTGGGGTTTGCTTGGCGGAGTTGGGGGCAGTCGGGGCGAATATGCCCCTTCTCCTGGCAATGAAAGCACTTGACCTCTGTACTATTGCAATTCTGAGCAAAGTGGTCACCACCACATTTAAAACACTTACCATATTTTGGTCGTCCACTCATCTGACTCCCTTGGTTACTACGTTCTTGATATCTGGTAAAGGGTCCATTTCTTCCCACGTTTCCTGGCCTCCTGAAACGTGGTTGCTGAGGCTTCAAGTAATGGTTGGCTCTGCTGCTCTGGCCCAAGTGGGCTTTGTCATCTTCTTCAAATATTCTACATTTGTTCACCAATGCAGGAAAACTCCTGATCTCTTGATATCTGCAGGCCCTCTTAATATCTAATCTCAATCTCAATCTCGACCTTTTGGGCCTCGATACAGCGAAGACCCCCAAAAATCCTCTCTAGTTCCTGAGTCCATTTAAAAGCTGCCTCCGGGTTACGTCCTCCCAAAAATTCACTCGGCTTCCTCTTCAGGAAGCGGTCCAGCACGTGGCCATCCTCAGCTCGAGTCTGGCCCTGCCTCTCAAACACGTCCGCAAAGCGTTGGAATGCTGTGGCTTTAGCCTCCATGCTTTGGCGATGCATTATCCCTTATCCTGAAATTAACACCCCTTAAGGATAAGTATACCGAGCCACTTACCACTGATCGTATCTCAGCCTAATATTCAGTAACTTAGCACATTATGCCATCTCTATATGTTACACAATCAGTCGGATCAGGAGGAAGCAACCTCCTATCCATAAATCAATATCAGTATCATTCAAGTTCAACAATATCACAATAATAATGACCATTCAATCATAATGCACATAACCGCTCACACTCGGTAAGCATACCTTGGCCTTGGACCTTTCGGTCTGCTTTGATACCAAAATGTAACACCCTAATTTCTAATTAAATAAATGAAATTAAAGGGGAATTTTTCAAAAAATTTAAGGTTGGCAAATCGTGCATACTCTGTCCAGATTAACAAAACCGAGCACAAAAGGAGAAGGAAGGGGAGGAAGATAAAGAAAGGAGCTCATGCATCGTGAACGAAGGGAACGCTTAGGCGAATCCAATGGCACCTGGCACATTCGCTCAAGCAAAGAAAACTACGCTCAGGCGATTCTACTCAGGTTCTCTAATCCACAAAACACTCGCTAAAGCGAAGCTACACTCGGTATCCAGACACTCAACTCGGATTTTAGCGTATGGTTCACTCGAGAAGATCTACTCTCAGCTTACTCGGATTGAGACAATCGTTCACCCGGTATTGGTTTAGCTCACACGAGATTTGCTCCTAGGATTACTCGGTTATTTCACCCATTTTACATTCTCTCGGACCTAACCTAATCGTATCCACTCGGAATATCATCCTTGGTCACCCAGATTATATATATATATACGATTTACTCAAAATTTATGAAGGGGGTTTCTCTCAGAATTCCTTTTCAGGCAATTCCTACATGGAAAGGCCCAGCTACGAGTCACTGACATACAACACATTCTAGTAGGAAAACCTTCACTTCGACGGCTTCTCCCTCGGAAATCATTAATCAATCTTTACTCAGGGGACCTTACAATTACCACTCACTGGATTCAACCCGACTCCTCCTCCAAACTATACGACCACAATCATTCGGTTGTTCAACTCCTCATCACTCGGAATGACTCGCTATCTCGCTTTTCCTTGATCCACAACCTAACTACAGCCCTACCCATAGTCACACTAATCTCATGTGCTCGAAAGTATACCCACACATCCATACTTATCACTCGGGCATTACCTATAGCATAAATTAATCACACAGTATAAATACATAGAGAGGTACTTGAATAATTACAAAAGTATCATGAAGACTTTGTTCACCCGAAAATGTTCAAGTTCTAACGTAAGGACAAATCAAAATATGAGCCGGCCAAGGCTTAACAGGACCTTACACACAGTATATACATATACACATATATTTAATAGCACTCGGTTGCTTGTTCTGCACCCAGCTCCTCCTTCACCCTTCATTCCAAGAGATGTTCACTGAAAATGTAGCCACTGTAGGGGTGAGCTTTTGCATGTAAAATGTCAATCAAAGACTCGGTATCAGTGTCAGTACGCACACTTACTTTCACTCGGTTGCATTTGGTTAAACTAAGACCATGCAAATCAGAATAATATCTATAACATATATACTACATAAAGTGTATCTTCATTCACACATACACATGCATCCACACATTCAGAACTCATTCATAACACACATTCTATGCATACTATCTTAATCAACATCATATCTACATGCATGCCTGCGGATCTGACTTGAGTAATGACTTTCAGTTACAGTTTCCTCCTTATTGGCCGCTCGTCCATCAGCTCTTCCTGTGTGGTACCGGTCTCCCATTGACGTCTCGAGACTCATCTCTAGCTCCTATGGCTACCACGAGCTCCCACAAGATCTAGCCAAGGTCTGTAGCTGGAAGCCATTCCCTCGGGGCTCTAGACCTTCCACGGGTCACCCCATTCATACACATGCAGCTAATGCGTTTACCAGCAAGCATCATTACTCAACTGATACCTCCTTCGCAACCATCGCAATAGAAACAGATTCAACACAGTCCTTACGTTTACTTTGCCAGCCACACCAACATGCACAGCAATCGGACAATCAAGGTAATAACGTCTGACAAATCAACTAACAATCACACTTTCATGTTCTCACAGTGTTAACAGAGATAGGACCATGCATCTCATTCGTCTATAACAAGGCTAACAGGCTATATTACCACCATCTTGATTACATGCAATTATTGTATCACTACTATCCTACACACAGGATCTAGCATCAACAATCATACATAATATTCAATCGTCACAAACACATGCACACACTTAAAGCAATACACTCATCTGGTACCGTTCATGGACTATGAATTTGACATGCAAGCGCCCTCTACCTACGGAAGGAACTCAAGAAGCTCTCCTACTCTCAATGTTTCGTCTGACGCTCTATCCGACTCGTCCAGATCCCCTTCGCACCGTCGTACTCTACAATCTGCTTGGGGGTGAGAAGTTGTTCTTCCTCTGCTTTAGGGATCGTCTTCCACTAGTTGGAGGGGACTCTAACCTTCTTTCAGCACCATCATTGCGATTTCCAGAAACGAAAGGCAAAACAGGGGAAGGGAAAAGAAGATGAAAACGAAGAAGAAGAAAAGAGAGGATGAAGTAGTGGGAAGAAGGATGAGTATCCACGGTGATACAGGGTATATGTGCATGCGAAGAGAAGGAAGTGGGATGGGAAAACGTGAGTCGCAGCCCACTCACGTAACTCGCCAATCATAAACAGCCATCTTTCACCAATTAAGCCTTAATTAACTTGTCATTATTCCTTAAGTTAATCCGATTATGATTGTCAATTAACCTCTCACTTTGAAATCAAACCTTAATAGTTTATTTTTCATTTGGCATTTACCTTTAAAATTGGGATGTTACAGTGCAGCCATAATGCTCCTTAAAGATCTTAATTTTTTTCCAAGGATTTTCAAGATTAAACCATAAAAGTTCGTTCTTTAAGGTTGCATTAGGATATAAGTGCTAAGGAACACTTATATCCCACCATGCATGTACTTATTTATGGATTTTAAACAAGCAATGTACCCCCTTACCAACAAGATTTTTGTGCTTCAAAAGAAAAGCCAAGGACTTCAAAGTTTGCTTCGAGGCCACCATGGTTTGCTTCATCAAGATAAGAGAAAAGAATAGATGTATGGATGGTGGAGATTAACGTGATTTTGATGGTGGAATGGTGAAGAAAAGGTTGCTGTTTGGTGGAGGAGAAGAAATTTTGATGATCAAAGGTGGTATCTTGAATTTTTAGTGTGGTGTTTGTGATTTAGGATGGATGATGGTGAATGTGGGATGATGTTTAGATGAAGAAGATATGAGATAAGAGAAGAGATGAGTTGATGGAAATTTTAATAATTTAGAAGGAAGAAAGAAAAGCTAGGCAAAGCAAAGCAAATGAGATGAAAAGATGGATTTTTGCATGTAGCTTCCTTACCCCCCTTGGAGTTACATGGCTGGAGCAAGTGGATGGGCAAGTGTCACACTGTTTCTATGCAAGGGAAAGGTGTCATCAACAGCTGAAGGTGATGTGGAGAAGAGTTATGCATGGCTGGGACAAGTGTCCAATTGACGGAGCCATGTTATTGATTGTTCATGCATGTCAGCCTAGGTTTAGCAAATGGGCTGAACATCAATGTTGTATAACTTTTTGTTCTCTTTAAATCCATATAAAGCACAAAAAATCCATTGAGAATTGAGTAAGATATGGCCTAAATACTAAAAGGGTGCAGGGTTGTGATGGAATTTTTGTCCCTTGCATAAATAATTTTTCTAGGCCAAATGGGCTACGAATTGGACTTTGGTTTCTTCATAAAAGTTATGTAGAAATGTGTTAGGAAACCTTTAATGAAGGCCTCATTCAATTTCATGGCCATATGAGAGAGTTATGTAAAAAATACTACACCTAGTGCAAACTAATACTAGAAAAATGTTAATTGGTGTAGTGTTTTAATTTCTGGTCTTAGTGGTCAACATGAAAGTTGTAGATTAATTTGATACGAAGATTTTGGGACAAGAATGACTCAAATCCAATATCAGAAGAATAAATTACATCCAAAATACGTATAGACACGCATTTTGGCTTACCCGGGTAACTTAAATTCAACGTTTTTAGGCTTAGTTGTTTAAAATTGGGTGTTGGGCTCTTCATGAAAGTTGTTAGGAATAACATGAGAGATGTTTTGGGATAAAAATAATTTACTCAAGTTCCTCGAATAATTTCTAGGCTCAACCGGGGAGTTACTCTGTTTTATTAACTTAAAATAGTTACTTAAATATTTATATTTAAATCACCTAATGTTTTATTTTATAAATCTGTTATTAGGGTGTTATTAAACACATTATTATATTATCCTAATTATATCAATTAATCACATAATTACAATTAGGACCTCTACCTTACACTCACAAAATTTCTTTAAAACGGATATATAATCAAATCGGTTGTAGCCCATTTATCAGTACACACAAAATTATCACAGAATACAAACAACTGGTCTCAAGGACCTATCATACAAAAATGAGGGTTGTTACAACATGAAATCACTCAAAACTATATATAATCAAATACAACCATATCGAATTTAACAATTGGGCCTGCAAAAAAAATTAAAATCACTTATTTCTTGCAATAACTCTGAACTTTAATAAAATTCAACAAAACATACGGATATGGAGACTTATTTTATGAAACTCACCAGAGCGCATAAAATGTAAAAAAATAAATTTATAATCACCAACGATAATTGTAACATCCCAGTTTTAAAGCTAAATGCCGAATGAAAAATAAACCATCAAGACTCGATTTCAAATAGAAACAACCGTTAATTGTATATAACTATCAAATGGACTTAAGCCATTAAAATGATTAAAATGATTTAAGGAATTTAGCAGCCCAACTACCCTGAAAATCAGAAAACAATAAACTAATTAAAAAGAATGGTGATGGCCAGGTGATGGGGCAGAGTGCGCGTGGCTTCTGGGCTCACGCTCTCCCACCCCACTCTTCTCTTCCTCGTGCGAATATATATATGAATGTAAGCCTATGGTCACAAACACTCACTGTTCCTTCAGATTCTTTTTCCTCCATCACTTCATTCTCTCTTTTTCCCTCTTCGTCTACATCTTCTTTTCTCCCTGTCTTGCTCTTCGCTCCTGGAGATCGTGACGACAGTACTGGAGGAAGGACCACGCTCCATCCCAGAACCAAGCGCAGGATACGACGGAGCCAAGGGAGACTGAACGAACCAGGAGAAGGGCATCAGACCTAACGACGAGAGCAGAAAAGTTTCTTGAGGTTCTTCTGTAGGTAGGGGGCGCTTGCATGTCGAATGCATGGTCCACGAACGGTACCGGAGGAATGTACTGCATGAGTGTGTGTGCATGTGTGTATGACGACTAGATCTTATGCATGATTCTGGATTCTGTGTGTGTTTTACAGTGGGTATGCAGTGATCGCATGTAATCTAGATGGTGGTGACATAGTCTGTTAGTAATTGATAATGACGAATGAAATGCATGGTTCTATCCCTCTTATCTCTGTGAGACTATGAGTGTGTGCGTGTTAGTTGAACTGCCCGATGATATTATTTTGATTGCCGATTGTTGTATTCATTGGTATGACTGATAAAACAAATATAAAGGCTGTGTTGAATCTGTTCTTACTTAATGGATACGAGGGAGGTATCGTGGTGCGATGATACGTACTGGTAAATGCATTAGCTGCATGTGCAAGAGTGGGGTGACCCATGGAGGGTCATGAACCCCGAGGGAATGACTTCCAGCTACAGACCTTGGCTAGATCCTGATAGTGCTCGTGGTAGCCGTAGGAGCTAGAGAAGAGTCTCGAGACGCCCATGGGAGGCCGGTACCACCTGGTAAGAGCTGAAGGACGAGGGGCCAGACGAAGGGAAACCGTAACTGAAAGTCATTATCCGAGTTGGATCCGCAGGCATGCATATAGATATGAGGCTGATTGTGGTAGTGCACATAGCATGTGTGGGGTGTGTGTATGATTTCCGAGTGCATGGATGCATGTGTGTGTGTGTGGAGATGAACTATATGTAGCATGTATGTTATAGACGTTATCTTACATTGCTTGAACATAGTTAACCTGAGAAAGATTGAATGAAAATAGGTGCGTGTACTGACGCTGATACCGAGTCTTTGATTATCATTTTACATGTAAAAGCTCACCCCTGCAGTGGCTATATTTTCAGTGAATATCTCTCGGAATAAAGAATGAAGGAGGAGCCAAGTGTAGAGCAGAGCAGTCGAGTACCATAGAATATGTGTGTATATGTATATACTGTGTATAAGGTCTCGTTAAGCCTTGGCCGGCTCGTGTTTTGATCTTAGTCCTTACTTCTGAAACTTGAACACCTTCGGGTAGAAGGAACATGTTGCGTTTGTAATTATTCAGATGTTTCCTAAACATATGTATATATATATTGCGTGTTATATTGTGCTGTAGAAGATGTCCGAATGATAAACATGGACGCATAAGTATACCTTCTGAGCGTAGGAGGCCAGTATGGCTAAGGGTAGAAGTGGAGCTAAGTTGAGGTTTGGAAGGATGAAATAAAGAGTCTAAATATGCGTCGAGTGAGGAATAAGCGAAAACCTGAGCGAATCCCTTCTGAGGAAGGAGTTAAGGCAGTGAGTCAGAATGAAATGGATTCCGAGTACTAGATAATTATAACCTGAGTGAATGAGGATCTGTAACAAGAAAGGTGAATTGGATAAGTCTGAATGGGACTTCTCTACCTAATTCCCGAGTGAATGAGTGAAGGATGACTCTAGGTCCGAGCGTCTATTTAGCCGAGTGAGACTCCTCGCTCCAGCGAGCAATGTACTCGCTCCAGCGAGTGCGGGTTTGGGAAGGCTTGTGTTGGCCTCGCTTAGACGGAGTCATACCTCGCCCGAGCGACTAGGACGGCTCGCCCAAGCGTGTAGAACCACGCTGAAGCGAGTAGGTGTCAGTGTGTAACTCCACCCAAATACCTTCCTCTTCTGTTGTTGCATTAACGTGTCTCACTCGACGGTGTTGACCCCTGCTTGAACGGATGGGCGTCGTGGTGGAGTCCGCCCAGGCGTTGTCATGCTTCGCTGAACTGGACGGAGTGGGTTTAGGTCCCATTCCTTCTACAGGTTACCACGCATGGGAGTCTTTCTTCTCTTTCCCTTGCCTATTTCCTTATACTGATTGACTAGCGTTTGCTTGTGGAAAGGTTCTCCCTGTTGATCTTCTTGAGAAAACGAGTGGGGGCTGGTGTTGGGTTTCGTTTGTGAACCCCCTCCATCCGCTGTTGCATTGCCATACCCCGCCTAGGCGGTATCGGACCTCGCCTGAGCGAGACAACGATTTTATCGAATCCGCCCAGGCGCTGGTGTGTCACACTGAACCGAATGGATCGGTTCCAGTCCTAATTCCTCTGCTGCTTGCCATGTGCGTGTGAATGCTCTTCTATTTCTCTTGTCTTTTTCTTCCTTCTATGCCAAGTAACCCGTGGCTGCTTTTGTGAAAAATTTCCTCATTGTTTTGGAATTATTATTTGTTAAAAATTAGGGTGTTACATTTTGGTATCAGAGCAGACCAAAAGGTCCATGGCCAAGGTTTGCCTACAGTTAGTGGGCGGTTGAGTGTATTATGCCAGCTTGTCCTAGTTGCTTATGATATTCTATTGTAGGTTGATGCCTGTTCAATTATGACTCGGGTGATGATATGTGCTTATGAACTTCTATTGGATTTGGTGTATGTTGACTATGAATGGTGTGGTTGTATACCTGTGCCTTGTTGAGGAATTTGAATGTGTGATGAATGAATGGCACATGATGTATGTGATTTGCAGTATAAGGGATGGGTGGTAGTTCCTAAATTGAAAATCTGGGTGTGTAATAAGTGAGTAAAGGTGAGGTCGGATATATGTTAAAATTGGGGTTGGGTCTTGGTGGCGATTGAGGAAACCAAGTGAGTGATGCACTAGATGCTGGACCAATAAGAGTAGTGACCCAGTTGATTAGGCCTGACCATGAACGAGTGAATGTGAAATAGAACATCTGTTTGACTTGGATACTGTCTTGGTTGGGTGTGTGAAAAACCGAGTGAATGGTACTAGACCTTATGACAATATTTGAATATTGTGAGGTACCCATCATGGGATACTGGGTAAATAGTGACCCCTTAGGGATTCTAAGTCTAATAATTTATTAACTTTGTGAGTTGTTGAGCTGAGTAGGATAATTGCGTAGTAACCCATTGAGGCTTGGACGATTATCATGTAATGTGTTATGTGTGAGATGTGTTGGTAGCTGTACTAAGATGGAGTAGTTGTGCATGCGACTCCTGGATTGTGGTATTTGTGAACTGTTTAGGGATGATGTGACTCTGTCCGTGAATGCATGTTAATAATTCTGCGAACATTGACTGAATACTTGTAAATAGGAGTGTTACCATTACTGCCGAGTGCTATTTGTGACGGATGTCTTGTAACCTAGCCCATGAACTCTGCGTAATATATATATATATGATATAGGTGATTGAGGGAGAACTGCTTTTATGTATTGCTCTATAATTGAAACATGACAATTGTTTGATAATTGAAATACGTGATCTGTGTGTGATTAATTATTGATGCATGCAACACCCGGATATTGTGATAGATATTAATTGTGAATCGTTGTGATGAATACCCCGTCTGAAAGATGTGTATATATATATATGTTAATGAGAAGGTCGAGTGGCTTATGCTGTGAGTCAGCAAATAAGAGCTGTGTGTGATTGGTAGTGAAGTGCATCAGCATTGAACATTTTTCAGAGGGGGCAATCAGATGAATGCGTGGGGTATTGAGGATTCTGAGATTAACCCTAAAAGACCTCCGAGTTGGACTCCTGGTGAATAAATCGTGTGCATCTGATTCGCCGACTGCATGAATACATGTGTATAAGAGCATTATTATTGAGGCTGACATGATCTGCATGGATTTGAATGATTGAGTAGTTTCTGACTTGATGATGTCCTATGAATGAGGTCTGACTGAGTGAATGTACATGTATTGATGCTGTTGCCAAGTGTGATGCAATGTTATCATTGAGATTGTATGTTATGGTACAATTTTTGATTGAAAGATTATGTGTACACTTATGAGGATAAATGATCTCAGTGTGAACTATGTGAATGTGTGAATATGATATTGTGAGTGAAACCCTTAATGTAGTTGGAATTGATTTGGGTAAATCTGATTGGATGGGCATATGTATATGTCGGTGCTATTACCAAGTGCAATGTGATGTTGTGGTTATGGTGCATGATGTAGTGGACAATAATATAGCCATGAATAAGTGGTATGAAATCCGACTGAGTGTCTGTATGTACATTAGTGCCGTTGTTGAGTTCGTGGTGTGTTATAATAGCATATGTGATTGTGAATTGCTTAATCCTGAGTGAAATACATGAACCCGAGTGAGTGACATTATTATATAGCTGAGAGTTAAGAATTTAATTCGAGCCATGGTTTTGTGAGGAATAAGATTTAGAGGAAATACTTACTCGGTGTTGGCTAGAAGCCGATTGTTGTATTGCCTTAATTCTGTTTTATAGAAGTGATAAATGACTTTCATGATTATTGATGCGTGATGAACCCTATGTGACGCATGATGTTGATGTAGGTGTATTACTTATATGTGTGAACTGCCATTAACTACCGTGTGAATTAGTATTAGTTGGGTGAGTCTGGTCCGTGTGAGGCATACTGCTCTGAGATGACTCTTCCTGCCATAGGTAATGTGGCAGTGTACGCGTTGTAGTGACCATGTGATTGTTGTAATCCTATAGGAATGAGACGTCATCCTATAAGTTGGATGCAGCAATTCATGAGTCGGGCAGGGGAGCTGTAACTGCTTATGGTGATGGTGAGTCTTTCAGACGATTCCGAGTGATGACGAGAGTTATCTTAAATGAGTGTTATGTGATTGTGTACCAAAATGAAGGTAGAGGGTTTGTTGACTTTGACGTGTCTTCTTCCGAGAGGATTAGAGGTTGCTGGGTATGGATTGGCTACTAAAGGATGATTGGTAATGGAATATGAAGGGTGATCAACTGTCACTGAAGTCGGAGTTTTTGAAAAGTTAACCGAGTGATACTGTAAGCCTAATGAGGAAACCAGGATTGGAGCCAAACTAAATTGTAAGGTTAGGAATTGCTCAGGAAAGGTTAGTAAATTCCGAGTGTGTGAGGGTGGAGACAATTCCGAGTGAAATCCTTATGGGAAAGAACTGTTGAGTGAAAATTTTGGGGGTTCCGAGTAGAACCTTATTGAGAGGATCATTACTAAGTTAAGGGAATGGTATCTGAGCGTAACCTTCTGGGTAAGGCAAGATTCGAGTGACGTGACTCGGAGTGTATCACTTCCGAGTGGAATGGCACCGTGTGGAACGATTCCGAATAGTAAGATAGCGAGTGTAGAATTCCTAATACCCTTGGGATGTCCAACCGAGTGATCTTCCAGGAGAAAAGTACTTCTCGTCGGAAAATGGAACTTCAAGTGTGTAAGTTTTCGAGTGAATTACCCAAGGGAGAGAAAATACCGAGCGGTAAACTTATTCATAGCTGTGTTCGGGTGATGTGAAACTGCTGAATTGAACTCAGATTTATATTTGGAGTAAGCCTGGATTCCGAGTGGAAATTTGGTAGATAGGAAGTCTCCGAGTGAAGGACCTCCAAGAGGAGTAGATATCCAAGAGAAGGATTTATTTGAAATCGTACTCAGATCAGCGTTTGGGACTGCTGGGCTTGGACTCGGGTTGGTTTCGAGGTAGGCTTGATTTACGAGTAAATTTTGCAAGTGGAATGATTTCCGGATGAGAACTGCCCTTAAAACCCCGATTGATACTTTCGAGTGAGAGGGCCGAGTGACATTCGTGGGTTATAGGCATGAAGTTAGCCAAAGGAATGGTTAAGAATCTGAGATGTTAGAACCGAGTGTGGTGCCTATACGAGGCAAATCTAGGCAAGTGTGCCAATTGAAGCATATGGGAACTCGTTTGAGTGTTCATTTTGGTTAAGAAAGAAATTTTGTGGTCGAAATTTTGGAAATCCGAGAGCTTAATCTGAGATGAATCGGTCGGTAGTGGGTATTATAGGGAGTCAGTAATGTTGTTTACCGACTAGATTCTTCCCAATTGGTTGAATAACATCTAGAATGTGTCCCATGCGACCCAATGTCGAGCCTATGCGTTGTGTGAGCTCTTTGTCATGCCGAGTGACTCATTGAGTCGGGGAACCCGATGGTGTAAATATGCCGATCGGTGTTGGGAGTGTAAGGCCGAACGGCCAACGAACTGGAAAGTGTCAATGGATAGGGTGAACTGACAGAGTTGAATGGGGGTAACTACGTGGGAAATGGAATCCCGAATGTAATGAAGACTATGAAGAGCTGTTTTATTTATGCTGATTAGAAATTATGAAGCAGTCGGGAACGTTGAGAAGCGAAGAGTTGCAGTCGGAGCATGACTGTGGTATTCCGATCTGTTTGTTGAGGTAGTCTGAGTGAAAGAAAGGAATGTTATTCCGAGTCAATGGTGACACTTCCGAGTGGAAATGTGTTAAGAATGATGTCTCGGTTTTATGGGTGGAGCGGTCGGTAAATTGCTTTGGAAGCCAATTTTACCGACTGGAATTTAAGCAATGGATGAATACTTGAGGTACATAGATGTGTAATTGCTTATTGTGGTATGGCAGTGATTTTCCGAGTGGTTCAGTGAGGCTAAGCATGTGTTTGAATTTCGAGGACGAAATTCTTTTGAGAGGGGGAGAACTGTAACATCCCAGTTTTGAAGCTAAATGCCAAATGAAAAATAAACCATCAAGACTCGATTTCAAATAGAAAACAACCGTTAATTGTATATAACTATCAAATGGACTTAAGCCATTAAAATGATTAAAATGATTTGAGGAATTTAGCAGCCCAACTACCCTGAAAATCAAAAAACAATAAACTAATTAAAAAGGATGGTGATGGCCAGGTGATGGGGCGGAGTGCGCGTGGCTGCTGGGCTCACGCTCTCCCACCCCACTCTTCTCTTCCTCGTGCGAATATATATATGAACGTAAGCCTATGGTCACAAACACTCACTGTTCCTTCAGATACTTTTTCCTCCATCACTTCATTCTCTTTTTTTCCCTCTTCGTCTCCATCTTCTTTTCTCCCTGTCTTGCTCTTCGCTCCTGGAGATCGTGACGACAGTATTGGAGGAAGGACCACGCTCAATCCCAGAACCAAGCGCAGGATACGAAGGAGCCAAGGGAGACTGAACGAACCAGGAGAAGGGCATCAGACCCAACGACGAGAGCAGAAAAGTTTCTTGAGGTTCTTCTGTAGGTAGGGGGCGCTTGCATGTCGAATGCATGGTCCACGAACGGTACCGGAGGAATGTACTGCATGAGTGTGTGTGCATGTGTGTATGACGACTAGATCTTATGCATGATTCTGGATTCTGTGTGTGTTTTACAGTGGGTATGCAGTGATCGCATGTAATCTAGATGGTGGTGACATAGTCTGTTAGTAATTGATAATGACGAATGAAATGCATGGTTCTATCCCTCTTATCTCTGTGAGACTATGAGTGTGTGCGTGTTAGTTGAACTGCCCGATGATATTATTTTGATTGCCGATTGTTGTATGCATTGGTATGACTGATAAAACAAATATAAAGGCTGTGTTGAATTTGTTCTTACTTAATGGATACGAGGGAGGTATCGTGGTGCGATGATACGTACTGGTAAATGCATTAGCTGCATGTGCAAGAGTGGGGTGACCCATGGAGGGTCATGAACCCCAAGGGAGTGACTTCCAGCTACAGACCTTAGCTAGATCCTGATAGTGCTCGTGGTAGCCGTAGGAGCTAGAGAAGAGTCTCGAGACGCCCATGGGAGGCCAGTACCACCTGGTAAGAGCTGAAGGACGAGGGGCCAGACGAAGGGAAACCATAACTGAAAGTCATTATCCGAGTCGGATCCACAGGCATGCATATAGATATGAGGCTGATTGTGGTAGTGCACATAGCATGTGTGGGGTGTGTGTATGATTTCCGAGTGCATGGATGCATGTGTGTGTGTGTGGAGATGAACTATATGTAGCATGTATGTTATAGACGTTATCTTACATTGCATGAACTTAGTTAACCTGAGAAAGATTGAATGAAAGTAGGTGCGTGTACTGACGCTGATACCGAGTCTTTGATTATCATTTTACATGTAAAAGCTCACCCCTGCAGTGGCTATATTTTCAGTGAATATCTCTCGGAATGAAGAATGAAGGAGGAGCCGAGTGTAGAGCAGAGCAGTCGAGTACCATGGAATATGTGTGTATATGTATATACTGTGTATAAGGTCTCGTTAAGCCTTGGCCGGCTCGTGTTTTGATCTTAGTCCTTACTTCTGAAACTTGAACACCTTCGGGTAGAAGGAACATGTTGCGTTTGTAATTATTTAGATGTTTCCTAAACATATGTATATATATATTGCGTGTTATATTGTGCTGTAGAAGATGTCCGAATGATAAACATGGACGCATAAGTATACCTTCCGAGCGTAGGAGGCCAGTATGGCTAAGGGTAGAAGTGGAGCTAAGTTGAGGTTTGGAAGGATGAAATAAAGAGTCTAAATATGCGTCGAGTGAGGAATAAGCGAAAACCTGAGCGAATCCCTTCTGAGGAAGGAGTTAAGGCAGTGAGTCAGAATGAAATGGATTCCGAGTACTAGATAATTATAACCTGAGTGAATGAGGATCTGTAACAAGAAAGGTGAATTGGATAAGTCTGAATGGGACTTCTCTACCTAATTCCCGAGTAAATGAGTGAAGGATGACTCTGGGTCCGAGCGTCTATTTAGCCGAGTGAGACTCCTCGCTCCAGCGAGCAATGTACTCGCTCCAGCGAGTGCGGGTTTGGGAAGGCTTGTGTTGGCCTCGCTTAGGCGGAGTCATACCTCGCCCGAGCGACTAGGACGGCTCGCCCAAGCGTATGGAACCGCGCTGAAGCGAGTAGGTGTCAGTGTGTAACTCCACCCAAATACCTTCCTCTTCTGTTGTTGCATTAACGTGTCTCACTCGACGGTGTTGACCCCTGCTTGAACGGATGGGCGTCGTGGTGGAGTCTGCCCAGGCGTTGTCATGCTTCGCTGAACTGGACGGAGTAGGTTTAGGTCCCATTCCTTCCACAGGTTACCACGCATGGGAGTCTTTCTTCTCTTTCCCTTGCCTATTCCCTTATACTGATTGACTAGCGTTTTCTTGTGGAAAAGTTCTCCCTGTTGATCCTCTTGAGAAAACGAGTGGGGGCTGGTGTTGGGTTTCATTTGTGAACCCCCTCCATCCGCTATTGCATTGCCATACCCCGCCTAGGCGGTATCGGACCTCGCCTGAGCGAGACAACGATGTCATCGAATCCGCCCAGGCGCTGGTGTGTCACACTGAACCGAATAGATCGGTTCCAGTCCTAATTCCTCTGCTGCTTGCCATGTGCGTGTGAATGCTCTTCTATTTCTCTTGTCTTTTTCTTCCTTCTATGCCAAGTAACCCGTGGCTGCTTTTGTGAAAAATTTCCTCATTGTTTTGGAATTATTATTTGTTAAAAATTAGGGTGTTACAATAATGCTTAAATCGCGTAACAAAATTAATGGAGAATTTGAAGCAACAAAGTTGGAGTGGGAGCTAGAGATGTGTCGCGGGTTTAGTAAGGAAAAGAAAGAAGAGAATTGGAATTGGTAGAAGGTGGTGGCCATGGATGGTCTTGGTTGTAACACCCTTGGTTAACTAGAATGACCTCTTCCACTAGGTCCTTCTACTTAACTAAGAGGTTACGATTTTAGAAAAATGTGGAAGTTTTTTTGTATGAGGGAATTTGGTGGAATAGACACATTATATACAATTTAATCATATACAATACATGGTCATATTCAACATACTGTACATGCTAAAAATTAGGGGCACACAGGCTCCCGTACAATATATGCAAAGAAAACCATCTATCCTAATCATTCTTGGTCCAAGAAGAGTCTGGATGGTCCTAGATGCAAAGTCTACGCCGATCTCTAGGATGTCGAGTGTATGGTCCAAATGAAGGCTTATGAAAGGTTGTAAGGGTGAGTATATTTCTCCACAACAATCAGAGAGATGTCATTTCTAACGTCCCTCCCACATAGTACAAGCCTATAAAATCTTTATTTCAAACATTCATAACAAGGGTCCCTAATGAATCCATTCTAAGTTATCTATCATCACTTAACCTCCCTGTCATCCCTAAATATATAACTTCCTGCTCTCCCCCTCATCACTAGTTATTTCCTAAAGTTTTAACACCAATTTCTCAATAAAACATTATCAGCAACATAACAATTGATAGCCACAATCAAACATAAACTCAATCAGAGGATGTAATACAATGCATGGGTTCCATTCATTCGATTGATCTTTTCTTAGCTATCATGATGCATATGGGCCCAAAACCATCTCATCCATCATCATTCTCATCAGAATCCGTCTTGTTCAGGCTGCCCTTGAACACAACATTTTTAAACTAGAGTAGTCAGAACCCACCAAGTCCTTTCTATCACATAATTGGGTATGAAGTACTCACAGGTCCTGCTCAATATTGGATCCATCTTATCATATCAATCATACTAGGACTTGGCTCTCCACAACCATAGTTACACTCTGTCTTTAGTCAAAGTACATTAGGTTTGCCATAGACCATTCGACATTGGGCACAAATCCAGGCCATTAGATGCCCGACCCAATTGTACTCCAAAGATCATTCACAAGGATCGAACATAAATGTCCTCCAGTATACCCTAATGTATGCTCTAGTTTCCTTACATTATATGAAAATGATGCATGTCTCATATTCTTTCATTTTTCATCATGCTCGTCATCGGTAGGGTCCCCTCAACAGCTACTTTCATTCTTAACATCGGGTTTATTTTATATCATTCTTTAAATCTTTCCAATCATCCTTTAGAGAAAATGATACTAGCTAGGGATTTATCCTAAGTCAATTGTGGTATAATCTTATCAATTTTGGATAGGACTATGGGGTGTTTTGGCTGTGTAGATGTATACTTAGTTCCTACTAATCATTGGCTAACCGTATAATTTATTTACCAACACTATCTTTAGTTATTGCCATTATTTCTCTTTAATTCCCATCATAATGTATTCCCTCCGGTAATTAAGAATGAAAGGGGAGTTGAGTATACATATTTATTATTTCCCGGGTACGAACTTACGTCTCAATGCATCACCATCTCATTGGATACATTCATATTTCATCGTCATTTCATTTTCATGTCAAGATCCCTACCGAGACATTCTTGATTTTATTCTTTACTTAAACTTTTACTAATGCATCGTGCAAGATTCATTCCTTTCATCATATATTTCACCAAACTCATCACTTATCACACCAACTAGAACATGTAATCTACATAATCATGCACATTAATCAATCAAGCATATATCAACACATTTATTAACCATACATCTCATTGCACTTGTTTAATTTATTATACTTATAACTCCACACTAACATGTATATCATACCAAAAAATAATTCATATAAGCTAATCAAGTATACTCAATTTAATCAGCATATATATACCAACACATAAGTTCAATAGTTCAGTCAAACACATAGTACTTCTATTCAAACCATATACTTAAACACACATTCAAGCACTATACCAATCTATCTAGCCGGTACACTTTTATAAAATAGATGGAGCATATTTATATTTTATTTGGTGTAAGTTGGTTAACCTGAAATTTTCTTCTACTCATTCTATTATTCCTTTACTTCTTAAATTTAGTTTTTTATTCATGATTCACTAATAGTTATCAGTATATGCTTATATATATGTGTGCGTGTGTGTGTATGTATGTATATGTAATATTCATAGAATTCTTAAAGTGTAATTTGATTATAGCAATCTCATAGGCTAGATTTATTCTAACTTAACTTACTATTATTATCATTACTTTTTGGACCCTTAGGTATCTATGTGTTTCCTGCCTTATGATATTTTTCCTCAAGGGTTTAGGTCCCACCTGTTTTTCAGACGTTGTGGTTTATTTCCATTTTTCTTTAGAAGATATATCAATTATTTCTTAGCTAAAATAACGTTTAGATTAAAGAGTAAATAATGTATTTCCATTTTATGAGTAATAATTGGAATGACACTAATTTAAACGATGTCGACTTGACTTAAGAAGTAAAAGAGAACTTGGCTATTGCCTTTATCAGTATGCTTCCATTTGAATTGATCTCATGGAAGCATTTGGGGATAAAGTGGCATTTGGCACTTATCTATAAAATACATATTTTTCTTTAAACAACGTTGACCATGACTTTTATTAGTATACACCATTAAGTATGTGAGACTTACGGAAGATTTGGGAATAAGATTGTATCTAGTCATTTGTATGTACTGAGTAAATCTAACTAGACTTACCGCGTAACATACTTTATTCAGGTCCTTTTACCGATTTAATAAAATGAGACTTAGGCGTGATTGTCGACTCTAAGTCTCATTTCGTTCGATTTAGAATAATAATAATAATAATAATAGTAATAATAATAATAATAATAATAATAAGGCGGCAGAGCCAACCATTATATTCAGCAATATAAATGATAAAATTTAAATAAATAAAGAAATTACAGAGGGTAAGGCGACGGAGTCGACCATTATATCCAAAAATAGAAATGATAGAAAATAAATAAATAAAGAAAATTTATGAGAGTGGCGGCAGAGCCGCCCATTATGCTCAATAATATAAAAGACAAAAAATAAATAAATAAAGAAAATATCAGGAGCGGCGGCAGAGCCGACCATTATGCTTAATAAAAGAAGTAATAGAAATTTAATAAGAATAAACCACTAAGAGCGGCAGCGGAGCTGACCATTATACTTGATAGTAATTATTTATAATAATAGTAAAGATAATAATAAGAAAATAATAATAATAAAATAATACTTATATTAATAATAATATTAATAGTAGCAGTGATATAGTCAGTGATAATAATAATTCTTGGTTTTATTTTGTTAAGCATCGGGGTTAACGTGTTGAGGATAAATATGACGATTTGGATAGTAGTTCACACTTCAAAATAATCATTATAAAATTTTGGACATAACATGAATTTACATAATAAAGGCCATGTGCCCGTCCATCCTTATATCTTTTTTTATCACGTTTTTCAAAACTCATTCATCGGAGTCCACATAGATAATATGTGTTTAGTTTACGTTAGTTTTAGGGTCCATATAGTCTTAGTTTTAGTTTATTTCATCTTATTTTCCCCTAATTTCCATGGTTATTCTTCTATTTCCACACATTCTACTTGGGTAGTTGTATTTTGCAGCAACCTTCATGAGATAAGTCTATTAGCAAAAGGATTTGGAAGATTTTGAATGGAATGATAAAAATGGAAAGAGTTCAAGCTTGTAGAAGAGCAAAGATTGAAGCCACTCCAATAATTGAAGAGGGATGTACCAAAGAAAGCATTTTAGAACCCAAAAACACCCACAAAATGCATGTTTGTCAAGGTTCAGAGAAAACCACTACCAGTGGGAATTCCAACTGGCCGTGGAACACACTAGAAGAAGTGAAAAATTGAGATAGAGAAAACCACTACCAGTGGTGTTTGCCCAGTTTATAATTTTTAGGCAGTTTAGGTGTCACACAATGCGATCCACTGCTAGTGGATTTCACACGTTGTAGCAGTTACCTTCAGTTTTCACAAAATTTTAAAAGATGGAAAAGGGCAAAAACCTTTAGGGACTGACATAGAGACTTTAGGCACTTTTTGGGAGAGAAAAAGAGAGAGCTTTCTCAAGGGGATTCGAAGAAAATTCAAGGACCAACACAAAGAAAACGTCAGATTACAGAATTTAGGTGAAGATTTGGAAGACATAGTGAGAGCCCTTCTTCTATTTTTTTGAACTCTTGTTTTACATTTGGGGATTTCTTTAATGTTGGGTATAGGAAAAATTATTAGTGTGTTTGTAATCATTTTTATGGCGAACTAAATTCCATTCTTGGGATTAAGGGGATAATATGCATATGTATTGAATTGACTATTTTTCATTTTCTCCCTTTTATGAAATTTATGTTTTCTATTTAATTTCATGAATGCTTAATGCCTCTGCAAGACTTCGAGAGGAGCGTAGTTGATTCCAAATGATGTAGGCTACGAGAGTAGGTATATTGTTTAAAAGCATGAAATTGAACCTAGGATCTTAGGTATTGCAAAAGTATGCGAGATGTTTTGAGGGTTAATGGGTTTTCACAAAATGTAATGGACTTAGTTTTCAAATCGAACGCGGTTCTTTGGAAATTAGGTACTGTCGCAACCTGGATCGCGAGGGCGTGGCGAGAAAGAAAGAAGGAGTAGGATGAAACAGGGAGTCGCCACCAATGTTTTTATCCATAGGAAAAACATTGGAAAAAACTAAGTTCAGTAAAGCACTGGTTAAAGATTGAGATTCAAATTCGGGAGTCGGTTACGAGTAGGGAAGGTATTAACACTCTACATCACCTGTCAAAAACAGTACCAAGATTGAAAATGCGCAACATAAATAGCCTTACATAAGATGGTTTATTTCTTCCCTTTTATTGTTGTATCTTTTTTATTTTAAAAACGACAGAATCGAGTGAGAGAATTGTACAAACATAGAATGTCGAAGCGAGGTCAATGGGACGTTTCATCCGAATTAAACTCAACTTCGATATGAGACAGAGAGGGGAAGAGAATGCTAATAAGGCGTCAAGCCTAAATTAGACGTTCTTGAAAGAGAAAAAAAAAGGTATAGGGAAGAGATAAGCGGGACGTCTCGTCCTAAGTATCTCTCCCCTATGAATTATGGCGAGGCTTGAGCAAAAACTAGGGGGAAATCAACAAGACGTCACGTCTAAATTGATTTTCACGGAAGCGACCAAAAAAGAACATTTATGAAAGAAACGTGAAAGTGAGGAAATAAACCAATAAAAAGAAATAAGAAAGATGGGCCCGACAGGAGTTGAGGTCCTGCTCCTACGTATTCTTGAATTATCAAGAAATCAGGGTTACGTAGTTCTGAGTGTTGTTCTTTTAGGAAAAGACTTGGGAAATGATGGTGGATGTCATTGAGACGGGGAACTCATACAAGGCGAAGTTCTTCACACGTGTATGAATCCTAAAGAGGTTGTGTAGACGGGAGTGCTCCCGTACGACACTGTTTTAAAAAAGATTTGTTTCTTTTTTTTTGATTTTTATTTAGATTTGAAAGAAAACATAGGAAGCATTTATTTCCCTTTATTATATTTTACCATGAAGCGAAAGGGGAAGGTAGCAAAAGCTACAAAAGAGAAAGGGAAACAGTAAGTTCAGAAAACAGAGGGAAAAATGAGTGAAAACTGAGTGGGAGAAGGGAAAACCGAGTGAAAAAGAGGGGAAAACCGAGTGAAAGTGGAAAAAACCGAGTGGAAATGGAAGAAACCGAGTGGAAACGGAAGAAACCGAGTAAAAAAAATGAAATACCGAGTGATAAAAGCAAAAAACCGAGTGAAGACGAGGAAAAACTGAGTAAAAATAGTAAAACCGAGTGGAAATAGGAAAATACCGAGTGAGAAGTGATTACCGAGTGAGAAAGAGTGAGAAGAGAGACGGTGTTGGAGTTGAGAGGAGTGAGGAGGTCGGATTTGGTGGATTTGAGGGGGATGTTGGACGGTGTGTAAGAGGAGGTCGGTTTAGGTGAGGAGAAGGATGAGTAGAGGGTGTTGGAAAGGGTGAGAGGAGGGTGCTGGAGGGTATTTGGTGGCTGGGAGGAAGTGCTGGACGGTGTGTGAGAGGATAGAGAGAGCGGAGGATTTGACAGAGTTTTCCCTTAATGAATTCTGTCCTCTCTTGGTGCTTCAACCCCTGCCTATTTATAGGCTTGTCTGAGTGGAAGGCCAGCTCAAGCTTCCACTCAAAGTGGAAAACCAACTCACTCTTCCATTCAGAGTGAAGTGGGGGACAACGGCTGGGTGGGAATTTTTAATTCCCTCTACTTCCACCCCTGTCTGCCACCCCCAGGATTCCTGGATCCACTTGGATGGTGGAATCCAAGTCAGCACGGGCGAACAGGGGGGCCTGGCAGAAATCTGAGAGATAGTGATGGAATCCGAGTGAGAATGATGAAAACCCGAGTGAAAAAGAGAAAACCGAGTGAAACTGGGGAAATCCGAGTGAGAATGTTGGAAATCCGAGTGTAAATGACTCGGATCACCCTCTCAGTCAACATTCATCCACATTGCATCTCAATTCCGAGTGGGAAAAGGGGTCGGTCTTCACTTTGCCTCCTAAATCCGAGTGGAAAAGGCCCCTTTTATGCTAAAGACCGAATGAAATCATGTTGGTGTTGTGCAATTGGATTGAGTGGGCAATTAAAGAAATTCCAATTGGAACACTCAGTTAGAACCGAGTGAAAACTGACTCGGATTCCCGTTCTCGCTTGAGCGTAACAAGAATCGCTTGGGCGAAAGACCTGAAGAGCACTCGGAAATGATCGAAGGATTACTCGGAATTGAGTAGAAAATGACTCGGAATTGAGTGAAAAGTGGGTCACTCGGTACTGACTGAAAATTGGCTCTTACTTCACCTCCTCTCCACAATCCGAGTGACCAATGACTCAAAACCGACTGAAATATGTGAAGTGTGACTCAGAATTGGCTAAAGGATGACTCGGAGATGAGTGAAAGATGACTCGGGAACGGGTAAAAAGTGGCTCGGTGATGGTTTGAAGTATGGCTCAGAGATTGGTGGAAATGGGGGCTCAGAATTGATTGGCCAAAAGGGGCTCGAGAAAGGTTTGAAGAGGCTCAGAGATTGAAGTGTCACTCGGAAACCGATTTGAAAATTGGCTCAGGAGTGGGTGCGAAAAGAATGACACGGAACCGACTGAAATGGCTCAGAAATTGAGTGAAATGACTCATTCGGTATTGACTGGAAATACTTCACTCGGATCTGACTGAACTAGCAACTCTCGGTTCTGATTGAAGAGGCAACACTCAGAATTCTTTTCAGTCGGATGTATTTTGCTCGGATCTCATCTCTTCGTGAAGCATTCACTCAGAATTTCTTTCAAAAGTGACACAAAACTTTATTGCTTGAAGGATTTACTCGGAACTGTCCTTGGGAACTTTTAATCAGAATGGAGCTTGGACATTTTCACTCGAAACCTTCCTTCTTGAACTCGGAAATTGGAATTTTGATCATTTTCACTCGGAAATAGGCTTTTTCTCACTCAGAATTGGAAATTTCAATTTCTTCACTCAGAATGTGCCTATTTTCCACTCAGAAATTGGAATCTGAATATTTTCACTCGGAAATAGGCTTTTTCTAACTCAGAATTGGAAATTTGAATTTCTTCACTTGGAATGTGCCTATTCTCCATTCAGAAATTGGAATCTGAATATTTTCACTCAGAAATAGGCTTTTTCTCACTCAGAATTGGAAATTTGAATTTTCAATTCGGATTTCTCTCCAATTGAGTGATACTCCACTCGGATTTGCTTTAATCAGCAATCCTTTCACTCGGAAAATAGCTTTGGGTAGAATCTATTCAAGGTCAGTCCCTTTCTCCACTCAGATTGGTTGCAGTAGGGGATTTTCCGCTCGGATTCTCCTCTAACAGGGTCATTTTCATTCGGAATGGCTCCCTTTCCACTCAAAATTTGGAAGCTTTTGTATTTTCACTGGGAATCAGCCTTTACACTTCAACCAAAGGGCTTTCAATCAATGTTTCCCCTTCAGATGTGCTTACACAGATGTTGGGATTATTTCACTCGGAATGGCTCTGACAGGGAGTCATTCCACTCCTATTCACCTTCATCAATGAAGCATTTCACTCGGATTTTCTTCCTACAGGTCATACTCCACTCGGATTTGCTTTAATCAGAGTCATCTTGCTCGGATTTTCTCTAACAAGAGCACATTCCACTCGGATTTGATCCCTTCTGAGTAATTTCACTCGGATTTGATCCGTTCTGAGTATTTTCACTCGGACTTACTAGTTTTTAGGCCATTCCACTCGGATTTTTGTTCAACAGGGCTATATTTCACTCCTAAATGCTTCAATCAGAGTCATTTTACTCGGATTTGCCATTTTTGGGCCATTACACTCAGATTTTCTTCATTTTGACTTGGATTTGACCATTTTTTGAGTTATTCCAATCGGATTTGCCTTCAACAAGGCTGTATTTCACTTGGAAAAGCTTCATTCTGAGTTATTTCGCTCGGTTCTGATTATTTTGGAGCTATTCTACTCAAATTTGACCATTCTGAATTAGAATTCAGTATAAAAAGATTCATTCCACTTGGACCGGACCAGAAGAAGTGTTCACAGGTACATTAGTAAGTCTTTGAGAGAAGGTTGCTAATTACATTAGGAAAATCTACCTTAGAAACTAAATTTTATAATTAGGGAAGTGAATTGCATGAAATTAGATACTAGCATATGAACCTTTTAACTCCTAAGAGTTTTCCTTTGATTGGTTCTTAGAAAGTAATTGATTTCCATTCCAAAAAGACATTAAGTTTTCTATTTCTATTTTTAGTTTGGTTTAAAGTAATCCTTCCTTTAATTGGACCAATTTGTCTGGATAATCAAATCATAGTAAACCGGTACTTGGGCACAATCCCTGTGGAGAACGATAATCTTTTACATTACTTCGATACTCTGTGCGCTTGTGATTGGCTATCAATAGACACTCATGGTTCTTAATGTTTTCACAACTCAGTACCTAATATGTCCACTTACTCAACACGATTAGTAGTAGCCAACACAACCAATTAATCACATGCACAATAATAAAATATTAACAAAAATTTAAGTGACTTATTTTTAACGGCGAGAAAGTATCTTAATTATAGTAATAGTTCTCAAACCTGCCCTCAGATAGGTAAGGACCAAAAGTACCTTAACCTTTCTGAACACACAGTTCACCCCAGAATACTCGAGAATATACCCTCTTACCTGAGGTGTTGTATTTTCCAGATACTAGACAGAGGGACAAAAACTCTACTTTCAAACCATAGCTCCGATTGACGATCTGTCTCCGTAGTTGGACTCCACGCAATGATCGGAGCCCAGATTGGCCAACATGTAAACGATCAGCCAAGAGGTGAGGGAGATGGTATCAATGGCTAGCCATGGTGGTGGAGGGTGGTCTGTGGCGACTAGGATTGAAACTGATCGGTAGACATGAAAAGAAACTAAGATCGGAGGTAGTAGGAAGGAAGAACGATGAAAATAGAGGTCGTGGGGGTCATTGGTGGTGTTGGGGGTCACGTGTTTAGGGTTGTTTTCATAGGTGAGGGTGGTGGTTTGTCGTGGTTTTGTGTGGTGTGATAGTTGCTTAATTTGCATTGTTTTAGTGGTGTTTTGATTAGGTTTTCTAGGTTATTTGTGTTGTTTTTCTCCTTAATTCCAAGTGTTTTCCTTCATTCCGCATTTGTTACTCGGGTGTTTCAAGTTTTACAAGAATAGCTTGGTTACAGGTGCATAAATTCAAAAACAAGAAGCATTCGAGGAAGCATTGGATGCATGGAAAGGAGTCAAGCCACTAAGAGCTCAAAAATAAAGCCTTATCCACCTTTAAAAGCATGATAGAGAAAGGATCTACCAAGATGGATATTCTGGGGCCTCAAAACAGTGAGAAAAGCACAAAAAATGAAGTCCAGAAAAACCCACTGGCCGTGGACCTCTCTGGAGTAGGAGGATTGAGCCATTAAAAAACCCACTGCCAGTGGGTTTTTCCCACTGGTCGTGGATCTCTCTGCCTGGAGTTGAAAAAAACCTAATTTTTTGGACCCCTGGAAAAACCCACTGCTAGTGGGTTTTTCCCACTACTAGTGGGTTTTTGCGCGTTTTGCACTTGCTTTAATTTTTGGAGCTGTTTCTGAATAAAAGGGGCAGTTTTTGAGAGGCAAAATGTACAGAGACATTGGAGAGACTTTTTGGAAGAAAAAGACAGAGCTTTGCAAAGGATTTTTGAAGGGGATCAAGGCCAAAAACGTGGAAGGACATCAATTTTGTAGATTTAGGAGGAAGATTTTGGGAGATTTAGTGAGAACTCATCTTGTATTTTCTGAATCCCTAACTTTATCTTTTCATTTTCTTCTATGTTTGGTTTAATTTCTTTGTATTGTGGCATTGTGATTGTTGTTTCCATGGCACATTAAACATTACTCTTGGGAATTAAGGTGTAGCATTTAAGTGAACCATATTAAATGTTCTTCGTTCTTGATTATTGAATTGTGTGTTCTTATTTGGTTTTGTGAGTTCTTAATGCTTCCACTAAGCTTAGAGATAAGTGTGGATGATTGTAAACGGTATGGGTAATCGAAAGATTAGCGTATAGTTTGAATTACACAAAATCAAACCTAGGGATTTGGGTTACGAAAGTAAACGAGACTCTTTAAGGGATATTCGAGTTTTCATAAAGCTTAAGGGATTTAATTACTGAATTGAATGCGGTTCTTTAATAATTAGGTACGTTAGTGAGGTTTCGAGAGAAAGTCACTAATCAATTTAGGAAAACTTGCCTTAAGAAATGGGATTTAATAATTTAGAAATTGAATTGCATTAAATGTTGGCACCCACATTCATGTGAACCTTTATCTCCCAAGAAGTTAATCCCCGTTGTTTCCAAGTAAATCTTTTCATTATCATTGCTTAGTGTTTTCTGTTTATGTCTTTTAGTTCTGCGTTATAAATTTCTAAATCAACAAATGATTTGTCTAGATAATCAAAGTGCTATAAACTGGTAATTGGGAACAATCCCTATGGGATGATATTTTTATTACTATGATACCCCGTGCGCTTGCGGTAGGCTATCAAGTTTTTGGCGCCGTTGTCGGGGATTGTCCCCTAATATCGGCTAAACGGTGTTTTGATTAGACTAGATACTCTTTTATTTTATTTGTTTTCTTTTTTTCTCTCCATAATTTTCGCTGCATTCCTTTAGTTTTCTACATAAATTTTTCTGGTTTTTTTTTTATTTTTCTACAGAATTACACTTGGGTATTTATTGTTTTTGTGGATTATGTAGGTTCTTTTACACGAAAGTGTTCTAGCTTCAAACACATCTTCGACCCTGAAATCGAACGAACACTAAGGAAACTTAGAGCACTTCGGCAACAACTAAAGAAAAGCAAACAACAAGCTTTAAGTTCAACTACTGACGAGCAAATGGATAACCCAGACAACAGAGTACTCCGTGATTTTACAGCGCCTAATGCAATAGGTAGGAGGTCTAGCATTACTAGACCAAACATTGAGGCGAACAATTTTGAGTTGAAGCCATCCTTGCTCTCGATAGTTCAACAAAGTCAGTTTGGAGGATTGCCATCCGAGGATCCCAATTTGCATCTACAAATTTTCCTTGAGTATTGTGACACGCTCAAGGTAAATGGGGTCTCAAGCGACGTAATTCTGCTTAGGCTTTTCCCATTCTCCTTAAGGGACAAGGCCAGAGCTTGGTTGTATGCGCTTCTGGAGGGGTCGATCACTACATGGGAGTAGTTGTCTCATGCCTTCCTCAACAAATATTATCCAAGGAGCAAAATAGACCAATTGAGCAAGCAGATAATCACTTTCAATCAGAAAGATGCGAGACCTTGTATGATGCATGGGAAAGGTACAAGGAAATGCTCCAGGAATGCCCACATCATGGCAGTGAACGTTGGTTGACGGTGCACACTTTTTATAATGGGCTGACTCCGAACCAGAAAGTTACCTTGGATTCTGCAGCTGGCGGTGCCTTCATGAGCAAGAACATGGAGGAAGGTTACAACTTCATTAAGGAGGTCACCCAAAACACATATCAGTGGTCGTCAGAACGGACTATGCCATCCAAAACTCTAAGTAAGTACTCTGTTGATGCACTTTCTTTATTAACTGCTAAAGTAGAAGCTTTATCCGTTAAATTTTATAAGTTTGATAAATTAGGAACAGGTATAGTCTGTGAATTGTGTGGTGTTTCAGGTTACAGCATTTCAGGATGTCAGCTTGGAGTGACTCAGCTTGCCGAGCCAGAAATACACCAGGTGGAGGCCATTGGGAACTACGGTGGGAATTATGGAAATAATTTTAGACCATCACTCAGACCACCGGGTTTCCAAAGCAGGCCACCCCCGTTTCAAAATCAGCAAAGTAGCTACAGACCACAAGGACCTTTCATTCCACAGAAATCAAAATTAGAGTCCTTGATAGAGACCTTTGTAGCTACCCAAGTGAAGCAGAATAACGAGTTCTCCAATGCCATCAAGAACTTAGTTTCGAAGGTTGACTCCTTGGCCACCCATAACAAGATGTTGGAGACCCAGATTGCTCAACAGGCCTCATCCTCTCAAAGAGTGCCAGGAACATTCCCTGGAAAGCCTGAAGTGGGACCATCAAATCACACGATGACTATCACTCTTAGGAGTGGTACACAATATGATGGTCCAACAAATATCATAAAAGAGAAGGCCAACTAAGAAAAGAAGGCGGATGAGTCTCATTCTTATCCCATGATGGAAGAAGAGAAGCAAGGTGAAAAGAAAAAGGAGGTGAAACCATATCAACCTCTGGTGCCATTTCCTCAACGCTTGGCCAAGGCCAAGTTGGACAGACAATTCGGTAAGTTCCTTGAGGTTCTTAAAAAATTATATATTAATATTCCCTTCATAGATGCTTTACAGCAAATGCCGACCTACGCCAAATTCTTAAAGGATATTTTGTCCAACAAGTGGAAACTAGAGGAAGATGGTACCATAGCACTTACTAAGGAGTGCAGTGCACTGATCCAAAAGAAGTTACCACCCAAGCTTCAGGATCCAGGTAGTTTTTTTATCCCTTGTGTGATTGGTGACATGGCTATAGATAGAGCACTATATGACTTAGGAGCTAGTATTAGTCTAATGCCATTATCTATTTATGAGAAATGGGGATTAGGAGAACTAAAACCTACTAGGATGTCTTTGCAACTTGCTGATAGGTCTGTTAAATACCCTGTAGGCATTTTAGAAGATGTTCCAATAAAAGTAGGAAAGTTTTTTATACCTGACAATTTTTGGTCCTTGAAATGGATAAGGATTTGATGATCCCTATTATCTTAGGCAGGCCATTTTTGGTAATCGCGGGCGCAGTAATAGATGTCAAGAATAGGAGCTGACTATGGGAGACCAAAAGGTGGATTTTATCTTGAAAAATGTTTTAAAAAAACCTTTTAATAATGATGTTTGTTGTAGTGTGGATTGTATTAAGCAAGTGGTGAAGGAAGAAACCCTTCCTGATGAACCACTTGAATCTCTGTTCTTGATTGAGCCTGCAGGTACATCAAGTAGCTCTGAAGGAGAAGCCCCACCAAGGCATGATACTGAGGTCATGCATGATAAAGAGGTGGGTCCCTAAGTAGAATTGAAGCCCTTACCAGCTTCATTGAGGTATGAATTCCTTGGCCCAAACTCTACATATCCTGTGATTATGAGTGCTGAACTAAATACTATAGAAACTGAAAAACTCTTAAAATAGCTTAGGTTGTATAGGAAGGTTATTGGGTATACCATGGATGATATTAAGGGGATTAGCCCTTCATTTTGCATGCATAGGATCACTGTAGAGGATGAGAGTAGGCTAACAGTAGAACCACTTAGGAGACTAAATCCAAAAATGCAAGAAGTGGTTAGGAAAGAGATTTTGAAATTGTTAGATGCTGGCATCATTTATCCCATTGCTAGTAGCAAATGGGTAAGCCCAGTTCATGTGGTTCCTAAAAAGGGGGGATAACTGTTGTGAAAAATGATAAACAGGAACTGATTTCTACTAGGATAGTTTCTGGGTGGCGTATGTGCATCGATTACAGAAAATTAAATAGCACCACCAAGAAAGATCACTTCCCTCTCCCTTTCATCGATCAGATGCTTGAGAGGCTTGCTAAGCACTCATATTTCTGTTATTTGGATGGATATTTAAGTTTTCATCAAATCCCTATCCATCTATCTGATCAAGAGAAAATGACCTTCACTTGCCCATATGGGACTTATGCTTATAGGCGTATGCCATTTGGCCTGTGTAATGCACCTGCGACTTTTCAAAGGTGTATGCAGGCCATCTTTTCTGATTTAATTGAAAATTTGATGGAAGTTTTCATGGATCATTTTTTTGTGCATGGTTTGGATTTTGATAATTGTTTAACCAATTTGTACCAAGTCTTGCAGCGCTTTGAAGAGATCAACTTGGTCTTAAACTAGGAAAAATGCCATTTCATGGTAAAGGAGGGCATAGTTCTTGGACACTTGGTGTCTGAGAGAGGAATTGAGGTAACAAGGCCAAGGTGGAGGTGATTGAGAAATTTCCCCCACCAACTAATGTGAAAGGCGTTCGAAGCTTTCTTGGGCATGCCGGGTTTTACCGGTGGTTCATCAAAGACTTCAGTAAGATCATAAAGCCTCTGACTAACCTTTTGTGTAAGGATGTTCCTTTTATTTTTGATTCATCTTGTCTTGAGGCTTTTTGCAGGATTAAGCAGGCATTAATTTCTGCTCCTGTAGTACAACCCCCTGATTGGGAACTCCCATTCAAACTAATGTGTGATGCTAATGATCACACAGTGGAGGCTGTGCTTGGACAGCGAAAGGATAGGAAACTGCACGTGATCCATTATGCCAGTCATACGCTTGATGATGCTCAGGCAAACTATGCTACCACCAAAAAGGAATTATTAGCTATTGTCTTTGCTTTTGATAAATTTAGATCGTACTTGGTAGGCTCGCATGTTACTGTATATACTGACCATTTTGCCATCAAGTACCTTTTAAATAAAAAAAGAAGCAAAGCCTAGGCTAAATAGGTGGATTTTGTAACATCCCCGTTTTAAAATTAAACGCTGAATGAAAAATAAACCATTAAGACTTGATTTCAACTAGAAATAACTGTTAATTGTATTTAACTAAGTAGGTTTAAGCCACTAAAATATGAAAATGGTGATGGTCAGGGGATGGAGTGGAGTGCACGTGGCTGCTGCAGCACACACTCTCCCATCCCACTCTTCTCTTATTCATGCGCATGTACATATGTATATAAGCGTGAGCCCTTGGCAGAAAAAACACACTTGCTATTTCTTCAGACTTTCTCCTCCGTCACTTCATCCTCTACTTCCTCTCTTCGTCTCCATCTTTCTTCTTCTTCCATCTTACTCTTCGCTCCTGGAGATCTTGATTCCAGTACTGAAGAACGGACCACACTTCATCCCAGAATCAGGCGCAGGATACGACAAAGCCAAGGAAGACCGGACGAACCAGGAGAAGGACATCGGACCCGACAACAAGAACGAAAAAGGTTTCTGAGGATTCTTCTAAAGGTAGGGGGCGCTTGCATGTCAAATGCATGGTCTAAGAACGGTACCGGATGAATGTATCGCTGAGTGTGTGTGTGTGTGTGTGCATGTTTCGTAATCATTAGAACTGATGCTGTGCATGTGTGTATGTATTCACAATTACTAAAACTGATGCATGATTTGAGGTTCTGATAGTGATCTTCGTGGCGATGGCGTAGTCTGCTCGTGGATGATAATGATGGATCTATTTTGTTGTCACTATGAAAAGTATGTATGTGCATGTTCTTACTTGGATTGCTCAATGTTGTTAGTCTGACGACCGATTGTAATATGCGCTGGTGTGACTGACTGAATGATGACGAGTAGTGGAGGATATTCATTCTTACTTAATGACTACGGTAAGGTGTTCATGGCGCGATGATGTGTAATAATGAATGTGTTAGTTGCATGAGTAAGAATGGGGTGACCCATGGAAGGTCAAGAACCCCGAAGGAAATGACTTCCAGTTACCAACCCTGGCTAGATCCCAATAGAGCTCGTGGTAGCCGTTGGAGCTAGAGAAGTGAGTCTCGAGACGCCGTGGGGAGGCCGGTGCCACCTGGTAAGAGCTGAGGGACGAGGGGCCAAAAGAAAAAGGGGGCTGTAACTGAGAGTCTTTACCCGAGTCGGATCCGCAGGCATGCATATAGAAATAAGGCTGATTGTGGTGATGTATAAATCTATGTATGTGCATGTGTATGATTCTGAATGCATGAATATATGTTTAGATGTGGAATAAATTCTGTGAATTATGTGTGTCATGAATATTGTTGGAATTGTATGAATTTGGTTACTTGAGAAAGGTTGAGTGATAGCAGGAGCGTACTGACGCTGATACCGAGTCTGCGAGTATCATTTTACATGTAAAAGCTCACCCCTGCAGTGGCCATTTTCAGTGAATGTCTCTCGTGAGGAGGATCAGAAGCAGAGCTGGAATGCTGGGCGGAGTGCTGATGCATTTCGAAGGTTTAATTAAGGCGCTGTTAGACTAAGCCCCAACCAGTTCATACCGGATGTTAATGTTTTGTGATGAATAGAACTTTATGAACAAGAAGAAGTCTGACTTTGCATTGTAAATATTAATATACACTCTTATGTACATATGGATGTATGGTTTTGTGTGTGTGATGCTATGTGCCGTCTTGTTTTATAATCGTGCTTAATAGATACGCAGGGACAGTATGATTGAGCAGGCTATAGCCAAGTCAGAGTAAATTGAGAATTGTCTTAGGAAAACTTATGTCGGATACATTGGGCGGAGTCGTACCCCGCCCGAAGTGTGGGAGCAATTCGCCCAAGCGCGAGGACTCACACTGAAGCGAGTAATTACCAGAGCGAGATATCGACCATTATCCTTTCCTATCCGTTGTGATACTAACGCAATCCGGACCCCGGTGTTGAACCCCGGATTTGGGCGTTATGGCTAAGTCCGCCCAGGCGTTGTCATAATTAGTTGAGCTGGGTGGAACAGGTTCAGATCCCTCCTTTCTCCACAACCTACTAACGTGTGTGTACCCTGTAACTTCTCACTTCTCTGAGTGAAAGGCGAGTGTGAGGATTTACTTAGTGAACCCTTGTCCATACCCGATGGAGGAAATTACCTTGTAGTTGTGTTAAGGAGGCGTTATGCAGATTTCGTTTCGGCGGCGTCATACCTCGCCCAAGTAACTAGGACAGCCCGCCCAAGATAAATATACCCCGCCTTGCCAAGTAGGATGATTCTAACTTCGCCTTTCCACCAAACGCTATGCGTGTGAATGTATTAACATATTTCCCTTATCTATTCCTCCTGTTGAGTGACCAGTAATTCTCGAAGGGAAGTCTCAGTGTGAAATTTCTTCTATCCGCTGCTGTATTACCATACTCCGCCTGGACGGTGTAAGACCCCGTCCGAGCGAATAAACGGTGTTGTGCGATCCGCCCTAGTGTTAGTACGTTACGATAAACCCATCGAGCCGGCCCCAGTTTTTGGCTTCCCTGTAGGTTGCTTTATGCGCGTGAATGTTCTTAGTTTTCCCCATTGCCTGCTCCCTTCTACATCAAATGTTACGTGACTGTTTTTGTGCAAAATTTTCTCATGTTTTTGGGGATTTATTAATTGCAAATAATTAGGGTGTTACATTTTGGTATCAGAGCGGACCGAAAAGTCCAAGGCCAAAGTATGCTTACCAAGTGTAAGCGGTGGTGTTTGTGTCTTTTTGATTGAATGGTTGAAATTGTTCTGATGCTGGTTGACCTGATTGATGATTGTCTTGAAGACAAGGGGTTGTTTTCCCCTGGTCCGATTGTGTGTATGACTTAGGCGAATAACATAATGTGCTAAGTTATTAATTGTTGGGCTAATAACTAGATCGGTAGTAAGTGGCTCCGTATACTTATCCTTAAATGTCAATTTCAGGATAAGGAATGGCGCATCGTCAAAGTATGGAGGCTATAGCCACAGCATTCCAACGCTTTGCTGATGTGTTTGAAAGGCAAGGCCAAACTCAACCTGAGGATGGCCATGTGCTGGACCGCTTCCTGAAGAGGAAGCCGAGTGAATTCTTAGGAGGACGGAACCCTGAGGCGGCGTTCAAGTGGACTCAGGAATTAGAGAGAATTTTTAGGGGCCTTCGCTGTACCGAAGCCCAGAAGGTGGAATGCGCAGTGTATATGCTGCGAGATGAAGCGGAGAATTGGTGGAAGATAGCCCGGAGCCGATTCCCCGAAGATGACAATCAACTGACGTGGAACGATTTCAAGGCCTGCTTCCTAGACAAATACTTTCCCGACACGGTGAGGAGTCGGAAAGAGCTGGAGTTTATGGAGTTAAAACAGGGTTCCCTGACTGTGGAAGAATACGCGACCAGATTTGAAGAATTGTGCCTATTTTATCCGCCCTTCCAGCAGCCGGGAACGGAGCACTCCAAGTGTCTTAAGTTTGAGAACGGACTGAGATCGGATATCAAGAGGGCCTGCAGGTACCATGAAATCCGGAGTTTCCCTGCCTTAGTGAACAAGTGTAGAATATTCGAAGAGGATGACAGGGCCCATTCGGGCCAGTGCAGCAGAGCCAACCAACACCTGAGGCCTCAGCAATCACGTTTCAAGAGACCAGGGAACGTGAGGAGGAATGAACCCTTCACCAGATATCAGAACCATAATGACCGAGGGAGACAGATGAGTGGGCGACCAAGGTATGGCGGATGCTTTAAATGTGGCGGTGATCATTTTGCTAAGGAATGCAATGATACAAATGTTAAATGCTACCACTGCTGAGAGAAGGGACACGTTCGCCCGGACTGCCCCCAACTCCGCCAGGCAAACACCAATGTGCGTCAAGGAGGATTTCAAGATCGAACCAGAATGAATGATAACCAACGACATGGTGGCAGAGGCAACGGAACCAGAGGAAGTATGATGCATGCCCCGAACAGTCGAGAGAGGAACACCGGCCCAACAGCGACAGGAAGGATCTACACCATCAATGCAGAGGATGTTGCACCAGCAAGCGATCTAGTACAATGTAAGTGCTCACTTGGAATGAACACGCTTAATGTTGTTTTCGATTCGGGGGCAACCCATTCTTTTATAGCTGATGAGTGCGTGAAACGGTTGAAGCTACCAACTGTGTCTATGAACCGGACTTTAGAGGTGGCCAGCCCCACTGGCCCTAGTGTGTTCACATCGTCAATATGTAAAAATGTAGCATTTGAGTTGTGTGATCGGAGTTTCACCTTCGATCTGATTTGCATGCCCTTAAAGGGTCTTGATATTGTGCTTGGAATAGATTGGCTTTCAGCCAATAAGGTATTAGTAGATTGTAGAAACCGAGAGATAGTTTTCCCAAAACAACCCACTGAAGATGGCGCGGCACAAGGTATAACCCAACTATTTATGATGATTTGTCTAACCAAAGATGAGAATGAGCCCTTAGTGAACGAAATTCCCGTTGTCTGCGAATTCCCAGAAGTGTTCCCAGAGGACGTCCCGAGTGTACCTCCCCATAGAGAAGTTGAATTCTCTATAGACTTGATCCCTGGAGCCGAACCGGTCTCCAGTGCACCCTACAGAATGTCCTCAACTGAATTGGTAGAGTTGAAGAAACAAGTGGATGAGTTACTTGAGAAGCAGTTCATTAGACCAAGCGTGTCACCATGGGGCGCACCTGTGCTACTTGTTAAGAAGAAGGATGGCAGCATGAGACTTTGTATAGATTATCGACAGCTTAACAAACTCACAATCAAGAATCGATACCCACTGCCTAGAATTGATGATTTAATTGACCAGCTGCGTGGAGCCTCAGTCTTCTCAAAAATCGACTTACGATCGGGATATCACCAAATCCGAGTGAAGGACTCGGACATTCCTAAAACTGCCTTTAGGACTAGGTATGGTCACTATGAGTATGTAGTGATGCCGTTCGGTGTGACAAACGCCCCTGCTGTTTTCATGAATTACATGAACAGCATATTCCATTCCTTCTTAGATCGGTTTGTTGTTGTCTTCATCGATGATATTCTAGTTTATTCTAAGTCATCTGAGGAGCATGAAGGACATCTCAGGACGGTACTCCAAGTGTTGAAGGAGAAGCAATTGTTTGCAAAGCTTTCAAAGTGCGAATTTTGGATGGATGAGATCCACTTCCTCGGGCATGTGATCTCCAAGCGAGGCGTCTCGGTGGATCCTGCGAAGGTAGCTGCTGTAATAGCGTGGGAGAGGCCCAGATCGATCTCGGAAATAAGGAGTTTTATGGGCTTGGCAGGATATTATAGAAGGTTCATCGAAGGTTTTTCTAAATTGGCATTACCCCTGACTAAATTGACTCGAAAGAATGTTCCTTTTGTGTGGAGTCCGGAGTGTGAGAGCAGCTTCCAAGAGCTGAAGAATAAGTTGACAACTGCTCCGGTGTTGGCATTACCTGAGTTACGAGAAAGCTTCGTGGTCTATTATGACGCGTCCGGACTCGGATTAGGATGTGTACTCATGCAGAAAGATCGAGTGATAGCATATGCCTCTCGACAATTGAGACCCCACGAACAACATTATCCGACCCATGACTTGGAGTTGGCAGCAGTAGTTTTTGCATTGAAAATCTGGAGGCATTACTTGTACGGATCCAAATTTGAAGTGTACAGCGATCATAAGAGCCTTAAATACCTATTCGACCAGAAGGAGCTAAACATGAGGCAGAGAAGATGGATTGAGTTTTTGAAGGACTATGATTTCGAGTTGAAATACCACCCAGGTAAGGCAAATGTCGTAGCAGACGCATTGAGTCGAAAATCCCTCCACATAGCAGCCATGATGGCAAAAGAAGTTGAGTTGTTAGAGCGGTTCCGAGACATGAACTTGCATGTTGACGCCCCTTCCTCTCAGAAGATGACAATCGGTACATTGAGGATTGCCAACGAATTCTTAAAATCCGTGTACGAGCAGCAACAGGCGGACTCTTACCTAGCTGAAATGAAGGAAATTCAGGCTAAAGGAAAGGATTTATCCTTGGCAGAAGGGTCAGATGGAATCTTCCGGGTGAGGAACAGAATATACATACCAAGTGAAGGAAGATTGAGAAGAATGGTGCTTGATGAAGCCCACAAAAGCTTACTCAGCATTCACCCAGGAACCACGAAGATGTACCACGATTTGAGGAAACAGTTTTGGTGGCCCGGACTAAAGAAGGATGTGGCGGAGTACGTGGCCCGGTGTATCACTTGTCAGAAATCAAAGGTAGAGCACCAAAAACCGTACGGTGCAATGCAGCCTCTAGAAATCCCCGTGTGGAAATAGGACTCAATTGCGATGGATTTTATCATGGGATTACCCAAAAACCGAGCGGGCCATGATGCCATTTGGGTCATTGTTGACAGATTGACGAAGAGTGCACACTTCTTACCTGTACATATGAAGTACCCATTGCATAAATTGGCTCGAATCTACATTCAAGAAGTTATTCGACTGCATGGCATACCTACTTCCATCGTCTCAGATAGGGACCCTAGATTTACGTCCAGGTTTTGGACCAGCATGCATCAAGAACTGGGGACGAAGCTTTGGCTTAGTTCTGCCTACCACCCCCAATCGGATGGACAATCCGAGCGAACGATTCAGAGTCTAGAAGACTTATTGAGAGCGTGTGTGTTAGAGTACGGTGGGGACTGGGAGCAGTACCTTCCCTTGATCGAGTTTACGTACAACAACAGCCATCATCACAGCATTGGCATGGCACCTTACGAGGCATTATATGGGCGTAGATGCCGAACCCCACTCTGTTGGTCGGAAGCGGGTGAAAGTCTATTACTGGGACCAGACATCGTGAAGCAAACCACAGAACAGATCCGAGTGATAAGGGAGAAGATGAAAGCATCACAAGACAGGCAGAAGAGCTACCATGACAAGCGCATCAAGCCATTGGAATTTTCAGTCGGAGATCGAGTGTTTCTGAGAACCTCTCCGAGTAAAGGAGTTGGACGAGCCTTAAAAAGTGGGAAGTTAAGCCCTCGCTACATCGGACCTTATGAAGTAGTAGAACGGATTGGCCCCGTGGCATACCGCCTCGCGTTACCAACTCACTTGTCCCGATTACACAACGTTTTTCATGTGTCTCAGCTAAGGAAATATTTGCATGACCCCAGCCACATGATGCCGGACGACGAGGTAGAGATCAAGGAAGACCTAACCACTGTGGCTACACCGGTTGGAATCGTGGATCAATCGGTAAAGCGCTTAAGAAACAAGAACGTAAGGCTGGTTAAGGTGGAGTGGCAGCAAGGCGAGATCACCTCCTACACGTGGGAACGCGAAGACGCCATGCGACAGCAGTACCCCGAATTGTTTACCTACGTAAGTACCGACTGAATTTCGGGGACGAAATTCTTTTTCAGTGGGGGAGAACTGTAACATCCCCGTTTTAAAATTAAACGCTGAATGAAAAATAAACCATTAAGACTTGATTTCAACTAGAAATAACTGTTAATTGTATTTAACTAAGTAGGTTTAAGCCACTAAAATATGAAAATGGTGATGGTCAGGGGATGGAGTGGAGTGCACGTGGCTGCTGCAGCACACACTCTCCCATCCCACTCTTCTCTTATTCATGCGCATGTACATATGTATATAAGCGTGAGCCCTTGGCAGAAAAAACACACTTGCTATTTCTTCAGACTTTCTCCTCCGTCACTTCATCCTCTACTTCCTCTCTTCGTCTCCATCTTTCTTCTTCTTCCATCTTACTCTTCGCTCCTGGAGATCTTGATTCCAGTACTGAAGAACGGACCACACTTCATCCCAGAATCAGGCGCAGGATACGACAAAGCCAAGGAAGACCGGACGAACCAGGAGAAGGACATCGGACCCGACAACAAGAACGAAAAAGGTTTCTGAGGATTCTTCTAAAGGTAGGGGGCGCTTGCATGTCAAATGCATGGTCTAAGAACGGTACCGGATGAATGTATCGCTGAGTGTGTGTGTGTGTGTGCATGTTTCGTAATCATTAGAACTGATGCTGTGCATGTGTGTATGTATTCACAATTACTAAAACTGATGCATGATTTGAGGTTCTGATAGTGATCTTCGTGGCGATGGCGTAGTCTGCTCGTGGATGATAATGATGGATCTATTTTGTTGTCACTATGAAAAGTATGTATGTGCATGTTCTTACTTGGATTGCTCAATGTTGTTAGTCTGACGACCGATTGTAATATGCGCTGGTGTGACTGACTGAATGATGACGAGTAGTGGAGGATATTCATTCTTACTTAATGACTACGGTAAGGTGTTCATGGCGCGATGATGTGTAATAATGAATGTGTTAGTTGCATGAGTAAGAATGGGGTGACCCATGGAAGGTCAAGAACCCCGAAGGAAATGACTTCCAGTTACCAACCCTGGCTAGATCCCAATAGAGCTCGTGGTAGCCGTTGGAGCTAGAGAAGTGAGTCTCGAGACGCCGTGGGGAGGCCGGTGCCACCTGGTAAGAGCTGAGGGACGAGGGGCCAAAAGAAAAAGGGGGCTGTAACTGAGAGTCTTTACCCGAGTCGGATCCGCAGGCATGCATATAGAAATAAGGCTGATTGTGGTGATGTATAAATCTATGTATGTGCATGTGTATGATTCTGAATGCATGAATATATGTTTAGATGTGGAATAAATTCTGTGAATTATGTGTGTCATGAATGTTGTTGGAATTGTATGAATTTGGTTACTTGAGAAAGGTTGAGTGATAGCAGGAGCGTACTGACGCTGATACCGAGTCTGCGAGTATCATTTTACATGTAAAAGCTCACCCCTGCAGTGGCCATTTTCAGTGAATGTCTCTCGTGAGGAGGATCAGAAGCAGAGCTGGAATGCTGGGCGGAGTGCTGATGCATTTCGAAGGTTTAATTAAGGCGCTGTTAGACTAAGCCCCAACCGGTTCATACCGGATGTTAATGTTTTGTGATGAATAAAACTTTATGAACAAGAAGAAGTCTGACTTTGCATTGTAAATATTAATATACACTCTTATGTACATATGGATGTATGGTTTTGTGTGTGTGATGCTATGTGCCGTCTTGTTTTATAATCGTGCTTAATAGATACGCAGGGACAGTATGATTGAGAAGGCTATAGCCAAGTCAGAGTAAATTGAGAATTGTCTTAGGAAAACTTATGTCGGATACGTTGGGCGGAGTCGTACCCCGCCCGAAGTGTGGGAGCAATTCGCCCAAGCGCGAGGACTCACACTGAAGCGAGTAATTACCAGAGCGAGATATCGACCATTATCCTTTCCTATCCGTTGTGATACTAACGCAATCCGGACCCCGGTGTTGAACCCCGGATTTGGGCGTTATGGCTAAGTCCGCCCAGGCGTTGTCATAATTAGTTGAGCTGGGTGGAACAGGTTCAGATCCCTCCTTTCTCCACAACCTACTAACGTGTGTGTACCCTGTAACTTCTCACTTCTCTGAGTGAAAGGCGAGTGTGAGGATTTACTTAGTGAACCCTTGTCCATACCCGATGGAGGAAATTACCTTGTAGTTGTGTTAAGGAGGCGTTATGCAGATTTCGTTTCGGCGGCGTCATACCTCGCCCAAGTAACTAGGACAGCCCGCCCAAGATAAATATACCCCGCCTTGCCAAGTAGGATGATTCTAACTTCGCCTTTCCACCAAACGCTATGCGTGTGAATGTATTAACATATTTCCCTTATCTATTCCTCCTGTTGAGTGACCAGTAATTCTCGAAGGGAAGTCTCAGTGCGAAATTTCTTCTATCCGCTGCTGTATTACCATACTCCGCCTGGACGGTGTAAGACCCCGTCCGAGCGAATAAACGGTGTTGTGCGATCCGCCCTAGTGTTAGTACGTTACGATAAACCCATCGAGCCTGCCCCAGTTTTTGGCTTCCCTGTAGGTTGCTTTATGCGCGTGAATGTTCTTAGTTTTCCCCATTGCCTGCTCCCTTCTACATCAAATGTTACGTGACTGTTTTTGTGCAAAATTTTCTCATGTTTTTGGGGATTTATTAATTGCAAATAATTAGGGTGTTACAGATTTTGATCTTACAAGAGTTTGACTTAGAAATAAAAGATAAAAAGGGTACTGAGAACCTTGTTGCCGACCACTTATCTAGGTTATCATCTGAAAAAGATGAGATGGGTGATGTTGTTCCCATCAATGAGTCTTTTCCGGATGAACAACTGCTTAGTTTAAGTGTCCAACAAGTGCCTTGGTATGCGGATTTTGTCAATTTTCTTTCATGTGGCATTGTACCCCCTGACCTTGGTTTTTAGCAAAAAAAGAAGTTTTTTGCAGATGTCAAGCACTACTATTGGGATGAACCCCTCCTTTTTAAGCAATGTGCAGATGGTTTGATGAGGAGGTGTGTTCTTGAGGGTGAAGTCCATGCCATCCTGAATCATTGTCATTCTCTATCCTGTGGAGGCCATTTGAGCACATCAAAGACAGCCTCGAAGGTATTGCAAGCTGGATTCTACTGGTCACACCTTTTTAAGGATATACGCAGGTATGTACTGACTTGTGATGCTTGCCAGAGAGCAGGTAACTTTGGTAAGTGGCATGAAATGCCATTAAATAACATTTTAGAGGTTGAATTATTTGATGTGTGGGGCGTTGATTTCATAGGACCCTTTCCCCATTCTTTTGGAAATCAATTTATATTGGTAGCAGTTGACTACGTTTCTAAATGGGTGGAAGCCATTGCTTCCCCTCATTCAGATGCTAAGACTGTGATTAAGCTTTTTAAAAAGATAATTTTTCTGAGGTTTGGGGACCCTAAATGCATAATTAGTGATAAAGGGTCTTATTTTATTGAAAATCCTTTCAGACCCTCTTGAAGAAGTATGGGGTAAAACATAAGGTTGCTACACCTTATCACCCTTAAACTAGTGGCCAGGTTGAGGTATCTAATAGAGAGATCAAAAACATTCTTCAAAAAGTGGTTAATACATCTCGTAAGGATTGGTCTATTAAATTAGAGGACTTCTTATGGGCGTATCGAACCGCTTATAAAACTCCTATTGGAACCACACCCTTTAAGCTAGTGTATGGAAAACCTTGTCATTTACCTGTTGAATTAGAATACAAATTCTTTTGGGCTGTCAAAATGCTTAACTTTGATATGAAGGTTGCAGGTGAAAATAGGTTGCTGGAGTTGAATGAGCTTGAAGAGCTCCGGTTGGACGCGTACGAAAATGCCCGAATTTATAAAGAGAAAACAAAAAATTGGCATGATCGTCACATCCTCTGGAGGTCCTTTAGTCCAGGTGAAATGGTTTTACTTCTCAACTCTCGCTTGAAGCTCTTCCCTGGTAAGCTCAGGTCCCGATGGTTGAGGCCATTCAAGGTAACCAAAGTTTTCTATTTGGAGTTGTTGAGTTATGGAGCGAAAAGTCAGGTCCGTTTAAGGTAAACGGACAAAGACTTAAGCGCTACTTAATAGGGGAACCGATACAACAAGCAAGTTTCTTAGACTTGTTTGATGTAACGAATTCTTAAATCCAAACTGGTACTACACGTCTGGCTAAAGACATTAAACTTAGCACTTGTGGGGAGTTAACCCCATTGGTTGTGTGTTCTATTTTATTTTCTTTTCTATTTTGAATACATGCATATGATTTTTAGCTCAAGTGCCAATAAATGGTACCAAATCTCTATGTAAAAGAGGGAGTTTAATGTTTGAAAACAGTGAAGTCCACTGGCAGTGGGTTTTTCCCACTGGCAGTGGACTCCTCTGACTTAAAGTGCAAAATTTTATTAAGACAAAATAATGAAGTCCACTGCCAGTGGGTTTTTCCCACTGGCAGTGGGATTTTTACCAGGGTCACATGTAAAAAGAAAAAAAAATTTCTGGGCAAAAAAAAAACAAAGAAACCCACTGGCCGTGGGAATTTCCCATTGGCTGTGGGTTTCACACAGGTTCAACGTTGCAATTTTATAGGCCCAAGACAGCAAGACCCACTGGCCGTGGGTTTCGTACAGGTCCAATGTGCAAATTTTAGAGCCCAGGGCAGCGAGACCCACTGGCCGTGTGTTTTCCCACTGGCCGTGGGTTCTCATACAGCTGCAGTTTTCGTTATTTAAGGCACACATTGACCGTGGGTTTCCCCCACTCTTGAACTCTCCCTCATTTCATCACTCTTAACTTGAGAAATTGCTTGAACCTCACTCACTTTCCCCCAATTTCTTTCCCTCATCACAAACTCTACATCACTCCTTTCTATACCTTTCATCAAAGTAAGTCTCACTCTCTATTCAGATTTGGGGTTCTTTCTCTTAGTTTGGGGTTGTCTTCTACTTGCTATCTTGGGTGATTTTTGATGATATTGATCATGTAAAAGTGTTTATATATGTTCATATGTGTTTATTTTGACGAAAAATTCATGTGGGTATGCTATCAATTTCTTATTTGGCTTTATCATGTTCATCCTTATACATTGAAACCCACATGCACTTTTTCTTCATGATTGAGACTCCATGACACATAATGGACATTTATTGCATTATTATTCATGTGTGAAGTATAATATGTGAAATTAGGAGACTTGGTGATGCATTACCCATGGATTTCTTAGTTCATATTTTTATGCCCACCAAGTGTTTGACAAAATGCCAAAAACAACTCTTTGTTCTTCTTTGTACACACTTATAGGTTGTTTTATCCTCTTTGGGCCTTCATATGCTTACCCATTATAAAGCTTCCATTTTGTTGCCCATATTGACATGTTTGGTGGATGAACTTGAATTTGAACTTTAGGTACCAAAAACATGTCTTCCCGAAGAACCAAGAATATTTGCAAAAAGAGAAAGAACAAAGGTAAGTCATCTAACTATTCTAGTATAGATGATATTGAGTTCACATCAGATGACCGAAGAATGCGCTTAGCTTCTTTGGCCTCTAGGAAAATTATCTCTTCAAGGTTCTTTTGCAAACAATCTAGGAAAATTATCTCTTCAAGGTTCTTTTGCAAACAATCTTTACTTGAACTTGGGCTATATGAGGACACTTACAAACTTTGTCAAAATGTGGGGTAGGAAACTTTTATTGAACTATTTGAACTAAGTTATGAGCGTACCACCTTAGAGTTCTTTAGCTTAATTGATATAAAACCTTGTGCAAATGATTCTGGTTGGGATCACTTTTAGGCTAAATAATTCTGATTTTAGGATGGATTTAACAGATGTGGATGCCATCTATGGTTTTCCCTCTGTTCCTGAAGAGATGCATGCTCGTGTGAATGCTTCTTGCATTCCTAGGGACTTTAAGGCTAAATATTTTTTGTCCTAAATTTCACGAGCCAAAGATAACTATGATCCATCCTCAACCAAAGCCTCCCTTAACCATCATCCAGTTTTTAAATACTTGCAAAGGTTCATGGCCCGTTCTATTTTTGGGCGATTCGATAGCCCGGTACTATCAGGGCTGCTGAATTATACTTTTTATATGCCATGATTCATGAGACCCCCATCCATTCCACTAAATGTCTTTTTAGCCAATTCGCTAGAGTTGGTCGGGCCACCTCCGACAAGCTCATCATGGCTGGTTACATTAACCCACTTGCTAGGTATGTGGGAATAAATTTGGATGATGATACTCTATTATGTCAACCTAAGAGGGTTAATATTGATGAAAAAATGCACATGGGTATGATTGTGATGGAATGTAACATTTATTGTTTGGTTATTCCTGGAATTTTTGTGCCTCACCCCTTGCCTGACCCTAGCTTCACTAGCCTGGAGGGCAAGACTTCTTTCTTGTTTTCAGGTACTGAAGAGGATACCCCCTTGGACACCGAGATACCCCTTCCTCACGACCACTCAGCTGGCCCGTCCCGATCCACTACGGATGTATTCCTTGATGTAAGGAATGAACACCCGTCTAGAGTCCTTTACAATTGAGCAACTTCGGTAAGGGAGTAGGATCGATGACATAGCTCAGTGAGTGGATGCTATGTATACGTGGCACTCACAGTAGGGGCACTTTCCCCCTCCTTCTCCATGAAAGGTAACTTTCACTGTACCTTACTCTCCCTCTACTGAATAGTGAGGACACTGCTCACGTTTAGTTTGGGGTGGTAGGTACATGAAACTTATTTTGAGTCTTTGCAGTTTATGATTTCATTTGACTTAGTTTGATTACATGTTGCATTTTTCCTTTGGTTTTATTTGTTTGATCATGCTAGATGTAGTTTGATTGCATTTTATTTTTATTGTGTCTCTATCTAGGATAACATAGCTAGTTTGCTAGTGATTATTGTTGCCACAATTTATTTCAGTTTGGAATGATGAAATTTGGGACTTTTGGAATCTATATAAAAAAACCAAAAACATAAAAATTTTGTTATGATGACTGCTAGCTTGTCAGGAGGTACTATGCTTTATGATTCTGTGTTTTCTCTGACTAGGTCTATTCACCATTTATTTTGAGAGCTTTTGAGCTAAAAAGTGGTATGCATTGAAAATAAACATTTAGAAAACCCCTATTTTCTTGTATTGAGTGTGTCATACATTTGAAGCACTCTAGAACTTGGCTTGCGACCAATTCAAAATGGTTGGTGATTACAGGTTATGGAATGAAAAAGGCACCATAGGTTTTGTTCTTTAGCCTCTGAACTTTGAATGTTACAATACACAATTAGTTGCCCCATGTTGAGCCTAAATTGTTGATTTTTGTTTTGAAACCCTTTGGTAATCGATTTGATAGATTCCTGAGAAAATAATATAAATTCAAGGATGGTAACTAGAATGAAAAGGCTAAAAGAAAATTCAGTTTTAGTTGGGAAACAAAAATAAACAAAATGAACTTGTGTTTCAAACTAAAGAAATTTTTTTTGGAAGAACAAAGAAAAGGATGAAAGCAAGGTTGAGAAAGGAGTCCTTAAACGTTTTAGAAGGGATAAGAAAATGTGTTCTCTGGTCTGCCTTCCAAAACTTAATGGTTCTCAGTGATTTCATTGAATAATAATAACCCTTTGAGTTTCTTTTTTCTTGGTACCCATTCCTACATCTGTGAACCCTTGGCCCTATTACAACCAGATGAAAGACCTTTTGACCATAACTTGTTTTTCTGAATAACTATAGAGATTTGGGTCACTTGCCAAGCCTATGGTAGTGTCTTGAAATGCTATGACTTGAGTGATACCTATACACAAGCTTAAACACTTAGAGAGAAATGAAAGGATGTGTATCTGTAGCCTAGTCTGGTGAGCATGGCATGAATAATTGTGTGGTTACTATTTTGATAATCTTGCAATCATCTGTTAATAACTTTTCCAATTGGGTTCCTCAAGTTATTCTGAGTTCTTCATTCCTATTGTTCATGTTTGTGTTGATGATAATTGGTTGGGGACAAGCAATATTCTAGTTTGGGGTGTTTTGATAGTTGCTTAATTTGCATTGTTTTAGTGGTGTTTTGTTTAGGTTTTCTAGGTTATTTGTGTTGTTTTTCTCCTTAATTCTAAGTGTTTTCCTTCATTCTGTATTTGTTACTCAGGTGTTTCAAGTTTTGCAGGAACAGCTTGGTTACAGGTGCATAAATTCAAAAATAAGAAGCATCCGAGGAAGCATTGGATGCATGGAAAGGAGTCAAGCCACTAAGAGCTCAAAAATAAAGCCTTATCCATCTTCAAAAGCATGATAGAGAAAGGATCTACCAAGATGGATATTCCGGGGCCTCAAAACAGTGAGAAAAGAACAAAAAAATGAAGTCCAGAAAAACCCACTACCAGTGGGTTTTTCCCACTAGCCGTGGACCTCTCTGGAGTGGGAGAATTAAGCCATAAAAAAACCCACTGCCAATGGGTTTTTCCCACTGGCCGTATGTGTTGCTGTTGGAAACCCACTGCCAGTGGGTTTTTCCCACTGGCCGTGGATCTCTCTGCCTAGAGTTGAAAAAAAAACTGATTTTTCGAAAGTGGATTTTTCCCACTGCCAGTGGGTTTTTGCGCGTTCTGTACTTGCTTTAATTTTTAGAGCAGTTTTTGAATAAAAGGGGCAGTTTTTAAGAGACAAAATGTACAGAGACATTAGAGAGACTTTTTGGAGGAAAAAGAGAGAGCTTTGCAAAGGATTTTCGAAGGGGATCAAGGCCAAAAATGTGGAAGGACATCAATTTTGTAGATTTGGGAGGAAGATTTTGGGAGATTTAGTGAGAAATTATCTTGTATTTTCTGAATCCCTAACTTCATCTTTACATTTTCTTCTATGTTTGGTTTAATTTCTTTGTATTGTGGCATTGTGATTGTTGTTTCCATGGCATATTAAACATTACTCTGGGGAATTAAGGTGTAGCATTTATGTGAACCATATTAAATGTTCTTCGTTCTTGATTATTGAATTGTGTGTTCTTATTCGGTTTTGTGAGTTCTTAATGCTTCCATTAAGCTTAGAGATAAGTATGGATGATTGTCAACGGTATGGGTAATCGAAAGATTAGCGTATAGTTTGAATTACACAAAATTAAACCTAGGGATTTGGGTTATGAAAGTAAACGATACTCTTTGATGGATATTCGAGTTTTCATAAAGCGTAAGGGATTTAATTACTGAATTGAATGCGGTTCTTCAATAATTAGCTACGTCAGTGAGGTTTCGAGAGAAAGTCACTAATCAATTTAGGAAAACTCGCCTTAAGAAACAGGATTTAATAATTTAGAAATTGAATTGTGTAACATCCCGATTTAATAATTAATTGTCGAATGAAAATAAATCATTGAAATAATAATTGCAAGGTGGGAAAATTATTTAATAATTATAATTAACTTAATTAACTCAACTTAAGAAATAATGACTGGTTAAGAGTGATTAATTAATAATTGCTGGCTGATTGTGATTGGTGTACTGCTTCACGCTTTCCCACCCCACTTCCCCTTCTCTCTGTGCATGCGTATATGGGCTACTAGGCCACCCTATCATTCATTTTTCCCTTTCAGACTTCTCTTCTTTCTGTCTTCTCTTCTTCCCTTCTTCTTCGATCTTCATTCTCCTTTTCTTCTTCTTTCTTCTCTGCTCTCTGCACCGTGAGCTCGTAACCATGGAGGCTGAGGATCAGAGTCCTCCTTCTTGACTCGACGAGCCAGAGAGGGTGAGGGTGTGCATTCCCTCTGCATGCAACCAGTCTTCTTCCCCATGGCTCCTCCGTCGACTTCCCTCTTTCTCTTTCTCCTTGCTCGAGGCTGCCGAGTCTCAGTGAAGATCTACACCACGAAGAGCTTCAAGAAGGTTAGAGCGTTCACCAGCGTGTGATTGGAGCTGCTCAAGAGAGAGAGCAGAGAACTAGGCGTCTCAGAAGCTTAGAAATCCCCACTGGACCGAGTCGAAGGTCAATGTGGTGCCCTGGGGGCTTGGGTCTCCCCGCTAATTTTGCATGCAGAACCGTTTAAGAGTGGGAGTGGCTCGGAGTTCCTCCAAAGCCAGGTGTAATGGTGGATGACTGATGTAGGGCCGCTCTATTGAGAACGAGTGAATGGGCTGAGCGGAGCAACCGACTGGAGCTGCAAGCCCTTGGAGCCTTTGGAATCTTCATCCCAGGTAGGGGGCGCTCTGCATGTCAAATGCATAGTTTCTGGATGGTCCGAGTGAACGTATTACCTTATGTGTTTGTATGATTATGATTATGATGACCCTATGAGGTGTTTGACTGTTGATCATTGGATATCGTATATGTGTGTTAGTAGAGTCCTGTTGATTATTTCGTATCCACATGCATGCATTCAGGATGTGCTGTTTGATATATATATATATATATTGTGCGTGCTGCTGAGTGGAGTCTGAATGAATGATAATTATTATCTGGGTGGTGTATGACTATGGCTGTCCTAGAGATGTATGATGACATTGGTGATGTTGTGGAGTTAATGTATGAATTGCATATTAATTGTAATGTGAATGTCAAGCACATTGTGTGGTCTATTGTTGACTTTCGGGTGGATACGATATGAATTGCTTAAGATGAACTTCCTGAGTGTGGATGACTACCGTGACATGCATGAGGTTGCATTTATGAATAGAGGGTGACCTGTGGAAGGTCAAGAACCCAATGAGATGATTTCCAGCTACAGACCCTTGGCTAGATTCTGAGAGGACCCGTGGTAGCCGTGGGAGCTAGAGTTAAGTCTCGAGACGTCCATGGGAGACCGGTACCACACGGTAAGGGTTATCAGACGAGGGGCCAGAAAAGGGATCTGTAACTGAGAGTTATTGTTAAGTCAGATCCGCATGCATATAGGTAGTTGCATCATTGACGAGAGCAACACACTCCTTAAAATCTGTGAATGCTATTAAGGAATTCCGACTGGATTTATGTGTGTGTTTGACGCTGAGGCTAAGTATTATTGATGTTATTGTTAAGGGGTATGTTGTTGTGAATAGTAGGAGTTAGATGACCATGAATGACTTGAGTAATCCGACTAGTGACTTGTGTAGATGCTTTATTAAATGTTAGTGAATGCTAGTATTGTTTCAGATAGATAGAGTATGTTGAAAGGGAATATGTATGCTAAGCCGAGCCAATAGCTGTCATTGTATATGTGAAAGCTCACCCCCTACACCATTTTTCAGTATGTGCAGATCGGGCTCGGAAGTGCTGACAGGGCCTCAAGTCCGAGTGTGGTGTACCCCGATTGTTGAGTGCTTATATTGTATTCATTATGTTTAGTCAGTGTAGCCTTGGCTGGCTCTTATGTAAAATGACGATTAAGCATATTTGTTTATAAAGATTGATTAGGAGAATTATAGATATGGGTTACTTGTATGGAATTGTAAGTATTGGTGAATATATATATATATATATAATGTTAAGATAATGGGTATTCCAAGTGTATGATTGTGTATAGACCTGTGTTGTATGCTGGTGACTCGTGTTGGGCTCTTTCCGAGTGGGGGCTACTCATAAGGATTCTGAGAGAAATCCCTTTGATGAATTCTGAGCGGACGATATAAATAATCCGAGCGAATAGGTTGTGGCGTGCCGAGTGAGTTAGCTATCATTTTCCGAGTGAATGAGTTGAAGGATAACTCTGGATTCCGAGCGTCCGGATAGCCGAGTGTGGCTTCTCGCCCCAACGATCTAGGTACTCGCTCCAGCGAGTGTGGACTTGGGAAGACCTTGTGTTGGCACTGCTTAAGCGATTCGTGCCTCGCCCGAGCGATTGGAGCTGCTTCGCTCAAGTGTATGGGTTCTCGCTTAACCGAGTGAATGCTGGTTTTGGGCTTCGCTGAGTGTTTCCTTCTTCCGCTGTATGCCCTCTCGAGTCGGTTTTATTTTCTCTTGCCCTCCTTCTCCTATTTCTTTTGTTACCCGGTTGCTTTATGGTCTATTCGGTTTATTTAATTTCGGAAAAATTTTCTTGTTCCGGGTTGTTTTCATTTTAAATTTAGGATGTTTCAAATTGCATTAAATGTTGGCACCCACATTCATGTGAACCTTTATCTCCCAAGAAGTTAATCTCCGTTGTTTCCAAGTAAATCTTTTCATTGTCATTGCTTAGTGTTTTCTGTTTATGTCTTTTAGTTCTGCGTTATAAATTTCTAAATCAACAAATGATTTGTCTAGATAATCAAAGTGCTATAAACCGGTAATTGGGAATAATCCCTGTGGGATGATATTTTTATTACTACGATACCCCGTGCGCTTGCGGTAGGCTATCATGGTGGTGGTGGTGGAGGAAGAAGGAAGGTGAAGGTTTGCGGTGGTGGGAGGTGGTTTTGGCGAAGAACGGAGGTGATTTCAGAGCTTGGGGGTGGCATCAATAGAGGAGAGGGAGAAGGAGAGACCGCGCGAGGGAGAAAGAGAAGGGGTGGTGTAGTTCTAAAGTGGGGGTGACGTCTTATTTATAGGAAAATCCAACCGTCGGGTCCAGATTTAATCGGTATCGGATGAAACCCTAGTTACGATTTTTAATACTTAACTTTGAGAGAAAAGTGACTTTTTGCTACGGTCACAATCTGAAAAAGTGCCCAAAATGAAAGTTGTAGATCTCCTTTTTCTCTTCGAAACTGTACATGGTACATGAAAATCTGACACTCAGAGGAAGAGTTATGCTTGAAAAAAGGAAAAGTGCTTTTCGGTGCTCTGAAATTATTTTAACTTGGAAAGATGGGTTCACCAAGAAAAATCCTTTAAGAATCAAATTTTGGGCTCTTTATCAAATTTGTAGGGTTATTTGATAAGAAGCCTAGAAAAAAGGGACAAAGTGATTCCAACATTGTATGTGGGAGATATTTGCATTTTACCACGGCTGGGTCACTTAGTTACAAAAATGAATCTTCCTTGGGATGTTTGGATTTTTGGGCACGATTAGGCAGGAACTAGCTTTTGAGTTCTTCATAAGAATTGTAGAAGGGTTCAATACAAGGATAAAGAAATTACAACAAACTAATTCTAAGCTCGTATGAAAGAGTTATGATTTTTCTCGTAAATTAATCAAATTTAACGGGATTAAATAATGGGTTTTCAAAGTACAAATCCTCGGTTCTTCAAGTTGGTGATGATAGGTTACGAATTTGGGTTTGGGACTAGAAATAGAGATTGCTAGGTTTTTCATAACAAGAAACCAAGATAAGCATTGCTTGATTCTGATACCATATGAGAAAGTTAAGCTTAAAACACTAAAAGTGTTTGAGCCAAACTTAGGGGTTCCAATTTAACTGAGTAGTTTTTCCAAGAAACGGGGTTGATGGGGTCCGAATTAGAGTCTGGGCTCTTCAGGAGTCGTGTTTGAATTACCGAAATGATTCATTAGGGACTGCCCATGCTGGGATCAAACATTCCGAAGTGTATAAACGAACAACCGATGGTCTATTTTTGGTATAAAATGGGTGTGCCAGAACTGACTTGATTCTTCCTCGTTTTACATGAACGATGGTACTATTCTAACTAGATTATTATCTAGGTACTACATTTCAGATCGGTTAGTGAACTTTTGACTGCCCGCGGGGTTTCTTATTTACTTTCCCTAATATTATATTATTATTTATCATTAAGTATAACCTTATGTTATTATTATACACAGTTAATATCTCTTTTTATCGAGTTTTCTCAACTCAATTATATTATTCTTCTTATAAATGGTCTCTGCTCTGATTATCACTTACAAAACCCTCATATTTGAAAACTCACAAGGTTGAGACTACTCACCGAAAACATGAATATTACACTATTTGAATATATAATATTTACCAATTATTACTAAATTGAAACCATATAATCATCATTAATTGTTTACTAACACTAATGCATTATTCCTATTTTATTAGGATTATTAATCACTAATCCTACTATTATTCTTTTATTCTCACTCTTTTCATTCACTACTACTCATACCGATTTCTTTACTGGTCTTTGCCTTTCTATTAATCTCTGTACTAAGTCTCTTTACATTTGCTCAATACTCCTATACTTCTTATTGTAATATCTTGTTGTCCTCCTTTCTTGCTAATTCCTCACAGTTAGAGTAATTTAGGGATCAGGCCAAAGCCTTAAACTCTCTTTAGAAAGCTTAACATAACATTCTCAGGGTTCTTGAGAGGGGGTTTCTATTATAACATCCCAAAATTTATTTAAATGATTAATTAAGAGGAATAATTAGTGAATAATTACATATAAGTTATTTAATGTCCCAAAATTTAGAAATAATTAAATTGAGAATTTTTATGATTTTTCATAATTTATTGAGTTAAAAATAATACCCGATTAAAATATGAGTGTCGGACCAAATATCCCCGATTAAGGTACTGTTGGTTAGGGCTGTTAAGAATATTATTATGGATCCGAATATATATTTAGAATAATTTTTGAATAAAGTATTGAGCCCGAACAAAGATCCTATTTGATTTAAGACAGAGAAGTTTAAGTGATGGGTCAAATTAAAACACTAAAACCCCTACTCCTTCTTTTTACTTCACGTTACTTCTTCTTCTCCTTCCATATTCTCTTCCTTTTCACACTTCATCTTCCACTCACCTTCTTCTTCCATTCTCTAAAACCCATTGTGTGGTGTCTACCCATTTGCTTCCATCTTTATCTTCATCTTTCTCCACCAAGCAAGAAGAGCTTATGGTGCTTGGAAGCTCCCCATCCCCCTCATTTTTGTTTTCCCACTCTCTTTATTGGAGCTCTCTTCTCTTTGGCTTGAGGTAAGGTTTTCCTCTCCAGTTTCATGAGCTCTGGCCCTAGGTAATGGGTTATTATGATTTTTAAGGGTGTATTGTGTATGGGTAGATGTTGGGAAGTCATTAATGATGCAAAACCCTAAGGTCGGGTGTATTTAATATGAGTTTGATAAGGGTATTGATGGGTACACAAAAATGACATTGATTATGATGGAAGTTGATGAGCCTTGATGATGGTTGTTGGGTTTTTAATGAAACCCTAACCTTATGATTTAGGGGAAATGTAAAATGTGAGTTAAATGTGTGTTTAATGATGTTAGAGAATGTTATTAATGAAAATGAATGACCATTGATGATGGTTGGTGATTATTAATGAAGTGAGATGGTGACATTGATGGTGGATGGCCATTAATAAGATTAGATGATTAATAATGGTGGTTAGAAACCATTAATGAGGGAACCCATTAATGGGTGTAGCTTGAAATGCATAATAAATGAATATGAGCACCAAACCTATAGTGGTTGTGGTGGATTAAATGAAATAAATGAGGTTTGAGATTTAAAGTGGTATGAACACCAGTTAGTTAATCAAGAGCACTTGAATTTTGGTGGTTTGAATAGAAATAAATTGTATGGTACATTGTGTGATGTAGGAAACAACCTCACTGATGGAGCAGGACCTTCAGACCGCAACGAGTACTACTTCTCTTGAGGTAGGAGGGGGTAACATTTCTAAATGTATGATTTCATCCATTATTGATGTGTGTGTATAAATGTGTTATGCTAATTTGGCTTGGATGAATATCTTGATGTTTATGTGATTGGAATGCATTAAGAATGAATGGTGTTATGTGGCATATATTGTTAGGATGATGATTATGATGTTGAAATTGACTCATGTTAATGAGACTTGTTGTGAATAGCTTTGAGACCATGATTAAATTGATTGCAATGATGTTGAATATCCCATTATATGTGATTTGATAAATAATAATTGCCAATAATTATTGATGTGTATGAAATCCAATGACAATTGGTGATGGTTGAGAACGATGAGTATATGGAGTTCCACTAAGTGTTGGTGGTGAATTGTTGATTGTGGAGTGGCATTATATAATGCTTAGTGTGAGAAGTGCATTGATTGGCATTTGCATCCATGGCATATCATACGCTGTCTATGTGGAATATTAAGGGTTCTAATAGGCGGGCCCAATAGGAGGGCGACCCAGTGCACGGGTGAAAATGTTGTTGTTCCCTAGTGATTCTTGGAATCACGAAGCTACCTATAGTTTGGTGGCGAGACACCCTATATGGCGGGCCTAGTGGGTGCGCATCTCTGTGATGAGCAAGTGACCTTGGTGTCCCTAGGGGGCACGACTCTCTTGAAGTGTGTTCGAGAGGGGCCCGTAGCACTTTTGGCAATTAGGGCCAATTTGTTAATCCGTAAGTCATGGGGTGACTAGGGCAACATATGGGCGATAGCTGTTTAGTACCAGTAAAAGAGTAATATTATGCATGTAATTAATGATATAAGTGTATACATTTACTACTGTAGTAGGATTATAGTAGCACACATATGCTTAACCCACATTTGATATGATGTTGTTTCCCACAGTCTGATCTGTAATTTGATAATGATTTTTTATGCATACGCATTAGCCATAAGAGCATTTGCATACAACCGAAGATATGCCGAGTTTGGTAGCCCATGGTGGCGATGGATGATTAATAAGTAAAGAGAAAGATATAGTGGTACTAACTCTAATGTGTGATGGTGTTTGATGAAATTACCAATAATTTAAGACATATGTTGTGTATGTGTTGATTTGGAATATGTGCTATGTTGAAATGAAATAATATGATATATGTAAAGAGCATATGATACTCTTTGAGAAATATATGTTGTGCATATATATATATATATATATATATATGTATCATTATAATGTATGACTTTAATTCAATTGGTATATGTTACTCACCTCTTAGTTGCCATTCTTAAAGGTTGATGTAGGTATGTTGGACATCCTACTCTTTTTAGTGGTGGAGGTAAATATGGTAGGAAAGTTTATGAGCCTTGGCCGACATTCTTTTGTAAAGCACATGATATGTGTATGTGCCTATTTTGTATATGAATATTGAATGATGTTTAGCATTTATTTTGAGGGTTACTTGTGAAAATTAGGCCTTATGTATTGTGGAAGGCTAATTTTTGGTTGTGACCTTAATATTGATTGTTGTTAATTGTGATACAATGGTCTTTCATGTTGTATTGATGAATAGATATTGATGCCTATGTTGATGGAATTCTATGGGTGGATAAATTGTTAAAGTTTAGAGTTAGGTTTATGATGTTTATGCATAATTAAGGGATTGATAGGGCCATATTGAGTTTTAGTATGTTTGGATGCCATGGAATGGTTTCAATAGTGCCTATGCAAGATTTAGGACTTGAAGAAACTGGAATGGGCCAATTCTATTAAGAATTGACCCTCGAGTTGCATAAAAATGCCTTAAAATGGGCTAAATGCATTTTTGCACATAAGTCTCTTGTTTTTGGGAATTTTTTGAGTACAGCCAATGGGTACACGTCATAAATGGTGTATATTAGGTGGTGCTAAAATTTGATGGCCATTGGATTTCATATGAAAGAGTTAGGGTGGTTAGAAGTTGGAAAATTATGCATTTTTTGCATTATGCAGCAGAATTGTTGTCATGAATCGATTCGTGATTTCCTTGAATCGATTCATGAGCTACTGGAGTTACTTGAATCGATTCACATAACCCCTTGAATCAATTGAGGAGCTACTGGAATGGCTTGAATTGATTCACATGAGTATTAAATCGAATCAAGAGGTTCTGTTTTCACTGTTCACAACTTCTAATTTACCTGAATCGATTCACACGAGTCTTGAATCGATTCAAGAGGATCTGTTTTCACTGTTTGAATTTCAAACACGCATGAATGGATTCATGGAATGCTCGAATCGGTTCATGACCTGTTCTTCATCAATTTTTCATAAGTTTGATGCTTGTTTGAGGTGTGTTAACGCATGGCTTTGTTTTCTTGCCCATCGCACTTGTTTTTCTTAGGTTATACCTCGTACTTATTCTTGTTACGAATTAATATAGTTTCCGCTAAACTCTTGCCTGGTAATTGTGCAAGCGATCACCCTATGTCAACATCTTTATAAAACATCTACCTTTTCATATCGTCATTTATAAGATAGGTCTTTAAAAATGGTCTGAGGTTTGTTAAAATTTTATTTGTGGTGTTCTTTATCCATTGTTGATCAATTTTGAAATCACAAAAAATTTACCCTCACTTGTTAATATCTAATTAATATTATCTTTAATATCATTTACTGGATTAAGGGCGCTACAACTGGTGGTATCAGAGCATTGATTGCTCATTGATTGATCTTGTGGATTGAATACTAGGAAAGGGAAATTTCTCTTATTGAATTGAGGTTGTTTGACGTTGAAATATGGTTGTTTATTGTTGAAGCATTGTTGTACCTTACTAGAGTACTAGTTGTTCAATGTTGAGATGTTATTATAATTAAACGTTGTTGGAACATGAATTGCTCATTATTTCATATTATGAATAATGGTGATGATTGTGTGATTGTTATTAAGCCCAACCAAACATTTCCTTTATAATATTTACCTTTGAATTGTGAATACATTATGATGATATATGTGTGGTGATAATTGTTTTTGGTTGGTAAATCTTGTGGAAAGAAACACAAGATATCTAAGTATTGTTGTGTTATGTGTCTAGATTGATGGATGGCAAATATACGCAATGTTGATGCAGCCACTATGCTTGAAGCTTTTAACCGGTTTACCGATATTCTTGAATGGCAACAACAACCTATTGGTCAACCAAATCATGGTCTTGATCGATTCCTCAAGCAAAAACCTTCTGAATTTCATGCGGGTTACAAACCGAAAGACGCTTATGTTTGATTCATGATCTGAAGTGAATATTTGCTAGTATAGAGTGTTCTGAAGCTCAAAAGGTTAAGTACGCGTTGTTTATGATCCACGATGAAGCTGAATCCTGGTGGATGTTAACTCGTGGGTGTATGGTTGTGGCTCACACTCCCTTGACTTGGGAGAATTTCAAGGTTGAACTCTCGAGGAAGTATTTTTTGGATAGTTATAAAAGCAAGAAAGAACTTGAGTTCATTGAGCTCAAATAAGGAAGTTTGTCGGTGGAAGATTATGCCTCAAAATTTGAAGAATTGTGTGTGTTTTACCCTCTTTTTCAACAAGAAGGTACTGAAGCTTTGAAGTGTGTTAAGTTTGAGAACGGATTGCGCCAAGAGATCAAGAAGGCAATATGTCACCAAGAGATTAGGAGCTTTCCTACTCTTGTGAACAAGTGTAGAATTTTTGAAGAGAATGATATGGCTCCCAAGAGTTATTCAGGTCATGATTATAAGTTGAAAGGCCAATCTTCTAGCTTCAAGAAGAAAGGCAACTTTAAGAAGAATAGACACTTTATGCATGGTGCCTCTTTACTTAGAGGCGGACGCGGTGGTGGAAGACATGGTGCTAATGGTGGCCAAGGTAATGGCCAAGGACTTCGTTGTTTTCTATATGGCGGGAACCACTTGGCTTGTGAATGTGATCATGAAGAGATGGTGGTGTGCTATAGATACAACCAAGCGGGGCAAATCCGTCCCGATTGTCCTTTGAATGCTACGGATGTGATGGTTCGCAATGATGCAAACTGTGGAGGCTATGGTGCTTATAGAGGTCTAATGCATAAATCCTGATGGATTAATATTCTTTTGGTAAGTGTACCAATCGTTAAATTTGTAATATATTTGATCGTCCTACAGGGATTGAGGTAATTACTACAACCTAGGACTAGTACAAGCTGAACCAAAACACAAGGAGATAGAATTCATTATGTTTATGCTTTTCTGCACTTTCTATGTTTTTGTAATTTCAAAAACAATATGAAAAATGAGATGTATTTAATGGAAAATAGGTTAGGATTGCTTCAACTCACAATTTCATCAAGAAACATGCAATTGAGGTTCAATCAAGCTTTAGACTCAAGAGGACAATTCACAGATGGTTAATCCCTAATTCTTTAGGTGATTAACACTAATTCCTAAGCATTAAACCCTAATCTCTTAGGTGTTTAGTGATAGAGAAATCTAATGCAAAATTGGGGATTGAACCCTAACTATTCACCTAATTACTAAGCCTGAATTAGTTAGGAAGTTAGAAGTTACCTAAGCCTCAACCATGATTCCTCATTGGTGAGATTCTTCAATTAGGTCTTGATTTGTCAATCCAGCAGTGTAGATCCACTTCTCAGCTTGTTCTCCTCATGCTTTAAAAGATAATTTCCTCAATACAGATTCAAAATTCCATTAGAATCTTCAGCAATCCCAACCACAGGAGTTTAGCAACCCATGGAAGTGGTTTCAGAAAGTAGAACGTGGAGAGCCATTGAAGAGAGAGTTTAGAGAGGGAAAATGTTTAGAGAGAGATAGAAAGTCAGAAAATGAATTGTGTATTGCTTCCGTGTGAGTCTTCCAGAGTATTTACAACTATATATAGTTAAGGCAAAACTAACTAACTAATTCTAATTAATTACAACGGAAACTTCCTAACAATTAAACTAACAAAATTAATTAATTAATTATAAAGGAATGAATAATTATAACACAATAATTAAATTACTAGGATACAAATATAGTCAACAACTAATAGAGTAATTAATGATAACTATTACAGCAATTCATGTTGAAGGAAAATAATAACCTGGGCAAACAGAATTCACGCTTAAGCGTGATCGTGTGCGCGCTTGAGTGCGATACTTTAAATTCCTTGATGTAGGTGACTTCACGCTTGAGCGTGAAGCTTAATCTTGAATGCAGGGTGATCTCTCGCTTAAGCGTGACCCTTGTCCACTTGAGCGTGGTGACTTTGACCTTGACGCATGTTGTGGCTTTTACGTGAATTGCATGTTGACTTCACGCTTAAGCGTGAAGCTCTCTCGCTTGAGCGTGATGACTTCGCTTAAGTGTGACCCTTATTCACTTGAGCGAGGTACATTACACCTTACTGGATCTACGCGTATGTACGCTGGGAGGCCAGCGTATGTACGTTGGATGTCCTACACCTGATCATGAAAAATACAACATATAAATTCCTAACATATGTACGTTGGCTTTCTAGCGTATGTACACCAGGTTAATAAATCTCTCAATAAACATATTTCCCTATGTACTTATCTTTTTAACCATTTTCTTGCATAATTTAAATATATTTGAATTAAATAATAAAAACAAGAAAGAATGACAATTCATTAAATAATAATGCTAAACTCAACAATATTTAATGGATTAAATTAAATTAAAGATGAATTTATTAAGTCTTTTCAAGACTTATCACATCCCCAAACTTAAAGCTTGCTTATCCTCAAGCAAGGACTCAAATTAATTAAATCAATTGCACTTACTCAAGACAATCAACCTTTCCTTAACTTAATTTATACCATAATTATTGAATACCCTTCATGCTTTCTTTTTGCATCTCCTAAAAATATAATTATTCACACTTTCCTTGGGAACAAGCTGGTGATGTTTTCCTTACATGGATTAGTGTTTCACTCTTCTCTCAGTGTATAGGGTTAATTATATGCACTCATCACCTGTATAATTGCCAGATCAACATAGGCTTGCAACAATTCTAAACATCATGACATATGCTAGCACAATTGGATCAGCAAGGGCTTTTTAAGCTTGTAATGGGGTTAGGCTACAGGCTCCATTTTTGTTTAGTCAATGTTAGGTTAAAAGATGTGCCCACTGATGCCTTGCCTCAATCTTAACTTAAATTCCTTTACTAACCAGCTCTTTTGCTTTTCATTTTTTTTAGATGAAGGATAACTCAACTACTTGTGGTGCTTTGCACCTTCTTCTCTTTCAGTCCTTCGGACTCTTTCTTTCTTTCTTTCTTCTCTTTCATTTTTTTTCAATACCATTTTTCTTTTCTTTATAAGACTTGCTTTGCTGATTTTTCACTTTTCTTTTGCTTTTGCTATTCTTCCTTTCATTTCTCAAAATCCTCATCTTTAATTAAGGTCAGAGTGTGTCCTTTAATTGTTGTTAGGCATACTCTTCATCCCCAAACTTAGAACTTGCTAGTCCCTAGCAATAAGATAAGACTCAGCAGATCATCAATGGTACATCCAGGGATAATTCACTTGGTTTTTCTCATATAAATAGGATTGTAGAGTTAGGTACATAATCAGAATGAAAGGGTCTCAGGCTCAAACATAATTATTGGGTCAAAGGATAATTAATAGTAAGGATGGCTAAATTTGGCCCTGGCTAATTGTCAAAGAAAGCCTTCATCATTTCCAATTGGTAAACATATCATCATTTAGCAAGTACTGAAGCAAATTTTGTTTCACTAATCAATAATGCAGGCACACTCAGAAAAGAAATAATAAAGGCTCAATAGCTAATAAATTACAGGTAATCAGCTAATCATGTCCCCAAACTTAATGCGAGATTATAAATTCAGATTGCTAACTAGCATGATGAATATACAAATACTTAAGGATGAAAATAGTTATGGAAAGAGATCATGAATCAAGGAATGTGAATCAATTAATTTATCCAATGAGTGCCTGAGAATCAACAAACTTTAAATAATTAAGATGACTTCTAAATTAAACGTAGTTAACACCTTTTATAAGTTAATAAGAGTAATGGATAGACTACTTCCCTTTTTACCTATATGGCAAGGATTTGTTAAGTGATGGTTGCAGGAATTGAACAATACAAAGCAGAAAAAGAAATACATCGAACAATTAACAAGGAAATTTGATTTCATTACAACAGAAAAAGAAATACATTGTCCAAGATAGGATACTAAAATAAAGTTATTACAATCCCAAAAATGAAATAGCATAAATAAAAGCAGATTAAATTATCAGTCTTCTTTTTCTTCATCTTTTTCATCAGCAGCCTCAGCCATAGGCTCATTATTTTGTTGCTTAGGGTGGAGTGGAAATTCAGTTGCCAAAGGTGTGTCATCAGGGGGAATGTTGAACCCAATAGAAGCCAACCATAAGTCTCTGTTAGTTGGAACTCCTATTTCTTCAGTGTGGTCCACATTCAATGCAGTGGAAACCTCCTTTAGCATGAGATCATGGTTCAGGACCAGATCATAGGTCCCTAGCTGCATCTTCTTCATCGCCTAGAGTTCTTGCATTACCATAGAGAGATCAAAAGAAGTACCTGAACCTGTTGAAGGTGGTGGTGCAGAAGATGATGGGTTTGGTTGTCTGTGACGCTTTGGCTCTTGAGGCACAAAGTGGTAATGTGGTCTACTACCCAGTACATATCCATAATCCTCTCAGACTTCACCTTTGTCAGTTCTTTATAGTTCAACCTAACCTGATTCTTTTGGGCTAATATTAACTCACTCAAATCTCCAATGGCTTTCACCATCTCCTCTAATATTAACTCACTCAAATTAACATACAGGTCTTTCATTAAACAGTAAATCAACACCAACCTCTTAATGACAACCTCAGTAGCATGAGCCACAGGTTGCAGGGATGAAAGGACGTAGTGGCACCATAAGAGGGGAAGATGATTCAAACAACTCTTCTTGACACATTTTGGTGCACCACTCACTTTTGTTATATATGCAGCCCCTTGTTCATAACATTCCTCTAGTATTTCCTTCCTAAGCTTCTCATTTTTAGCCCTATGAAAGATATCCACTATCCAAGTGCATTGACATCCTTCACCATCTAAGATAGGGTTTTTCAAACTCTTATTCAATATGTTACCAGAGAGAGGAATAGTAACTCCTCTCAAGTAGAAAGAAAAAGGTACCTTATTCTCAATAAAATTAGCCCTTAGATTGGCATAAAATTCCCTAGTGAGTTCTTGATAACCATTGCCTAAATTCTCATTAAAATATTGTCATCCCCTTGTAAACATAGTAGCCTTTACATCAATATCAGAGCAATTATCTTCATCAAGGACCAGATCCTTTTCCCTTATTACTCCTCTATTTTTTGAATTTTGTCTCATATTCTTGGGCAGTCTTGAGATCTCTAAACCTATTCCAGTCAAAATCCTCATTTCTCCTGGACTTCTTTTCCTCCTTAAGGCTTTTACTCTTTTGGGTGATGGAGAAACAAGGGTGCTTGAAGTTGCTGTAACACCCCGAAGTTTTAAAATAGAAAGTTAAATTAAGAAAATAAATATTGAATAATTAAATATGGACTAATTAATATCCCAAAATGCTAGAAATAATTTAATTAAGATTTTTTGAGACTGTTAGTGAGTTATTATGACCGGATGAGTTGAAAACTAACCCGGATAAAATATGGGTGTCGGAGTAAGTATCTCCGATTGAGATGTCGTTGGTCAGGGCTGTAGATAATGTTATTGGGAATCTGAATATGTATTCGGAATAATTTTTAGAATAAGTATTGAGCCCGAACAGAGAGCCTGTTTATTTAAAAACGGAAGAGTTTAGTGAAAGATTAAGAATTAAAACAAAAATCCTCACTCTTTTCACTCTTATTTCCATGACTGTCCTTTCTTTTATGCAAGCACAATTGCTTCTTCTCCTTCCTACCCCTTCTACATTCACATTCTTCTTCTAAAAACCCTAATCAAAGGAGGGATACCTATTTCCCTCTCTCATTTTTGTTTTCTTGGAGCAAGAAGGAGAAGCTTGGAGTTTGAACTCCCTTCCTCCCCTCCCATTTCGTGGTCTTCATCCCCCACTCTTGGAACTTCTCTATTTCTTCATTTGAGGTAGGGTTCTAGTTATTTTTCAAGTATATAAACCTATTACTATGTGTCTTCAATGTAAAGAAAGCATTTAATGTATGTAGGTTATTAGGAGAAGCATTAAATATGGAAACCCTAAAATGGGTGTCATAAATACAAGCTTAAAATGGTATTAATGGGGTAGATGCATTTATTGTTGGAAGGAGATGAGAATGTATGATTATTTTTGAATGTTGATGGGTTTGGTGAAACCCTAACCTTATAAATTAGGGGAAATATGATGTGTGGGTAGATGGGCATTAATTAATGGTGAGACTGTCATTAATTTTAGAGTATAATCATAAATAATGATTGGTGATGGTGGTTGGAAACCATAAATGAAAACCCCCCTTAGAATGAGTTAAATGTAAAGTTGGTGAATGGGGTACCCTAATTAATTAAGTTGTTATTTTAATGAAAATGAATAGTGATTTAAGGGAAGGAATTCCCGAAGCATAATAAGGTAAATGGATAAAACCTATAAATAGCTTCTACATGGTGAGAATCATGTGTACGTATGTATATGTATATTAAAATAGAGTTTGAATGAATAATTAATATGGTCCTATAATTGATTGGTGTAGGGCTTGATAATACATGTGAAGCGAGAACATCGAACCCAGAAATCTACTTCTCCTGAGGTATGAGAGGGGTGTATTTTCTAAATGTATAAGAACTTACGTGATGATGATGTATGTATTGATGTAATGTGGCATGTAGTATCATATGTATGTGATATGAAATTGAGTAAGATTCTTATAATGATTGATTGTGGACATAACCTTATTGAGGTTATGATTGGTGTAATGTGTGATAACATGTTATGGATTCCTTATGTGGCTTGATGAATGCTTGAAATTTGTGACCATAAGGATTCTTGAGTATTATGATTGGGATATGTATATATATATGTTGACTATGGGGAATTAAGATTGTAATTAAGTATGAGTATACCCTAGATGAGAGGGTGAGATAACCTATATGAAGTTGATGGCATGCATGAGCATTTTTACATGCATAGCATGGCATGTTTATCATGATGATGTTGATAAGTGGTTGCGATCACTTGATGTTGGAATATAAAAGGGCTTGCGAGTTCCTGTGATTATTGGACCGGTGGTTGTGATCACCTGGTATTTGAAATGAAAGGCCCTGCGGGACCGTTGAGATTGAATGCCCATGGTTATGATCGTGAGGCGGGAGTACCCCTTGCGAGGCGGGAAAGCATTATGAATTGTTGAACATGGTTGCGATCACAGGAAAGCACCTTGCGAGGCTGCTAGAGGGAGTACCCCTTGCGAGGTGGGAAACCAATGAAAATGGATAAATGATTAAGGTGGTTCTGATCACTCGTTGGAATGAAAATCGGATCTATGCATACGCATCTTAAACACTAGCATGTGCATTAGCCATAAAAGCATGGCATAGAGTGGTATCCTATTGAGGAGAATGTGTGAGGAGTAGGTGGATTACTAATTGTAATTATGTTAATGATTGGTGTGATCTTGTGAATTTTGATGGATACATGTATTTATTGAATTAGATAAATGATTTGGTTCTGTGCTATTTGAACTTCTCTTGGGAGGAAGATGTTTAATATTGCATTCATGTATATATTATCATGATTGTTAGATTTTCATCATTGAGAAAATATACTCACTCTCCATGTGGTATATCTTTTTAGCTCTTGTGTTGTAGGGCTGCCTATGGAGCTTTTGTATGGAAAGGTGGTGTGAAGGAAGCCTATTTTGGGTAAAGACTGCCTTAGCCGGCTAATGTTTGAATTTATAGCTTAGATGTAGACCTTGTTATGTAAATGGATGTATTCGTTATTTTGTATAGCTATGAATTGGTATAGGTACTTGTATGGATGATGTGTAAACATTGATGATTTTGGGGTCGTGTAGGAAAATGAGACCTTGCGTGTATGGCTCATTTTCATTAATGACCTTTGGTAAGGTATAATGCAAATTGGGAAGTTTGAATCTCAGTCAATTTGATGAATGAATGTTGAGAATTATGAATTATAGTTCTTTATAATGTGTGTTAAGATTTTGTACAGTTGTTTTATGCATGAGCTAGGAACTAGCATGGTCAAATGATGATTTATGAGGTTTTGATGCGATGAGAGGAATGCTACAGCTTAAGTATGTTGATTATGGTTTGTGGGAAATGGAATGGATCCATTTTGCCAAAAGTAGACCCCTTGGTTACCTCAAAATGCCCTAAAATGAGATAAACATGTCTATGCACATAAATTACTCATTTTTAGGAATTTTTGAGTGCGGCCAGTTGCCACACGTCAAAAATAATGTGTTTTAGACTGTGTAAAAATTTGGTGACATTCCGATATCGTTTGCATGGGTTCTAGTATTTGAGAAGTTCATCTTTGGTGTAAAATCTACATAATTTCTGCAGAATGATAGGGCGTAATCGATTAGCCTCTAAGGTATAATCGATTACCAGGCCTCTGTCCTTCATCTCATCGATTATGGATCAGGCTGTAATCGATTATGGACCATCTAGAACCAACATAATCGATTGTGTTCTGAATGGTAATCGATTAGAGGAAATACCTGATGCAGTACATGAATTCCAGCAGCTTACTAATCGATTATGGGTAACATTGTAATCGATTATGGACCCAATAGAAACCTTGTAATCAATTAGTTTGAGTGCTGTAATCGATTAGGTGAAGCCTCTGATTCAATGTACCATTTCCAGGAAGTCTATAATCGATTACTCTTTGCTTGGTAATCGATTAGGACATTATAATCGATTATCCCCAGTCCTTTAAAGCCTTGATTATGCAAGGGATAGTCGATTATACTATTCGGAGAACGAAATGGTATTGTTTGAACATATATTGCGCACTCTGATACCTCCTCATATCTTCATATATGAGATAGGTTGCATAGATCTAGGGTATCGATCAAAGCTCTCCATCATATTTCTTCGTGGAATTAATTCTTGCAAAACGTGAAAAAAATTTACCCCTATTTTTAGGGCGTCACAACCTGGTATCAGAGCATTAATTGCTCTTACTACTGTGAACAATTATTATTCTTAGAGTATGACATGCATTTAATGAATGATTGCCATTGTTGTTTGACCTTGTATGGATTGTCTTTGGATAAAATGAGATTGCTATAAGTCCAGCCAAGCTTTCTTCACACTATTCTCCCTCAATGATGAATTCTATGTTTTTGTGAATGCATATGACACTATGATATGATGATATGCTTTTATGAGCTTTAATATGAGTTGGTTGATATTGGACTCCATGATGGAGGGCCATAACTTAATTTTTATGATGAAGTACTATAGTATGAAACTATAGAGGGGTTTATGAACGAGTTTACTGATGATAGTTAAATCTCATGTTATGATTATAGATATTGAGATGGCCTGTCGTCATCAAGATAACGATGACGCTATAGCTAGAGCTTTGAATCATTTTGTGGATCTCCTTGAGTCGCAAAACCGCGATAGACAAGAAGCGGAAAAACAACCTGCTCTTGCTTTTCAAGGTAGTCAAGGCCTTGACATGTTCTTGAAGCGGAAACCCTCTGAGTTTCATGGTGGATTTAGGCCCAAACAAGCTCATGTTTGGATCCAAGATGTTGAACGGATCTTCGATAGTTTCGAATGCAATGAGCTCCAGAAAGTGGAGTATGCTGTTTTTATGATGAGAGATAAAGCTGAGACTTGGTGGAGACTCACCAAGAGTAGAATGATTGCTACTTCTATTCCCTTGACTTGGGAAAACTTTAAACTTGAACTCATGAGAAAGTATGTGCCCGAAAGCTACAAGAGTAAGAAGGAACTTGAGTTCATGGAACTCAAACAAGGCACAATGACGGTGGAAGAGTATGCTTCCAAATTCGAAGAACTCTGTGAATTCTACCCTCCTTATCAACAAGAAGGAACCGAAGCCTCTAAATATGTAAAGTTTGAGAACGGTCTACGCCCTGATATTCAAAGGGCCATTTGTCATCAAGAGATCTGAAGCTTCACGGTACTTGTGAATAAGTACCGCATTTATGAGGAACATGCTCCGCCTCATCAATCTAAATGTGATTCTAAGTTGAAAGGTCAATATTCCAGTTTCAAGAGACAAGGAAATTTCAGAAGGGGACGTTTTCAGAGAGGTGCTCATTCTAATGTCCAAGCTAGAGGCGGTGGACATGGTAACACCTTTGGCTGGGGCAATGTAAATGCCAATGGGCCGAGATGCTATAGGTGTGGTGGTCCACAGTATGTTTGCGAATGTGTGCACCGTGAGGATGTGGTATGCTTTAATTGTGATCAGGCGGGACATATCCGCCCTGCATGCCATATGCTTGCAAGACCGACTCCGATGCAAACTAACACTCTCAACTGTGCTAATGTACCCGCTTACGTGAACCGCGGAGGCCATAATGGTTGTCGGGGCCATGGTAATGGAAACAATGGTGGCCGAAATGGTGGCCGTGGCGGCTATAATGGTGGGAGGCATGGCAACAATTAAGGTAATGACAATGGTGCTCGTGATGCAAACAGGAATGGTGGAAATCTTCAACCCAATGCCGGAAGAGTGTTTGCTGTGACCGGTGAGGAAGCAGCACAAGTAGATAATTTAGCTAAAAGTAAGTATGAAATACTTGGACATTTTGTTCATGTTATTTATGATTCAGGTGCAACTCACTCTTTTATATCTGAGGATTGTGTTCGGCGATTGAGATTGCCGGTATGTTTAATGAAAAATGCCCTAGTGGTTACTACCCCAACCGGTACTTGTCTCAGATCAGTTAACCTGTGTGATAATGTCGATATGCTCCTAGAAGGGAAGAGATTTGTTGTGTCTTTCATTTTCTTACCTATGAAGGGATTAGAGATCATACTTGGTATGGATTGGCTCTCCACCAATAAGGTTTTGGTTGACTGTCAGCAACAGACCGTTATTTTTGTAACATCCTGATTTTTAATTTAATTACCGATAGAGACTAAGCCATTAATTAAGGGTTAACTGTAGAATTGGGATTAATGAATAATTAAACTAATTGCTGATTGGTTAGAAAATCATTGAATAAATAATGATGATAATAATAATAATGCCAGGCGAAAGGACGCATGTGTCCCTAAGGGTATAAGACAACTTTAGCTCTCTCTTTCCTTCATTAATTCACGCTGGACAGCTCTTCTTGTGGGTGCATCTGGTCTCTCCTTTCCCTGTTTTCTCTTCTTCACTCTCATTCACGTTGAACAGTGAGAGAGTCGAGAGCTTTCTGGGAGGAACATCAACGCGGCTCTGTTCCACTCCCTGTCCTCTTCTTCCTCTCCGTCGCCTTCTTCCCCCTCCTTCTTCTTCCACTTGGAGCTGTTAGTGTCCCAGTTGGAAGGCTGTGCTGGGAAGTGCCTTGGAGCCATGGGGGAGACAAACCCGTTGGAGGAAGAGCAACTCTGGCCCAGGATCAACGCTGAGTTTGAAGGCTGGTGGAGGAGGAGTAACAGAAGGGCGATCGGTCAGCATTGCAACTCGAGGAGTCTCTGAACCCCGACAGCAGGTAGGGGGCGCTTTGCATGTCAAGTGTATGGTCTATGACCGGGTTCCAGGTGCTTGCTTTAATGTGATAGGTTGTGTTAAATGTGTAGATCGATGTGTTGTGATTGAGCAATTGTGCATGCAACTCCCAGATTGGTGGTATCTGTGAATGGTTGAGGGTTGTGTAACTCCGTCCTTGAGTGCTTGTTAATATTTCTGTGATGCATATTGTTGAAACATGAGACTGCTGAGTGAATACATGTGTGCGTTACCATTATTCCCGAATACATGAGATGTGAATTGATACGTGATTTCCATTTTGAATGTTGTGTTGAAATGCATGCTGTCTCCGTTAAAAATGTTGAGTGGATGTGCTGTAATGTGGTTACCTTAGTTTGCTTGTTGTGAGTTACTATGATAGATGCATGTGATGCTGTAATAGAAATGTGGGATTCCGAATGAATCTGAATGCTGTGTGGGGGATCGGTTGTGACCCATTGATGGCTATGTAAGACGCGCCTGGTAAGCTTGGATGCTTGTTATGGAATTCCATGAGATTGCATATATGAGATGACTCCCAGATTGCTGACCAGTTCCATGAGGACCCGTGGTAGCCGACGGAGCTGGAGCTGAGTCTCGAGACGTCACGGGGTGACCGGTGCCACACGGAAAGGGCTAGTGGACAGGGGTCGGGAAGCCATCTGGAGTCGTATAAGATGATTTTCAGTCAGATTCCTGGCTAGTTCCATGAGGACCCGTGGTAGCCAATGGAGCTAGAGCTGGGTCTCGAGACGTCACGGGGTGACTGGTGCCACACGGAAAGGGCTAGTGGATGAGGGGCCAGGAAGGAATCTGTAACTGAAATCACTGTTTAAGTCGGATCCGCATGTATATGTGTATGAGCATTGTTATTGAGGCTAACCTGATTGCATGGATTTGAATGATTGAGTAAATTACGACTGAATGCATATCTATGTATTGATGCTGTGCCGAGTGTGACATGTTGTTATGATAGAGAATGTGTGTTACTGTGTAATCTCCGAATGGATGCTGTTGTGTGACTCTTATATTATTTGGCAGTGTATATATATTTACGGATTGAGCCATGTAAATTATATAGTTGAGGATTGAGGTATAATCCGAGTCAGTAACTGTCATTTTATATGTAAAAGCTCACCCCTACACCATTTTCCAGTGTATACAGGTCAGACTCGGAATGGTGTGAAGGCCTCAAGTCCGAGTGACGTGCACTCCGACTGTTGAGTGCTTGTATTTCATTTATTACGTTAGTCAGTTGTAGCCTTGGCCGGCTCATAATAACAGTGTTGTATAACGAATATAAATTTATATATACAAGTAATCTGAGCTATTATGACTCGAGTGCATGTTTATATACATATATGGTTTATATTGATAACCTGTGCTTGTAACGGATAACAGGTGCTGATGAATGAATGATGGAAGATAATGAGTATTCCGAGTGCATGATTATGTATGTACATATATGTTGTATACTGGTGACTTGGGTTTGAGTAGACTGAGAGGGGATGGTGGATAGAATATTACTAAGTTAATGATTTCCCTAGTAAACTTAGTTGTGAGAGCCATCTCCGAGTGAGACTATAAATGGCTGTGCCTTCTTTTCTGAGTGGTGATGCTTAATTGGATTCTGAGTAAGATATCTTAGATGAACTTATGTTTTGTAGGATCTGATGGGTGAATTTCCCGAGTAATATTAAGAACGATCGTTACCGAGTGAAAATATAAGGAAACCCCGAGTGATCCTCTTCCGAAGGAAGAGTTGTAGTAATGGTTAGATTGGAACGAATTCTAAGTGTACGATATACATAATTCGAGTGAATGAGGTTCTACATCCCGAGTGGTTAAGATTAGATTAAGTCCGAGAAGGGTTAACTTAATGATTTTCCCCGAGCGAATAAGTTGTCATATGCCGAGTGGATCTAGCTGGAATGTTCCGAGTGAAGAATGAATATTGTGACCCCTTTTGAGTGAAGGAAGATCTGCGTTCTCTGAGTGAGAGATGTGAAAATATACCAAGTGACGGGGGTATGGTACATACCCGATTGTATTGAAGTTAAATACCCCGAGTGATGTTTGATTAGGTAATATTCTGAGTGAGAAAGAGTTCTGGATTCCGAGTGGTAGAATTGGGGGGGGTCATTTCCCGAGTGGTTTATACTTGTGACCTATATGAATGAAATGAGGAGCTGTGTAGATTCCCGAGTGAAGTACGAGCGTGATGATTTACCGGGTGAACCTACGTCCCAAATCTGAGTGAGAAATTACCTTGTACCTGTGTTCGCCCCAGCGAATTAGGCTTAGCTCCAGCGAGTGTGTGTGTATGAAAGGCTTCTGGGTTATTCGCTTAAGCGAATGGTACTTCGCCCAAGCGAGTGAACACTGGTTGTTCGAGCTGTGACTTCTACTGGGCCTTCTTGTGAAGGTTTTCCTTTCTTCTGGTCGGCTTTTGCCTTCTCTACCCTTACGCCATTTTAATTCTATTCCAATTACTAATCTGGGCAGATTATGAATGATTTGTAAACTCTAAATTTTGGGAAAAATTTCCCTTGGTCTCGGTTTAACTCTAATTAAATTAAGGATGTTACAATTTGGTATCAGAGCAGACCAAAAGGTCCATGGCCAAGGTTTTCCTACTGTTAGCTGGCGGTTGTGTGCAATATGACCAATTGTCATCATTAGCTGTATTATTCTGTTGAATTTGATACATGATTAATCATGATTTGTATGATTCCAAGCTTCTATGTTTTGTTGTGGACAGTAGTGAGGGGTACTACTGTGGGGATGTTGATTTGGGGGTAGAGGATTGTTACTACCCTGGTTCAGTTATTTATCGAATAAGAATTGTTCTAAGTGTGGGGTTGAATGAGAGAGGAAATAGAAGGAAATGTGTTGAACCCTTCAGGTATATTGAAACTGATTAATTGATTTGATCTCTTGGTGGGCCATGAATAGTGGCTCGTAGTCGAGACACATTGATTGAATGGATTAGAACTTATATGTTGAGCTAGCTGAGTGAATAATATTGAAGGAATCCTCTAGTGGGTTGAATTTAAATTCTGTCATTGGTTGTGCCATTTTTAAAGGATGTTTTATACCCTCGGCGCGTGAATCCTATATAGTATACGATATAAATGATTGGTTGCAGATTTCTAAATTGGGGAATTTGAGTATGTGATGAATGAATGACATATGATGTATACGATATATGGTATAAGTGATGTGTTACAATTTCCTAAGTTAAAAATCTGGGTGTGATAAGGGAGTAAAGGTGAGATCGGGTATATGTTAAATTGGGATTGTGTCTCGGTGGTGATTGAAGAAACCGAGTGAATGATGGACTAGATGCTGGACCACTATGCGTGGTGACCCAGTTAGGTGGTCATGATCATAAATGAATGAATGTGAAATAGAATCCCTGTTTGATTTGGATACTGTCTCGGTTTTGCTGTGTGAAAACCGAGTGAATGGTATTAGGCTTTATAATATTTGGATATTTTGGGTGTGACCCGCGATGGGTAAATGGTGACCCCTTAGGAATTCTCAGTCGGATAATTTATTAATCTTGTGAGTTGTTGAGCCTGAGTAAAACAATTGCGTAGTAACTCATTGAGGCTTGAATTACCATTGTGTGATGATTCTTATTGTGTGATGATTTGGGTTAGACTCGGTGTTATGGTTGACAACCGAGTGAATTATCGATTGAATTGTGACCTATAATGTGTAGGAAACCGATTGGATTTAATGTGACCTTATATAATCAGACCTTGTGGAATTAGACACTATGGTGATCTGGGCTCGGTGATAATTGGATATTGTGGGTGTACTAGGTAACCACTTGAAATTCCGAGTCGGATAATCTGACTGACCTTATGGATTATTGAGCCGAGCATGTAATGGTATGTTGAATTGTTGAAACTTGAATTGTCTTAAGGTGAAGTGTAGATAGTAAATGGGATACCCGATTGATAGTGATGGTAGGGTTGAAATTCGAGTACTTTTGGCACTGAGAGTAATGATTATGATGATTGAACCCCACTGGATTGTGTTTATGCTCGATGAATCATTAGGCTTAAAAGTGATCGGTGGCCTGTGATGAGTGATGAAACGAGGGATTATAAGGCTGTTGGGTCATGGTTTGTGATGATTGAGATTTTAAAGGAAAAACGTATCTATTCGGTATGGGCTAAAAAGCTGATTGTTGATATGCCATTTTATGATGAGGTATACGTCCTGTATAGGTTGGGAGCCTATTGTCATTGTACAGTTTTACAGAAGTGATAAATGATTTTCATGATTGCTGTTGTGTGATGTACCCTATGTGGTGCATAATGATGATGTTGATGTACATGTATTGCTTACAATGAGTGTGCGTGAATTGCCATTAATTTCCGTGTGAATTAGTATTAGTTGAGTGAGTCTGGTCAGTGTGAGGCATGCTGTTCTGAGATGACTCTTCATACCATGGGTATTGTGGCAGCGTACACGTTGCAGTGACTATGTAATTGTTGTAACCCTATAGGAATGAGACGTCATCCTATAAGTTGGATGCAGCAATTCATGAGTCGGGTAGGTGAGGTTGTAGCTGCTTATGGTGATGGTGAGTCTATCAGGCTATTTTGAGTGAACATGAGAGTTGTATTAAGTGAATAATAGGTGGTTATGTATCAAAATGAGGATAGAGGGTTGTTTAACCTTGATGTGATTACCTCCGGGAGGATCAGAGATTATTGGGTATGAATTGACTACTAAAATGATGATTAGTTATTGAAATTGATGGGTGATCAAGCCTATCACTGGAATTGGAGTCTTATAAGGTTAACTGAGTGATATTGTAAGTTTAACGAGGGGACCAGGATCTTGAGCCAAGATAATCATAAGGTGAGGATTTGCTCGGGAAAGATTAGTATATTCCGAGTGTGTGAAAGTGGAGATAGTTCCGAGTGAAATCTTTCTAGGAGAAAGAATTACTGAGTGAAAATTATGATGTTCCGAGTGAAACATCGTTTTGGTCATCAATAAGGAGCTGTGTCCGAATGAAACTTTTATGTTAGGCAAAATCAAAGTGAAATACCCGAGTCGTGTGAATTTCGGGTAAAGTGTCTCGGAGTGTACCACTTCCGAGTGGATGGTACCGTGTAGAGCGGTTCTGAGTGGAAAGGTATCGAGTGTAGAATTCCTAATACCCGTGTGATGTTCCACCAAGTGATCTTTATCCAGGAGAAAAGTACTTCTGGTGGGAAAATGGAAGTTCGAGTGTGCGAGTTTTCGAGTGAATTACCCAAGGGGGGAGTAGATACCGAGCGGTAAACTTATTCATAGCTGTGTTTGGGTGATGTTGAGCTGCGGAGTTTGAACTCAGATTTATATTTGGAGTAGGCCTGAATTCCGAGTGAAAAATTGGTAAATAGAATGTTTCCGCGTGAAGGGTCTCCAAGGGGAGTAGATATCCGAGAGAAGGATTTATGTGAAATCGTACTCAGGTCAGCGATTGGGACTGCTGGGCTTGAACTCAGGTTTGGTTCTGAGGTAGGCATGAATTACGAGTGAATTTTGCAAGTGGAAAGATTTCCGGATGAGGACTGCCTTTAAAACCCCGATTGATATTTTTGAGTGAGAGGTCCGAGTGACATTCTCGGGTTATAGGCATGAAAATAGCCGAAGGAATGATTAGAAATCTGAGATGTTAGAACCGAGTGTGGTGCCTGTACGAGGTAAATCGAGGCGAATTGTGCTAATTGAAGCACATGGGAACTCATTTGAGTGTTCATTTTGGTTAAGAAAGAAATTTTGTGGTCGAATTTTGAAAATCCGAGAGCTTAATCCGAAATGAATTGGTTGGTAGTGGGTATTATAGGGAATCGGTAATGTTGTTTACCGACTAGATTCTTCCCAACTGGTTGAATAACATCTAGAATATGTCCTATGTGACCTAATGTCGAGCCTGTGCTTTGTGTGAGCTCATGGTCGTGCCGAGTGACTCATTGACTCAGGGAACCCGATGGTGTAAATACGCTGATCGGTGTTGAGAGGGTAAGGCCGAGCGGCCAAAGAACTGGAAAGTGCCAATGGCCAGGGTGAACTGGCAGAGTTGAATGGGGGTAACTACGTGGGAAATGGAATCCCGAATGTAATGAAGACTATGAAGAATTGTTTTATTTATGCTGATTAGAAATTGCGAAGCAGTCAGAAACGTTGAGAAACGAAGAGTTGCAGTCGGAGCATGACTATGGTATTCCGATCTGTTTGTTGAGGTAAGTCTGAGTGAAAAAAGGAATGTTATTCTGAGTCAATGGTGACACTTCCGAGTGGAAATGTGTTAAGAATGATGTCTCGGTTTTCTGGGTGGAGCGGTCGGTAAATTGCTTTGGAAGCCAATTATACCGACTGGAATTTAAGCAATGGATGAATACTTGAGGTACATAGATGTGTAATTGCTTATTGTGGTATGACAGTGATTTTCTGAGTGGTTCATTGAGGCTAAGCATGTGTTTGAATTTCGAGGACGAAATTCTTTTGAGAGGGGAAGAACTGTAACATCCTGATTTTTAATTTAATTACCGATAGAGACTAAGCCATTAATTCAGGGTTAACTGCAGAATTAGGATTAATGAATAATTAAACTAATTGCTGATTGGTTAGAAAATCATTGAATAAATAATGATAATAATAATAATAATGCCAGGCGAAAGGACGCATGTGTCGCTAAGGGTATAAGACAACTTCAGCTCTCTCTTTTCTTCATTAATTCACGCTGGACAGCTCTTCTTGTGGGTGCGTCTGGTCTCTCCTTTCCCTGTTTTCTCTTCTTCACTCTCATTCGCGTTGAACAGTGAGAGAGTCGAGAGCTTTCTGGGAGGAACATCAACGCGGCTCTGTTCCACTCCCTGTCCTCTTCTTCCTCTCCATCGCCTTCTTCCCCCTCCTTCTTTTTCCACTTGAAGCTTTTATGTCCCAGTTGGAAGGCTGTGCTGGGAAGTGCCTTGGAGCCGTGGGGGAGAAGAACCCGTTGGAGGAAAGAGCAACTCTGGCCCAGGATCAACGCTGAGTTCGAAGGCTGGTGGAGGAGGAGTAACAGAAGGGCGATCCGTCAGCATTGCAACTCGAGGAGTCTCTAAACCCCGACAGCATGTAGGGGGCGCTTTGCATGTCAAGTGTATGGTCTATGACCAGGTTCTGGGTGCTTGCTTTAATGTGATAGGTTGTGTTAAATATGTAGATCGATGTATTGTGATTGAGCAATTGTGCATGCAACTCCCGGATTGGTGGTATCTGTGAATGGTTGAGGGTTGTGTAACTCCGTCCTTGAGTGCTTGTTAATATTTCTGTGATGCATGTTGTTGAAACATGAGACTGCTGAGTGAATACATGTGTGCGTTACCATTATTCCCGAATGCATGAGATGTGAATTGATACGTGATTTCCATTTTGAATGTTGGGTCGAAATGCATGCTGTGTCCGTTAAAACATGTTGAGTGGATGTGCTGTAATGTGGTTACCTTGGTTTGCTTGTTGTGAGTTACTATGATAGATGCATGTGATGCTGTAATGGAAATGTGGGATTCCGAATGAATCTGAATGCTGTGTGGGGGATCGGTTGTGACCCATTGATGGTTGTGTGAGACGCGCCTGGTAAGCTTGGATGCTTGTTGTGGAATTGCATGAGATTGCATATATGAGATGACTCCCAGATTCTTGACCAGTTCCATGAGGACCCGTGGTAGCCGACGGAGCTAGAGCTGAGTCTCGAGACGTCACGGGGTGACCGGTGCCACACGGAAAGGGCTAGTGGACGGGGGTCGGGAAGGCATCTAGAGTCGTATAAGATGATTTTCAGTCAGATTCTTGGCTAGTTCCATGAGGACCCGTGGTAGCCGATGGAGCTAGAGCTGGGTCTCGAGACGTCACGGGGTGACCGGTGCCACACGGAAAGGGCTAGTGGACGAGGGGCCGGGAAGGAATCTGCAACTGAAATCACTATTTAAGTCGGATCCGCATGCATGTGTGTATGAGCATTGTTATTGAGGCTAACTTGATTACATGGATTTGAATGATTGAGTAAATTACGACTGAATGCATATCTATGTATTGATGTTGTGCCGAGTGTGACGTGTTGTTATGATAGAGAATGTGTGTTACTGTGTAATCTCCGAATGGATGCTGTTGTGTGACTCTTATATTATTTGGCAGTGTATATATATTTACGGATTGAGCCATGTAAATTATATAATTGAGGATTGAGGTATAATCTGAGTTAGTAACTGTCATTTTATATGTAAAAGCTCAACCCTACACCATTTTCCAGTGTATGCAGGTCGGACTCGGAATGGTGTGAAGGCCTCAAGTCCGAGTGAGAATCTGGTCTCAGTTCACTCGAAAATGTATTTTAGTCTACAGCTTCAACAATCAGAACACATGCACGAATAATACGGGAGTGGTCCTTACTATCACTCACTCGGAATCACCTCCGCACCCTCTTTGTTACTCGGGGTATTTTACTTAGTTTTCACTCGGGTATCACTAATTATTCTACGCTCGGGAAAGATCCTAATAGTTTTTACTCGGAAAGCATCTCTAGACTCTCAACTCCGAATCCTAACAGCTTGTCGTTGGAGCAGTCTTCTACATCAATCACTACTCGGAGCTAGCTGATTCCACTCACTCAGAACATCTGAACCTCTCTCACTCAGTGACAGAATCGAAAGACTCGCCCCCTAGACCATGAATTGGCTTCCCTCATATTGAGTTATGTTATTTCCTACACATTCGGGAATATGAACGCACCTATATATAAGGATCACCCCGACATTTCACAGCATGAGATGGACATGCAACATGGCATAAGCATAGGCATATATATACATATAGAAGTGTATATCACAATTTTACAATCACGAAGTCATGCTTCCATTCCAAGTGATTCAACTCTGTTTAAAAGGCTAACAACAAAACACGAGCCGGCCAAGGCTTAACTCAAAACACTATAAACAGCATATGCACAGTCATGATATTCCATAGTGCATCAGCACTTCACCCGGCATTTCAGCTTCTCCTTCAATCCTCGTTACGAGAGATGTTCACTGAAGTTGCCACAGCAGGGGTGAGTATCTTAAATTTTAAATGATAGATACTGACTCAGGTTGCCTCATATTTATACAACAATATACATATATATATACACAATTATACATGGCAACAATTATAATCAGGGCAATACCAATCATCCAGAACACATACAAGATCCTCACCGATCGGAATCCATCAGACATCACTCGGCCCTTTACATGCATCAACTCGATAATATCGACATGCAATAATCAGTAGTATTATACTAAGACCCGTGAATTAGAATGCACCTTTTGAACATTTATCAGTCAGAATCCACAATCCTCACTCGGCTATATATATATAACTCTCCAATACATAACATACATTCTTAGAACAGATTTCAATCAGCATTAACAACATATACACACGGAATAGTGTATTCGGTCATGAGCATATATATATATATCATCTCACTAACACCGTCACAAGCATAATTAATTCTACACAACATCAGTAGCAATATAAACACAGATTATTCACTCGGTTATATGCATTCATCCTTTCAATAACGTTGTCACTTGCATGATCAATTCCAGACAATATCAACAGTTAAAACAGAGTACTTCACTCGGTTATAAACATTCATCATCTCATTAACACCTTCGCATGCATAACCAATTCCAAACAATATCAACAGTTAATAGGCACATAGCATTTCACTCGGTTCCGCATTCGTGTGTATCGGTTTAGACGTTGCAACGTAGGCTCTCAACCTTTTATACATAGCTCTCAGCTATCAAATCAGCTCCCAGCTGCTTGGCCGTTTTACAGGTACCCAACCGTTTGCCCACAGGTGACACCAACGCTCTCAGCGCCAACGGAGGTGTTCACAGGCAACCCGAGTCCCACTCGAGGGCTACCTTGAGTCCCACTCAAGGATTTCATAGCGTCCCACGCTTTATAACCGATGGTAGTGTCCCACACTACGTGCTTCCAGCACAACGCATCCCATGCACCACACGCGGATTCATCACACAACATAAAATTCATGCACACAACCTTCACTCAGTTATACATATTTCACATGCAGTCGGTAATACATATTCCAGGATTCCACGTATTAATTTAACACACACATGCTTCCATGCAATCATCATCATAGCTCTATTAGCAACATATGAGTCTAATGCAACCGATGGTAATCAATATCAAGCTTCTAACAGCATTCTTATCAACTCCAGCATAACATGCACTCGGTATACAGCAGTGTCAGAACTTACCCAACACATGCATCCATATGAAGATCAACAGGTTCAAACAAACATCTCAATCAGCACAACACAATATGCAATCGGTATACAGTAGTGTCAAGACTTAATCAACGCATGCGTACATATTAACATGAACGGATTCAACAAAATATTCTAGTCAACACAACATAACATGCAATCGAGTTCTGTGGTATCTGAACTCAAACAACGCATGCATCTTCAAGGATGATAATAACATGCAAGCATATCATACAACAGGATACAGAACCATCATTATCAACACTCGAGACCCGTTCATAACCCATGCATTTAACATGTAAGGTACTCCCCCTACCAACTACGAGACTCCAAGAGACTTTTCTGCTTGGGTGTTGGTTCTCTTCCTTGCTGTTTCACTCAACGCTTCCACTTGCTTAGCCTTTACTTGAACGCTATTGCCCTCCACGAGTGGTGTAGGGCTGTTTCTGCTTCTGCTTCGACGTTCGTCTTCTACTCGTGTGAGGGAGTTCTGACTCCTCTGCAGCACTGTCACTCGGCTTTCGAAACAGGGAATGGAACAGAGGGCATAGAAGGAGAAGAGAAGAAGAAAGAAGAAGAAGAAACTCGTAGGGGATTCTGAAGAACGAATGGCAAGGAGGCCATCGTCCACTTATAAATACAAGCATGAGGGAAAGAATGGTGGGGTGGGAAAACGTGAGGAGCAGTCTGCTCACGTCACCCAGTCCCATCAGCACCCACTAAGCCAATTATCCTTTTTAATCAGTACGCTTTTTAAGTTAATGGTAATTAATAAGCAAATTCCCCCCTTTTTGGAATTATTATTTTAATGGTTTTATTCACCCGGTACATTATTAAAAATTGGGATGTTACAACGTGCACTCCGACTGTTGAGTGCTTGTATTGCATTTATTATGTTAGTCAGTTGTAGCCTTGGCCGGCTCATAATAACAGTGTTGTATAACGAATATAAATTTATATATACAAGTAATCTGAGCTATTATGACTCGAGTGCATGTTTATATACATATATGGTTTATGTTGATAACCTGTGCTTGTAACGGATAACAGGTGCTGATGAATGAATGATGGAAGATAATGAGTATTCCGAGTGCATGATTATGTATGTACATATATGTTGTATACTGGTGACTTGGGTTTGAGTAGACTAAGAGGGGATGGTGGATAGAATATTGCTAAGTTAATGATTTCCCTAGTAAACTTAGTTGTGAGAGCCATCTCTAAGTGAGACTATAAATGGCTGTGCCTTCTTTTCCGAATGGTGATGCTTAATTGGATTCTGAGTAAGATATCCTAGATGAACTTATGTTGTGTAGGATCTGATGGGCGAATTTCCCGAGTAATATTAAGAACGATCATTACCGAGTGAAAATATAAGGAAACCCCGAGTGATCCTCTTCCGAAGGAAGAGTTGTAGTAATGGTTAGATTGGAACGAATTCTAAGTGTACGATATACATAACCCGAGTGAATGAGGTTCTACATCCCAAGTGGTTAAGATTAGATTAAGTCCGAGAGGGGCTTGACTTAATGATTTTCCCCGAGCGAATAAGTTGTCATATGCCGAGTGGATCTAGCTGGAATGTTCTAAGTGAAGAATGAATATTGTGACCCCTTCTGAGTGAAGGATGATCTGCGTTCTCTGAGTGAGAGATGTGAAAATATACCGAGTAACGGGGGTATGGTACATACCCGATTGTATTAAAGTTAAATACCCTGAGTGATGTTTGATTAGGAAATATTCCGAGTGAGAAAGAGTTCTGGATTCCGAGTGGTAGAATTGCGGGGTCATTTCCCGAGTGGTTTATACTTGTGACCTATATGAATGAAATGAGGAGCTGTGTAGATTCCCGAGTGAAGTATGAGCGTGATGATTTACCGGGTGAATCTACGTCCCAAATCCGAGTGAGAAATTACCTTGTACCTGTGTTCGCCCCAGCGAATTAGACTTAGCTCCAGCGAGTGTGTGTGCATGGAAGGCTTTTGGGTTGTTCGCTTAAGCGAATGGTACTTCGCCCGAGCGAGTGAACACTGGTTGTTCGAGCTGTGACTTCCGCTGGGCCTTCTTGTGAAGGTTTTCCTTTCTTCTGGTTGGCTTTTGCCTTCTCTGCCCTTACGCCGTTTTAATTCTATTCCAATTACTAATCTGGGCAGATTATGAATGATTTGTAAACTCTAAATTTTGGAAAAAATTTCCCCTGGTCTCGGTTTAACTCTAATTAAATTAAGGATGTTACAATTTGGTATCAGAGCAGACCAAAAGGTCCATGGCCAAGGTTTTCCTACTGTTAGTGGGCGGTTATGTGCAATATGACCAATTATCATCATTACCTGTATTATTCTGTTGAATTTGATACATGATTAATCATGATTTGTATGATTCCAAGCTTCTATGTTTTGTTGTGGACAGTAGTGAGGGGTACTACTGTGGGGATGTTGATTTGGGGGTAGAGGATTGTTACTACCCTGGTTTGGCTATTTATCGAATAAGAATTGTTCTAAGTGTGGGGTTGAATGAGAGAGGAAATAGAAGGAAAGGTGTTGAACCCTTCAGGTATATTGAAACTGATTAATTGATTTGATCTCTTGGTGGGCCATGAATAGTGGCTCGTAGTCGAGACACATTGATTGAATGGATTAGAACTTATATGTTGAGCTAGCTGAGTGAATAATATTGAAGGAATCCTCTAGTGGGTTGAATTTAAATTCTGTGATTGGTTGTGCCATTTTTAAAGGATGTTTTATACCCTCGCCGCATGAATCCTATATAGTATACGATGTAAATGATTGGTTGCAGATTTCTAAATTGAGGAATTTGAGTATGTGATGAATGGATGATATATGATGTATACGGTATATGGTATAAGTGATGTGTTATAGTTTCCTAAGTTGAAAATCTGGGTGTGATAAGGGAGTAAAGGTGAGATCGGGTATATGTTAAATTGGGATTGTGTCTCGGTGGTGATTGAAGAAACCGAGTGAATGATGGACTAGATGCTGGACCACTATGCGTGGTGACCCAGTTAGGTGGGCATGATCATAAATGAATGAATGTGAAATAGAATCGCTGTTTGATTTGGATACTCTCTCGGTTTTGCTGTGTGAAAACCGAGTGAATGGTATTAGGCTTTATAATATTTGGATATTTTGGGTGTGACCCGCGATGGGTAAATGGTGACCCCTTAGGAATTCTCAGTCGGATAATTTATTAATCTTGTGAGTTGTTGAGCCTGAGTAAAACAATTGCGTAGTAACTCATTGAGGCTTGAATTACCATTGTGTGATGATTCTTATTGTGTGATGATTTGGGTTAGACTCGGTGTTATGGTTGACAACCGAGTGAATTATCGATTGAATTGTGACCTATAATGTGTAGGAAACCGATTGGATTTAATGTGACCTTATATAATCAGACCTTGTGGAATTAGACACTATGGTGATCTGGGCTCGGTGATAATTGGATATTGTGGGTGTACTAGGTAACCACTTGAAATTCCGAGTCGGATAATCTGACTGACCTTATGGATTATTGAGCCGAGCATGTAATGGTATGTTGAATTGTTGAAACTTGAATTGTCTTAAGGTGAAGTGTAGATAGTAAATGGGATACCCGATTGATAGTGATGGTAGGGTTGAAATTCGAGTACTTTTGGCACTGAGAGTAATGATTATGATGATTGAACCCCACTGGATTGTGTTTATGCTTGATGAATCATTAGGCTTAAAAGTGATCGGTGGCCTGTGATGAGTGATGAAACGAGGGATTATAAGGCTGTTGGGTCATGGTTTGTGATGATTGAGATTTTAAAGGAAAAACGTATCTATTCGGTATGGGCTAAAAAGCTGATTGTTGATATGCCATTTTATGATGAGGTATACGTCCTGTATAGGTTGGGAGCCTATTGTCATTGTACAGTTTTACAGAAGTGATAAATGATTTTCATGATTGCTGTTGCGTGATGTACCCTATGTGGTGCATAATGATGATGTTGATGTACATGTATTGCTTACAATGAGTGTGCGTGAATTGCCATTAATTTCCGTGTGAATTAGTATTAGTTGAGTGAGTCTGGTCAGTGTGAGGCATGCTGTTCTGAGATGACTCTTCATACCATGGGTATTGTGGCAGCGTACACGTTGCAGTGACTATGTAATTGTTGTAACCCTATAGGAATGAGACGTCATCCTATAAGTTGGATGCAGCAATTCATGAGTCGGGCAGGTGAGGTTGTAGCTGCTTATGGTGATGGTGAGTCTATCAGGCTATTTTGAGTGAACATGAGAGTTGTATTAAGTGAATAATAGGTGGTTATGTATCAAAATGAGGATAGAGGGTTGTTTAACCTTGATGTGATTACCTCCGGGAGGATCAGAGATTATTGGGTATGAATTGACTACTAAAATGATGATTAGTTATTGAAATTGATGGGTGATCAAGCCTATCACTGGAATTGGAGTCTTATAAGGTTAACTGAGTGATATTGTAAGTTTAACGAGGGGACCAGGATCTTGAGCCAAGATAATCATAAGGTGAGGATTTGCTCGGGAAAGATTAGTATATTCCGAGTGTGTGAAAGTGGAGATAGTTCCGAGTGAAATCTTTCTAGGAGAAAGAATTACTGAGTGAAAATTATGATGTTCCGAGTGAAACATCGTTTTGGTCATCAATAAGGAGCTGTGTCTGAATGACACTTTTATGTTGGACAAAATCAAAGTGAAATATCCGAGTCATGTGAATTTCGGGTAAAGTGTCTCGGAGTGTACCACTTCCGAGTGGATGGTACCGTGTGGAGTGGTTCTGAGTGGAAAGGTATCGAGTGTAGAATTCCTAATACCCGTGTGATGTTCCACCAAGTGATCTTTATCCAGGAGAAAAGTACTTCTGGTCGGAAAATGGAAGTTCAAGTGTGCAAGTTTTCGAGTGAATTACCCAAGGGGGGAGTAGATACCGAGCGGTAAACTTATTCATAGCTTTGTTCGAGTGATGTTGAGCTGCTGAGTTTGAACTCAGATTTATATTTGGAGTAGGCCTGAATTCCGAGTGAAAAATTGGTAAATAGAAAGTTTCCGCGTGAAGTGTCTCCAAGGGGAGTAGATATCCGAGCGAAGGATTTATGTGAAATCGTACTCAGGTCAGCGATTGGGACTGCTGGGCTTGAACTCAGGTTTGGTTCCGAGGTAGGCATGAATTACGAGTAAATTTTGCAAGTGGAAAGATTTCCGGATGAGGACTGCCTTTAAAACCCCGATTGATATTTTTGAGTGAGAGGTCCGAGTGACATTCTCGGGTTATAGGCATGAAAATAGCCGAAGGAATGATTAGAAATCTGAGATGTTAGAATCGAGTGTGGTGCTTGTACGAGGTAAATCCAGGCGAATTGTGCTAATTGAAGCACATGGGAACTCATTTGAGTGATTTTGGTTAAGAAAGAAATTTTGTGGTTGAATTTTGAAAATCCGAGAGCTTAATCCGAAATGAATCGGTCGGTAGTGGGTATTATAGGGAATCGGTAATGTTGTTTACCGACTAGATTCTTCCCAACTGGTTGAATAACATCTAGAATGTGTCCCATGTGACCTAATGTCGAGCCTATGCTTTGTGTGAGCTCATGGTCGTGCCGAGTGACTCATTGACTCAGGGAACCCGATGGTGTAAATACGCCGATCGGTGTTGAGAGGGTAAGGCCGAGTGGCCAAAGAACTGGAAAGTGCCAATGGCCAGGGTGAACTGGCAGAGTTGAATGGGGGTAACTACGTGGGAAATGGAATCCCGAATGTAATGAAGACTATGAAGAGTTGTTTTATTTATGCTGATTAGAAATTACGAAGAAGTCGAAAATGTTGAGAAACGAAGAGTTGCAGTCAGAGCATGACTGTGGTATTCCGATCTGTTTGTTGAGGTAAGTCTGAGTGAAAGAAAGGAATGTTATTCCGAGTCAATGGTGACACTTCCGAGTGGAAATGTGTTAAGAATGATGTCTCGGTTTTCTGGGTGGAGCGGTCGGTAAATTGCTTTGGAAGCCAATTATACCGACTGGAATTTAAGCAATGGATGAATACTTGAGGTACATAGATGTGTAATTGCTTATTGTGGTATGACAGTGATTTTCCGAGTGGTTCATTGAGGCTAAGCATGTGTTTGAATTTCGAGGACGAAATTCTTTTGAGAGGGGGAGAACTGTAATATCCCAATTTTTAATTTAATTACCGATAGAGACTAAGCCATTAATTCAGGGTTAACTACAGAATTAGGATTAATGAATAATTAAACTAATTGCTGATTGGTTAGAAAATCATTGAATAAATAATGATAATAATAATAATAATGCCAGGCGAAAGGACGCATGTGTCCCTAAGGGTATATGACAACTTCAGCTCTCTCTTTCCTTCATTAATTCACGCTGGACAGCTCTTCTTGTGGGTGCGTCTGGTCTCTCCTTTCCCTGTTTTCTCTTCTTCACTCTCATTCGCGTTGAACAGTCAGAGAGTCGAGAGCTTTCTGGGAGGAACATCAATGCGGCTCTGTTCCACTCCCTGTCCTCTTCTTCCTCTCCATCGCCTTCTTCCCCCTCCTTCTTCTTCCACTTAGAGCTGTTAGTGTCCCAGTTGGAAGGCTGTGCTGGGAAGTGCCTTGGAGCCGTGGGGGAGACGAACCTGTTGGAGGAAAGAGCAACTCTGGCCCAGGATCAACGCTGAGTTCGAAGGCTAGTGGAGGAGGAGTAACAGAAGGGCGATCCGTCAGCATTGCAACTCGAGGAGTCTCTGAACCCCGACAGCATGTAGGGGGCGCTTTGCATGTCAAGTGTATGGTCTATGACCAGGTTCTGGGTGCTTGCTTTAATGTGATAGGTTGTGTTAAATGTGTAGATCGATGTGTTGTGATTAAGCGATTGTGCATGCAACTCCCGGATTGGTGGTATTTGTGAATGGTTGAGGGTTGTGTAACTCCGTCCTTGAGTGCTTGTTAATATTTCTGTGATGCATGTTGTTGAAACATGAGACTGCTGAGTGAATACATGTGTGCGTTACCATTATTCCCGAATGCATGAGATGTGAATTGATACGTGATTTCCATTTTGAATGTTGGGTCGAAATGCATGCTGTCTCCGTTAAAAAATGTTGAGTGGATGTGCTGTAATGTGGTTACCTTGGTTTGCTTGTTGTGAGTTACTATGATAGATGCATGTGATGCTGTAATGGAAATGTGGGATTCCGAATGAATCTGAATGCTGTGTGGGGGATCGGTTGTGACCCATTGATGGCTGTGTGAGACGCGCCTGGTAAGCTTGGATGCTTGTTGTGGAATTGCATGAGATTGCATATATGAGATGACTCCCAGATTCTTGACCAGTTCCATGAGGACCCGTGGTAGCCGACGGAGCTAGAGCTGAGTCTTGAGACGTCACGGGGTGACCGGTGCCACACGGAAAGGGCTAGTGGACGGGGGTCGGGAAGGCATCTAGAGTCGTATAAGATGATTTTCAGTCAGATTCCTGGCTAGTTCCATGAGGACCTGTGGTAGCCGATGGAGCTAGAGCTGGGTCTCGAGACGTCACAGGGTGACCAGTGCCACACAGAAAGGGCTAGTGGACAAGGGGCCGGGAAGGAATCTACAACTGAAATCACTGTTTAAGTCGGATCCGCATGCATGTGTGTATGAGCATTATTATTGAGGCTAACCTGATTACATGGATTTGAATGATTGAGTAAATTACGACTAAATGCCTATCTATGTATTGATGTTGTGCCGAGTGTGACGTGTTGTTATGATAGAGAATGTGTGTTACTGTGTAATCTCCGAATGGATTCTGTTGTGTGACTCTTATATTATTTGGCAGTGTATATATATTTATGGATTGAGCCATGTAAATTATATAATTAAGGATTGAGGTATAATCTGAGTCAGTAATTGTCATTTTATATGTAAAAGCTCACCCCTACACCATTTTCCAGTGTATGCAGGTCGGACTCGGAATGGTGTGAAGGCCTCAAGTCCGAGTGACGTGCACTCCGACTGTTGAGTGCTTGTATTGCATTTATTACGTTAGTCAGTTGTAGCCTTGGCCGGCTCATAATAACAGTGTTGTATAACGAATATAAATTTATATATACAAGTAATCTGAGCTATTATGACTCGAGTGCATGTTCATATACATATATGGTTTATGTTGATAACCTGTGCTTGTAACGGATAACAGGTGCCGATGAATGAATGATGGAAGATAATGAGTATTCCGAGTGCATGATTATGTATGTACATATATGTTGTATACTGGTGACTTGGGTTTGAGTAGACTGAGAGGGGATGGTGGATAGAATATTGCTAAGTTAATGATTTCCCTAGTAAACTTAGTTGTGAGAGCCATCTCCGAGTGAGACTATAAATGGTTGTGCCTTCTTTTCCGAGTGGTGATGCTTAATTGGATTCTGAGTAAGATATCTTAGATGAACTTATGTTGTGTAGGATCTGATGGGCGAATTTCCCGAGTAATATTAAGAACGATCATTACCGAGTGAAAATATAAGGAAACCCCGAGTGATCCTCTTTCGAAGGAAGAGTTGTAGTAATGGTTAGATTGGAACGAATTCTAAGTGTACGATATACATAATCCGAGTGAATGAGGTTCTACATCCCAAGTGGTTAAGATTAGATTAAGTCCGAGAGGGGCTTGACTTAATGATTTTCCCCGAGCGAATAAGTTGTCATATGCCGAGTGGATCTAGCTGGAATGTTCCTAGTGAAGAATGAATATTGTGACACCTTCTGATTGAAGGAAGATCTACGTTCTCTAAGTAAGAGATGTGAAAATATACCGAGTGACGGGGGTATGGTACATACCCGATTGTATTGAAGTTAAATACCCCGAGTGATGTTTGATTAGGAAATATTCCGAGTGAGAAAGAGTTCTGGATTCCGAGTGGTAGAATTGGGGGGAGTCATTTCCCGAGTGGTTTATACTTGTGACCTATATGAATGAAATGAGGAGTTGTGTAGATTCCCGAGTGAAGTATGAGCGTGATGATTTACCGGGTGAACCTACGTCCTAAATCCGAGTGAGAAATTACCTTATACCTGTGTTCGCCCCAGCGAATTAGACTTAGCTCCAGCGAGTGTGTGTGCATGGAAGGCTTCTGGGTTGTTCGCTTAAGCGAATGGTACTTCGCCCGAGCGAGTGAACACTAGTTGTTCGAGCTGTGACTTCCGCTGGGCCTTCTTGTGAAGGTTTTCCTTTCTTCTGGTCGGCTTTTGCCTTCTCTGCCCTTACGCCGTTTTAATTCTATTCTAATTACTAATCTGGGCAGATTATGAATGATTTGTAAACTCTAAATTTTGGGAAAAATTTCCCCTACTCTCGGTTTAACTCTAATTAAATTAAGGATGTTACAATTTTCCCTTCTTCTGATGTGGGACAATTCGATGTGCAAGGTATAGCTCAACTTTGTATATTATTATCTCTTGCCAACGGGACAAATAGTCTCGATCCCCTTAGCATCCCTGTGGTGTCAGAATTCTTGGATGTGTTTCCCAAGGAGATGCCCGGTTTACCACCTCCACGGGAGGTTGAGTTTGCTATCGATCTTGTACCTGGTGCGGAACCTGTGTCTATCGCTCCTTATAGGATGTCTCCTATAGAGTTGGTTGAACTTAAGAAGCAAGTTGAGGAGCTGCTTGAGAAGGAGTTTGTTCGACCTAGTGTGTCACCCTGGGGGCTCCTGTTTTACTGGTCAAAAAGAAGGATGGAACCATGCGGTTATGTGTCGACTACCACCAATTGAACAAGCTGACAATAAAGAATAGATATCCTTTACCTCGTATTGATGATCTGTTGGACCAATTAAGAGGTGCGGTGGTGTTTTGAAAGATTGACTTGCGTTCTGGTTACCATCAAATTCGGGTGAGAACCAAAGACATTCCGAAGACTGCTTTTAGGACGCGATATGGCCATTATGAGTATGTTGTAATGTCATTTGGAGTGACTAATGCTCCAGCGGTGCTCATGAGCTACATGAACCATATCTTTCACGAATACTTGGATCATTTTGTAGTGGTATTCATCGATGATATCCTGGTGTATTCCAAGAGCCACAAGGAACACGAGGAACATCTGAAAGTTGTGCTGAATATTCTTAGAGAGAACTAGTTGTATGCTAAGCTCTCTAAATGTGAATTCTGGTTGTCGAACGTCCAGTTTCTTAGTCATGTGATATCCAAAGAAGGTGTTTCGGTGGATCCTTCCAAGGTTAAAGCCGTTATGGCATGGCCTAGACCTACATCGGTTATGGAAATCTGGAGTTTCCTTGGACTTGCCGGATACTATCGGAGGTTTATCGAAGGTTTTTCTCGTCTTGCTAAACCTTTGACAAACTTGACAAGGAAGAACTAACCTTTTATATGGACGGTTGAATGTGAGAGATGCTTTGAAGAGTTAAAGATGAGGCTGACTTCTGCGCCTATCTTGGCATTGCCCGATTTACAAGAAGACTTTGTGGTGTACTGCGATGCTTCTAAGCATGGACTTGGATGTGTTTTGATGCAGAAGGAACGTGTTATAGCTTATGCTTCACGCCAGTTGCGACCTCATGAAGTTAACTACCCGGCTCACGACTTGGAGTTGGCGGCGGTTGTGCTCGCTTTAAAGATTTGGCGTCACTATCTCTATGGGTCAAGGTTTATGGTTTTTAGTGATCACAAAAGCTTGAAATACCTCTTTGATCAAAAAGAATTAAATATGCGCCAAAAAAGATGGATGGAATTCTTGAAGGACTACGATTTTAAATTGATGTACCATCTGGGAAAAGCTAACGTTGTTGCCGATGCTCTTAGTTGGAAGTCCTTACATGTGTCGGCCATGATGGTCAAAGAATTTGAATTAATTGAGGAATTTCAGAATTTAAATGTCGGGACCGAGATTCAATCTCCCAAGAAGCTATGTTTTGCTACCTTGAAGATATGTAATGAGTTTTTAGAGCTTGTAAAGGAGAAACAAGGAGATGATGATTATTTACAAGAGATGAAGAGATCTCAAGAGGATGGGAAAAATCTATTCCTTGTGGAAGGTGTTGATGGTTTATGGCGAGTAAAAGGTCGTGTGTATGTACCTTCATTTGGAGATTTGAGACACAAAGTGCTTGAGGAAGCACACAAAATCATTTTTAGCATTCACCCTGCTGCAACCAAGATGTACCAAGATGTAAAGAAGAATTTTTGGTGGCCCAGAATGAAACGTGATGTTTCCAACTTTGTAGCTTCGTGTCTTACTTGTCAAAAGGTGAAGGTAGAGCATTAAAGACCTTCGGGTACTTTGAGACCACTAGATATCCCCGTTTGGAAGTGGGATGTAATTGCTATGGACTTTGTGTCTGGATTTCCAAGGACGAGGTCCAGATGTGATGGGATCTGGGTGATAGTGGATCATTTGACAAAGAGTGCACATTTTCTGCCGATCAGTATGAAGAGTTCCTTGCAGGATTTGGCACAGTTATACATTCAGGAGATTATGAGGTTACATGGTGTGCCCTCAAGTATTGTTTCCGATCATGACCCCCGATTTACTTCCCGGTTTTGGGGGAGTTTACATGAAGCGATGAGGTCGAAATTGAAGCTAAGCTCAGCATACCATCCTCAGACTGACGGACAATCTGAGAGGACTATTCAGAGTCTAGAGGATTTATTACGTGCTTGCGTTTTAGAGCACGGCGGTTTGTGGGAGAAATATTTGCCTCTGATCAAATTCACCTACAACAACAGTTTTCACTCTACTATTGGTATGGCACCAGACGAGGCATTATATGGGAGGAGGTGTCGAACCCCTTTATGTTGGATTGAAATTGGTGAGAACTTGGCCTTAGGGCCTAAGATTGTTGAGGAAACTACTGAGCAGATCAAGATGATCTGAGAGAAGATGAAAATTGCTCAAGACTGGCAGAAAAGCTATTATGACAAAAGAAGGAAGCCACTTGAATTTCAAGTTGGCGATCATGTGTTCTTACGATTCTCGTGTGATAAGGGTATTAGAAGAGCTTTGAAGAGCAGAAAATTAAGCCCTAAATTCATCGGACCCTATGAGATCTTGGAGCGGATTGGAGATGTTGCTTATTGAATTGCGCTCCCTCCACATCTTGCAAACCTACATAACGTATTCCACGTATCACAGTTGCAGAAGTATGTTCATGATCCTTTGCACATGATCTCTATTGATGATGTTGATGTGCGGGACGACTTGTCCGTCCCTCCCGTTTTGGTCCGTATCGTCGAGTATTCCATGAAGAGACTGCGGAATAAAATGGTACCTTTAGTGAAGGTAGCATGGAAGCATGGGAACTTTGTGACACTCACCTGGGAATGTGAGGATGATATTCGTGAACGGTATCCTCACGTATTCGAATCCGGTATGTCAAATTTTGGGGACAAAATTTCTTTTAAGGTGGGTGAATTGTAACACCCCGAATTTTTAAAATAGAAAGTTAAATTAAGAAAATAAATATTGAATAATTAAATGTGGACTAATTAATATCCCAAAATGCTAGAAATAATTTAATTAAGATTTTTTGAGACTGTTAGTGAGTTATTATGACCGGATGAGTTGAAAACTAACCCGGATAAAATATGGGTGTCGGAGCAAGTATCTCCGATTGAGATGTCGTTGGTCAGGACTGTAGATAATGTTATTGGGAATCTGAATATGTATTCAGAATAATTTTTAGAATAAGTATTGAGCCCGAACAGAGAGCCTGTTTATTTAAACACGGAAGAGTTTAGTGAAAGATTAAGAATTAAAACAAAAATCCTCACTCTTTTCACTCTTATTTCCGTGACTGTCCTTTCTTTTATGCAAGCACAATTGCTTCTTCTCCTTCCTACCCCTTCTACATTCACATTCTTCTTCTAAAAACCCTAATCAAAGGAGGGATACCTATTTCCCTCTCTCATTTTCGTTTTCTTGGAGCAAGAAGGAGAAGCTTGGAGTTTGAACTCCCTTCCTCCCCTCCCATTTCGTGGTCTTCATCCCCCACTCTTGGAACTTCTCTATTTCTTCATTTGAGGTAGGGTTCTAGTTATTTTTCAAGTATATAAACCTATTACTATGTGTCTTCAATGTAAAGAAAGCATTTAATGTATGTAGGTTATTAGGAGAAGCATTAAATATGGAAACCCTAAAATGGGTGTCATAAATACAAGCTTAAAATGGTATTAATGGGGTAGATGCATTTATTGTTGGAAGGAAATGAGAATGTATGATTATTTTTGAATGTTGATGGGTTTGGTGAAACCCTAACCATATAAATTGGGGGGAAATATGATGTGTGGGTAGATGGGCATTAATTAATGGTGAGAATGTCATTAATGTTAGAGTATAATCATAAATAATGATTGGTGATGGTGGTTGGAAACCATAAATGAAAACCCCCCCCTTAGAATGAGTTAAATGTAAAGTTGGTGAATGGGGTACCCTAATTAATTAAGTTGTTATTTTAATGAAAATGAATAGTGATTTAATGATTGGTGTAGGGCTTGATAATACTTGTGAAGCAGGAACATCAAACCCGGAAGTCTACTTCTCTTGAGGTAGGAGAGGGGTGTATTTTCTAAATGTATGAGAACTTGTGTGATGATGATGTATGTATTGATGTAATGTGGCATGCTTCCTTGAATTGATGTAGTATCATATGTATGTGATATGAAATTGAGTAAGATTCTTATAATGATTGATTGTGGATATGACCTTATTGAGGTTATGATTGGTGTAATATGTGATGACATGTTATAGATTCCTTGTGTGTCTTGATGAATGCTTGAAATTTGTGACCATAAGGATTCTTGAGTATTATGATTGGGATATGTATATATATATATGTTGACTATGCGGAATTAAGATTGTAATTGAGTATAAGTGTACCCTAGATGAGAGGGTGAGATAACCTATATGAAGTTGATGGCATGTATGAGAATTTTTGCATACATAGCATGGCATGTTTATCATGATGATGTTGATAAGTGGTTGCGATCACTTGATGTTGGAATATAAAAAGGCTTGCGAGTTCCTGTGATTATTGGACCGGTGGTTGCAATCACCTGGTATTTGAAATGAAAGACCCTGCAGGACCATTGAGATTGAATGCCCATGGTGGCGATCGTGAGGCGGGAGTACCCCTTGCGAGGCGGGAAACCAATGAAAATGGATAAATGATTATTGTGGTTGTGATCACCCGTTGGAATGAAAATCAGATCCGTGCATACGCATCTTAAACCCTAGCATGTGCATTAGCCACAGAAGCATGGCATAGAGTGGTATCCTGTTGAGGAGAATGTGTGAGGAGTAGGTAGAACCCCTTTTTAATTACTAACTGTAATTTTGTTAATAATTAGTGTGATCTTATGAATTTTGATGGATACATGTGTTTACTGAATTAGATGAATGATTGGTTTTGTGCTATTTGAACTTCTCTTGGGAGGAAGATGTTTAATATTGCATTCATGTATATATTATCATGATTGTTAGATTTTCATCATTGAGAAAGTATACTCACTCTCCATGTGGTATATCTTTTTTGCTCTTGTGTTGTAGGGCTGCCTATGGAGCTTTTGTGTGGAAAGGTGGTGTAAAGGAAGCCTATTTTGGGTAAAGACTGCCTTGGCCGACTAATGTTTGAATTTATAGCTTTGATGTAGACCTTGTTATGTAAATGGATGTTGACAGGGCCCGCAAGCGCACGGGTTATGTCGTGTAATATAAAAGATTATCGTTCTCCACAGGGACTGTGTTCAAAGTACCAGCATATTGAAATTTAATTATCCACACAATTAATTTTTAAGATTTTTATAAAATAAAGCACAAATTAAAGTTGTACAGAATATGAATAAATATAAAAATAAAATTTACTTGACACTAAAAAATCAGAGTTGAGAGTATCTTGGGATTTTGGGGGATTAAGACTCTATTTTATGTTTAATGAATTTTAACTTTTCATAAATAAGAATCGAATTAAGTTTTCCAAGGCGAATTTTCCAAAAGCTAATTAATATGTTCCTCTCGGAATCCTATTAATGTACCTAACCTATGGAAAGCGCTGCTTAATCCTCAGAAAGGCCCATTATCGTTTTATGAAAATCCCTTTTATTTCCTCAAAAGAATTTTGATTACTTTCACGGTTTTACCGAGGTCACAAAAAGCATTTCAAAAATCTTAGGTTTAGTTCAAAGCTTTCCGGTAAAAATAAATCTCTCGATTCTATTTATTACCTAAACTTACTAATATACCCGTAAGTATACAGTTTTATCATTTAGGTTCTTGTTAGGAATTACTAAAAGCATTAAGCATAATTGAACTAAATGGAAAACAGAAATTTATTTAATTCCAAGTCAAAATAACATTAAAATAAAATATTATCATACCCCCTTTATCCCAAGATAATTAATTTAGCTACTCATGAAATAATTTAAATTCACGTAAATAATGGAAAAATAAAACATACAAGACATGGTAAAAATAAAGACTTACGGGTTTCTCCAAAAGCTCAGAATAATTTACCACTGTAATTCCTTGTTGCAATAATTTCTCCACCAATTACAAATTTAAAATCTCGCTTTTACAGCCCTCATACTCTTACAAAATAAAAGAAAGAAAAGAAAATAAAAAGAAAGAGAAGAAAAACGAACAGAGAAGGAAAAATAGAAAAGAAGAAAACTAAAGAGAAAAAGAGAGAAAGTAACGAAGAAAGAAAATAAATCTGATGGTAATTGATGGGAAGAGATGATTTATGCTATGCTCCTGGTTGCTCTCCCTTTTATAGGTGAATGGATGAATGAATCCAGCTAAGGAAACGCGTTAAAATTTGCAAGTGGGAGAAACTTTCGGTGCATGTGAATTCCAGTTGTGCCAACTTGTTTCCAATTTGCATATTTAATATTTCCAATAATTCGGTGCTTGGATTTTAGTGAAGATTGGTGCAGAATGATGAAATTCATAGTGGAAAAATGTTATTTTCCCACAAATGAGTGAAAGCTTGCTGGACGGTGTAGGTGCGAACTGGACAACGTGGAGAGGAGTTGCAGTTAGATGGAGATCTGGACGTTATTATATTGATGAAAAGTCTGGGCGGTGTTATGTATTAGAAGAAGAAAGGGAGACGGTGTCTTAGGTGAGGTAGAGAGCTGTGTTGATATATGAGGAAGGAATACGGTGTGGGTGATGGAGAGGAAAGGGACAGCGGATAGAAGAGGGAATGAGACGGAGTTGGGAAGTGAGGACGGTTGGGCGGTGTGTTGAGAGGTGAGGACGGTTGGGCGGTGTGTTGAGAGGTAAGGACGGTTGGGCGGTGTTTTGAGAGTATTGGAAAGGAAAGGAGTCTGGGCAGAGTTGTGGATTAGGAGGATTGTTGGGCGGTGTGGAGAGTATTGGAAAGGAAAGGAGTCTGGGAGGAGTTGTGGATTAGGAGGATTGTTGGGCGGTGTGGAGAGTATTGGAAAGGAAAGGAGTCTGGGCGGTATGGTTGATTGATGGAGAGAAAAGATGAAGTGGGACGGTGTTCTGGATTGAGGACGGGGTTTGTGGAGTAGGTCGGTTTTTGAAAGGAGAGGGGACGGTGTTGAGAAGTGAGGATGGTTGGGTGAAGAATTGGGTCGGTTTCGCTTGAGTGTTTGTTGAAGGAAACCGTCTCGCTCAAGCGGAGAAAGGTTCGCTCAAGCGAGAGGTCTTGTTTCACTCGGTGTTTGAGAGTTGGACGGGCAAAGTGACTTACTCGGAATTGATTGAATCCATTCACTCGGCTGTAATCTGAACCACTCGGTTAAAACTCTGCTCGGATTTTTGCCCTGGAATTCACTCGGACAAATTTATTTACTCATTCAAATGATAAAATCACATCTTCACTCGGAAGTCTGAGTTAATTTCCACTCGGAATTGACTTCACTTTCACTCAGAAACTTGGACTTTGAAGGACTGGAATCTGGCTGATAGAATTCTTCCATGTCCGAGCCTTGCTTTGCTCGGAAATGCATCTTTCTGACCCAACTCACTCGGATGTGCTTTCCTTGGAGACTTCTCTTTCGGGCTCAGTGTGAAACTTGAGAGTCTGCTCGAGTGTGATTCATTTCCGGTCGTATTTTTCCTTCCTTGCTAAGAATTACTCGAAAATGCTTTGTTCTGCTTGAGAATGTCATTTTCTCTGAGTGAGACCACTCGGATTCCTCCTTAGTCAGCATTTATTCATTTCAGTGGCCTCTTCTACTCGGAATCCATTCACTCGGAACAGCTTTCACTCGGATTAGTTGCAATCAGAAAGCTCCCACTCGGATTCACTTCAATCAGTAAGCTTTTCACTCGGAAAATAGCTTTGGACATATTTATTGGAGGTCAGTCTCCTTTTTTCACTCGGAATGGATGCAGTCGGGGAGTTTCCACTCGGAATCACCTTAAACCGAGACTTATTCCATTTCAGCATTGGTCCTTCACTCCAGTCAGCTATTTATCACTCAGAATGGCTTTGACAGGGAACATTTTACTCGGATTTTCCTCCAGCAGTGCAGTATTCCACTCGGCAATGCTCTATTCTGAGTCCTTCCACTCGGATTTGGTCATTTCTGAGTTATCCCACTCGGATTTGGCCATTTTGAGTCAGATTTTTGTGCTCTGAGTCGGATTTTTGCTTTCTAAGTCGAATTTCAGCTTTAAAAAGAGAATTCTTTCCACTTTGGGCTTGTTCTTCTTGTTTCTTTATCATTTTATGGTCGTTTTTCTCTTGTTTTTGACCCTTTATTACCTTAATTCCTGCAAAATAACATACCCAAGTAGAATAGAGTGGAAAGAAAGCAAAAATAGCAATAAATAAAGGAAATACAGTGGGTAATGACTAAAATCCTAAGCAAACTAGATCTAATTTATTGTATTAAAAAGCACTTATCAAAATACCCTAAACCAAAACATTGCTTGTCCTCAAGCAATCACCATATTCACAAGATAAAATACAGAAAACACTAAACTTAATAAACTAAGGAATCCAAAACAGAGAAACAGATTTATTCAAATGCCAGTTTTATTTTTCTTATGTGAATCAATTTTCAATGTCAAGACTTGAGATACTCTTCTCATAATTTTCACTCAAGTGTTTAAAGGTTTGTGTATCTCTCAAATCATCATAGTCAAAAAATATTACCATAAGCTTGTTAATAAACCAGAAACTCCACAGTTTAGATAGAAAATATGTCAAAGTCTAAAGGTCTTTCAAAGGTTGTAACGTGGCCTTGGGTTGTATTGTCAAGGTAGGAAATTCAAGAAAAATAGAATACAAAAGGGCTTTAACAGTCATGAATGATTCAATTTATCATCATAAATTTAACAGAGCAAATTTTTGAATTTTTATGGACTTTTTGGAATTCATTCAATATCATCCTTTTGATTTTCTTTTTTCTTGCTTTTCTTTGCATCCAATAACATATTTTTCTTAAGTCCTTTTTCTTTGCTCCACTAAATTTCCAACTTTTTCACCATTAAGAGAATATCATTCAATGAAAGGTTTCAAGGAAAAATTTTCGCTTTTAGGCTCAAAAGGGGCAACTAGGGGTCAAACTATACAAAATTCTGAGGCTTAAGAATAAGACCTAATTGTGCCTTTATCATCCTAAGACATATAATCAAAAACCATTTTGAATCGGTTGAAAAACAAGTTCTAGAATATTAATGACTATGAGATTCACTCAATCAAGAAAATATGGGTTTTGAAAATTTATTTGATAGATAACCCATTTTGGCTCAAGTCTAACCATGGAAAGTCTTTTCAAAGAAAATTTTAATCGCATAAGGTTCATTTAAGCATTTATTTGGCATTTAAACAATCAAATTTTTGAAAATTTTACTCAAAATTTTGGTCCTTAGATACTTTAGCTTTGTGTTCAAAGTAAATTTATCATGCAATCATGGTAAATTACAAGATTACAAACAAAGCAAGGAAAACACATGCAAAATAAAATAATCATCACACAACCTAAACAAAACAGTTAAGTTTTCTTACCTACCACCCCAAACCAGAATTTGACATTGTCCTCAATGTTAAAAATGGATGATAAAAGTATAAGAAAACTTACCTGTAGTAACCCCAAACCGGCATCTGACATAGTTGGTTTTTTTTTTTTAAGAATAAAAGCTTAAAATAAAACAACAACTTTTTATAGGGTTACCTCCCTATCAGTGCTAAGTTTTAAGTCTTCAACCAGACTTCTCACCGTTTGGATTTACTCATCAGGAGCATCAAACAAGTCCAAGTCACTTGCTTGTTGTATTGGTTGACCGGTGAAGTAATGCTTTACTCTCTGCCCATTTACCCTAAATGTACCAGATTTCTCGCTCCATAGTTCGACAGCTCCAAAGGGAAAGACTTTTGTCACCTTGAATGGTCCCGACCATCGGGATCTCAGTTTACCTGGAAAAAGCTTCAGTCTGGAATTAAACAGTAAAACCATATCACCTGGATTAAATGTTCTTCGTTAGATGTGACGATCATGCCATTGTTTGGTTTTTTCTTTATAAATTCTTGCATTTTCGTATGCATCTAGACGGAGTTCTTCAAGCTCATTTAATTCCAACAACCTACGTTCACCTGCAGCCTTATGATCAAAGTTAAGAGTTTTAACAGCCCAAAAAGATTTATATTCTAGCTCAACAGGTAAATGACAGGGCTTCCCATATACTAGCTTAAAAGGTGTGGTTCCAATGGGAGTTTTGCATGCGGTTCGATACGCCCATAAGGAATCATCTAACTTAATAGACCAATCCTTACGTGATGTATTCACCACTTTTTGAAGAATATTTTTAATTTCCTGATTGGATACCTCAACTTGTCCACTAGTTTGTGGGTGATAAGGTGTAGCAACCTTATGCTTAACTCCATATTTCTTTAGAAGGGTCTGAAAAGTTTTCTCAATAAAATGAGACCCTCCATCACTTATAACACATTTTGGGACCCCAAACCTTGGAAATATTATTTTCTTGAAAAGTTTAATAACAGTATTAGCATCAGAATGGGGTGAAGCAATGGCTTCCACCCATTTTGACACATAGTCAACTGCCACTAATATGAACTGATTTCCAAAAGAAGAGGGAAAGGGACCCATAAAATCAATACCCCATACATCAAATAATTCAACTTCTAAAATGGTATTCAATGGCATTTCTTGTCTCTTACCAATGTTACCTGTTCTTTGGCAAGCATCACAAGTTAGAACATACTTACGTACATCCTTAAAAATATTTGTCCAATAGAACCCAGCTTGCAATATTTTAGCAGCTGTCTTGGAGGTGCTCATGTGCCCTCCACAGGAAAGAGAATGGCAATGATCCAAGATAGCATGGACATCATCTTGTGAAACACATCTCCGAATCATACCATCTGCACATTGCTTTAAAAGGAGTGGTTCATCCCAATAATAATGTTTGACATCTGCATAAAACTTTTTCCTTTGCTGAAAGCTAAGATCAGGAGGTAAGATACCACATGCAAGAAAATTTACAAAATTAGTATACCAAGGAACACGTTCGATACTAAGATTCAAGAGTTGTTCATCTGGAAAAGATTCATTGATGGGAATATTATTTGTTTCTTCTTTTTTAGATGTCAATCTAGATAGGTGGTCAGCGACCAAGTTCTCGGTACCCTTCTTGTCCTTAATTTCCAAGTCAAATTCTTGCAATATTAGAATCCACCTAATTAATCTAGGCTTTGCTTCCTTTTTATTCAATAGATACTTAATGGCAGAGTGGTCAGTGTAAACAGTAACATGTAAACCTACCAAATAAGACCTAAATTTATCAAAAGCAAAGACAACAGCTAACAGCTCTTTTTCAGTTGTGGCATAATTTACCTGAGCATCATCTAGCGTCCGGCTGGCATAATGAATTACATGGAGCTTTTTATCCTTTCTTTGCCCCAACACAGCCCCTACTGCGTAATCACTCGCATCGCACATCAGCTCAAATGGGAGTTTCCAATCAGGTGGTTGTACGATGGGGGCAGAGATTAGAGCTTGCTTAATCCTGCAAAAAGCTTCCATGCAAGATGAATCAAAATTGAAAGGCACATCCTTACCCAGAAGAGTTGTAAGAGGCTTTGTGATCTTGGAGAAATCTTTAATGAACCTACGGTAAAACCCTGCATGTCCAAGGAAACTCCGAATACCTTTCACATTTGTGGGTGGAGTTAATTTTTCAATTACTTCCACTTTAGCCTTATCAACTTCTATACCTCTCTCAGACACCAGGTGTCCAAGAACTATGCCTTCTCTTACCATAAAATGGCATTTTTCCCAATTTAGAACCAAATTGGTTTCTTCACAACGCTGCAAGACTTGGCACAAATTTGTTAAACAATTATCAAAATCCAAACCATGCACTGAAAAATCATCCATAAAGACTTCCATCACATTTTCAATAAGATCAGAAAAAATTGCTTGCATACACCTTTGAAAAGTCGCAGGTGCATTACATAAACCAAAAGGCATACGTCTGTAAGCATAAGTCCCATAAGGGCAAGTGAAGGTAGTCTTTTCTTGATCAGATGGATGAATGGGAATTTGATGAAAACCTGAATACCCATCCAAATAACAGAAATAAGAGTGTTTCGCAAGTCTTTCTAGCATCTGATCAATAAAAGGGAGGGGAAAATGATCTTTTTTCGTGGCGTTATTTAACTTCCTATAATCAATGCACATGCGCCAACCAGAGACAATCCTAGTAGGGATCAAGTTATGTTTATCATTTTCAATCACAGTTATTCCCCCCTTTTTAGGCACTACATGGACAGGACTTACCCATTTACTACTATCAACAGGATATATGACTCCAGCATCAAGCAATTTCAAAATTTCCTTTTTAACCACTTCTTGCATTTTAGGATTTAATCTCCTAAGTGGTTCTACTGTGGGCCTACTTTCATCTTCTACAGTAATCCTGTGCATACAAAGAGAAGGGCTAATCCCTTTGATATCATCCATTGTATAACCTATTACCTTTCTATACAACCTAAGTTGTTTCAAAAGTTTTTCAGTTTCAGATGGATTCAATTCAGCATTGATAATCACAGGATATGTGGAATTAGGACCAAGAAATTCATACCTTAATGAAGCTGGTAAAGGTTTTAATTCCACATTGGGGCTTACCACTTTGTCACACATGACCTCAGTATCATGTGGGGCCTCAGGGCAATCAGATGTTTCTGTCGGCTCAATCATGAAAATAGTTTCAAGTGGGTCATTAGGAAGGGTTGATTCCTTTACCACTTGTTCGACAAAATCCACAGTACAACAAACATCATTATAAGGTTTTTCTAAAACATTTTTCAAGTTGAAATCAACCTTTTGGTCTCCAACAGTTAGAGACAACTTACCATTCTTAACATCAATCACAGCACCTGCAGTTGCTAAAAATGGTCTACCTAAAATAATAGGAATCAAAGAATCTTCATCCATTTCAAGCATAACAAAGTCAGCAGGTATAAAAAATTTTCCTATCTTAATAGGAACATCCTCTAAAATTCCTACAGGATATTTTACAGATCTATCAGCCAATTGTAAAGACATCCTAGTAGGTTTTAACTCACCCAATCCTAACTTTTCAGCAACAGATAATGGCATTAAACTCACACTCGCTCTTAAATCACACAATGCTTTATCTATATTCATGTCACCAATCATGCAAGGAATAGAGAAACTACCTGGATCTTGGAGCTTGGGTGGAAGTTTCTTTTGAATTAGAGCACTGCACTCTTCAGTAAGTGCAACTGTACCATCTTCCTTCAGTCTTCTTTTGTTGGACAGAATGTCCTTCAGGAACTTTGCATATGTGGGCATTTGCTGCAAAGCATCTGTAAAAGGAATATTAATATATAATTTCTTTAAAACATCAAGGAACTTACCAAATTGTTTGTCCAACTTTGCTTTAGCTAAGCGCTGAGGAAATGGAATGGGAGGTTGATATAGCTTAACCTCCTCCTTCTTTTCTTGTGGTTTCTCTTCTTCAATTACTAGATAAGATGAAGATTCATCGACTTTCTTTTCCTCCTTTGCTGTCTTGTCAACTGGCCCATCGTATTGAGTACCACTCCTAAGAGTGACAGCCATGGTTTGGTTGGATGGTCCAGCCTCTGGTTTTCCAGGAAATGTTCCTGGTGCTCTTTGAGAATAGGAGGCTTGTTGGGCAATTTGATTTTCCAGTATTTTGTTGTGAGTGGCAAGAGAGTCCACTTTTGAAGCCAAGTTTTTTATTGCATCAGAGAATTCATCATTTTGTTTAAGTTGAGTAGCTACAAATGTCTCCATCAAGGATTCTAGCTTTGATTTTTGTGGAATATAGGTTCCTTGTTGAGGTTTGTAGTTACTTTGGAATTGAGGTGGCCTATTTTGGAAGCCAGGTGGACCTTGTGGAGGTCTGTAGTTACCTTGATAGTTTCCACCATAGTTTCCAATAGTGTCCACCTGATGCATTTCTTCTTCTTGATTAGGGGTCATTGCTAAATGGCAGTTTGTAGCTCCATGTCCTGAAACACCACAAACTTCACAAACAATGTTAGTAGCACCTGTTGACCCTATTTTATCAAGTTTTAATGTTAATGCTTCAACTTTGGCAGAAAGTAAGGAAAGAGCATCAACAGAGTACTTACCTGGTGTTTTAGAAGGTAATCCTCTCTCAGAGTTCCATTGGTGAGTGTTTTGAGCTATTTCCTCGATCAGGTTCTCAGCTTCATCAACATTTTTACTCATGAAGGCTCCTCCAGCTGTAGCATCTAAAGAGATCTTTTGTGTGGAAGTTAGTCCATTATAGAAAATATGGATTGTCAACCACCTTTCTATCCCATGGTGAGGACATTCTCTTAGCAACTCTCTGTATCTTTCCCAGGCTTCATACAAGGATTCATCATCTTTTTGTGAAAAATTGATGATTTGTTTTCTCAGCACATCAGTCTTGTTCCTTGGGTACCATTTATTGATAAAAGCACTGGACAATTGTTCCCAAGTCGTGATGGATCCTTCAGGAAGAGAGTATAACCACGCTCTTGCTTTATCTCTTAAGGAGAAAGGGAAAAGTCTTAAGCGAATGGCATCATTGGTGGCTCCGTTCATCTTCAGGGTGTCACAGTATTCAAGAAAGATTTGAAGATGAAGATTTGGATCTTCAGAGGGTAAACCTCCAAATTGGTTCTGTTGAACCATTGAGAGTAGTGAAGGCTTCAATTCAAAATTGTTAGCCTCTACTGTGGGTCTAAGGATGCTGGATCCTCTCCCATTAGTGCTTGGAGCGGCAAAATCTCTTAAGGGTCTGTGTTGGTCTGCCATTTGTTTTTCTTTTTGTTCTTTTTGTTGTTTTTGTTGTTTTCTCAAAGCTCTAAGGGTACGTTCTATCTCAGGGTCAAATCCTAAGTTTAGATCGACACTATGGCTTCGTCGCATAAATAGAAAATAAATGACAAATAAAACAAATAATTACAAAAATAGAACAACAATAGATACACAAAATATATAACAAAATACAAAATTACAAAGAAAATAAAAATAAAAATAACAATAAAAATATTAACAAGTATGATCTAATCGAATTTCAATATTACCGATATTTGAGGGACAACAGTCCCCGGCAACGGCGCCAAAAACTTGACAGGGCCCGCAAGCGCACGGGTTATGTCGCGTAATATAAAAGATTATCGTTCTCCACAGGGACTGTGTTCAAAGTACCAGCATATTGAAATTTAATTATCCACACAATTAATTTTTAAGATTTTTATAAAATAAAGCACAAATTAAAGTTGTACAGAATATGAATAAATATAAAAATAAAATTTACTTGACACTAAAAAATCAGAGTTGAGAGTATCTTGGGATTTTGGGGGATTAAGACTCTATTTTATGTTTAATGAATTTTAACTTTTCATAAATAAGAATCGAATTAAGTTTTCCAAGGCGAATTTTCCAAAAGCTAATTAATATGTTCCTCTCGGAATCCTATTAATGTACCTAACCTATGGAAAGCGCTGCTTAATCCTCAGAAAGGCCCATTATCGTTTTATGAAAATCCCTTTTATTTCCTCAAAAGAATTTTGATACTTTCACGGTTTTACCGAGGTCACAAAAAGCATTTCAAAAATCTTAGGTTTAGTTCAAAGCTTTCCGGTAAAAATAAATCTCTCGATTCTATTTATTACCTAAACTTACTAATATACCCGTAAGTATACAGTTTTATCATTTAGGTTCTTGTTAGGAATTACTAAAAGCATTAAGCATAATTGAACTAAATGGAAAACAAAAATTTATTTAATTCCAAGTCAAAATAACATTAAAATAAAATATTATCATACCCCCTTTATCCCAAGATAATTAATTTAGCTACTCATGAAATAATTTAAATTCACGTAAATAATGGAAAAATAAAACATACAAGAGATGGTAAAAATAAAGACTTACGGGTTTTTCCAAAAGCTCAGAATAATTTACCACTGTAATTCCTTGTTGCAATAATTTCTCCACCAATTACAAATTTAAAATCTCGCTTTTACAGCCCTCACACTCTTACAAAATAAAAGAAAGAAAAGAAAATAAAAAGAAAGAGAAGAAAAACGAACAGAGAAGGAAAAATAGAAAAGAAGAAAACTAAAGAGAAAAAGAGAGAAAGTAACGAAGAAAGAAAATAAATCTGATGGTAATTGATGGGAAGAGATGATTTATGCTATGCTCCTGGTTGCTCTCCCATTTATAGGCGAATGGATGAATGAATCCAGCTAAGGAAACGCGTTAAAATTTGCAAGTGGGAGAAACTTTCGGTGCATGTGAATTCCAGCTGTGCCAACTTGTTTCCAATTTGCATATTTAATATTTCCAATAATTCGGTGCTTGGATTTTAGTGAAGATTGGTGCAGAATGATGAAATTCATAGTGGAAAAATGTTATTTTCCCACAAATGAGTGAAAGCTTGCTGGACGGTGTAGGTGCGAACTGGACAGCGTGGAGAGGAGTTGCTGTTAGATGGAGATCTAGACGTTGTTATATTGATGAAAAGTCTGGGCGGTGTTATGTATTAGAAGAAGAAAGGGAGACGGTGTCTTAGGTGAGGTAGAGAGTTGTGTTGATATATGAGGAAGGAATACGGTGTGGGTGATGGAGAGGAAAGGGACAGCGGATAGAAGAGGGAATGAGACAGAGTTGGGAAGTGAGGACGGTTGGGCGGTGTTTTGAGAGTATTGGAAAGGAAAGGAGTCTGGGCGGAGTTGTGGATTAGGAGGATTGTTGGGCGGTGTGGAGAGTATTGGAAAGGAAAGGAGTCTGGGCGGAGTTGTGGATTAGGAGGATTATTGGGCGGTGTGGAGAGTATTGGAAAGGAAAGGAGTCTGGGCGGTATGGTTGATTGATGGAGAGAAAAGATGAAGTGGGACGGTGTTCTGGATTGAGGATGGGGTTTGTGGAGTAGGTCGGTTTTTGAAAGGAGAGGGGACGGTGTTGAGAAGTGAGGATGGTTGGGTGAAGAATTGGGTCGGTTTCGCTTGAGTGTTTGTTGAAGGAAACCGTCTCGCTCAAGCGGAGAAAGGTTCGCTCAAGCGAGAGGTCTTGTTTCACTCGGTGTTTGAGAGTTGGACGGGAAAAGTGACTTACTCGGAATTGATTGAATCCATTCACTCGGCTGTAATCTGAACCACTCGGTTTGCCCTGGAATTCACTCGGACAAATTCATTTACTCATTCAAATGATAAAATCACATCTTCACTCGGAAGTCTGAGTTAATTTCCACTCGGAATTGACTTCACTTTCACTCAGAAACTTGGACTTTGAAGGACTGGAATCTGGCTGATAGAATTCTTCCATGTCCGAGCCTTGCTTTGCTCGGAAATGCATCTTCCTGACCCAACTCACTCGGATGTGCTTTCCTTGGAGACTTCTCACTCGGGCTCAGTGTGAAACTTGAGAGTCTGCTCGAGTGTGATTCATTTCCGGTCGGATTTTTCCTTCCTTGCTAAGAATTACTCGGAAATGCTTTATTCTGCTTGAGAATGTCATTTTCTCTGAGTGAGACCACTCGGATTCCTCCTTAGTCAGCATTTATTCATTTCAGTGGCCTCTTCTACTCGGAATCCATTCACTCGGAACAGCTTTCACTCGGATTAGTTGCAATCAGAAAGCTCCCACTCGGATTCACTTCAATCAGCAAGCTTTTCACTCGGAAAATAGCTTTAGACATATTTATTGGAGGTCAGTCTCCTTTTTTCACTCGGAATGGATGCAGTCGGGGAGTTTCCACTCGGAATCACCTTAAACCGAGACTTATTCCATTTCAGCATTGGTCCTTCACTCCAGTCAGCTATTTATCACTCGGAATGGCTTTGACAGGGAACATTTTACTCGGATTTTTCTCCAGCAGTGCAGTATTCCACTCGGCAATGCTCTATTCTGAGTCCTTCCACTCGGATTTGGTCATTTCTGAGTTATCCCACTCGGATTTGGCCATTTTGAGTCGGATTTTTGTGCTCTGAGTCGGATTTTTGCTTTCTGAGTCGAATTTCAGCTTTAAAAAGAGAATTCTTTCCACTTTGGGCTTGTTCTTCTTGTTTCTTTATCATTTTATGGTCGTTTTTCTCTTGTTTTTGACCCTTTATTACCTTAATTCCTGCAAAATAACATACCCAAGTAGAATAGAGTGGAAAGAAAGCAAAAATAGCAATAAATAAAGGAAATACAGTGGGTAATGACTAAAATCCTAAGCAAACTAGATCTAATTTATTGTATTAAAAAGCACTTATCAGATGTATTCGTTATTTTGTATAGCTATGAATTGGTATAGGTACTTGTATGGATGATGTGTAAACATTGATGATTTTGGGGTCGTGTAGGAAAATAAGACCTTGCATGTATGGCTCATTTTCATTAATGACCTTTGGTAAGGTATAATGCAAATTGGGAAGTTTGAATCTTAATCAATTTGATGAATGAATGTTGAGAATTATGAATTATAGTTCTTTATGATGTGTGTTGAGATTTTGTACAGTTGTTTTATGCATGAGCTAGGAACTAGCATGGTCAAATGATGATTTATGAGGTTTTGATGTGATGAGAGGAATGCTACAGCTTAAGTATGTTGATTGTGGTTTGAGTTAAATGGAATGGATCCATTTTGCCAAAAGTAGACCCCTTGGTTACCTCAAAATGCCCTAAAATGAGATAAACACGTCTATGCACATAAATTACTCGTTTTTAGGAATTTTTGAGTGCGGCCAGTTGCCACACGTCACAAATAATGTGTTTTAGATTGTGTAAAAATTTGGTGACATTCTGATATTCTTTGCATGGGTTTTGGTAGTTGAGAAGTTCATATTTGGTGTAAAATCTACATAATTTCTGCAGAATGACAGGGCGTAATCGATTAGCCTCTAAGGTATAATCGATTACCAAGCCTCTGTCCTTCATCTCATCGATTATGGATCAGGCTGTAATCGATTATGGACCATCCAGAACCAACGTAATCGATTGTGTTCTGAGTGGTAATCGATTAGAGGAAATACCTGATGCAGTACATGAATTCCAGCAGCTTACTAATCGATTATGGGTAACATTGTAATCGATTATGGACCCAACAGAAACCTTGTAATCGATTAGTTCAACTGCTGTAATCGATTAGGTGAAGCCTCTGATTCAATGTACCATTTCCAGGAAGTCTGTAATTGATTACTCTTTGTTTGGTAATCGATTAGGATATTATAATCGATTATCCCCAGTCCTTTAAAGCCTTGATTATGCAAGGGATAGTCGATTATACTATTCGGAGAATGAAATGGTATTGTTTGAACATATATTACGCACTTTGATACCTCCTCATATCTTCATATATGAGATAGGTTGCATAGATCCAGGGTATCGATCAAAACTCTCCATCACATTTCTTCCTGGAATTAATTCTTGCAAAACATGAAAAACATTTATCCCTATTTTTGGGGCGTCACAGTTCCCACCCCTTTCCTTTCTCTTTTGGGGTTTTCTTCACACTTTCCATTTCAACAACTCTTTCTATTCTCGTAATGAGTCTTTGTGATCATGTGGACATTGTAAATGTTAAGGATGGTATTTAGAAAGCCTAAATGGGTGCAAATGCATAAACAACTCAACCACAGCAAAATGAAAATGTGAGACGAATGGACATGATCGATACAAGAATTTTGAAATTGAAACAATGAAAAACCAAAATCCTAGTTATTGACTAAAAGTAAGAAATGAAAAGATGTTACCTTTTGAGGGAATCTACAAATGGTGCCCTTTTCTCTTCAAAACCCAAGTTTCCAATGTAAAGGGTTGTGAATTAGGGTTTGTACGCTGAGAGGTTTCTTTTTATATACTGCTGAACCCAACGTATGGGGTATGCTAGGTACATTGAATCCTTGGCGTACATACGCCCACATTAAAGCACACAGGTGGTAACAAGTGGTAAAGTATGGTGCTCATGCTTAAGCGCGCACGATCACGCTTAAGCGCATGACACTCTACTCAACCACGCTTACTCTGCAAACCACACTCAAGCGTACACAATCACGCTTAAGCATAGAGTAGTCACGCTTAAGCGTGAAATTCTCTCACTCAAGCGCACAATGGTCACGCTTGAGCGTGTAGGCATACTTCAAAGAACCAAGGTTCTCGCTCAAGCATAGAACTCCTCGCTCAAGCGCATAACATGCTTAGGGGGGTCACGCTTTAAGCGTGAAAGGGTCACGCTCAAGCGCCAGGTTGGTCCAGGAGTCACGCTCAAAGCGTGGAGTCTCCCACTCAAGCGCAAGGACACAACAGGGTGTAACAAGTTTGGTGACAGACACTCCCACGATCACGCTTAAGCGTGCATATTCCTCTCTCAAGTGCCAGGCATATCCATGGGTTACGCTTCAAGCGTGAAGGGTCAAGCTTAAGCACTCCACTAGCCCGCTCAAGCACGTGATGATTCGCTCAGGTGAACAAGGCTTCTCACTCAAGCGAACAGGGTGCTCGCTCAAGCGAGAAGGCACAAGTTGGCCAGCGCTTAAGCGCGCTATTTCCTTGCTTAAGCGCCAAGGGGGCCTGATGCTAATTTATTTATACGTAGCTACACCTAGTTTGGAGCGCATGTGTGCGTACCTCCTGGTCCAGAATTTTATTATTTTGCTGATGCGCGTATGTACACAGGAATTCAAAGTATATACACTCAAACCTTATTCAAAATTTTTCAAGCTTATTCACACCTTATTCAAGCTTTTGAGTTTTTTTTTTATGGTTATGAACAACGAACGCAAACTACAACAATTAAAATGTAGGGTTGCCTTCCTCAAGTGCTTCTTTAAGATCCCTAGCTTGACCTTTGACACCTAAGAAGATAACTGTAAAAACATGGAGGATTTCTGCCTATCAAACTTTCCTCCATAATAGAGCTTGAGTCTTTGGCCATTTACTTTGAATGTTCTTCCAGTGGCTAGTTCTTTTACCTTAAATTACACTATGAGGGAAAACCTCATTCACAATGAAAGGTCCAGACCATTTGGATCTGAGTTTTCCTGGAAAGAGTCTCAGTCTAGAATTAAACAATAAGACCTTGTCATCCTTTTGAAACTCTTTTTTGTTTATCCAGTTATCATGCCACCTCTTAGTTTTCTCTTTATAGATTGTTGAACTCCTTAAGTTCATAGAGGTTTAGGACTTTCTCATCTTGAGACTTGTCAAGATCCATATTTAACAGCTTTGTGGTCCACCATGTCTTATGCTCTAACTCCACAGGGAGATGTCTGAACTCCTTAAGTTCATAGAGGTTCAGGACTTTCTCATCTTGAGACTTGTCAAGATCCATATTTAACAGCTTTGTGGCCCACCATGTCTTATGCTCTAACTCCACAGGGAGATGGCAAGCCTTACCATATACCAATTGATAAGGTGACATGCCAATTGGAGTCTTAAATGTTGTCCTATAGGCCCATAATGCATCATCTAATCTTATGGACCAGTCCTTCCTAGATTTCCCTACCACTTTTGTAACACCCTAAATTTTTACTAATAGAAATCCCAAAACAACGAGAAAATTTTTCACAAAAGCAGCCACAAATCGTCTGACACAGAAGGGAAGAAGAAGGCGAGGGAAGCAGAAGAGCGTTCACACGCATATGACAAGCAACAGGGGAATTAGGACAGAGACCGGTCTATTCGGTTCGGTGTGATGCTCCAGCGTCTGGGCGGATTCCAGGACGGAAGGTGACTCACTCATCTGTTGTCCAACACCGCCTGAACGATGCCACAACGGATGAAAACTCCTTAAGCGAACCTCACAACAGCGTCCACTCACTTTCACAGGACGAATCTTTCTTCGATGGAACTACTGGGCGCTCAACATAAGGGAACAGGTGAGGGAAGGATAAGGAAGACACATATGTATGGCAACCTAAGGAAAGGTGAAACTTGAACCACTCCGCCCAGTTCAGCAAAGCGTAACAACGCCTGGGCGAAGTACTCTACAACATCCACTCACTCAGGCGGGGTCCAACACCGCCCGAGCAAGACAGGATAATGCACAACGGAGAGGAAGACATTCGGGCGGAGTCCAACACAAGGCCTCTCCAAACACGCACTCGCTGGAGCTAGGTCTAACTCGCTGAGGCGAACACCGGTACAAGGTAATTTCCCATTCGGATATGGACGAGGTCCACTCGGCAAATCTTCATGCTTGCACTTCACTCGGAAGATCAGGTAGTTAAGTCCCGCTCGGATTCATTCAAAACTCAACCACTCGGGATACAGATCCTCACTCACTCGGATTTTACATCTTTCACTCGGATTATAAATACCTTACACTTAGAATCTATTCCATTCTAAACTACTACACTAACTCCTCTCTCAGAAGAGGGTCACTCAAGGTTTTCACTCGGAATCACTCAGCGTGTTCACTCGGAACAGGATCTAAATCTCCTATGTTCCTCTCAGGGTTCATTAACTTAGAGTTATCCACTCAACATCAGGGATATCCCAGCCGGTAATAAGCATCAAATAGACATAAAGCACGTATGTATGAATATATGTTCCCAGAAATGTAAACATGCCCACAATCCAATCTACCGACCCACATACATGCAACCTTATACTCGGAATACTCATTAACTTCACATTATGCCCTTACTATTATTTACAGATCCATACATGTGACACCCTGTCTATACTTATCAAATCAGAGAAAATTCATGCGTTTACTAATAAGATACCACACAATGACACCATGATTATGCAATCTTTATAATGGATATGTTTAATCGTTATTTTACATAAGAGCCGGCCAAGGCTACACTGACTAACATAGTGAATACAATATAAGCACTCAACAGTCGAAGTACACCACATTCAGACTTGAAACCTTATCATCATTTCTGAGCATGACCTGCACACACTAAAAAATGGTGTAGGGGTGAGCTTTTGCATATAAAGTGACAGCTATTGACTCGGACTTTACCTCCATTCTCAATTATATGATTTACCAGGTTCAATTCATAACGATATACATATATACATACTACCAAGTAATATTGGAGCCAGACCACATCATTCAATCGGCATTTGCACAATAACATGTATTCTCAAACACAGCGTCACACTGCACTCGGCCACAGTATCATTACCTGTCTATTAATTCAACCGGATTCACCCAATTCATTTGATCCATACAATTCACAATAATCTTACTAACAATGCTCATAGACTCATGCAAACAATGCTCATAGATTCATGCAAACAATGCTCATAGATTCATGCATGCGGATCTGACTTAAGACAAGGAGTTCAGTACAGATTCCTTCCCGGTCCCTCGTCCACTAGCCCTTTCCGTTTGGCACCGGTCACCCCGTGACGTCTCGAGACCCAGCTCTAGCTCCATCGGCTACCACGGGTCCTCATGGAACTAACCAGAATCTGACTGAAGCTCATCTTATACGACTCCAGATGCCCTTCCGACCCCCGTCCACTAGCCCTTTCTGTGTGGCACCGGTCACCCCGTGACGTCTCGAGACCCAGCTCTAGCTCCATCGGCTACCACGGGTCCTCATGGAACTGGTCAGACATTTGGGAATCACCTCACGTATGCAACCTCATGCAAATTCACAACAACATCCAAGCTTACTAGACGCGTCTCACACAGCCATCAATGGGTTATAACCGATCCCTCACACAGCATTTAGATTCATTCGGAATCCCACATTCCATTACAACATCACCTGCTTCTAACATAATAACTCACAACAGCAAGCATAGGCAACCACGTTACAGTACATCCATTCAACATTTTTAACAGAGTCAGCATACCTTTCCACACGGCATTCAAACTGGAAATCATGCATCAATTCACATCTCATGCATTAGGGGATAATGGAAACACACACACACACATTCACTCAACAAACTCAGATTTTAGCAACATGCATCACAGAAGTATTAACAGGCACTCAGAGACGAGGTCACACAACCCTCAACCTTTCACAGATGTCTCAATTCGGAAGTTGCATGCATAATCAGTCAATCACTACACATCGATCTATATATTTCACACACATATTACATTAAGCAAGCACCAGGGACCCGGTCATAAACCATACGCTTGACATGCAAAGCGCCCCCTACCTGCTGTCGGGGTTCAGAGACTCTTCAAGTTGCAGTGTTGACCGATCGTCCCTCCGTTACTCCTCCAACAGCCTTCGAGTTCAGCGTTGATCCTGGGCCAGAGTTGCTCCTTTCCTCCAACAGGTCCGTCTCCTCCACAGCTCCAAAGCACTTCCAGCACAGCCTTCCAACTGGAATACCACAGCTCCAGGTAGAAAAAGAAGGAGAGGAAGAGGGTTATAGGGAGGAAGGAGAGGACAGGGAGTGGAGTCAGAGCTGTGTTGATGTTCCTCCAGGAGCTCTCGACTCTCTCACTGTTTGAGAGGCGATGTGAATGAGAGTGAAGGAGAAGAAAAACAGGGAAGGAGAGACCATATGCACGCACAAGGAGAGCTGCCAGCGTGAATAGTGAGAGAAAGAGAGAGCTGAAGTTGTCTTATACTCCTAGGGACACATGCGTCTTTTCGTCTGGTACTATTATTATTTATTCAATTACCTAAATCAGCAATTACTCTAATTAACAATTAATCCTGATTCTGTAATTAACCTTTAATTAATAGCTTAACTTCAATCGGTAATTAAGTTAGAAATCGGGATGTTACAACTTTCTCTAATATCCTCTTGATTTCTCTATTAGACAACTCAACTTGTCCACAAGTTTGTGGATGGTATGGAGTAGACACCTTATGGAGTACCTCATAATGCCTCAGGGCTTTTTCCATAATTCTATTGCAGAAATGTGACCTTCCATCACTAATGAGGACTCTAGGGACTCTAAATCTAGAGAAAATGTTCTTCTTTATAAATCTAAGCACTACATGTGCATCATTGGTTCTGGTAGGGATTGCCTCCACCCACTTGGAGACATAATCCACAGCAACAAGGATATACCCATTGGAGAATGACTTTGGGAATGGTCCCATAAAGTCAATGCCCCAAACATCAAATAACTCCACAACTAAAATATTTGTCAAAGGCATACCAGCTTTAGCAGAGAGACCTCCACTTCTTTGGCACTTATCACACCTTTCCACATATACTCTAGCATCCTGAAAAGTTGTTGGCCAATAAAATCCATATTGTAATACTTTTGTTGTTGTTCTAGAGGCACCATGGTGTCCTCCATAATAGGAGTCATGGCAGTGCCATAAGAGTCTTTCTTGCTCTGATTTAGGTACACATCTCCTGATAATTCCATCTACTCCTATCTTATACAGAAATGGATCATCCCATAAAAAAGTTTTACTGTCATGAAAGAAAGTTTTCTTCATTTAGGATGTCCACCCTTCTGGTACCACAGAGGCACTTTTAAAGTTAGCCATATCAGTATACCATGGCCCTGTGGTAATTGCCATCAGCCTCTCATCTTGGAATTCCACTTTTATCAAGATAGAGTCTGATTCACCTTCTAGACGAGAGAGTTGATCAGCCACTGAGTTCTCTACTCCCTTTTTATCTCTTATTTCTAAATCAAACTCTTGGAGTAATAGAACCCACCTGATCAACCTTGGCTTTGATTCCTTTTTAGCTAGCAAGTACTTGATTGCTGAATGATCTGTATAAACAATGACCTTAGCACCAATCAAGTAAGCTCTGAATTTATCAAATGCATACACCACAGCAAGCATTTCTTTTTCAATAGTGGTGTAGTTTATTTGATTCTCGTTCAACACCTTACTAGCATAATAAATAACATGTGTTAATTTTTCTTTTTTCTATCCTAACATAGCTCCTATAGCAGAATCACTTGCATCACACATGAGTTCAAATAGTAAAGACCAATCAGGTGCTACAAGGATTGGAGCTATAGTTAATCTTTGTTTTAAATTTTGAAAAGCCTTGACACACTTTTCATCAAAAATAAAAGCATGATCTTTCACAAGCAAATCAGTCAAAGGCTTTACTATTTTTGAAAAATCTTTTATAAATCTCCTATAGAAGCCAGTGTGTTTGAATATATATTTCAGGTTGAATTATTTTAATAATGACAAAGCACATTGAAGGATTGTAGCAAAAAGGCCAAGTAACCATGAAAACAGAGAAAACAGAATCAAATGGACAAAAATGTGCAGCCTAATCAATTAGAGGACTTAAGCTAATCGATTACCTATGTTCTGTTTGTTCAGTAATCGATTACACCTTGAACCATAATCGATTACCATTTAAATAACTTGAGGAAAAAGCATCAGGTATTCAATGTAATCGATTACCAAGACAAAATAATCGATTACTGAAGCTCTGTTTGTACCACAATTGATTACACAGTAACACATAATCGATTACCAGCTTAAAGTGTGAAATATGAGCATTAGGTATTCAGAATAATCGATTACTCAGCCAAGTTAATCGATTACCTAAGTTCTGTTGGTCATCATAATCGATTGTAGTAAGGCCTAATCAATTATAATGCTATGAGACTCTATTTAATGCATCAGGTGCCATTTGTAATCGATTACAGGGTATAAAATAATCGATTAGCAAGTCCATATTTCTAAGCTAATCGATTACACAGTAACACCTAATCGATTACAGCACAAATAACACTGCAGATTTCAAAAGCTAATCGATTACAGCTCGAGGCGTAATCGATTAGGGTCGTGCCAGAATTTGAGGAAAGTTCCTTTTAAGTGGAAACCAGCTCATTTCTCAATTCCAACTCAGTGCCCATCATCTGCAACGGCTAAGAAGACCATTAAGCTCCTCTACAAGGCCTATAAATGCAAGACTCCTCCAAGCTACTAAATGCAACACATAAATCCATCAAAGGGAAATCAAATCTTGAGTCTTGTGAATTCTATTCTTGTATAGTTTCATTTTTCTAAAACTTGGAGTTTAAACTTGTATATTCTCTCTTGTTGAGAGTTAGAAGTTGTGTGAGCCTTCATTTGTATATCTACTCTATTAAGAGAGTTACTTGCTTGTAAACACTACACCAAACACAAAGGCTTTCACTCTAGGTTGAGTGGTCACAAAGGTTGGAGTTCAACCTTTGGGTATTAAGAGTTTGAGAGATTGGGTGGGTTACCCTTGTGCTAGTGAGGATTGAGTTCTTGAGTGTAGGACACTAGGAAGCTGCAATTGCTCATAGCTTGTAATCTCTAAATCTCAATAGTGGAAATCCTTCAAGTGGGTTGCTTGAAGGCAAGACGTACACCGGGGTTGGTGGAACTCGTTAAATTGGTTTGCAAGCTCTTCTCCTTTACTCTTTTACATTCATATACTGCACTTAATTAATTTGTGTTGGTTGATTGTGATTTATATACTTAAGCTTGCTTGAATTAGTTAACTTTGAATATTGCACACCAAGTGTTTGACAAATTGTCTCAGCTACATACACCTCTTGTTTTGCATTGTCTCTTGCATTAAACTTGATTTCACCTGCATAATCTTTAAACCTGTGATAAAAGAATCAAGTTCAAAGGCATTCCAATCAAAGTTTTAAAAACTCAATTCACCCCCCCTCTTGAGTATTGAGGCCACTTGAATAACAAATGGTATCAGAGCTTGACTCTTGGTAGATCAAGCTTAACAGCTTCAAGAGATAAAATGGCCTCAAGTTCTCTAAACCTTTTTCCCGAGGGTGGTGCCACAAATAGACCTCCCGCTTTCAATGGGGAAGGATATGCGTTTTGGAAAGAAAGAATGAAAATCTTTATTCAATCAATTGATTTAAGAGTTTGGAATGCCATTGAGAATGGTCTTTTTATACCCATGCATACTATTAATGGTACAGATGTTGAAAAACCCATGGATGATTGGACTAATGATGAAGAAAAGAAAGTACAATACAATTATAAGGCTAAAAATCTCATTACTCTAGCATTAGGTCCCGATGAATTCTTTAGGATAATGACTTGTCAAACGGCTAAGAAAATGTGGGATACTTTGCAAGTAACCCATAAAGGTACTAGTGATGTAAAGGATTCTAAGATTAGTACCTTGACTAGTCAATATGAGGGTTTTAGGATAAATTCCAGAGAAACCATTGTAGAAATGCAAAAGAGATTTACCCTTATAATCAATCATCTTATTACTCTTGGAAAAGTCTATACTAACAAAGAACTTGTGCATAAAGTTTTAAAAAGTCTTAGCAGGGATTGACAACCTCTCGTCACTGCCATCAAACAATCCCCAAGCATCAACGAGATGTCTCTTGCCACACTCTTTGGAAAACTACAAGAGCAAGAGCAAGAACTAAGGGATTTAAAGCTAGCGGAGGAAGAAGAAAAATCCTCCAAGAAGAAAGGCTTAGCTCTCAAGGCCACTTCTACACATGAAGAAGAATCATGTAGTGATCTTGACGAAGAAGAAGAATTTGGTTTGTTTGTGAAGAGATTTAGAAAGTTCATGAAAAACAAAAGATTCCAAAAGAACTTCAAACCCCAAGGCAAGAAACCAATTTCTAATGAATCCTCTTCTTCACCAAGTTGTTTCGAATGTGGCAACGAAGGGCACTTCAAGGCGGATTGCCCAAACCTTAAGAAGAAGAACAAGGAGAAAAGAGGAAGAAGAAGAGCCTACATCGCTTGGGATCAAAATGATGTGAGTAGCTCCGATGAGTCCGAAAGTGAAGAAGCAAATCTTTGCCTAATGGCAAATCATCAAGAAGACGATAATGAGGTAAGTCTTCTTGACTTAGACAAGAATGAATTGCTTGATGCATTTGAAGAATTGTATGACAAATTTGTTGAACTCTCTAGTAAGTATAAAGTGTCTAGAAAAACTATAGAAACTCTAGAGACACATTTAATTGAGCAAGTAAAAGAAAATGAATCCTTGAAAAAGAAAATTATTGATAAATAAATTTTCTCAAAATCATGTGAATACTTTAACAAATGTGATGATCTAGAAAAGAAAGTCTTAGATTTAAATAGAACATTAGAAAAATTTACAAATGGTATAGATAACTTAAATATATTACTTGGAAACCAAAAATGTATGTTTGATAAAATTGGTTTAGGATACAACTCTACCAAAAAGGAAAAACACTACAAAAACTTCTTTGTACCACCTAGGAGATCATCATCACCTTTTTTGAGATGCAATCATTATGGCTTTAAAGGTTATAACTCTTCAAATTGTAATGTTAGAAAATTAGGACCAAAGGTTATTAGAAAGGTGTGGGTTCCCAAAGGGACATTACCACAAGCTAACCTAAAAGGACCCAACATACAATGGGTACCTAGTTCCCTAAACTAATCTTGTTTTGTAGGTATGCTTCAAGGCAAACAACACCCATTGGTATTTGGATAGTGGGTGTTCAAAACGTATGACGGGAGACATAAGCAAATTTACATCACTCACTCCCAAAAGGAAAGGAAGTGTCACCTATGGAGATAACACCAAAGGGAAAATTCTAGGCATTGGAAACATTGGTAAGAATTCTTCTACTTCTATTAGTGATGTATTGTATGTTGAAGGCCTCAAACACAATTTACTTAGCATTAGTCAATTATGTGACAAAGGATATAGAGTTTTGTTTGAATCAAATTGTTGTATAATTGAACATAAGATTAATAAGGAAATCAAGTTTGTAGGTCAAAGAATTGATAATATTTACATGATTGATATGGATAGTTTGTCCTCAAATGATGTGCAATGCTTCATGACTAGAGAGGATGAAACTTGGCTATGGCATAGAAGAATAGCTCATATACATGTAGACCATTTGAATAAACTTGTTTCTAAAGAATTAGTAATTGGTTTACCAAAGCTTAAATTTGAAAACAAATTTTGTGATGCATGTCAAAAAGGAAAACAAGTAAAGGCATCCTTTCAAGCTAAAAATATTGTTTCCACTCAAAGGCCTTTACAACTTTTGCACATGGATCTATTTAGACCTTCCAAAATCAAAAGCTTTGGTGGTAATTACTATGGTCTAGTGATTGTAGATGATTATTCAAGATATACATGGACTTTGTTTCTTTCTCATAAAAATGAAGCATATCATGCATTCAAGAAACTTACTAAGATTATCCAAAATGAGCAAAATTCAAAAATCACATCCATAAGAACCGATCATGGGGGAGAATTTGAAAATCAATCTTTTGAAAAATTTTGTGAAAAACATGGTATCAATCATAATTTTTCAGCTCCAAGAACTCCACAACAAAATGGAGTAGTTGAAAGGAAAAATAGATCTTTAGTGGAACTTGCAAGAACCATGTTAAACGAAAATAATCTTGCAAAACATTTTTGGGCCGATGCGGTAAATACCGCTTGTCATGTTATGAATAGATGTTTAATAAGGCCTATTCTAAAGAAAACCCCCTATGAACTTTACAAGGGAAGAAAACCCAACATTTCATATTTTCATATTTTTGGATGTAAATGTTTTGTGCTCAATAATGGAAAGGATAATCTAGGAAAGTTTGATGCAAAATCTGATGAGGCAATCTTTCTTGGATATTCATCATCTAGTAAATCTTATCGAATTTTTAACAAACAAACAAATACCATTGAGGAATCTATTCATGTGAAATTTGATGAGAATAGCCATAACTCCCCGGGAAAGGAAGATGTTGATGATCTTGCTGGAACATTCCAAGAAATGAACTTGGAGGAAAAAGAAGCAGTCAACAATGAAGAAGGAACAACACAACATGTAGAACCATAAAAATGGATCACTCTAAAGGATCATCCCTTGGATAAGGTCATAGGTGAAATGACAAAGGGTGTAAGTACTAGAAACACTATTAGAAATGTATGTAATTACTTAGCGTTTGTATCACAAGTAGAACCCAAAAATATTGATGAAGCTATTATTGATGAACATTAGATATTAGCCATGAAAGAAGAATTAAATCAATTTGAAAGAAATAAAGTGTGGGAACTAGTGCCAAGACCTAATGACCACCAAATAATAGGAACAAAATGGGTTTTTAGAAATAAATTAGATGAAAATGGGATAATTACTAGAAACAAAGCTAGGCTAGTTGCTAAAGGTTATAATCAAGAAGAAGGCATTGATTATGAAGAGACGTATGCTCCCGTAGCTAGACTAGAAGCCATTAGGTTATTATTAGCCTTTACATGTTGTAAGGACTTTAAATTATACCAAATGGATACCAAATGGATGTCAAGAGTGCTTCTTGAATGGATACATCCAAGAGGAAGTGTATGTTAATCAACCTCTAGGTTTTGAAAACTACCAATTTCCAAATCATGTTTTCAAACTAAAGAAAGCATTTTATGGTTTAAAACAAGCTCCAAGAGCTTGGTATGAAAGATTAAGTAAATTCCTTTTAGAAAACAATTTTGAAAGAGGAAAGGTTGACACAACTTTATTCATTAAGCACAAAAAGAATGACATACTATTGGTTCAAGTATATGTTGATGATATAATCTTTGGTGCTACTAATGAATCATTGTGCAAAGAGTTTGCTAAGCTAATGCAGGAAGAATTTGAGATGTCCATGATGGGGGAGCTTACTTTCTTCCTTGGACTACAAATTAAGCAAACTAATGAAGGCACTTTCTTTAGTCAATCAAAGTATTGCAAGGAATTGCTTAGGAAATTCAACATGGACAAGGCAAATGACATTACCACACCTATGGGCACTTCATGTCATTTGGACAAGGATGAGAAGGGTAAGGATGTTGAACTCACAAAATATAGAGGTATGATCGGATCCTTACTTTACTTAACCGCTAGTAGATCGGATATCATGTTTGCTGTTTGTATGTGTGCAAGATATCAAGCATGCCCAAAAGAATCACACTTTACTGCAGTAAAAAGAATAATGAAATATCTGATTGGAACTCAAAATGTAGGTTTATGGTACCCTAAAGGGGTTGAATGCACTCTAGTTGGATACTCTGACTCTGATTTTACAGGATGTAAGCTTGATAGAAAAAGCACTAGTGGAACATGTCACTTGCTTGGTAGCTCTCTTGTTTCTTGGAATAGCAAAAAACAAGTAAGTGTTGCATTATCTACAGCTGAGGAAGAATATGTTGCAGTTGGAAGTTGCTGTGCTCAAATCCTTTGGATGAGGGAACAACTTCTTGACTTTGGTGTTATGCTAGACCATGTGCCTCTCAGATGTGATAATACTAGTGCCATTAATATCTCAAAGAATCCTGTCATGCATTCAAGGAACTAACATATAGAGATATGACATCATTTCATTAGAGATCATGTATTAAAGAGTGATTGTGTGCTTGAACATGTTGAAACCACTAAACAACTTGCTGATATCTTCATAAAACCCTTGGCAAAAGAACAATTCATACACATTAGAAGAGAATTAGGAATCTTGGACATTTCCAATTGTGTTTGAATGCTGAAGAATTTTGATAATTTCTTGATTTACAATGAGTTGATATTTGATATATTGATTGGTTGACGTTCCACTTGAAATCTATAAGTTTAGACCACTTCTAAGCATACCTAATCGATTACCATGATCAGTATAATCGATTATAAACTTTCTGTTTCCTTTATAATCGATTACAGACTCTCAAATAATCGATTACCCATCTTTTGTTTCATCAATAATCGATTAGCATCTCATATCTAATTGATTACAAAGTCTCTATTTCTTGTACAATCGATTAGCCATTCAACAAAATCGATTACCAACATTTTGCCTTCCAGATAATCAATTATCATTTCCACCTAATCGATTACAAAGTTCTTATTTTTAACGCAATTGATTATCCCATCGGCCATAATCGATTACCCCATGTGTAAAATGATTCAACTTCCTCAAAAACTGTTTACTAATCGATTACCTATGACGTCTAATCGATTAGCATCGGTACTGGAGTGGTCAAACTACTATTTTTCGAGGCACTCTGACTTCTCCACCTAATTAAACCTATTTCTCTCCATTCTAGACCTATTTTTCCCTATAAATTCACCTCTTCTCACTCTCTCATCTTACACTACCTCTTCCTCTCTCAAATCTCTCAAACCTTCAAGAGCTTTTCTCTCCATTCTCCTTTCTTTTCTCTGCATTACCATGTCTTCCTCTAGACAAGTGAAAAGGGCTAGGTCCTCCATGAACCAACCCACCAATCCTCTAGACTTCTCTAGGTTCTTCACCTCTCCAAGAGACCTCCAAAACTTTATAAAGAAATTTTCAGAGAAAGACATAATCACTCCTCATTTTATTGATGCCCCAACATTTGAAAACCCCTATTTTTCCTTCACCCAACTCCTTCACCACTACAATCTCCTTCCTCTCCTTACTCTCAAGGAAGAGTTTTATTACCCTGAACTAATGAGGGTATTCTTTTGCAATATAAAATTGGTTGATGGAACTTTGGAAGCTAGAGTCAAGAATGTGACTCTCAAAATCACCAACCAACAAATCTCTGAAATCACCCAAATTCCCCTCTCTACTGCTGAATTTGCAGGGGGTAATCCTGAGGATGAGTGGGACTTCAATCCCATTCCAGCATGTCAATCTCTTTGGAAGGCCAATTGTCCCCTCAGCAATCACAAATTGGTAGGCCAATTAACTCTCAACAACCATCTCCTCCACTTCTTTATGGTTAAAATGCTTGTCCCTCGCGGAAGAAATTATGCCTTGGTTGAGGAAGATGATGTTCTTCTCATGTGGGCCATCATTAACCATAAGGACATAAACTGGATTCAACTCCTCAACCTCCACATGTTGAAATCCAAGGAGTAACATAAACTGCCTTATGCCATTCTCCTCATAAAAATTTTCAAGGCATATGGAGTGGACTTGGCTGGAGAACTTGCTGAAAAAGTACCCTCTCAAGCTTGCATTGGAACTCACCATCTCAACAAAATGGGCATGGTCTGCGTAGCTGGAACATGGATCTTCAAGAGTGACAGAATCCATGGCAGCAGTCCATTTGAGGAAGACCACCCTACCCCTACTGTTGATCATACTCCTACTCCTGCACCTCAAGGCGAATCATCCGCTCCACCTGACCCTTTCACTGCCTTGCATGCTCATCTTGATAACCGTTTTGATCGGCTTGAAAACTCCCTCCAACAATTCCAAATGACTGAGCAGCAACATTATGAACTCATATAACAACGCTATGAGGAGCCGTCTCACCAGATTTCTGAACTTTGCTTTTTCAATCCGGATAATTAGATCCGTTTTTAAGTTATTTTCATTATATTTTCTTTTTTCTACAAAATTTCCCTTATGCAATTTCCCTTCTCTACATTAATAAAAGTTTGTTTTTCATTATATCTCTATTACTTTATTGTTTTTGATGATTACAAAGGGGGAGAAATAACTTGAGTTCATCTAAACTGATTACTAATATTAACAAGTGCTAAAAACTGATAGTTAATAACAAGTGATTAACAATTATCTCTATGGAATAACCTCTTTTAGATAGGGGGAGATTTTTTAAATCAAGAGATAACTTGTTAGAGATAACACTGTGCAGAATTTGAATTAAAACAAACATGTTTTAGCAGATAATGATAAGTTCATTTTTTGAACTAACAATCCTCAAAGAGATGAACATTGTTTGTTATCATCAAAAAGGGGGAGAATATGTTTGAATATATATTTTAGGTTGAATTATTTTGATAATGACAAAGCACATTCAAGGATTGTAGCAAAAAGGCCAAGTAACCATGAAAACAGAGAAAACAGAATCAAATGGACAAAAACGTGCAGCCTAATCGATTAGAAGACTCAAGCTAATTGATTACCTACGTTCTGTTTGTTTAGTAACCGATTACACCTTAAACCATAATCGATTACCATTTAAATAACTTGAGGAAAAAGCATCAGGTATTCAATGTAATCGATTACCAAGACAAAATAATCGATTACTGAAGCTTTGTTTGTACTATAATCGATTACACAGTAACACATAATCGATTACCAGCTTAAAGTGTGAAATATGAGTATCAGGTATTCAGAATAATCGATTACTCAGCCAAGTTAATCGATTACCTAAGTTCTGTTTGTCATCATAATTGATTGCAGTAAGGCCTAATCGATTACAATGCTACGAGACTCTATTTAATGCATCAGGTGCCATTTGTAAACGATTACAGGGTATAAAATAATCGATTAGCAAGTTCCTATTTCTAAGCTAATCGATTACACAGTAACACCTAATCGATTACAACACGAATAACACTGTAGATTTCAAAAGCTAATCGATTACAGCTCGAGGCGTAATCGATTAGGGTCGTGCCAGAATTTGAGGAAAGTTCCTTTTAAGTGGAAACCAGCTCATTTCTCTATTCCAACTCAGTGCCCATCATCTGCAACGGCTAAGAAGACCATTAAGCTCCTCTACAAGGGCTATAAATGCAAGACTTCTCCAAGCTACTAAATGCAACACACAAATCCATCAAAGGGAAATCAAATCTTGAGTCTTGTGAGTTCTATTCTTGTATAGTTTCATTTTTCTGAAACTTAGAGTTTAAACTTGTATATTCTCTCTTATTGAGAGTTAGAAGTTGTATGAGCCTTTATTTGTATATCTACTCTATTAAGAGAGTTACTTGCTTATAAATACTACACCAAACACAAAGGCTTTCACTCTAGGTTGAGTGGTCACAAAGGTTGGAGTTCAACCTTTGGGTATTGAGAGTTTGAGAGATTGGGTGGGTTACCCTTCTGCTAGTGAGGATTGAGTTCTTGAGTGTGGGACACTAGGAAGCTGTAATTGTTCAATGCTTGTAATCTCTAAATCTCAATAGTGGAAATCCTTCAAGTGGGTTGCTTGAAGGCGAGACGTACACCAGGGTTGGTGGAACTCGTTAAATTAGTCTGCAAGCTCTTCTCCTTTACTCTTTTACATTCATATAGTATACTTAATTTATTTGTGTTGGTTGATTGTGATTTATATACTTAAGCTTGCTTGAATCAGTTAACTTTGAATATTGCACACCAAGTGTTTGACAAATTGTCTCAGCTATATACACGTCTTGTTTTGCATTGTCTCTTGCATTAAACTTGATTTCACCTGCATAATCTTTAAACCTGTGATAAAAGAATCAAGTTCAAAGGCATTTCAATCAAAGTTTTAAAAACTTAATTCACCCCCCCTCTTGAGTATTGAGGCCACTTGAATAACAGCCAGCACATCCTAAGAAACTCCTCACTCATTTCACATTAATTGGAGGAGGAAGTTTTTCAATAGTATCAACCATAAAATGACACTTTTCCCAGTTGAGGACAATATTAGTCTCTTGACATCTCACCAGCACCTTAGATAGGTTGCTGAGGCATATGTCAAAGTTGTTTCCAAAAACAGAGAAGTCATCCATGAAGACCTCAATGAACTTCTCTACCATGTCCCCAAAAATTACCAGCATACACCTTTGAAAGGTTGTTGGTGCATTACACAAACCAAAAGGCATGCGCCTATATGCAAAGGTTCCATATGGACAGGTAAAGGCTGTCTTCCCTTGGTCTTTCGAATCAACTATAATTTGGTTGTATCTAGAATATCCATCAAGGAAGCAATAATACTCATGACCTGACAGCCTCTCAAGCATTTGGTCTACAAATGGTAGAGGAAAGTGGTCTTTTCTAGTGGAGTCATTTAACCTTCTATAATTTATGCACATCCTCCAACCTGTAGTTGGTCTAGTGGCAATGACTTCACCTTTTTCATTTTTAACAGTGGTCATCCCTCCTTTCTTAGGCACCACTTGGACCAGACTGATCAAAGCGCTGTCTGAGATAGGATAGATAATCCCTACATCAAGGAGTTTAACCATGTCTTTTCTCATAGCCTCTTTTATTGTGGGGTTTAACCTTCTTTGTGGCTGAATAACTAAAGAATAGTCATCCTCCATCAAAATTTTATGCATACAAAATGATGGACTAATCCCCTTTAAATCAGATATGTTCTAACCAATAGCAAATTCATGTTTTCTCAAAACCCTGATCAGTTTTTCTACATCCTCGTCATTTAATTTAGCATTAATGATTACTGGATGTGACTCATTATTTCCCAAGAAAACATATTTTATATGAGAAGTCAAAGGTTTCAAATCATGTTTTTCTTCAAACACCTCCTTACCCTTCTCAATTGCAGCATTAATTAATTTTTCTTTCTTTTCATCTTCTACTTCCCCTACTTCACATGCTTCTAGTAGGTTCAGCAACTCATTATGTGAGTCATCTAACTCCTCAGTCTTAGAGTCAAAATCATCCTCTAGAAAGGCTTGTAAAGCCTATTCCTTAGTTTTTAACAGCATAGGAGTCTGATAATGATTTTTTCATATATTGGAATGAAGAGTTCAATGAAAGAGAATCAAGTTTGTATAATATGAACTCAAGGAAATGGATGTGCCAAGTTTAAACACAGAGGTTGTAATATAGTATAGTTGTCGTTCCACTGAGGAGGTGTTAGCATGAAAATCTTAGCTTTGAACTGAGTTGACAGAAAGTTTTGTTTTGGATTGTTATAAATGTTGCTGATTGAAAAAGTAATAAATAACAAAGAGTGAAATTTTGCAAAAGATAACAGTGAATAATTTTGAGAAAAATCAGTTTTGTAAAACAGGGATTGGTTTCATCACATCTCACCTTCTGTAAGCTACATTAATTTTTACGTAAGTAACTTGAAAAGATAATTTCTACGTCACAATCAAAGTCATTTGCATGAATCCCTCGACTACAAAATTCATAAGAATGATTTCAAACCGCTGATCCCTCAGTCACTTTGAAATCATCCCACCATTATCGATCGACTATTTTGACGTTTATTGCGTTAGATGCCATCCCTGGCTACCTACTCACAATAAGGATTTCATTCAGATCTGCTTTCAAAAGTCACTTCCCAGCATACTTGAGAAAACCTAAAACAAGAAAATAGTGATCAAGTACTTTCAAGCATTAAACACAGAAGGAAATACAGAAACTTATCAAATCTCATTACACATATAAAAACTTACAGCAGCATTACTTCAGGATTGAATGGATTACAACCAATCCCATAAGGGAGTTTAGCTACTCATGCTTTGCATTTTCACCTTCAAAATATGAATACAGAAAATAATGGAAAAGTTTGGATTGTGAAGGAAATACAGGGGATGAATCTGATGCTTGATGTCCTGTTTTCTGCCTGATTTATAAGGGTTATGGTTCAGCTTCCCTTGCCACTTGCATAGACCCCATGAAGGAATATTCGGAGACATGCAGAAACACAAGAAAATGGTTGAGTTGGCATCGCACCATTGGTGAATATTAAATTAAAATTCCCATACTGCATGAGTCATGCTTGAGCTTGATGGTCACGCTCAAGCGTGGAGGGTTCTGATGTCCACTTGGTTGCCTCACGCTCAAGCTGTCTTAACCACGCTTAAGCGTTGCCTTCTTATTCAGTACGCTAGTTTCTGTAACATCCCCGTTTTAAAATTTAATGCTGAATGAAGAATAAACCATTAAAATTTGATTTTTAACTAAGAAATAACTGTTAATTGCATTTAACTACTTAGGATTTAGCCATTAAAATATTAAAGATGGTGATGGTCAGGGGATGGGGTGGAGTGCACGTGACTGCTGGGCACGCACTCTCCCATCCCACTCTTCTTTTGCTGTGTGCATGCACATATATATATATATATAAGCGTGAGCCCTTGGCGGAAAAACACACTTGCTATTTCTTCAGACTCCCTTCTCCGTCACTTCATTCTCTACTTCCTCCCTTCGTCTTCATCTTTCTTCTTCTTCTATCTTACTCTTCGCTCCTGGAGGTCTGGGTTGCAGTACTGGAGAACGGACCACACTCCATCCCAGAATCAGGCACAGGATACGACAAGCCAAGGAAGACCGAACGAACCAAGAGAAAGACGTCGGACCCAACAACGAGAACAGAAAGGTTTTGAGGATTCTTCAAAAGGTAGGGGGGCGCTTGCATGTCGAATGCATGGTCTAAGAACGGTACCGGATGAATGTATTGCTGAGTGCGGGTGTGTGTGTGTGTGCATGTATTTATAATCATTAGAACTGATGCTGTGCATGTGTGCATGTATTCACAATTACTAAAATTGATGCATGATTTTAGATTCTGATAGTGATCTTCGTGGCGATGGTGTAGCTTGCTCGTGGATGATAATGATGGATCTATTTTGTTGTCACTATGAAATGTATGTATGTGCATGTTCTTAATTGGATTGCTCAATGTTGTTAGTCTGATGACCGATTGTAACATGCGCTGGTGTGACTGACTGAATTGATGACGAGTAGTGGGGGATAATCGTTCTTACTTAATGACTACGGTAAGGTGTTCCTGGCGCGATGATGTGTAATAATGAATGTGTTAGTTGCATGAGTAAGAGTGTGGTGACCCATGGAAGGTCAAGAACCCCAAGGGAAACGACTTCCAGTTACCAACCCTGGCTAGATCCCAATAGAGCTCGTGGTAGCCGTTGGAGCTAGAGAAGAGAGTCTCGAGACGCCGTGGGGAGGCCGGTGCCACCTGGTAAGAGCTGAGGGACGAGGGGCCAAAAGAAAAAGGGGGCCGTAACTGAGAGTCTTTACCCGAGTCGGATCCGCAGGCATGCATATAGAAATAAGGCTGATTGTGGTGATGTATAAATCTATGTATGTGCAAGTGTATGATTTTGAATGCATGAATATATATTTAGATGTGGAATAAACTCTGTGAATTATGTGTGTCATGAATATTGTTGAATTGTATGAATTTGGTTACTTGAGAAAGGTTGAGTGATAGCAGGAGCGTGTACTGACGCTGATACCGAGTCGGTGAGTATCATTTTACATGTAAAAGCTCACCCCTGCAGTGGCCATTTTCAGTGAATGTCTCTCGTGAGGAGGATCAGAAACAGAGCTGGAATGCTGGGCGGAGCGCTGATGCATTTGGAAGGTTTAATTAAGGCATTGCTAGATTAAGCCCGGACTGGCTCTTACCGGATGTTAATGTTTTGGGGATGAATAGAACTTTACGGGCAAGGAGAAGCCCGATTTTGTATTGTAAATATTGACATACACTTTTATGTATATATATGGATGTATGGTTTTGGTGTGCGTGATGCTATGTGCTGCCTTGTTTCCTAATTATGCTTTAATAGATACGCAGGGACAGTATGAGTGAACCGAGAATTGTCTTAGGAAAATTTATGTCGGATATGCTGGGCGGAGTCGTACCCCGCCCGAAGTGTGGGAGCAATTCGCCCAAGCGTGAGGATTCACGCTGAAGCAAGTAATTACCAGAGTGAGATATCGACCAATATCCCTTCCTATTCGTTGAGATGCTAACACAATCCAGACCCCGATGTTGACCCCGAATTGGGCGTTATGGCTAAGTCCGCCCAGACGTCATCATACTTAGTTGAGCTGGGTGGAATAGGTTCAGATCCCTCTTTTCTCCACAACCTACTAACGTATATGTACCCTGTAACTTCTCATTTTTTTTTCTTCTTTCTGAATGAAATGCGAGTGTGAGGATTTACTTAGTGAACCCTTATCCATACCCGATGGAGGAAATTACCTTGTAGTTGCGTTAAAGAGGCGTTATGTAGATTTCGTTTAGGCGGCGTCATACCTCGCCCAAGTAACTAGGACAGCCCGCCCAAGATAAATATACCCCGCCTAGCCAAGTAGGACGACTCTAACTCCGCCTTTCCACCGAATGCTACGCGTGTGAATGTATTAACATATTTCCCTTATCTATTCCTCCCGTTGAGTAACCAGCATTACTCGAAGGGAAGCCTCATTGCGAAATCTCCTCTATCCGCTGCTGCATTACCATACTCCGCCTGGACGGTGTCAGACCCCGTCTGAGCGAATAAACGGTGTTGTGCAATCCGCCCTAGTGTTGGTGCGTTATGATAAACCCATTGAGCCGGCCCCAGTTTTAGTTTCCCTGTAGGTTACTATGTGCGTGTGAATACTTTTCGTTCTTCCCTTGCCTGCTCCCTCATATATCGAATAATACGGGACTGATTTGTGAAAAATTTTCTCATATTTTTGGAATTTTTAGTTGCAATTAATTAGGGTGTTACATTTTGGTATCAGAGCGGACCGAAAAGTCCAAGGCCAAAGTATGCTTACCAAGTGTAAGCGGTGGTGTTTGTGTCTTTTTGATTGAATGGTTGAAATTGTTCTGATGCTGGTTGACCTGATTGATGATTGTCTTGAGGACAAGGGGTTGTTTTCCCCTGGTCCGATTGTGTGTATAACTTAGGCGAATGACATAATGTGCTAAGCTATTAATTGTTGGACTAATAACTAGATTGGTAGTAAGTGGCTCCGTATACTTATCCTTAAACGTCAATTTCAGGATAAGGAATGGCGCATCGTCAAAGTATGGAGGCTATAGCCACAGCATTCCAACGCTTTGCTGATGTGTTTGAAAGGCAAGGCCAAACTCAACCTGAGGATGGCCATGTGCTGGACCGCTTCCTGAAGAGGAAGCCGAGTGAATTCTTAGGAGGACGGAACCCTGAGGCGGCGTTCAAGTGGACTCAGGAATTAGAGAGAATTTTTAGGGGTCTTCACTGTACCGAAGCCCAGAAGGTGGAATGCGCAGTGTATATGCTGCGAGATGAAGCGGAGAATTGGTGGAAGATAGCCAGGAGCCGATTCCCCGAAGATGACAATCAACTGACGTGGAACAATTTCAAGGCCTGCTTCCTAGACAAATACTTTCCCGACACAGTGAGGAGTCGGAAAGAGCTGGAGTTTATGGAGTTAAAACAGGGCTCCATGACTGTGGAAGAATACGCGACCAGATTTGAAGAATTGTGCCTATTCTATCCGCCCTTCCAGCAGCCAGGAACGGAGCACTCCAAGTGTCTTAAGTTTGAGAACGGACTGAGATCGGATATTAAGAGGGCCTGCAGATACCATGAAATCCGGAGTTTCCCTGCCTTAGTGAACAAGTGTAGAATATTCGAAGAGGATGACAGGGCCCATTCGGGCCAGTGCAGCAGAGCCAACCAGCACCTGAGGCCTCAGCAATCACGTTTCAAGAGGCCAGGGAACGTGAGGAGGAATGAACCCTTCACCAGATATCAGAACCATGATGACCGAGGGAGACAGATGAGTGGACGACCAAGGTATGGCGGATGCTTTAAATGCGGCGGTGATCATTTTGCTAAGGAATGCAATGATACAAATGTTAAATGCTACCACTGCGGAGAGAAGGGACACGTTCGCCCGGACTGCCCCCAACTCTGCCAGGCAAACACCAATGTGCGTCAAGGAGGATTTCAAGATTGAACCAGAGTGAATGATAACCAACGACCTGGTGGCAGAGGCAACGGAACCAGAGGAAATATGATGCGTGCCCCGAACAGCCGAGAAAGGAACACCGGCCCAACAGCGACAGGAAGGATCTACACCATCAATGCAGAGGATGTTGCACCAGCAAACGATCTAGTACAATGTAAGTGCTCACTTGGAATGAATACGCTTAATGTTGTTTTCGATTCGGGAGCAACCCATTCTTTTATAGCTGATGAGTGCGTGAAACGGTTGAAGCTACCAACTGTGTCTATGAACCGGACTTTGGAAGTGGCCAGCCCCACTGGCCCTAGTGTGTTCACATCGTCAATATGTAAAAATGTAGCGTTTGAGTTGTATGATCGGAGTTTCATCTTCGATCTGATTTGCATGCCCTTAAAGGGTCTTGATATTATGCTTGGAATAGATTGGCTTTCAGCCAATAAGGTATTAGTAGATTGTAGAAACCGAGAGAAAGTTTTCCCAAAACAACCCACTGAAGATGGCACGGCACTAGGTATAACCCAACTATTTATGATGCTTTGTCTAACCAAAGATGAGAATGAGCCCCTAATGAACGAAATTCCGGTTGTCTGCGAATTCCCAGAAGTGTTCCCAGAGGACGTCCCGAATGTGCCTCCCAATAGAGAGGTTGAATTCTCTATAGACTTGATCCCTGGAGCCGAACCGGTCTCCAGTGCACCCTACAGAATGTCCTCAACTGAATTGGTAGAGTTGAAGAAACAAGTGGATGAGTTACTTGAGAAGCAGTTCATTAGACCAAGTGTGTCACCATGGGGCGCACCTGTGCTACTTGTTAAGAAGAAGGATGGCAGCATGAGACTTTGTATAGATTATCGACAGCTTAACAAACTCACAATCAAGAATCGATACCCGCTGCCTAGAATTGATGATTTAATTGACCAGCTGCGTGGAGCCTCAGTCTTCTTGAAAATCGACTTACGATCAGGATATCACCAAATCCGAGTGAAGGACTCAGACATTCCTAAAACTGCCTTTAGGACTAGGTATGGTCACTATGAGTATGTAGTGATGCCGTTCGGTGTGACAAACGCCCCTGCTGTTTTCATGAATTACATGAACAGCATATTCCACTCCTTCTTAGATCGGTTTGTTGTTGTCTTCATCGATGATATTCTAGTTTATTCTAAGACATCTGAGGAACATGAAAGACATCTCAGGACGGTACTCCAAGTGTTGAAGGAGAAACAATTATTTGCAAAGCTTTCAAAGTGCGAATTTTGGATGGATGAGATCCACTTCCTCGGGCATGTGATCTCCAAGCGAGGCGTCTCGGTGGATCCTGCGAAGGTAGCTGCTGTAATGGCATGGGAGAGGCCCAGATCGATCTCGGAAATAAGGAGTTTTATGGGCTTGGCAGGTTATTATAGAAGGTTCATCGAAGGTTTTTCTAAGTTGGCATTACCCCTGACTAAATTGACTCGGAAGAACGTTCCTTTTGTGTGGAGTCCGGAGTGTGAGAGCAGCTTCCAAGAACTGAAGAATAAGTTGACAACTGCTCCGGTGTTGGCATTACCTGAGTTACGAGAAAGCTTCGTGGTCTATTGTGACGCGTCCGGACTCGGATTAGGATGTGTACTCATGCAGAAGGATCGAGTGATAGCATATGCCTCTCGACAATTGAGACCCCACGAACAGCATTATCCGACCCATGACTTGGAGTTGGCAGCAGTAGTTTTTGCATTGAAAATCTGGAGGCATTACTTGTACGGATCCAAATTTGAGGTATACAGCGATCATAAGAGCCTCAAATACCTATTCGACCAAAAGGAACTGAACATGAGGCAGAGAAGATGGATTGAGTTTTTGAAGGACTATGATTTCGAGTTGAAATACCACCCAGGTAAGGCAAATGTCGTAGCAGACGCATTGAGTCGAAAATCCCTCCACATAGCAGCCATGATGGCAAAAGAAGTTGAGTTGTTGGAACGGTTCCGAGACATGAACTTGCATGTTGACGCCCCTTCCTCTCAGAAGATGACAATCGGTACGTTGAGGATTGCCAACGAGTTCTTAAAATCCGTGTACGAACAGCAACAGGCGGACTCTTACCTAGCTGAAATGAAGGAAATTCAGGCTAAAGGAAAGGATTTATCCTTGGCAGAGGGGTCAGATGGGATCTTCCGGGTGAGAAACAGGATATACATACCAAGTGAAGGAAGATTGAGAAGAATGGTGCTTGATGAAGCCCACAAAAGCCTACTCAGCATTCACCCAGGAACCACAAAAATGTACCACAACTTGAGGAGACAGTTTTGGTGGCCCGGACTAAAGAAGGATGTGGCGGAGTACGTGGCCCGGTGTATCACTTGTCAGAAATCGAAGGTAGAGCACCAAAAACCGTACGGTGCAATGCAGCCTTTAGAGATCCCCGTGTGGAAATGGGACTCAATTGCGATGGATTTTATCATGGGATTACCCAAAAACCGAGCGGGCCATGATGCCATTTGGGTCATTGTTGACAGATTGACGAAGAGTGCACACTTCTTACCTGTAAATATGAAGTACCCATTGCATAAATTGGCTCGAATCTACATTCAAGAAGTTATTCGACTTCATGGCATACCTACTTCCATCGTCTCAGATAGGGACCCTAGATTTATGTCCAGGTTATGGACCAGCATGCATCAAGAATTGGGGACGAAGCTTTGGCTTAGTTCTGCCTACCACCCCCAATCGGATGGACAATCCGAGCGAACAATTCAGAGTCTAGAAGACTTATTGAGAGCGTGTGTGTTAGAGTACGGTGGGGACTGGGAGCAGTACCTTCCCTTGATCGAGTTTACGTACAACAACAGCTATCATCACAGCATTGGCATGGCACCTTACGAGGCATTATATGGGCGTAGATGCCGAACCCCACTCTGTTGGTCGGAAGCGGGTGAAAGTCTATTACTGGGACCAGACATCGTGAAGCAAACCACAGAACAGATCCGAGTAATAAGGGAGAAGATGAAAGCATCACAAGACAGGCAGAAGAGCTACCATGACAAACGCATCAAGCCATTGGAATTTCAAGTCGGAGATCGAGTGTTTCTGAGAACCTCTCCGAGTAAAGGAGTTGGACGAGCCTTAAAAAGTGGGAAGTTAAGCCCTCGCTACATCGGACCTTATGAGGTAGTAGAACGGATTGGCTCCGTGGCATACCGCCTTGCGTTACCAACTCACTTGTCCCGATTACACAACGTTTTTCATGTGTCTCAGCTAAGAAAATATTTGCATGACCCCAGCCACACGATGCCTGACGACGAGGTAGAGATCAAGGAAGACCTAACCACTATGACTACACCGGTTGGAATCGTGGATCAATCGGTAAAACGCTTAAGAAATAAGAACGTAAGGCTGGTTAAGGTGGAGTGGCAGCAAGGCAAGACCACCTCCTACACATGGGAACGAGAAGACGCCATGCGACAGCAGTACCCCGAATTGTTTACCTAGGTAAGTACCGACTGAATTTCGGGGACGAAATTCTTTTTCAGTGGGGGAGAACTGTAACATCCCCATTTTAAAATTTAATGCTGAATGAAGAATAAACCATTAAAATTTGATTTTTAACTAAGAAATAACTGTTAATTGCATTTAACTACTTAGGATTTAGCCATTAAAATATTAAAGATGGTGATGGTCAGGGGATGGGGTGGAGTGCACGTGACTGCTGGGCACGCACTCTCCCATCCCACTCTTCTTTTGCTGTGCGCATGCACATATATATATATAAGCGTGAGCCCTTGGCGGAAAAACACACTTGCTATTTCTTCAGACTCCCTTCTCCGTCACTTCATTCTCTACTTCCTCCCTTCGTCTTCATCTTTCTTCTTCTTCTATCTTACTCTTCGCTCCTGGAGGTCTGGGTTGCAGTACTGGAGAATGGACCACACTCCATCCCAGAATCAGGCACAGGATACGACAAGCCAAGGAAGACCGAACGAACCAAGAGAAAGACGTCGGACCCAACAACGAGAACAGAAAGGTTTTGAGGATTCTTCAAAAGGTAGGGGGGTGCTTGCATGTCGAATGCATGGTCTAAGAACGGTACCGGATGAATGTATTGCTGAGTGCGGGTGTGTGTGTGTGCATGTATTTATAATCATTAGAACTGATGCTGTGCATGTGTGCATGTATTCACAATTACTAAAACTGATGCATGATTTTAGATTCTGATAGTGATCTTCGTGGCGATGGTGTAGCTTGCTCGTGGATGATAATGATGGATCTATTTTGTTGTCACTATGAAATGTATGTATGTGCATGTTCTTAATTGGATTGCTCAATGTTGTTAGTCTGATGACCGATTGTAACATGCGCTGGTGTGACTGACTGAATTGATGACGAGTAGTGGGGGATAATCGTTCTTACTTAATGACTACGGTAAGGTGTTCATGGCGCGATGATGTGTAATAATGAATGTGTTAGTTGCATGAGTAAGAGTGTGGTGACCCATGGAAGGTCAAGAACCCCAAGGGAAACGACTTCCAGTTACCAACCCTGGCTAGATCCCAATAGAGCTCGTGGTAGCCGTTGGAGCTAGAGAAGAGAGTCTCGAGACGCCGTGGGGAGGCCGGTGCCACCTGGTAAGAGCTGAGGGACGAGGGGCCAAAAGAAAAAGGGGGCCGTAACTGAGAGTCTTTACCCGAGTCGGATCCGCAGGCATGCATATAGAAATAAGGCTGATTGTGGTGATGTATAAATCTATGTATGTGCAAGTGTATGATTTTGAATGCATGAATATATATTTAGATGTGGAATAAACTCTGTGAATTATGTGTGTCATGAATATTGTTGAATTGTATGAATTTGGTTACTTGAGAAAGGTTGAGTGATAGCAGGAGCGTGTACTGACGCTGATACCGAGTCTGTGAGTATCATTTTACATGTAAAAGCTCACCCCTGCAGTGGCCATTTTCAGTGAATGTCTCTCGTGAGGAGGATCAGAAACAGAGCTGGAATGCTGGGCGGAGCGCTGATGCATTTGGAAGGTTTAATTAAGGCATTGCTAGATTAAGCCCGGACTGGCTCATACCGGATGTTAATGTTTTGGGGATGAATAGAACTTTACGGGCAAGGAGAAGCCCGATTTTGTATTGTAAATATTGACATACACTTTTATGTATATATATGGATGTATGGTTTTGGTGTGCGTGATGCTATGTGCTGCCTTGTTTCCTAATTATGCTTTAATAGATACGCAGGGACAGTATGAGTGAACCGAGAATTGTCTTAGGAAAATTTATGTCGGATATGCTGGGCGGAGTCGTACCCCGCCCGAAGTGTGGGAGCAATTCGCCCAAGCGTGAGGATTCACGCTGAAGCAAGTAATTACCAGAGTGAGATATCGACCAATATCCCTTCCTATTCGTTGAGATGCTAACACAATCCAGACCCCGATGTTGACCCCGAATTGGGCGTTATGGCTAAGTCCGCCCAGACGTCGTCATACTTAGTTGAGCTGGGTGGAATAGGTTCAGATCCCTCTTTTCTCCACAACCTACTAACGTATATGTACCCTGTAACTTCTCATTTTTTTTCTTCTTTCTGAATGAAATGCGAGTGTGAGGATTTACTTAGTGAACCCTTGTCCATACCCGATGGAGGAAATTACCTTGTAGTTGTGTTAAAGAGGCGTTATGTAGATTTCGTTTAGGCGGCGTCATACCTCGCCCAAGTAACTAGGACAGCCCGCCCAAGATAAATATACCCCGCCTAGCCAAGTAGGACGACTCTAACTCCGCCTTTCCACTGAATGCTACGCGTGTGAATGTATTAACATATTTCCCTTATCTATTCCTCCCGTTGAGTAACCAGCATTACTCGAAGGGAAGCCTCATTGCGAAATCTCCTCTATCCGCTGCTGCATTACCATACTCCGCCTGGACGGTGTCAGACCCCGTCTGAGCGAATAAACGGTGTTGTGCAATCCGCCCTAGTGTTGGTGCGTTATGATAAACCCATTGAGCCGGCCCCAGTTTTAGTTTCCCTGTAGGTTACTATGTGCGTGTGAATACTTTTCGTTCTTCCCTTGCCTGCTCCCTCATATATCGAATAATACGGGACTGATTTGTGAAAATTTTTCTCATATTTTTGGAATTTTTAGTTGCAATTAATTAGGGTGTTACAGTTTCCGCGCTTGATTCACGCTTGGGCGAGCTCGAACTTATGCTCTGTTATCTATCAGTCACGCTCAGGCGTGGAATCTTTGCGCTCAGGCGCTCTTCTTCTCAATCCACGCTTATCTCACGCTCAGGCGTGCTTGGACCCACGCTCGAGCATCCTTTTCTTACGCTCAAGCGCGACGGGGATGATGCTGAATTAAGTTACGCTCAAGTTTCATAAGTCCTCCGCTTAAGCGCACCAGTTATGTCCAGAGTCACGCTTGAGCGAGCTCGGGCTCACGCTCAAGCGTGAGATTCTTCTTAACACTTCTTGCTCAAGCTGCCTTCAATAGTGGGGGGGTTGTCTTCATTAAATCACGCTTAGGCGTGTTGAGTGCCCCGCTCAAGCGTCCCTGAGCTTTGATGTTTTGGTTCTTCTTGGTTTCTTCAAGCCTTGTTGATACTTTTTTTCACAAATTTTGTCAAATCAAGCTTGTTTTACACAATGTGTTATTTTCAACAAAAATCAGGCTTAAATAATTACTAATCTGGTTAAATTCTTTCAAAAATGAGTTTAATTGTAGTATTTAAATCAATGTGAAATAGCACTTATCAAACTCTCCCCAACCTAGATTTTTGCTTGTCCTCAAGTAAAAGAAGTTTGGAAAGGGAATCAAGCATTCAATAAGATCAGATTCTGTTGCAGACAAAATTTTAAAAGACAATAATCTCAGTTTATATTTAGGCAAATGATCTGCTTAATACCAATTTTTTGAAATGTAATGCATCATTAATTTGTTCACAAAGCAGGTAACCAATTGCTGTAAGAATAAGGAACTCTCATTATTTCTCACCAGGTGTGTATGTTACACATTTATCATGAGAACTGCCTAATTAACATTGCCGATCATTTCTAATCAAATTCAATTCATAAGATAAGTAAGGATCAAAAAAGTCTTTTCACGGTTGTAATGAGGTTGGGCTATCAAGAATTCTTGGTTTTTCTTGGATTCAAAATTGCATGCATGAAGAAGAGCATATGTTCTGAAATTTTTCAAACTTGTATAAGGCTTCTTCCTTTGTGCTTCAGAATTCTTTGTTTCTCTTTTTCTAGTTCTCTTTTGTTTAAAGTTTTGGAGAACTTTACTAACTTTTTCAGCCTCAGTTTCTTTTATCACCCTTTTGGAAAAGTGTTTTATGCTCATATCAAAAAATTTTAAGCATGCTGATAAGGTAAATTTTATTTCTCATGCGTGGTTTAGGGTGTTTGAATAAAATTTTTGGCTCAAAAATGGGCTACAAAAATTAGGATATATTTAAAGGTAGCTTTTTGGCTCTGGGTTTATTTTATTTTCAAAATTTTCCTTTATCATTTCCTTGCTTAATCCTTAAAAAAATGTTAATCAGAAAATCAGGCAATGCTATTTGATAAATTCTCATAAGACTCTCAGTGTTTAAGTTTCTCACTTCTCAACAGGGTATAAGGCCACTTCCATATTCTAACAGAAAAGGGTTCAAGCATGTAAACAATCAAGAGTATATTCATTTCATTTCCCTGGTTCTTAATTCAGCCATTTTACCTTTTTTTAAAATCAGTGTTACTGTCTAAACTTATCTTGCTGCTTAGAAACTTTTCTTTTTCAAAACGTTAAATCTTGGTTGGGTTTTTCAAAAATGTTATAGTTGTAAGCATTAAAATAAACAAAAACAAATCACAAACAATTCCAAAGCATGCTGCAGTAATATCAACTAAAAGAGTTCAAAGAAAAACTATATAAAAGAAAACTTAAAGTAGCAAATTAAAACAATTAAAAACTGAAGCATTAAAATTCATCATTCATCCTCAGAGGAATCTTCTTCTGCTCCCTGGTCTCTTTCTGGAGGTTGCTGTGAAAAAGGTCCTGGCCTCTCTTGTGCAGTCTCACCCCCTCCCACAAAAGGAGGCCTGTCCCCAGGCCAAGTAATGAGGGCTTCAAATTGGGCGGGGTGCATCCAAGGATTGGGTTGTCCTACAGGGATGCTGTAATATAGGCCATTATGAATATGCATTAAACCTCTATGATTAGCATTGTCGCGACCGGGATCACGGCGGCACGGCCGACCCTCAAAATGATTTTTATTTTGGTTCGAAAAGAAAAACAGGGAGTCGCCACCAATATTTTTTAGGATAAAATACCGGGAAAACCTTTCGTTAAAGCACTGGTTATAAAAATGAAATTCCATGTTCGGGAGTCTAATTACAAGTGAGGAAGGTATTAGCACCTCACAACTGTCCGTTATAAAAACGGTTACCTCAATATGATAGCGCGCATTATAATTAACCCAATAATTATTTTAACTTATTCATGAAAAGAAAGTATACGAGATGACAAGATGTACAAAAATAAACAAAAATAAACACGAAATATTTACATGAGATTAACAGGACGTCTCGTCCAAGTTAAACTCGCTCCTCCTCTTTTTTTTTAAATAGAAAAATAAAAATTGCAATAATAATGAGAATAATAATAATCATTACAACCTTTATGCTAATCCAAATAGAATGTATGAAGCACTCATTTTTTCTTATATATTTATTACAAACCTAGGAAGGGGTAAAAAAGAAAAGAAAAGAAAATAATAGAAATTTATTTAAGTGGGAAAATGGAATACCGAGTGAAAAAAATGGAATACCGAGTGAAAAATGGAAAACCGAGTGAAAATGTAAAAACCGAGTGAAAAAGTGGAATACCGAGTGAAAAAGTGGAATACCGAGTGAAAAAGTAGGATACCGAGTGACAGAGTAAGAGAGTAAGAGTGCTGGTATTGCAGCTTCTGTTGAATTATGGGGCTGAATGGTATGGTGAGGATTTAGGAGGAAGTTGGGACGGTGTTGTGTGGAAAAATGGGGATGGTTTATGGGTATTTGAGGGAGGACGGTGTGGAGTTGGAAGGGCTGTATGGTGTTGGTTGGAGAGAGGACAGTTATGGAGTTGGAAGGGTTGCACGGTGTTGGTGAGGGACAGTGAAGAGAGGAAGAGAGGGGACGGTGCTGGAGGAGGCTGTGAGGAGTGAGGGACAGTGAAGGGAGGAAGAGAGGGGACGGTGTTGGAGGAGGCTGTGAGGAGTGAGGGACAGTGAAGGGAGGAAGAGAGGGGACGGTGTTAGAGGAGGCTGTGAGGAGTGAGGGACAGTGAAGGGAGAAAGAGAGGGGACGGTGTTAGAGGAGGCTGTGAGGAGTGAGGGACAGTGAAGGCAAGAAGAGAGGGGATGGTGTTAGGTGGAAAAGAAAGGGCACACTAAAGGGAGGAAGAGAGGGGACGGTGTTAGAGGAGGCTGTGAGGAGTGAGGGACAGTGAAGGGAGGAAGAGAGGGGAAGGGGTTAGGTGGAAAAGAAAGGGGACAGTATTGAAAGGAGAGGGAAGAAGGACGGTTGGGTGTTGGAGAAGGACGGCTGGGTGTTAGAGTTCTCTAATGAAGGCTCTTTTTTTTCTTTTGAAGGCTTCAAGATCCTCTCTACTTATAGAGGTCCTGGACGCCCACCAGCAGTGGCAAGTGGTGCTTCTCCTTTTGTCCTGAAGTCAGCCGCCCCACTTGATCAGCGTTTGGTACAGCCTGGATGGAGTTGGTGGACACAGCTTGCACCTACACAGCTATAGGGGATGGCAGCTAGTCCTTTGTCACTTTGTCAGCTGCCCCCCACAAGTCAAAGATCCACTTGGATAGTGGAAATCCAAGTCAGTAAGGGCACTCAGTGGGAATATGGGTCGGATTTCACCTTCTTTCCACAATCCGAGTGGAAAAGATGCCTTTTGTGCACAAGACCGAGTGGAAAAGGTGCTGTTTATACAAAAACCGAGTGAAGAATGACTCGGAACTGACTGAAATGGTTGGAGTACGACTCGGAATTGGGTGAAAGATGACTCAGAATTAGCTAAAAGAATGGCTCAGAAATGGCTAAAAAGGATGACTCGGAAATGGTTTAAGTATAGCTCGGAATTGGGTGAAAGGATGGCTCGAAATTGGCTAAAAAGGATGACTCGGAAATGGTTTAAGTATGGCTTGGAAATTGGTGGAAATGGGCTCGGTGATGATTGGCCAAAAAGGGCTCGGGAATGGGTGAAAAGGATAGCTCGGAAGTGAAACAAAGATGACTCAGAAATTGAGTGAAAGGATTCACTCGGTGCTGACTGAAGAGTGGTTCAATCGGTATTGACTGAAAAGAAAATGACTCAGAACTGACTGAAGAGGGTTCACTCGGTGCTGACTGAAGAGGCATCACTCGGTACTGACTTAAGATTCTTCATTCGGTGCTGACTGGAGATTCTTCACTAGGTGCTAACTGAAGATTCTTCACTCGGTGCTGACTGGAGAGTCTTCACTCGGTGCTGACTGGAGATTCTCCACTCGGTGCTGACTGAAGATTCTTCACTCGGTGCTGACAGGAGAGTTTTCACTCAGTGCTGATTGAAGATTCTTCACTTGGTGCTGACTGAAAGAGTGGCTCCGTACTGACTGAAGAGAGTACTCACTCGGCACCTCCTAAAATGTTTCACTCGGCAACGTGAAGGGAATTTAATCACTCGAAAACACTTGTTCGGATTTGCTTGGGAGTCATTCAGTAGACTTTTTCTTCACTCAGAAATCCGACTGGCTTCTCACTCAGAATTTGGCACTCAGCTCCGACTGGCTTCTCACTTAGAATTGCCTTCTTCTCACTCGAAAACCGACCCTACTCACTCGGATGTGTTCATTCGGAGTTAGCTTTGTTTTTTAATCAGAAGGGTTTCAACCACCAATCAACTCGGAGTCGGCTTTGTTTTCAATCAGCACTTAGAACTTGGACATATTCACTCGGAACCGACCTTCTTCTCACTCAGAACTTGGAAACTTGGCAACTTTCAGTTGGATCCAGCCTTTTTTCCACTCAGAGATTGGAATTTGACCATTTTCACTCAGAAATCGCCTTCTTCTCACTCAGAACTTGGAAACTTGGGCATTTTCACTCGGAAACTGCCTTCTTCTCACTCAAAACTTGAAAATTTGGCAATTTTTACTCGGATAATCCCACTTCACTCAGAATGTCCTTCCCTGTGTTTTTTCTTGAAGCTTTTTCATCCTCTTTGGAAATTTCTTGAAGGCTATTGGAATAGCACCCTGCTACGTCTCACTCAGAGACTCTTTACTCAGAAATGATCAATCCGAGTCCTTTCACTCGGAAATGATATTTCCGAGTTAGAGATTTTTTTTATTTTTTTTTGGGACTTCTTTTTTTTCTTTTTTTAATTCTTTCACTTGTGGATATCAATCGGACAGAAATAGGTGTTCACAGATGCCCCTCTTTACTTCTTTTTCATGAGAAAGGCATAAAGTTTCTTCTTGCTTTTGAAATGGAAAGGGAGTAAATACGTGAACACCATTGTCGAAATAACTTGGAATACCAGATGAGGGGAAAACCCAGGAATTGACACTTGAATCTTTTTTCCTTCTTTTCTTTCTCTCTCTCTTTTTTTTAGGATATTAAGGATTGCCCTAGTATCTCGAGCAGCCTAGAAATGGGAATCCGAAGCTTTGGAGAAAAATGAATGAATTAGGGTATACTTGGAAATTGTCTAGGCAGGGGATTTCTAAATCTATGACTGGAAAGTAAATGGCGTGGGTATCACCCCTCAGTGAACAACAAAAGTAAAGGTAAGGGTGTTGCCTCTCGGTTGACAGGAAAAGAAAAAGGTGAGGGTGTTGCCTCTTGATTGACAGGGAAAGTAAAGGGTGAGGGTGTTGCCTCTCGGTTGACTGGAAAAGTAAAGGTGAGGGTGTTGCCTGTCTGTTGACTGGAAAAGTAAAGGTGAGGGTATTGCCTCTCGGTTGACTGGAAAAGTAAAGGGTGAAGGTGTTACCTCTCAGTTGGCAGAAAAAGTAAAAGGTGAGGGTGTTGCCTCTCGGTTGACTGGAAAAGTAAAGGTGGGGGTGTTACCTTTCGGTTGACTGGAAAAGTAAAGGTGAGGGTGTTGCCTCTCGGTTGACTAGAAAAGTAAAGGGATGCCATTTGTTCGGCGACTGGAAGATAAAAGTGCCATTTGTTCGGCGACTGAAAGGTAAAGGGGTGCCATTTAATCGGCGACAGGAAGATAAAAAGTGCCATTTGATTGGCGACAGGAAGGTAAAGGGTGAGGGTGTTGCCTCTCGGTTGGCAGGAAAAGTAAAAGGTGAGGGTGTTGCCTCTCGGTTGACTAAAAAAGTAAAGGGATGCCATTTGTTCGGCGACAGGAAGGTAAAGGGTGAGGGTGTTGCCTCTCGGTTGACTTGACTGAAGGTTGTTGGGGAACTGCCCCGTGAATGAACAAAAGAAATTTGGGGAGATGCCCCAGTTTGATGTGACTGAAAGTCGTTGGGGAACTGCCCCTTGGATGAACAAAAGAAATCTGGGGAGATGCCCCAGTTTGATATGACTGAAATTCGTTGGGGAACTGCCCCTTGGATGAACAAAAGAAATCTGGGTAGATGCCCCAGTTTGATATGACTGAAAGTCGTTAGGGAACTACCCCTTGGATGAACAAAAGAAATCTGGGGAGATGCCCTAGTTTTGGAAAGGTTGAAGGAATTTTGTGGGGGTTGCCCTTTTACTGGAAGAGTGATCTGGGGGTTAACAGGACGTCCCGTCCAAATTAACCAGGATCTAGAGCTTTGGGGTGATGCCCCAATTTTGGAAAAGTGATCTGGGGGTTAACGGGACGTCCCGTCCAAATTAACCAGGATCTAGAGCTTTGGGGTGATGCCCCAATTTTGGAAAAGTGATCTGGGGAGATGCCCCTAGTTTGGAAGAGAGATCTGGGGGTTAACAGGACGTCCCGTCCAAATTAACCAGGATCTAGAGCTTTGGGGTGATGCCCCAATTTTGGATAAGTGATCTGGGGAGATGCCCCTAGTTTGGAAGAGAGATCTGGGGGTTAACAGGATGTCCCGTCCAAATTAACCAGGATCTAGAGCTTTGGGGTGATGCCCCAATTTTGGAAAAGTGATATGGGGAGATACCCCTAGTTTGGAAGAGAGATCTGGGGAGATGCCCCAGTTTGGAAGAGAGATCTGGGGAGATGCCCCAGTTTGAGCTTTTTAGTGAGAGGAGCATGATGGGGGTTAGTTTGGTAATGGTGAACTCGCTGGGGAAGGATAAGTCCTCTTAAGCCTGATTAAAGAAATATCCTGGTTGAGGGAGCTGAGTCCATTTTGCGGTTTTCCTCGGGAGAGATCTTCAGTCTATGTTCTACCGAAGTATGAATGATAGGTCTTGCTGAGAGAAAACTTTGGCGAATACCTGCTTTTGGATGATGGATTTGGTGTCCCTTTGACAAAAGAGTGAGTTAGTATAAAAAGACTTACAGGTAAATCTTCCTTGGCGACTGGCTTTTTAAGATAACTCATGGATGAAATAAAAACATCCTCTGACTTTTGGCGAGCGTATTTAGCAGAGATAGTTATGCTTATACCAAGCGAATTCTGGCGCTAGGATGCATTTCGTTCCCCATAACTTTACGCTCTGTCATTTCCAATTTCAAAATTTCTTTTAGGCAAAAACTTGTTTATTCATAAGATTTAGTTATGAACACATGTAGGAAGAAGGGAGACTTTTATTTATAAACATCAGGTATGTACAGTAGAGATGAAAATAATATTAAGCACAGAGATGTGATAAGATATAGAGAATGGAAGGCAAGTGGAAAGGGGAAGGCTCATATATCCTCTAGTGATCTTCTGAGAGCAATGAGAAACTTGACCCTTTATCACGACTTTGTGTTCGTCCTCTGATTTTGCTTCTGAGGGCGTAATTTGACAATGACCCTAATACCCGTTTTGACCTCCTTTGTCTTTGGCTTGAAGGGTTTATGTTGCAGAGTCGAGTTTGTGGAACCGCTTTTTCAGGGTTTCGGCTCATCTTGCTGCTCTAACGTTTGCTTAGGTCGCCTTTTCAGGTTTTCAACCTAGCGAGCTTTTCTTTTTCTTTTTTTTTTAAATTTTATTTTTTTATTTTATATTATGCAAAGTTTTTCTTCACTGCATCGGCATTGACAGGCATTGGCAGGTCGTCTCCATCCATGTTGGTGAGTATGAGAGCTCCTCCAGAGAAAGCCTTCTTTATAACATATGGTCCTTCGTAATTAGGTGTCCATTTCCCTCGGACGTCTTTTTGAATTAGCAAAATCTTTTAGAGAACCAAATCCCCTTCTTGGAACGGTCGGGGGTGCACTTTCTTTTTGTATGCCCGCTTTATACGTCTTTGATACAATTGTCCCTGGCAAAGGGCGGTTAACCTTTTCCCGTCAATCAGATTCAATTGGTCATATTTGGCCTGGACCCATTCAGCTTCTTCCAATTTGGCTTCCATGATCACCCTAAGGGATGGAATTTCCACTTCAAATGGCAGTATAGCTTCCATTCCGTACAGCTTCCATTCGGTATCCGTGCAGCGTGAAAGGGAGCATTTCATGCCAATCTTTGTAGGTTACTACCATCTTTTGCACTATTTTCTTGATATTTTTATTAGCTGCCTCGACTGCTCCATTCATTTTTGGACGGTACGGAGAGGAGTTATGGTGGGAAATTTTAAAGTTCTCGCAAAGCTCCTTCATCATTTTGTTGTTTAAATTTATACCATTGTCCGTAATGATTTGGTTTGGTAGGCCATACCGGCATATCAGTTCACGCTTGACGAATTTGACCACAACATTTTTTGTCACATTGGTGTATAAAGCTGCCTCCACCCACTTGGTGAAATAATCAATGGCAACTAGAATGAAACGATGACCGTTTGAGGTGTTTGGCTCAATGGGCCCAATTACATCCATACCCCACATTGAAAAAGGCCATGGTGCTGACAAGACATTTAGGGATGAAGGCGGTGCATGAATGTGATCGGCATAAATCTGACATTTGTGACACTTCTGTATGTAAGCAAAACAATATGCTTCCATAGTCATCCAATAATACCCGGCTCTCAGGATTTTTCTTGACATAGCGTGCCCATTTTATGAGTTCCAAAAGATCCTTCTTGGATATTTTTCATGATTTGATTTGCCTCGACGGTATCAACACACCGGAGGAGAACAGAATCATAATTCCTCTTGTATAGCACGTTACCACTCAATAGGTACCCCATAGCTAGCCTTCTCAAAGTTTGTTTGTCATTATCCGTGATGCCTTCAGGGTATTCTTGGCACTGGAGATATCTTTTGATGTCATGATACCAAGGCTTGCCATCTGGCTCTTCTTCCATGACCTGGCAATGGGCAGGTTCTTGCTGCTTCTTTACCTCAATGAGAGGCACTTCGTAATCACTGCTGACTTTGAACATAGCGGCTAGGGTGGCTAAAGCATCTGCCATTTGGTTGTCTTCCCGTGGAACATGATGGAAGGTAATTTCATCAAACTCTTTGATGATTCCTTTGATGTGAGCATGATAGGGAACTAGTTTACTGTCTCTAGTTTCCCACTCATCCTTTAGTTGATGGATAACCAAAGCAGAATCTCCATAAACTTCCAGGACCTTTATTCCCATGTTCAGAGCTGCTTGCATTCCTAGAGAACATGCTTCATATTCCACAACATTATTGGTGCAATCAAAACACAGACGAGCACAAATAGGGATGAATTCCTTATCAGGCGAGATCAGGATAACCCCAATTCCATGTCCTAGTGCATTGGACGCCCCGTCGAATCTCATGATCCATCTGGTTTCCAGACCATCTTCTTCTTTGGAGAGAGCCAAAATATCCTCATCTGGGAAATCATGCCGCATTGGTTGGTAAGCCCCAATGGGTTGGTGTGCAAAGTAATCTGCTAGCGCACTCCCTTTAATTGCCTTTTGGGTGACATATGTTATGTCGTATTCTATCAGTAACACTTGCCAACGTGCAATCCTTCCAGTCAAAGCAGGTTTTTCAAAGATATACTTGATGGGATCCATCTTAGACACCAGCCAAGTAGTATGATTAAGCATGTATTGCCATAAGCGCCGGGCAGCCTAGGCCAATGCACAACATGTTCTTATAAGAGATGAATACCTCATCTCACATTCGATAAATCTCTTGCTCAAATAATAGATGGCTTATTCCTTCCTCCCAGTCTCATCATGTTGACCTAACACGCACCCCATGGATTCATTCAGCACGGTCAGGTATAGAATTAGCGGTCTCCCAGGGACGGGCGGCACCAAGACTGGTGGATCCAATAAGTACTGCTTTATTTTTTCAAATGCAATCTGGCAATCATCATTCCACTGTCCAGGCTGGTTCTTGCGAAGCAATTTGAAAATCGGCTCACAGGTTGCTGTCATTTGGGAAATGAATCGGGCGATGTAATTCAATCTTCCCAGGAATCCTCGAACTTCTTTTTCAGTACGAGGAGGAGGCATTTACAGAATTGCCTTCACTTTGTCAGGATCAACTTCTATCCCTCTCTCATTCACAATGAATCCTAACAATTTGCCGGATCTTACACCAAAAGTGCACTTGGCGGGATTCAATCTAAGCTTGAATTTCCTTAACCTTTCGAAAAGTTTTCTCAGGTCAGCAATGTGTTCTTCTTCAGATCTGGACTTGGCAATTATGTCATCCACATAGACTTCTATTTCCTTGTGCATCATGTCGTGGAAGAGAGTCACCATTGCCCTTTGATAGGTGGCTCCTGCATTCTTCAATCCAAAGGACATTACTTTATAACAAAAGGTGCCCCACAGAGTGATGAACGTGGTCTTTTCTATATCTTTTGGTGCCATCTTGATCTGGTTATATCCCGAAAATCCATCCATAAATGAGAAGATGGAATGCTGAGCTGTGTTATCAACCAGTACGTCAATCTGAGGTAAAGGAAAATCATCCTTAGGACTCACCCGATTCAAGTGTCGGTAGTCCACACACATTCTTACTTTCCCATCTTTCTTTGGAACGGGAACTATGTTGGCTACCCATTGCGGATACTTAGCTACGGCTAAGAAACCAGCATCGAATTGTTTCTTGACTTCTTCTTTGATCTTAAGAAGCATTTCTGGTTTCATTCGTCGCAACTTTTGCTTGATCGGTGGATATTCCAGCTTTAAAGGCAACTTGTGTTCCACAATGTTATTATCCAGACCCGGCATATCTTGATACGACCATGCAAAAATGTCTCGAAATTCCCAGAGTAGTTTAATCAATTCACTCTACCGTTGTTCGCTCAAGAGGGTGCCTATCTTGACTTCTTTATTTTCCCCTTCATCTCCCAGGTTAATGGTCTCAATCCTTTCTTGATGAGGTTGAATTTCCTTATCTTCTTGTTCCATTAATCTTGTCAATTCGGGTGAAGGCTCAAAGTCTTCCTCACTCCCCTCATAGGCCTAATCATTCGGATTATCAGAGTCATGAAATAGAACCAAGTTCTCATTACTCTCAGAAGAATCACTTTCAGATCTGCATTTGGGTTATATTATAATGAATGAAAACAAAGAAAGACAAACAAGTGGAAGGTTTAAAAGAAAAAGATTGAACAAAGATGAGGTATGAAATTGGACTGCATTCATTTAATTTAATAAGCAAGCAAGTTTTTTGCCCTTATTACAAAATAGATCCCAAAGCATTAGGCATAGCAAAGGGATCGACAAGTTTTGAAAACAACAATTACTTTGACTGAGGATTGATAGGTATGGGGAACTCCATGATTTCCCAGTTGTCCAGTTCTTGACCGGGTGAGCAAGCACGCACCAATTCCATATCATAGCTGGGCCCGTCTCCAACCATGGCCACCTGTCCCAGATATATAATCCCGGCGCTCCTGAAGCTTTGATAAAGGTCACAGATAGGGATTCTAGCAGTGTCGAATTCTTGACCAGTGAGGCGAGCAATCCTTCTCTCCCTTCTTTCTTCTCTTACCCTTTTTTTGTCCGCTGCTATGGGCTTGTACCCCAGACCGTATCTATCCTTGTTTTTTGGGAGGCATATAGGTTGGGTTCTTCCTTCCAATTCTCATCCTAACCCTTTCCCCAGCTTGTATCCTTCTCTGAACATTGTTTTTGCAACCATTAGAGACACGTTTGGGAAGGATGTCTTTGTAATGCTTATTGCATTGGCCACCTCTAAAGCCTGAAATGAGGTTTCGAGGGCTTCCTCGGTCACTTCAATGTATGGGGCGTTGGCAGATTTGCTGACCAACAAGTCCTCTTCTATAGAGACAATCACCAACTTATTGTCGATGATGAATTTCAACTTCTAGTGCAGAGTGGAAGGAACTACCCTAGCCGAATGGATCCACGGCCATCCCAGCAAACAACTGTAAGCGGGCGTAATATCCATGACTTGAAAAAGGATTTGAAAGGTACATGGCCCAACTTGTATAGGCAGTTCAATTTCTCCCATAACCTCTCGGCGGGTTCTATCAAAAGCTCAGACTACCATAGAACTAGGTCTCATATGTGTCCCATCAAAAGACAACTTTGCCAATGTAGATTTCGGTATTACATTTAGGGATGACCCATCGTCAACAAGCACCTTTGCCATGATATGATCTTGACATTTCATGGAGATATGAAGGGCTTTGTTGTGCCCTCTTCCTTCCACCGGTGTCTCGTCATCCGTAAAAGTCAGATAGTTGTTGGCCACTATATGTCCCACTATACCTTCGAACTTATCTATGGGCAAATCATGCTTCACATGTACCTCACTCAAAACCTTCATCAGCGAGTTCCGATGCGGTTCGGAACTCATTAGTAAGGACAACAGAGAAATTTTTGCTGGGGTGTGGTTTAGTTGGTCCAACACCTGGTAATCACTATGGCGAATGAATCTTAGAAATTCTTAGGCTTCCTCTTCAGTTACAACCTTCTTTGCTTCACCAGAGGATTCTCCCTTCCCAGGTCTAACATCCCTTGTAGCTTTGTCAAGTTTTGGTTCTGGGGGAGCATATACTCTTCCACTCCGGGTGACGCCCCCAATTCGAACAATATTTGTGACAGGGGATGATGGCGTAGGCTTAACTGCCTCAGAACTAGTAACAACCATATCAGTGCTATACTTCCACGGCACGGCTCATGAATCCTTGTAAGGGAACGGGGTTGGCACGTTCATCATGATGACAGTTTTAGTAGGAGTCGGAGCCACTGGTGTATTTTTGTTGTAAAATATGACTAGAGGCTTTAGGGCCCGAACTCGGCTTTGCTCTTGTATCATATTTATTCTGCCTTCACGATGCCGGCAAACTCCTATGACATGACTATCCATAAGTCCCTAAAGGGTTTTTTGGAAGTCCCTTTCGCTTTGCGGACTGGAGGTCATTGCACTCTTCATCCCATAATTCTTCTATCAATCCCATCTTAAGCATATGGGAGTGAATCGTTTCCAACGGCATTTAGATGTCCTCAATCTTGGAAATACACTCCTCATCTCTTTCCACAGCGTTAACACCTGGTCTCCCGTGGTTAGGCAGAGGATTGGTGGTCACATTTGGGCTTCCTTCTTTGAAGCTTATCCAATCAGCTCTGATTAAATCTCTTACCTTAAACTTCAGTGCCAGGCAATTCTCGGTGGAATGCCCCAGTGTACCGGCATGGTAATCGCACCGTGCATTCGGGTCATACCCTCTGGGATAAGGTGGCTGAAGTGGCTTTAGAGGGCAAGGCGCTACCAACGTGTTTTCAATAAGATGGGGGAGAAGCTCAGTGTAGGTCATGGGAATTGGATCAAATTGCACTTGAGTGCGGTCATTATTCTGTCTTCTCAGGTTTGGATTCGGTGGGTTCATTTGTGGTGGTTGGTATGGTACTTGCCGTGGTGCAGGTGGGCGCATAACAGGTGGTCGGAAATGTGGTGGGTTCAAATTTGGAATTGCAGCCACATATGGGTGTGGTGCATTATGATAAGTCGAAGGAAAGGTGACGGGGGTAGGTGGTCTAGGCTGGTTCCTTCTTTGATTGTGAGAGACCGGGTTAGTCTCTCCCTCTCTTTTCTTACCTTCTCCAAATGAAGGTTTTCTTGCTGCCCCAACCCCAGGCGGGCCTCGAGTAATCTTCCCGGTCCGCAGGCCATTCTCTATTCTTTCTCCGATAGTGACGATATCAGAGAAATAGGAGGAAATGCTTCCAATCATCTTATCATAGAAAGGTGATTGGAGCGTATCAATGAATGTGGAGATCACCTCCTTTTCAGACAGAGGTGGGTCAACCTGCGCTGCTACTTCTCGCCACTGTTGGGCGTATTCTTTAAACGTCTCGTTATCTTTCTTGGTCATGTTTTGCAACTGTACTCTATCTGGCGCCATATCCAGATTATACTTGTACTGTTGCATGAAAGCATCTGCCAGATCTTCCCAACAGCGTATACGAGATCGTTTAAGGTGATTGTACCAGGTCAGAGGTGCTCCCGCCAAACTATCCTGGAAACAATGAATGAGTAGAGGGTCATTGGAAGCATGAGAGGCTATCTTCCGATAGTACATGGTAAGATGGTTCTTCGGACAAGTTAGCCCCCGATATTTGTCAAATTTAGGCATTTTGAATTTGCGGGGAATAACAACATCAGGAATCAGACAGAGTTGTGCAACACTGCCCATTCCAAACTGATTCGTTCTTTCCATTTCTTTTAACCACCTTTCCAGGAACTCTAATCTTCCCTCCTGGGTAGCAGCAACAGCACTTGGACCTGCAGCAACATGATGACTAGTACCCCTAATTGGTTGGTCGACATGTGCCGGGTTTGAGCTTGGCCCTCCAGCAGGACCCTGAGTGTGTTGGGGAGTGGATGGTCATTGTCTGGCGTTTTCAACACCTGCTGAAGAATCCCCTTCTGCGACTCTCCTTTCAAGAAGCTTGGCCATTTTAGCCATTTGTTCTTTCAACTGATTGACTTCGGCTCTCAAGCTCTCATTTTCTTGTTCCATTTCAGCCATGAGTTTTGTATTGAGCCTAGTCGCGTAAGGATGTCTACCCGTTATGTCTGGAAACCACAACATTTTGTTAGGAAAATAAAAGTAAACAGATAAAGAAAAAAGGAAAAGAAAAACAAATGATGTTACGCAGGATGCGATTCTGAATTTAACGCGTATTCTCCGACCGTTCCTCAGAACGTCCCGTTCAAAAGTACTAGGTAAAGTAGTAAAGTGGAAATTAACATGAAACAATTGTGAAAGCGGATTAATTCATCATTCCATTCTTCTGTAGAGGTACAATATTACTTGAAAGTTTTGATTACAACATTTTAACCATCCCTGGCCCGAGCAATCATGGCCCTCATTTTACAAAGTCTTTCTTGGAAATAATTCAGAAATGATAATATCTCTTTTGGGGTGGATAAAGGATTGACCATGCCTTCGGCCTGCTTCAACATTGAGGGAAAATCCTCCAAGATTCCATTAGCTATGTATGCCAACTTGGTGAAACGGTCCATCCATAAATGAATGACCTCGTCCCGTTGAGCTAACTCAGTCCCCAAAGCTTGTGTGGCCTTTTGGCAGCGTTGCTCAGCATCACAGGTTTTTTCTGTTCATCATGTATTTCTTGTTCATAAGCCCTCATTGTTTCATCAAGCTGTCGCTCCAATTTGTGGACCTGGGTTTGCAGCATTTCCTTTTGCACCGAGGTCTCTTTTTCTTTTTCTTTGGATAGTGTCAGCATGTTTTTTAGGACTTGTTTTTCGGCCAATATGGCGTCACTCTGTTGGCCTTTTGTTTTAAGCTGGGAATTAGCCGCACGAAGGCAATGGTCCTGTTTCACCCTGTAGTCTTCGTCAATCTTCCTCTTCTTTCGCATTTCATCCATAGCATGTTTCCCTTCGGAATTCTCCTTCCTCTGAAGGGAGCACTCTTGTTGACATTTCAAAAGATCTTCTTCTAGCTTTTGATTCTTTACTGTCAACTCTTCTATTTGTGCCTTCAGAGCCATGGTGACCTTGTCTTCCATGATGACTGGCGAAGGGAAATTATTCGTGGATTGGTATGAAGGGCTTTTGAAGGGCAGTTTCACAATGGAGGCCCTGTTTAGGACCCATTCAAAATATTCGGCCCCTACAGCATGGCTTCGTGCCCCTAATTCTTTTCCCATTCTATGGATCTTCTTCCATGCATTGGCTACATCCTGAACAGCGAATGTGTAATTCCCTTTTGCATAGTACAAAACGAAAGGAGTGAGCAGTTTTTCGTTCAGTGGCCCGAGTAGAGGATAAGCCAACTGACGCTTTGCAATAACAGGGTTGTAGTTGATGCATCCCTGTGTGCCCATGAGAGGAATATTCGGATAACCTCTGCAACTATAGATGATTGACTCAACCATTAGCCATTGAGGATACCACCTGACTTTTTCAGCTGTAAGGCTTACGAGGTGATTAGCCCATTCACGCCCACTCTTCACGGCCAATTGACACAATTTCAAACACTCGGCTTTACATATTTGATGGAAGATATGAGATGTGAGCCATACGTATAAAATGGGTAAACAACAAATGATCCTCTTTCCCCCTTGTGTGTGGCAGAAATCCATGGTGCAATACTCATTAGCCAAAATGGCTGTGAAGGGATTCTCGAGCCGGTGCTTACGAGCCAGGAAGACAGCAACGGCATCATAATCTACGTAGTTGTCTAAATTAGGGAACAAGACAACCCCGTAAATAGTGAGGGCTAAAGTATCCATGAAAGCCTCTCATTCCTCTTTATCAGCCAGGATCCACATGTGCTTCTCAAGAAATTATCGGGTGAACCCGGGAACTTGATTTCTGTTCATTTGCACATTCCTTAATGCTTCAGGAGAAATTCTCAAAACACGGGCGATTGAAGCGGTTGTTGCGTGATGGTCAACATGGCGATAGGGAATTTGCCCTTCCACTTGTATCCCCAATATCTGTTCAAATTCTTCAATTGACGAAGCCAATTGAAAATCTCTAAATATGAAACAGCGGAGGGGTGGGTCATAAAATTGTGCCAAGGCTGTAATTGCTTCGGTTTGGACTTCCACCTCCAATAGTTTTAAGATCTTCCCATATTTCCTGGTAAGGGCCATCTTCTGAGTCAGACTTAATCTTTTCCCCAGTGCTTACAGACTAACTGTATCAACTTTCTTAGCTTTGAGATGTAATATTTTCTTCAACTCTGTCACATTTGTACCATAATTATCATGTTTCATGTTAATTTCCATACTTGCTCAGAGATACTGCCAATTTTTGAATCATTTCCTGTGAATTTCGAAACAAACAAAAGGAATCAGTTATTGTTATGTTTTGAAATTCATGTTTTCCCCAAAGATGTGATGTAGAAAAATTTGTTTTTGTTTTTGTTTTTTTTTGGGAAACATTGATTTCCAAAACTCATGCGAGTCTAAGTTGCAGAATCCATAGATTTTCTTAATCGTCATTGATGCCCCAGTTAAAGGGACCCAAAATTATTTCTTTGGATTTTCTTGTTTCGACGACCAGGAAAATCTACAACTCAGGACTTGGAGGTACATGATCAAAAGAGAATTATCCATCCACTCGAAGTGTACTGGGTGTTTTGGAAATGAATCATTGTTTTTGAAATAGAGTACCCTCAATGGATAGATAATTCATTCATTTGGATTTAAAAGGGAGAGTGAAAATGAGATAAGGTAAAGTAAAGTCTGTCCTTTTGTGGCCTACGTTAGGTTTGTTAAAAGTTTTTTCTAGGCCCTATGGCTTGTCTAAAAGTGACTCTCCACACCGGGTGGCTTCCACTAGACATCTAGAAGGTCACCAGAGCCAAGATCCTACCCATGACAGGGACGCAAACAGTGGGGAATCCACTAAGTGTGTATATCATGAGAGGTCAAACTCTGGTTGAGGTTCTCACGAACACTGGATAGGAAGTACATCCCATACGATTCTGTTACCAACCCCTCCTAACTTAAGCTTCATTTGGGGCCCGGGTATAGGGCGCCACTCATAGGTGTGTGCAAGTAATTGCGAGTGTAGTGTGTGGAAGGGCATTCAATACCTTTTACCTTACCCCATTCTGCATAAAGAACAAACACAAAACAAATATACAAAGTCGTCTAACCTAGGGTTCAATAATCACACAGACATTGACAGAACATAAATGATAAAATACAAAATAAAAAAGAAACCATATACAAACATTGATAGAAAATAAAGGAAGAAGTTAAATAATTAATATGCTAATTAAAACATGCGCTATCAAATTGACTGGCTTGACTCTCTAAGTCCCCAGCGGAGTCGCCATCTGTCGCGACTGGGATCACGGCGGCACGACCGACCCTCAAAATGATTTTTATTTTGGTTCGAAAAGAAAAACAGGGAGTCACCACCAATATTTTTTAGGATAAAATACCGGGAAAACCTTTCGTTAAAGCACTGGTTATAAAAATGACGTTCCATGTTCGGGAGTCTAATTACAGGTGAGGAAGGTATTAGCACCTCACAACTGTCCATTATAAAAACAGTTACCTCAATATGATAGCGCGCATTATAATTAACCCAATAATTATTTTAACTTATTCATGAAAAGAAAGTATACGAGATGACAAGATGTACAAAAATAAAAAAACTAAACACGGAATATTTACATGAGATTAACAGGACGTCTCGTCCAAGTTAAACTCACTCCTCCTCTTTTTTTTAAATAGAAAAATAAAAATTGCAATAATAATGAGAATAATAATAATCATTACAACCTTTATGCTAGTCCAAATAGAATGTATGAAGCACTCATTTTTTGTTATATATTTATTATAAACCTAGGAAGGGGTAAAAAAAAAAGAAAAGAAAATAACAAAAATTTATTTAAGTGGGAAAATGGAATACCGAGTGAAAAAAATGGAATACCGAGTGAAAAATGGAAAACTGAGTGAAAATGGAAAAACCGAGTGAAAAAGTGGAATACCGAGTGAAAAAGTGGAATACCGAGTGAAAAAGTGGGATACCGAGTGACAGAGTAAGAGAGTAAGAGTGCTGGTATTGGAGCTTCTGTTGAATTATGGGGCTGAATGGTGTGGTGAGGATTTAGGAGGAAGTTGGGACGGTGTTGTATGGAAAAATGGGGACGGTTTGTGGGTATTTGAGGGAGGACGGTGTGGAGTTGGAAGGGTTGTATGGTGTTGGTTGGAGAGAGGACAGTTATGGAGTTGGAAGGGTTGCACGGTGTTGGTGAGGGACAGTGAAGAGAGGAAGAGAGGGGACGGTGCTAGAGGAGGCTGTGAGGAGTGAGGGACAGTGAAGGGAGGAAGAGAGGGGACGGTGTTGGAGGAGGCTGTGAGGAGTGAGGGACAGTGAAGGGAGGAAGAGAGGGGACGGTGTTAGAGGAGGCTGTGAGGAGTGAGGGACAGTGAAGGGAGGAAGAGAGGGGATGATGTTAGGTGGAAAAGAAAGGGGACAGTAAAGGGAGGAAGAGAGGGGACGGTGTTAGAGGAGGCTGTGAGGAGTGAGGGATAGTGAAGGGAGGAAGAGAGGGGACGGTGTTAGGTGGAAAAGAAAAAGGACAGTATTGAAAGGAGAGGGAGGAAGGACGGTTGGGTGTTGGAGAAGGACGGCTGGGTGTTGGAGTTCTCTAATGAAGGCTCCCTTTTTTTCTTTTGAAGGCCTCAGGATCGTCTCTACTTATAGAGGTCTTGGACGCCCACCAGTAGTGGCAAGTGGGGCTTCTCCTTTTGTCCTGAAGTCAACCGCGCCACTTGATCAGCGTTGGGTACAGCATGGATAGAGTTGGTGGACACAGCTTGCACCTACACAGCTATAGGGCATGGCAGCTAGTCCTTTGTCACTTTGTCAGCTGCCCCCCACAAGTCAAAGATCCGCTTGGATAGTGGAAATCCAAGTCAGCAAGGGCACTCGGTGAGAATATGGGTTGGATTTCACTTTCTCTCCACAATCCGAGTGGAAAAGATGCCTTTTGTGCACAAGACCGAGTGGAAAAGGTGTTGTTTATACAAAAACCGAGTGAAGAATGACTCGGAACCGACTGAAATGGTTGGAGTACGACTCGGAATTGGGTGAAAGATGACTCGGAATTGGCTAAAAGAATGGCTCGGAAATGGCTAAAAAGGATGACTCGGAAATGGTTTAAGTATGGCTCAGAATTGGGTGAAAGGATGGCTCAAAATTGGCTAAAAAGGATGACTCGGAAATGGTTTAAGTATGGCTCGGAAATTGGTGGAAATGGGCTCGGTGATGATTGGCCAAAAAGGGCTCGGGAATGGGTGAAAAGGATAGCTCAGAAGTGAAATAAAGGTGACTCAAAAATTGAGTGAAAGGATTCACTCAGTGCTGACTGAAGAGTGGTTCAATCGCTACTGACTGAAAAGAAAATGACTCGGAACTGACTGAAGAGGGTTCGCTCGGTGCTGACTGAAGAGGCATCACTCGGTACTGACTGAAGATTCTTCATTCTGTGCTGACTGGAGATTCTTCACTCGGTGCTGACTGAAGATTCTTCACTCGGTGCTGACTGGAGAGTCTTCACTCGGTGCTGACTGGAGATTCTCCACTCGGTGCTGACTGGAGAGTCTTCACTCGGTGCTGACTGAAGATTCTTCACTCGGTGCTGACTAGAGAGTCTTCACTCGGTGCTGACTGGAGATTCTTCACTCGGTGCTGACTGAAAGAGTGGCTCGGTGCTGACTGAAGAGAGTACTCACTCGGCACCTCCTAAAATGTTTCACTCGGCAACGTGAAGGGAATTTAATCACTCAGAAACACTTGTTCGGATTTGCTTGGGAGTCATTCAGTAGACTCTTTATTCACTCAAAAATTCGACTGGCTTCTCACTCAGAATTTGGCACTCAGCTCCGACTGGCTTCTCACTCAGAATTGCCTTCTTCTCACTTGAAAACCGACCCTACTCACTCGGATGTGTTCATTCGGAGTTAGCTTTGTTTTTTAATCAGAAGGGTTTCAACCACCAATCAACTCGGAGTCAGCTTTGTTTTCAATCAGCACTTAGAACTTGGACATATTCACTCGGAACCGACCTTTTTCTCACTCAGAACTTAGAAACTTGGAAACTTTCACTCGGATTCGGCCTTCTTTCCACTCAGAGATTGGAATTTGACCATTTTCACTCGGAAATCGCGTTCTTCTCACTCAGAACTTGGAAACTTGGGCATTTTCACTCGGAAACTGCCTTCTTCTCACTCAGAACTTGGAAATTTGGCAATTTTTACTCGGATAATCCCTCTTCGCTCATAATGTCCTTCCCTGTGTTTTTTCTTGAAGCTTTTTCTTCCTCTTTGGAAATTTCTTGAAGGTTATTGGAATAGTACCCTGCTACGTCTCACTCGGAGACTCTTTACTCGGAAATGATCATTCCGAGTCCTTTCACTTGGAAATGATCATTTTCGAGTCAGAGATTTTTTTTTTGGGACTTCTTTTTTTTCTTTTTTTTAATTCTTTTCACTTGTGGATATCAATCGGACTGAAATAGGTGTTCACAAGCATTTTGCTGTGCCAGAAGGTGGCTGAGTTGGATTTTCAAGAGGTGAATGCCCTGTAAAATCATGGCAGTTTCTGTGCTAAGAGGAGGAGGAGTAGGTTCTGGTCCTGCCTGTGCTGGTGCTAGCTGTGGCTGTTGCTGGGCTTCTTGTGTGCTGTAAATTTATGAATTTCATCAGAGAGTATTTGGGCCAGATCAATAGAAATGTCATCTTGTAAAATGTAGTATAATAAATAACACCTGCTGAAAATTAGATCAGAAACATGGGCATTAGGTGTTATGTTAGCAAGCAAAAAGGACGTCCATACTTGAGAGATAGAGGTCATGTCTTTTCTTAGAATCCGCAGTGGGTTCTCTCCTTGCCCCCTCTGAAAGTGATGCCCTGGAATACATATGGCTGCTTCAAGATCACTCGTGGCAATGAGTTGGTTTCTTGCAAGCATGGCAGCATATTCGCATATCTCTCCTTCTCCTAGGTTCATAATGCTTCCTAAGTAAAAATTGATTTCATCCCTATCATAGGAGAGCCAAGTTCCCCTTACATAAGTCTTCCTATCTCCTGCTCCATCCCTTGTCCAAGCATTAACATAGAACTCTCTGATAATTTCTGGGTCATACTTGTCTCTTGGGTAGCATATCTTCAACCAATTTCTCCTCCGTATAACTTGCAGAAAGTCATCACAATCTCCCAAGGCCAAATCCACCTTTCATTCTGGTATGAAGGTCCAGTTGGAGATGTCCTCATAACGCTTACTCTTTTCCTTGTTCCTAAATTTTGGGGCATTGTCTTGGTCATCAGTGCATGGCCTCTTTCCTTTATTTCTTCTGGAACTTCTTGCTGGTGAAGTGGTTGGAGGGGAATTAGGTGCAATCTACTTAGTTCTTGCCATCTGTAATCACATATCAAGGAGAAGAATGTAGTGTGACATTACAAGTACATAATCCTCTCAATAATATAACAGGGCATTTTAGTCCTAAGGCTAAGCATTAAGGAGAGCTACTTCGTACTAAGTACGCTTGCTATGTATCATGCAAAACAAATGCTTTTCAGGACTTTTTACGAACACTTAACATGCATTGCAAAGAATTTGAAGCATAATAGTAACAATCTCTTTTTATAAACATCCCAGAAAATAATCAACTTCAGATCATAATAGGCATACAGTAGGACTAAAAAGAAAATGGTTACAGACTTTAATGCATGCATTCCTGAAAAGGAGTCTCATTTCTCATATGATGCAATTTAAAAGAGGAGAGTCTAGTGGTCACCTGAGAGAAGTAGAGAGTGATGCAGAGGAGAGAAGATATACTTAGTTTCAATGAAATGCAGTAAAATGTACTTTGTGAAATAAGAGGGGAAGGAACAAATAGTGAGAGGAGATGGTCGGTTACAAAACTGGTAGAGTCAGGAGAGGTAATGGACAGTTACTTGAGTGGGAGGGGTAATGGTCAGTTACGAAATATTCCATTTATTAGCATCAGGGGCCATTTTGAATTTCTCACTCGAGCGTGGGCATATCACGCTTAAGCGTGATCAACCAGTGATGGTACACTTGAGCTTTTGAATTTGCTTAGGCGCTCTCAATATTCGCTTAAGCGTGCATATCCTGATGTAGTATGTACTTCCTTGCTTAAGCGTATTGCCATTCGCTCAAGCGAATTTAATTACAATCCAATCAGTTGTTGCTAGCCTGAGCGTGTATCTGTCACGCTTGAGCGTGATATTCATAATTGGTACCTGATGCTTTTATCAACTTCTCGCTTAAGCGTGAAGTGTTCTTACTTTAAGCGTGGCCTCTCGCTTAAGCGCAAAATATCACGCTTAAGCGTGATCGGGTTTATTTTGTTGAAAATTCCTTTTGTATTGGTGCCACGCTTAGAGCTTGAGTCCTTCGCTTAAGCCTGATGTGGATAGTATATGGCTCACCTTGGCTCGCTTGAGCGAGTATATCCAGCGCTTGAGCGTGGGATATATGAGACATGACTTACTTTGTCTCGCTTAAGCGAGAGTCTTCACACTTGGGCGAGATGATTTCCTGATGTTCTCCTAACCTGTCTTTCCTTGTTTATGCATGCCTTTTCACTTTTGCTTCGTTGAACAGATTCAGCTTGACCATGGATAATCAATCTTAAGCTCTAGTCATGTTTGTCTTTGTTTAAAACTTGATTTTTTTATTTGGATTTCTCTTGATGAGTGACCTACAAAATAAATAGAAACTTCAATAATATTTAAAGTAAAATTCACATGAAAAGAAAGCATAAAAAATTAGGTTTCCTCCCAATGAGTGCTTGTTTATCGTCTTTAGCTTGACGCCTGAGTTTGATCATGGATCCTTCAGTAGAATATCGGTGGCGACCTTCTCCACCTCTCCTCCTAAATAAGGTTTTAATCTTTGTCCATTTACAACCCAAGTTCTTTCAGACTTAGGGTCCTGTAATTCAACAGCCCCATAAGATTTCAGCTCCTTCACAATAAAGGGTCCTGACCATTTAGATTTGAGTTTTCCTGGAAATAGTTTCATCCTTGAATTGAAAAGAAGAATAGATTGTCCCTGGTGAAAACTTTTCTTCATGATGTGCCTATCATGGTAAGCCTTCATTTTATCTTTATAAATCCTTGATGAGTCATAAGCCTGATTCCTCCATTCTTCTAACTTGTGCATCTAGATTTTCCTTTCTTCAGATGATGCCTTTGGGTCATAGTTGAGTGCTTTCATTGCCCAAAATTCTTTATGTTCAAGTTCGACCGGAAGATGGCAATTTTTTCCATATACCAACTGATAAGGTAAAAATCTAGTTGGTGCCTTGTAAGCTATTCTATAGGCCCATAGAGCGTCGTCCAGTTTCAACGACCAATCCTTTCTACTTTGACTAATTGTCTTCTCCAGTATCCTCTTAATTTCTCTGTTGGATACTTCTACTTGGCCATTGGCTTGCAGATGGTAAGGGGAGGTTACTTTGTGCTTGACTCCATAATGTTCTAGGCATCGTTGGAGTTGGGTGTTGCAGAAATAAGAGCCTCCGTCACTTATCAACACTCTTGGAGTGCCAAACCTGCCAAAAATGTGTTTCTTAAGAAATTTGATGACTGTCTTGGCATCAGCTTTAGTACATACCATGGCTTTTACCCACTTTAAGACATAGTCTACTGCCACAATAATGAATTCATTTGAAAATGACATTGGTAGTGGCCCAATAAAATCTATGCCCCAGCAATCGAAGACTTCTATTTCCAGGATGGTGGTTAATGGCATCTCGTGTCTTCTTGATATGCTACCTATCTTCTGACATGCATCACAGTGCTGCACAAAAACATTAGCATCTTTAAACAATGAAGGCCAATAAAAACCTGATTGGAGGATTTTAGCTGTTGTCCTTTCCCCATTAAAGTGTCCTCCATAGGGTGAGCTATGGCAGTGCCATAAGATGCTGTTAGCTTCTTCTTGGGACACACATCTCCTCAAAATATGGTCTGATCTAAGTTTAAACAGGTAAGGATCATCCCATATGAATTGTTTTGCATCTTTCAAAAAAATTTTCTTCTATTGCCATGAAAGATCATCAGGCAATACTCCAGCAGCCTTAAAGTTTGCCATGTCTGCAAACTATGGCCTTTCTTTCATCATTAGTAGCTTTTCATCAGGAAATTCTTCCTTCACCTCAGGTTAGAGTAGTGTGACTTCCTGATTGACAAGACGGGACAAGTGATCTGTAATAAAATTTTTGCTGCCCTTTTTGTCTTTGACTACTAGGTTGAATTCTTGCATTAGCAAGATCCATCTAATTAGCCTGGGCTTAGAATCAGGTTTATTCAGCAGATATTTAATAGCAGCATGGTCAGTAAAAATAGTGATTTTGGAACCAATCAGATAAGGTCTAAATTTTTCCAGGCCATACACTATTGCTAAGAGTTCTTTTTCTGTTGTTGCGTAATTTATTTGTGCAGGGTTCAAAACTTTGCTAGCATAGTGTATGACATGAAAAACTTTTGCCTTCCTTTGTCCTAATACGGTTCAAAGTCTAATTCCCAATCAGGGGTAACTATTACAGGTGCACATGTTGGTCTATGGTTTAAGGTTTCAAATGCATGTAAACAAGAATCGTCAAAAATAAAAGGAGTATCTTTGTTTAAGAGATTACTCAAAGGCTTTGTAATTTTTGAGAAGTCCTTGATGAATCTTCTATAGAATTCTGCATGGCCCAAGAAGCTTCTTACTCCTTTCACGTTCCCTGGTGGTGGTAATTTCTCAATTACTTCCACTTTTGCTTTGTCCACTTCAATGCCTTGTTTGGAGATTTGATGTCCTAACATAATGCCTTCGGTGACAATGAAGTGGCACTTTTCCCAATTTAAAACTAAATTGGTGTCCATACATCTTCTCAGTACTATGGTCAAATTTTTCAAACATTGATCGAATGATGGACCAAAAACAGAGAAATCGTCCATGAAGACCTCAATGCATTTTTCCACCAAATCAGAGAAGATAGCTAGCATACATCTTTGAAATGTTGCAGAAGCATTACATAACCCAAAGGGCATTTTTCTGTATGCAAACACCCCAAAAGGACATGTGAATGCTATTTTTTCTTGATCTTCTGGTGCAACTGCTATCTGGTTGTAGCCTGAGTAACCATCCAGAAAGCAATAGTATGCTTGTCCTGCAAGTTTTTCCAGCATTTGATCCATGAAGGGCGGAGGAAAATGATCTTTCCGGGTTGTAGTGTTCAATTTTCTGTAGTTGATACACATCCTCCATCCTGTGACTGTTCTTGTAGGGATCAATTCATTTTTTTCATTTTGTATGACGGTGATTCCTCATTTCTTCGGAACAACTTGCACAGGACTTACCCAAGAGCTATAAGAAATTGGATAAATTATACCAGCTTCTAGTAATTTAATTACCTCCCCTTTCACTACTTCCTTCATGGTTGGGTTCAAGCGTCTCTGTGGCTAAGCAATTGGTTTAAATTCTTGTTCCATGTAAATGTGATGCGTACAGTAGGCTGGGCTTATTCCTTTCAAATCTTCCAGTCTCCATCCAATTGCTGTTGAGTGCTCTTTCAAGACTTGAATCAATTGCCTTTCTTCTGTACCTGTCAATTCCTTATTAATAATAATAGGTTTTTGGTTATCATCATCAAGAAAAACATATTTCAAATGTGAAGGTAAAGCTTTTAACTCCACTTTTGGTAGGACAACTTCTTTTGTCTTCTCTGACAACGTTTCATAATGAATTTCTTTTTGAATGTCATGCTTGTCCTCCTTCGCGTTTCCCCCGTCTATTGTTCCATTTGCTTCAACGTTTAGCTCACCTAGTGGATCTTTGTTGAGCCATTCACTGGTTTGTTCTCTGATGGCTTCTTCTTCAATGTCAATTTTGAAGCACTATTGCTTTTCCTTTGGATACTTCATTGCATCAAACACATTGAAGTTTACTTCCTCATCTTGCACTCTTACCTTTAGCTTTCCATCGTCCACATCAATAATTACTTTTGCGGTTTTCATGAAGGGTCTTCCCAGAATGAGAGGCACTTCTGCATCTTCTTCAATATCCATTATGACAAAATCTACAGGAAATACGAACTTGTCAACTCGTACTAGCACATCCTCAGCTATGCCATATGGAAACTTCATAGATCGATTAGCAAGTTGGAGGGTCATCCGTGTTAGCTTCACCTCAAGATCTCTAATTCTTTTCACCATTGAGAGGGGCATTAGGTTAATGCTTGCTCCCAAGTCTAAGTGTGCTTTTCCTACTGGTAAAGTACCAATAGTCACTGGGATTGTGAAACTTCCGGGGTCTTTTGTTTTTTGTGGCAGTGCTTTTTGAATGATGGCACTGCATCCTGTAGCGAGTTCCACTGTTTCTTCGAAAAATCTTTTCTTTTTTGTTAACAGCTCCTTCATGAACTTTGCGTAAGTTGGCATTTGCTCCATGACTTCCACAAAAGGTATGTTTATTTGCAATTTATTTGCAACCTTTTGAAGATATCCATAAATCTTGCAAATTGCCTCTCCTTGTCTATTTTTGAAGGGTTCTTTGGATACGGCAGACTTTTCAGCTGTGGTGCTGGGTCGTCTACCTTCTTCTTTCCTTCTTTTATTTCTTTCTTTTTTTCTTTTTCAACTTCCTCCTCCTTCATATGTACATCTTCAAATTTTTTATTTTTCTTTTCACAAACTTCCTTCTTTGTTTCTTTTTCAAAATTTTCTTCCACTTTTTCTTCCACCTTGTCATCCTCTTTTTGCTGTCCAATGACCTTCCCACTTCTTGTAGTGATTGTTTTGCATTGCTCCTTTGGATTTGGGTGTGTATTGGCTCCAAATTAAGAGTTATGATGCTCTGCGATTTGATGAGCCAATTGCCCCACTTGAGTCTCCAGGTTTCTTATTGAAGCATCGGTGTTTTTCTGATTGGTGATTGAGACCTGCATGAATTTTTCTAGAGTGTCCTCTAGTTTTGATGTCCTTTCTGTCAAGGAAGGGCCTTGCTGATAAGGTTGTTGTCTGTTGGACGTGTTTCCTTCTTGCTTCCATCCATCATTTTGATTATTTCTCCATCCCTATGAAAAATTGTTAGAGTAAGCATTGTTATTGAAGTTACCTTGCTTACCTTGGTTATTCATATATAGGATGGATTGGTCTCCTTGCTCTCCTTGACAGTGTCCATTCTGATGTTCTCCTCAACAAAAATCACATCTCATTTGTGCTTGTTGGTTTCCCGTAGAGGATTGTACAGCATGCAGTTGTTGAGGGAGTTTTGCCATTTGCTGTGTCAGAGCTTTAATTTGTTGTGTCAAAATTTTGTTTTGAGCCAAAATGGCATCTGTTGTATTGAGTTCCAACATTCCCTTCTTTTGGACTTTTGTTCTGTCATGCTGAGCTTGGTAATCTGTGGATGATAATGCTTCAATAATCCTTGTAGCTTGCTCTGCATCCACTGTCATCATGGTTCCTCCAGCTGCTGCATCCAGTATCATTTTGGTATCTGCTTTAAGTCCACTGTAAAAGATATTCAATTGGGTAATATCTTCTAAGCCATGGTTTGGGCATCTTCTTAGGAGAAATTTGAAATGTTCCCATGCCTCGCAAAAGGGTTCATCATGGCTTTGTTTAAATGTTGTAATATATGACTTAGCCTTGATAAATCTAGATGGTGGGAAGAATCTATGTAGGAATTTCTCCTTTACTGTGTCCCAACTGTTTAGGCTTTGATTTGGGTGCGACTGGAGCCATTCTTTAGCTTTACCTACAAGAGAAAAAGGGAACAATCTTAGATACGCTGCTTCAATTACTTCCTGTTCAAAGCCCATTGTTCCTACTAATTCATAGAATATGGCCAAGTGAGTGTATGGATCTTCACTGGACATTCCATGGAATTGATGGGAACTAATTAAACTAAGGAATGTAGGTTTCATTTCTATAGCCCTAATTGTATTTGGTATAGCAATGCTTGAGTAGTGTCTAGGTCCTTGTCGTAGAGTGTAATCTCCAAGTGTTCTCCTTGGTGGGTTTTGATTGTTGCTGTTGACATCCATTGCATCAGAGGAAGTTTGTCTTGCTTGAAAGTTCTGCTTGGCTTTCTTTATTTTCTTGAGGAACCTGTCTATCTCTAGATTGAATGCAAATTGTTCTTTTATAACCTATCCTCTCAAGTTCATAACTCAAGTACTCAAAATAGCAAAGTTTCTACAAAAATTAAAGACAAATTGAAAATAAATTTATTTACACTGTCTTGTCGATTCAATGCTAAAATATTCAAACTTAAATCACCTCCCCGGCTGCGGCACCAAAACTTGATAATGATTTTTTCATATATTGGAATAAAGAGTTCAATGAAAGAGAATCAAGTTTGTATAATATGAACTCAAGGAAATGGATGTGCCAAGTTTAAACACAGAGGTTGGAATATAGTATAGTTGTCGTTCCACTGAGGAGGTGTTAGCATGAAAATCTTAGCTTTGAACTGAGTTGACAAAAAGTTTTGTTCTGGATTGTTATAAATGTTGCTGATTGAAAAAGTAATAAATAACAGAGAGTGAAATTTTGCAAAAGATAACAGTGAATAATTTTGAGAAAAATCAATTTTGTAAAACAGGGATTGGTTTTATCACATCTCACCTTCTGTAAGCTGCATTAGTTTTTACGTAAGTGACTTGAAAAGATAATTTCTACATCACAATCAAAGTCATTTGCATCGATCCCTCGACTACAAAATTCATAAGAATGATTTCAAACCGCTGATCCCTCAGTCACTTTGAAATCATCCCAGCATTATCGATCGATTGTTTTGATGTTTATTGCGTTAGATGCCATCCTTGGCTACCTACTCAAAATAAGGATTTCATTCAGATCTGCTTTCAAAAGTTACTTCCCAGCATACTTGAGAAAACCTAAAACAAGAAAATAGTGATCAAGTACTTTCAAGCATTAAACGCAGAAGGAAATACAGAAACTTATCAAATCTCATTACACACATAAAAACTTACAGCAGTATTACTTTAGGATTGAATGGATTACAACCAATCCCATAAGGGAGTTTAGCTACTCATGCTTTGCATTTTCACCTTCAAAATATGAATACAGAAAATAATGGAAAAGTTTGGATTGTGAAGGAAATACAGGGGATGAATCTGATGCTTGATGTTCTGTTTTCTGCCTGATTTATAGGGGTTATGGTTCAGCTTCCCTTGCCACTTGCATAGACCCCATGAAGGAATATTCGGAGACATGCAGAAACACAAGAAAATGGTTGAGTTGGCATCACACCATTGGTGAATATTAAATTAAAATTCCCATACTGCATGAGTCACGCTTGAGCTTGATGGTCACGCTCAAGCGTGGAGGGTTCTGATGTCTACTTGGTTGCCTCACGCTCAAGCTGTCTTAACCACGCTTAAGCGTGGCCTTCTTGTTCAGTACGCTAGTTTCCACGCTTGATTCATGCTTGGGCGAGCTCGAACTTATGCTCTGTTATCTATCAGTCACGCTCAGGCGTGGAATCTTTGCGCTCAGGCGCTCTTCTTCTCAATCCATGCTTATCTCATGCTCAGGCGTGCTTGGACCCACGCTCGAGCGTCCTTTTCTTACGCTCAAGCGCGACGGGGCTGATGCTGAATTAAGTTACGCTCAAGTTTCGTAAGTCCTCCGCTTAAGCGCACCAGCTATGTCCAGAGTCACGCTTGAGCGAGCTAGGGCTCGCGCTTAAGCGTGAGATTCTTCTTAACACTTCTTGCTCAAGCTGCCTTCAATCGTGGGGGAGGGTTGTCTTCATTAAATCACGATTAGGCAAGTTGAGTGCCACGCTCAAGCGTCCTTGAGCTTTGATGTTTTGGTTCTTCTTGGTTTCTTCAAGCCTTGTTGGTACTTTTTTTCACATATTTTGTCAAATCAAGCGTGCTTTACACAATATGTTATTTTCAACAAAAATCATGCTTAAATAATTACTAATCTGGTTAAATTCTTTCAAAAATGAGTTTAATTAAAGTATTTAAATCAATGTGAAATAGCACTTATCAGAGTCTTATAGCTTCTAATTTCTTCAAGCATAAAACAATCCATTTTATCAACTGGATGTTTTATAGCATTGAAGACATTAAAAGTTACCTGCTCCTCCTGAACTCTCAGCATGAGTTCTCCCTTCTCTACATCAATTAAAGCTCTTCTAGTAGCTAAGAAGGGTCTCCCTAAGATTAGGGGAATCTCTCTATTAGCCTCTATATCCAAAACTATAAAATCTGCTAGAAAGATAAACTTATCTACCTTTACTAACAAGTCTTCCAGCATCCCATGAGGATATTTGATAGACCTATCAGCCAACTACAAAGGCATGTGAGTTGGTTGCAGGTCATTAATTCCTAATTTCCTCATTAAAGACAAAGGCATAAGGTTTATACTAGCTCCTAGGTCACATAAAGCACTTCTAACATGAACATCCCCTATTGCACAAGGTATTGTAAAAGATCCAGGATTTTCTAGCTTTTGAGGGAGTTTCTTCTGAATAACTGCACTAACTCTTGAGTAAGGGCAATCATTTCATCTCCCTTAAGCTTTCTCTTCATAGATAGAAGTTCTTTCAAAAATTTAGCATATGATGGCATCTCTTGCAATGCCTCAGCAAAGGGAATATTTATGTGAAGCTTCTTGAACATATCTAAGAACTTAGCAAACTTTTGATCTTCTATCTGTTTCTTAAATCTATGTGGAAATGGAGCATTCTTTAATTTCTCAGGAGTTAGCTTGACAGCTTCCTCCAAGATCAAATCATTCTTTTTCTTTTTCTTTTGATGAACTTGGTTTTCTTTCTTTTTTTCTATTTTTACTTTATTTTTAGTTTTATCATTAACTTGTTCACTTTCCTAATCTTTTTCTTTTTCTGCATCTTTTTCTGAATTATTTTCCTGACTTGGAGTAGGGAGAAGAATTTTCCCACTCCTTGTGGTTATTGCCTTGTAATGTTCCCTAGGATTTACCTTAGTATCTCCAGGAAAATTGCCAGACTATCTCTTAGATAACTGTTTTGATAGCTATCCAACTTGGTTTTCCAGATTCCGGATGGACGCTTCTTGATTTTTAAACCTGGCCTAAGTGATCTGTATGAACTGAGATAGAACACTCTCAAGTTTAGACTTTTCATTAGAGGAAGGGGGAGGTGGTTGTTGTGATCTATTTGTGGTTTGATTTTGTGGCATGTTTTGATTCAAATGTGGACCTTTCTGCCATAAAAAATTAGGGTGGTTTCTATAGTTTGGATTAAAGGAATTAGAGGGATAATTCCTTTGAAATTGTTGCCCCATGTAATTCACTTGCTCAGTAGGCACATTTGGATTACACATGCCATTCTCATGGTCTCCACAACAAAAATCATAACTTATCGTGCAGACTTGACTAGGCTTTTGGAGTTCTAAAATCTGTACACTTAGTTTCTCTAAAGCCTGAGTCAATAACTTACGTTGAGCCAAATAAGCATCCTGTACTTCTAATTCTAGTATCCTTCTCATAGGGATTTGGCTCCTTTCACTAACTAAACATTCATTTGAAGCCATAACATCAATTAGCTTTATGGCCTCTTCTACAGCTTTAGTGGTTAATGAACCTCCAGCCGAGGCATCAATTAAGACCCTAGTAGCTGGTCTCACTCCATTATAAAAGATGGTAACTTGCTGCACATCAGGGATCCTATGATGAGGACATTTCTTCAAACTCTCCTTGTACCTATCCCATGCTTTCATCAGAGATTCACCGTCTCTCTGCTGGAAATAAGTGATTTCTATGCGCAACTTAGCATACTTGGAAGGAGGGAAATATTTAATCAGAAACATTCTCTGTAAATCCTCCTAAGTGGATATACTGCCTCTTGGTTGACTCTAAAACCAGGCTTTTGCACGGTCCCTTAGAGAAAAAGGAAATAATCTCAATCTTATTGCCTCATCAGGGACACCATTCATTTTCACTGTATCACAAATTTGGAGGAAGGTTGCTAGATGTAAGTTTGGATCCTCAACCTCACTTCCTCCAAATTGATCATTTCTAACCAACTACAGCAAAGCCGGTTTAAGTTCAAAATTATTAACTACAATTGGAGGCCTAAGGATGCTAGATTGTGATCTTTCTTCAGTAGGCCTAGAGTAATCACCTAGTGTAACTTTCCTCTGTTCAATTTCTTGTTGTTCTTTTTGCTTTTTCTTCTTTTTAAGTCTACGCTTTAACAAAGCAATATCAGGATCGAAGAAGAAAGGCTCTCCTTTGCTCCTTAACTGCATACACAAGATATTTCATAAAATCAGATTCAAAGCTACTACTACTGCTACACACAAACTACTGTTATACTAAAAACGAGAATTAAACTGCTACTAAATGCAAAAACAAAACTAAATGGTTCACTCTAGTACCGGTCCAAGGATTATTGATATTACTCAACAATCCCCGGCAACGACGCCATTAACTTGATGCATAAATCATAATGGATTTATATTCTTTTGGCAAGCGCACCAATCGTTAAATTTGTAATATATTTGATCGTCCCACAGGGATTGAGGTAATTACCACAACCTAGAACTAGTACAAGCTGCACCAAAACACAAGGAGATAGAATTCATTATGTTTATGCTTTTCTACACTTTCTATGTTTTTGTAATTTCAAAAACAATATGAAAAATGAGATGTATTTAATGAAAAATAGGTTAGGATTGCTTCAGCTCACAATTTCATCAAGAAATATACAATTGAGGTTCAATCAAGCTTCAGACTCAAGAGGACAATTCACAGATGGTTAATCCTTAATTCCTTAGGTTATTAACACTAATTCCTAAGCATTAAACCCTAATCCCTTAGGTGTTCAGTGACAGAGAAATCTAATGCGAAATTGGGGATTGAACCCTAACTGTTCACCTCATTACTAGGCTTGAATTAGTTAGGAAGCTAGAAGTTACCTAAGCCTCAACCATGATTCCTCATTGGTGAGATTCTTTAATTAGGTCTAGATTTGTCAATCTAGCAGTGTAGATCCACTTCTCAGCTTATTCTCCTTATGCTTTAGAAGATAATTTCCTCAATACAGATTCAAGTTTCTATTGGAAGCTTCAGCAATCCCAACCATAGGAGTTTAGCAACCCATGGAAGTGGTTTTAGAAAGTAGAACGTGGAGGGCCATGGAAGAGAGAGTTTAAAGAGGGACAATGTTTAGAGAGAGATTGAAAATCAAAAAATGAATTGTGTATTGCTTCCATGCTTGTCTTCCAGAGTATTTACAACTATATATAGTTAAGGCAAAACTAACTAACTAATTATAATTAATTACAACGGAAACTTCCTTACAATTAAACTGACGAAACTAATTAATTAATTACAAAGGAATGAATAATTATAACACAATAATTAAATTACTATGATACAAATATAGTGTAACATCCTGATTTAAAAAAATTAATTACCGAACGAGATTAAAACCACTAAACTAAAAATAATTACACAAGCATGAATTACTTATTTAATTTTAACTTAAGAACTTGATTAATGGTTAATTGATTGTGATTTGCGTGTGTGAACCACGTGATGTGCTGCTGCCTCACGTTCTCCTATCCCACTTCCTCATTCTTCGAGTGTATATATATATATGCTGAAGCCACTACTGTCTATTTACTCTCATTCCTCAAGACTTCCTCTTCCTCTACTTCTCTTCTTCTTCGTTCTTCTTTTCCCCTGTTCTCTATTCTGTAAACTCACGACAACGGTGTTGCAGAGGATTCGGAGTTCTCTTCGTTAGTGAAGGACGATCGTCGAAGTGGAAGAAGAACAGCTTCCTGTTCCCAAGCTGAGAAAAAGGGTGTGACTGTGTTCGAGGAAGACTGAATGAGCGAGGGTGGTGAACGAAGCAAGCAGGACAGCGAACAGACGCTGAAATAGAGGAACTTCTGGGAATCTCTTTAGTTGGTAGGGGGTATCTTATATCTTAAATGCATGGGTTATGGACGGGTTCTGGGTGTTAATGACTTGTTGATTCTGTGTTTTTCTTGGCGTACTCTGATTGCGTGAAAGATATGTGATGCCCAGATGTATCACGACTAGAAATTGAGTACTGCATGTCTAATCCTGCCCATGAAATACATGTTAATAATCTTGAGAGTATTGAATGATTGCATGCAGAAAATATGCTAAAGTATTGTTGATGATTACTATATGATTTATGTGACATGCAGGTTACCATGAATCTAAATGCTGTCTGCATGTGAAGAAAGCTTTATTTATTAAGTTCTGATAATGTCTAATACTGATTGCATGTGATGCATGTAATGTTGAGTGAAGAGTTGTGTGTGTGAAATCTGTGTTGTATGATTATTCCGTGTGTGGTGCATGGGATGCATTTAATGCTGAGAGCATGTAGTGTGGGACACTACCATTGAATCAGTTAATAAAGCATGGGATGCTGTTAAGACCTTGAGTGGGACTCAAGGCAAGCCGACTGAGTGGGACTCAGGGCTGCCTGTAACACCGCCGTTGACGCTGAGAGTGTTGGTGTTACATGTGAGGGCAAATGGTTTGGTACCAGTAAAATGGCCAAGTCAGCTGGGAGCTGAATAAAAGGCTGGGAGCCTCGTTGCAACGATAAAAACCAATTACACGCGAAGCGGATCTGAGTGAATAAATTTGTGTACATGTACAGTTGATGTTGAATGAAATCTGATCGTATGCGTTTGTGTTAATATTATTGAGAATGATATGTGCATATAGCCTAGAGATAACTGAGTAGATTATGATCGGAAAATGTCTTATGTGTGTTTGATTGATTGGTACTGAGTATGTTATTGATTGTTGCTATGTATACATGTATATTGTTGCATGATTGAGGAATAATCCGAGTCAGTACCTATCATTTAATATTTAAGATACTCACCCCCTACTGTGGCTATTTTTCAGTGAACATCGCACGAGATGGTGAATGATGGAAAAGCTACATACCGTGTGAAGCGTTGGTGTACTGTGGAATTATATGTGTATATGTATATACTGTATATAAGGTTTAGTCATAGCCTTGGCTGGCTCACATTTTGGTCCTTGTTTAACTATATTTGAACTAAACACTTTTCGGGTTGAGAGTATGACAATGTGCATGTAAGTGTTTATGTTTATACATTATACTGTATGTTCTTCCTAAACTGTGTATGAATGTTCGGGTGGTGTACGTTGGTGAATGTGTTATGGAGCGAGAGGTTTCTTTGATACAATTTTCTGACTAAAGGGTGTTCTGGTGATCCCGAGTGGAAGTCAACCGAGTGAATGTTCCCCTGATGATTGAATTGGCAATACGAATTCGGGTAAGCCTGCTGTAGTAAACTTACTAGAGAGAGAGTAAGATCTAGATGATAGGGAGCAGATTTCAGTCTTGCAAGGTCCTTTGCATGTAGAAGAATTTATATGTATTCTGAGTAATGGGAAATTAGAGTATTTCCGAGTGAGTGAAGTTGTACGATTCTTAGGTAGAATCTGACTTGGTGAGGAAGCTTTAAGTGTGATGTAGACTATATTCTCGAGAGATGGGTATAGAAACCATTCTCGAGTGAAGGGATTGTAGGAGTCAACTTCCGAGTGAGTCTTAGCTGTGAACCTCTAAGAATAAAATAGGATGCACGAGTGAGCCGGGAGAATAAGACATTTCCGAGTGAACCTAGACTCTGATCCCGAGTGAAGGAAAACGCGAGTGGAGTTACTCGCCTTAGCGACTAAGTGTTCGCCCCAACGAGCGTGAGTGGATAGGAAAGCCTCTAATTGGTTTCGCCTACGCGAAAGGTGTTTCGCCCGAGCGAGTTGGGCTGTCTTACTCAAGCGGTGCTGGATCTCGCTTGAGCGAGTGAACGTTTGGTGGGCTCGCTTAAGCGCTGTTGTTCTTCCGCTGTACTTAACTTCCCTTGCCTTCCATGCTGTTTCATTTTACCCGACTGCTTGGTTAATTTGGAAAAATTTTCCCTTGTTTCGGATTTATTTTTAATTAAGTAAGGATGTTTCATATAGTCAGTAACTAATAGAGTAATTAACGATAACTACTAAAGCAATTCACATTGAAGGAAAATAATAAACTAGGCAAACAGAATTCACGCTTAAGCGTGATCGTGTGCGCGCTTGAGCGCGATACTTTAAATTCCTTGATGCAGGTGACTTCACACTTAAGCGTGATCTTTATTCGCTTGAGCATGAAGCTTAATCTTGAATACAGGGTGATCTCTCGCTTAAGCAAGAGCCTTGTCCGCTTTGTGTTTTGAATGTGATTACAGGTTCAAGGATTTTGATAATGACAAAGCACTCTTGAAGAATTCCTTGCAAAAACAAAGATATGGAATTAGACCCAGAAAAACTGCGCAGCTAATCGATTAGGGAGTCTCAGCTAATCGATTAGGCAGCTTTTGTTTTGTAACAACTGCATCAGGACAATAAGCTAATCGATTACAACATTTCAGACGATCGATTACAGAGCTACTGGAACTACAATAATCGATTACATACATAGTTTAATCGATTACCAAAACCAAAAATGGCATTAAAGGTATCAGGTATAAAAGCTAATCGATTAAGAGAATTCAGCCAATCGATTAGAAGGCTACTGGAATTAATCGAATCGATTACTAAGACTATATAATCGATTACGAAGCTGCGAAGCTAACTTAAATGCATCAGGTATCATTGCTAATCGATTACAAGGCAAAGTTCAATCGATTACCAAGCTTCTGACTTGAATCTAATCGATTAGGCAATGGGAACTAATCGATTACATAGTAAACAGAGATAAAAAATTCAAAGTATAATCGATTACAGCTGAAGGCATAATCGATTGCGATAGTGGGAAAACACATATTAGTGGGAAACCAGCACATTTCTCCACCATTCCTTCAGACACCCACTACATGCAACGGCTAGGAAGACCAAGGCACTCACCAAGCTCTGAAATGACTCTATAAATGCAAGAGGAACTCAAGCACAAAATATACAACAAGAAGTTATCAATCTTTACTTACTCTTGTGCTTCGTAAGCCCTTATTCTTGTATTTTCTGAGATTTTATTTGCATATTCTCTCTTCTTGAGAGTTATAGATTTGAGAGAAGCTTCACTTGCACATCTACTCTATTGAGAGAGTTACTTGCTTGTAAACACTACATCAAAACACCAAAGTTCACTCTAGGTTGAGTGGTTACAAAGGTTGGGGTTCAACCTTTGGGATATTGTGAGATTGAGAGATTGGGTGGGGTTCCCTTATACTTGTGAGGATTGGGTTCTTGAGTGTGGGACACTAGAAAGCCGTAATTGCTCAAAGTTGTATCTCTAGTCTACAATAGTGGAAATCCTCTAAGTGGGTTGCTTAGAGGTGAGACGTACACCGGATTGGTGGAACTCGTTAAATTAGTTTGCAAGCTCTTCTCCCTTACTCTTTTACTTTTATATACTGCGCTTAATTAGCTTATGTTGATTGATTATGACTTGCATACTTGAACTTGTTTAAATTGGTAAATCTTGAATACTGCACACCAAGTGTTTGTTTGATTGTTTCAGCTATATTTACTTTTGTTTTGCATTGCATATTTCATTAAACTTGATTTCACTTGCATAATCTTGTAAATTTGTATACAAGAATCAAGTTCAAAGGAATTCCAACTAAAAGTTTTAAAAACTCAATTCACCCCCCCTCTTGAGTATTGAGGCCACTTGTATCAGAGCTTGACTCTTGGTAAAACAAGCTTAACAGCTTCAAGACAACAAATGACCTCACATTCTCTAAACCTTTTTCCTGAGGGTGGTGCTACAAATCGCCCTCCCATTTTCAATGGGGAAGGTTATACCTTTTGGAAAGAGAGAATGAAAACCTTCATTCAATCAATTGACTTAAGAGTGTGGAATGCCATTGAAAATGGTCCTTTTATACCTATGCATACTGTTGATGATAAACAAGTTGAAAAACCTATGGATAATTGGACTAGTGAGGAAGAGAAGAAAGTACAATATAATTACAAGGCTAAAAATCTAATTACTCTTGCACTAGGACCAGATGAATTTTTCTGAGTAATCACTTGTAAATCCGCTAAGGAAATGTGGGATACTCTTCAAGTAACCCATGAAGGTACAAATGATGTTAAAGACTCTAAAATTAGTACACTAACTAGTCAATATGAGTGCTTTAGATTAAACTCTCATGAATCAATTATTGATATGCAAAAAAGATTCACTCTCATCATTAATCAACTTATTACACTTGGACGGACTTACACTAACAAAGAGCTCATTCATAAAGTGTTGAAAAGTCTTAACAGAGAATGGCAACTGCTAGTTACCGCCATCAAACAATCTCCTAGCATAAATGAAATGTCTCTTGCCACACTATTTGGTAAGTTGCAGGAACGGGAAAAAGAGCTGAAAGAATTAAAGATGGCGGAAAAGGAAGAAAAATCTTCCAAGAAAAAAGGTCTCGCTCTCAAGGCCACTTCCATAAATGAAGAAGAATCCGGAAGTGAACTTGATGAAGAAGAAGAGTTTGGACTATTTGTGAAACGCTTCGGGAAATTCATGAAAGGCAAACGCTTCCAAAGAAGCTTCAAAAACCCAAGTAAGAAACCTATCACTAAAGAAAATTCTTCCTCACCCAATTGTTTTGAATGTGGTAAGGAAGGGCACTTCAAAGCGGACTGGCCAAATCTTAAGAAGAAGGGCAAAGAGAAAAGAGGAAGAAGAAGAGCATATATAGCATGGGATGAAAACAAGATAAGCAGCTCGGATGACTCGGAAAATGAAGAAGCAAACCTTTGCCTCATGGCCAACCACCAAGAAGAAGATGATGAGGTAAACTTCCATGACTTAGATAAGGAAGAATTACTTGATGCTCTAGAGGAATTGTATGATAAATTTACAAAAGTCTCCAATAGACTTAAGGTGTCTAGAAAAACTAGTGACACTCTAGAGATGCACCTTATGGAGGTTTGCAAAGAGAATGAATGCTTAAAGGAAGAATTGGAAAATGCTCAAACATGCTCCAAAAGTAAACCTTGTGATTTTGCTAAGAAATGTGTTGATCTAGAAAATAAAGTCCTAGATCTAAACAAAACCTTAGAGAGGTTTACAAATGGTAGAGATAATCTGAATGTACTACTTGGAAATCAAAGATGCATGTTTGACAAAACTGGTTTAGGGTACAATTCTGTTAAAAAGGAAAAGCATTACAAAAACTTCTTTGTACCTCCTATGAGATCATCTTCGCCCTTTATGAAATGCAACCATTGTGGATTCAAAGGTCATAATTCTTTAAATTACAATGTTAGAAAATTAGGGCCAAAGGTTATAAGAAAGGTGTTGGTTCCCAAAGGGACATTACCATAAGCTAACCTTAAAGGACCCAACATAAAATGGGTACCTAGTTCTCTAAACTGATTTTGTTTTGTAGGTATGCTTCAAGGCAAGCAACACCCAGTGGTATTTGGATAGTGGGTGTTCAAAGCATATGACGGGAGACATAAGCAAGTTTACATCATTCACTCCCAAAAGAAAAGGAAGTGTCACCTATGGAGACAACACCAAAGGAAGGATTCTAGGCATTGGAAACATTTGTAAGAATTCTTCTACCTCTATTAGTGATGTGTTGTATGTTAAAGGTCTTAAACACAACTTACTGAGCATTAGTCAATTATGTGACAAAGGATATAGAGTTTTGTTTGAATCAAATTGTTGCAAATTGAGCATAAGATTAATAAGGAAGTTAAGTTTGTAGGTCAAAGAATTGATAATATTTACATGATTGATATGGATAGTTTGTCTTCAAATAATGTGCAATGTTTCATGACTAGAGCGGATGAAACATGGCTATGGCATCGAAGAATAACTCATACATGTAGACCATTTGAATAAACTTGTTTCTAAAGAACTAGTGATTGGTTTACCAAAGCTTAAATTTGAAAATAAATTTTATGATGCATGTCAAAAGGGAAAACAAGTAAAGGCATCCTTTCAATCTAAAAATATTGTTTCCACCCAAAAGCCTTTACAACTTTTGCACATGGATCTATTTGGACCTTCCAAAATCAAAAGCTTTGGTGGTAATTACTATGGTCTAGTTGTAACATCCCGATTTAATAATTAATTGCCGAATGAAAATAAATCATTGAAATAATAATTGCAAGGTGGGAAAATTATTTAATAATTATAATTAACTTAATTAACTCAACTTAAGAAATAATGACTGGTTAAGAGTGATTAATTAATAATTGTTGGCTGATTGTGATTGGTGTACTGCTTCACGCTTTCCCACCTCACTTCCCCTTCTCTCCGTGCATGCGTATATGGGCTACTGGGCCACCCTATCATTCATTTTTCCCTTTCAGACTTCTCTTCTTTCTGTCCTCTCTTCTTCCCTTCTTCTTCGCTCTTCATTCTCCTTTTCTTCTTCTTTCTTCTCTGCTCTCTACACCGTGAGCTCACAACCATGGAGGCTGAGGATCAGAGTCCTCCTTCTTGACTCGACGAGCCAGAGAGGGTGAGGGTGTGCATTCCCTCTGCATGCAACCAGTCTTCTTCCCCATGGCTCCTCCGTCGACTTCCCTCTTTCTCCCTCTCCTTGCTCGAGGCTGCCGAGTCTCAGTGAAGATCTACACCACGAAGAGCTTCAAGAAGGTTGGAGCGTTCACCAGCGTGTGATTGGAGCTGCTCAAGAGAGCGAGCAGAGAACTAGGTGTCTCGGAAGCTTGGAAATCCCCACTGGACCGAGTGGAAGGTCAATGTTGTGCCCTGGGGGCTTGGGTCTCCCCGCTAATTTTGCATGCAGAACCGTTTAAGAGTGGGAGTGGCTCGGAGTTCCTCCAAAGCCAGGTGTAATGGTGGATGACTGATGCAGGGCCGCTCCATTGAGAACGAGTGAATGGGCTGAGCGGAGCAACCGACTGGAGCTGCAAGCCCTTGGAGCCTTTGGAATCTTCATCCCAGGTAGGGGGCGCTTTGCATGTCAAATGCATAGTTTCTGGACGGTCCGAGTGAACGTATTACCTTATGTGTTTGTATGATTATGATTATGATGACCCTGTGAGGTGTTTGACTGTTGATCATTGGATATCGTATATGTGTGTTAGTAGAGTCCTGTTGATTATTTCGTATCCATATGCATGCGTTCAGGATGTGCTGTTTGATATATATATATATTGTGCGTGCTGCTGAGTGGAGTCTGAATGAATGATAATTATTATCTGGGTGGTGTATGACTATGGCTGTCCTAGAGATGTATGATGACATTGGTAATGTTGTGGAGTTAATGTATGAATTGCATGTTAATTATAATATGAATGTCAAGCACATTGTGTGGTCTATTGTTGACTTCCGGGTGGATACGATATGAATTGCTTAAGATGAACTTACTGAGTGTGGATGACTACCGTGACATGCATGAGGTTGCATTTATGAATAGAGGGTGACCTGTGGAAGGTCAGGAACCCAATGAGATCATTTCTAGCTACAGACCCTTGGCTAGATTCTGAGAGGACCCGTGGTAGCCGTGGGAGCTAGAGTTAAGTCTCGAGACGTCCATGGGAGACCGGTACCACACGGTAAGGGTTATCAGACGAGGGGCCAGAAAAGGGATCTGTAACTGTGAGTTATTGTTAAGTCGGATCCGCATGCATATAGGTAGGTGCATCATTGACGAGAGCAATACACTCCTTAAAATCTGTGAATGCTATTAAAGAATTCCGACTGGATTTGTGTGTGTGTTTGACGCTGAGGCTAAGTATTATTGATGTTATTGTTAAGGGGTATGTTGTTGTGAATAGTAGGAGTTAGATGACCATGAATGACTTGAGTATTCCGACTAGTGACTTGTGTAGATGCTTTATTAAATGTTAGTGAATGCTAGTATTGTTTCAGATAGATAGAGTATGTTGAAAGGGAATATGTATGCTAAGCCGAGCCAATAGCTGTCATTGTATATGTGAAAGCTCACCCCCTACACCATTTTTCAGTATGTGCAGATCGGGCTCGGAAGTGCTGACAGGGCCTCAAGTCCGAGTGTGGTGTACCCCGATTGTTGAGTGCTTATATTGTATTCATTATGTTTAGTCAGTGTAGCCTTGGCCGGCTCTTATGTAAAATGACGATTAAGCATATTTGTTTATAAAGATTGATTAGGAGAATTATAGATATGGGTTACTTGTATGGAATTGTAAGTATTGGTGAATATATATATATATAATGTTAAGATAATGGGTATTCCGAGTGTATGATTGTGTATAGACCTGTGTTGTATGCTGGTGACTCGTGTTGGGCTCTTTCCGAGTGGGGGCTACTCATAAGGATTCTGAGAGAAATCCCTTTGATGAATTCTGAGCGGATGATATAAATAATCCGAGCGAATAGGTTATGGCGTGCCGAGTGAGTTAGCTATCATTTTCCGAGTGAATGAGTTGAAAGATAACTCTGGATTCCAAGCGTCTAGATAGCTGAGTGTGGCTTCTCGCCCCAGCGATCAAGGTACTCGCTCCAGCGAGTGTGGACTTGGGAAGACCTTGTGTTGGCACCGCTTAAGCGATTCGTGCCTCGCCCGAGCGATTGGAGCTGCTTCGCTCAAGTGTATGGGTTCTCGCTTAACCGAGTGAATGCTGGTTTTGGGCTTCGCTGAGTGTTTACTTCTTCCACTGTATGCCCTCTCGAGTCGGTTTTATTTTCTCTTGCCCTCCTTCTCCTATTTCTTTTGTTACCCGGTTGCTTTATGGCCTATTCGGTTTATTTAATTTCGGAAAAATTTTCTTGTTCCGGGTTGTTTTTATTTTAAATTTAGGATGTTTCATTTTGGTATCAGAGCAGACCGAAAGGTCCAAGGCCAAGGTATACTTACCAAGTGTAAGCGGTTGTATGCAGTATGACCGAGTGGTCATCATTATTGTGGCATTGATTTGTGAATAGGAGGTCATTTCCCTCCTGGTCCGATTGATTGTATGCCCTAACTTAATCGGTATTGTATGTGTTTGATGATTTGGTATATGAATGGTGTGGTTGTATGCCTGTGCCTTGTTGAGGAATTTGAACGTGTGATGAATGAATAGTATATGATTTGAGATACAAGAAATGTGTTAGCCTTAGTTCCTTTACTTGAACCTGAACCCTTTGGAGTAGAAGACATAATTTAGTGCCTGTAATTAATTACACCTCTATGTTGCGTGAACTCATATACTGTACATGAAGATCCGAGTAATATATGTATGCGTATTTGTTGTGTGAGAGATTAGTTTAACTATAAGTAGAAAATGGAGACGAGTGTTGACGTGGGAAGAGAGTTAGTGACTCCCTCCGAGTGAAAGGAAACCTAGGTAATCCCGAGTGAATGAGACAGTTCGATGCCGAGCGAGAGTTTACCGACCAGAAGATGACACCTATGACTCTGAGTGGATCCATTATAATAAATCATTAAGTAGCTAGAAAATCCGAGTGAGTCTTGACTTAGTGGGAAAACCAGAGTAGGAGAGATTATAGTTGCCGAGTGAGAATGAGTGAAGAGGACGGGTGATACCGAGTGGGAATCGATCCTGATACCCTTAGAGTGATAACTGTTAAGTATTTCCTGAGTGAGGAGTGACTGAGTATTTCCGAGTGAGGAGTCCCTTTTAAATACGGGTGAAAGGAATGTGTGCACACTATAATAGTTGTTGAGCTCAATATGAATTACATGAATATGTGGAATGTTATTTAGAATAACATGATTGAATGGAATCCGATTGAATGAATGTATGTATATTAATGTTATGGCCGGGTGCGATATGATGTTGTGGCTGTAATGCATGCTGTGGTGAATGATATGAATTGTATGGCCGAGTGTGAATTTGATATTCCGATTGGATGATTGAATATATATATGTGTTGATGCTGTCGCAAAGTGCAAAGTGAGCCTATGGCTGTGATTATATGGGATTATAAATAATGTAAGTGATATAGCCCAGAGCTGGCTGGATAGATTCTGATTGAATGATGCTTGAATGTGTTCTGGTTGAATGATAGCGTGTATGCATTGAATGTTGGTACACACGTATACGTATATACATATATATGATACTGTATGGTTTAAGGTGGATAAGATCTAGGAAGAAGTAATTACGCGGTAATGGTCAGAAACCGACTGTTATTATACCATTTTTAGGTGATAGTAACTGCTACTTGACGATTGTCATCAGGAGAGTTGCGCTAACTTATGAGTAATGAGGAGGTGTACGACTTTTGTGTAAGTCGGAAGCCTATAGCCATTATACTGTTTTACCGTAGGGGTAAATTATATTACATGATTGTTGCTGTGTGACGTGCCCTACGTGGTGCATCATGATAATGTTGATGTGAATATGTGCTTATATATGCATGTGAATTGCCATTAATTCTTGTGAGTAAGTATTAGCTGAGTGAGTTGGTCGGTGCGTGTGAGAACGTTGTTAGGGAGACTAACATGGTTTGCATGGATTTGAATGATTTGAATGAACCCCGACTAGATGATGACGTACAAGTGGATTCCGACTGAATGAATATGTATGTACCGATACTGTTACCGAGTGTAATGTGGTGTCATAATTGAGAATGTACGTTATTGTGCAACTCCCGATTGGATATGATGTTGTGAATGAAATCCTTAATGTAGTTTGGAATTGATTTGAGTAAGTCCGATCGGATGAACATATATATATATATATAATGATGCTATTGTTGAGTGCAATGTGTGGTTATGGTTATGGTGCATGCTGTAGTGAACAATGTTATAGCCATGAATAATTGGTATGAAATCCGATTGAGTGCCTGTATGTACACTAGTGCTATTGCCGAGTCCGCAGTGTGTTATGACAACATGTGATTATGAATTACTAATCCGGACTGAATTGCATGAAGCCGAATGAGTGATGTCATTATATAGCTGAGAATTGAGAATTTAATCCGAGCCATGATTTTGTGATGAATAAGATTTAGAGGAAATATTTACTCGGTGTTGGCTAGAAGCCGATTGTTGTATTGCCGTCATCCAGTTTTACAGAGGTGATAAATAATTTTCATGCTTGTTATTGTGTGATGTACCCTGTGTGATGCATAATGTTGATGTAGATGTACTGCTTCTAATGTGTATGTGAACTGCCATTAATTACCGTGTGAATTAGTATTAGTTGAGTGAATCAGGTCAGTGTGAGTCATGCTGTCCTGAGATGACTCTTCATGCCGTAAGCATTGTGACAGCGTACATGTTGCAGTGACTGTGTAATTGTTGTAACCCTATAGGAATGAGACGTCATCCTATAAGATGGATGCAGCAATTCACGAGTCGGGCAGGTGAAGTTGTAGCTGCTTATGGTGATGGTGGGTCTTTTAGGCTGCCCCGAGTAAAGAGAGGAGTTGTATTAAGTAGATCATAAGTGGCTATGTATCAAAATGAGGACTGCTTAACCTTGTCATGTTGCCTCCGAGAGGATTAGAGGTTGTTGAGTGCGGAATGGCTACTAAAGGGACGATTGGTTATTGAAATAAGAAGGGTGACCAAATTTACCACTAAAATTAGAGTTTTATAAGTTAGCCGAGTGGTACTGTAAGTTTAATAAGGAAACCTGGACCTTGAGCCAAGGTGTTCGGTAAGGTGAGGATTGCTCGAGAAAGATTAGTATGTTCCGAGTGTGTGAGGGTGGAGATGGTTCCGAGTGAAATCCTTCTGGGAGAAAGAACTGCTGAGCGAAAATTATGATATTCCGAGTGAAGCATTGTTTGGGTCATCAATAAGGAGCTGTGTCCGAATGGCACTTCTATGTTAGGCAAAATCAAAGTGAAATATCCGAGTTGTGTGAATTTCGGGTGAAGTGTCTCGAAGTGTACCACTTCCGAGTGGATGGTACCGTGTGGAGCGGTTCTGAGTGGAAAGGCATCGAGTGTGGAATTCCTAATACCCGTGTGATGTTCCACCAAGTGATCTCTATCCAGGAGAAAAGTACTTCTGGTCGAAAAATGGAACTTCGAGTGTGCAAGTTTTCGAGTGAATTACCCAAGGGGGAGTAAATACCGAGCGGTAAACTTATTCATAGCCGTGTTCGGGTGATGTTGAGCTGTTGAGTCTGAACTCAGATTTATGTATGGAGTAAGCCTGAATTCTGAGTGGAAATTTGGTAAATAGAAAGTCTCCAAGTGAAGGATCTCCAAGAGGAGTAGATATCCAAGAAAAGGATTTATTTGAAATCGTACTCAGATCAGCGTTTGGGACTGCTGGGCTTGGACTCGGGTTGGTTTTGAGGTAGGCTTGATTTACGAGTAAATTTTACAAGTGGAAGGATTTCCGGATGAGAACTGCCCTTAAAACCCCGATTGATATTTTCGAGTGAGGGGGCCGAGTGACATTCGTGGGTTATAGGCATGAAGTTAGCCAAAGGAATGGTTAAGAATCTGAGATGTTAGAACCGAGTGTGGTGCCTGTACGAGGCAAATCTAGGCAAGTGTGCTAATTGAAGCATATGGGAACTCGTTTGAGTGTTCATTTTGGTTAAGAAAGAAATTTTGTGGTCGAAATTTTGGAAATCCGAGAGCTTAATCTGAGATGAATCGGTCGGTAGTGGGTATTATAGGGAGTCAGTAATGTTGTTTACCGACTAGATTCTTCCCAATTGGTTGAATAACATCTAGAATGTGTCCCATACGACCCAATGTCGAGCCTATGCTTTGTGTGAGCTCTTTGTCATGCCGAGTGACTCATTGAGTCGGGGAACCCGATGGTGTAAATATGCCGATCGGTGTTGGGAGTGTAAGGCCGAGCGGCCAACGAACTGGAAAGTGTCAATGGCTAGGGTGAACTGACAGAGTTGAATGGGGGTAACTACATGGGAAATGGTATCCCGAATGTAATGAAGACTATGAAGAGCTGTTTTATTTATGCTGATTAGAAATTATGAAGCAGTCGGGAACGTTGAGAAGCGAAGAGTTGCAGTCGGAGCATGACTGTGGTATTCCGATCTGTTTGTTGAGGTAGTCTGAGTGAAAGAAAGGAATGTTATTCTGAGTCAATGGTGACACTTCTGAGTGGAAATGTGTTAAGAATGATGTCTCGGTTTTCTGGGTGGAGCCGTCGGTAAATTCCTTTGGAAGCCAATTTTACCGACTGGAATTTAAGCAATGAATGAATACTTGAGGTACATAGATGTGTAATTGCTTATTGTGGTATGGCAGTGATTTTCTGAGTGGTTCAGTGAGGCTAAGCATGTGTTTGAATTTCGAGGACGAAATTCTTTTGAGAGGGGGAGAACTGTAATATCCCGATTTAATAATTAATTTCCAAATGAAAATAAATCATTGAAATAATAATTGCAAGGTGGGAAAATTATTTAATAATTATAATTAACTTAATTAACTCAACTTAAGAAATAATGACTGGTTAAGAGTGATTAATTAATAATTACTGGCTGATTGTGATTGGTGTACTACTTCACGCTTTCCCACCCCACTTCCCCTTCTCTCCGTGCATGCGTATATGGGCTACTGGGCCACCCTATCATTCATTTTTCCCTTTCAGACTTCTCTTCTTTCTGTCCTCTCTTCTTCCCTTCTTCTTTGCTCTTCATTCTCCTTTTCTTCTTCTTTCTTCTCTGCTCTCTACACCATGAGCTCGCAACCATGGAGGCTGAGGATCAGAGTCCTCTTTCTTAACTCGACGAGCCAGAGAGGGTGAGGGTGTGCATTCCCTCTGCATGCAACCTGTCTTCTTCCCCATGGCTCCTCCGTCGACTTCCCTCTTTCTCCCTCTCCTTGCTCGAGGCTGCCGAGTCTCAGTGAAGATCTACACCATGAAGAGCTTCAAGAAGGTTGGAGCGTTCACCAACGTGTGATTGGAGCTGCTCAAGAGAGCGAGCAGAGAACTAGGCGTCTCAGAAGCTTGGAAATCCCCACTGGACCGAGTGGAAGGTCAATGTGGTGCCCTGGGGGCTTGGGTCTCCCCGCTAATTTTGCATGCAGAACCGTTTAAGAGTGGGAGTGGCTCGGAGTTCCTCCAAAGCCAGGTGTAATGGTGGATGACTGATGCAGGGCCGCTCCATTGAGAACGAGTGAATGGGCTGAGCGGAGCAACCGACTGGAGCTGCAAGCCCTTGGAGCCTTTGGAATCTTTATCCTAGGTAGGGGGCGCTCTGCATGTCAAATTCATAGTTTCTGGACGGTCCGAGTGAACGTATTACCTTATGTGTTTGTATGATTATGATTATGATGACCCTGTGAGGTGTTTGACTGTTGATCATTGGATATCGTATATGTGTGTTAGTAGAGTCCTGTTGATTATTTCGTATCCACATGAATGCGTTCAGGATGTGCTGTTTGATATATATATATATATTGTGCGTACTGCTGAGTGGAGTCCGAATGAATGATAATTATTATCTGGGTGGTGTATGACTATGGCTGTCCTAGAGATGTATAATGACATTGGTGATGTTGTGGAGTTAATGTATGAATTGCATGTTAATTGTAATGTGAATGTCAAGCACATTGTGTGGTCTATTGTTGACTTCCGGGTGGATACGATATGAATTGCTTAAGATGAACTTGCTGAGTGTGGATGACTACCGTGACATGCATGAGGTTGCATTTATGAATAGAGGGTGACCTGTGGAAGGTCAGGAACCCAATGAGATGATTTCCAGCTACAGACCCTTGGCTAGATTCTGAGAGGACCCGTGGTAGCCGTGGGAGCTAGAGTTAAGTCTCGAGACGTCCATGGGAGATCGGTACCATACGGTAAGGGTTATCAGACGAAGGGCCAGAAAAGGGATCTGTAACTAAGAGTTATTGTTAAGTCAGATCCGCATGCATATAGGTAGGTGCATCATTGACGAGAGCAATACACTCCTTAAAATCTGTGAATGCTATTAAGGAATTCCGACTGGATTTGTGTGTGTGTTTGACGCTGAGGCTAAGTATTATTGATGTTATTGTTAAGGGGTATGTTGTTGTGAATAGTAGGAGTTAGATGACCATGAATGACTTGAGTAATCCGACTAGTGACTTGTGTAGATGCTTTATTAAATGTTAGTGAATGCTAGTATTGTTTCAGATAGATAGAGTATGTTGAAAGGGAATATGTATGCTAAGCCGAGCCAATAGCTGTCATTGTATATGTGAAAGCTCACCCCCTACACCATTTTTCAGTATGTGCAGATCGGGCTCGGAAGTGATGACAGGGCCTCAAGTCCGAGTGTGGTGTACCCCGATTGTTGAGTGCTTATATTGTATTCATTATGTTTAGTTAGTGTAGCCTTGGCCGGCTCTTATGTAAAATGACGATTAAGCATATTTGTTTATAAAGATTGATTAGGAGAATTATAGATATGGGTTACTTGTATGGAATTGTAAGTATTGGTGAATATATATATATAATGTTAAGATAATGGGTATTCCGAGTGTATGATTGTGTATAGACCTGTGTTGTATGCTGGTGACTCGTGTTGGGCTCTTTCCGAGTAGGGGCTACTCATAAGGATTCTGAGAGAAATCCCTTTGATGAATTCTGAGCGGACGATATAAATAATCCGAGCGAATACGTTGTGGCGTGCCGAGTGAGTTAGCTATCATTTTCCGAGTGAATGAGTTGAAGGATAACTCTGGATTCCAAGCGTCTGGATAGCCGAGTGTGGCTTCTCGCCCCAGCGATCAAGGTACTCGCTCCAGCGAGTGTGGACTTGGGAAGACCTTGTGTTGGCACCGCTTAAGCGATTCGTGCCTCGCCCGAGCGATTGGAGCTGCTTCGCTCAAGTGTATGGGTTCTCGCTTAACCGAGTGAATGCTGGTTTTGGGCTTCGCTAAGTGTTTCCTTCTTCCGCTGTATGCCCTCTCGAGTCGGTTTTATTTTCTCTTGCCCTCCTTCTCCTATTTCTTTTGTTACCCGGTTGCTTTATGGTCTATTCGGTTTATTTAATTTCGGAAAAATTTTCTTGTTTCGGGTTGTTTTCATTTTAAATTTAGGATGTTTCACTAGTAATTGTAGATGACTACTCTAGATACACATGGACCTTGTTTCTTGCTCATAAGAATGAAGCATATCACGCATTTAAGAAACTTGCTAAGATTATCCAAAATGAGCAAAATTCAAAAATTACATCCATTAGAACTGATCATGGGGGAGAATTCGAAAATCAATCTTTTGAAAAGTTTTGCGAAAAACATGGCATTAATCACAACTTTTCAGCTCCTAGAACTCCACAACAAAATGGAGTAGTAGAAAGGAAAAATAGATCGTTGGTGGAGCTTGCAAGAACCATGTTACTGCAAAACATTTTTGGGCCGATGCGGTAAACACCGCTTGTCATGTTATGAATAGATGTTTAATAAGACCTATCCTAAAGAAAACCCCCTATGAACTTTACAAGGGTAGAAAACCCAATATTTCATACTTTCATATATTTGGATGTAAATGTTTTGTGCTCAATAATGGAAAAGATAATCTAGGTAAGTTTGATGCTAAAGCTGATGAAGCAATCTTCCTAGGATACTCACAGTCCAGTAAATCTTATCGAATCTTCAACAAACGCACAAATACCACTGAAGAATCTATTCATGTTAAATTTGATGAAAATAGCCATAACCCTCCGAGAAAAGAAGATGTTGATGATCTTGCAGATACACTTCAAGAAATGCGCTTGAATGAAGAGGAGGAAATCAACAAGAAAGAAGAAAGAACACAAAATGAGGAACCACATCAATGGATCACATTTAAGGATCACCCATTAGACAAAGTCATAGGAGAAATGACTAAAGGTGTAAGTACTCGAAATGCTATTAGAAATACTTGTAATCACCTAGCGTTTGTATCACAAATAGAACCCAAAAACATTAATGAAGCTATTATTGATGAACATTGGATGTTGGCCATGCAAGAAGAATTAAATCAATTTGAAAGAAATGAAGTTTGGGAATTAGTGCCAAGACCCAATGATCACCAAATAATAGGAAAAAAATGGGTTTTAGAAATAAGCTAGATGAGAATGGCATAATAACAAGAAACAAAGCTAGATTAGTTGCTAAAGGATATAATCAGGAAGAAGGAATAGACTATGAAGAAATGTATGCTCCCGTAGCTAGATTAGAAGCCATAAGATTACTGTTAGCTTTTGCTTGCTGTATGGATTTTAAGCTTTATCAAATGGATGTCAAAAGTGCTTTTCTAAATGGCTATATTCAAGAAGAAGTCTATATAGATCAACCTCCCGGTTTTGAAAATCACAAATTTCCAACCATGTTTTTAAATTGAGAAAAGCTTTATATGGTTTGAAACAAGCTCCAAGAGCTTGGTATGAAAGACTTAGCAAATTTCTTTTAGAAAATAATTTTGAAAGAGGTAAGGTTGATACTACACTTTTTATAAAACATAAAAACAATGACATTCTTTTGGTACAAGTTTATGTTGATGACATAATATTTGGTGCTACTAATGAAATTCTTTGTCAAGAGTTTGCCAAGATCATGCAAGATGAATTTGAAATGTCCATGATGGGAGAACTCACCTTCTTCCTTGGATTACAAATCAAACAAACTAATGAGGGCACGTTCATTAGTCAAACAAAATATTGCAAAGAACTACTCAAAAGGTATGAAATGGACAAAGCAAACGAAATAGCTACACCCATGAGTACATCTTGCTACTTAGACAAAGATGAGAAGGGTAAGGATGTTGAAATAACTAAATACCGACGTATGATTGGTTCCTTACTTTACTTAACAGCTAGTAGGCCTGATATTATGTTTGTTGTATGCATGTGTGTTAGATATCAAGCATGTCCTAAAGAATCACACCTTACTGCAGTAAAAATGATAATGAAATATCTTGTTGGGACTCAAAATGTTGGTTTATGGTACCCCAAAGGGGCCGAATGCACCTTAGTTGGATACTCTGATTCAGATTTTGCAGGATGTAAACTTGACAGGAAAAGCACTAGTGGAACATGTCACTTGCTTGGCAGTTCTCTTGTTTCTTGGCATAGCAAGAAACAAGTGAATGTTGCACTATCAACAGCTGAGGCAGAATATGTTGCAACTGGTAGTTGTTGTGCTCAAATCCTTTGGATGAGACAACAACTTCTAGACTTTGGAGTTATATTACACCATGTGCCTCTTAAGTGTGATAATACTAGTGCTATCAATATCTCAAAGAATCCTGTTATGCATTCTAGAACCAAACATATTGAGATTCGGCATCATTTCATTAGAGACCATGTATTAAAGGGTGATTGTGTACTTGAGCATGTTGAAACCTCTAGGCAACTAGCAGATATCTTCACCAAACCTTTAGCTAGGGAGCAATTCATCCACATTAGAAGAGAATTGGGAATTCTTGACATGATCAATTGTGTTTGAATGATGAAGTATTTTGATAGAAACATTGTTGTATAGCATGTTTATATGAGTTGGTTATTATCTATGGTATTATTCATTGAAATTGCAACCTTCCTGTGTGAAAACTGCATAAATTGTGAATTTTTGAACCATATAATCGATTACATACAGCTTCTTAATCGATTAATAAGCCTCTGTTTCATTGATAATCGATTACTCATTGACATCTAATCAATTAGAAAGCTTCTGTTTTATGCATAATTGATTACCTCTTGATCAATAATCGATTACCTCTTGATCAATAATCGATTACAAAGCCTCTGTTTCAGGTCTAAAACATTTCATCTTTCCACTAATCGATTACCAGACTCTCTTAATCGATTAGGACGTCTCTGTTTCTTCACTAATCGATTACTCAACTTCCATAATCGATTACCCACTGTACGAAACGATTCAAATTCCCCAGAAACAGTGAGCTAATCGATTACCTTATCCTAGTAATCGATTAGCATCGGAACTGCAACAGTCAAACGTGGGTTCCCGAGGTCTTCTCAACTTCCCCCTCATTTAACTCACCTCACTCCTTTCTAAACCTATTTTTTCTCTATAAATACACCTCTCTTCACCCTCTCATCTCACACTACCTCCTTCCTCTTCAAATCTCTCAAAGCTCTCAAGAACTCTCTCCTTCTCTTTATCTTTTTCTACATTCCTTCTCCCTCATCATGTCTTCCTCCCGCACAGTCAAGAGAGCTAGGTCCTCCATGGCCCAAGGCAACAACCCCCTAGACTTCTCTAGGTTCTTCTCTTCTCCTAGAGACCTTCAACACTTCATTAACAATTTCTCTGAGAAAGACATCATGACCCCCCACTACACCATTGCTGAAACATTTGAGAACCATAGCCTCACCTTTACCCAATGCCTCTACCACTACAACCTTTTTCCCTTCCTCACCCTTAAGGAAGAGCTATACTATCCTGAACTCATCCGAGTTCTCTACTACAACCTCAAACTTATCAATGGGGTGATAGAATCAAAGGTAAAAAATGTGACCATCAAGCTCACCAACGCCCAGTTTGCAAAATTCTCTCTGCTGCCACTTAACGATGCAGAATTTGACGGAGGAGACCCTGAAGATAAATGGGGCTTCAATGCTCTCACTGACCGTCAATCCTTGTGGAAGGCTGATCGCCCAAGGAGCAACCACAAGCTGGTGGGACATTTGACCATGAATAACCGCCTCATACACTTTTTCTTGGTCAAGATGTTGGTTCCCCGTGGTAGGAACTATGCTCTGGTGGAAAAGGATGATGTCCTCTTGATATGGGCTATGCTGAACCACAAAGAGATAAACTGGGTTCAACTAGTCAAGTTCCACATGCGCCATGCAAAAGACCAACAAAAGCTTCCATACGCCATTCTATTCACCAAAATATTCAAACACTATGGAGTAGACTTGGCTGGAGAACTATCGGAGAAGGTGCCTCCACAAGCCTGCATTGGCACTCATCATCTCACCAAGATGGGTCTTGTTTTTCTGAACGGAGCATGGTATTCAAGGATGGAAGGCTATCATGCCAACATTCCCTATGAAGCTCCTGCTGATGAGCCAGCCCCTCCTCCTCCTGCACCTCAAGCTTCATCATCTGCCCCTGCTGACCCATTTGCATCTCTCTACGCTCACCTTGACCGCCGCTTCGACCGTATTGAAAACTCTCTTCAAGAGTTTTCCATGACTGAGCAGCAGTATTTTGAGATGATGCAACAGCGTTATGAGGAGCTGTCACATCAAATCTCTGAGCTTAGATTTTTCAACCCGGATAACTAGATCCGTTTTTATGCTTTGATCATTGTGCTTTCTATTTTTATGCATCAGTTTTAATCATTTCCTTAATGTACTTTCCCTTCAGTTATTTTGAATAAAATTTGTCTTTCTTCATATGACTTTAATTGCTTTATTGTTTTTGATGATTCCAAAAGGGGAGAAGCAATAGTTTGTTCATCTGTTTTGACTGCTAAAACAAATGCTTAATTATCTGGTATTATCTCTAAAGGCATATATTCTTAAAGATAGGGGGAGATTTAGTTGTTTAAAGAGATAATGTTGTAAGGGATAACACTTAAGAGATAACTTGTAATCTAATTAGATGATTCATTTAAAGGATAAGGTAGACTCTGAAAATCTAATTAAGAGATAAGATATTATGCAGAATTCAAATATTTTTGCATAAATAAAATTAGAGATAAAAATTGTTGTTTAAACTAACAATCCTCAAGAGATGAACATTATTGTCATCATCAAAAAGGGGGAGAATGTGTTTTGAATGTGATTACAGGTTCAAGGATTTTGATAATGACAAAGCACTTTTGAAGAATTCCTTACAAAAACAAAGATATGGAATCAGACCCAGAAAAACTGCGTAGCTAATTGATTAGGGAGTCTTAGCTAATCGATTAGGCAGCTTCTGTTTTGGAACAACTGCATCAGGATAATAAGCTAATCGATTACAACATTTCAGGCGATCGATTACAGAGCTACTGGAACTATAATAATCGATTACATACATAGTTTAATCGATTACCAAAACCAAAAATGGCATTAAAGGTATTAGGTATAAAAGCTAATCGATTAAGAGAATTCAACCAATCGATTAGAAGGCTACTGGAATTAATCGAATTGATTACTAAGACTATATAATCGATTACGAAGCTGTGAAGCTAAATTAAATGCATCAGGTATCATTGCTAATCGATTACAAGGCAAAGTTCAATCGATGACCAAGCTTCTGACTTGAATCTAATCGATTAGGCAATGGGAACTAATCGATTACATAGCGAACAGAGATAAAAAATTCAAAGTATAATCGATTACAACTTAAGGCATAATCGATTACGATAGTGGGAAAACACATATTAGTGGGAAACCAGCATATTTCTCCACCATTCCTTCAGACACCCACTACATGCAACGGCTAGAAAGACCAAGGCACTCACCAAGCTCTGAAATGACTCTATAAATGCAAGAGGAACTCAGGCACAAAATATACAACAAGAAGCTATCAATCTTTACTTACTCTTGTGCTTAGTAAGCCCTTATTCTTGTATTTTCTAAGATTTTATTTGCATATTCTCTCTTCTTGAGAGTTATAGATTTGAGAGAACCTTCACTTGCACATCTACTCTATTGAGAGAGTTACTTGCTTGTAAACACTACATCAAAACACCAAAGTTCACTCTAGGTTGAGTGGTTACAAAGGTTGGGGTTCAACCTTTGGGATATTGTGAGATTGAGAGATTGGGTGGGGTTCCCTTATACTTGTGAGGATTGGGTTCTTGAGTGTGGGACACTAGGAAGCCGCAATTGCTCAAAGTTGTATCTCTAGTCTACATTAGTGGAAATCCTCTAAGTGGGTTGCTTAGAAGCGAGACGTACATCGGATTGGTGGAACTCGTTAAATTGGTTTGCAAGCTCTTCTCCCTTATTCTTTTACTTTCATATACTGCGCTTAATTAGACTTGAACTTGTTTAAATTGGTAAATCTTGAATACTGCACACCAAGTGTTTGTTTAATTTTTTCAGCTATATTTACTTTTGTTTTACATTGCATATTTCATTAAACTTGATTTCACTTGCATAATCTTGTAAATTTGTATACAAGAATCAAGTTCAAAGGAATTCTAACTAAAAGTTTTAAAAACTCAATTCACCCCCCCCCCCCCTTTTGAGTATTGAGGCCACTTGAATAACACGCTTGAGCGTGGTGACTTTGACCTTGATGCATGTTGTGGCTTTTACATGAATTGCATGTTGACTTCACGCTTGAGCGTGACCTTATTCACTTGAGCGTGCTACATTACACCTTACTGGATATGCATGTATTTACGCTGGGAGGCTAGCGTATGTATGTTGGATGTCCTGCACCTGATCCTGCAAAATACAACATATAAATGCCTAGCCTATGTACACTGGCTTTCTAGCATATGTACGCCAGGTTAATGAATCTCTCAATAAACATATTTCCCTATGTACTTATCTTTTTAACCATTTTCTTGCATAATTTAAATATATTTGAATTAAATAATAAAAATAAGAAAGAATGATAATTCATTTAATAATAATGCCAAACTCAACAATATTTAATGGATTAAGTTAAATTAAAGATGAATTTATTGAGTCTTTTCAAGACTTATCAAGGTCGTGGTCATGGAAACAGTAATGGCGGCTGCAATGGTGGTCGTAATGGTAATGGTAATGGTAATGGTAATGGTGGCAATAGTCGTGGTAATGGGAATGGTTGTGGGAATGACAATGGTGGCCGGAATGGTCACAATCATGGTGCTAATCAACAAACTGCTGGAAGAGTCTTCGTCGTGACTCTGAAGAAGTTGTACAAGCTAGTGATCTGATTCAAAGTAAGTGCCAAATCCTTGGTAATAGTGTTGATGCGTTATTTGATTCCAATGCAACGCATTCATTCATTTCGGAAGATTATGTAAGGCGATTGAAATTTCCAATAAGCATGATGAAAGGTTCTATCATGGTGTCTACACCAACCGGTACTTGTTTGCGGGCGGTCACTTGATGTGATGATATTGAGATGATTCTTAAGGATAGGAGATTTGTTATATCTCTTATTTGCTTACCCATAAAGGACTTAGAGGTTATTTTGGGGATGGATTGGTCATCTGCCAACAAGGTCTTGGTGGATTATCAGAATCGACGTGTCATCCTTCTTTCTTCGAATACCGAGCACTTTGATGTGCAAGGTATATCTCAAATTCTTGTTATGTTATGCATGGTGGATGGAGGAAATATTAATCAATCCCTTGATATTTCTATCGTATTCAAGTTTCTTAATGTATTTCCTAATGAGGTACCTGGTCTACCTACTCCATAAGAGGTTGAGTTTTCTATTGATCTTGCTCCGGGTGCGGAACCTGTTTCTCGAGCACCGTATTGGATGTCTCCTATGGAGTTAACCTAGTTGAAAAGGCAAGTTGACGAGTTATTGGAATGGGAATTCATTCGCCCAAGTGTGTCTCCTTGGGGTGAACCTGTTTTTTTGTTGAAAAAGAAGGATGGAAGTATGAGGTTATGCGTGGATTATTGACAACTTAACAAGTTGACTATCAAAAATTGATATCCCTTGCCTCGTATTGATGATATTTTAGATCAGTTGAAGGATGTCGTGGTATTCTCTAAGGTTGAACATCAAAAACCATTTGGTTATTTGAGACCTTTGGAGATCCCTGTTTGGAAATGGGATAGTCTTGTTATGGACTCTGTTTCTGGTTTGCCCAAAACTCATGCTGGAAATGATGCTATATGGGTGATTGTGGATCACTTGACAAAGTGTGCTCACTTCCTACCCATGAATATGAAGAGTTCCTTGGCAAAATTGGTTCAGTTGTACATAAAGAAGATTGTTAGATTACATGGTGTGCCATCTAGTATTATATCTGATCGTGATCCTCGATTTACTTCTCGATTTTGGGGAAGCTTACATTATGAGTTAGGTTCTAAGTTGAAACTTAGTTCTTCTTATCATCCTCAAACCGATGGACAATCTGATAGGACTATCCAAAGCCTTGAAGATTTGTTGAGGGCTTGTGTCCTTGAGTACAGTGGATGTTGGGAGAGATTTCTTCTATTAATCGAGTTTACTTACAACAACAGTTACCACAGTAGTATTTGTATGGCTCCTTATGAGGCACTTTATGGCAGAAAGTCTCTATGTTGGTTGGAAACTGGTGAGAGTTTGGCTTTAGGGCCAGAGATTGTTCAGGAGACTACTGAGCAAATTAGGAAGATACAAGAGAATATGAAGATTGCTCAGGACCAGTAGAAAAGTTATTATGATAAAAGACATAAACCACTTGACTTTCAATTTGGTGATCATGTATTCTTAAGGGTCTCACATGATAAAGGTATTGGAAGAGCTTTCAAGAGCAGAAAATTAAGTCTTAAGTTCATTGGACCTTATGAGATTCTAGAGCGAATCAGTGATGTCGCTTATCAAATTGTACTCCCTCCGCATCTTGTGAATCTACACAATGTGTTCCATGTGTCACAGTTGAGGAAGTATGTTCATGATCCCTTGCACGTGATCCCTGTTAATGATGTTGATGTGCGGGATGACTTGTCCATTCCTCCTGTTTCTATTTGTATTATCGAGCATTCTGTAAAGAGGTTATGGAAAAAATTGGTACCTTTAGTGAAGGTGGCGTGGAAACATGGTAATGTGGAGACGTTCACGTGGGAACGTGAAGACGATAATTGGAAGCGGTATCTGAATGCGTTTGAACCTGGTACGTTAAATTTCGAGGTTGAAATTTCTTTTAGGTGGGTGGATTGTAATATCCCTAATTTTATATAAATGATTAAATATGAAAAATAAATATTAATTAATTACATATGGATTAGTAAATGTCCCAAATTGTAGAAAATAATTAAATTAAGATAAATGGGACTATTCATGATTTCTTAGGGCTTCATGAGTTAAAATTATACCCGATTAAAATATGGGTGTCGGACCAAGTATCTCCGGTTGAGGTACCGTTGGTCAGGGATGTTAAGAATATTATTGGGAATCCGAATATGTATTCGGAATAATTTTTAGATAAAGTATTGAGCCCAAACAGAGATCCTGTTTGTTGTAAAACGGTAAATTTTAATAAGGAGGATTAAAATTAAAACATAAAACTCCCTTCTCCTTTGCATTTCACGCTGGTTTTATTTCCAAAGGCAGAACCTTCATTTCTTCTTCTATTCTTCTCTTTATCTTCTTCTTCGTCTTCTAAACCCAAGTGTGGTGTACCCTCTTTCTCCTCCCATTTTCGTTTGCTTCAAGCTTGGAGGGATTACAATGGAGCTTTGAAACTTTCCCTCTCCCTCTTGTATTTTCGTGATGTCTCTGTCCCATTCTTGAATCTTCCTCTTTTGTTGGTTTGAGGTAAGGTTTCCTCTCCATTTTATTGAGCTTAAACCCTAAGTTATGGGTTATGGTTGTTGGGAGAGTGTTTGGTTGCATGTGGGTTACCTTAGAGAGGCATTTATGATGAGAAACCCTTAGGTGGGGTGCTTTTAATGTGAGTTTTATGAAGGGATATATGGGTATACGAAAATGACATTAAATGTGATGGAAAAATATGGATATTGATGATGGTTGTTGGGTTTTGATGAAACCCCAGCCCTTAGAAATTGGGGGAAATATGAAATATAGGTAGAAGAATATTTATTAATTTTAGGAGAATGTATTTAATGATGTATGATGGTAACTTTGATGGTGGAAGGCCATTAATGAGGTTAAATAATTGGTAGTGGTAGTTGGAAAATAATTAGTATGGAAACCCATGAATGGGTTTAGCTTTAATTGCATGATAAATAAATTTGGGCACCTAACCCATGGTGGTTATGGTGGATGAAATGAAATAAATGAGGTTGAGATTGAAATGGCACAAAACACCGAGAAATCAATATAAGCACTTCAATCTTGGTAGTTTAAATAATAATTGATTATGTGGTATATTGTATAATGTAGGAAACAACCCCATCGACGAAGTGGGATCTTCGGACCGCGTTGATTTCTACTTCTCTTAAGGTAGGAGGGGGTAACAATTCTAAATACTTGATTTTATCCATTAGTGATGTGTGCATATGATTGTGTTATGCTAATTTGGCTTGGATGAATGCTTTAATGATTATATGATTGAAATGCAGTTAGAGTAATTGGTGTTATGTGGCATATTTTTTGGGATGATGATTATGATGTTGAATTGACTCATGTTAATGAGATTGTGTTGAATGGCTTAAGGCCATGATTATGTTGATTTCAATAATGTTGAACATCCCATAATATGTGAATTGATAAATGTGATTGCCACTAACTATTGAATGTGTATAAAATCCAATGACAATTGATGATGGTTGAGAATCATGAGAATATAGAGTTCCACTAGGCGTTGGTGGTGAATTGTTGATTGTGGATTAGCATTTAGGATGCATAGTGTAAGAAATGCATTGATTGGCATTTGCATCCATGGCATATCATTTGTTGTCTATGTGGAATGTTAGGGGTTCCACTAGGTGGGCCCAGTAGGAGGGCGGCCTAGTGCACAGGTAAAATTATATGTTTGTTCCTTAGTGATTCTTGGAATCACGAAGCCGCTCATAGTTTGGTGGCGAGGCATCCTATATGATGGGCCCAGTAGGTGGGCAGCTCTATGGTGAGCGAGTGACCTCAGTGTCCCGATGGGGCACGACTCTCTCGATGTGTGTTCGGGAGGGGCCCGTAGCACTTTGGCAAGTGAGGCCATGTTGTGAATCCACAAGTCACGGGGTGACTAGTACTACATATGGGCGATAGCGGTGTGGTACCAGTAAAAGAGTAATGTATTACATGCATGATTTGAGATATAAGTGTACACTTTTACTACTGCAATAGGGGCATAGTAGCACACCTATGCTTGACACACACTTGATTATGTTGTTATTTCCCACAGTTGGATATATAAATTGTTAATGATTCTGTTATGCATATGCATTAGCCATAAGAGCATTTGCATATAGCCTGAGATATGCCTAGTTGATAGCCTATGATGGCGATGGATGATTGATAAATACAAAGGAAAGAAGTTGTGGTGCTAACATTGAGTGTATGATGGCTTTTATTGAGAATGCCAATGATTTGATACATGTGTTATGAATATATTGACTTGAATATGTGTTATGTTGAGATGAGATGATATGATATGAGAATGAGGCTTATGATGCTTCTTGAGATTGTATGTTGTGAACATATTGAATTAGATATGTATGATGTTGAAATGAAAGGATATAATACGTGAACGAAGCTTATGATGCTTCCTGAGAAATGTATGTCATGCACACATGTATACATATCATCATAATGTATGATTTTGATTCATTTGGTATATGTTACTCACCTCCTAGTTGCCATTTTTAAAGCTTAATGTAGGTATGTTCGATATCCTACTCTTTTGGAGGATTGAGCAAAGGTGGAGGTAAATATGGAAATGGAAGCTTGTAAGCCTTGGCCGACACCCCTTTGTAAAACACTTGATACATGTATATGCCTCTTTTGTTTCTTGAATATTGGATGATGTTTACGCATTCATTTTGAGGGTCATTTTGGAAAATTAGGCCTTGTATGTTTTGATAGGCTAATTTTCGGTAGTGACCTTAACATTGGTTGATGTTAACTAAGATACAATGACTTTACTTGTTATATTGCTGAATGAATATTGATTATGAAGTTTCATGGCCAATTGATGGCATTGATGTGCATGATTAATTGATGAATTGGTTGAATTGTGAAGTTTGTATGTGAATTTATGCTTAATTAAGGAACTAATAGGGTCAAAATGAGTTTCATGAGCCTTAGACATTATATAATGGTTCCAATAGCTTAAATACATGATTTGTGACTTGTTGAAACTGTAGTGGGTCAATTCCATTGAGAATTGACCCCTAAGTTGCATCAAAATGCCTTAAAATGGGTTAATCACATTTATGCGTATAAGTCCCTTGTTTATAGGAATTTTTAAGTGCGGCTAGTGGCTATACGTTACAAATAATGTATTTTAGCTTGTGCCAAAATTTGGTGACAATTGGATTTGATTTGAAAAAGATAGGGTGGTTAGAAGTTGGAAAATGACAAGTTTTTTGCATAATGCAGTAGGGTTTTGTCATGCAGGGCTTGAATTGATTCATATAAAGCCCTGAATTAATTCAGAGCACTGTCCACTGCAAAGCCAAACATGTGAGTCGATTCACCCTGGGGGTTGAATCAATTCAAAGACTTAAAAGCATATTGTTTTTGCCTGTTGAAACACATGAATCGATTCCCAGTGTGGATGAGTCGATTCATCCACCTGATTTGTATGATTTTGGGTTATTCTGAATGCGTGAATCGATTCCCAGGGGAGGGTGAATCGATTCACTCCTCTGTCACACTTGTTTTCGGCCAATTTTTGATGTATGAATCGATTCCCAGTGTGGGTGAATCGATTCGTCCACCTAATTTCCATGTTTTGGGGATATTTAGGATGCATGAATTAATTCATGCCAGCCTTGAATCGATTCATGCCCCTGATTCTTCAAAAATGGTTATGTTTTGCTGTGTGTTGGGTCCCAATTAGCCATTGCATGATTATGTATCAATGTGTAAGCCTATCTAACATATTTTGGCAATTAATTCGAGTATGTTAAAGCCTTTTTTCACACCCTTCCTTAACTCTTGAAATAAAATTATATTCCGCTATTCCTTGTTGATGAACATGTAATTGATTGTCCAAGGAGCACTCTTGATTTAAACTATACACTATCTCATATCTTTATATATGGGATAAGTTCTTTTATATGATCCGAGGTTACTTATTAAAGTTTTATGTCGCGGTTATTTTCATTCTTTAATTGTTTTAAAAATCGTAAAAAATTTACCCTTATTTTTATTATTTCTATTAATATGATTTGGGGTTGTGTCAAGGGGCATGGCTATGTGATTATGCTTGAACCCATAATTTGGTATTTATTCCCACAGTCGGATCCGTATTTGTTGTTGTTTATTCCATTGTGCATATGAATTAGCCTAAGAGCATTTATATATCGCATGGAGATATGCCAAAGGTGATGTGATATGATGATGGTTGATAATGATATATATGATGGTTGAGATTTAGATGTGATGATGATGAGATGGGTAAATGAATACCTAAAAGACAAAATGTAAAATATGAATACGATGAAAAGATATTGAATATAATGATGTTTGTATATGATGGCCCATTCTGGCATTGAGAAAATGTGTGTATATGTGCTTGCTTTGCTATGAATTGATGGATGAATACGTTATATGTATATTGTTGAAATGAGAAATTATGATGATTATTGGTGATTTTAGCAAAGCATACATGATGTTAATATGTATATGCACATAATCTCAATTGTATTCATAATTGTCATTTGAAATGTATAACTCACTCTTCCATGTTGTCCATTTTTAGCATTGATGCGGGAATTTCATGGGAATTTTAAGTAAAGCTTTGGTGAATGTAAATAGTGGTAATGGAATGCCTTAGCCGACAGCGGTTGTAATTATTGTATTGTGAATAAAATGTACATTATAGTGTTGATAATCATTGATAATGGTGGATGTATTGTAAATGATAATATAAGTGAATGATGTGTTAATATTTGGGGTATTGGAATTCATACCCGTTTGATGAATAATATGACAATGGATATGTAATCCTATTGGGCATGTATAAGTGTTGACAATACATGATTTGAGGTTGAATTGTATGTGGTCGATTATGGAATATGGATATTGGAGATGCATGTTGCATGACATATATATATATATATATATTAAGCAATGCATGTTTATTACTTTTGTGTAAGATAGATTGTGGCCTAATAGGCTTATGTTGTATATTTGCATGCTTTGCCAAGCCTTTTCTCATATCTTCATATATGGGACTAGGCGTATGTCCTCTATATATATTCTTCTTCCACTGTAAACTCTATTATTTTTGTATACAATTATGGGTGATTTATCTTGCGATCCAGTTATAAATTCTCATATCTCACTCTTCGGTTTTCTGTGGTTCGGGTCTTGATTTAATCATTGAGGTTTTGAAATATTTTTAAAACGTGAAAAATTTACTCGCAATTTTATTAATCATTTATCTTGATTACATCGGGATTCAGGTCCTGAAAATCAGGGTGTGACACATATTAATGTTTTCTTTCAGTTGCATCACCAATACTTCATCTTGCATAATGTATTTTTTCACAGTATAATTGATTATCAAAATATTGCCACTGATGGATTTATACAGTTTACCATCACTAAACAATACCAAATCATTCACTTATCTATAATCTAATTTTCACTTATTTGTTTCTTACCTCTCACCTCTATAGGTCTATTCGGGTAGATCGAGTTATATTTTATGAAGTTTATTATTTTCTAAGTGTTATAGTCCCTTCGTCTATGGTTATAATTTCTACATTTTATTGAGTGCCCTTTTAGAATAATCTCATATATATCCTTTCTTCCACTTTATATTAATTAGATATCTTATGCATGGAATATTCTACTTAAAGTGTCACTCGTTCCTAATACTTATTTACTTCATTCTAATCTCATTACCTATCGTTGGTCGCTTCTTTCACAAACTACGCCTTCTGATTTCTTTTAGACGTCGATCATTTATTCGAGGCTAGTCTAACCGGTTTAGAGAATTATTATATACTTAAATCATCCTATGATTTATTTAAGCATCTTGATCCTTAGTCTAGTAAGCCTACTAGGGTGATTTATAATTTAGTACTTTTATTACTAAATATTACCTTATTATTAACTCAATTGGTAATTATTTCTAAGTCCTATTTTCATTAAATCCTTATAGTTTTATTACTAGCAACTTACCAGGTATTAATTTATTGAGTGATTATATTACTATTTCATTCTAGTATTTGCCTTAGCTACTTAATCTTATTCCAAACTTATTTTCATAGAGCCACAAGACTTAATTTCCGTGATATTTAACTATACATATACGATCGTTCTAAGTCATCTATTCTAGTCATTATTGGTCATCATTTTTATCTAAGTGTGGTATTTTTGTATTAATTAAGTTATTGATTATATAATTACTTGTTAATCTCCTTAATTTCTAATATATCACGTGGTTCATTATTATACTATTTTTGACTTAAATTTAATTACAATATCATTTTGTAGATTTTAGGAAAATATTTTTACAAAATCTGATAAAATAAAATAATCATCAAAACGCCCCGTTCCGTAGAATTTCTTGAAAATCATGTACTTCTTGAAGATGGTTCCGGCCACTTAGCAATAAGTTCAACTCCTAATTGCGGGGCTTACTGGACAAATTTATACAAATTACATCAAGAGTCATAAAAACATGAAATTTATTTATACAACCATATCGAATATCATCCGCACCTGCCTAGCACTAAAATCCGTAATTCTTCTGTCTTAGCTCCGCTCTTGGTAAAATCTCTTTTGATCACCCGATCATCGAGGCATGTATTACGAGATTTTATAAAATACCCATTTTATTTTAAATTTCATTTTTATTATAACAAAATTGCCGCTGGTTACTAAAAATTATATAATTTGAAATCTGACCATTAGATCACGCCGAAACTTAAAACTATAATCGTCGAATACTAGACTATCATAACGGGACAATTCTAAGACACAATTAATCGAAAAAAGATCCCCTTACCTCATGGTAGCTCATAGATTTGAGGAAGAAAATGAGAAGGCTCGTCGAAATTTCATCAAACATCCTCGATCGTCCATTGGTAAACGTCGATAACTCTCGATCATAGTGAAACACACATGCATGATTAAAAATAAATGGAGACAGACATGGATTGTAGCTCCAAAACAGCAAGGGAAGTTCCATCTAATTTCTAAAATAAAATAGAATTTAGACCACAAAAATTTAAGAGTAATGATCAAGAGGAAAATTTCCAACTCACCTTAAGATGAACTTAGGAGAGCTCACGGTTTTGAAGCTCTAAGCAAAAGGATGGAATTTATTCTTCAAAGCCTTTTGCATGCAAGATATTTTGAAAGTGAAAGGCTGTTTTGTGATGGTTATGGCCGTGGGTTACATGAGTAAGGAGAAGAGGAGTGAAAATTTTAAATGGTTGAAGGTGAGTGATGATGATGTAGTCATGAATTTAGAGGAAGAGGAGTGACTGATTTTGGGCTAAAGTTGAAGGCTTAAGAGAAGGAATGTTGATGATTAATTGAAGAAAAGGGATTTGCGGGCTGGCTGGTGTCTTGACCGAGAATGAGGTGAAGAATTTTGAAATGTCATGAGTGGAAGTTATAATGTGATAAGATGTGAATTTAATGAGATTTGTTGATTGCAGCTGGTGGGAGTGAGGTGTAGAGTTAGTGGGATGGAGTGGCCAGGTCGTGACACTTGCCCCTGGGAGGTGGCTGGTGTGGTGGTGGGTTGGAAACCGGTGGCCGGAAAATTAAATTATTTCCAGATGATTTTAAGCGTGTAGGATTTTTAGGAATCGAAAATTAGGGACGTTAAAAATAAATACATGATAATTAGTAGGTCAAAATATCAAAAAATACCAAACACAAAACTTGTAGATCTTCTTTTTTTCTTTAATTTGATATATTATTCGTGACGATCCAATATTGGTAGCCCGAGATATGATCGAAACAAGACAGGATGCTCTATTTGTCCCCAAATTAGGTAGGGCTATAAAAATAAATTTGTCGAAAATTTTCCTTTGAGAATTAGGCTTTGTGCCCTTCATAAGACTTGTAGATATCCTTGATGCAGATCCACAACAAAATGAACAAAGCGATTCTAATATAAGAGAAGGGTGATATGCCTATTTTTCTGGAACCAGTCAGCACAGTGATGTGATGAACAGAGGTCTTTAAAGATCCTAAAAATTATACCAATCTGGAAAGATTTAGATTCCAAGGTCTGCATGGAAAATGTAGATAATTTTGTTACGAAGATTTTGACACCAAGTTTGCATGAATCAAAGGTCGTACGAGGAAGTTATGAATTTTCAAGTGAAGCATGCGCAAAGTAAAAATGCGAATGACATGGTTTTTAAATGAATTTACTTAATCCTTGAATTTGAGCATGACAGGGTAGGAATTTGGGGTCGAGACCAGAAATAGAGATTGAAGATATCTTTGAGGCAAAGTGAACGAGACTGGAATCATTCCAATCAAGCATCATTTGAGAAAGTTAGGTCCGAATTTCCAAAGACGCGTAGATTGAATTTCTAAAGAAATAGGATAGCATGGAAATGAGGTTGATAGAGTCCGAATCAAGTCTCGGCCTCTTCAAGAAACATTCCTAAAACATTGAAACGAGTCACCAGGAAGTGATTGTGTCATCATCGAATACTCCAAGGTATATGCACGATCAAACGTAGGCAACGTCGAAGGTTCTGATTGGCCCGATTAATCAATTATCCTCGATCCGCTATAGGGAAAGCCTACTATGACTAACCTCCTTTACGGCGTTACTAGTCTCAGGTCGAGTTACCAAAAAAGTTCAACAACTAGGCCCCACAGTATAATACCAAGAAAACCCCTAATATTTTATTATTAAAATATTATTATACATCATAATTTAATTAGAAACTTAATAAAATATTATTTTCATATCATATATTCATATTTAAATATTTTTTTGAATAATTATAATTATTATTATAATTATATATTTTAATTATAGTTTTACTAATTACTCCTAATTAACCAATTAATCTACACATAGTTTACCAAAAGAATAATCTAAACAATTAATCATGATTTATCAAGATAACTTAGTGTTAATAATCAATTATCAATATCTAAAATATTTTACTAATATTCACACTCACTTATTTCTTACTCTTCTCCTATCATTCCATCTCACATTACTCTTTCTCTAGTGCACCTTATCTTTCTCATAAATCTCTATTATCCTATTACACTTTTCCTCTTACTCATACTTAGCTTATTTGCTAGTACGTTGAACACTCCTTTCCTCATCATTTGTTCTTCCATCTAGTCACTCGGGATCAGGCCAAAGCCTTAACTTCTACTAAAAGACTTATTAGAGCGCTCTTAGAGATTCTGGGAGCCTAGGCCCTTGTTCTAAAAACTAGGGCTATTACAGATGAAATTTCTTTTAAGGTGGGGTGAATTGTAACATCCCAAAATTTATTTAAATGAGTAATTAAGAGGAATAATTAGTAAATAATTACATGAGTTATTTAAGGTCCCAAAATTTAAAATTAATTAAATTCAGAATTTTTATGATTTTTCATAATTTATTATGGCTTAAAAAGCTAAAAATAATATCGATTAAAATATGAGTGTCGAACCAAGTATCTCCGATTGAGGTACTGTTGGTTAGGGCTGTTAAGAATATTATTGTGGATCTAAATATATATTCAGAATAATTTTTGAATAAAGTATTGAGCCCGAATGGACATCCTGTTTGATTTAAAATGGAGAAGTTTAAGTGATAGGTCAAATTAAAACATAAAACCCCTACTCCTTCTTTTCATTTTACGTTACTTCTTCTTCTCCTTCCATATTCTCTTTCTCTTCGCACTTTATCTTCCACTCACCTTCTTCTTCCATTCTCTAAAACCCATTATGTGGTGTGTGCCCATTTGCTTTGATTTTCATCTTCATCTTTTTCCACCAGGTAAGAAGAGCTTGTGGTGCTTGGAAGCTCCCCCTCTCTCTTATTTTCAGTTTAGGTTTGAGGTAAGGTTTTCCTCTCCAATTTCATAAGCTCTAGCCCTAGGTTATGGGTTATTATGATTTTTAAGGGTGTATTGTGTATGGGTAGATGTTGGTAAGCTATTAATGATGCAAAACCCTAAGGTGGGGTGTATTTAATATGAGTTTTATAAGGGTATTGATGGGCACAGAAAACTAGCATTGATTATGATAGAAGTTAATGAGCCTTGATGATGGTTGTTGGGTTTTTAATGAAACCCTAACCCTATGATTTGGGGAAAATGTAAAATGTAAGTGAAATGTCTATTTAATGATGTTAGAGAATGTTATTAATGAAGATGAATAACCATTGATGATAGTTGGTGATTATTAATGAAGTGAGATGGTGACATTGATGGTGGATGGCCATTAATGAGATTAGATGATTGATAATGGTGGTTGGAAACCATTAATGAGGGAACCTATTAATAGGTGTAGCTTGAAATATATAATAAATGAATGTGAGCACTAAACCTATGGCGGTTGTTGTGGATTAAATGAAACAAATGAGGTTTGAGATTTAAAGTGGTATGAACACTAGGTAGTTAATCAAGAGCACTTGAATCTTGGTGGTTTGAATAGAAAATAATTATATGGTACATTGTCTGATGTAGGAAATGATCTCATTGACGAACGAGACCTTTGGACCGCAACAAGTACCACTCCTCTTGAGGTAGGAGGGGGTAACATCTCTAGATGCATGATTTCATCCATTATTGATGTGTGTGTATAAACGTGTTATGCTAATTTAGCTTGGATGAATATCTTGATGTTTATATGATTGGAATACATTTAGAATGAATGGTGTTATGTGGCATATATTGTTGGGATAATGATTATGATGTTGAAATTGACTCATGTTAATGAGACTTGTTGTGAATGGCTTTGAGACCATGATTGAATTGATTGCGATGATGTTGAATATCCCATGATGTGTGATTTGATAAATAATGATTACCACTAACTATTGATGTGTATAAAATCCAATGACAATTGGTGATGGTTAAGAACGATGAGTATATAGAATTCCACTAAGTGTTGGTGGTGAATTATTGATTGTGGAGTGGCATTATAGGATGCATAGTGTGAGAAGCGCATTGATTGGCATTTACATGTATGGCATATCATACGTTGTCTATGTCGAATGTTAGGGGTTCCAATAGGCGGGCCCAGTGGGAGGGTGAACCAGTGTAGGGTGAAAATGTTGTTGTTCCCTAGTGATTCTTGGAATTATGAAGCTGCCTATAGTTTGGCGGCGAGGCACCCTATGTGGCGGGCCTAGTGGGTGGGCGGCTCTGTGATGAGCAAGTGACCTCGATGTCCCTAAGGGGCACGGCTCTCTCGATATGTGTTCGGGAGGGGCCCGTAGCACTTTTGGCAAGTGAGGCCAATTTGTTAATCCACAACTCATGGGGTGACTAGTGTTATATATGAGCGATAACGGTTTGATACCAGTAAAAGAGTAATATTATGCATGCAATTAATGATATAAATGTACACATTTACTACTGTGGTAAGGGCATAGTAGCATACCTATGCTTAACCCATATTTGATATGATGTTGTTTCATACAGTCGGATCCGTGATTTGATAATGATTTTTTGTGCATATGCATTAGCCATAAGAGCATTTGCATATAGCCAGAGATATGCCGAGTTTGGTAGCCCATGGTGGCGATGGATGATTGATAAGTAAAGAGAGAGATATAGTGGTACTAACTCTAATGTGTGATGGTGTTTGATGAAATTACCAATGATTTGATACATATGTTGTGTATGTGTTGATTTGGAATATGTACTATGTTGAAATGAAATAATACGATATATGGAAAGAGCATATAATGCTCTTTGAGAAATGTATGTTATGCATATATATATATATATGTATGTATCATCATAATGTATGACTTTAATTCATTTGGTATATGTTACTCACCTCCTAGTTGTGATTCTTAAAGGTTGATGTAGGTATGTTGGACATCTTACTCCTTTTGGAGGTTGATCAATGGTGGAGGTAAATATGGAAGGAAAGTTTGTGAGCCTTGGCCGTCATTCTTTTGTAAAGCATATGATATGTGTATGTGTCTATTTTGTATATGAATATTGAATGATGTTAGGCATTTATTTTAAGGGTTACTTATGAAAATTAGGCATTATGTGTTGTGGAAGGCTAATTTTTGGTTGTGACCTTAATATTGATTGTTGTTAATTGTGATACAATTTTTTTTCATGTTGTATTGATGAATGGATATTGATGCCTGTGTTGATGGAATTCTATGGGTGAATAAATTGTTAAAGTTTGGAGTTAGGTTTATGATGTTTATGCATAATTAAGGAATTGATAGGGCCATGTTGAGTTTTAGTATGTTTGGATTCCACAGAATGGTTTCAATAGTGCATATGCATGATTTAAGACTTGTAGAAACTGGAGTGGGCCAATTCCAATAAGAATTGACCTTAAGTTGCACAAAAATGCCTTAAAACAGGCTAAACGCATTTCTGTGCATAAGTCTCTTGTTTTTGGGAATTTTTAAGTGCGGCTAGTGACTATATGTCATAAATGGTGTATATTAGGTGGTGTTAAAGTTTTATGGCCATTGGATTTCATATGAAAGAGTTAGGGTGGTTAGAAGTTGGAAAATTATGCATTTTCTGCATTATGCTGCAGAATTGCTGTCATGAATCGATTCATGAGATACTCGAGTTGCTTGAATCGATTCACATTATAACACCCCTGATTTTCTATACTCGAATCCCGATGTAATCGTCATAATTAATAAAAATGTGAATAAATTTTTCACGTTTGAAAATATTTCCAAGACACCACCATGATCACATCAAGACCCAAATCACAGAAAACCAAAGAGTGAGATTAAATAACCTATAACTAGATCGATATATAGTTTGCCCATAACGGTATACAAAAATAATAGAGTATACAGCGGAAGAATGTGTATACCGGGCACACGCCTAGTCTCATATATGACGATATGAGAAAAGGCTCGGCAAAGCATGCAATGGCATATCATAAGCCTAATAGACAACCATTATCATTTTACATAATTACATAAGCATGCAATGCCTAAGATATAATTATATATATATATATATATATATATATATATATATATACATATACATTCGGGAATCTTCTCCTGACTATCTCAATCATCAATGAACATCGCTCAATTTCAATTCTTCTATTACACATCAAATCATCTCTTACATTCCATATATATATATATATTCACCATCCACAAATTCAAGGATTATCTTATACATATTCAAAATCTCTAAATCATCTACATTCTCATAATCAATTCATTCATTACACAAGAACTCATAAATGATGCCGGCCAAGGCACTTCTATTTCCACTATTTACCTTCACCCAAGCTTTAATTAAAAATCCGAACTCACCCCATGGCAACCTGCATCACAATGCTAAAAAGGAGACCACATGGGAGAGTGAGTTATACATTCAAAATGACGAATAATATATATATTGTGATCATGTGTATATGCATATCAACATCATGTGTGCTTTGCTATCAAATCATCAAATTATCATTCGTTCATTATCTCATCATTACAATAGGCATACAAGCCTCATGAATCGCAATTCATATCATAAGTAAACATAAGCAGATACACAATCACATACACAATCACTTTGCCACTTATCAACAAGGGCATTCATAAATCATTATCATCATCTTATTAAATCTTTATCTTATTTCCTCCTCGCAAGGGGTTCCTCATCACTCTTGGTCATCCCATCTCAAATGCCATGCTCTTATGGCTAATGCACATGTCAATTGTTTAATGCATATGCAACGGATCTGATTTCATATCAACGGGTGATCGCAACCACCATAATCAATCATTCATAATCATTGGTTTCCCGCTTCGCAAGGGGTACTCCCTATAGCAGCCTCGCAAGGTGCTTCTCGTGATCGCAACCACGTTTCAACAATTCGCATAGGTTTCCCGCCTCGCAAGGGGTACTCCCGCCTCATGATCGCAACCATGGGCATCATAGGTGCTCGCAAGCCCTTTATCATATCAAATACCAAGTGATCGCAACCACTGGCTCATCATCATACAATGGTCCCCGCAGGGCCTTTCACATTCCACAACCAGGTGATCGCAACCACCGGCACAATATCATATCATCATCAAGTTGGTTTCCCGCCTCGCAAGGGGTACTCCCTTCATAGAATCCCGTAGGATCTTTCATCACTGTGATCGCAACCACAAAGTATCAATACTATGCCATGCCATGAATGCAAAATGTAATAATGCATATGCCTAACAACCTCGCAAGGATATCTCACCCTCTCAATTAGGGATATATTTTAATTTGGCATTTCAATAATTATACAAGATCATTCATAACGCCCCTCAAGGCACATCAATCATACATTGGACATCTCAATGGCCACAAACATCATTCATAACAATCCACACATGGATATCAGAAGGCATAGCAACCAATCATAGTATTAATCCATACATAGAATTATTTAAGGCATATTCATCATTCCATATAAGGCAATCACACTTATGCCCAACACAATCATGTTCTTGAACATACATCTCATAACTCATCATCAAGCCCTTAACATTGCTTTCGCATGATCATTCTCGGTGATTAAGATTTATATTTCACATTATGCATATTATGGGTATACACAAGTCATCCCAATATCTTAATCGTTATTCATCACCACCATATTATTTCATAGGCATATATATATCTATACATACCCTCAAATATTATTCAATATAGGGTAAGGAGGGCCAATACAATCAGAACCAAGAAAAGAAGAGGGAATTCCATCAGGGGTCAGTCGCTCAAGCGAGGCCCACATTCGCTTGAGCGAGACAGCCCATCTCGCTTGAGCGCCTTTACTCGCTCGGGCCAAATCACCCTAGTATCTCTTTTCCATGTTGCTCGCTTGAGCGAGACACTACACACCCGGCCACTCGCTCGGGCGGAATTGTTCCAGTAACCATTTCCACATGCATTCGCTCGAGTGAGGCTCCCTTCAACTAGCCACTCGCTCGGGCGAGAATTGTCTAGTAAGGAATCTCACTGTCACTCACTTGGGCGAGACACCCACTCGCTTAAGCGAAATCCGACCAGAGGTCGTCCTTCCTTTCCACACTCGCTCACTCGGCGAGGCTTCCCAACACTCGGTTTTTCACTCGGTGAATTTATTCCAGAACCGATTCCTCTCGTTCGGTCCTTCACTCGGCTAAATAATTCCAAGGTCGACCGTCTCTCGCTTGGTCTTTCACTTAGCAATTTACTCCAAAACCGACTCATCACTAGATCGGTATTCCACTTGGTAAAATATTCCAAAACCGACTCAACACCTGATCAGTCTTCACTCGGTAAATTATTTCAAATCCGACTCATCTCTCGAGCGGTGTTTCACTCAGCAAACTAATTCCAAGACCGACCATCACTTGCTCGGTCTTTCACTTGGTACATTATTCCAAAAATCAATTTCCTTTCTTTCTCACTCGAGCTAGGCTTCCTCACACTAAGTCTTTCACTCGGGTGGAATTATTCCAAAGTACTTCTGGACGGACTCACACCGTATATCTCCATCGGTGCCATCCCACTCGGAATTACACACTCAGGGGCACTCCACTCGGGACAAGTTACACTAAACTCGGAAATTCCCACTCGGAACTCCACTGCCCGGAATATCACACTCGGAGACCGTTCACTTGGAATTATATACACTTCCTCACTCGGAAGGTCCTATCTCGGACATAGCCCACTCGACTATAATACTGATGCAGAGGATCCTCGCCTGAGCGAGATCCCATCTTGCTTGAGCGAGAATATCAGGACATAGGCAGAAAATGAAAGCTTTCACAGCTCAACACATGAAATCACATTCAAGGCCAATTCACTCACTTCCAACACATCATATACACATGTGAGGCATATACAACTCGTTCTAAGCATTCTCACTCGGAAATTCTCATTATAAGCCAAATTTGGACATATCCAACGTTTCTTGCACATCACAAAAGGCATATACAACCTGTTCACACATTCATACTTATAGATTTTCATTCCAAACTTATCATTCACATTAAAATCACACTTATCATTTTTAACAACATATTCTCATACATTATCCACAATAATCATCAACTTGTCATTCCAAACATCTCAATAACTATATGGCAAGGCAGGCATGAGTATTTTTAACACATACATCAATCACTCTCAATTTACTCATGCAATTTGAATGTTAACTCCTCTCCTACCTCGAGGGAAGAGCCGAACGGTTCCAATGTTCCGAATGCTCCATTGCATCACCCGGAATACAATCTACATACCATATGCAAGTATTTTCACATGATTAATAACCATCATAATTTTAAATACTTGCTAGCTTATCATAAAGCTCAACCCCAAGTCCTAGACTCGCTAAACACCAAGTTATATAATTGTGTTAGGCTTCGGGAATTCCTTTCCCTAAGCCAAGATCCTCTAGATCTTAAAGGCTAACTACACCCCAACATCATCATCATTTCCTCCATTACATGATGTATTCCTAATTCACCTCAACTCTTCAAATATCCTCATTATCATTTAAAGCTCACACTATTCGTCCTTAGTTATAAAACTCTAATGACACAAATCATGGTCTATCAATTCACCAACCAATATGTATGTCCCATTAATTCCACCATTAAGAGTTATCTCCAATGTTCACCATTATTCATCATTATAATTAACAACACACGTATTAACTATCACCCATTACATTCAATTTACCTTTCAAGCTATATTATATCCATTTCCCCAATTTATTAGAGTTAGGGTTTCACTAAAACCTAACAACACTCATTAATATCTATTTATTCCTCATCACCTTCCAACTATGCATTCATCCTCTTCATTTATTACCACCAATGTTAACATTTATGACAACCTACTCTAGGGTTCCACATTTAAAGCTTTCATTAAATAGCCCATTTACCTACATTACTCCCCCAAGCCTTAAAAACCCATAAATATGATATTAACTTCATCAAAGATGGTGAGAGAAGCTTACCTCACCATAAAATGAAAATGGAACCAAATAAGGGGGAGAGACCCAACGAAATTGGAGAAGAGAGGAAGAGGATCAACACCTAATGGCTTTCTTCAAGTTCCCAAGAGATCGAAAATGGTGGAGGAGAAGAAGACTCCACTTGTCTTAGATTTTTGAAGAGAAGGGTGAAGGGGGAAGAAGAAGGTGAAAGAAGAAGAAGAAGAAGGAGTGTAAAAAGGAGAGGGAGAAAGTGATGTGAAAAGGAGAAGAGAAAGTGGGAGTTTATATTTTTATTATTTGACTTCACATTAAAATCTCCCCGTTTTATAACAAACAGGCTCATAGTTCGGGCTCAATACTAATTCCAAAAATTATTCTGAAGACATATTCGGACTCCCAATAATATTCTTAACAGCCTTGACCGACGACATCTCATTCGGAGATACTTGGTCCGACACCCATATTCTAATCAGGTATAATTTCATCTCACATAAGCTCAATAAATTATAAATATGGATAATAAATCCCAATTTAATCAATCCAATACTTTTAGGACATAAATCAACTCACATACAATTATTTATTATTTATTCTCATCAATTATTCATTTTTATAAAATTCAGGATGTTACACACATAACCCCTTGAATCGATTCAGGAGCTACTAGAATGGCTTGAATCGATTCACACGAGTATTGAATTGAATCCAGAGGTTCTATTTTTACTATTCATAACCTCCAATTTACCTGAATCAGTTCAAACGAGTCTTGAATCGATTCAAGAGGTTCTGTTTTTACTATTTTGAATTTCAATCAGGCATGAATTGATTCATTGAATGCTCGAATCGGTTCATGACCTGTTCTTCATCAATTTTTTTAAGTTTTATGCTTGTTTGAGGTGTGTTAACGCATGGCTTTATTTTCTTGCCCATCATGCTTGTTTTTCTTGGGTTATACCTCATACTCATTCTTGTTATGAATTAATATATATTTCCACTAAAGTCTTGCATGGTGATTGTGTAAGCGATCATTCTATGACAACATCTTTATAAAACATCTACATTTCCATATCGTCATATATGAGATAGGTTTTTAAAAATGGTCTGGGTTTTGTTGTTAAAATTTTATTTATAGTGTTCTTTATCCATTGTTGATCATTTTTGAAATCGTGAAAAATTTACCCTCACTTATTAATATGTAATTAATATTATCTTTAATATCATTTGCTGGATTAAGGGTGCCATACCTACTCCAAAAACTAGGGCTGTTACATTGGTCGTGAAAAGGAAGAGGTTATAGTGGTTCTTTGGCAAGTGAAGGAGACTGGATGGAATGGTCTTGCTGGCTGGAGGAGAAGTGTGATGGTTGCTGGAAATAAAGGAAATAAAGAGAGAGCAAAAGGGTTGTGATGTTGCCAAGAGAAGAGAGGTAGTGAAATTAAGTTGTTAGAAGGCACTTAGTGTAATTGGTGAGGTGAATGAGATGTTTAATTGAGAAGTGGATGGGCTGGAACAAAAAGTGTGGTTGCTAAAAATGTGATGGGTAACATAACATGATGGGAGTGGGCAACGTGGGTGTTGGTGTATGCACTACGAGCTATTAATGTATCAATTTTAACTTATTAATAAAATAAGTATTTTCAGTTTTAAGATTATTTTAAAACTATTTATCTTGGAATAATTGGTCATATGATAATTATTCCTAAAATGTCCCTAATCAAGTATTTACATGGGGACATGTAAATACATTAAGACTAGTATATGAATGTATTGATGATTTGATCTCACAAATCATGGATATAGATGATATCAAGTCTTTACACGTGTACACATTAAGAGTAATGTTGTACTGGATAGATCCACCATGAGAACATTGCATGGATCGTTACATGAGTGCCATAAACGGTTCTCAATGTGATAATGGTATATTGTCCTTCGACTTAAAGTCACTATGATTCCTACATAAGAAGTTTGTTATTTTAATACAATCAAACGTCATTTGTAATAAGATGACCATAAAGATTATGATTAGGCAATGGACAAATTATGTAGAGGGATATGAGTGATATAGATGAGATTTGTCTCTTCTATGTGACATGAGTGATATCTATAGGCTACTTGATGGAGTGAGACTAACAAAATGCATGGTCATGCTAGGAAGAATAAATATTAGATATTTATTCTGTAAAGTATACTCTGGTATCAAGCAAAATGAATTAGGCCATACAAGGATAACGACGACCATGCCTTGGGCCTAATTAGATATTGTGACAAAAGGAATAAATATATAAAATAATTATCACTTATAGATCATGTCGATGATAAATAATATTCAGACATAATAATGTATTGCTAAATGCCGCTCTTATTTTATATTAATAATAAAATAATTTATTATTAATATAACCAGATATTTTACCTATAGGGTCACACACATGGAGTAAGCCCACCAGAGGACAATTTTATTTTAGTTGGAATAAAAATAAAACAATTAAACCTGACTCATTTAGAATGAGTCTGGAGCCCAATGTTTAATGAGAGCTCATTAGGTTAAGACCTAAGCCTATATATAAAGCATGAGATGTTTATAGGCTGTTGCTCAAAAATTAGGATTACTTTCTGGTAGGAGTACTCGTGTGGACGACTAAGGATGGAGCAACAATTGCTTCAATTAAGGAACTCGTGTTGTGTCTACAAGAGGTATGTAACACCCTCGGTTAACTAGGATAATCTCTTCCACTAGATTATCCTAGTCAACTGAGAGGTTACGAGTTTTTAGAAAAATATGGAAGTTTTCTTTTTACAAAGAAACTTGGTGGAATAGATACATTGGATATACAACGTAATCATATATAATGCAAGGTCATAACAGTAACTATACAAACTGAAAGTAAAAGGGCACGCAGGCTCCGATGAATGAAAATAAAATTTAACCTATTCTATCCATCCATGGTCTGAGAAGAGTCTAGCTGCTCCTCATTCTGAAGTCTGTCTTCATCCCCACGATGTCTGGAAAAATAACGTAAGGGTGAGTCTTCACCTCCATAACAATCAGGAAGGTGCCTTATCAACATCTGCCCCACATACAATACAAACAATCCAGGATCAAGTCCCACTCACTCTCTTTGGGGTTCCTAAGATACATTCTAAGTTATCTCACCACTTTTGATCTCAGCTAATCATCCCCATTTTCCCATTCATTTCCCAGGGTTACTAAGTTCTACAAAGTCATAGTTAAGTAATAAACAGTCACAATTTTAGTGTAATGATGCAATGCATGAGTTCATTTTGTTATTTCCATTCTCTTTATTAGTCATTATGATGTATGTGAGCCCATCTCCTCCTCAACAATCTCATATACAATATCCATGTACACAACAATGCCACCCTTATCTCCCCTCCCCAACTAGAGTGACCGGAGCTCTCCTCGTTCTGGTTTTCACAAATGGGTAAGGACTCATAGTCCAATCATCATAATGGCCAATCACACATCTCCACAAAACGGGCACTCCACGGTCATAGAAAATCCCACCTCTTGTCGAAGTATACTAGATTTTGCCATGGGCTATCTGGCGACAGGCGCGAATCTGATGCCACTTGGAATTCCTGTCTCTGGTTATACTCCCTAGACTACCCTTGGGTATCGAGCCGCTGGTAGATTCTTCAGTGTACCCATCACTGTATGCTCTAGGGGATTATTCCAATATCCCTCCTTAACTTCCATATATGATGCATACAATACACAATTTTCTTTTCACTAGTTATCGGTAGGGTCCTTTCAATGACTCCATTTCATTTCTAATGTCGGGTCTATTTCAATTCTTTCTTTGTTTTCTCAAAATTTCTCAATCTATAATGGTCTTACCCGACATTTAGAAATGAAATGAGATTTCATATTTTCCAGAAAACCATGGGGTATATTAGCGCTACAACGCCCATCATCACATCGGGTCCGATTTACTCTTATCACATCATTTTCAAAATTTATTCATCTCAAGATCCCTACCGAGACACTTCTTTATTCATTCTTTTCTTATTTATTTCAACATATTTATTTAATGCATCATACAAATTATTCATCACATTATTTATTTTAACTCATGACATTCTTTAAGCATTTCTACCACATCATATTCCATACACATGTCGTCATATCACACTCATCACATATTCCATCACATATGTACATTACATATCTACACACATATATCCATGTACACAATTATTTACAGTCACACATTTAATCATATTGGTCAATTAATGAGTACCATGTTGCAGGTAGTATCCCTTGTACTAAGAAACCATTACACAAAAATCATCAGGCACGCCACATACTATACATATTAGTATCCATTATTTTCTACTTCTTAACAAGTTATCACATATTCACAATCACTAAAGTTTTACTTAAATAGGTAACTAGATGCAAGCGTTCACATTATATCTTTACTGTGTATTTAACTCACATCATTAGTATTCCCTTAATTTAGTTCGTTATTATACTGTCACTTAATTTAATTCTTTATGTAACTTTCAATTATCTATTTAATAATTATTCTTTATCTAATTAGATATGATTATATCTTTACTCAATTTAATTTCCTAAGATCCAATTATGAGCTCTTTATTCATCGTCAAGCGATTTCACTATTGATTTTTCTTTACTAGTCCAATTAAATTTATTAACTGAACGACCCGTTTCCTTGGTCACTAAAAGGGTTACTAGTTCTTTATGTATGATTATCAATTTAGCAATGTTCCCTTTCTAGCTACTAACTTTGTATATTTCCTTTACTCCCTCTATATTCATGGATTTATTTCCTTAGTTGTATTCTTCTAATTAACTAAAGCTTACTTTTATTATGAAATCGATTTGTTACTCAAGGTTCTAGAATCCATTATGAACTTGGTCCAACCTTGCTTAACTATTGTAATTTACTATTTAATTTATAAATTCTTCTACTTCTTTTTCCTTAACTAGTTTAAGTCCAAGTTTTAATTCCTTTATGCATTGTTTATCTGTACAAGTGATTAATATTCTAGAACTTATTTATTTCATGTATATCATGTCCTAAAATTATGCCTCCTTAGTCAATTATTATTTAGTTACTAGAAGTCACCATTTAATTGATAGGTCTTGTCTCATTTCATTATAAATCAAGTCCTAAATCATTTCTTACTTAGCTAATTAATATTTCTAAGTATAAAACTCCTTTATTTCCTTTCTCCTACTTTTTAATGGTTGCCTAGGTCTCTAACTCTTAACATCATCTTCTTTTATTAGAATTCCAAACTTTAGTCCTATTTTATTTAGGTGCATGACCCCTTTCCTAATTAATTTATTAAGACTCTTTTCTATACTTTACTCCTAGTTAAACTCTAGCTATTCATTTCTTTTTATTCTTAGCCCATTTAATCTGTTAAAATATTTAATCCAGGAATTTCATTTCCTACTCAAAATTTCCCTTGCCAAATATATTCCATTTAATCAAGTTCTTAAAGTCACTTTTTATTCTACCTTAAATGGTCAAAACAGTGGTCACTAAAATTGCCACAAAATTTTCTTCTAAATTTTAATATTCATTACACTAAAACCCCACTTATCTTTATTTCTTTACTTAATGTTTAGAACTTTATTTGGACCAAAGTCATGAAAATTTTTGATAAAATTCTTTAAGCGAGACCTTCCGTTTAAGAAAGATTAATTCATTTAATCATTTAACAGTTATGAAGTTTTGATAATATTCAACACAAACAATGTTACTTAATGGAATAAAATGCATTAACCGTCCAATCGATAAATCTTTCTTAAAAGCGCGATGTCGTTAATTTACTCTCGGCGATATGTGACGATAAATTAATTTTTAATGGCGGGGCTTACCAAAAATAAATTACAAATTTACACATCAACACCAAAAATTTAAAATTAAATAATACAACCATATTGAATAAAACCACGCATGTCTAAACACTAATTTTTTTTCTAAATTTTTCGTTATGACTCCGATCGTGATAAAATTCTCCTTAGCACATAAACATCGAGTTACACCGATTAAATTTTAACCATTAGTTACGAAAACCTTCACGGTTTAAAATCTAACCGTTGGATCGCGACGAAATTTAAAACGGTGGTTCCCAAAAACTTAAGCGATATTATGGAACAATTTAAAACACAATCAAACGAGACAAAGACCCCCCTTACCACACGAAACAACTGGTTCCCAAAGGAAGGAAAATGATCGGCTCGCTGAAAACTTTGTCGGGTACTCCGAAACGTCTGTCGATCGCTTCCAGGTTGTTAAAAAGCTAACATGCAAAATTTTTAAGCTACTAAGGGGTCATGGCCAGCAGCAACAAAATCATAACAAGGATACATTTATTTAATTAAAGGACTTAGTTACCAAAAATTCATCATTTACTCTAGATCCTTTGTCGTTTTGTCGCTGATCGTCGCCTACCATTCCCGATCCTAAGAATACATAATATTCAATCAAAAATAGACAAGAGCAGTCATGATTTTAGGATCCAAAAACAACAAGGAAACGACTCAAGGGGTGGACAAGATTTAAGGGATAAAGTTTCAAAACCTTACCTTGATGGCTTGAGATATCCATGGCTTTTGGAGGTGGTGAAATATGGTGGATAAGGGCAGCTTGAAAATGATGCTCTAGGGGTGGAAATAAGGATTTTGATGGTGGATAGAAGTGGAAGGACAACCACGGTTTGGAGAGTGAAGAAAGGAAAGGATGAAAATTTAGAGGTGGTATGTAGTGGTGATGAAACTGTAAGGAAAGAAGATATGTGGTGGTTGTTTCCCTTTTCTTTAGAGAGTAAGGAAGAGAGAGAATGGTTATGGATCTGAAAAAAAAAAGTAATTGGCAAGGCTTAACCATACAAAGTCATGAAGGGTATGACAATGCATGTTATAAGATGTCATGGGGATATGATGGTATGGTATCCATATAAGGCAAGTGGTGAAATAAATATACATAGATGGGCATGACATGATAACATGTATGATGATATTATGAGATTGTGGATTTGAGATTGAAAGCAACATACAAGGCAAGGGAAATGGCACATGACATTTTGATTTTTTAGCAAATTAATAACTTGTTAACAAGAGTTAGACACTTGGAAGGCATGTTGATTTCCTTGTTGAACAAAGAGTGATTATAAAAGTGCCACATTAGGAGGGCTGGTGGCATGAGGTGGAGGTGTGTGGCAAGCTGTAGAGATGCATGGAGGAAGGGTTTTCAAGAGTTATACAAGTGTCCCTTGGGTGGAGAGGTTTAATTGGTTCTTGTTGCATGAAGACTGATGTGTCTACTTTCTGGGGCATCATCTTGTGCATGGGTTTAAGGGTCTTTATATGCCGAATTTGAAAATAGGCCAAACAAAAAAATTTTAGATCATTTTGTTATCTTTAATTTTACTTATAGCACAAAATTTTTCATTAAAAAATAAGGAAGGTATGGCCAAAATACAAACATAGTGCAAGGCTATGATGGGATTATTGTTTCATATGATGATTAATTTTATTGGGAAATATTTAGGCTTCATGTTATTCATAAAATTTGTAGGGAATTGAGTTAAGAAAATTTTGGTGAAAGAATCGTTTGATTTCATGGTCATACGAGGGAGATACGTGAAAAATAATGAACATAGTGCAAGCTTCCAATAGGAAAACGTGAATCAGTGTGGTTTTTAAACTTCTGGGATTTCTGGAGTGAGATATGGCTTTTAAGCCCTTCATGAAGTTTTTATATCTTTATTTTATCTTTAATATTATATATCACTTATGATGATCCAAGTTTGGTAACCCAAGATACACCCGATTTACAATAGGGTGCTCTAGAAGCTTCCTAGATCAGCTACGACTTTAGAAATAAATTCACCATTAATTCTCCTTTGAGAATTTGATTTCGTGATCTTCATGAAAATTATACAACTTTGATTTGGATCCATAGCAAAACGAACGGAGCGATTCAAGCACCGAACGAAGAAGATACACGAATTTTGTCGAAGGCTGCCAGCATTGAAACAAAACAGCCAAGGGGTCACAAAGATTTATTAAACTGTACTGTTCTATAGGGATTTAGCCTTTGATGTTTACATGGAAAACATATAAAATTCTGTTACGGAGATTGTGACACCAAGTTTGTGCAAATTGAAGGTTGTATAAGGAAGTTATGAATTTTTCTCTGAACCATGCGCAGAGAAAAATGTCCAAACATTGGAATTTTGAGATGAATATACTTAATCTTCGATTTTGGGGTTGATAGAGTAAAAATTGAAGTTTGAGGGTAGAAATATAGGTTGAAGATCATTTCAAAATGAAGAGATTGAGACCAAAATTGTTCGATTCTAAAATCGTATGCAAAATTCTGGTTCAAGACACCAAAGGTATTCGGGTTGAGTTTGAAAATGATTTATGAAGAAACTGATTTATGGAAAAACAAGGGTGATAAAGTCTGAACCAGGCTTCGGTCTCTTCAGGAGAAGTTCCTAAAACATCGAAATGAGTCACCAGGGACTGACCGTGTCACCATCGGATATCCCGAGGTATATGAACGGTCAAACGTAGGAGACGCCAAAGGTTCTGATCGAGCTTATCAGGCCAAGTCAGACACCCTTGATTCTTCGTAGAGGGATTCTAACAGTACTAGTATCTCTATTGGATCACTAGTCTTGGGTCGAACGGTCAGAGTCTGACCTCAGGCTGAGTCCCACACTTCAAATCTGAGAAACCGAGCGGTATTATATTAAATATAATTATCAAATAAATAAAAAATTTAATATATATATATATAATTTTAAAATAAATTATTATAATTATTTATCTATTAAATATTGTCAACAGAAAATAATTATCAAATAAATATAATTATAGATTAATTTGTACCCAAAATAATCATCGTTATGTATTATTTCTAATTAAACAGCGTTGTCGAATGTTATTTATTATTTTCTTATTCCTGCTTTTATTACTCATTACATTCTCTCGGTATTCTTATCTTTATCTTAAACATCTTAACTAGTTCCATTTTCATTGTCTTTCTTATACTAAACTGCGTAGGAAACAGGCCAAAGCCTCAAGCTTCTCACTAAAAGATTAACAGAGTATCCTCAGGAATCCTAAGGGTCTGATTTCCTATTCTCAAAAATCAAGGCTATTACAAGGTAAACTCTAAAACGAAAACTTTAATTTTTGTATGCAATGTCTTGAGACATCTATTTTATAATTCCTTTTTTTTGGGAATCCTTTGTATTTTCGCTGCCTGACCCTGAGGGATTCCTAATAGTGGTACTAGAGCAAGATTGCAAAGCTATGTTTTGGGCATTTATTTGCGTTTCTTAATGGTATGCCTCTATTATGCAAAAGGTTTTAAAAATTTTGGTTTATGAAATTGTTTCTTGTTATAAGCTTTATGTTCTATTTTATGAAATTGGTTTGCGAAACTTGTTTTGAATAAAAAACCTTCAAGCATGGTTATGCATGAGATCATAATATGATTCGTATGCTTTTATGTTTTCTATAAATTGTATGAGATACTGTTTATAGGTTTTCTCATTTGAAGTATGCGTTTCTATTATTTTAGACTTGTATGATGTTTATGTTTTCATTTTTCTGTATGTGACACATGTGTTGAATTCGTTAAAAATTATTGTCATCATACAAACTGCGTTTTGATAATGCGTTGATCTTCGAGCATGAATAGTTCATGTTATGAGGTGTCAAGTGATAAGGTTTAACTGTTAAACTTTGGCTATTCCTTAACCTAGGGTTCAAACACTAAAACCTAGGCAGCCGTCATGAGAAAGGCATAATTTGAATTTTAGGTTTTAAAACCTAGACAGCGCTGCCTATGTGCCTTGATGGCAAAGTTGTGAAGGGTTCACAACAAGGAATTAGGGTTTTCAAACTGGTTGAAACCCTAGCCAAAATCTTAGAGATGTAATGGTCTGTGGGACATTCTAGTTAGGAAAGACTTGATACTTACACAATCACTGTTAGTCCTCAATTTGTTGTTAATTTTTATAATAAAAAGCATGTGAAAATTTAATAAAATTAGTTTAAATAGTAATAAATTTGGGTTTTATTTTAAATAAATGGAAGTTATTGAAATTTAACTGTTATAACCTATTTCTTTCATTCTTGCAGTAAAAAGTTGAGGAATCAAAGTAAGAATTTATTCAAAGTAGAAGGGTTGAGGCGTAGCATCAACCCCATGCTCAGCGTCAGGAATTTGGTGTTGACGCTACGTGTCAGGCCCATGCGTAGCATTAGGTGCTATGTGTATCCCACTTACAAGTGGAATTACACTAAGAACATAGGCCAAACCACTTCAGACTAAAGGCCAAAACGCAGTGGGAAACATGTATGTTGATCATTGGGACATAATGGAGCAAATTAAGGCTAGAAATCATAAGATTAATAGAGGCTGAGTCAGAGGCCTGACGCGTAGCGCTACACCTACGCGTAGCGTCAAGACCTCTACTTAGCCCTATAAATAGGGCCATTTGCCATGGGTTTTGGGCAACCTTTCCTTCATTTTCTCTTCCTATCCCTCGAATTCAGTTGCGTTGTACTACAGAGTAACTTCCATATACTTGAGAGTGTTGTTTAGTGTTATTTCCTTTCATATTGTGAAGTGTGTTCAAGTGTGATCAAGTATCCATGATGTCTTCAATTGTAAGTTGTGTTTTTACTTTCACCATGTGTAACTAATCTTTTTATGTTGGAATTGGTGAACCAATCTATGAATATTATATTTTGATTATGAATTATGCATGTTTATGATTCAAGTTTCATGTTAGTATTTCAACCTTTATTAGTATGAACTTTCAAACAGGAGAATATTTTCATTCGTGTTAAACCACTTTAACGGAAGTAAAAGTTGAAATACCCTTAATATACCAATTATAAGGGATAGAGTTGGTAATTATTATTGTTTTAAGGCTAGCGTTTAAAGCAAGTTTTTACTAAGAAAGCATCTGAGGGATCAGACTTTACGGTAAGTATTTAGAATTTATTCACTGACGAATCAAGGTTAATGATTTTCAGCTACAATAACATAAACTTGATAATTAAATATGTATGTTTATAATTGTTATGTTATATTCTAGTACGGGGATCCAAATTCCAACATAGTTTGTCAATCTATGTTTAAATCTCAACTATTGGATTTATTCTTAAGTACTAATTTTTTAGTCAATTTCTAAATAGATTTAAAATTTACTTTACATCATTTTTTATTAATGAATCTATCAATCTCTAAATCCGTGAATATTGTACACTTTGTATATGAATCATTCTTTTGTTAATAAGTTTTGACATTTTTTACAATAGTAAATAAAAATTACTATTATACACTGAAAACATTCAATCCTTGAGGGAACGATATCTATTTTGAAAACTACAACAATATATTGGTGTGCTTGCCAAATAGCCAACATCATTCAGGCATTAACAATTTTTCTAGCGCCGTTGCCGGGGATTGAATTGATTTCAGTAAAACAAAATTTTTAATTACCATGGTAAAATTTCTTTACTTTTTAACTCAGGTAAATTTTCATTTTTTTATTCATTCATTTATTGACTTTTACTTCTTCTTTATTTACTCTTGTTACACTAACTCTCTTTGTTTAGTTTGTGTATACAAACTCAATCTTCTACAGGAAGGATCTACTTTGACCCTGATATCAAAAAATTTGCAAAAAGACATAAATCTTTAAAATCTAAAACACAAACTACTACTACTTCTTCTTCTTCTTCTTCAACATCATCTTCTTTTTAAAACTCTAAAAATTCTAAAATGGCTAGGGAACAACAAAGACAAACTTTGGGACAGTTTGCTGCTATCAATGGACCACCCCGTGTATCAAGGATGTTTCAAGGACCTGTGGCTGCGGTAGAAATTAAACCTGCTACATTGAATATAACTCAAAATAATCAGTTTGCTGGTCTAAATCATGAATAACCGTATGAACATATAACTATTTTTTATAAATTATGCAGCACTATAGGTTTTGAACCCAATCAAGAAGAATCTATGTACATAAGACTATTTCTTTTTTCTTTGGTTGGGAAGGCTAAACAATGGTTTAAATCTTCTCCACATGGTAGTTTTACAAACTGGTCCGATCTTGAAAAAAAATTTTAGAAAGGTTTTATTCCCCTTCTAAATATTTTAAAGCTGTGACAACCATTCACTCATTTTCACAAAATAATGATGACTTATTAAGAGAAACATGGGAATGATTCTAAGCATTGTTAAGAAAGTGTCCAAGTCACAATTTGGATGATAGTGGTAAGGTAAGAATTGCTTATCATGGTTTATTGTCTCAGTTTAAGATGATGTTAGATGCATGTGTAAGTGGTTCATTAATAAACAAAATAATAGAAGAGGCAATAACTATAATGGAGTCCATGTCTACCAGTGACAGACAAGTAAAACATGAAAGAGGTAATGTTTCCAAAAAACCAGGTATGCTTGAGTTAGGAGTCAATGATGTAGTCCTAGCTCAATGAAAATTATTGAAAAAACAAATTGAAGCAATGAGTAAGCAATTGCAGAAACTTCAAATTTCTCAAGTATCATCACTACCCCCTACTCAATTAAAACAGTGTGTTCATTATATGGATGAACAACCTTGTGGTTATTATACACCTGATGGAGTTGAACATGAGCAAGCCAATTTTTCGAACAACCAAAGATTACCTGTGAGTAATTTTCCTTTTAATATTTGTAATCTTTTTCTTAACAATTTTCCACAGGGATAGAAAATCAGAATTTTGGATGCAAACAAGATATTGGACCTTCCAACAGACCTCCCAATAACCAGTTTCAACAACAACCATAATTTGATCAAAATGCTAGACTGACAAGGATAGAAGATTCTATCCAACAATTGTTATAATATATGCAAATGAATGAAGCCATACGTAAAGCATCAGATTTACAATTAGGACAACTAGTAAAGGAAGTAGCTAAACTAAAGAGTTCTGGTTTTTCTGCCAATACTCAGAACCCAAGGGAATAATGTAAAGCTATTTTTACTAGAAGTGGTAAAGTTGTAGGGACTGATTGTAAAGAAACTTGTAAAGAAAGTAAAGAAAGTGAAAAAGAAAAAAATGAAAAAGAAAAGAATGACAAAAAGAAGAGTGGAGAAGAAAAGAAAGAAAAAGAGAGTGATGAAAAAGAAAACAAAGAAAAAGAAAGAAAAGAAAAACAAGAAAAAGAAAATGAAAAAGGAAAAGAAAAAATCAAAAAACCAAAAAACAAAAGAATCGGTACTTGGGTGAGACTCCTCTTGTCAAGGATCTGCCTTATCCTCTTGTCAAGGATTTGCCTTATCCTCATGCACCATCAAGAAAGGATAAGGAAAGAGTATACAAGAGATTCCTTGAAATCTTTAAGCAGTTACAAATAAACATTCCATTTTCAGAGGCATTAGAACAAATGCCAACATATACAAAGTTTATGAAAGAACTGCCCACAAAGAAAATGAGGTATGATGAAGAAATTGTGGAGCTTGAAGCTAGTTGTAGTGCCATCTTACAATACAACACGCCAGAAAAGTCAAAAGATCCTGGAAGTTTCACCATTCCCATCTCAATTGGAGGTGTAAATATTGGGAAGGCTTTATTAGATTTAGGGACTAGTATTAGTTTAATGCCCTTAAGTATGATGAACCGCATTGGTGATCTTGATCCTGAAAGGACATAGATGACTCTACGACTGGTAGACTGCTTAATCAAAAGACCCTATGGAATTTTGGAAGATGTACTTGTGAAAGTGGACAAGTTCTACTTCCCTATTGAATTTGTCGTATTAGACATGGAGGCGGATACTGAAGTCCCCCTAATTCTTGGAAGACCATTCATGACGACTACTAGAGTGTTGATTGATATGGACAATGGAAAACTGGCAGTCAAAGTGCATGATGAGGAGGTAAATTTTAATGTTTTCAAAGCAATTAAACATCCTAACCCAAAACAAGATTGTTTTAGAGTGGATGCCCTTGATGAAGTTTGACTCTCCGTATCAAAAGGTATGTCTATTTCTGACCCTCTCAGTAAATTATTGATTGACTCTGTCGAATGTTTAAATAAGGAAAAGGAAAGACAAATAGACAGGTGTTTGGAAGAACTTGAAAGAGGGAAAGATATTTCCCCCAAATCTAGAAAGATTGAGGAACTCCAAGAAACACCTGTCGAACAAATCCAGAGACCAGAGCTTAAAGTTTTGCCTTCACACCTCAAGTATATCTTTCTAAATAAAGGTAATCTTAAACCAATTATCATTAGTAATTTATTAACTAAAACAGAAGAAAGACTGGTGGAGATGCTGAAAAAGAATCAAGAAGCAATTAGATGGACACTTGAAGATCTGAAAGGTATAAGCCCATCTTATTGCATGCACAAGATTTTATTATAAGATAATTTCAAGCCTGGAGCCCAACCTCAAAGACGCCTCAATCCTACTATGAAAGAGGTAACAAAAAAAGAGGTTCCAAAATTGCTCAAAGCAGGTATGAACTATCCTATTTCTAATAGTGCATGGGTAAGTTCTGTTCAAGTGGTACCTAAAAAGGGTGGTATGACAGTAATTGTAAATGATAAAAATGAATTAATCCCAACAAGAACTATCATAAGTTGGAGAATGTGCATTGATTACAGAAAATTGAACCAAGCAATAAGAAAAGATCACTTTCCCCTCCTCTGTATGGACCAAATGCTTGAAACATTATCTGGACAGGCTTATTATTACTTTCTTGATGGTTATTCTGGATACAACCAAATTGCTGTGGATCCTCTTGACCAAGAAAAGACTACTCATACATGTCCTTTTGGTATCTTTGCTTATAGAAAAATGCCATTTGGATTGTGCAATTCACCTGCTACTTTTCAACGATGTATGTTTGCTATTTTTTCAGATTTAGTTGAAAGGAGCATAGAAATTTTCATGGATGACTTCTCAGTCTTTAGGAACTCTTTTGATATATGTCTATCAAACTTGAACATCGTACTGAAATGGTGTATTGATACAAATCAGGTCTTGAATTGGGAAAAGTGTCACTTCATGGTGACTGAAGGGATTATACTTGGTTATAAAATCTCTACAAAAGGTATTGAAGTAGACCAAGCAAAAATTGAGGTGATATTTAAACTCCCACCCCCTATAAATGTCAAAGGGATTAAAATTTTTCTAAGACATGCTGGGTTTTATAAAAGGTTCATTAAAGATTTTTCAAAAATTGCTAAACCTTTGATAAACCTCTTAAACAAAGATGTTGAATTCAAATTTGATGAAGCATGTCTTAAAGCTTTTAATTATTTAAAAGAAAAATTGATTTCTGCTTCCGTTATTGTTACCCCTAACTGGAATTTATCCTTTGAGCTTATGTATGATATAAGTGATTATGCTGTAGGAGCTGTTTTAGGATAAAGGCATGAAAAGATTTTTAGGGTTATACATTATGCTAGTAAGGTTTTGAATGAAAATCAAGTGAATTATGCCACTATTGAGAAAGAGTTACTAGCCAAAGTGTATGCCCTAGAAAAATTTAGATCATATTTGATTGGCTCTAAAATAATTGTTTTTACTGATCATGCAGCCATCAAATATCTCTTGACTAAAGTAGATTCTAAACCTCGGTTAATCTGATGGATTTTACTCCTACAGGAATATGATCTTGAAATCAAAGATAAAAAGGGTAGTGAAAATGTGGTTGCTGACCATTTATCTAGATTGATGAATGATGAGGTCACTGCTAAGGAAAATGAAATTTTGGAAGAATTTCCTAACAAGAAATTGTTTGAAATAACAAAACAGTTATGGTTTATTGATATGACCAATTTTAAAGTAGTTGGAATTCTTCCAAATGATTTTAACCTGGTAGCAAAGAAAAAAATTTTACATAAATGCCAAATATTTTGTCTGGGATGACCCTCATCTATTTAAAATTGGTGTAGATAACTTATTGCAACATTGTGTACCTGATTGGGAAATTAATGATGTGTTATTGCAATGCCATAAATCCCCTTACCGTGGTCATTTTAATGGAGAAAGGACTGTTGTAAAAGTCCTTCAATCAGGTTTGTACTGGCCCTCTATTTTTAAAGATGCCTACTCATTTGTACAATCTTGTGACGACTGCCAAAGAACACGGAACATAACCAGGAGTTAAGAAATGCCTCTCATGAATATATAAGAGGCAGAGGTATTTGATTGCTAGGGAATCGACTTTATGGGACCCTTTCCCAATTCTCAATCTAACCAATTTATTCTTTTAACAATGGAATATGTTTCGAAATGGGTGGAAGCAATTGCTTCACCTAATAATGACTCCAAAACCGTGGTAAAATTTTTAAGGAAAAATATTTTTTATAGGTTTGGAACATCCAGGACTCTGATTAGTGATAGAGGTTCACATTTCTGTAACAAAATTCTTCAAAAGGTATTACAACATTACGGTGTAAGACATAAGGTGGCCATAACATATAATCCACAAACCAATGGTCATGCTGAAATTTTAAATAAAGAGTTGAAAAGAATCTTAGAAAAGACAATGTCTTCTTCAAGGAAAGATTGCTCATAAAAATTAGATGATGCACTCTGGGCTTACAGATCTACATTTAAAACTCCAATTGGCCTTTCTCCTTTTCAGAGGGTTTATGGAAAAGCTTGTCCTCTCCTAGTAGAAATAGAACATAAAGCATACTGGGCATCAAAATTCCTTAACTTTGATCAAACTGCTATAGGTGACAAAAGGAAGTTACAATTATTTGAGTTAGAGGAAATGCGAAATCATGTCTATGAATCATCCAAGTGCTATAAGAACAAGGTGAAAGCTTACCATGATAAGAAATTGAAGAAAAGAAATTTCAAACCAGGTCAACAAGTCTTATTATTTAATTCAAGATTAAAATTATTTCTTGGTAAATTGAAATCAAAGTGGTCAGGCCCATTTGTGATTAAAGAAGTTAAGCCATACGGAGCAGTGGAAATTAAGGATCTAACTTCCAAAAAAAGTTGGATGGTAAATGGACACAGGTTAAAACCTTATCTGGGTGGTGAGATCAACATACTTACCACCATTTGTTACTTAACAGATTTGTGAATTACAGGATGTCAAGCTAGAGACAGTAAATCAAGCGCTTAATGGGAGGCAACACATTATTTTCCTCAGTTATTTATTCTTAAATAAAAATAAAATTTTAAAAAATAAAATAAAAAATAAAAAATAAAATTTTGTTGTTTTAATTAATTTTATAATTTTAGAAATAAAAAGGAGTTAAAATTGTATAAAATTGGGTTTTAAAAAAATCAAAAATTGAAAAATTGAAATTATGACTCCCATGCGTAGCTTCAGAGTCACGCGTAGCGTGGGGTAAAAATTTTAGACCTGATGCTACGCGTCAGGTCTAGCGTAGATTGAAGGCCCATTCACAAGTTATAAACCTACATTTTCCCTCTCTGTGCCTTATTCTCAACCCTAATTTCTAAAAACCAAAATTCTTTCATCATCTCACATTCCTCTATCTTCATCAACATTCCAACTAAGCTTCTCAATCCTTTCCCTCTTTAATTTTTGCATTTTAATTTTAGAAAGCATGTGGTTAGGTTAAGATAGATGATTAGAGACCAATACGACTGGGATTTTTGATTGAATTGAAAAATGAGAAAGAGGGGTTGCGCCAAAATTGGGTTTTAAGAACTGCAATCCCACGCGTAGCGTCACATTGACGCGTAGCGTGGGAGAGCAGGGCTAACGCTACGCGTCCCCCTAGCGCTACGTGTCAGGCCCCTGTTTCTGTTTTCTTAATTTTTGTGTTTTAATTGTTTTTTATTATTTCAGGTTTTTATTTGTATAATATATTTTCAGTTTAACATGTATTTTATGTGTTGTTGTAATAATATTTCTTTTTGTTCTTTTAAATTAAATTTTTTGTATGGTTTGTATGTTTTATTTTGTATATTAATATGTGTTTAAAACTTTTTGCATGAATTTTATATTTTAGTGTTTTCTTTGGTATGTTAGATTTTATTTTAAAGCATATGTTTCCTTTATTTTGTATGTTTTATTAACGTGTATTCTGTTTGTTTATAAATTTGTGTGTTTTAAAATATTCTCGTTCTAGGGTTGTTTGAATACTTATTTCACTATTTGCATATTTGTTGTATAAAATATTTCCTTTTATGCATGAATGATTATGTGTAAAATATTTTCTTTTCTTTAATTTGTAGATGGCCCCAAAGAAATCCATTCCTGCCACTGGTCCTAAAAGAAGAAGGACTACTGATACTACTTCTTCTAAGGACCCTGACATTCAGATTGAGGAGGAGCATCTTGGACCTCGTGATCCTACTAGGTTTAAGACCGATGCTAAGTGGGCTAGGTTCCACCAGATCAAGGGATTCAAATTGATCTGGGAGAGAGTGTTAGATCTGGGAGTAGCTGACTACCTAGAGCTTCTTGGAGAGATCTAGAGGAGGAGGTGGGGAACACTGTTTGCCCTACCCACTGAGGGAGATCCTATATCTTGGTGATGGAATTTTATATGAACGCCTATAGGACTCGCCCAGATTCGCCCAATATTGGGCAGATGGGGACCAGCTAGGTGAGGGGCAGACACATCATCTATGACAGAGATACCATCAGTACCCTTTTAGGTAACCCTTGGGAGCCCACTCCCGAGGGCGATACTTGTTTCTGGTTGAAGAACAGAAACAAGGTTGCTACAGAGGATGGTGATCTAGGATACTTCCTAGATTAGGTTGCTCATTTCTTGAGTAAGGATGAAGTCTATTTTAACCTTAGCAAGGTTAATAAAGCTCCCTCCAATCTGTAGAAGACCCTAATAGCGTAGGCATGGATGTACTTGATGCTCTACAACATCACACTGGTGACTCATCTCTCTACTTTACCTGTTGATCATTGCTGCTTGCTACACTCCATTCTGTAGGGATACACCATTGACATTGCCGCCTTTATTTTCGAGCAGATTCACCAGTATGGCCTTGGGCATAAGGTGAACCGCCCAATACCCTTTTCACTTATTATATCTGCCTTACTGAGGAGGCAGGGAGTACTAGTACCATTTGCAGAGTTCACTAGCTCATCGGGACGAGTACCCTGTGTTCTAATGAACATAGCTTATTTTGTGCAGCAGTGTGTGTTTCCACCCCTTAAGCATGAGGCTCAGCCGAGACCTAGGAGGAGGCGACCACCACAAGCAGCTCCTTTTGATGCTTTCACTCGGGATTTCACTAGGTTAAGGATAGACTATCAGTATATGATGCAGATGATGGCTGCTTCTTATCGGGTATATGTACACTTACACGATTTTTCTATCAGTACAAGGTCCAGGGACAAGATGCACCATTTATGACACCTACCGATTTTGCTTCTCGTGTGGCTTGGCCAGGAGACCAGCCAACATATCTAGAGGTAGGTGGGACATCTGGAGCACAGTCTGACACAGAGGGAGATGCTGATGAGGAGGATGGGGAGGATTAGATGGAGGATGATGATTGAGGACCATCTTTATTTTCTGCATTTTTATGACTACTTTCACATTGGTTTACTTTTATATTTTCTTTGACATATGGACATTTAGTTTGGATTTTTATATCTGTGGTTTGATTTTATTTCATGTGGTGTGATTTTTACATTATATTTTCTTTTCTTAAAATAAAAATTAAAGACAAGTGTGATTTTCTAAATAAAATAAAAATAATCAATTTTTTTAGAATTGAAAATTTTATGCGCTTGAGGTCTTACACAATAAGCTATTTTTAATAATCAAATATTAATTCTTTTACAACTAAGGCATTTTGATAAAACCAATTACAATGTTCATATTAATAATCAAGCTAATTTTGAAAACCCGATGAGTTGAGAATTCTTTAAACACTTTGAGGGTATCGACATAATTTCTTACAAATTGATTTTGCTTAATTCATTAATTTGTGTTGTCATACAGAGGATCTAAGAGTATGATCAAGGCACGTTATTGGTAATCACATGAACTTAGGGCCAAAAAGCTTACCATGGTAAAAATGTATTTATCCTTTGTTAGCCATTTTGAGCCTTAAAAAAAATAGATTCTTTGACACCCCTTACCCAAAAATATTTTTAACCATTCCCTTTTATCTGATTAAGTAAAGGAGCATTTTAATCAAAATAAAAATGATTTGAGTGTTCTTATAAAATTGGGGAGTGAAAATATGAACTTAGTTCTTTTCAAAAATGATGTCAAAATAAGCATATATGAAAAATAAAAAGAAAAATAATTATATATATGCAAATTTAGAAAAAGAAATAATAAAAAGAATTAAGTTGGGGGTATCCATCAAAAAGGGAAGTGAGTTTTGGATCAAGAAAAACACCTTTAAATCCCACATGAAATGCTCTTTTATGATTCAGGTGTTTGTTTTCCAAGAAAATCCATGAATTCTTGTAACCAAGCCTCATAACAACCTTTGAAAAGACCTTGTGACTCTTGTTTGATTCTGTATGAATGACAATTGATAAGATGAAAATCAAAATTAAATTTGTTTGATTTTATGATTGATTGAGTTGAACAGGATCCTTTTTTAAAAAGAGACACACTTGTGAGGTAAGCCTTGAAATAAGCTTGATTTATTGACATGACATTGTGATGGTTTTATCCTTAAGCTTCTGTTGCACAAGTCATCAATATTGATCATTTTAAATGGTAAGTTATGAATTACTTCTTGTGTTAAGATTTTAATTTTTCAAAATCAATTGGTTCACAGTTGAGTTTGTTTTGCTCGAGGGCGAGCAACTTCCTAAGTTAAGGGTAGTTTGTTAGTCCTCAATTTTTAGTTAATTTTTATAATAAAAAGCATGTGAAAATTTAATAAAAATTAGTTTAAATAGTAATAAATTTAGGTTTTATTTTGAATAAATAGAAGTTATTAAAATTTAACTGTTATAACCCATTTCTTTCATTCTTGCTGTAAAAAGTTAAGGAATCAAAGTAAAAATTTATTCAAAGCAGAAGGGCTGATGCGTAGCATCAACCGCACGCTCAGCGTCAAGAATTTGGTGCTAATGCTACACACCAGGCCCACGCGTAGCATCGGGTGCTACGTGTATCCCACTTACAGGTGGGATTGTACTCAAACAATGGCTAAACCACTTCAGACTAAAGGCCAAAACGTAGTGGGAAACATGTCTGCTGATCATTGGGACATAATGGAGCAAATTAAGGCTAGAAATCATGAGATTAATGGAGGTTGAGTCAGAGGCCTGGCGCGTAGCACCATACCCACGTGTAGCGTCAACACCTCTACTCAACCCTATCAATAGGGCAATTTGCCATGGGTTTTAGACACCCCTTCCTTTATTTTCTCTTCCTATCCTATGAATTCAGTTCTGAGCTGTACTACAGAATGACTTCCATATAATTAAGAGTGTTGTTTAGTGTTATTTCCTTTCATATTGTGAAGTGTGTTCAAGTGTGATCAAGTATCTATGATGTCTTCAATTGTAAGTTATGTTTTTACTTTCACCATGTGTAACTAATCTGTTTATGTTGGAATTGGTGAACCAATCTATGGATATTATGTTTTGATTATGAATTATGCATGTTTATGATTCAAGTTTCATGTTAGTATTTCAACCTTTATTAGTATGAACTTCAAATAGGAGAATGATTTTCATGCGTGTTAAACCACTTTAACGGAAGTAAAAGTTGAAATACCTTTAATATACCAATTACAAGGGATAGAGTTAGTAATTATTGTTGTGTTAAGGCTAACGCTTAAAGCAAGTTTTTACTCTGAGGGATCAAACTTTATGGTAACTATTTAGAATTTATTCACTGACGGATCAGGGTTAATGATTTTAAGTTGCATTAACATAAACTTGATAATTAAATATGTATGTTTATAATTGTTATGTTATATTCTAGTGCAGGGATCCAAATTCCAACATGGTTTATCAATCTGTGTTTAAATCTCAAGTATCAGTTTTATTCTAAAGTACTAATTTTCAAGTCAATTTCTAGATAGATTTAAAACTTACTTTACATCATTTTTTTTCTTAATGAATCAATCAATCTATAAATCGGTGAATATTGTACACTTTGTATATGAATCATTCTTTTGTTAGTAAGTTTTCATAATTTTTACCATAGTAAATAAAAATTACTATTATACATTGAAAACATTCAATCTTGAGGGAATGATATCTATTTTGAAAACTACAATAATATATTGGTGCGCTTACCAAATAGCCAACAACATTTAGGCACTAACAGTCACATCAGACCCATCTCTCTTTCCTAGGAATCAACCTGACTACAGTACTAATGATTCGGGTCGGGGCGCTGCCCCTCACCCCGCAAGTGGCGGCCCCCTTGACCCCCGCCCATTAACTGGGTAGTGAGAACCTCGTACATTCTCTACGTAGCGCCTTATTACCGACCCCATGTGCTTAATTGCCCATTTTAAAATTAATTACTCTTTTAATGATTTTAAATTGGCTATAATTAATTAATTAACAGTTTCACGATGAATGGTTACGATCTTAGTTAGTTTATTTAAATACAGCCTTCGTGATATGCCATTCTCTATTCTGTTGTATTTCTTTTCTCAACCCTTCACTCGTATGTAAAGCATTTCTCTATAATCTTGTAATCTTGATCGGGCCAACAAAGTAGAGACCTAGAAGAAAACTAGAGTGGTGACTCTAAGTGTTTTTGACTTTGAGAGGAACCAAGGAGTGGTGACTCCAAGGGGATGGTGGGTTCAAGAAGTAGGACTTCATGAAGCCTTGGCAAGGACTAAAAAGGATAAGGGCAAGGACTAAAAAGGCTAAGAGCATCACCCAAAACCCTAGCTACTTTTGTTACCACTATGCACGGGCCTAAGCTCAAGGATGAGAACTTAAAGACCTATGCTTTGTTTACATGTAATATTTTAGAGAAATAGGTTTTTAAGTGTAAAGTAAGGGTTCATACATTTTAGGGTTAGATTTTGGACCTTACATGGTCAAAGGTTCACTTTTAGGCCTTGTATCTTATTTTGGGCCTTGTATTTGGCCATCTTTCCCTAGTTTTAGCTATTTAAGCCTAAGAGCTTAGTGAAAGCCCATTTAGGAAGACATAGCCAAATTTCTCTCTTGCCTATATAAGGCTTTCTCTCATTTGTATTCCATACATTAGAATTTGAATGAAATAGAATTTTTAGGGGAAAATATGAGTATACTTCCTCCCCTTAGGCTAGAGTGATTTTGGCCTTTTACAAGCTCTCATCTCTAGGTTTCCACCCCCTAGAACAGCGAGTGGAACTTATCCTTCCTCTAAGGTGGCATTCCAAAACCCTAATCAATCCATAATTCCATCCTCTATCATTCATCCTTTCCACCATTTCCCTTTAGTTTCACCTTTTCCCTTTAAGTAGTTAGGTTCCATCCATTTTCTCCTTAGTATAGTTTCGGTTTCCCCTTTTCCATTTAGCTTCTAAATGCAATTTACACAAAGAAGACAAAGTCATCCCAAGATTAAAGAGAAAGGAAACGTTTGCTAGATCCATTCCTCTCTACATTGAAGTTAAGGCTACATCATGTGGTATCAAGAGTCCAAGGTGCATTGTTTTCAAAATTCTCCTTGAATTCATGTTTTCATTGGGTTGTTCTTGCTAGATTTTCTGAATTGTTTCCTTGTGTTCATTGTTTCATATCACCTTTTGTTAAGAAAATTCAAGAAAACACCAAAAAAATACATATTCTTACCTTCACTTTTAGTTTCTTTTAAAATTCTTCTTGCAATAGTCTTGGTATCTTTTCAACTTCAAAATTATGGATGGTTTTGTATACTTTAGATTTCAAATTTAGCACCATTTATGATTTATATGCGGTGAGAAAGGGGACATATGTCACTGGTCCAAAAATAACACCCAGTACAAAATGCATGATAAACCCCTTCTCAATTAGAAACCCCTTATGTTAATTGGAAACCCTATTTCAAAAACTTACGCTCTTCCTCTCCCGCCTATCAAAAACCCTTTACACTTTCCTTCTCAAATATCTTTGTCATCCCTCTTCCCCGTCAGAGACTCTGCTTCTCACCCACTATTTCATCTCCTTTCCACGCTCTCTACTGCAACAACATCTAGGGATTATCAATCGACGAATCTTTAGAAAAGTGAACCTTTTGTTTTGGTAATCTATAAAAACAAAATAACTTTATCAACCTTTCACACTACTGTGATTTCTAGGAAGTCTTTGCATCTCCATCCAAGTCCATCTCCATCAACAAGTTTCTCTATTGTATTTGTTCTATACTTGTGCAAAGACCTACGTACTTGCCTTTTATAAGGTATGTGCTTTTCAAATTCGATTTTCTATATTTTTTTGTAAAATCATGAATGTGTGTTATCTTTTATTAATTTGTTGATTAGACACTATGCATAATTTTTGATTAGGCGTATTTTTACTTGTATAATTTTTTTCTCTATGTTCCTTTCACGCGTCATATGTCTATCTAAGGTGAAGAGCCTTCGTGAAGGAGAGTTAGTTCAGTGCCCAATTATGCATTTCGTTTGGAACATTTGAGAATTTTTAGGCAGCTTTGTAGATTACTTATCTTATAGCTGTTAGGTAATGTCAGGTTTCTTCAGTGCTCCATGAAGCAACTCACGTGAATTGTGATGAAGTAGCCTATTTAACCGCATAATACTTGAATTGACAATTTGACTTAATTATCTTCTCATAAAATAGTCAATAGGCAGCATGTATCTAATCTAAAGGCATCCAAACCTAATATAAAGGTGAGCTACTTAGGATTTAGTAACATTAAACTTATGAAGACAAGCAGTTCAAAACTTGAGCTTAACCAATAATATAACTAATTGAGAGAAGAACTGATATTAGCAACATATTGTGCAACTGAAATCTAAGCCATAGATTATTAAGCTATACTACAGTTTATAAACACTGATTTGACTTATTTATAACTCAATGGAAGATTCACAGCATCAAGCAAAATAAACTAAAGCACATTAAAATGTAATGATTAAAGAGATGTAAATTATTCTGTCTCTAAAAAAGATTGATGATTGTAATGAGCATTTGCTTAATGGTCCTGAAAAGGAATTAGATTGTATGGTTTTAATTTCAATATATTGTGGTTCTTTTAATATCAGTACAAAGGTTTTTTTATATTGTCTATTTATGAATTATGTAAGAATATTTGGTGTTTATATTAATTATTTCAATGATTATATATATGTAAGGCGATCTTTAAAAATATTTTTATGTATAGTGTATTAGTGAATTCTTTAAATATCAGTATCTATAAAATTTTGTTACTAGATTGTAAAAACAAGAGCCTGCCCTTGGAAGGAACTGAAATTCCTTTGACTTAAAATATGATTTTTCAATAGAATTCTTTTTTCTTAGAGCATTTGATTTACATTAAAGTGAAATGTATCTGCCTACTAATTCAAGTATTGCTTCTTTTATGTGATGCTGCAACTTTTCTTGCTTTAGTAATAGGTGTTCTTTGAAACATCCTAAATTTAAAATAAAACAAACCCGGGATAAGAAAATTTTTCCAAAATTAAATAAACCAAATAGACCATAAAGCAACCGGGTAACAAAAGAGATAAGAGAAGGAAGGCAAGAGAAAATAAAACCGACTCGAGAGGGCATACAGCGGAAGAAGGAAACACTCAGCGAAGCCCAAACCAGCATCCACTCGCTTAAGCGAGGTCCCACACGCTTGAGCGAAGCAGCTCCAGTCGCTCGGGCGAGGCACGGATCGCATAAGCGATGCCAACACAAGGTCTTCCAAAGTCCACGCTCGCTGGAGCGAGTACCTTGATCGTTGGGGCGAGAAGCCACACTCGGCTATCCAGACGCTCGGAATTCAGAGTTATCCTTCAACTCATTCACTCGGAAAATGATATCTAACTCACTCGGATTTTACATCTTTCACTCGGATTATAAATACCTTACACTTAGAATCTATTCCATTCTAAACCACTACACTAACTCCTCTCTCAGAAGAGGGTCACTCAAGGTTTTCACTCGGGAATACGAACTCTTCCTCACTGGGGTTTACCTATAATTTTCACTCAGAATCACTCAGCGTGTTCACTCGGAACAGGATCTAAATCTCCTATGTTCCTCTCAGGGTTCATTAACTTAGAGTTATCCACTCAACATCAGGGATATCCCAGTCGGTAATAAGCATCAAATAAACATAAAGCACGTATGTATGAATATATGTTCCCAGAAATATAAACATGCCCACAATCCAATCTACCGACCCACATACATGTAACCTTATACTCGGAATACTCATTAACTTTACATTATGCCCTTACTATTATTTATAGATCCATACATGTGACACCCTGTCTATACTTATCAAATCAGAGAATATTTATGCGTTTACTAATAAGATACCACACAATGACACCATGATTATTCAATCTTTATAAATGGATATGTTTAATCGTTATTTTACATAAGAGCCGGCCAAGGCTACACTGACTAACATAGTGAATACAATATAAGCACTCAACAGTCAGAGTACACCACATTCGGACTTGAAACCTTATCATCATTTCCGAGCACAACCTGCACACACTGAAAAAGGGTGTAGGGGTGAGCTTTTGCATATAAAGTGACAGCTATTGACTCGGACTTTACCTCCATTCTCAATTATATGATTAACCAGGTTCAATTCATAACGATATACATATATATATGTATACTGCCAAGTAATATTGGAGCCAGACCACATCATTCAATCGGCATTCGCACAATAACATGTATTCTCAAACACAGCGTCACACTGCACTCGGCCACAGTATCATTACCTGTCTGTTAATTCAACCGGATTCACCCAATTCATTTGATCCATACAATTCACAATAATCTTACTAACAATGCTCATAGACTCATGCAAACAATGCTCATAGACTCATGCAAACAATGCTCATAGACTCATGCAAACAATGCTCACAGACTCATGCATGCGGATCCGACTTAAGGCAAGGAGTTCAGTACAGATTCCTTCCCAGTCCCTCGTCCACTAGCCCTTTCCGTGTGGCATCGGTCACCCCGTGACGTCTCGAGACCCAGCTCTAGCTCCATCGGCTACCACGGGTCCTCATGGAACTGGTCAGACATCTGGGAATCACCTCACGTATGCAACCTCATGCAAATTCACAACAACATCCAAGCTTACCAGACGCGTCTCACACAGCCATTAATGGGTCACAACCGATCCCTCACACAACATTCAGATTCATTCAGAATCCCACATTCCATTACAACAACACCTGCTTCTAACATAATAACTCACAACAGCAAGCATAGGCAACCACGTTACAGTACATCCATTCAACATTTTTAACAGAGTCAGCATACCTTTCCACATGGCATTCAACTGGAAATCACGCATCAATTCACATCTCATGCATTAGGGGATAATGGGAACACACACACACATTCACTCAACACACTCAGATTTTAGCAACATGCATCACAGAAGTATTAACAGGCACTCAGAGACGAGGTCACACAACCCTCAACTTTTCATAGATGTCTCAATTCGGAAGTTGCATGCACAATCAGTCAATCACTACACATCGATCTACACATTTCACACACATATTACATTAAGCAAGCACCAGGGACCCGGTCATAAACCATACGCTTGACATGCAAAGCGTCCCCTACCTGCTATCGGGGTTCAGAGACTCTTCAAGTTACAGTGTTGACCGATCGTCCCTCCGTTACTCCTCCAACAGCCTTCGAGTTCAGCGTTGATCCTGGGCCAGAGTTGCTCCTTTCCTCCAACGGGTCCGTCTCCTCCACAGTTCCAAAGCGCTTCCAGCACAGCCTTCTAACTGGAATACCATAGCTCCAGGTAGAAGAAGAAGGAGAGGAAGAAGGCAATAGGGAGGAAGGAGAGGACAGGGAGTGGAGTCAGAGCTGTGTTGATGTTCCTCCAGGAGCTCTCGACTCTCTCACTGTTCGAGTGGCGACGTGAATGAGAGTGAAGGAGAAGAAAAACAGGGAAGGAGAGACCATATACACGCACAAGGAGAGCTGCCAGTGTGAATAATGAGAGAAAGAGAGAGCTGAAGTTGTCTTATACTCCTAGGGACACATGCGTCCTTTTGTCTGGCACTATTATTATTATTTATTCAATTATTTCTACCCAAATCAGCAATTACTCTAATTAACAATTAATCCTAATTCTGTAATTAACCTTTAATTAATAGCTTAACTTCAATCGGTAATTAAGTTAGAAATCGGGATGTTACATTCTTCACTAGAAATAATTGGTTTATTCAATTTGACAATATTCACATCCAGATGAAAGACTTAAAGATTCTAGTTAGGATTTTTCCCATTTAAAAGATTTAAATTTAAAACCTTACTTGAAATGATTTAAAGCAATCATTCCATAACCTTCCTTCTTACTTGGATTGCTAGTGTATTAGAAAATAGACAAGATATATTACACTCTGCAGAAATCCACCATATAGGACACAACAATTTGTAGCTTCATTTTGTAGATTTTAGTTTTTAATATCATAAGACTCACTCAATCATTTTGTGGTCTAAGTGTTGTCCTGAGATATGGGAACATCCTGATGAAAACTAAATTGGCAATGTCCTGAGATTTTGGAACATCATGTTTCCTTCTTAATAGGCTGAAATTATTTCTTTTTCTTGTTTAGTTTTCTATAAAATAGAAGATGTGGAATTTTAATTGTGATAAAGTTGGTTCTTATTCACCAAACATGATACACATTGTCCCATCAATAGGTTAATTCTTAGCCTCTCTTATTGGTTTATTTTGCCATCTTTCACGTGAATGTCCAGTGTAAGTAAATGGCCGAAAGAGTTCGGGGTACCCATGCCATTGGGTTGCTGATTTGAAAGTGGAATTTTATAATCAAAATTAAACTATTTCATTATTGCTTGCATCTGCATCCATTTATAGGTTGCAGCATGCTTCCAACATAAGTGAAGGAACATTTGCTATCACATCCATAGAAAAACAAAAGGGATCTCATTAAATAAAGAATAGAAAAATAGAGATAACGCTTGTTCACAATCAAACATGATTTTTTTTACTTTCAAAATCTTTTGTCAGTGAAAATTATATAGCATTCTAAATAATTCAACTTAAGATTACTGGTCGTATAAATCAGTTTACAAATAATTATTTTATATTGATTTTGTAATATAACATTTGACATTAAGAAACCTAGATATGAATAATTTTGATAGATAAAACTTTACATATAAAGAGTGGTGATACTTGATTTAAAAGTTAGTTAACAGACCAGTAAAATTCTATCTCTTATTAAAATTATAAAAATGATGTGTCTAATAAAAAAAGGTTATAAAACATTAAAATAATAAAATAACATAATACTTAACACAAACTAAAATATCAAAGAGTAGTAATCTAAAATTCTAAATAAAAACATAAGCTATTAAGATTAGTATAATCCTAAACAAATAATGCTTGCAAGAAGCATGCTTGGCTGAGTGGGTAGAGCATATTTCTAAACAAGAAAAAAATAATTTCATGGTGCATGACTTGTAATTTGTAACTACCATTTTCTAACCACTCCAACTTCCTTCAATCATGCAATGCAACGTACAAGGAATGTAACATCCTAGGTTAATTTACCTTTTTCTTTTCACACGACAGATTATTTCCACAATAAATTTTTCGCGTTTAATAAAAATTTAGATCTTAATATAAAATGATATTTACTTTCCTTAATAAACAGCCCACTCGGCCATGATGTAAAATAATATTCACTTCTTTTAGTTACCTTCTAAATAATAGAATCATACTCAGTGTAAGCAAAACCGATCGAAATTGAATCTTTTAGTAAAGGTATGTTAAAAGTAATAACTGATCGGAATTGATTCAGCTCGGTCTTGAAATGAAGTAGTATTTTCTTAAATATATTCAAATAATGATAAGAGCGTACACCAAATAATGTTCGATCGGGAACATCTCTTTTAATAAACTGGAGTTAAAACAGCAAGAGAAGAAGAAGAAGGAGAAGAAGAAGAAGAAGAAGAAGAAGAAGAAGAAGAAGAAGAAGAAGAAGAAGAAGAAGAAGAAGAAGAAGACAGGGGTCACTCGCCTGAGCGAGACCCCAAGGTGTTGAAGCGAAATCCGTGAGTCACTTAAGCGAGTGCCGACTCGCTTGAGCGAGTGCCACATATTAAGCCTGAACAAAATATACACGGGAACCCTCATCGGTGTTTCACTCGGTAAAGGGTTTACTCGGCAAAAGGGTTTCACTCGGGAAACACTCAACTTCCATTCACTTGGGCATACCACACTTGACTCATTACAAACCTTCACTCAGAAAGGTTCGCTTGGTCACAGCTCTCTCGAGGATGATCTAACCCCCTACACTCGGTAAGAGTTTCTTCGGATATCCTCACTCGGAAAAATACCCAATCCTTACTTCACTCGGAAGAAGCTCTCTCGGCCACATTTTACTCAGAAACATTCTCACCTTCCTTTGGAAGCACTATACTCTTTCTTCACTCAGAACATTCTCCCAGCCAATCTCACTCGGGACATTCTAACCTTCCACCCAGAAGGGGGATCTCTCGGTTATTCTTCACTCGGGAATGAATCCGCTAGTTAATAGGCAGTCATAGCAAACATGAGAAAATATATACCAAGCATAATGTGAATTCGCATCCAATTCAATTTAAGTCAACACACAGGTAATATTATACTCTCGGAAACACCTTATACACACATATACTCTACACAATCACTCAAAATCACTCGGGCCTTGGCATCGATCTCCCCCTTGGCGCGACTCCATGGCTCCGGCCTCCTCCCTGTCACTGGTTACTAAATTGAAAACAACAGCAAGGGTGAGTGTTTGGCATCATAATTAATATAGAACGGAATTTAGCAAGTTATATATATAAGTTCTATCCGATTGTATTTTCATCACTTTGCAAATCACACTCGGCAATTATAATACATCATACTCGGTAATTAATTCACACTCGGCCAATAGAACAAACTTCACTCGGCAATTATAACAAATGTCACTCGGCAAATATAACAAATTTCACTCGGCAAATATAACAATTTCACTCGGCAAATATAACAAAGTTCACTCGGCGAATATAACAATTTCACTCGGCAAATATAACAAATGTAACTCGGCAAATATAATAATTTTTACTCGGCAAATATAACAATTTCACTCGGCAAATATAACAAATTTCACTCGGCGAACATAACAATTTCACTCGGCAAATATAACAAAGTTCACTCGGCGAATATAACAATTTCACTCGACAAATATAACAAATGTCACTCGGCAAATATAACAAATTTCACTCAGCAAATATAACAATTTCACTCGGCAAATATAACAAATGTCACTCGGTGAATATAACAATTTCACTCGACAAATATAACAAATGTCACTTAGCGAATATAACAATTTCACTCGGCAAATATAACAAATGTCACTCGACAAATATAACAAATTCACTACTAATAATTCATCAATTATCACAACTGACTCTCAGATAAAATTTGACACCTAGTATCCAGATACTAAAAGGATCGACCTTCAGCTGGGAGTCCGACTTGACATCCCGTGAACCCGACTTGGTTCACCGAGCCCGACTTGGCTCCCCCTCAACCATTGGGTCAAAGACCTCTGGGTAGCTTAACTAGGTCCGACTTGACCACTGAAGCCAAAAACAGGGTAATTCATATCGTTGGTCGTCCTTCACCACATAATCATACAATCCGTTTACGGGAAGCCTGTCAGGAGCCGCTCCTTGCTTGTGCAACGCACTGGCGACCACTCCCCGCCCTTAACAGTATACGGAGTATCTCATACACAATACGTAACTCAATATAATAAAAATTATCAATCTCATGCCATACATAGCAGTTACTTATCATATATATACAATTCACATTTCTCAATCATTACATATCATCAACAATCAACAGATGCAACTACCAGAAACTGGCATGTGCTCTCACCACAGGGTGACCGACTCGTCAAGCTCGGTTTCACATTGCCACAACACCGATCATCACAACATTAAATATTTTAACTCATAACATGATTAACTCAAGCCACACACCCGATCTTCAACCAATCGGTGTCCATACTCACATTCATACACATACACATACAAATTTTCATTCAGTAATGTCTTCTTACCCTTTTCACAATCAACTTAATGACTCGGACTCACAGCATGTCCTATTCTAATTAATTATCACCCGAACACCCCCCTTACCTCGGTTCCAAGCTTCTATAATCTGCTCCTGGTGTCGGTTACGCCCTCTGAGCACTGGGTTCACAGTCTCAGCTCCGTCAATCGGCCTTTCGTTGTTCGATCTACTTCCTATGGGTCAGAGTGCAAAACCCGTTAGCTTAACATCCTCCTCAGTTCTAAGGACCATTTTCGAGCTCACACTCACCAGAGGAGTGGAGAACAGACCCATTCACAGCCACGCATGGCTACTCAGTCACCAAAGAAACGAAAGGGAACAGGGAGACAAAATGCAACGGATCAGTGGACTTACCTTGAGGCCACAGTCACGAAACTGAGCTTAGCACTCGGTTTTGATGCAAACGAGATCCTCTCCTAGAGCATGCAACCAGCGATGAAGGAGGAAGAAGATGAACAGTGAACAGAAATAAGCGAAGAAGAAGAAGGAGGAATAGTAGCTCGCGTGTAAGTGATAATTAGGAGAGAGAAAGAAAAAGAAACCTTTTTAAAGTCCAGAGTGACCGGTAACCTTTTCAACCGGTTGTCACCCCATTTCCTCCTCAAACACTTCTCTTCTCTCAACCGGTCTTCACTTCATTATTAACCAACCAATTAAATAATTTTATTTATATTCATAATATTTAATTATTCATAATTGTCCAATGATTCATAAAAATTCCAAATAATATTCAAAAATAATTAATAATATTTTCTACTACACGTAATTTTTCCTAAATTATAAGGGATGTTACAAGGAAGGTAGAGCAAGTCTGAGAGTCTTAGGCCCTGTTTTGCACCTTTCTCATAATTCCTTACCCTGTTCATTAGTTTAAACAAGCACTTCAATGTACAATAGTACAAAAATCTGTATTGAGTTAAACCAATGCGAAATTGTTGTTATCTCTCTATGTTCTTAATATTTATCATGTAGTTATTTTTAAGGTACTAAATTATAATCTATGTGCTTAAAAATTGCCAGGCTAAGAGCTCGTCTGGTGAAAGGTCTACTACTTTAGCACCTTCAGCTAAGGTGAGACAATATATAATGTCAATGAGTATTGTTAATGTTAGTGTAAATTAGCTATTCTCTATTTTGGGGCCATTCTACATGACTTGTGCAAGAAGAAAGGACTCACAAATACTTATGGATTTGTTGATCCTATCTTTCTTCATGACAAAGGAAGCAAAAAGGAAGAGATACAAAACTACATTCAAGGAAGATTAGCCAAAGGAAAATTGTGCTACCTTGCACCATATTTTGTTAATTCGTAAGTAATTTGGTCCTTTGCTAATTATTTAAATTATCTTACGAATCATTACATATGTTGTATCAATTTATGTAGGGCTCATTGGCAGTTGATAATAATCTATCCAAAACAAAATGTTTGTGTGTTGGTGTGTTTCATAAAGGGTAAACCGAGCAAACAACTCAAAGAGCTTCTACAGCTGTAAGCGTTTGCTCTCAACTCTTAATATGTTTAGATCATTACCTTATACATGCATGTTATTGTGAGCTTGTAGAGTTATAACTAGTTTTGTGTTAAAATGAATTTATCACAGACTTATACAAGCATCTTAGTTGTTGCAAGGTTGCCATACAAAAAATTTAAAAGCTCTTAAATGGATCACTCCAACTGTAAGTTATATATATCTAAACTATTATCTGTTTGGTTGTGCTATTTTTTCCCACACATGTATGTATTAATTTGGTGTTATTTTTTATAGTGTGTAATACAACCACTAGGCAGCATGCAATGTGGATTTTATGTAAAGAAAAATATGTTGGATATTATTTTGGCAAACATTCTTGATTCATGGGACAAGGTAATTTTGCAACTATGCCTTAATTTATGTGTATGTTATGATTAATTGTGTGTATTTTTTCAATTATTGCTTTGTGCTTATTAAATGTTCTTACTACCAATGTTCTAATTAAATGTTGTAGAGATTTGATCTAGAACCATTATCTGATGATGACATTAAAGATGTTCAGAAGCATTGGGCAAAATATTTATTTGATATTGCAAAAGTCTAGTTTAAATTTATGGATTGGTTAAATTGTAAATGTTTTCTTCTTATAGATTATTAACATTTTCAAAATTTGATATTGCAAAATATTATGTTTTTATGGATCGCAAAATTTATAGATGTTTTTATGGATTGTAAAATATTATATGTTTCGTAATTATAATTTGTTATTGGTTAATTTGAAATTGGTCATTGAAATTTGAGGTCATTGTAATTAAATATTAGTCATTGTAATTTGATAGTGGTAATTAATTTAAAGCAGGTTTCAAAAGCAAAGAAAAAAAATGAAAATAGAAGAACAAATGAAAACAAAACAAAACAAAATGTTTTTACACCGGATATTACAATAACAATGGGTACGAAATACCCTTTTTTTACATCGGATATATAAAAAAGATAGGTATAAAAGACCCTTTTTTACACCAGATATTGCGAAAATAATAGGTACAAAAGACCCTTTTTACACCTGATTCTGTAAAAAAATAGGTACAAAAGACCCTTTTTATACCGGATATTGTAAAAAAATAGGTATAAAAGACACTTTTTTACACTTGATGCTACAAAAAATAGGTACAAAAGACCCTTTTTACACCGGATTTGAAAAAAATAGGTGTAAAAGTCATTTTTTACACCAGGTATTAGGTTAATAACCGGTGTAAAAACTATTTTTTACACCTGGTCAGTTTAAAATAACTGGTGTAAAAAAGATATTTTACACCAGATGTAAAATGTAGTATTTTTTACACCTGTTGGATCTACACCAGCTAAAAACCGATGTAAAAAGCCAAAAATAGCCGATGTAAAAAGCCTTTTTTGCACTAGTGAGGGATGTACTATTAATCATAGAGACAATACAAATCACAGGTTAGTCACGTAACTATGGCATGCTATGCATGTGTTAGATTCATTGTAAGTTATCTTGATTAAATGTCAAATGCAATAGGGCCCAACTCCCTCTCATCAATCTCATACATATCAATATAAACTATGCACATAAATTCGTTCGCATACTCCCACCCAACTAGAGCGGATGGTGATAAGTCTTGAAAAGACTTAATTATTCCACTGTTTATTTAACATAATTTACTAAGTATTGTCTAGTCTTGATATTATTATTTAATAATTTGTTAATAATTCATGTTTTAGTTATTTATTTCAAAAGTATGCTATTTATGTAAGAAACTGACTGAAAATACTAATTAGTTAAGGAATTTTGAAGTATTTATAATTTCACTAAGCAGCCAGCATATAAATGCTAGGCAGTCAGTTGTTTATTGGTGCAGGAATAGGGCGTACTTGAGAAAAGAAGACAAATCTGAGTAAAAATTACAAAAGCCGAGCGAGATTTGGAAAATCCGAGTGAAACTTCTCAATTCCGACTGAAAAGAGTCCAAAGACCAACTGACTGAGACTTCAAAGACACTGACTCCAAAAGAGAACAAGGACTCGGAATATTGCATGAAGAACCCGAGCGCCAACTACAGAATACCGATTGAATAATCAATTTGCCCAAGCGAGAGTTTAATCCGCTCAAGTGAAAACTCAGCAGCTGAAGCATAAAGGCAGTAATTTAAACACTGTTCCTTCCCTCCAACAACACACTTGGTGCAGTACTGTTCCGCTTCCATTGCCTTCTTCTCTACTACTGCAACCTTAAGTAACTTAAGAAGGGAGCTGTCAATTAGCTGGTGCTGAGCTGTAAATTAGCTAAGGTTGAGCTGGATCCTGTTAAGAACTGAGCTGTATTTAGTTAGTTACTCTGTAAACTGTGTAACTAATTAGTTTATTTGTTAACTTAAGTTTTCTAAGTTATCAGTTAAGTTAGTTAGTTTAGTTAGATGCCTATATATATTCATGTACATACTCTGTAAAAGAAGAACAGAACAGCGTACAACATAATACACTTCATTTTCCATTTCCAATCTCTCACTACATTTTTATCTCTCTAAACTCTCCCATCCATGTCTCTCTGTATTCCTTCGATGAATCCAACGTCGATGGAGTTCTAATCCCCTAAGGTTGGGATTGCGAAGGTGAGCAATGGAGTCTTGAAGCTGTGAGCAAGTAGATCGATTTCTAAGATCCTGAGGCGAACAAGCTGAGGAGTGGAGCAGAATCGCTGGATTGACAAATCCAGAACCGATGAAGAACTTCGCCAGTGAGGAATCATGGTTGAAGCTTAGGTAACTTCCAGCTTTCTAACTAGTTCAGGCCTAATCAATTTAGGTGAATAGTTAGAGTTCAACCTCCAATTTCGCATTAGATTCTTAGGTTAATCGAGCACTTAAGGAATTAAGGTTCATTGCTTAAGGATTAGTGTTTTTCACCTAAGGAATTAGGGAATAACCACAAGCGGATTGTCCTCTAGATTGTGAAGTTCGATTATACTTAATTGCATGTTTCTTGAGGAAAGTGTGAGCCGAAGCAATCCTGACCTGTTTTCTATTAATTACTTTCCACATTTCACTTTAACTCTGTTTCTGAAAATACAAAAACAACTATAAAACACTAAAACCATAAAAACCGAATGAACTTCATGTATTGTCTGTTGGTTCAGCTTGTACTAGTCCTAGATTGAGGTACTTACCACAATCCCTATGGGACGATCAAATATTCTACAATTTTAACGACTGGTGCGCTTGCCATAAGTGTAATTCTGAGAGTCATATTTTGTTTTACTAAGATTTTTATCACAAAGTTAATGACTCGGGAATTCAGCATCAAGTTAATGGCGCCGTTGCCGGGGATTGTTGTGTAATATCAACAATCCTTGGACCGATACTAGACTGAACCATTTTTGTTAGTTTCTATACATGATTGTTAGTTGTTAGTAAATTTCATTGTAAGAGTAGGATTTGTTAAATCTTGCTTGTATTGTTGTTCATAGTTACTACTGTTTCGATTTTAGTTGTTTAGTTGTTGGTACTAACCGTTACAGTAGCTTTGTTTGTAGTTAGATGTTGCATTTATGTTTTTCCTAGTTCCTTCGGAAAGTGAAAAGTTACAGGTAATGGATCTTGATGACACCTTAGCAGAGTTTCTTCAATATTCACAAACGTTATGCATGAACCATGAAGAGGAGGTACAACCAATTGAGGAGGAGCCATCAGAGTTAGAAAGAAGTTTAATTCAATTCATAAAAGTCACTCAAACCGGCCTTCAAAATTTTGGTAATTCAATCATGAATATTCAAAAGCAAGTGGATTTTATTGCAAAGCAGTTAGCCGAAGAGCAAAGCAATACAAAAGTTGTACGAAGAAAAGACCAATATGAAGAGCCATGGGATGATGATGTTGGTCTAGCTGAAGAACTTAAGTTTGGGGAAGAAGAAGACCAGCTAGAAAACATTAAAATGGATGAACCTGAACTTGAAACAAAAGAAGAAGAAGAAAATAAGGAACTTCAGGGATATTTGATGGAAGAAGAGTCAATTGAAGAATGTGAAGAAGAAAGTGATATGGATTATACTTCAGAAGTGGAAGATGATAGTATATCTAGTGAAGCATTCTTTGATGATTGGAATGAAAAAGATTGGTCTGAAGAAGAACAAGAGCAAGAGTTGTCATTGAATAATTTCTTTGATGGTGCAAGTGTTGTAGGAGTGCAAATTGAACAAATGACAACAGAAGCCATTGAGGAACCTGAAAATCACTTAGACACTATTATTGAGCAAGAAGTGATAGAAAAGGTTGAGATCTTAGCAAAGATGGAAACCATATCTTGGCAACATAATAATGATACTGAATTTTTGTTGGAGCCAAGTGTGAACACAGAGAAAGAAGTAGAAGTTCATTCACAAGAAGAGTTAACATGTGTAGGTGTTGAGAATACAAAAGAAGAAGAAATTCAGCCATGTTATAAGGAGCATTTGCTAGTGGTGACTACTGCAGCTATGGAAGTCAAAAAGAAATGTGAATCATCAAGTCAAGAAGAACATTTCTTGTGGCATAAAAAGAGGAAGACTAACAAAAAATAGAAAAAGAAAAAGAGTGAAGAAAAGAAAAAGAAGAAAAAGCAGAAAGGTTGGAAAAGAAAAGATTGGAGGAAAGTTATGTTGAACATTAGCTTCAAACATAACAAGGAAAAACAAGGAGTAAAAAGACCAAGAGTGTATGGACATAAGAAATGGGATCCTGGAGGATGATCTTGTGTTGGTTTTTCGTGTACATAAATAAAATAGTGAGAGACTGAACAACATGAAGAAAATAGAATCAGATTCCCTCCACGCTTGAGCAAGAGGAAGTTGGCGCTTAAGTGTGATCTAAGCGTGACCTTGTATAAGTCTTTTCGCTTGAGCGTGTCTTCTTTTAGCTTGAGCGAGATCGAGACCTGTTTCCCCTTCCGCTTTGAGCGTGAGCTCTTTTGCCTCTCAATAAACTGCTCGCTTGAGCGTCATTCCACACGCTCAAAGCGTGACAGTGATGCATGGTTTTTTCTGCACCTCCGCTTGAGCGCTTCAAGCTCACGCTTGAGCGCAATCGGGCCTGAGGATGTGCTGTGCATTTTTCCCGCTTAAGCGAAAGCTTAATGAGCCTGAGCGAGATTGACATGATCGGGCCACTGATACCCACTAATACCCTTTTCAATTGGAAACTTCTCAAGGGGACTTTAATAAATGGTTTCTGATTGTTGATGTAATAAACGGGTCAGATGATGAAGGGTGACTTATTTCAGTCAGCCTCTTTTTACTCGGATCCCTCATTCCTCACTCCTCACTCAGTTTCTTTCATTTATGTGTCACTCGGCCTTCTTTTCATATATTCTGTTGTCCACTCTCACCCGTCACTCATTCCCATACTCTATCTCTTCCTCTCAGTCATTGATTCATTCATTCGTGCTTTCAATCCACCTGAGTTCTTCCTCGGTTTCATCACCCGATCTCTCTGCATGTGTTGGTTGTTCATCCAGCCTTTCATTCACTCATTCTTTCGTCTACTCATTTTGTCACTCAATCGTCTTCTTCTTCATCCATTCGGTATTCCGATTCACTCGGACCCCTATGCAGTCATTCTTGTATTCACTCGTTTTTCTCACTCAGTCGCTCCATATCATTCTGACTTTCGTTGTTCACCTCATTTTTCACTCGTTTTTCATCCACTCGGTCTTCATTCATTCGTTCACTCTATTTCACTCATTCTTCATTCACTCCGTCAATCTTCTACTCGTCTTTCATTTATTTGGTCACTTTCACTTATCTACTCGTATCTCCATCTTGGTCTCTTTCACTTCTGTCACTCGATTTTTCATTCACTCAGTTCCTCATTCACTCGGTTTCTCGCTAGATCACTCGGTTTCCTCCACTCGTTCTTTCTTTCACTCAGCCTTACTCTCATTCGTTCTTTCTTCCACGCACTTCTCTGTTCACTCGTATCTCACGACAGTTGTTCACTCGTCCATTTATTGTCACACTCGGTTCTCATACACTTTTCTTTATTCATTCATTCTTTCACTTATCCTGTGACCCATTCGGTATTCATTCACTCAGTACCCTTTTCATTCAGTGTTTTATTCACTTTTTCTCACTCACTCATCACTCAGTTCCTCATTCACTCGGTTTCTCGCTAGATCACTCGGTTTCTTCCACTCGTTCATCTCCGTCATCCGATCGGTATATCCTTCACTCATCTCCTTCAATCGGAATATTCTCATTCGTTCTCCCATTCATTCTTCCATCCACTGGTTTTTTTTCATCCACCCTCAATCTACTCGTCTTTCTTCCACTCGGTCACTCTCTTTTCTGTTCGTCACCCGTCATTTAGTCTTTCATTACCGCACTCTATCTTTTTCGTTCTTCCACTTGTCGTTTTATTCACTCAGCTTTGCTCTCATTTTTCCGTTTGTCTTTTATTCATCGGTTCTTCCATTTACTCAGCATCTCTTTCATTCTTTCTTGATTCTTCTATTCACTTGGCCCTTCATTCCCCCAGTTAATCTTTCACTCATCTTCATTTTCTCATTCTTCATTCACTCAGTATTCTTTCCATTCAGTATATCATTCACTCGTTCTTTCAATTTACCTTATTTCCATTGTGTTCCTTACCCATCTCTCCGTAATTCTCTCATTAACTCATTTTACATTCACTCGGTTTATTTCAGTCAGTTTCTTATCCCTTCATTTTTCTACTCGTCTCTCTCTCTGTCTTTCGTTCACGTATGTGTAATACACATATATTGTTCACTCGGCCATTTGTTCGCTTGTTTCCCTCACCGCTTCCTTCCCCGACCTCTTTCACTCAGTATTTTCATTCACTCAGTTTCCCCTGAAGTTGTTCAGTTATCCACTCAGCTTATCATCGTCTTCTTCTGTCGTTCGCTTGTTTTTTTCATTCACCCGTTCATTCATTCATTCTTTCATGTTCTTCCACTCGTTTTTCCGTTCTTACATCTACTCGTTGTTCAGTCATTCGTTTTTCATCACCCGGTGTTTTTCTCCATACTCACTCCATCTTTCATTCACTCGTTCACTATTCCACTCGATCTTTTTCATTCGTCTCTCTCTCTCGGTTCCCTCACTCATCACTCAGTCTCTCATTCCCACACCCTGTCTCTTTTTCATTCATTTTTGCATCCATTCGTTGTTTCATTCCACCTAATCTCGTTCTCGGTTTTCTCACCCATCTCTCTGTATTTTTCTTTTTTATTTCGTTTCTTCATCCACCCGTCCCTCATTCACTCGTTCCTTTCGTGGTGCATAACTTCTGTTGTGTTGAGAGTTTGAGCACACACTCTCACGCTTTGAGCGTGACCACTCGTGGCTGGAAGATGAGTTCTGCGCTTAAGCGCCTCAGGCTCTCGCTTGAGCGCAATCAAGAAGACAGGATATACTATTCATTGTCTCGCTCAAGCGTGATGAAGTGAGCTTGAGCGTGAGTACCATATTGATGATACCTAATGTTGTGTTTCTCGCTTGAGCGTGATTTAACACGCTTGAGCGAATATCATACCTGATGCTTCATTTTTTTTTAGATTGGGCGTTGGCACGCCAATATTTCAGCGTACTTACGCGTATTGCAGGAGAAGGCACGTCTTCTAATTTCTGAGAAAGTCCAACCAGGTGCTTCCCAGCATTGCCACTCAGGTAAAAGGGAAGTATTCTAGTACCCCGACTCCTTATTTGATTTTCCGATTCTTTATTTGATATAATATGTTAATTATATTTAATTTCAAATCCATCTTAATAATTTAAAGTTTGCTAATTCTTAGGCTTTAGTCGGATATATTAATTAATCGGTTTTTGCTTAACTCATGATCCCTGCCCATAACTATTCTTCATCATTACTTAAATTGTTTACTCGGCATGCTAGTTAGCAATCTGAATGTATGAATTTTACATTAAGTTTGGGGACATGACTGGCTGATTAACTATTATATATGAGCTTTTGAGCCTATATTATTCTTTTCCGAGTGAATCTGCATGCTGGTTAGTGAGACAGAATTTGCTTCAGTACTTACTAATTGATTGTATGCTAGCCAATCGAAAATGATGAAGGCCTTCTTTGATTATTCAGCCAGGGCCAAAAATTAGCCATCCTAATTTTATTAATCATCCTTTGACCCAATAATTATGTTTGGGCCTGAGACCTTTTCATTCGTTTTATACACCTAACGTTACAAGCCTAATTATCCAAGAAAAACCCGACTAGAGTACCCTGGATATTCCACTGGTGAATTACTCGGTTTTTGCTTATTGCTAGGGACTAGCAATTTCTAAGTTTGGGGATGAAGAGTGTGCCTAACAGTAATTAAGGACACACTCCGACCTTAATTATGGATAAATATGTAGAAAAATAAAAGGAAGAAAGGCAAAGTCGAGAGAAAAAAAATGAATAAAGTCAGAAAAGAAAAAGAGGTGCAAAGCACCAAAACAAAAAAAAAATCGATTGAAAAAGATGGAAAGAAAAGAAAGAAAAGGAAAGGAAAAGTCCGAAGGACTAAAAGAAAAAGAAGGTGCAAAACAGCACGAGTTATTAAGTAGCATTCAGTCAGAAAAATAAAGAGAGTTGTTAGTAGAGGCAATTAAGTTAGAATTGAGGCAAGGCATCAGTGGATACATCTTGTAACCTATCTATGACTCAGAAAAACAATAATTGAGCCTGTAGCCGAGCCCCATTATAAGCTTAAAAAGCCCTTACTGATCCGATTGAGTTGGCATATTTCATGATGTTTAGAACTGTTGCAAGCCTATGTTGATCTAACTAGTATGCAGGTGATGAGTGCATTCTAGTCACCTTACACACCGAGAGAAGAGTTAAACACGGACCAGTGAGGAAAGCATCAGCAGCTTGTCTTCCAAAGGAGGTGTAAGTATTTATACTTTTAGAAATTGCGAAAAGAAAGCATGATCGGTATTCAATAATTATAGTATGAATTAAGTTAAGGAAAGGTTGATTGTGTTGATCAAAGGCTGTTAGTTAATAAGTCTGAATATTTGCTTGAGGACAAGCAAAGTTTTAAGTTTGGGGATGTGATAAGTCTTGAAAAGACTTAATTATTCCACTGTTTATTTAACATAATTTACTAAGTATTGTCTAGTCTTGATATTATTATTTAATAATTTGTTAATAATTCATGTTTTAGTTATTTATTTCAAAAGTATGCTATTTATGTAAGAAACCGACTAAAAATACTAATTAGTTAAGGAATTTTGAAGTATTTATAATTTCACTAAGCAGCTAGCGTATAAATGCTAGGCAGTCAGTTGTTTATTGGTGTAGGAACAGGGCGTACTTGAGAAAAGAAGACAAATCTGAGTGAAAATTACAAAAGCCGAGCGAGATTTGGAAAATCCGAGTGAAACTTCTCAATTCCGACTGAAAAGAGTCCAAAGACCAACTGACTGAGACTTCAAAGACACTGACTACAAAAGAGAACAAGGACTCCGAATATTGCATGAAGAACCCGAGCGCTAACTACAGAATACCGATTGAATAATCAATTTGCCCAAGCGAGAGTTTAATCCGCTCAAGCGAAAACTCAGCAGCTGAAGCATAAAGGCAGTAATTTAAACACTGTTCCTTCCCTCCAACAACACACTTGGTGCAGTACTGTTCCGCTTCCATTGCCTTCTTCTCTACTACTGCAACCTTAAGTAACTTAAGAAGGGAGCTGTCAATTAGCTGGTGCTGAGCTGTAAATTAGCTAAGGTTGAGCTGGATCCTGTTAAGAACTGAGCTGTATTTAGTTAGTTACTCTGTAAACTGTGTAACTAATTAGTTTATTTGTTAACTTAAGTTTTCTAAGTTATCAGTTAAGTTAGTTAGTTTAGTTAGATGCCTATATATATTCATGTACATACTCTGTAAAAGAAGAACAGAACAGCGTACAACATAATACACTTCATTTTCCATTTCCAATCTCTCACTACATTTTTATCTCTCTAAACTCTCCCATCCATGTCTCTCTGTATTCCTTCGATGAATCCAACGTCGATGTGAGTTCTAATCCCCTAAGGTTGGGATTGCGAAGGTGAGCAATGGAGTCTTGAAGCTGTGAGCAAGTAGATCGATTTCTAAGATCCTGAGGCGAACAAGCTGAGGAGTGGAGCAGAATCGCTGGATTGACAAATCCAGAACCGATGAAGAACTTCGCCAGTGAGGAATCATGGTTGAAGCTTAGGTAACTTCCAGCTTTCTAACTAGTTCAGGCCTAATCAATTTAGGTGAATAGTTAGAGTTCAACCTCCAATTTCGCATTAGATTCTTAGGTTAATCGAGCACTTAAGGAATTAAGGTTCATTGCTTAAGGATTAGTGTTTTTCACCTAAGGAATTAGGGAATAACCACAAGCGGATTGTCCTCTAGATTGTGAAGTTCGATTATACTTAATTGCATGTTTCTTGAGGAAAGTGTGAGCCGAAGCAATCCTGACCTGTTTTCTATTAATTACTTTCCACATTTCACTTTAACTCTGTTTCTGAAAATACAAAAACAACTATAAAACACTAAAACCATAAAAACCGAATGAACTTCATGTATTGTCTGTTGGTTCAGCTTGTACTAGTCCTAGATTGAGGTACTTACCACAATCCCTGTGGGACGATCAAATATTCTACAATTTTAACGACTGGTGCGCTTGCCATAAGTGTAATTCTGAGAGTCATATTTTGTTTTACTAAGATTTTTATCACAAAGTTAATGACTCAGGAATTCAGCATCAGATGGAGCTCGCCACGTTCTGGTTTTCACAAAGGATAAGGACACGTAGCCCTATCATTAACAATGGATCCAATCACATCTCATCAAAACAGGAACTACACGGTCCTAGTAACACTCGTTCTAAGTCGAAGTATACCAAGTTTGCCACGAGCTATCCAGTCTCGGGCACGACTCTAAACCATTGGGTATCCGCCTCGATATACTCCTGAGACCTTCCACACGGTCAAAATGTTTTTGTTCTCTAGTGTACCTATCACTGTATGCTCTAGAGGATCACTCTATCATCCACTATCTTTCCTTATGCTCCATATGTAATATGCAATCTACTCATTTAATTATAAAAGTGCCCGAGTGTTAGACAGAACCTTCCTGTCTGATATCTTTATCCTTAAGGCGGTTTAAACTAATCGTCATAGCCTTTTAACAAATAAGATTTGTATGCCAAGGCCTCAAATGCTACCTAATAATGTTTCTCAGGAGTACTAAGGTGAGGCTTAACAAAAATAATTCTCAGTGAGAAGATATTTCCAAAGGTCTTAAGCATCTAAATATTTCTAAGATTTCTTAAAAAAATATCATAAAAATATCATAAAAATATCTATTTAATAATATTATTTTTGAAATAAAATTATAACTTCTTTCTTTTTAATACTACTTCTTGAAATAAGTTTGAATTAAAAATCCAAATTTTTCTTTAAAGAAAGTGTATGTAAAATATCTAATATTCCTTATGACATCTCAGGCCATTAAACGGTCTCTTCCCATCGTATTGATAATACAGTTGTTTTTCATATAAAGGAATGAAGAGTTCAATGAAAGAGAATCAAGTTTGTATAATATGAACTCAAGGGAATGGATGTGCCAAGTTTAAACACAAAGGTTGTAATATAGTATAGTTGTCGTTCCACTGAGGAGGTGTTAGCATAAAAACCTTAGCTTTGAACTGAGTTGACAGAAAGTTTTGTTTTGGATTGTTATAAATGTTGCTGATTGAAAAAGTAATAAATAACAGAGAGTGAAATTTTGCAAAAGATAACCGTGAATAATTTTGAGAAAAAATCAGTTTAGTAAAACAGGGATTGGTTTCATCACATCTCACCTTTTGTAAGATGTATAAGTTTTTACGTAAGTAACTTGAAAAGATAGTTTCTACGTCACAATCAAAGTCGTTTGCATCGATCCCTCGACTACAAAATTCATAAGAATGATTTCAAACTGTTGATCCCTCAGTCACTTTGAAATTATCCCAGCATTATCGATCGATTTTTTTGACGTTTATTGCGTTAGATGCCATCCCTGACTACCTACTCACAACAAGTATTTCATTCAGATCTGCTTTCAAAAGTCACTTCCCAGCATACTTGAGAAAACTTAAAACAAGAAAATAGTGATCAAGTACTTTCAGGCATTAAACACAGAAGGAAATACAGAAACTTATCAAATCTCATTACAACATAAAAACTTATAGCAGCATTACTTCAGGATTGAATGGATTACAACCAATCCCATAAGGGAGTTTAGCTGCTCATGCTTTTCATTTTCACCTTCAAAATATGAATACAGAAAATAATGGAAAAGGTTGGATTGTGAGGGAAATACAGGGGATGAATCTGATCTTTGATGTCCTGTTTTCTGCTTGATTTATAGGGTTATGGTTCAGCTTCCCTTGCCACTTGCATAGACCCCATGAAGGAATATTCGGAGACATGCAGAAACACAAGAAAATGGTTGAGTTGGCATCGCACCATTGGTGAATATTAAATTAAAATTCCTATACTGCATGAGTCACGCTTGAGCTTGATGGTCACGCTCAAGCGTGGAGGGTTCTGATATCCACTTGGTTGCCTCACGCTCAAGCTGTCTTAACCCCGCTTAAGAGTGGCCTTCTTGTTCAGTATGCTAGTTTCCACGCTTGATTCACGCTTGGGGGAGCTCAAACTTATGCTCTATTATCTATCAGTCATGCTCAGGCGTAGAATCTTTGCGCTCAGGTGCTCTTCTTCTCAATCCACGCTTATCTCACACTCAGGCGCGCTTGGACCCACACTCGAGCGTCCCTTTCTTACGCTCAAGCGCGACGGGGCTGATGCTGAATTAAGTCATGCTCAAGTTTCATAAGTCCTCCGCTTAAGCGCACAGCTATGTTCAGGGTCATGCTTGAGCGAGCTCGGGCTTACGCTCAGGCGTGAGATTCTTCTTTATGCTTCTCGCTCAAGTTGCCTTAAAGCGTGGGGAATTGTCTTCATCAAATCACGCTTAGGCGTGTTGAGTGCCACGCTCAAGCGTCCTTGGGTTCCTCTTGGTTTCTTCAAGCCTTGTTGGTACTTTTTTCACATATTTTGTCAAATCAAGCTTGTTTTACATAATGTGTTATTTTCAACAAAAATCATACTTAATTAATTACTAATCTAGTTAAATTCTTTCAAAAATGAGTCTAATTGAAGTATTAAATCAATGTGAAATAACACTTATCAAACTCTCCCCAACCTAAATTTTTGCTTGACCTCAAGTAAAAGAAGTTTGGAAAGGGAATCAAGCATTCAATAAGATCAGATTCTGTTGCAGACAAAATTTTAAAAGACAATAATCTCAGTTTATCTTAAGGTAAATAACATCCTTAATACCAATCCTTTGAATTACAATGCACCACTCAATTTTTCACAAGGCAAGTAACCAATTAAGAATAAGGAACTCTCATTATTTCTCACCAGGTGTGTCGTACATTCATCATAAGACCTGCCTAATTAACATTGCCAGTCATTTCTAATCAAAATCAAATCATAAGAGCAGTAAGGATCAAAAGGTCTTTTAAGGTTGTAATGAGGCTGGGCTAAACAAGAATTCTTGGTTTTTCTTTGAGTTCAAAATGCATGCATAAGGAAGAGCATAAATTATGAAACTTTTCAAAGTTTATGAGGTTTCTTCCTTTTTGAGCTACAGAATTCTTTCTTTCTCTTTTTCTAGTTCTCTAATTCTGTTTGAATCTCTGGAGAACTTACTATTTTTAGCATTCATTTTTTCTGCCTCTGTTTCTTTCATGACCCTTTTGGAAGAAAACTATTTTATGCTCTTATCAAATTTAAGCATGCTGATAAGGTAGGATTTTTATTTCTCATGCTTGGGTTAGGGTGTTTTTATAGAATAAAATTTTTGCTCAAAAGTGGGCTACCAAGGAATAGGGCATACTTTAGGGTAGCTTTTTGGCTCTGGGTTTATTTTATTTTCAAAATTTGCCTTTATCATTTCCTTGCTTAATCCTTTTTAAAAAAATGTTAATCAGAAAATCAGGCAATGCTATTTGATAAATTCTCATGAGACTCTCAGTGTTTAAGTTTCTCACTTCTCACCAGGGTATAGGGCTACTTCCATATTCTAACAGAAAAGGGTTCAAGCATGTAAACAATCAAGAGTACATTCATTTCATTTCCCTGGTTCTTAATTCAGCCATTTTGCCTTTTTTAAAATCAGTGTTACTATCTAAAATTATCTTGCTGCTTAGAAACTTTTCTTTTTCAAAAAGTTAAATCTTGGTTGGGTTTTTCAAAAATGTTACAGTTGCAAGCATTAAAATAAACAAAAAAATCACAAACAATTCCAAAGCATGCTGCAGTAATATCAACTAAAAGAGTTCAAAGAAAAACTATATAATGTCAGTTAGAAAGAAAACTTAAAGTAGCAAATTAAACCAATTAAAAACTGAAGCATTAAAATTCATCACTCATCCTCAGAGGAATCTTCTTCTGCTCCCTGGTCTCTTTCTGGAGGTTGTTGTGAAGAAGGTCCTGGCCTCTCTTGTGCAGTCTCACCCCCTCCCACAAAAGGAGGCCTGTCCCTAGGCCAAGCAATGAGGGCTTCAAGCATAATAGTACCGATCTCTTTTTCTGAGAGAAGCAGAGAGTGATGCAGAGGAGAGAAGATATACTTAGTTTCAATGAAATGCAGTAAAATGTATCTTGTGAAATAAGAGGGGAAGGAACAAATGGTGAGAGGAGATGGTCGGTTACAAAACTTGTAGAGTCAAGAGAGGTAATGGACGGTTATTTGAGTGGAAGAGTTAATGGTCAGTTACAAAATATTCCATTTATTAGCATTAGGGGCCATTTTGAATTTGTCGCTCGAGCGTGGGCATATCACGCTTAAGCGTGATCGACCAGTGATGGTACATTTGAGCGTTTAAATTTGTCTCGCTTAGGCGCTCTCAACATTCGCTTAAGCGTGCATATCCTGATGTAGTATGTACTTCCTTCCTTAAGCGTATTGCCATTCGCCCAAGTGAATTTAAATTAAAATCCAATCAGTTGTTGCTCGCCTAAGCGTGTGTCTGTCATGCTTGAGCGTGATATTCACAATTGGCACCTGATGCTTCTCGCTTAAGCATGAAGTATTCTTGCTTTAAGCGTGGCAGTCTTTTAATTACTCTCGCTTAAGCGCAACAGATCACGCTTAAGCGTGATCGGGTTTATTTTGTTGAAAATTCCCTTTGTATTGGTGCCACGGTTACAGCATGAGTCCTTCGCTTAAGCCTGATGTGGATAGTATATAGCTCACCTTGGCTCGCTTGAGCGAGTATATCCAACGCTTGAGCGTGAAATATATAAGACATGACTTACCTTGTCTCGCTTAGGCGAGAGTCTTCAAGCTTAAGTGAGAGGATTTCCTGATGCTCTCCTCACTGTCTTTCCCTGTTTAAGCATACCTTTTTACTCTTGCTCTTCTTGATGAGTGACCTACAAAAATAAACAGAAACTTTAATAATATTTAAAGTGAAATTCACATGAAAAGAAAGCATAAAAGATTGGGTTGCCTCCCAATGAGCGCTTGTTTATCGTCTTTAGCTTGACGCCTGAGTTTGATCATGGATCCTTTAGTAGAATATTGGTGGCGACCTTCTCCACCTCTCCTCCTAAATAAGGCTTTAATCTTTGTCCATTTATAACCCAAGTTCTTTTAGACTTAGGGTCCTGTAATTCAACAGCCCCATAAGATTTCACCTCCTTCACAATAAAGGGTCCTGACCATTTAGATTTAAGTTTTCCTGGAAACAGTTTCATCCTTGAATTGAAAAGAAGAACAGATTGTCCCTGGTGAAAACTTTTCTTCATGATGTGCCTATCATGGTAAGCCTTCATTTTATCTTTATAAATCCTTGATGAGTCATAAGCCTGATTCCTCCATTCTTCTAACTCGTGCATCTAGATTTTCCTCTCTTCAGCTGATGCCCTTGGGTCATAGTTGAGTGCTTTCATTGCCCAAAATGCTTTATGTTCAAGTTCGACTGGAAGATGGTAGTTTTTTCCATATACCAACTGATAAGGTAAAAATCCAGTTGGTGCCTTGTAAGCTGTTCTATAAGCCCATAGAGCGTCGTCCAGTTTCAACGACCAATCCTTTCTACTTTGACTAATTGTCTTCTCCAGTATCCTCTTAATTTCTCTGTTGGATACTTCTACTTCGCCATTGGTTTGCAGATGATAAGGGGAGGTTACTTTGTGCTTGACTCCATAATGTTCTAGGCATCGTTGGAGTTGGGTGTTGCAGAAATGAGAGCCTCCGTCACTTATCAGCACTCTTGGAGTACCAAACCTGCTGAATATGTGTTTCTTAAGAAATTTGATGACAGTCTTGGCATTAGCTTTAATACATGCCAGGGCTTCTACCCACTTTGAGACATAGTCTACTGCAACAATAATGTATTCATTTGAAAATGACATTGGTAGTGGCCCAATAAAATCTATGCCCCAGCAATCGAAGACTTCTATTTCCAGGATGGTGGTTAATGGCATCTCGTGTCTTCTTGATATGCTACCTGTCTTCTGACATGTATCATAGTGCTGCACAAAAACATTAGCATCTTTAAACAATGAAGGCCAATAAAAACCTAATTGGAGGATTTTAGCTGTTGTCCTTTCCCCATTAAAGTGTCCTCCATAGGGTGAGCTATGGCAGTGCCATAAGATACAGTTAGCTTCTTCTTGGGACACACATCTCCTCAAAATATGGTCTGACCCAAGTTTAAACAGGTAAGGATCATCCCGTATGAATTGGTTTGCATCTTTCAAAATTTTTTTCTTCTGTTGTCATGAAAGATCATCAGGCAATACTCCAGCAGCCTTAAAGTTTGCCATGCCTACAAACCATGGCCTTTCTTTCATCATTAGTAGCTTTTCATCAGAAAATTCTTCCTTCACCTCAGGTTGGAGTAGTGTGACTTCCTGATTGACAAGACGGGACAAGTGATCTGCAATAAAATTTTCGCTGCCCTTTTTGTCTTTGACTACTAGGTTGAATTCTTGCATCAGCAAGATCCATCTAATTAGCCTAGGCTTAGAATCAGGTTTATTTAGTAGATATTTAATAGCAGCATGGTCAGTAAAAATAGTGATTTTGGAACCAATCAGATAAGGTCTAAATTTTTCTAGGCCATACACTATTGCTAAAAGTTCTTTTTCTGTTGTTGCGTAATTTGTTTATGCAGGGTTCAAAACTTTGCTAGCATAGTGTATGACATGAAAAACTTTTGCCTTCCTTTGTCCTAATACGGCCCCAATAGCATAATCACTGGCATCACACATCATTTCAAAGTCTAATTCCCAATCAGGGGCAACTATTGCAGGTGCATATGTTAGTCAATGTTTTAAGGTTTCAAATGCATGTAAACAAGAATCGTCAAAAATAAAAGGAGTGTCTTTGTTTAAGAGATTACTCAAAGGCTTTGCAATTTTTGAGAAGTCCTTGATGAATCTTCTATAGAATCCTGCATGGCCCAAGAAGCTTCTTACTCCTTTCACGTTCCCTGGTGGTGGTAATTTCTTAATTACTTCCAGTTTTGCTTTGTCCACTTCAATGCCTCGTTTGGAGATTTGATGTCCTAACACAATGCCTTCGGTGACCATGAAGTGGCACTTTTCCCAATTTAAAACTAAATTGGTGTCCACACATCTTCTCAGTACTATGGTCAAATTTTTTAAACATTGATCGAATAATGGACCAAAAACAAGGAAATCGTCCATGAAGACCTCAATGTATTTTTCCACCAAATCAGAGAAGATAGCTAGCATACATCTTTGAAATGTTGCAGAAGCATTACATAACCCAAAGGGCATTTTTCTGTATGCAAACACCCCAAAAAGACATGTGAATGCTATTTTTTCTTGATCTTCTAGTGCAACTGCTATCTGGTTGTAGCCTGAGCAACCATCCAGAAAGCAGTAGTATGCTTGTCCTGCAAGTCTTTCCAGCGTTTAATCCATGAAGGGCAGAGGAAAATGATCTTTCCGGGTTGTAGTGTTCAGTTTTCTGTAGTCGATACACATCCTCCATCCTATGACTATTCTTGTAGGGATCAATTCATTTTTTTCATTTTATATGACGGTGATTCCTTCTTTCTTCGGAACAACCTGCACAGGACTTACCCAAGAGCTATCAGAAATTGGATAAATTATACCAGCTTCTAGTAATTTAATTACCTCCCATTTCACTACTTCCTTCATGGTTGGATTCAAGCATCTCTGTGGCTGAGCAATTGGTTTAAATTCTTGTTCCATGTAAATGTGATGCGTACAGTAGGCTGGGCTTATTCCTTTCAAATCTTCCAGTCTCCATCCAATTGCTGTTGAGTGCTCTTTTAAGACTTGAATCAATTACCTTTCTTCTGTACCTGTCAATTCCTTATTAATAATAACAGGTTTTTGGTTATCATCATCAAGAAAAACATATTTCAAATGTGAAGGTAAGGCTTTTAACTCCATTTTTCGTAGGACAACTTCTTTTGTCTTCTCTGACAACGTTTCATAATGAATTTCTTTTTGAATGTCATGCTTGTCCTCCTTCGAGTTTCCCCCGTCCATTGTTCCATTTGCTTCAATGTTTAGCTCACCTAGTGGATCTTTGTTGAGCCATACACTGGTTTGTTCTCTAATGGCTTCTTCTTCAATGTCAATTTTGAAGCACTGTTGCTTTTCCTTTGGATACTTCATTGCATCAAACACATTGAAGTTTACTTCCTCATCTTGCACTCTTACCTTTAGCTTTCCATCGTCCACATCAATAATTACTTTTGCGGTTTTCATGAAGGGTCTTCCCAGAATGAGAGGCACTTCTGCATCTTCTTCAATATCCATTATGACAAAATCTACAGGAAATACGAACTTGTCAACTCGTACCAGCACATCCTCAGCTATGCCATATGGAAACTTCATAGATCGATCAGCAAGTTGGAGGGTCATCCGTGTTGGCTTCACCTCAAGATCTCCAATTCTTTTCACCATTGAGAGGGGCATTAGGTTAATGCTTGCTCCCAAGTCTAAGAGTGCTTTTCCTACTGGTAAAGTACCAATAGTCACTGGGATTGTGAAACTTCCGGGGTCTTTTGTTTTTTGTGGCAGTGCTTTTTGAATGATGGCACTGTATCCTGCGATGAGTTCCACTGTTTCTTCGAAAAATCTTTTCTTTTTTGTTAACAGCTCCTTCATGAACTTTGCGTAAGTTGGCATTTGCTCCATGGCTTCCACAAAAGGTATGTTTATTTACAACCTTTTGAAGATATCCATAAATCTTGTAAATTGACTCTCCTTGTCTATTTTTGAAGGGTTCTTTGGATACGGCAGACTTTTCAGCTGTGGTGCTAGGTCGTCTACCTTCTTCTTTCCTTCTTTTATTTCTTTCTTTTTTTCTTTTTCAACTTCCTCCTCCTTCATATGTACATCTTCAAATTTTTTAGTTTTCTTTTCACTAACTTCCTCCTTTATTTCTTTTTCAAAATTTTCTTCCACTTTTTCTTCCACCTTGTCACCCTCTTTTTGCTGTCCAATGACCTTCCCACTTCTTTTTGTGATTGCTTTGCATTGCTCCTTCAAATTTGGGTGTGTATTGGCTCCAAATTGAGAGTTATGATGCTCTGTGATTTGACGAGCCAATTGCCCCACTTGAGTCTCCAGGTTTCTTATTGAAGCATCGGTGTTTTTCTGATTGGTGATTGAGACCTGCATGAATTTTTCTAGAGTGTCCTCTAGTTTTGATATCCTTTCTGTCAAGGAAGGGCCTTGCTGATAAGGTTGTTGTCTGTTGGACGTGCCTGCTTCTTGCTTCCATCCACCATTTTGATTATTTCTCCATCCCTGTGAAAAATTGTTAGAGTAAGCATTGTTATTGAAGTTACCCTGCTTACCTTGGTTATTCATATAGAGTATGGATTGGTCTCCTTGCTCTCCTTGGCAATTTCCGTTCTGATGCTCTCCTCCGTAAAAATCACATCTCATTTGTGCTTGTTGGTTTCCCGTAGAGGATTGTACAGCATGCAGTTGTTGAGGGAGTTTTGCCATTTGCTGTGTCAGAGCTTCAATTTGTTGTGTCAAAATTTTGTTTTGAGCCAAAATGGCATCTGTTGTATTGAGTTTGAACATTCCCTTTTTTTGGACTTGTGTTCTGTCATGCTGAGCTTGGTAATCTGTGGATGATAATGCTTCAATAATCCTTGTAGCTTGCTCTGCATCCACTGTCATCATGGTTCCTCCAGCTGCTGCATCCAGTATCATTTTGGTATCTGCATTAAGTCCACTGTAGAAGATATTCAATTGGGCAATATCTTCTAAGCCATGGTTTAGGCATCTTCTTAAGAGAGATTTGAAACATTCCCATGCCTCGTAAAAGGGTTCATCATGGCTTTGTTTAAATGTTGTTATATCTGACTTAGCCTTGATAAATCTAGATGGTAGGAAAAATCTGTGTAGGAATTTCTCCTCCACTGTGTCCCAACTATTCAGGCTTTGATTTGGGTGTGACTGGAGTCATTCTTTAGCTTTACCTGCAAGAGAAAAAGGGAATAATCTTAGATACGCTGCTTCAATTACTTCCTGTTCAAAGCCCATTATTCCTACTAATTCATAGAATGTGGCCAAGTGAGTGTATGGATCTTCACTGGACATTTCATGGAATTGATGGGAACTAATTAAACTAAGGAATGCAGGTTTCATTTCTATAGCCCTGATTGTATTTGGTATAGCAATGCTTGAGTAGTGTCTAGGTCCTTGTTGCAGAGTGTAATCTCCAAGTGCTCTCCTTGGTGGGTTTTGATTGTTGCTGTTGACATCCATTGTATCAGAGGAAGTTTGTCCTGCTTGGAAGTTCTGCTTGGCTTTCTTTATTTTCTTGAGGAACCTGTCTATCTATGGATCGAATGCAAATTGTTCTTTTGTAACCTGTCCTCTCAAGATCATAAATCAAGTACTCAAAATAGCAAAGTTGCTACAAAAATTAAAGACAAATTGAAAATAAATTTATTTACACTGTCTTGTCAATTCAATGCTAAAATATTCAAACTTAAATCACCTCCCCGGCTGCGGCGCCAAAACTTGATACAGTTATTTTTATATAAAAAGGAATGAAGAGTTCAATGAAAGAGAATCAAGTTTGTATAATATGAACTCAAGGGAATGGATGTGCCAAGTTTAAACACAGAGGTTGTAATATAGTATAGTTGTCATTCCACTGAGGAGGTGTTAGCATAAAAACCTTAGCTTTGAACTGAGTTGACAGAAAGTTTTGTTTTGGATTGTTATAAATGTTGCTGATTGAAAAAGTAATAAATAACAGAGAGTGAAATTTTGCAAAAGATAACAGTGAATAATTTTGAGAAAAAATCAGTTTAGTAAAACAGGGATTGGTTTCATCACATCTCACCTTTTGTAAGCTGTATAAGTTTTTACGTAAGTAACTTGAAAAGATAGTTTCTATGTCACAATCAAAGTCATTTGCATTGATCCCTCGACTACAAAATTCATAAGAATGATTTCAAACTGCTGATCCCTCAGTCACTTTGAAATCATCCCAGCATTATCGATCGATTATTTTGACATTTATTGTGTTAGATGCCATCCCTGACTACCTACTCACAACAAGTATTTCATTCAGATTTGCTTTCAAAAGTCACTTCCAAGCATACTTGAGAAAACTTAAAACAAGAAAATAGTGATCAAGTACTTTCAGGCATTAAACACAGAAGGAAATACAGAAACTTATCAAATCTCATTACAACATAAAAACTTACAGCAGCATTACTTCAGGATTGAATGGATTACAACCAATCCCATAAGGGAGTTTAGTTACTCATGCTTTGCATTTTCACCTTCAAAATATGAATACAGAAAATAATGGAAAAGGTTGGATTGTGAGGGAAATACAGGGGATGAATCTGATCTTTGATGTCCTGTTTTCTGCTTGATTTATAGGGGTTATGGTTTAGCTTCCCTTGCCACTTGCATAAACCCCATGAAGGAATATTCAGATACATGCAGAAACACAAGAAAATGGTTGAGTTGGCATCACACCATTGGTGAATATTAAATTAAAATTCCCATACTGCATGAGTCACGCTTGAGCTTGATGGTCACGCTCAAGCGTGGAGGGTTCTGATGTCCACTTAGTTGCCTCACGCTCAAGTTGTCTTAACCACGCTTAAGCGTGGTCTTCTTGTTCAGTATGCTAGTTTCCACGCTTGATTCACGCTTGGGCAAGCTCTAACTTATGCTCTTTTATCTATCAGTCACGCTCAGGCGTGGAATCTTTGCGCTCTGGTGCTCTTCTTCTCAATCCACGCTTATCTCACACTCAGGCGCGCTTGGACCCACGCTCGAGCGTCCCTTTCTTACGCTCAAGCGCGACGGGGCTGATGCTGAATTAAGTCACACTCAAGTTTCGTAAGTCCTCCGCTTAAGCGCACAACTATGTTCAGGGTCACGCTTGAGCAAGCTCGGGCTCACGCTCAAGCATGAGATTCTTCTTTATGCTTCTCGCTCAAGTTGCCTTCAAGCGTGGGGAATTGCCTTCATCAAATCACGCTTAGGCGTGTTGAGTGCCACGCTCAAGCGTCCCTGGGTTCCTCTTGGTTTCTTCAAGCCTTGTTGGTACTTTTTTTCACATATTTTGTCAAATCAAGCTTGTTTTACACAATGTGTTATTTTCAACAAAAATCATACTTAATTAATTACTAATCTGGTTAAATTCTTTCAAAAATGAGTTTAATTGAAGTATTAAATCAATGTAAAATAGCACTTATCAATTGACTTACGATAAAACTTACTAAAGCATCTAGTTATAAATATCAAAAAGTCCATTTAAACTTTATTAAAGAAAATAGTTCCCTTAAAACCAAGAAAAATCATAAAATTTTCTATTTCTCTCTATTTTGTCAAAAAGCTTCATTTTTGTCATATTTCTTCTAGGAAACTCCAAATTAAGTGATTCCAAAGCCAGAAGTGGTTAAATTTTTAAATACTAACTAAGTAAAATAAAATTAGGCTCTAATTCTGCATAGAAAATAGATTTGCATGAAAATGTTCAAATTGTCATATTTTTGTCTTTTTATCTTTCGTAAAACCAGCGTTTAAGGACTTGCATTGCGTAGGGGCATTTCCAACCAATTTTATTCATTTAGGTAATTCCTATACTCATAAAATTATGTCATCCATCATAAAATTCATGCCTTAACAGTTTGCCCAATTTTCCATTTTTCACTCACGTAAATGTGTTTTAACCATTTCCGACCACTATTCGAGCCTACACTCAGGACCTCTTTTAATTCCTTTTCAAAATAACACCTCATACACCTTTCTATCATTAAATTTCATAGTCATAAACATGAACAAAAGAGCAGCTATACCATGTCACTCAATAGCCATAATTATCACATATTTAAAGGTCATTTTTACTAACTTTAAGTATACAAATACTTATCATGAAAATGGACATTTAATCACCTTATTTCACAAAATTCTAGAATTAAATAATCATGGTTAAAATTCATATCATCACCAATAATTCAAGATCTAATCATGCATACCATCCATAACCACTAATTCACCCAAATCAAGACTTTCATGCAATATATTGAATTTATAACTATTCCATCCAAATATAATTTTTTAACAGCAACAACACCCTTCACAAATACATCTCAAAGTCAGATTTTTAAGTATATTATTATGCCCAAATTTAAAGGGAATAAAGGAACGTCACACGGTTATCAAATCATGAAGAAAAATCAAGGTTTTTAGTCATTTCACCAACACGCATGTAATTATTTGAGACACCAAATCTGCCTAGTCTTTGTAAAAGATTTTAGTCCATAAAAATTTATGTTTTAGTGCTTAAAAGCCTACATAAAAGTGAAGGGAAACATGGTACACCATTCAGCCATAAAGAGAGCAAAATTTGTCAAGTAGTTAGTAGCAAAATTGACATACATTCACCCTTCATGGAACAATATTTTCTACAACACTAAAACCATTAGAAAGACATTATTTTTACAACTTAGAATTCAACAAAAATTAAGAATAAAACTAGGACATGGTGCAACCAAGGTGATTCCCAAAAATGAAGGTTATTTTTAACAAGTTCTTTAGTAATTGAAAGCTTAAAAGGTCATGTTTGGGAATGGCACCAAGGCATGAATCTTAGGATGATTCATACTATCCCATGCATGTGAAAATTAAAGAGTAAAAGAAAGAGCATTCCCCTTACCTCATTGGTAGTCTCGACCAAGAGAGGAGAAAGTGCAAGCATTTTGGCTTCTTGATCTCCACGGGTGCAGCACCAAGAAGCAAGGGAAAATGGAGCCTTTTTAGGTGATCAAGGACGTGAGATGAATGGGAGAAGGTGAGGTGTTAGTTCTATTTTCGGAAACTAGAGGAAGAAATGATTAAGTTTTTAAGAGGATAAAATTTTTGTAAAGGAACTTAGGAAGCAAGCTTTGTGTGCACAACTAGCATAAGGAGAAAATGAATCATTAAGGCTTGGAAATTGTTCAACAAGTTCTTCTATATGCAAGGATTACAAAGCAATGGGTTGGTGAGAAAAGAACAAGTGTCCGTTGGTGGTGATAATTGATTAGACCATTTTGCATGAGGGGCTGGTGTGGCATAATTCTGGAACAACAACTTATGGGACAAGTTCGAAGGTGTTACGGTGGTAATCTGGAAAAACACAAAACATAAAAGTTGTAGATCTATGTCTCTTCTTGAAAATAAGATATATCATGGAAAAATATAATATTGTATATAGAAGATATGTTCTGATTACAAAAACTATTTCAGGTTAGAACGAACTAGTAGATTTACGAACAAAATAAAAGTTCTAGGATAAACGGGTAGGGAATTTGCTTTTGTACCCCTCATCAAAGTTGTAGAGAAATGAATCTAGAAAATTTTAGAAATTTCATGGTCATGCGAATGAGAAACATGGAAATTACTAAAAACAAGTCAAGCTGTAGTAGTGAAAATGCAAGGCAGTGTAGCATTTTTTAAATCTGGGACCATATGGGCAAGAATTAGGCTTTGTGAGCAACATCAAAGTTGTAGAGAATTTTAATACAAAAATTGTGAGATAAGAACAACTCAATTTCATTAACGGGAGAGAAAGATATGCTAAAAATACAAACAGGTGCGTAAAATGCCTTTAACGATTAACTTAATTTATTGAAATAAATTCCTGAGGGACCGAGTGGTTGGAATTGGGCCTTGGACCCTTCATGAAAATTGTAGGGTACGACAATATGGAAACTATAGAATAAAGAGGACTTAACTCCTTCATTCAACTGACTCTAGATCACCTTTACCAAAGGTACCTCTTTTGCTCTAAGCTTCTTTAGACGACTGTCAGCAATTTTTACTGGTATAACTTTATAGGTAAGATTTTCTTGAAGAACAAATTGATCAAGTCTTTGAATATGGTCAGCATGGGGCACATACTCTCGAAGTTATGAGACATGGAAAATATTATAAAGATTAGACAACTCAGGAGGTAGGGCTATACAGTAAGCATTTGATCCAATTTTCTCAAGAATCTGATACGGTCCTACGTACTTAGGATTTAACTTCTTAACCTTCAACATTCTTCCTACTTCTATCACTAGAGTGACACTCAGGAAAACATGATTTCCCTCTTCAAACTCGAGTGGCTTTTGACGCTTGTCGTAATAGCTCTTCTGGCGATCTTAGGAAGTCTTTATCGCTCCTTGAATCTCTTTAATTTGTTCCATGGTATTTTGGATAACCTTTGGCCTAATCATAATCTTTTCTCCTGTATTGAACCAACACAAGGGCGTACGACATTTCCTTTCATACAAAGCCTCGTATGGTGTCATCCTAATGCTAGCATGGTAACTGCTATTGTAGGGGAATTCCCTAAGCGGTAGATACTCATGTCATCACCCTTTATGTTCTAGCATACACATCCATAGAAGATCTTTAAGGGTCCAGATAGTGCACTCATATTGACCATTGGTCTGAGGATGATACGATGAACTCAACTTCAATCGGGTTCCTAATGCTTGTTACAGGCGTTCTCAGAAACGCGGATCTTGATCATACATGATTGCCGATGGTACACCATGCAATCTGATTATCTCTCTGATGTAGATCTGCATGAGCTTCTAAAGAGTAATTCATGTTGATCGGAATAAAGTGTGTGGTCTGTAATATCCCAAATTTTATATAAATGATTAAATATGGGGAATAAATATTAAATAATTACACGTAGGTTAATAAATGTCCAAAATAGTTAAAAATAATTAAATTGAGATTTATAAGGATTAATCATAATTTATTATGGCTTTAAGAGCTGAAACTATACCCAATTAAAATATGGGTGTCAGACTAAGTATCTTCGATTGAGATACTGACCAAGTATTGAGCCCGAACGGGGATCTTATTTGTCATAAAACATCAAGGTTTTAATGGGAGGTAAAAAAAAAATTAAAACACAAAACCCATCTCTTTTCCCATGCACTTCACATTGGGTTTTACTCTCCCAAAGGCAACCCCTCTTTTCTTCTATTTTCCTCATTCACTTTTCATCTTCTTCCTCTCAAAATCCCTAAGTGGTGGTGTGCATTATTTCCTTCCCTCTTCTCTATTTTTAATTTTCCATTGGCAAGGAGGAGAAGCTTCAAGCTTGAAGCCTTTTTCTCCTTCTTCTCCCTCAATTTCGTTATCCTCCTTCTCCATCTTGGAAGCTCACTTTTTTTCTTGGCTTGAGGTAAGTTCCTCATGATTTTTAAGAGCTTGTAGCTTAGGTTTTAGGTTGTGATATGGGGTATTGAATGAAGCCATTAAATATGGAAACCCTAAGGTGGGGTGTCATAAATGTGATATTAATGAGGGTTGTTATGGGCATGCAAAATTAATGCTTTGAGATGGTGGAAAATGATGATTATTTATGATGGTTGTTAGGTTTTTGGTGAAACCCTAACCATAGAAATTGGGGAAAATGATAAATGTTTATTGGAGAATATATTTTGAGAGGAAATCTATGATATTTAAATAATGGGTATGGGTAAATGTGTTGGGAGAATAGTTATTGATGATGGTGGATAGCATTGATGAGGGTGGATGGCTATTAATGGTGATTGATGGCCATTAGTGTGTAAATCATTGTTGGATATGGCTTTAAATGCATCATAATGAACATGAGCACCAAACCCATGGTGGTTATGGTGAAATTAATGAAATGAAATGTTGTTGGTAATGAAAATTCTATAAACACCAAGTACTAGAATTGAAAACATATGAGTCTTGGTAGTTGAGTAGAAAATAATGATATGGTGCCTTATGAAATGTAGAACCTATTCCAAATGACGAGGCGGGAACGTTGAACTACTCGGACTACTTTTCTTGAGGTTGGAGATGAGATTTATATTCTAAAAGCATGAATTGAGTAATGGTTAATTGCTATATGTGACAATATACATATTTTTTTGCCTGTGTTGTGATGACAAATTGAGATGTAATGATGATACTTGTGCTTGGCAATATGTATTGTGCACTTGGAATATTTATGGTATGCTATATAGTGATGCTATTTGCTTGGCAAGTGTTATGCCTTGATATGATGTGGTTGTGTTTATATTCACCATAAATATGAAATAATCATTATTAATGATGAACGAGAATGAATATGGATGATTAGCATACCTTGAATATTGATGAAAGATTGATAAATGTAGTGGAAGATTAGGATGCCATTGTGAATCATGTAAGTCTTGACTTGTATGTATGAGATTGTGTTGATAAGAAATATTGTGAATGCCACATTTAAAACTTGAAACAATGGCAATAAACGATAATAATAAAATCCACTAAGAATTGGTTGATGACTGTACACAAAGAGGAACATCTTTTACATAAGTGTTATATAAATGAAAAACTTCATTCTATAATTATGGACAGTGGAAGTTGTGCAAATGTGGCTAGTCAAAGGCTAATCCATAAAATGCACTTAAATCTAGTAAATCACCCTAGGCCATATAAACTACAATGGTTAAATGAGAGATGTGAGATGCTAGAAAATAAACAAGTCTTAATTATTTTCACCATAGGATCATATAAACATGAAGTAATGTGCGATATAGTACCTATAGAAGCAACCCATATCCTTTTAGGAAGACCTTGGTAGTTTGATATAAAGGTCATACATGAGGGGTTCTCTAACACCCTCACTTTCAAACATGAAAATAAGAAAATATTGTTACATCCCTTGACTCCTCAGTAGGTTTCAGAGGACCAGCTTCTGATGAAGTTAAAAAGGACAGAGAAGTAGGTCATTCCTTTTCTCAACAAAAAGAAAAAATTAAAAAAGACAATAAAGGCAAGGGAGTTGTCATACATGATGGCTCTAAATCTAATCTCTTGGCAACAAAATATGATGTGAAGCAAGCATTGCTTTTTTATCAACCCTTGTGTGTCATGTACCCTAAAGATACTCCTAGCACTTCTATGTGCTCAATGGGCTCCTCCCTTTCTAGCTTTCCTAAAGGAGTTCAAAACATCTTAGAAGAATTTAGGGACATCTTTTCAAAAGACATACCAAATGGATTACATCCTATTAGGGGCACAAAACATCAGATAGGTTTAATCCTAGGTGCTAGCTTACATAATAGGCCAGCTTACAGATGTAATCCTAAGGAAAGCCTAGAGATTGAAAAATAAGTGAATGAGCTACTATCTTAGGGATGGACAAGGGATAGTTTAAGTCCATGTGCGTTACCTATTTTGCTTGTTCCTAAAAAAGATAGTTCATGGAGAATATGCACTGATTGTAGAGTCATTAACAATATTACCATCAAGTATAAGCATTCAATACCTAGACTTGATGATATGCTTGATGAATTAAATGGCTCAACCATATTCTCCAAGGTTGACCTTAAAAGTGGATATCACCAAATAAAAATCAAAGAAGGTAATAAGTGGAAAACTGCTTTTAAGACCAAACTTGGACTGTATGAGTGGCTAGTTATGCCTTTTGGCTTAACAAATGCACCAAGTACTTTTATGAGATTGATGAACTATGTTTTAAGGGAATTTATTAGGCACTTTGTTGTGGTCTATTTTGATGATATTCTGATTTACTCTAAGACCATGACCTCTTACCTTGAACATCTTAGACAAGTTATGCTTACTTTGAGAACAAATCACCTTTATGCAAACTTTGAAAAATGTTCTTTTGGCATAGATAGCATTGTCTTTCTTGGATTTGTAGTTAGTTCAAAAGGGGTAGAAGTAGATCATTCTAAAGTAAAAGTAATACAAGATTGGCCAACACATAAGAAGGTAAATGAAGTAAGAAGTTTTCATAGTTTGGCTAGTTTCTCCAGAAGGTTTGTTAGAGATTTTTCTACCTTGGCCTCAACTGTAACGTCCATAAATTTATAAAAATGATTAATTGAGAGGAATATGTAACATCCCAAATAATTTAGTTAAAATTTTGATTGGCGAAAAATATTAATAATTGTCTTAGAGATTTATTTAAGATTTTGGAATTTTTATTGTTATTATCAATTCAATTATAAATAATTAACTATTGTGGAATTAAATAAATTTACTTGATTGATTAATTACAGAATTAAAAAAGGTGCAATTAGAAGGGGGTAAATTTAAAAGTTACCACTAAGGGTTAAAAGTAAAAGTTTTAATTAAAACTTTAAAGGAAAATATAAAAGAAATAGGAAATGACCATTTTGCCCCTGAGTCTTAAATAATCAAAATTTCCTTCTTTTTCCTCATTCATTCACACGAACACTCTTCTTCTTCTTCTTCCCTCACCATGGCCGTGAGCTTGGTGCTTCCAAGGGGAGGTCCGTTTTGCATCGAAACTTCAAAGTAACTACGTTTCTGGGCTCGTGACTTCAAGGTGAGCATTACAAACCCATCAAATTGAGTTGTCTCTCTCTCCCTTCACTTTCTCTCTTTAGCCGATGGCGATGCATGGAGGGAGGAGCTTCGGTTTTCTACTCCTCCAGTGCATGTGAGCTTGAAAATGGTATTTAAAACAATGAGAGTAGTATAACGATAACGGGTTTTACATTTCGACCTCCGTAGGTAGCGAAACGAACGTCGGAGGATCGAGTGACGAAGCGGGTGTTGGATTCGGAAGTAGAACCTTGAACCAAGCATTTAGAGGACGCAACCGACATCAAGAACAAATCGTCGAAGCTTGGAATCGAGGTAAGGGGAGTGTTCAGGTTGTAATTAATTAGAATAGGAGTGTACATTGGGTTTGAATTATTCAACTAAACATTGAAATGGTGAGAAAAGTTACTAAATGATAAATGTATATATATGAATGTACGAATGTGGACTGAAGATAATTCATGGTAGATACTAAAGTAATGTCTTTCGAATTTGATAAGTTGATGTATATAGTGGCACTATAATGGTGGGGCTTGACAAGTTGGTCGCCCTTTTGATGATTGTGATCTGTTATTGATGGCCACTTGATATGTGATAAGAGAATGTGATATATATGCATGATTATATAGTGTAGGACGGCCAACGGTATGTATAGCCCCTCGTTTTCTGGCTCCTATGGTTTTGTGCCCAGTTGAGCTACCTAGTGGTCAAGTAGGACCCAGTGGTTGAGGTGAAGAGTCAAGCAGGACTCGGTGGACCAAGCAGGGTTCACAGGGTGTCAAGTAGGACCCAGCTGAAGGCCGATCCTTTAGTATCTGGATACTAGGCGTCGAATTTATATGAGAGTCAGTTGTGATGATCGATGAAATTGTTGGCATTGTGTGATAATGTGAATGTGTTATATTACATTAGTTGGTTGTGAATTGCACTTGATGATACTGAAATTTGAATGAAGTTAAGGATCTGTAAGTACGAATTGGTGGATAATGAAATGTGAAATTAATTGCACAAGGTAAAGTTAGCGAATTAGTATTAGTGATAGTACTATAGTAATCATGTACCTTGTTATTTAATTACCGTTCTAGATTAATTATGATACCAAATACTCACCCTTGCTGTGGTTTCTTTTAATTTAGTAACCAGTGACAGGGAAGAGGTTGATGCTCCGGAGGTGCGCCAAGTAGAGAATTGATGCCAAGAAGTAAAGGAAATTATGAATTAAACAATGTGTGTAATGTGTAATATATTTTATGTATGTGATGTTATAATATGTTTCTTATGAATGTTGGATTCATCTAGAATATGGCAATGTAGTTATGTTGTGATAGGGACAATGACAACTTGAGTTATGAATGAATGTGATAGGTAATGAGTTAGAATCTGTATGTTAATTGATGAGGATATAAACTCATGATGATGAAATAGTGAAGTGTTGATGGCTATGCTAATTTTCATGAACTGGATGTATATTGGCATGAAGCCAATATTATATGTGGATGATAAATTGCTATGATAGGCCCTGTTTATTTTTATGAAAATTGAATGATGTAAGATGTGTATGGATTGTTCATTGCTTTGATGTCTAGGGTATGAATTGCATGTGAATTTTCTATAGGAATTGTTAGTGCTCAAATGATAAGCTTGATTGGTATGCATATAATGAATTGGAGCTAGGATTGAGGTGCATATTTAATTAAAACCATCCCTAATTGCATGCTTGAATATGAGTAAGTGGATGAATTAGATTAAATGATTAATGTGGAGGTGTAAATATATTAGATTGCATACAAATTTCCAGTTTTGGCTATATACTGCATAACTCGCTCAGGCGAGGTGGACTATCGCTCAAGCGAGAGTGTCCTGTACCAGTACTGTGGTCTCTGGCCCAATCTCACTCAAGCGAGGAAGGTTCTCGCTCAAGCGAGACCTGTGCGTATCAAGTGAGTGTGGCTACTGGAAGAATCTCGCTCAAGAGGACTCAGTCTCTGTTAACCCGGCGATAGCGTCTCAATAGTTCGTTTCCACCACTGGGTTGTTAATTGGCAAGCGTACCAATCGTTTGTAGTTTTCAAAATTTAGATATCGTTCCACTGGGATTGAAAGTCCAATAACAACAGTAATTTTCTATTTACTATGGTAAATGTGAAGGAAGTTATAAACAAAAGAATGATTTATATACAATTTATACAATATTCACAGGTTAGCATGATTGAGTGGTTCATAAGATAAAAGAAAATAAAATCTATCTAAAGAGATGAGTTGCAATCTAGAATAGGTAAGATACTTGAGATAAACACAGATAAACAAATTATGTTGGAAATTGGATCCCTAATCTAGAATAACAATGAGGAACTCAAGACATGCATATTTAATCATCAAGTTTCATGTCATTGCAGCTTAAAATCATTATAACCAATCCCTCATGATATAAATTCTAAGAATTCACCGTAAAGTCCGATCCCTCGTGAGCTTTCTCAGTAAAAACTTGCATTAAGACCTGGCCTTATGGCAACAATGGTTAACAACCCCTATAGAATTGAGATACCAAGGGTATTCCAACTTTTTACTTTCGTCAAAACAAGTTTCAATACGGCATGAACAATCATTCTCCCGTTTGACATTCATACTAATAAAACAAGTTTCAATATACATGAAAATCATTCTCCCGTTTGAAATTCATATTAATAAAAGGTTGAAATACTAACATGGACTTGAATCATAAACATGCAGAGGTCGAATTCACAACATTATACTCAATAGACTAGTTCACCAATTCCAACATAAACAGATTAGTTACACATGGTGAAAGTAAAAATAACACTTACAGAGTTTGACATTACGAAGACGATGGAAACTTCACGATACAACGATCACAATACACCGAAACACACTCAAGTATCTAGAAAACTATTCTAGAACTACAACTCACAAAAGAAGTACTCAAAATCGAGCACAAGAGAGAAAAGAAGAGAATGAAATACTGTGAAAGGGATGCTTAGAATGGTGTTGGATGGCCCTATTTATAGGGCTGAGCAAGGGTGCTGACGCTACGCGTCAGTGTGACGCTACGCGTCAGGCCCCTAACTCAGCTTCCATTAAACAGCTGATAATGGCCACTACAAATTATAAAAATAGATCATGCTTGGCCACTTGGACGTGTCTCCATTGTGTTTTGGCCATTTGTGTTGAGTGGGATGGCCCTTGGTGCTGAGTGGGATGACCATTATTGGGTCAAAGCTGAGTGCTTGACCAAGTTGGAAGTGGAGCCTACGCAGCATTGACGCTACGCGTGGCTAGGACGCGTAGCGTCAGCATCAAAAATAGCTGTTGATGCTACGCGTGGGATGAGGCTACGCGTCAGCTCCTCCAGTGTAATTTTCTCTTGATTTCTTAACTTTTTCACTACAAAACTAGAGAAAATTGATCAAGGGCAGATTATTTCCAACAACATCCATTTATTGAATTTAAATCCTAATTTTCTAACAAATTAAACTAATTTTTATAATTTTTATGAAATTTTTGTTCAAGCTTTTATTGAAAATTTGAGGACTAACAAATACCCCCAACTTGGGACATTGCTCGTCCTCGAGCAAGAGAGAAAAATAAGAAAAAATAAAAATTTGGAATCAAATTTTTAAGTTAGTCTGAGAATTTACCACAAAAAATAATTACACAATTTAACTAATTTGTAATAATCAAAAATTTATATCAAATATAACAACGGTTTAATGATAAAATTATTTACAATATTCTATTAACAACCAAGCAGAATTTCAGGCTTACCTCACAAGTGTTTATCTCTATGCAATTGGTAACCTGTTTCACTCAATCAATCATAAAATCAAACGAATTTAACTTTGTTTGTCATCTAATCAATGGTTATTTATACAGAGTTAATTCAGAAATCACAAGGTCTTTTCACGGGTTGTAATGAGGCTTGGTTTACAAGAATCAATGGTTTTTCTTGAAATTCAAAAAACCTGAAATCATAAAAGAGCATTTTATAATTCTTAGGCTTTCTCTTGACCCAAACTTCTCATTTTCTTTTATTGATGAAAAATAAATACCCCCAACTTGATTCTTTTCACTATTTGTGACTTTTCTTTTCCATATTTTCTTTTTGAAAAGAATCAAGTTGCTTATTTTCACTCCCCATTTTTGTGAGAACACTCAAAATATTTTTCATTTATTTCAACTGCTCTTTTAATCAATCAAGTATAGGGAATGGTTAAAATAAATTTAGGTTTTAAGGGTACCAAAGAATTTTATTTTAGGCTCAAATTGGCTTGCAAAGGATAAAATAATTTTTACCAAGGTAAGCTGTTTGGCCCAAGGTTTCGTTTCACCAATAAATGTGCCTGGATCATTTTCCCGAATTCTCTGTACAACAACACAAATCAGAGATTAAAGCAAAATCAATTCGAATTGAAAATATGTCGATTAAACCCTTAAGTGTTTAATAAGATCTCTCTGCTCACCGGGTTATCGAAATTTGCTTGATAGTTGATGAACTTATTGTAATTAAATTTATCAAAACTCCTAAGTTAAAAAGAATCGATAATTGATTTTTACAAAATTGATGTTATTGTGTAAAAACTCTAAGTGTATAAATTGACTTACTAACAAAAATTTGATTGATTTATTAAAAGATAAATTTTATTTTTGAATTATTTTTTGAATAAAATATGCAAAAACAAATAATTACGTAAAAACACACCACATAATAATAAAATACCATAATATAAAGTGTAAATGTAAATATAAATGTAAATGTAAATATAAACTAAAAACAATTGTACTCAAAGTAAATGCAAGAAATAAGAAGATGGCATCATCAATCCTCCATCTGATCATCATCCTGCTCCTCCTCCTCATCATCACCATCGCCATCAGAGTCATCCTGTGCACCAGAAGATCCACCAGTCTCAGGGTAGGTAGGTAAATCTCCGGGCCAAGCTACATGTGCTGCAAACTCGGCTGGGGTAACATAAGGTGCTCCCTCTCCTTGTAACCTATACTGATAAAATTCATCGTGAAGATGAATATAAGCTCTGTGAGTGGAAGTCATCATCTGCATCATATGCTGATGCTCAAGTGATATCCGGGCAAAGCCCTGTGTGACAGCATCAGTAGATGAAGGCTGCACTGGTGGTCTCCTCCTCCTAGGTCTGGGCTAAGCCTCCTACTCTAGTGGTGGAAGCTCGCACTGCTGCACAAAATAGTCTCTGTTCACTAGAACTTTAGGGACTCTTCCTGAAGAACTAGTGAACTCTGGTGAAGGTACAATGACTCTCTGCCTCCTCAGTAAGGCAGATATGATGAGAGGAAATGGAATGGGGCGATTCACTTTATACCCAAGGGCATAAAAGTGAATCGGCTCGGATATAAGCTCAGCAATATCAATAGTATGGCCCTGGGGGATAGAATAGAGAAGGCAACAACGTTCAACTGGAAGAGATGAAAGGTGGGTGACAGAAGTGATATTATGAAGCATGAGGTGGGACCATGCCTGGGCTATGGGGGTCAGCTGGGTCTTTAGGAGGTTAGATGGACTCCTTCCAACCCTACTCAGGTTGAAAAAGATTCCATCCTTGCTCAAGAAATGAGCAACCTCCTCGAGGGAGTATCCTAACTCTCCCTCAGCAGCAATCTTGTTTCTGTTTTCCTTCCAGAAACAAGTGTCATTCTTGGGAGTAGGCTCCCAAGGGTTACCTAATAGGGTGCTGATAGTGTCCCGGTCATATGAAATATGCCGGCCCCTCACCCAACTCGTCTGCTGCTGCCCTATGCTCGGTGCGTCCTGGCGAGTCCTGAAGGCATTTGCATAAAATTCCATCACTAAGATGGGGTCCCCCTCAGTAGGTAGAGAGAATAGAGGTCCCCATCTCTTCTGCTAAACTCCATCCTGAAGCTCAGGGTAATCTCCTGCACTCAAATCAAGGACCCTCTCCCAGATAAGTCTTTGGCCTTTGATTTGATAAAGTCGTGCCCATTTCGCATCAGTGTGAAATCTGGTGGGATCCCTCGGTCCTAACACCTCCTATCCCTGAAGATCAGGATCCTCAGAGGTGGTGTCAGTATCCGTGGTCTTCCTCTGTCTTTTAGAGGGACCAGCAGTGGGAATGGATTTCCTTGGTGCCATCTGCAAAAAGTAAAATTTTAAAATTAAACAAACATTAAAAAGTAAATCACATATTAACAATCCTATATAATCAATCCATAAAATTTAAAACAAAAATATTTTTGGTTTTTCTAAAATTGAAATTCAAATACACCACAACATATTTTTGTATTTTTATGATTTATAAAGAAAGTAACACATATATTTTCAAATTTTCAAAACAAAATACAATTTATTCAAAATTTATACAAATTTATTTTTATATTTTTATGCAAGAAACAAATACTAAATACGAAAATTTATTAATTTTAAAAAAGAAAACAACAAACAACAATCACACAGCAAAATTAACAAAAATTAAAAACAGTGGCTGACGCTACGCGTGGTGTGACGCTATGCGTCAGCCTGTTCTGCCCACGCTATGCGTCTGTGGGACGCTACGCGTGGGCTCACAGTTCATCCTCACGCTACGCTTCAGTGGGACGCTACGCGTGAGCTGCGCAGAACAGAAAAAAAAACAGGGGTTGTACAACAGCAACCCCTTTCCAAACCACATTATATCCATTCAATTCCTAATTCCTAATAGCAATCAATTCCAATGGTCTTCTAATCCTAATCCTAACCACATTTATTTCTAAAAATCGAAAATTTAAAAACAAAACTAAAGAGAAAGGATTAGAACACTTACTTATGGTTCCTTGAGCAATAAGATTGAGAAGGTTTGGAAGAGAGAAAAGGAGGTTTCTAAAATTTAGGTTTTGAAAACTAAGTGAGATAGAGAGGAGATTTTAGGTTTTAAAACCTAAGATGGGCCTCTCTGGTTTAGTTTTAAAAACTGAACGTGGGCTCTGACGCTACGTGTGGGTGGGACGCTACGCTTCAGACCTAAAATTCAGGGTCCACGCTACGCGTCACATTGGCGCTACGCGTGGGCTTCTGTTTTTGATTTTTCAAAATTTTGATTTTCAAAAACCTTTTTCTTTTGAATTTTAAACCCCTTTTCTTTCAAACAAATTTTAAAATTTTTGTTTTTTTTTGTTTTTTTTTATGTTTAAAAATATTAAAAATAACAAGAAAAGAATGGGTTGCCTCCCATTGAGCGCTAGGTTTAATGTCTCCAGCCAGATATTGCCTCTGATTAATCAGGTGGTCTCCCAATATTCGTTGAGGAATCACCTGTCTTTTTCTTCCTTCTTCTTCTTTTCCAATGCTTAATTACCTGTTTTTCATCTTTCAAGGCATCAGTTAATTTAAAACAATTTAATTGATTGGGAAGAGATATACCTGGTTCGGTTGAAGGGTAAATTTTTTCCTCATTACTTATCCTGAGGTATTTATGAGCACTGAAGCTTACCTCTTCTTCATAAACTTTGACTGCAACCATACTTAGATCAACATCTACTCTGATCCTTGCAGTCTTCATGAAAGGTCTTCCTAGAATCAGGGGGATCTCAGTATCCTCCTTCATATCCAGTACCACAAAGTCAACCTTGAAGTGGTACTTGTCAACCTTTACTAGTACATCTTCCACAATCCCAAAAGGCTTTTTGACAGAGCGATCTGCAAACTGTAATTCTGTTTTTGCTTCTTTTAGCTCATATTCACCAATGCGCTTTATTAAATCTAAGGGTATCAAGTTGATGTTAGCCCCTAAATTTAATAACGCATTCCTGATGTTGATATTTCTAATTGTTACAGGAATGGTGAAACTCCCCGGATCTTTACATTTTTTCAGGGTTATACAGTTTGTTTCTTGCTCTGTATCTGCTTGCATATTTTTTTCTTTTTCATTTTTTTCATTTTTTTTTCTATTTTTTTACTTTCTTTCTCTTCTTCTTCTTTCTTTTTCTCACTCTTTTCTTTACAATCAATTTTTACAACATCAAAAGAAACAGCATTACATTGTTCCCTTGGGTTTTGAGTGTTTGCAGAAAACCCAGAACTCTTTAATTCGGCTATTTCTTTTGCAAGCTGACCCATTTGTATGTCTGATGCTTTCCGGGCAGCTTCATTTGTCTCTACAAACTGCAATAACTGTTGAATAGATTCCTCTATTCTTGTCAATCTTGCATTGTCAGTTTGTTGTTGCTTGAATTGATTGTTAGGAGGTCTGTTGGAAGGTCCAGTGTCCTGTCTCCAGCCAATATTTTGATTTTGCCAACCCTGCAGGTAATTATTAGGAAAAGAATTTCCATGATTGAAAGGAAAATTACCTAAGGGTGCTCTTTGATGGTTCATGAAATTGGCATTAGGTAAACGATTCTTACCTTTTCGGCATCATTCAGGTTGTGGTTTGGACACTTTCTCAAGAGTGCCTTGAATCGTTCCCATGTCTCTCCTAGTGATTCATCATTATTTTGAGAAAAAGAGTGTATGGCTGTCATTGCTTCAAAATATTTTGAAGGAGAATAAAATCTTTCCAAAAATTTTCTTTCAACATCGGACCAGTTGGCAAAACTACCCAGTGGACAAGATTTAAACCATTCTTTTGCTTTACCAATCAATGAAAAAGGAAAAGGTCTCATGTAAATAGACTCTTCTTGATTGGGTTCAAAACCAATTGTGCTGCATAACTCATAAAAAACAGTTAAATGTTCATATGGTTCTTCATGATTTAAACCAGCAAATTGGTTGTTTTGAATAATGTTTAAAGTAGCAGGTTTAATTTCCACTGGTAAAACTGGTCCTTGAAACATTCCCGAAACTCGAGGTGGACCATTAATAGCAGCAAACTGTCCCAATGTTCTCCTTTCAGCAGCCATATTTGAATTTTCAAAATTTTTAGAAGTAGAAGAAGAATTAGTTTGTGTTTTAGATTTCAAAAACTTGATTTTCTTTACAAACTTTTCTATCTCAGGATCAAAATAAATTTTACCTGCGGTAGATCGAGTTTGCATACACAAACTAGACAAAGAAAGTTAGTGTAACAATAAGAAATAATAAATAATCAAAAATTTAACTAAGGTAAAAATATTTACCACGGTAATTAAAAATTTACTGTTTTACTGAAACAATTCAATCCCCGGCGACGGCGCCAGAAAACTTGTTAACCCGGCGATAGCGTCTCAACAGTTCGTTTCCACCACCGGGTTGTTAATTGGCAAGCGCACCAATCGTTTGTAGTTTTTAAAATTTAGATATCGTTCCACTGGGATTGAAAGTCCAATAACAACAGTAATTTTCTATTTACTATGGTAAATGTGAAGGAAGTTATAAACAAAAGAATGATTTATATACAATTTATACAATATTCACAGGTTAGCATGATTGAGTGGTTCATAAGATAAAAGAAAATAAAATCTATCTAAAAAGACGAGTTGCAATCTAGAATAGGTAAGATACTTGAGATAAACACAGATAAACAAATTATGTTGGAAATTATGTAACACCCTAATTTAAACAAATCATAGACGAGAATAACAGAGAAAATTTTTCATAATTAAACTAGAACGCCACGGTATACGAATGAGAGGGGAAGTAGAACGAGAGAACAAAAGGAATTCAAGAAACTAACAGCGGAAGAAGGGAAAAAAATCACATAGGCAGGTCACATAGCAACGCGCACGCGCTCGAGCGAAAGCTTCACTCGGCATTCACTCATTTCACTCGGGTTTCATCGCCTGATTCACTCGGACTTGGCTCTTACACCTATTAGTCCCATTCGAAAAATGCAACTCATTCTACGATTTCCTCAACCAGAGCTCATACACGAATAATACTGAAATGGTCCCCACTATCACTCACTCGGAATCTATGGGGCTCCTCACTCAGAGTAGCCTTCACTTCCTTTTTGTCACTCGGGGTATTTCACTTAGTTTTCACTCGGTAACTATAATCTCCTGACTCTAACATTCTAATGGGCTAAGACTCACTTGGATTCTTTTGTCACTAACAGCTTACTACAGCGGGGGTCCCCAAGAGTCTAAGGCGTCACTCTCCAGTCGGAAAAACCGTCACTCAGCGAATTCTCACTCGGGGTTCGTTGATTATTCTACGCTCGGAGAAAATCCTAGTAGTAACCACTCGGAACGTGTATTTAGGCTCTCAACTCTGATCCTAACAACTCATCGTTAGGGGCAGTCTTCTATGTCAACTCCTACTCGGAGCTATCTGATTTCACTCACTCAGAACGTCTGAACCTTCCCCACTCGGTGACAGCGTCACAAACTCACCCTCTAGACCCTAAATTAGCTTCCTTCATGTTAAGTTATGCCATTTCCTACACATTCGGGAATGTAAACACACATATATATAAAGATTACCCAGGCATTTCACGGCATAAAATGGACATGCAACATGGCATAACATAGGCATATATATATATATATATTTATATAGGAGTGCATATCACGGGTTTACAACCATATTGTCGTATTCCCATTTTAAGGGAACCAACTCTTTCTAAGAGACTGACAGCAAAACACGAGCCGGCCAAGGCTTAATCAAGACCTTATACACAATATATATATATATACATATACACACATTCCATAAAGCTCGGTTGCTCTATTCTGCACTCGGCTCCTTCTTCACTCTTCGTTCCGAGAGATATTCACTGAAAAGATAGCCACTGCAGGGGTGAGCTTTTACATGTAAAATGACAATCAAGGACTCGGTATCAGTGTTAGTACACACACCTACTTTCGTTCAATCTTTCACAAGTTAACCAAGTTCATGCAATTCAAAATAACATCTATAACATACATGCTACATATAGTTCATTCCTACATCTACTCACACATGCATCCACGCACTCAGAGATCATACACACCCCACATATGCTATGCGTACTACTATGATCAACCTCATCTCTATATGCATGCCTGCGGATCCGACTCGGGTAATGACTTTCAGTTACAGTTTCCCCCTTTTTCCGGCCCCTCGTCCTTCAGCTCTTACCAGGTGGTACCGGCCTCTCATGGGCGTCTCGAGACTCTTCTCTAGCTCCTACAGCTACCACGAGCACTATCAGGATCTAGCCAAGGTCTGTAGCTGGAAGTCATTCCCTCGGGGTTCATGACCTTCCATGGGTCACCCCACTTTTGCACATGTAGCTAATGCACTTACCAGTACATATCATCATACCACCGATACCTCCTTCGTAGCCATTAAGTAAGAACAGATTCAACACAACCTTTATATTTGTTTTTATCAATCATACCAATGCATACTACAATCGGCAATCTACATCATAACAATGAACAGTTCAACTAACAAGCACACACTCATATTTTCACAGAGATAAGAAGGTTAGAACCATGCATTTCATTCGTCATTATCAATTACTGTATACCCACTATAACACACACAAAGTCCAGAATCTTCAATCATGCATAGGATCCATTCGTCATAAATACATGCACACACACTCAAGCAGTACATTCATCCGGTACCGTTCATGGATCATGAATTCGGCATGCAAGCGCCGCCTACCTACAGAAGAACTTCAAGAAACTTTTATGCTTTTCGATGTTGGGTCTGATGCCCTTCTCCTGGCTCGTTCAGTCTTCCTTGGCTCCGTCGTATCCCGCGCTTGGTTCTGGAATGGAGCGTTGTCTTTCCTCTGCCACGACGATCGTCTTTCACCAGTTGGGGGCTCAGGCCTTCCTCCAGCACTGCCGTCGTGATCTCCAGAAATGAAGGTCGAAACAGGGGAAAGGAAAAGATGATGGAGACGAAGAGGAACAGAGAGAATGGAGTAGTGGGGATGGAGTTGAGCACCCACGGTGATGCAGGGGTAGATACATATACGCATGCAAAGAGGAGAAAGTGGGATGGGGAGGCGTGAGTCACAGTCCACTCACACGGTCCACCAATCACAAAGAGCCACTTTTCACCAACTAAGTCCAATCAACTTGTTATTAATACACGAGCTAAATTAATTATAATTAACAATTAATTTCCTTACCTTGCATTCAATCCTTAACGCCTAGTTTTCATTCGGCATTAAATTTCAGATTTGGGATGTTACAGTTCTCCCCCACTCAAAAGAATTTTGTCCTCAAAATTCAGTCGGTAACTCCCTTAATGAACAATTCAGGGTACGACTGTCTCATGGTGTCTTCGTGTTCCCAGGTGCAAGAGGAAGTTTTGCCCTGCTGCCACTCCACTTCAACCAGTGGTACGTCCTTGCTCCTCAACCGCTTTACCGATCGGTCCACGATTCTGATCGGTGTGGCCACAGTGGTCAGGTCTTCCTTGATTTCCACTTCATCATCAGGCATTGTGTGGCTGGGGTCATGTAGATACTTCCTTAGTTGAGACACATGAAACACGTTGTGCAATCGGGCTAAGTGGGTCGGTAATGCTATTCGGTATGCCATGGTGCCGACTCGTTCTAACACCTCATAAAGTCCAATGTATCAGGGGCTCAATTTTCCACCTTTCAAGGCTCATCCGACTCCTTTACTCGGAGAAGTCCTCAAAAACACTCTGTCTCCGACTGAAAACTCCAACGGGTTGGTGCGTTTGTCATGGTAGCTCTTTTACCGATCCTGAGACGCCTTCATCCTGTCCCTTATCACTCAAATCTGCTCTGATGTCTTCTTTACAATGTCTGGTCCCAATAGCAGACTCTCACCCGTTTCTGACCAGCAAAGTGGGGTTCGGCACCTTCGTCCATATAGTCCTTCATAGGGTGCCATGCCAATGCTGTTATGATGGCTGTTATTGTACGTAAACTCAATCAAGGGAAGGTACTGCTCCTAATCTCCACCGTGTTCTAACACACACGCCCTTAATAAGTCTTCTAAACTTTGAATCGTCCGCTCAGATTGTCCATCCGATTGGGGGTGGTAGACAGAACTAAGCCAAAGTTTCGTACCCAATTCCTGGTGCATGCTGGCCCAAAATCTAGACGTGAACCTAGGGTCCCTATCCGAGACGATAGAGGTCGGTATACCGTGCAGTCGAACAATTTCGTGAATGTAAATTCGAGCTAACTTATGCAACGGGTACTTCATATTCACAGGTAGGAAGTGGGCACTCTTCGTCAGTCGGTCAACAATGACCCAAATCGCATCATGGCTTGCTCGGTTTCTGGGTAATCCCATGACAAAGTCCATAGCAATTGAGTCCCATTTCCACACGGGAATCTCCAGGGGCTGCATTGCACCGTACGGCTTCTGGTGCTCCACCTTTGATTTCTGACAAGTAATGCACCGAGCTACATATTCTGCCACATTTCTCTTCAATCCGGGCCACCAAAACTGGGTTCTCAAGTCATGGTACATCTTCGTGGTACCCGGGTGGATACTGAGGAGGCTCTTATGAGCTTCTTCAAGCACCATTCTCCTTAATTCTTTCTCGCTCGGTACGTATATTCTGTTTTTCACTCGGAAGATCCCATCTGATCCTTCGGTCAAGGACAAATCCTTTCCCTTGGCCTGCGTCTCCTTCATCTCAGCCAAGTAGGAATCTGACTGTTGCTGCTCGTACACGGATTTCAAAAAGTCATTGGTGATCCTCAGCGTGCCGATCGTCATCTTTCTAGAGGAGGGAATGTCAACATGCAAGTTCATGTCTCGGAATTGTTCCAATAGCTCTGCTTCCTTCACCATCATCACTGCTACATGGAGAGATTTCCGACTCAACGCGTCGGCAACGACATTTGCTTTACCCGGATGGTACCTTAGCTCGAAATCATAGTCCTTTAAAAATTCCATCCATCTTTGCTGCCTCATATTCAGTTCCTTTTGGTCGAATAGGTATTTGAGGCTCTTGTGGTCACTGAATACTTCGAACCTGGACCCATACAAGTAATGCCTCCAGATTTTCAATGCGAAAACCACAGCTGCTAACTCCAAATCGTGGGTCGGATAATGTTGTTCATGAGGTCTCAGTTGCCGAGAGGCATACGCTATCACTCGGTCTCTCTGCATGAGTACGCATCCTAATCCGAGTCCTGATGCATCGCAGTAAACCATGAAGCTCTGTTGCAAGTCAGGTAATGCCAACACTGGTGCAGTCGTTAACTTGTTCTTCAGCTCTCGGAAGCTGCTCTCGCACTCGGGACTCCACACGAAAGGAATGTTTTTCCGAGTCAATTTAGTTAGTGGCAAAGCTAACTTAGAAAAACCCTCAATGAATCTTCTATAATAACCTGCCAGGCCCATAAAACTCCTTATCTCCGAGACCGACTTAGGTCTCTCCCATGCCATTATGGCTATCACCTTCGAAGGGTCCACCGAGACACCTTGCTCGGAAATCACATGCCCGAGGAAGTGGATCTTATCCATCCAGAATTCGCATTTTGAAAGCTTCGTAAACAACTGCTTCTCCTTCAACACTTGAAGTACCGCTCGGAGATGTCCTTCATGCTCCTCGGAAGTCTTAGAATAGACTAGGATGTCATCAATGAAAACAACTACGAACCGGTCCAAAAAGGGGTGGAATATGCTGTTCATGTAATTCATGAAGACAGCAGGAGCGTTCGTCACACCGAACGGCATCACTACATACTCGTAGTGGCCATACCGAGTCCTAAAGGCAGTTTTAGGAATGTCCGAGTCCTTCACTCGGATTTGATGATATCCCGATCGTAGGTCGATCTTTGAGAAGACTGAGGCTCCACGCAGTTGGTCAATTAAGTCATCAATTCTGGGCAACGGGTATCGATTCTTAATCGTGAGTTTATTTAGCTGTCGATAATCTATACAGAGTCTCATGCTGCTATCCTTCTTCTTAACTAGCAGCACAGGTGCGCCCCATGGCGATACACTCGGTCTAATGAATTGGTTTCCGAGCAAATCATCCACTTGCTTCTTTAGCTCGGCTAATTCAGCTGAGGACATTCTATAGGGTGCACTGGAGACTGGCTCGGCCCCAGGGATCAAGTCTATAGAGAATTCGATTTCTCTATTGGGAGGGACACTCGGTACGTCATGAGGAAACACTTCTGGGAATTCACGGACAATCAGAATTTTGTCCACTCGGGTTTTACTCTCACCCTCGGTTAGACAAAGCATCATAAGCAGTCGGGTTATACCTGGTGCTGTGTCGCCTTTACTGTGCTGCCTTGGGAAGATTATCCTTCGGTTTCTACAATCCACTAACACCTTATTGGCTGAAAGCCAATCTATTCCGAGCACAAGGTCAAGATCCTTTAAAGGTATGCACGCTAAATCGAAAGTGAAACTCCGACCATGTAATACGAATGTCACGTCCTTACACATTGACGATGTCAACACTCTAGGGCCCGTCGGATTAGCTACCTCCAATGTCCGATCCATAAACACAGTTGGCAATTTTAAACGCTTTGCACACTCATCAGCTATAAAAGAATGGGTGGCTCCTGAGTCAAAAACAACATTAAGTGTGTGTTTGCCGAGTGAGCACTTACATTGTACCAGATCATTTGCTTGCACAACATCCTCTGCATTGATGGCGTAGACTCTCCCAGCAGTCGGTTGATCAGCATCTCTCCTCCGGTTATTTGGGGCAACCATCGGATTTCCTCTAGCTCTGTTGCTTTCGCCCTGTGAGCTCTGTCCATCATTCCTACTGCTCTTCACCTGGAATCCTCCTTGACGTTCATCAACATTGGTTTGACGGAGTTGGGGGTAGTCAGGGTGAACGTGCCCCTTCTCTCCGCAGTGATAACACTTAACATTCGCACGATTGCAATCCTTAGCAAAGTGGTCACCGCCACATTTAAAACATCCGCCATGTCTTGGTCGTCCACTCATCTGTCTTCCTTGGCCATTGCGATCTTGATGTTTAGTAAGGGGTCCATTTCTTCCCAGGTTACCTGGCCTCTTGAAGCGTGACTGTTGAGGCCTCAAATACTGGTTGGCCCTGCCGTTCCAGCCTGAGTGGGCCTTGTCGTCTTCTTCAAATATTCTACATTTATTCACCAAGGTAGGGAAACTCCGTATCTCTTGGTATCTGCAGGCTCTCTTAATATCTGATCTTAATCCGTTCTCAAACTTAAGGCACTTGGAGCTCTCCGTCCCGGGCTGTTGGAAGGGTGGGTAGAATAGGCATAACTCCTCGAATCTTGTCGCGTATTCTTCCACAGTCATGGAGCCCTGTTTTAACTCCATGAACTCTAGCTCCTTCCGACTCCGCACTGTGTCGGGGAAGTACTTTTCTAAGAAGCATGTTTTAAAATCGTTCCACGTCAACTGAGTATCATCCTCAGGGAATCGGCTTCTGGCTATCTTCCACCAGTTCTCTGCCTCATCTCGCAGCATATACACTGCACATTCCACCTTTTGGGCCTCGGTGCAACGAAGGCCCCCAAAAATCATCTCCAACTCCCGAGTCCATTTGAACGCTGCTTCAGGGTTCCGCCCTCCTAAAAATTCACTCGGCTTTCTCTTCAAGAAGCGGTCCAGCACTTGGCCCTCCTCAGCTCGAGGCTGGCCCTGCCTCTCAAACACGTCTGCAAAGCGTTGGAATGTTGTGGCTATAGCCTCCATGCTTTGGCGATGCGTCATCCTTATCCTGAAATCAACATTCAAGGATAAGTATACTGAGTCACTCATTCAGGTTTCGACCTAATGTTCAATGACTTGCTCATCATACTATTTCTGTATGTTATGCAATCAATCGGACCAGGAGGAGTACAACCTCCTATCCACAAGCCAATCATCAATCAGATTCAACTACTATCACAACAATCATGACCATTTAGTCAGAAAACACACAACCGCTCACACTCGGTAAGCATACCTTGGCCTTGGACCTTTTGGTCTGCTCTGATACCAAAATGTAACACCCTAATTTAAACAAATCATAGACGAGAATAACAGAGAAAATTTTTCACAATTAAACTAGAACGCCACGGTATACGAATGAGAGGGGAAGTAGAACGAGAGAACAAAAGGAATTCAAGAAACTAACAGCGGAAGAAGGAAAAAAAATCACATAGGCAGGTCACATAGCAACGCGCACGCGCTCGAGCGAAAGCTTCACTCGGCATTCACTCATTTCACTCGGGTTTCATCGCCTGATTCACTCGGACTTGGCTCTTACACCTATTAGTCCCATTCGAAAAATGCAACTCATTCTACGATTTCCTCAACCAGAGCTCATACACGAATAATACTGAAATGGTCCCCACTATCACTCACTCGGAATCTATGGGGCTCCTCACTCAGAGTAGCCTTCACTTCCTTTTTGTCACTCGGGGTATTTCACTTAGTTTTCACTCGGTAACTATAATCTCCTGACTCTAACATTCTAATGGGCTAAGACTCACTTGGATTCTTTTGTCACTAACAGCTTACTACAGCGGGGGTCCCCAAGAGTCTAAGGCGTCACTCTCCAGTCGGAAAAACCGTCACTCAGCGAATTCTCACTCGGGGTTCGTTGATTATTCTACGCTCGGAGAAAATCCTAGTAGTAACCACTCAGAACGTGTATTTAGGCTCTCAACTCTGATCCTAACAACTCATCGTTAGGGGCAGTCTTCTATGTCAACTCCTACTCGGAGCTATCTGATTTCACTCACTCAGAACGTCTGAACCTTCCCCACTCGGTGACAGCGTCACAAACTCACCCTCTAGACCCTAAATTAGCTTCCTTCATGTTAAGTTATGCCATTTCCTACACATTCAGGAATGTAAACACACATATATATAAAGATTACCCAGCCATTTCACGGCATAAAATGGACATGTAACATGGCATAACATAGGCATATATATATATATATTTATATAGGAGTGCATATCACGGGTTTACAACCATATTGTCGTATTCCCATTTTAAGGGAACCAACTCTTTCTAAGAGACTGACAGCAAAACACGAGCCGGCCAAGGCTTAATCAAGACCTTATACACAATATATATATATACATATACACACATTCCATAAAGCTCGGTTGCTCTATTCTGCACTTGGCTCCTTCTTCACTCTTCGTTCCGAGAGATATTCACTGAAAAGATAGCCACTGCAGGGGTGAGCTTTTACATGTAAAATGACAATCAAGGACTCGGTATCAGTGTTAGTACACACACCTACTTTCGTTCAATCTTTCACAAGTTAACCAAGTTCATGCAATTCAAAATAACATCTATAACATATATGCTACATATAGTTCATTCCTACATCTACTCACACATGCATCCACGCACTCAGAGATCATACACACCCCACATATGCTATGCGTACTACTATGATCAACCTCATCTCTATATGCATGCCTGCGGATCTGACTCGGGTAATGACTTTCAGTTACAGTTTCCCCCTTTTTCCGGCCCCTCGTCCTTCAGCTCTTACCAGGTGGTACCGGCCTCTCATGGGTGTCTCGAGACTCTTCTCTAGCTCCTACGGCTACCACGAGCACTATCAGGATCTAGCCAAGGTCTGTAGATGGAAGTCATTCCCTCGGGGTTCATGACCTTCCATGGGTCACCCCACTTTTGCACATGTAGCTAATGCACTTACCAGTACATATCATCGTACCACCGATACCTCCTTCGTAGCCATTAAGTAAGAACAGATTCAACACAACCTTTATATTTGTTTTTATCAATCATACCAATGCATACTACAATCGGCAATCTACATCATAATAACGAACAGTTCAACTAACAAGCACACACTCATATTTACACAGAGATAAGAAGGTTAGAACCATGCATTTCATTCGTCATTATCAATTACTATATACCCACTATAACACACACAAAGTCCAGAATCTTCAATCATGCTTAGGATCCAGTCATCATAAATACATGCACACACACTCAAGCAGTACATTCATCCGGTACCGTTCGTGGATCATGCATTCGGCATGCAAGCGCCCCCTACCTACAGAAGAACTTCAAGAAACTTTTATCCTTTTCGATGTTGGGTCTGATGCCCTTCTCCTGGCTCGTTCAGTCTTTCTTGGCTCCGTCATATCCCGTGCTTGGTTCTGGAATGGAGCGTTGTCTTTCCTCTGCCACGACGATCGTCCTTCACCAGTTGGGGGGCTCAGGCCTTCCTCCAGCTCTGCCGTCGTGATCTCCAGAAACGAAGGTTGAAACAGGGGAAAGCAAAAGAAGATGAAGATGAAGAGGAACAGAGAGAATGGAGTAGTGGGGATGGAGTTGAGCACCCACGGTGATGCAGGGGTAGATATATATACGCATGCAAAGAGGAGAAAGTGGGATGGGGAGGCGTGAGTCACAGTCCACTCACACGGTCCACCAATCACAAAGAGCCACTTTTCACCAACTAAGTCTAATCAACTTGTTATTAATACACGAGCTAAATTAATTATAATTAACAATTAATTTCCTTACCTTGCATTCAATCCTTAACTCCTAGTTTTCATTCGGCATTAAATTTCAGATTTGGGATGTTACAAATTGGATCCTAATCTAGAATAACAATGAGGAACTCAAGACATGCATATTTAATCATCAAGTTTCATGTCATTGCAGCTTAAAATCATTATAACCGATCCCTCGTGATATAAATTCTAAGAATTCACCGTAAAGTCCGATCCCTCGTGAGCTTTCTCAGTAAAAACTTGCATTAAGACCTGGCCTTATGGCAAACAATGGTTAACAACCCCTATAGAATTGAGATACCAAGGGTATTCCAACTTTTTACTTTTGTCAAAACAAGTTTCAATACGGCATGAACTGTAACACCCTAATTATCTACAACTAATAAATCCCAAAATATGAGAAAATTTTTCACAAAAAAACAGTCACGTAACATTTGATGTAGAAGGAAGCAGGCAATGGGGAAAACTAAAAACATTCACGCGCATAAAGCAACCTACAGGGAAGCTAAAACTGGGGCCGGCTCAATGGGTTTATCGTAACGCACCTACACTAGGGCGGATTGCACAACACCGTTTGTTCGCTTAGACGGAGTCTGACACCGTCCAGGCGGGGTAAAGAATGCAGCAGCGGATAGAATCAATGAGGCTTCCCTTCGAGTGATACTGGTTACTCAACAGGAGGAATAGATAAGGGAAAATATGCTAATACATTCACACGTGTAGCATTTGATGAAAAGGCTAAGTTAGAATCATCCTGCTAGGCTAGGCGGGGTATATTTATCTTGGGCGGGCTGTCCTAGTTACTTGGGCGAGGTATAACGCCGCCTAAACGAAATTTACATAACGCCTCTTTAACACAACTACAAGGTAGTTTCCTCCGTCGGGTATGGACAATGGTTTACTAAGTAAATCCTCACACTCGCCTTTCACTCGGAAAAAATGAGAAGTTACAGGGTACATATACATTAGTAGGTTGTGGAGAAAGGAAGAGTTTGAACCTATTCCGCCCAACTCAACTAATTATGACGACGCCTGGGCGGACTTAGCCATACGCCTTCGGGCGGGGTACGACTCCGCCCAACGTATCCGACATAAGTTTTCCTAAGGCAATTCTTGGTTCTTTCGGACTTAGCTATAACCTGCTCGATCAGGCTGTTCCTGCGCATCTATTAAAGCATAATTAGGAAACAAAGCAACACATGGCATTACACACACCAAAACCATACATCCATATATATACATAAAAGTGCACGTCAATAATTACAATACAAAATCAGACTTCTTCTTGTTCATAAAGTTCTATTCATTCACAAAGACGTTAACATCCGGTATGAGCTAGTCCGGGCTTCATCTAACAACGCCTTAATTAAACCTTCGAAATGCATCAGCACTCCGCCCAGCATTCCAGCTCTGCCTTTGATCCTCCTCACGAGAGACATTCACTGAAAATGGCCACTGCAGGGGTGAGCTTTTACATGTAAAATGATACTCACAGACTCGGTATCAGCGTCAGTACACGCTCCTGCTTTCCTTCAATTTTTCTCAAGTAACCAAATTCATACAATTCAAACAACATTCATAATACGCATAATTCACAGAGTTTATTCCACATCAATATGTATTCATGCATTCAAAATCATACACATGCACATATATAGATTTACACATCACCACAATCAGCCTTATTTCTATATGTATGCACGCGGATCCGACTCGGGAAAAGACTCTCAGTTACAGCCCCCTTTTTCTTTTGGCCCCTCGTCCCTCAGCTCTTACCAGGTGGCACCGGCCCCCCACGGCGTCTCGAGACTCATTTCTCTAGCTCCAACGGCTACCACGAGCCCTATTGGGATCTAGCCAGGGTTGGTAACTGGAAATCATTTCCCTTGGGGTTCTTGACCTTCCATGGGTCACCCCACTCTTACTCATGCAACTAACACATTTATCATTACACATCATCGCGCCATGAACACATTACCGTAGTCGTCAAGTAAGAACGGATATCTCCCATTATTCATCATCATTCAGTCAATCGCACCAGCGCATGATACAGTCGATCATCAGACTAACAACATTGAGCAATTCAATTAAGAACATGCACATACACATTTTTCATAGTGACAACAAAATAGACCCATCATTATCATCCACGAGCAAACTACGCCATCGTCACGAAGATCACCATCAAAATCTCAAATCATGCATCAGTTTTAGTAATTGTGAACACATGCATACATGCACAGCATCAGTTCTAATGAATTATAAAAACATGCACACACACTTGGCAGTACGTTCATCCGGTACCGTTCTTAGACCATGCATTTGACATGCAAGCGCCCCCTACCTTTAGAAGACTCCTCAGAAACCTTTTCCGTTCTTGCCGTTGGGTCCGATGTCCTTCTCCTGGTTCGTTCGGTCTTCTTTGGCTTTGTCGTATTCTGCGCCTGATTCTGGGATGGAGCGTAGTCTGTTCTTCAGCACTGGAATCAAGATCTCCAGGAGCGAAGAGTGAGATGGAAGAAGAAGAATGAAGACGAAGAGAGAAAACAGAGGATGAAGTGACGGAGAAAGAGTCTAAAGAAATAGCGAGAGTGTTTTTCACCAAGGCTCACGCTTATATATATATACATATGTGCATGCGCACAGCAAAAGCAAGAGTGGGATGGGAGAGTGCGTGCCCGTCAGTCACGCGCACTCCACCTCATCCCCTGTCCGCCACCATTTTAATATTTTAATGGCTTAAACTCACTTAGTTAAATGCACTTAACAGTTATTTCTAGTTGAAATCAAGTCTTAATGGTTCATTCTTTATTCAGCATTAAATTTTAAAACGGGGATGTTACAGTTCTCCCCCACTGAAAAGGAATTTCGTCCCCGAAATTCAGTTGGTACTTACGTAGGTAAACAGTTCGGGGTACTGCTGTCGCATGGCGTCTTCGCGCTCCCACGTATAGGAGGTGATTTTGCCTTGCTGCCACTCCACCTTAACCAGCCTTACGTTCTTGTTTCTTAAGCGTTTTACCGATTGATCCACGATTCCAACCGGTGTAGTCACAGCGGTTAGATCTTCCTTGATCTCTACCTCGTCGTCAGGCATCGTGTGGCTGGGGTCATGCAAATACTTCCTTAGTTGAGACACATGAAAAACGTTGTGTAATCGGGACAAGTGAATTGGTAACGCGAGGCGGTATGCCACGGGGCCAATCCGTTCTACTACCTCATAAGGTCCGATGTAGCGAGGGCTTAACTTCCCACTTTTTAAGGCTCGTCCAACTCCTTTACTCGGAGAGGTTCTCAGAAACACTCGATCTCCGACTTGAAATTCCAATGGCTTGATGCGTTTGTCATGGTAGCTCTTCTGCCTGTCTTGTGATGCTTTCATCTTCTCCCTTATCACTCGGATCTGTTCTGTGGTTTGCTTTACGATGTCTGGTCCCAGTAATAGACTTTCACCCGTTTCCGACCAACAGAGCGGGGTTCGGCATCTACGCCCGTATAATGCCTCGTAAGGTGCCATGCCAATGCTGTGATGATGGCTGTTGTTGTACGTAAACTCGATCAAGGGAAGGTACTGCTCCCAGTCCCCACCGTACTCTAACACACACGCTCTCAATAAGTCTTCTAGACTCTGAATCGTTCGCTCGGATTGTCCATCCGATTGGGGGTGGTAGGCAGAACTAAGCCAAAGCTTCGTCCCCAGTTCTCGATGCAAGCTGGTCCAAAATCTGGACGTAAATCTAGGGTCCCTATCTGAGACGATGGAAGTAGGTATGCCATGCAGTCGAATAACTTCTTGAATGTAGATTCGAGCCAATTTATGCAATGGGTACTTCATATTTACAGGTAAGAAGTGTGCACTCTTCGTCAATCTATCAACAATGACCTAAATGGCATCATGGCCCGCTCGGTTCCTGGGTAATCCCATGATAAAATCCATCGCAATTGAGTCCCATTTCCACACGGGGATTTCCAGAGGCTGCATTGCACCGTATGGTTTTTGGTGCTCTATCTTCGATTTCTGACAAGTGATACACCGGGCCACGTACTCCGCCACATCCTTCTTTAGTCCGGGCCACCAAAACTGTCTCCTCAAGTCGTGGTACATCTTCGTGGTTCCTGGGTGAATACTGAGTAGGCTTTTGTGGGCTTCATCAAGCACCATTCTTCTCAATCCTCCTTCACTTGGTATGTATATTCTGTTCCTCACCCGGAAGATCCCATCTGATCCTTCTGCCAAGGATAAATCCTTTCCTTTAGCCTGAATTTCCTTCATTTCAGCTAGGTAAGAGTCCGCCTGTTGCTGTTCGTACACGGATTTTAAGAATTCGTTGGCAATCCTCAACGTACCGATTGTCATCTTCTGAGAGGAAGGGGTGCCAACATGCAAGTTCATGTCTCGGAACCGCTCCAACAACTCAACTTCTTTTGCCATCATGGCTGCTATGTGGAGGGATTTTCGACTCAAAGCGTCTGCTACGACATTTGCCTTACCTGGGTGGTATTTCAACTCGAAATCATAGTCCTTCAAAAACTCAATCCACCTTCTCTGCCTCATGTTCAGCTCCTTTTGGTCGAATAGGTATTTGAGGCTCTTATGATCGCTGTACACTTCAAATTTGGATCCGTACAAGTAATGCCTCCAGATTTTCAATGCAAAAACTACTGCTGCCAACTCCAAGTCATGGGTCGGATAATGTTGTTCGTGGGGTCTCAATTGTCGAGAGGCATATGCTACCACCCGATCTTTCTGCATGAGTACACATCCTAATCCGAGTCCGGATGCGTCACAATAGACCACGAAGCTTTCTCGTAACTCCGGTAATGCTAACACCGGAGCAGTTGTCAACTTATTCTTCAGCTCTTGGAAGCTGCTCTCACACTCCGGACTCCACACAAAAGGAACGTTCTTCCGAGTCAATTTAGTCAGAGGTAATGCCAACTTAGAAAATCCTTCGATGAACCTTCTATAATAACCTGCCAAGCCCATAAAACTCCTTATTTCCGAGATCGATCTGGGCCTCTCCCACGCTATTACAGCAGCTACCTTCGCAGGATCCACCGAGACGCCTCGCTTGGAGATCACATGCCCGAGGAAGTGGATCTCATCCATCCAAAATTCGCACTTTGAAGGCTTTGCAAACAATTGCTTCTCCTTCAACACTTGGAGTACCGCCCTGAGATGTCCTTCATGCTCCTCCGATGTCTTAGAATAAACTAGAATATCGTCAATGAAGACAACAACAAACCGATCTAAGAAGGAATGGAATATGCTGTTCATGTAATTCATGAAAACAGCAGGGGCGTTCGTCACACCGAACGGCATCACCACATACTCATAGTGACCATACCTAGTCCTAAAGGCAGTTTTAGGAATGTCCGAGTCCTTCACTCGGATTTGGTGATATCCCGATCGTAAGTCGATTTTTGAGAAGACTGAGGCTCCACGCAGCTGGTCAATTAAATCATCAATCCTAGGCAGTGGGTATCGATTCTTGATTGTGAGTTTGTTGAGCTGTCGATAATCTATACAAAGTCTCAAGCTGCCATCCTTCTTCTTAACAAGTAGCACAGGCGCGCCCCATGGTGACACGCTTGGTCTAATGAACTGCTTCTCAAGTAACTCATCCACTTGTTTCTTCAACTCGACCAATTCAGTTGAGGACATTCTGTAGGGTGCACTGGAGACCGGTTCGGCTCCAGGGATCAAGTCTATAGAGAATTCAACTTCTCTATGAGGAGGTACACTCGGGACGTCCTCTGGGAACACTTCTGGGAATTCGCAGACAACCGGAATGTCGTTCACTAGGGGCTCATTCTCTTCTTTGGTTAGACAAAGCATCATAAATAGTTGGGTTATACCTTGTGCCGTGCCATCTTCAGTGGGTTGTTTTGGGAAAACGATCTCTCGGTTTCTACAATCTACTAATACCTTATTGGCTGAAAGCCAATCTATTCCAAGCACAATATCAAGACCCTTTAAGGGCATGCAAATCAGATCGAAGGCGAAACTCCGATCATACAACTCAAATGCTACATTTTTACATATGGACGATGTGAACACAGTAGGGCCAGTGGGGCTGGCCACTTCTAGAGTCCGGTTCATAGACACAGTTGGTAGCTTCAACCGTTTCACGCACTCATCAGCTATAAAAGAATGGGTTGCCCCCGAATCGAAAACAACATTAAGCGTATTCATTCCAAGTGAGCACTTACATTGTACTAGATCGTTTGCTGGTGCAACATCCTCTGCATTGATGGTGTAGATCCTTCCTGTCGCTGTTGGGCCGGTGTTCCTCTCTCGATTGTTCGGGGCATGCATCATATTTCCTCTGGTTCCGTTGCCTCTGCCACCAGGTCGTGGGTTATCATTCACTCTGGTCCGATCTTGATATCCTCCTTGACGCACATTGGTGTTTGCCTGGCGGAGTTGGGGGCAGTCCGGGCGAACATGTCCCTTCTCTCCGCAGTGGTAGCATTTAACATTTGTATCATTGCATTCCCTAGCAAAATGATCACCGCCACATTTAAAGCATCCGCCATACCTTGGTCGTCCTCTCATCTGCCTCCCTCGGTCATTATGGTCCTGATATCTGGTGAAGGGTTCATTCCTCCTCACGTTCCCTGGCCTCTTGAAACGTGGTTGCTGAGGCCTCAAGTGTTGGTTGGCTCTGCTGCACTGGCCCGAATGGGCCCTGTCATCCTCTTCGAATATTCTACACTTGTTCACTAAGGCAGGGAAACTCCGGATTTCATGGTATCTGCAGGCCCTCTTGATATCCGATCTCAGTCCGTTCTCAAACTTAAGACACTTGGAGTGCTCCGTTCCTGGCTGCTGGAAGGGCGGATAAAATAGGCACAATTCTTCAAATCTGGTCGCGTATTCTTCCACAGTCATGGAGCCCTGTTTTAACTCCATAAACTCCAGCTCCTTCCGACTCCGCACTGTGTCGGGAAAGTATTTGTCTAGGAAGCAGGCCTTGAAATCGTCCCATGTCAGTTGATTGTCATCTTCGGGGAATTGGCTCCTAGCTATCTTCCACCAATTCTCCGCTTCATCTCGTAGCATATACACTGCACATTCCACCTTCTGGGCTTCGGTACAGCGAAGACCCCTAAAAATTCTCTCTAATTCCTGAGTCCACTTGAACGCCGCCTCAGGGTTCCGTCCTCCTAAGAATTCACTCGGCTTCCTCTTCAGGAAGCGGTCCAGCACATGGCCATCCTCAGGATGAGTTTGGCCTTGCCTTTCAAACACATCAGCAAAGCGTTGGAATGCTGTGGCTATAGCCTCCATACTTTGACGATGCGCCATTCCTTATCCTGAAATTGACATTTAAGGATAAGTATACGGAGCCACTCACTACCGATCTAGTTATTAGTCCAACAATTAATAACTTAGCACATTATGTCATTCGCCTAAGTCATACACACAATCGGACCAGGGGAAACAACCCCTTGTCCTCAAGACAATCATCAATCAGGTCAACCAGCATCAGAACAATTTCAACCATTCAATCAAAAGACACAATCACCACCGCTTACACTTGGTAAGCATATTTTGGCCTTGGACTTTTCGGTCCGCTCTGATACCAAAATGTAACACCCTAATTATCTACAACTAATAAATCCCAAAATATGAGAAAATTTTTCACAAAAAAACAGTCACGTAACATTTGATGTAGAAGGAAGCAGGCAATGGGGAAAACTAAAAACATTCACGCGCATAAAGCAACCTACAGGGAAGCTAAAACTGGGGCCGGCTCAATGGGTTTATCGTAACGCACCTACACTAGGGCGGATTGCACAACACCGTTTGTTCGCTTAGACGGAGTCTGACACCGTCCAGGCGGGGTAAAGAATGCAGCAGCGGATAGAATCAATGAGGCTTCCCTTCGAGTGATACTGGTTACTCAACAGGAGGAATAGATAAGGGAAAATATGCTAATACATTCACACGTGTAGCATTTGATGAAAAGGCTAAGTTAGAATCATCCTGCTAGGCTAGGCGGGGTATATTTATCTTGGGCGGGCTGTCCTAGTTACTTGGGCGAGGTATAACGCCGCCTAAACGAAATTTACATAACGCCTCTTTAACACAACTACAAGGTAGTTTCCTCCGTCGGGTATGGACAATGGTTTACTAAGTAAATCCTCACACTCGCCTTTCACTCGGAAAAAATGAGAAGTTACAGGGTACATATACATTAGTAGGTTGTGGAGAAAGGAAGAGTTTGAACCTATTCCGCCCAACTCAACTAATTATGACGACGCCTGGGCGGACTTAGCCATACGCCTTCGGGCGGGGTACGACTCCGCCCAACGTATCCGACATAAGTTTTCCTAAGGCAATTCTTGGTTCTTTCGGACTTAGCTATAACCTGCTCGATCAGGCTGTTCCTGCGCATCTATTAAAGCATAATTAGGAAACAAAGCAACACATGGCATTACACACACCAAAACCATACATCCATATATATACATAAAAGTGCACGTCAATAATTACAATACAAAATCAGACTTCTTCTTGTTCATAAAGTTCTATTCATTCACAAAGACGTTAACATCCGGTATGAGCTAGTCCGGGCTTCATCTAACAACGCCTTAATTAAACCTTCGAAATGCATCAGCACTCCGCCCAGCATTCCAGCTCTGCCTTTGATCCTCCTCACGAGAGACATTCACTGAAAATGGCCACTGCAGGGGTGAGCTTTTACATGTAAAATGATACTCACAGACTCGGTATCAGCGTCAGTACACGCTCCTGCTTTCCTTCAATTTTTCTCAAGTAACCAAATTCATACAATTCAAACAACATTCATAATACGCATAATTCACAGAGTTTATTCCACATCAATATGTATTCATGCATTCAAAATCATACACATGCACATATATAGATTTACACATCACCACAATCAGCCTTATTTCTATATGTATGCACGCGGATCCGACTCGGGAAAAGACTCTCAGTTACAGCCCCCTTTTTCTTTTGGCCCCTCGTCCCTCAGCTCTTACCAGGTGGCACCGGCCCCCCACGGCGTCTCGAGACTCATTTCTCTAGCTCCAACGGCTACCACGAGCCCTATTGGGATCTAGCCAGGGTTGGTAACTGGAAATCATTTCCCTTGGGGTTCTTGACCTTCCATGGGTCACCCCACTCTTACTCATGCAACTAACACATTTATCATTACACATCATCGCGCCATGAACACATTACCGTAGTCGTCAAGTAAGAACGGATATCTCCCATTATTCATCATCATTCAGTCAATCGCACCAGCGCATGATACAGTCGATCATCAGACTAACAACATTGAGCAATTCAATTAAGAACATGCACATACACATTTTTCATAGTGACAACAAAATAGACCCATCATTATCATCCACGAGCAAACTACGCCATCGTCACGAAGATCACCATCAAAATCTCAAATCATGCATCAGTTTTAGTAATTGTGAACACATGCATACATGCACAGCATCAGTTCTAATGAATTATAAAAACATGCACACACACTTGGCAGTACGTTCATCCGGTACCGTTCTTAGACCATGCATTTGACATGCAAGCGCCCCCTACCTTTAGAAGACTCCTCAGAAACCTTTTCCGTTCTTGCCGTTGGGTCCGATGTCCTTCTCCTGGTTCGTCCGGTCTTCTTTGGCTTTGTCGTATTCTGCGCCTGATTCTGGGATGGAGCGTAGTCTGTTCTTCAGCACTGGAATCAAGATCTCCAGGAGCGAAGAGTGAGATGGAAGAAGAAGAATGAAGACGAAGAGAGAAAACAGAGGATGAAGTGACGGAGAAAGAGTCTAAAGAAATAGCGAGAGTGTTTTTCACCAAGGCTCACGCTTATATATATATACATATGTGCATGCGCACAGCAAAAGCAAGAGTGGGATGGGAGAGTGCGTGCCCGTCAGTCACGCGCACTCCACCTCATCCCCTGTCCGCCACCATTTTAATATTTTAATGGCTTAAACTCACTTAGTTAAATGCACTTAACAGTTATTTCTAGTTGAAATCAAGTCTTAATGGTTCATTCTTTATTCAGCATTAAATTTTAAAACGGGGATGTTACATGAACAATTATTCTCCCGTTTGACATTCATACTAATAAAACAAGTTTCAACACACATGAAAATCATTCTCCCGTTTGACGTTCATATTAATAAAAGGTTGAAATACTAACATGGACTTGAATCATAAACATGCAGAGGTCGAATTCACAACATTATACTCAATAGACTAGTTCACCAATTCCAACATAAACAGATTAGTTACACATGGTGAAAGTAAAAACAACACTTACAGAGTTTGACATTACGAAGACGATGGAAAGTTCACGATACAACGATCACAATACACCGAAACACACTCAAGTATCTAGAAAACTATTCTAGAACTACAACTCACAAAAGAATTACTCAAAATTGAGCACAAGAGAGAAAAGAAGAGAATGAAATACTATGAAAGGGATGCTTAGAATGGTGTTGGATGGCCCTATTTATAGGGCTGAGCAAGGGTGCTGACGCTACACGTCAGTGTGACGCTACGCGTCAGGCCCCTGACTCAGCTTCCATTAAACAGATGATAATGGCCACTACAAATTATAAAAATGGATCATGCTTGGCCACTTGGACGTGTCTCCACTGTGTTTTGGCCATTTGTGTTGAGTGGGATGGCCCTTGGTGCTGAGTGGGATGACCATTATTGGGTCAAAGCTGAGTGCTTGACCAAGTTGGAAGTGGAGCCTACGCAGCATTGACGCTATGCGTGGCTAGGACGCGTAGCGTGAGCATCAAAAATAGCTGTTGATGCTACGCGTGGGATGAGGCTACGTGTCAGCTCCTCCAGTGTAATTTTCTCTTGATTTCTTAACTTTTTCACTACAAAACTAGAGAAAATTGATCAAGGGCAGATTATTTCCAACAACATCCATTTATTGAATTTAAATCCTAATTTTCTAACAAATTAAACTAATTTTTATAATTTTTATGAAATTTTTGTTCAAGCTTTTATTGAAAATTTGAGGACTAACAGTCTCGCTCGAGCGAGGACCAGACAAAATGATTCTGTGCTTATTTCGCTCAAGCGAGTATAACTCGCTCAAGCGAGTAAAAGGGAATTAGATACTAGAGTATTTTCGCTTAAGCGGCATGGCATTGTTGGCCCTCTCGCTTAAGCAAGTAGTGATAGTAGTATCCTGGAGTGATTTCGCCCAAGTGAGAGTGATTCGCTTAAGCGAGTGGCGATGGTGGTGCCACTGGACCTATTTTGCTTAAGTGATAAAATCCTTGCTCAAGCGAAATAAGGACCTGATGCGCACGGACGCTCTCGCTCAAGCGCGATCGTGACTCGCCTGGGAACGAAGCATGGATCTCGCTCAAGCGAGTAGGGACTCGCTCACGTGACCTTCACTGTCTCACTTAAGCGAGCCAGGGCTTCGCTCAAGCGAGAGGCCCCTGACCTCATTTTCTTCTTTTGCTTCATTTAACCAAATTCTTTTTATTATGTTATTTATTTGATTTATTTATTTCTAATTTTTATTTATTATTGTAGGCCCTTAAAGTGGGAACGCATGATTGTTTTTATTTTAATGGGTATAAATTTCCCTTTTGTGAAAGATTTTTCTACATTCTTAATTAATCGGCATAACATTATGGGTTTAATCAAGTGTAATCGTATAGTTAGTGTTTAATAATTAGGTGAGACGTTATAGAATAAATAGTAGATAATTATATATGAGTTGATTCATGTCCTGAAAAATTTAGAAATAATTAAATTGGGATTTATCATGGATATTCATAATTTAATGAGACTTAAGGAGATGAAATTGTACCCGATTAAAATATGGGTGTTAGACCAAGTATCTCCGATTGAGGTACTGTTGGTCAGGGCTATTAAGAATATTATGGGGAATCCAAATATATATTCGGAATAATTTTTGGATAAAGTATTGAGCCTGAACTGAGATCTTGTGTATTATAAAATGGAGAAGTTTTAATGGGAGGTTAGATTCTAAAACACAAAACTCTCTTTTCCTTTCCTCATTCACGTTGGTTTCTATTTTCCTAAGAGGCAATACACTTTCTTCTTCTCTTCTCACATTCCTCTTCACTCTTATTTTTTCTCCATTCTTCTTCCTCTAAACACCATAAATGGTGGTGTGCCTTCTCCTTCCTCCATTTTCTTTTTCTATAAGCTTGAAGGAGACATGATGGATTAAAGATCTCTTATTCCTCTCTTCTCCTATTTTTGACATTTTTTTTCCCCTTAGGTGCCCATTGGGTCTTGATGGTTGAGGTAAGTTTCTCACCATTTTTAATGAGCTTATGCCCTAGATTATGGGTTATTATGATTTTTGAGAGTGTCATGTGTGTGGGTTATGGATTGGGAGTCATTTTTATGCAAAGCCCTAAGGTGGGGTATGATAAATATGTGATTTTGTGGGGGTGTGCATGAGTACACAAAAATGCCATGACTAATGGAGGGAAATGATGAGTGATGATGGTGATTGTTGGGTTTTAATGGAACCCTAACTCTATTAATTGGGGGAATGAGTAATGATGTTGTGAGAAATGATTTTAAGAGTAAATCCATGATAATTTGTGTTTGGGTGTTGTTAATGATAATGGTTAATGGTTTGTGACACGCTGTCGTTGTCGGGTCAAATAAAAAGTTAAATTAATATAGTATATGGTGAACAACCTTAGTCGTCTCTCGAGGACCTTAGTTCAATTAGTTACACTCAATTTAATTATAACAAAAGGGGGGGGGGGGGTTGTGTTGAGATTGAAAGGAAAATTAAGTGATTATTTAATAGTGTAAAAAAGTAAATTTATGAGTAAGAATAATCAAATTTAGAAACAACCAACCCAAGGAATTAATAAATCTTTAGTTAACTAATCATTGATCACAAATTTGATAAGATATAATTAATTTCTCAACCTTGAATCATTTGGAATCCCTAAATGATTATATTCTAGAAAATCTTCTAGAATTGAATTAATGAACTAATAAGAATAATTAATCGATATATTCTTATTAATTACTAAGATAACTTTAAAACCATAATTTGATTGAGTTAAAAAACTAAATAGAAATCTCTTATTTAGTGACTTAATCTTTGTTCTCAAATTGATTATTGATTAACCAACCAACATCAGTTTAGATTATAGATTGCTTAATTATATACCAATCGGTTATACACTTAAATAATCTACCATCATAAGTGTTTGAGAAACAAAGAAAAGTAATTATCTTCAATCAAAATATTAAGAGCAAGAACTCAAAGTTAACATAAAGAAAAATTAAATTCCTTGAGTTGATTTTAAAAGATTAAGCTTCCATGATAATTTTTAACAATGAAAGCTAATATTAAATTTACTATAACTTTGATTATAAAAGTAAATAACAAATAATAAAATTAACTTACTTGATATTGAGGAAGGGAAATGAAAACCATAACTTGAGTGATGGAATATAGAACAAAGAAATAAAGTAAGAGAAAGAACTAAAACTTAAGAAACTAAAGCAAAGATATAGAAATGTAATGAAAACTAAAGCATGTATTTCTTATGTATCTCTTGTGTATCTTCCTTACAACTTCAAGCATCTATTTATAGACAAGATATCATGATACTATACATTCATTTTCTGATCATTAATGCATTTTTTCAACATTGGTGGGCTTGAAATTACAATAATTCAAAAGAAGATAATAGTAGGTGTTGAAATTTATTCTCCTCTTTATCTTCTCCACCTTGCGAGTCAAATATGACCATATAGATGGCTAAATTTTGAAAAACCTTCAACATGAAAGTTGTAGATCTCTGTCTTATTAAGAATTTGGCGTAAGAATGAGGTCATTTGGACATCTACAGCTCCAGCTATGTGTATTTTGGTGAACTATGTCAATACTAGTGGGACACATGATGGCTGATTGATTCAAGCTCCATGTCTTCATTTTTTTCAGATGCAAAATAACCAAATCTGATCATCATGATGTAGGTCTCTGTCTTAGCTTTCCATGGGCTCTAAGATTATCCCATTTGGATCACAAAAGCCCAAGTTATGGCCAAAACAAGGCAAGATACTCAAGATACATACAAAAAATGAAAATTAAACCATATATACATCATACTTCAATTTAACTAAACAACATAAAACTTAATTAAAATACTATTATTAAACATAGTAATTATATAATAAACCCCAAGTGTAAAACTATAAGAAGTGTATTAAAATTGATTTATCAGTTTGATGAAACCCTAGCCCTAAGAATTTAGGGAAAATGTATATATATTGTGACTAAGAGGGTTAAATTGAAAGTGAATAAATGATATTTAATGTGAGTGTTGTTATTTATGATGATGAATAATGATGAATCATTAAGGATGAGACTCATGGATGAGTGTTGTTATGAAATGTATAGAGATGGGTGTGAACACCAAAATCATAGTGATTATGATGGACTAATGAAATGGACATTATGATTTGATAAGGTCCTAGACCATAATGAGTGCCACTTGGGTGTGTTGATAGATGATGGTTTAAAAGAGGCTATGTTGGCTCATGTTGAATTTTGAATGGAAATGATGATATTTAGGTGATTTATGAAATAATAGATGCATTTTAGATAATGGAGGCGATATTATTGTTGTTGGGTATGGCTAACCCTTAAGACTTAGAAAAACTTGGTTTTAGGAAAAGAATTCTCAAAACTTAACACAATTATGTAAATTGGTATTTTGACAAGTCTAGGACATGATATTAAGCCTTGAGATATGTTTACAATTGGTTGAAATTGTGATGATGCCTTATGACGGCTTGTTGATTAAATGCATATATATGTATGTTGGTGTAGATAATATTCTGGGAAATAAGGCAGAAAGATCTGGTCGTGCGAATCGTCGTTCTTCTCTTGAGCTAATAGAGGAGTTTTATATTCCAAATGGAGTAGTGGTTGATTGTCATATGTGATGATATACATGTTTTCCTTACTTGTGCTGTGATGACAAATTGAGATGTTGAACATGATAATAATAATTGTACTAGGCAATATGTATTGTGCATTTCGAATATTTATGGTATGCTATATGGTGATGTTATTTGCTTGGCAAATGTTATGCCTTGATGTGAAGTGGATGTGTTATCTTCACCATGAATGTGGAATGATCATTATAAATGATGAATGAGAATGAATATGGGTGATTAGTGTTAGTGCCTGAATGTTGTTGGCTATTTGGCAAGCGCACCAATGTATTGTTGCAGTTTTCAAATAGATATTGTTCCCTCAAGGATTGATTGTTTTCAATATGAGACGGTAATTTTTATTTACTATAGTAAAAGTTGTCAAACCTTATTAACATAAGAATGATTCATTTACAAAGTATACAATATTCACAAATTTAGAGATTGTTTGATTCATTGGGAAAAAGATTATATAAAATAAATTAAAAATCTTTCTAGAAATTTACTTAGGAAAATGGTACTTAAGAATGATTCCAATAGATTTAGACACATTATAACAAACCATGTTGGAATTTGGATCCCCGTACTAAAATATAACACAGTAATTATAATCATGCATATTTAATCATCAACTTCATGTTATTGCAACTTAAAATCATTAAACCTGATCCCTCGATGAATAAATTCTAAATAGTTACGATAAAGTTTGATCCCTCAGATGCTTTCTCAGTAAAAACTTGCTTTGAGTACTGGCCTTAACACAACAATAATTACCAACTCTATCTCTAGTAATTGGTATATTAAGCTATTTCAACTTTTACTTCCGTTAAAGTTAATTAACACGTATAAAAGTCATTCTCCCATTTGAAGTTAATACTAGTAAAGGTTGAAATACTAACATGAAACTTGAATAAAAAACATGCATAATTCATAATCAAAACATCACATTCAATAGATTGGTTCACCAATTCAAACATAAACAAATTAGTTACACATGGTAAAAGTAAAAACACAACTTACAATTGAAGACATCACGATTACTAGATCACACTTAAACACACTTCATAACACTAAAGAAAACCATACTAAAACAACACTCTCAAGTATATAGAAGCTATTCTGTAGCATAAGTTTAGAAAGGGGATTCTGAATTCATGGAATAGGAAGAGAAAATGAAGGAAGGGATGCCTAAAACCCATGGCAAATGACCCTATTTATAAAGCTGAGCAGAGGTGCTGACGCTACGCGTCAACCTCCTAACTCAACCTCCATTAATGATCTAGATTTTCAGCCATGATTTGCTCAATTATGCTTCCATAATGCTCAAATTAGGTCCCTTGTTGTCTCCCACTGCATTTGTAGGTTTGGACTGAAGTGATTTGGCTATTATTTGGCCCATTTTCTGAGTCCAATCCCACCTGTAAGTGGGATATACGTAGCACCTGACGCTGAACGTGGTGTTGATTTGAATAAATTTTCACTTTGATTCCTCTGCTGTTTACTACAAAGATGGGAGAAATGGGTTATAACAGTTAAATTTCAATAACTTCCATTTATTTAAAGTAAAACCTAAGTTTATTACTTTTTGTCTAATTTTTATTTATTTTTTCACACTTTTTAATATAAAAATAACAATAAAAGTAAGGACTAACAAACTACCCCCAACTTAGAAAGTTTCTCTCCCTCGAGGAAAACAAACTAAAACTTTAAATCAATCTTTTTAAAATCAAATTTTTGAAAATTTTGAAAATTTACCACAACAAGTAATTTATAACTTACAGTTTAGAATGATCAATATAGATAACTCGTGCAAAAGAGGCTTAAAGATAAAACTTACACAATGTCATGTCAATAAATCAAGCTTATTTCAAGGCTTACCTCATAAGTATTTCTCTGTAAAAAGGTAACCTGTTAGCTTAATCGATCATAAGATCAAACAAATTTAATTTTAATTTTCATCTTATCAATTATCATTCATACAAAACCAAACAAGAGTCACAAGGTCTTTTTAAAGGTTGTAATGAGGCTTGGTTACAAGAATTAATGGTCTTTCTTGGAAAGCAGACACCTAAAATCATAATAGAGCATAAATTTAGGGTATTTTTCTTGACCAAATATCTCACTTCCCCATTTTGGTAAATACCCCCAACTTAATTTTTTTCATTGTTTCTTTTCTGATTTTACATATATATTTTCTTTTTTTCTTTTTTCTTTTTCTTTTTTTTTCATATACATGCATAAGTGATAATTTTGAAAAGAACTAGGTTACCAATTTCACACCCCATTTCGTAAGAACACTAAAAAATATTCCTCATTTTAATTATAATGCTCTTTTACTCAATCAAATAAAAGGAAATGGTTAAAGATATTTATGGGCTAGGGGTGTCAAAGAAATTATTTTTAAGGCTCAAATTGGCTAACAAAGGAAAAATACATTTTTACCATGGTAAGCTTTTTGGCCCTAAGTTCTTATGTTTACCAAAAATATGCCTTGATCATGCTCTTGGATCTTCTGTATTACAACACATATCAAAGAATTAAGAAAAATTAATTTGAAACAAATTATGTCGATACCCTCAAGTGTTTAAAGATCTCGCAGCTCACTGGGTTTTCAAAATTAGCTTGATTATGAATAAGAACAATGTAATTGGTTTTATCAAAATGCCTTAGTTGCAAAAGGGTCAATATTTGATTATTAACAATGGCTTATTGTGTAAAACTTCAAGCGCATAAAACTTATAGTTTTGAATGTATGCATAAGATTTTATATATGAGGTTGGTTGTGGCCTAATAGGCACATGTTATGTATTTGCATGCTTTGTCGAGCTTTTTCTCATATCTTCATATATGGGACTAGGCGGGTGCCCTGTATACATATTCTTCTTCCATTGTAAACTCTAATATTTTTATATACACATATGGGCAACGTATCTTGCAATCCAGTTATGAATTATTAAATCTCACTCTTCGGTTTTTTGTGGTTTGAGTCTTAATGTAATTGTCGAGGTGTTTTGGAAACATTCTAGTCGTGAAAAATTTACTCGTATTTTTAGTACTTATTTATCTTGATTACATAGAGATTCGGGCATGGGAAATCAGGGTGTGATAAGCTAGTATCAGAGCATTGATTGCTCATTGTTTGATCTTGTAAATTAGATACTATTGGAGGGTAAATTCTCTTATTGAATTGAGGTTGTTTGACATTGAAATGTGGTTGGTTGCTATTAAAGCATCGTTGTACGTTGTCAGAGCGTGTTTGCTCGATATTGAAGTTGTTAATTATTATCAGAGCACGGTTGCCCTATATTGAATTGATGTTATAGACGATTAGAGCATAATTGCTTAATATTGAGATATTGATGGTGATTATTGAAGTGTGGTAGTCCTTACCAGAGTGTAGTTGCTCTATATAGACTTACAACTATTATTGTCCAAGGTTAGGTTTTTGTTAGAGAATTGTTTACTCATTGATGATTCCTTGTGAATTATTATTCAGGAGCTGTAATTGTTGTTCATAGAAATATGCTCATTTATCATTGAAGTGTGTGATACACTACTAGAGCATAATTTCTTATTGATGGTTTTAGTTGATTTGTGGGATTAAACATATGTGAATGGATTATTCAATGTGATTGATATGTTGTTTGTGTAAGTCTGGCCAAGTTCCTTACACTATTTCCTTCTAGTGACGAATACATTCATATTATGCAATTGATATTGATATATTGAGCATGAATGACATGATGATGAAACTATACAGTGTATTGATCACGAATATGATATATTGGACATGAATTGATATGGTGATAGACCATTCATGTTGAGACCTTGTGATGCATTGAAATTGAATTATTTGGTTAGGTCTCTTGTATGAATTGTGCTCGTGGCTTATAGCCAATGTATGCATATTGAATATGAGTACTTCATGTGCTAGAAATGATTAAGTGGATGATAGCCAGAGAATTCCCTGTTATTGGTAACTATGGATTGAGAAGATTAATGATGTTATTGTTGGAAAGAAGGATTATATGTCTTTAGATGAAAACCATATATATATATATATTATGATGCAATTGACTTGTTATATCTCCCTAGATTGGGAACATGAATATGTGATAAGATGATTGAATGTGGAATTATGTATGAACTAGGTTGGGATAGGCCCAGTTTTTGTGTGAGAAAAATAAGTGAATCATTGGTTCAATTGTAAACCCCTAGGTGTGATACCTCTGACTTGCCTTGGTGTGATCTTGTATGATCGAACCTTGTGGAATTGGACCCTATGATGGTCTAGGCTCTATGTTATTTTTGATAAGCTATATCTAATGACGGTTGAATGTTTGGGGAGTATTCCACAATGGGTGCTAAGTAACCCTTGGACTTTCAAAGTCTAATGATCAATTGAGCCTTGTGAATAGTTGATCTATAGTAAAATTTATTATAAAATAAATTATTGAGGCTAGATCTATCATAAGATGGAATGTGAATGATGAATGTGACCCTAGATAGTTAGTGAATAAATATGTTGAATTCAAAGTATGATTTGGTATTGGCTATGGAATAAAATTTTATGGTGTGACTTTGGGCTAAATTGTATGCCCTTGATATTGTGATCATTAGATTAGCTATGGGTTATGATATTACATTAGAGTGACACATGTGATTTTTGGTTGGTAAACAAAATTTGACCCTGTCATACCCTTCCTTTTTGTTCTAAAAGAGATATATTGGTGATAGAAACCATGACATGATGAGATACAATATAGGTTGTACGTCCAGCTTATGGACCTTGGTTGTGATCAGTGAGGAGGCTCACTAATGCAAAAGCTTATTATGTGATGGTGAACCCTATTATGACCTTGGAGTTGCATACTCAATGTGAGTTTAATGACTCATATAGGCTTGAATTGAGTTATGGCCAACAATGTGTGGATGAAACTATGAATTATTAGGCTATTTAATTATGGCTTCTGGATGGATGAATCCCAATGATGAGGCATTTACCCTGTAATGACTAGAAGTTCATTATTGATATACCAAATCATGGTGATGGCAACTGGTATTTGATGATTGATATGGCATGAATTATGCCGGATTATATATAATGACGATGTGATATGAGTAGGTTAGTTATAGACTTATGCGAAAGGTCACTAAGACTCATGTGGATTAGTATTATTCGAGTAAGTGTGATTGATGTGAGCGATAAGAATACGAGGTACTTGTCCTGATATGGCTCTACATGCCATAGGCATTATGGCAGTGTACACTTTTGCGCCAACCTCATGTTTTCATAGTAACCACTATGGGATTGGGACGATTTCCTATATGTCGGATGCAACGACTTATAGGTCGGGTAGGTGTAGGATTGTAACTGCTTATGGTGAGTGTACTGAGTCTATCTGGTCATTGTCACACCCTAGTTTTCCAGACCCAAATTTCGATGTAATCAAGATAATTAAATAATAAAAATGCAAGTAAATTTTTCGCATTGAAATAATTCCCAAAACACCTCAACGATTACACCAAGACTCAAACCACAGAAAACCAAAGAGTGAGATTTAATATTTTATAACTGGATCGTAAAATAAATTGCCCATGATTGTATACAAAATAATAGAGTTTACAGCGGAAGAAAAATATGTATACAAGGCACATGCCTAGTCCCATATATGAAGATATGAGAAAAGGCTCGGCAAAGCATGCAAGCATACAACACAAGCCTATTAGGCCACAACCAATCTTACACATAAATCATAAACATGCATTGCCCTAAATATATATACACATCCATCATTATGGTCATACAACATACATTTCCATTATCGATATTCCATAATTGACCACATTCAATTCAACCTTAAAATCATGTATCATCAACGCTTATTTATCCCCACAATGATTATATAACCAACATCATTATGTCCATCAAATAGGTATGAATTCCAATACCCCAAATACCAATACATCATACACTTATATTATCATTTACAACACATCCATCGATTTTAATGGTTATCAAGGCTATAATGTACATTTTATCCATAATACAATAAATTACAATTACTACCGGGCAAGGCATTCCATTACTACTATTTACCTTCCCAAAGCTCTACTTTAAAATATCCTCATCCTATGATATTCCTGCATCAATGCTAAAAATGGACAACATAGGAGAGTGAGTTATACATTTTAAATGACGAATATGAATACAATTGAGATTATGTCTATATGCATATTAACATCATGTATGCTTTGCTAAAATCATCAACAATCATCATAATCTATTCATTTCAACAATATACATATATCATATTCATCAATTAATTCATAGCAAAGCAACTACATATACACACCATTTCTCAATGCCATAATGGGCCAATATCATTGTGAACAACCATAGATAAACAAGCCCCTCATCATACTGGGCCATCAGATACAACATCATCATATTCGATATCTTTTAGTTGTGTTTATATTTTACATGTTGTCTTTTAGGTATTCATTTACCCATCTCATCATCATCATATCTCAATCTCAATCATCATTAATCATCATCACCTTTTGGCATATCTCCATGCTATATGCAAATGCTCTTAGGCTAATGCATATGCACAATGGAATAAACATCAACAAATGCGGATCCAACTATGGGAATAAACACCAAATTTGTGGGTCAAGCATGATCACATACCGTGCCCCTACTGCAGTAGTATAATGTGTACACATATTTCATAATGCATGCATAATCACCAATTTTACTGGTACCAAACCGCATCCCTCATCTTGCAACACCGACCATTTTCACCATGGCTGTGGTAAACAATGTAAACAACATAAAGATGTTGTGGGCCAACCATGAATTATACCATGGCATCTATGATCCAAAGGACCACCGAGGACACGTGCTCCTCAAGAGCCACCCCCCACAAGGGTCAACCACATGCAGCTCCCCGTAGCTTAGTATGGGCAGCTTTGTGACTTACACACCAAGCCACAGGGGAACCTCAAGAATGCTCATGCACAGAGCCGTCCTCCCACTGGGCCAACCGGGGGACTCCCCTAATATTCCAACACCGGCAGCTATGATATGCCATGGATTCAATGCAATGCAAATCAAATGCATTCTCACACTATGCATCCTATCATACCATTCATCAATTATAAAAATCATCACCAACACCACCATACAACTCTTAGTGGATTTTATCATTGTTGGTTTTAGCCATTGTTTTTAACATATTTTATATCATACATACAAGTCAATACTTGTAACATTCACAATGGCATCACAAATATCACATCATATTCATCAATCTTTCATCAATATCACCATATAATCGCTAGTGGATTTTTATCTCATTATTCATCACCATTGTTTCATATATATCAGTGTGGTATTCATAATAATTTATTAATCTAATTCAAGCTACACATACAAGATCCCACTTGTATTACAACCATGGCATTCAATAATTCATCAATAATAACAATCATCCTCTATATGAGGAAATGATCCATAATATCATCCATCATTATTCATTATCGATGTTACCTCTGATTCATCGTGTAACATCCCGATTTAATAATTAATTGCCGAATGAAAATAAATCATTAAAATAATAATTCCAAAGTGGGAAAATTATTTATTAATTATAATTAATTTAATTAATTTAACTTAAGTAAATAAAGGATGATTAGTTGTAACTATGTGCGTGTGACACGTGTGGGAGCTACTGCTGTGCACGATTTCCCACCCCACTCTTCCCTTCTCTGTGCATGCATATATGTGCTACTGGGCCACTCTATTATTCATTTTTCCCTTCAGACTTCTCTCCCTTCCGTTCGCTCTTCTTTTCTTCTTCTTCTTCGCTCTTCGTTCTTCTTCTCCTTCCTTCGTCAAGCATGAGGGTGAGGAAGTCAAATTGAGAGTTTCTCCTTCGACGACTCAAGGACGACACGCTATCCCTTCCTTGTTCTTCATTTCCCTTCGTCGACTTCCCTCCTTCTCCCTCTCCTTTGCTCGCAGCTGCCTGGGTCTCAGTGGAGATCTACACTACGAAGTGCTTTGGGGTGGTTGGAGTGTTCACCAGCATTGTGATGGAGTTGCTCCAGAGAGCGAACCGAGAGCTGGGTGTCTCGGAGGCTCGAATGACCTCCCCTGTCCTTGCATGTAGATGTACTAAGAGTGACTCAGTGTTCCTCTGGAACAGGGTATTGTGTTGACCGACTGGGAGCTTCATTCCAGGTAATGGATTATGAACGGGTTCCGAGTGCTAATAGCTTACCGATTCTGTATTTGATTCTGTGATTTGTTTGCATGTGGAGTCTTTGATACTGGATGCATGATGCTTATTAACCAAGAGTTGCATGTTTAGTTCCGTCCATAGATTGCATGCTAGTAGTTCTGAGAAGTGTTGAATGGTTGCATGAAAAGAATATGTTAAGGTGCTGTTGATGATTGCCGTGTGACTTATATGCCATGCATGTTATTCTGAGTTGAAATGCTGACTGCATAAGAGAAGATGTTGACTTGATGAATTCGATGTTATGTAATATCGATTGTATGAGATGCATGTGTTGTCTGAGTCCTGATACTGCCTACTACCAATTGCATGGGATGTTTGTGTTGTTGGATTAATTTATCGAACCCTGAAACTGTTGACACCGATTGCATGGGATGCATGGGTTGCTGTATTAATCTGTTGAGTTATGATACCGATTGCATGAGATGCATGTGCTGTTTGAGTTCTGGTAATGTGCTGTACCGATTGTATGAGATGCATGTACTGTTTGAGTTCAGATGATGTATGATGCCTGTGAACACCTCTTTTTGTCCGGCTAATTGGTATAGTTCCATCCTTTGGGCACTCTCTGCTGCGCATGGTTCACTTAGAAATTCATAACTCCTTCATACGACCTTCGATTTGTGCAAACCCGGTCTCAAAATTTCCGTAACAAAATTGTCTACGACTTTTGTGAAGACCTTGAAGGCTATATCCTTACCAATTGGTACAGTTTTAATAATCTTCCTAGACTTGTTCCAGTTTCATGACTGCTCTGCACATCTTTAGGAAAAAATTCATATCTCCCTCATATGATACTGAAATGACCCCGTTCTTTTTTCTGTGGCTCCACATCAAAGATATCTACAAACTTCATGAAGGTCACAAAAGCTAATTCTCCACCCATTTTGCCCAGTGAATTTATTTTGCTTGCAAATGTATTTCCGTCACACTCTGGAGCAGTTTTTGTAGATGGGCCATATCTCCCTCGTTTCTTGATGAAAATTTTTGTGCCATATATCAAATTAAAGATAAGAGAAAGATCTACAATTTTCATGTTGGACTCTCTTTCAAATTTGGCACGAATTTTTCCTTAAATATGCAAGCAAGTTTCGTGATGAAGAGAATGGAACCCACCATCAAATTGTAGTCATGGCAAAGGCTTTCCAATTTGCAACAAATTGTCACCTAAGCCTACCAATTTTGACCAAGTCAAAATTAAATCAAGAAATAAGCTTCCAAAGTGTAGAATTTTATCCAAAAGAAATACTCCAAATTGTTATATTCCCATGGCCCACACTTGTTCCCATATGTAGAATTTTTGAAAGCCAAATGCATCACTTGGCTCTCCATTCATTCTCACGGCTACAAGGCTCCAAGGACCAACAATTTATGCAATATTTGGTAGCATGATTTCATGACCCACACAAGGTCCTACATGGAGAATTTTTGGCCATTAACCTTGTTCACGTAAAGGCTTCTCCACCATGGTTCCATGTGCCAATATTTTATGCAAAAGAATGTCAACTAAGACCCAATTTTTTTTGGCAGCACTTGACAAGACTCCAAGAGACATTTTTTTATGCAATTAATTGGTAACAAAAGCTTCACGGACTGCACCAAAAATATAGCTCCTTGTTCCAATTATTTTTATGCAAAGAGTTGCATTCTACAAAAGCAATTTTGGCTGCACATGCAAGGGATCCTCATGACAAATTATTCAATGCAAACAAGTCACTATGGACAAGCTTTCACGTGAAAGGCTCCCTAAAAGTGCAGAATGGCTTTGAAAAATTATGGTCACATTATGCATTATTGAAAAAGAGGAAACATACCAAAGGCCTTACATGCTCATGGCCATGATGAATAAAAAAAAAAGCATGTTCTCTTTGTGTTAGAGGGGCCAACGGGAAGCATGATGGCAAGGGAGATGGGCTGAATTTTGAGGTCAAAAAGCCAGCCATGGAAATGCTATAAGGGGCCACGAGAAAAAAAAGAGGGCACAACAAATGAGAGGAGGAAAAAGAGAACATACACAGCAAGAAGAGAGAGTCAAAGAGGAAAATTAGAAAAATAGCAGAGAGTAAAGAGGGCAAAGAGAAAAGGGCAGTGCAAACTCAGTGGTTCAAAAAAGATTATCTAGAGAGGAAATTATCTCCACATTCTTGAGTTTTGGAAGGTGCTTCTGAATTTTTACAGTGAAAATTCGCAGTAACAGCAACAGTAACAGCAACAGAAGCAACAGCAACAGCAACAGCAACAACAGCAGCAGCAGTAGCAACAGCAACAGCGGCAGTAACAGCAACAGCAACAGCAACAACATCAACAGTGGGCAAGAACTCAATCAGTGAGCAAGAATATTTTTTTATATATTTTGTGAAAATAGTGTTTATTTTTCAAAAGGTTGAATTTTTGTACAAGGATCAGATTAGTACTGTTGTATTGGACTTTTTTTTCCCTGCTGTCTCTTGTCGTTATTATAATTCAGTTTTACAGTAGGATATTGTGATGTATGCTTGAATCTCTAATTAATCTCTGCTACTGTTTCTATTCATGTTATTGTTCCTGTTTATTTGCTGCTCAATATTGTTACTCAAATTGTTTGTATATATTTTAGTTCTGTACAGATTTAATTTTTTTAAAGGGTGGTTACGATCTTAATTTTACTGCTCAGAATATTAATCCTATTACAAGAAATCAGCCGTCTGTATACTGTTTCTTTTTCCGGATAGTTCATTCACCGTATAGTTAGAGTGTAATTTTCTTTTAAGGCATTCGCCATTCTTTGAAAGAATCGGGTTGTATAAAGCTTAACAAAATGTGATTATCCATGTCCTTTTTTGTTATTTTAAAATTGTGTCTAATTAAAATTTTAACAACTCAGCATTATCTTCAACCAAAAAATATTACCCATTTTTCACTTTAGTAAGTCTATGTGCTTTTTGTCAAGTTTTTGATAAATTTTTACTATTCGATTTTTATTTTTATTTTTTATTTTAAAAAATTTGTTTTATCAAAAAGAGGTTAATTTAGACGAGACGTCTTGTTACCTTTTTTAAATTTTCAATCGGTTGTTATTTATTAAATAATAATATTTCAAAAAAAAAAAGAAATCAATTTAGACGTGACGTCTTGTTGATTTTCCCTTATTCCCGGTAGACCATCACCACAAGGAACGGGATACTTGAGACGAGACGTCCCGTTTATCCCCTTCCCGTTTCTAACCCCGTATTTTGATGACTAATTTAGACGCGACGTCTTGTTAGTATCCTTCCCTTTTCCTGTTTTATACCAAAGCCAAGGTTAATTTGGACGCGACGTCCTGTTAACCTTTACTTTCATTTTGTTTTACTTTTTCTTACTGGTGTTATTTCGTCAAGTTTCTTATTGTCTCTGTTTGCCATTTCCTATTGTTATTATTTTTTTTTACTTTCCTACTGTCGATATTCTGCTAAGTTTTTTATGATCGCTGTGTGTCGTTTCTTATTATTGTTTTGTTAAGCTTCTTATTGTCATTGTTTTGTCGAATTTTTCACTGTCATTTCTTGTTATTATTGTTTTAATATTCTACTATCATTTTTTTTTACTGTCACTGTTTGATCTTCTATCGTTACTGTTTTTTTCTTTTTTACTATCATTGTTTGGTCAAATTTATCACTGTTACTGTTTAGTCTGTTTTGTCTGTTTGTGTCTGCTTTATCATTTTGTGTGGAAGAAGTTAAAAATAATTTCTGGGCTATTTTGAAATAAGCGCTATCAATTTGAGGTAACCGTTTTATAACGGACAGTTGTGAGGTGCTAATACCTTCCTCACCTGTAATTCGACTCCCGAACTTAGAATTTCATCTTTCATAACCAGTGTTTTAAAAGAGGTTTTTCCCGATATTTTTATCCTAAAAAAATATTGGTGGCGACTCCCTGTTTTTTCTTTTCGAAAGGATTTCGAAACCCGTTGTGTTTTTAAGGGTCGGCCATCCCGCCGCGATCCCGGTCGCGACAGATGGCGACTCCACTGGGGACAATTTAGAGAGTCAAGCCAATCAAGTTGATAGCGCATGTTTTTAAATAGTCTGTTAATTATTTAACTTTTTCCTTTATTTTATTTTATCACCATTTGTATGTGATTTCTGTTTTGTATGTATTTTGTTATTTATGTTCTGTTAATGTCTGTGTGATTATTGAACCCTAGGGTAGACGACTTTGTGTTATCGTTTTGTGTTTGTTCTCTGTGCAGGATAGGATAAGGTACAGGTATTGAATGCCCTTTCACACACTACACTCACCATTTACACACACTTATGAGTGGCGCCCTATACCCGGGCCCCAAATGAAGCTTAAGTTAGGGGAGGTTGGTAGCGGTGTCGTTTGGGATGTACTTCCCATCCGGCGATCGTAAGAACCTCAACTAGAGTTCGACCTTTCATGATGTACGCACCTAGTAGATTCCCTACTGTTGTGGTTACATCATGAGTAGGATCTTGGCTCTAGTGACCTTTTAGAAGTCTAGTACAAGCCACCCAATGTGAGGAGTCCACTGTTAGATAAGCTATAGGTCCCAGAAAAGACTTTCAGAAAAACCTGACTTAAGGCACAAAAGGGCAGACTTTACTATACCTTATCTCATTCTCGCTTTCCCTTTAAATCCAAATTGATGAACTGCTTACATGTTCAAAGGGTTACTTTATTCCAAAAAAAAATGACTCACTTTCTTTTTTTTTAAAAAAAAAACTAGTAATCCTTTAACAAGTAAGCGGCTCCCTCTCTTTTCGTGTACTTATGAGTCCTGGGTTATAAATCTTCCCAATCGTCAAAACAAAAAATGAAAACGAAAATTCTCTTCAAGTAGGTATTGACGATGTTTGGAAGATCCATGACCCACACGACTTTAGTTTCACACGAGTTTTGTCGACCGCTACTTCTCAAAGTGAAAGTGTTTTCCAATAAATTAATAAGGAAGTAGCGGTTTACAAAACATGACAGTAGCTAATTTTTTTTTTTCTCCTTTCTCTTTGTTCTTGCAGGAAGCTGTTTGGAACTTAGCGAGTACCTTTGAGCAATATGGAAATTAACATGAGAGCCGATAGTTGTGACACAAATGTAACCGAATTGAGAAAAATATTACACGTTAAGGCCAAGAGGATTGACATGGGTAGTCTACAAACAATGGGGAGAAAATTAAACCTAACACAGAAAATGGCTTTTACAAGAAAGTATGGGAGGATTCTAAAGCTATTAGAAGTGGAAGTGCAAACTGAGGCGATCACTGCCTTAACACAGTTCTACGACCCACCTCTCAGATGCTTCACATTTAGAGACTTTCAGTTGGCCCCATCTATTGAGGAATTTGAACAAATCTTGGGGATGCCTTTGGAAGGACAGATACCTTACCGTCATCTTGATCATCATGCAACTATTACTTCCATCACCCGTGTTCTGAAGATCCATCCCGAAACTTTAAGGAGTGTACAACTGAATAGAAATCAGACCCCCGGATTCACTCGGGAATTCCTTGAGAAACATATGCAGGTCCTGGCAGAAAAGGAAGATTGGGAAGCCTTCATGGATACTCTAGCTATTACCATCTATGGTGTTGTCTTGTTCCCCAACATTGATAACTATGTGGATTATGATGCTATCGCTGTATTCCTAGCTCGCAAGCACAGGCTTGAGAATCCTGTCACAGCTGTATTGGCAAATGTGTACTGCACTATGGATTTCTGCCACACACAAGGTGGAAAGAGGGTTATTTGTTGTTTACCTGCTTTGAATGTATGGCTCACATCTCATGTTTTCCACCAAGTCTGTAAGGCCGAATGCCCTGTTTCTGATCTAAAACTATGCCAACTAGCAGTGAAAAATGGGCGTGAGTGGGCCAATCACCTTGTAGGGCTCACGGCTGAGAAAGTCAGATGGTATCCCCAATGGTTAGAAGTTGAATCCATCATTCATCACTGTGGAGATTACCCAAATGTTCCCCTTATTGGTACGCAAGGATGTATCAACTATAATCCCATCATAGCCAAGCGTCAGCTAGCTTATCCTTTGCTTGGACCACCTGATGAAGAGTCTCTCACTCCTTTCATCTTGTATTACTCGAAGGGAAGCTATGTCTCTGTCATTCGAGATATAGCAAATGCATGGAAGAAAGTCCACCGAAAAGGAAAGGAATTAGGGGCCCGGAGCCATGCTGTCAGAGAAGAATATCATGAATGGATCTTGAATAGGGTCTCTATTGTTAAATTACCCTTTAGAAGTCCCCTTTATCTCCTGGAAAACACTCCTGCTCCATCACTTGTTGTGGAAGATAAAGCAACCAAGGCGCTAAAGACCAAAATAGAAGAGTTAGCTGCCAAGAACAAGAAGTTAGAGGAAGACTTATTGAGATGTCAGTAAGAATACACCCTTCAGAAAAGGGAGAACTTGGAGAACAAGCAAGCCATTGAAGAGATTAGAAAAAAATAGAAGGTTGAAGAAGACTACATGATAAAACAAGACCAATGTCTTTGAGCGGCCAACTCTCAGCTGAAAATGAAGAGCAAACAAAGTGATACTATCTTGGCTGAGAAACATCTTCTGAAGGATATGTTGGCACAATCAAAAGAAAATGAGCGGAGTATCATGGTGCAAAAAGAGCTTCTACAGTCACAAGTCTATAAATTAGAACAACAGCTCAATGAAGTGGTAAAGGCTTGCGAGCAAGAGATAAATGGGGAGCAACAACGCGCCATGAACATTGAACAAGACTGTTAAGAGACCATACGCCTCTTGGAAGCTGAGTTAACACAACAAGATGAAACTGTTCACTTGTGGATGGATCGTTTCGCTAAACTGGCATACCTGGCTAACGGGGCTCTTGAAGACCTCCCGTTTTTACTCAAACAAGCTGAAGGAATTGCCAACCCTGTCAGTACTCCTAGAGAAATTGCAACGTTCTTAGATTACTGCAGAGGACGAATTTGTAAAATGAGGGAAATGATTGCCCGAGCTAGGGATGGCTGATTTATTTTCCCGCTTTGTAACTTGGCACTTTATGGCAATAATGTACTCTTTTCGAAATAATGGATTCCTTTGTCTTCACAACTATCTCATGTTAATTTCCATTCAATGCTTTACTTAGTACTCTTGAACGTGACGTTCTGAGGAACAGTCGAAGGATCCGTCAAGTTCCAACATTGCTTCTCGCGTAATCTCGTTTCACTTAATTTTTTCTTTAATTCGCTTATCTTTTCTAAATTTTCTTTTGTGTTTCTTTCTAAAGACATTACGGGTAAACATTCTTACGGGACCAGGCTCAGGAAGAAACTCATGGCTGACATAGAACAAGAAAATGAGAATTTGAAGGCTGAGCTCGCCCAGGTCAAGGAACAGATGGCCGAGATGGCCAAGCTCCTGGAAAGGAGAGTCACAGAAGGGGGATCTTCTGCAGGGGTTGAAGACGCTCAGCAACAACCACCCACCTCTCATCACGGTCAAGATCCGGCTACAGGATCTGACCCCAGGACCACCGCACCTCCCCTCGTTGTTCGTATAAGGAGACCAAATCCTGCAAACACACAACAACATACCTTTGTGGATGAGGAAGGCAATGTTATTCCCTTTCCCCCGTATGGTTTACCGCACGGATATTTCCCACCACTCCAGGAAGAACCTTGCCACCAAGACCAAGTTCCCATCACTGCCCAGCCTAACACTAATCAACCAAACGACCCACTTACCCAAGCACAAGCCACCCAGATGCCACCCACTCATACTCAAGCCGCCCAAACACAAGCCGCCCAAGCACAGCCTGCTCATACCATTCATATACCCCGAACCACTGCCAAACCGGATACCTTCATACCAAACACTGACCTGTTTCATTCCTACCAGCAATATGGGAAGTTTGGTCAACACACTGCTGCCGGTCCGAGTGCTGTGGCTACCACCCAGGAAGAGAGGTTGGAATTCTTGGAAAGGCGTTTAAGGGAGATGGAAGGAACAAGTAAATTTGGGACAGGCACTGCTGCTGAACTTTGCCTAATCCCTGATGTCGTCATACCTCCTAAATTCAAGACGCCCGATTTTGACAAATACAGAGGGTTGACATGCCCAAAGAATCATCTAACCATGTACTGCCGTAAGATGGCTTCGCATGCGTCAAATGACCCTCTGCTGATTCATTGTTTTCAGGACAGCCTGGTTGGGGCTCCTCTGACATGGTACAATCATCTAGAGCGCTCTCGTATACGCTGCTGGAAAGACCTAGCAGACTCGTTCATGCAACAATACAAATATAACCTGGACATGGCCCCGGATAGGGGACAATTGCAAAACATGACTAAGAAAGATAACGAGATGTTCAAGGAGTACGCCTAAAGGTGGCGCGAAGTGGCGGCACAGGTTGACCCACCTCTATCTGAAAAGGAGGTGATCACTATGTTCATAGATACACTTCAAACTCCTTTCTATGAGAAGATGATTGGAAGTGTCTCGTCCCATTTCTCTGATATTGTCACTATTGGAGAAAGGATAGAAAATGGGCTAAGGACCGGCAGGATAGTCCGAAGTCCATCTGGGATGGGAGCTGCAAGGAGACCTACACTTGGCGAAAACAGGAGAAGAGAAGGGGAGACCAACTTGGTCTCTCACAACCAGAGAAGGAACCTGGCAGGGCCACCTACCCCAGTTAGCCTTTCACCAGTATATCCCGGCGTGTCGCACCCGTATGTGGCAGCCATTCCAAACCTTAATCCACCACAATTCAGACCAACCATTGTACGGCCGCCTGCGCCACCACAAATACCACACCAAGCACCACAAGCCAACCCACCGCCAAATATCCAAAGAAGGAACAATGACCGTGCTCCACCCCAGTTCGATCCCATCCCAATGTCCTATACCGAACTCTTGCCTTACCTCATTGAAAAAACTCTAGTAGTACCCTGTCCCTTGAGGCCACTACAGCCACCTTATCCTAGGGGGTATGACCCTAATGCCCGATGCGATTATCATGCGGGTGCACCAGGCCATTCTACTGAAAATTGTCTGGCTTTGAAATATAAAGTAAGGGACCTGATTCAGGCAGATTGGATAAGCTTCCGAGAAGGAAGTCCAAATGTGACAACAAACCCTCTGCCTAATCATGAAGGGCCCGGGGTCAATGCTATCGGGGAAGATGTAGAGTATACGTCTAATGTTGAGGACATTCAGATACCTCTAAAAGGAATTCACTCCCTTATGTTTGAGGTAGGGTTAGTGAAGGACAAATGGGATGAAGACTTCGATGATGCCCAATCGACAAAGCAGCAAGAGTTTTGAAAAACTCTCCAAAGGTTTATGGACAGTCACACTATACGAGTCTGCAAGCGCCATGGCGATGAGGTAAATATGATACAGGGACAGACTGGACCTCGGGCCTCAAAACCCCTGGTCATATTTTATAGTAAAAACGCGTCGCTAACGCAGACCCCTGCCAGAACTACTATTACGACACGGCCACCTGCTCCATTCCCGTATGACAACTCCCACGCCGTGCCTTGGAAGTATAACACGGACATAGTCGTTTCCAACCCCATAATAATTGATCCGGCGCCTGCTTTGTTGGTTACCAACATCGCCGGTGTAGGCAGAATGACCCGAAGTGGGAGAGTGTATGCACCTTCAGAGCCAAAGCAAGACAAGACTGCCGCGGAAGGCAAAACCGGGAAGGTTGGGATCACTGGCGAAGCAAAGAAGGTTGTGCCAGAAGAGGAGACTAAGGAGTTCTTAAAATTTATCCACCACAGCGATTACCAGGTATTGGATCAATTGAACTATACCCCGGCCAAGATCTCCTTATTATCTCTGCTGACAAGTTCTGAATCACATCGGAACGCGCTGATGAAGGTGCTAAGTGAGGCACACGTAAAACATGACTTGCCTGTTGATAAGTTCCAAGGTATTGTCGGACATATAGTGGCCAGTAACTATCTGACTTTCACGGATGACGAGGTGCCGATGGAAGGGAAAGGACACAACAAAGCTCTCCACATCTCTGTGAAGTGTCAAGACCATATTATGGCAAAAGTGCTCGTCGATAATGGATCATCCTTGAATGTGATGCCCAAGTCTACATTAGCTAAACTACCCATAGATGGGGCATGCATGAGACCGAGCTCCATGATAGTAAGAGCTTTTGATGGGACCCAACGGGAGGTCATAGGCGAAGTTGAGCTACCCATACAAGTTGGACCCCATATCTTTCAAGTTCTCTTCCAAGTAATGGATATCATGCCCGCCTATAGTTGCTTGTTAGGGAGGCCATGGATCCATTCAGCAGGGGTAGTTCCTTCCACTTTACACCAGAAACTAAAGTTCATCGTTGATAACAGACTGGTAATCGTTTCTGGAGAGGAGGATCTTCTGGTCAGTAAGCCAGTTACTACCCCCTATGTAGAGGCAGCCGAGGAAGCCCTCGAGACATCATTCCAGGCTTTGGAGATAGCCAACGCCACAAGTATGTCTTTCCCAAAGGTACCATTAGCAGTAGCGAAGACCATGCTACGAGGAGGATATAAGCCGGGAAAAGGACTCGGAAGAGAACTGGAAGGAAGAATGAAACCTGTCTGTCTCCCTAAGAACAAAAATAGGTACGGCTTGGGATACCAACCTACCACTGAAGACCAAAAAGGCGTAGAAAAAGAGAGGAGAGGGAAGAGGATTACTCGTCATACCGGGCATGCATTCAACACTGCGAAAATCCCCATCTGTGACCTCTACCAGAGCTTCAGAAGCGCCGGAGTAATGTTTCCAGATCAAGTGGCCGTGATCCAAAGTGATCTTGATGAAGGCCCCGGATTTGTGTATGCTGGCTCACCTGGTCAGGAACTGAACAACTGGGAGGTCATAGAATTCCCCACGATTTGTACCATTTCATCAAAGTAATCATGTTTTCTGTTCGATCCTTTAGCTATGCTTTGGGATCTCAGTTTGTAACAATAAAAACTTGTTCGTTTGTTTGAATAATAAATGCCGTCAGTTTCCAAATAGCTTGATCTGTTTAGTAACCTATTATTTAAACCTTTCTCTTGCTTGTTTTCCTTTTCATTTGCTATGATACACTGAAAATACAGATCCGAAAGCGATTCATCTGAGAATAGTGAGAATTCGGTCTTATTTCACGATTCTGACTATCTAACTGATTGCGCCAATGAGGAATATGATGAAGACTGTGATCCCTCGCCTGAGTTAACCCGGTTATTAGAACAAGAGGATAGGGAAATTTTGCCCTACTTAGAGATAGCCGAGGTTATCGATTTGGGAATTGGAGGAGTTAAAAAGGAAGTCAAAATTGGTACCTCATTAAGTAAAGAACAGAGGCAGGAACTGATTGGGTTGTTGAGAGAGTTCAGCGATGTTTTCGCCTGGTCTTACCAAGATATGCCGGGACTGGACAATAGCATTGTCGAACATAGGTTACCATTAAAACCCGAATATCTGCCGGTAAAGCAAAAGCTGCGACGTATGAAACCTGAGATGCTTTTGAAAATCAAGGAAGAAGTCAAGAAGCAATTTGATGCCGGATTCTTAGCCGTGGCAAAATACCCACAGTGGGTGGCAAATATAGTCCCGGTCCCGAAAAAGGATGGCAAAGTACGAATGTGCGTGGACTATCGCGATTTGAACAGGGCTAGCCCCAAGGATGATTTTCCCCTGCCTCAGATTGATGTTCTGGTCGACAATACCGCGCAACATACGATCTTTTCATTCATGGACGGTTTCTCCGGATACAATCAAATTAAGATGGTGCCCGAGGATATGGAAAAAACCACATTTGTCACCTTGTGGGGAACCTTCTGTTATAAGGTGATGTCTTTTGGTCTAAAGAATGCCGGAGCAACTTACCAAAGGGCCATGGTAACCCTTTTCCATGACATGATGCACAAGGAGGTAGAGGTTTACGTCGATGATATCATTGCCAAGTCTAAAACGGATGAAGGGCATATGGAAGACCTAAGGAAACTCTTTGAAAGGTTGAGGAAATTCAAGCTTAGGCTGAACCCAGCCAAGTGCACCTTCAGCGCAAGATCCGGGAAATTACTGGGATTCATAGTAAGCAAGAGAGGCATAGAAGTCGACCCTGACAAAGTTAAAGCCATTCTTGAAATGCCTCCTCCCCGTACAGAAAAGGAAGTTAGAGGTTTCTTGGGGAGATTAAATTACATCGCTCGCTTCATCTCACAGTTGACGGAAACATGCGAGCCAATTTTCAAATTGCTCCGTAAAAACCAACCAGTTCAATGGAACGAGGATTGTCAAAAGGCTTTTGAAAAGATAAAGCAGTACTTGCAGAACCCGCCAGTTTTGATCCCACCTACCCCGGGAAGACCACTCATTTTATACCTTACAGTGCTAGATGAATCCATGGGTTGTGTGTTGGGGCAACATGATGAGACTGGGAAGAAAGAACATGCCATTTATTATCTAAGCAAGAAGTTCACTGACTGCGAGATGAGGTATTCTGCTCTGGAAAGGACCTGTTGTGCGTTAGCGTGGGCAGCTCGACGTTTGAGACAATACATGATAAGCCACACTACTTGGTTAGTTTCCAAAATGGACCCCGTCAAATATATCTTCGAAAAACCTGCCTTAACCGGGAGGATTGCTCGATGGCAGGTCCTGCTAACTGAGTACGATATAGTCTATGTCACTCAGAAGGCTATAAAAGGAAGTGTTCTGGCTGACTACCTGGCTCATCAACCCATAAGAGATTATCAGCCCATGCAGTTTGACTTCCCGGACGAAGATATCATGGCCCTGATTGATGAAGAAGGAGCCCAAAAGGATAAATGGACCCTAAGGTTTGATGGTGCTTCTAACGCATTAGGACACGGAATCGGAGCAATCCTCATTTCGCCTGACAGAGAACTTATCCCCGTTTGTGCTCGATTATGTTTTGATTGTACCAATAACATCGCTGAGTACGAGGCGTGTTCTCTGGGAATCCAAGCAGCATTGGATGCCAAAGTGAAGAAATTAGAAGTATACGGGGATTCTGCCCTGGTCATTCACCAACTAAAAGGAGAGTGGGAAACTAGAGAGAGCAAATTAATTCCCTATCAAACTCGCATCAAAGAGTTGATTAAGGAATTTGATGATGTTTCTTTTCACCATGTTCCCCGGGAAGACAACCAAATGGCTGATGCTTTGGCTACCCTAGCATCAATGTTCAAGGTGAGCAATGATTACGACATGCCTCTCATTGAAATAGTGCGGCACCACAAACCCGCATATTGCCAGATGATTGAAAGGGAGTCAGATGGGAAGCCTTGGTATTACGATATCAAGAGGTATGTCCAAAATCAAGAATATCCCGAAGGTGCTACAGAGAATGATAAGAGAACCCTACGACGGCTCGCCATGGGTTTCTTCTTAAACGGTGATGTGCTTTATAAGAGAAACTACGACTCTGTCCTTCTTCGTTGCATCGACACCGACGAGGCAAGTAAAATCATGAGGGATGTCCACGAAGGATGTTTTGGAACTCACACCAACGGGCACGCCATATCGAGAAAGATCTTGAGGGCTGGTTACTACTGGATGACCATGGAGTCAGACTGTTTTGCCTATGTTCGTAAGTGTCACAAATGTCAGATATACGCGGACCATATTCACGCTTCCCCGTCTTCCCTGAATGTCTTGTCAGCTCCCTGGCCCTTTTCAATGTGGGGTATGGACGTCATTGGACCCATCGAGCCAAAAGCCTCTAACGGTCATCGTTTCATTTTAGTCGCTATCGACTATTTCACAAAATGGGTAGAAGCTGCTTCGTACGCCAATGTGACAAGGAGTGTTGTGGTTAAATTTGTCAAGCGTGAACTGATATGCCGGTACGGTCTGCCAAGTCAGATCATCACTGATAATGGCATGAATTTGAATAACAAAATGATGAAGGAACTTTGTGAAGACTTCAAAATCCACCATCATAATTCCTCCCCGTATCGCCCTAAAATGAATGGGGCAGTCGAGGCAGCCAATAAAAACATCAAGAAGATTATACAGAAAATGGTTGTGACCTACAGAGATTGGAGCGAAATGCTCCCCTTTGCTTTACATGGGTATCGCACCTCAGTCTGAACCTCAACTGGGGCCACTCCATTCTCCCTGGTTTATGGAATGGAGGCAGTCCTACCTTTCGAAGTAGAGATCCCTTCTCTTCGAGTGATAATGGAAGCGGAATTAAAGGAAGCTGAGTGGGTCCAAGCTCGACATGACCAGTTAAATCTGATTGATGGAAAGAGATTAACCGCCCTTTGTCATGGTCAGCTGTATCAGAAGCGTATGAAACGAGCATTTGAAAGGAAGGTACGATCTCGACAATTCCAAGAAGGAGACCTAGTCCTCAAGAAAATCTTGCCAATCCAAAAGGACATCCGAGGGAAATGGACACCTAATTACGAAGGACCATACTTCGTGAAGAAGGCTTTCTCTGGAGGAGCTCTGATCCTCACCAACATGGATGGAGAGGATCTGCCAATGCCTGTGAACGCCGACGCGGTGAAGAAATATTTTGCCTAAAAAAAAAAAAAAAGGGTGCTCGCTAGGCTGAAAACCCATGGGGCAGCCTAGGCAAAAATTAGAGCTGCTTGATGAGTCGAAAACCCGGAAGGGCGGCTCAGGTAGAATAAAAGCCACAAGTTCAGGCATAAGGATGGGAACTCTTCAGAGAAGGAAAACTGGTCAGGCACGCGCATTTTTGTCAAAATCATTTCCCAGAAGTAAAATCAGAGGATGGTCTCGAAGTCGTGAGGAAAGATCCGGATTCTTATCACTCACGGGGAGTCGCTGGCGGGTTCAAAAGGCCTTCTTTCTCTCCCACCTTTTAATTGTTTATACATATGTTTTTGTTACCTTTACCTTCATTACCAATGTACATACTTATATTCAATAATAAAATAAGCTCTCCCTTTCCTTCCCCTGAGTCTACGGCTGAATCTTATAAACGAACAAGTTTTTTTTTTCTTAAGAGGAAATTTTTGAAATGAAAAGTGATGAAATGAAAAGTCGTGGTGAAACGGAATGTATCCTGGCGCCAGACCCGGCCCGTGAGAAAGCATAACCAATTCTGTTAATTATGTTCCTGGAAGACAGAATTTGTCTCTATCTCATCCATGAGTTATCTTGAAAGCCTATCTCTTAGGAAAGGTCGCTCGAAATGTCAATTCTTTTGATTACTCGTGCTTCTAACCATCTGTTTTGAAGGGTGATGGAACTACGTCACACAGAAATGAAGAACCTGACACCAAAGATCTGGACCAGAAGTTTTCCCCAAGAGAAATCAGTAGATTGGCATCCCCAGTGAAATCACAATCGCCAAAGCTGGCACTTCCCAAGTTCTCATTCCCCAGCGGAACCATAATCACCAAAAAACTACACTTCCCAAATCCTTCCCCAGTGGGACTACACTTCCCAGTCAACCCAAACTGGGGCATCTCCCTGGGTTTGTTCTTTCATTCAAGGGACAGTTCCCCAAGATTTCATCCAATCATGTCAAACTGGGGCATCTCCCCGGGTTTATTCTCTTAGTCAAGGGGCAGTTCCCCAAGATTTCATCTAATCATGCCAAACTGGGGCATCCCCCCGGGTTTTTCCTATCAGTAAAGGGGCAATCCCCCACCTTTTACCTTTCTGCAAACCAAGGGGCACACCCCACATTTATTTTTCCTGTCAGTCAAGAGGCAATCCCCCACCTTTTACCTTTCTGCAAACCAAGGGCCACACCCCACATTTATTTTTCATGTCAATCAAGGGGCAATCCCCCACCTTTTACCTTTCTGCAAACCAAGGGCCACACCCCACATTTATTTTTCCTGTCAGCCAAGGGGCAATCCCCCACCTTTTACCTTTCTGCAAACCAAGGGCCACACCCCACATTTATTTTTCATGTCAGGCAAGGGGCAATCCCCCACCTTTTACCTTTCTGCAAACAAGGGCCACACCCCACATTTATTTTTCCTGTCAGTCAAGGGGCAATCCCCCACCTTTTACCTTTCTGCAAACCAAGGGCCACACCCCATATTTATTTTTCATGTCAATCAAGGGGCAATCCCCCACCTTTTACCTTTCTGCAAACCAAGGGCCACACCCCACATTTATTTTTCCTGTCAGTCAAGGGGCAATCCCCCACCTTTTACCTTTCTGCAAACCAAGGGCCACACCCCACATTTATTTTTCCTGTCAGTCAAGGGGCAATTCCCCACCTTTTACCTTTCTACAAACCGAGGGTCAACCCCACCTTTACATTTCCTGCCAACAGTGAGTTAATTTGGACGAGACGTCCTGTTAGCTCCCCCAATCTTTACCTTTCCTGTCAACCAAGGGTCAACCCCAACCTTTACATTTCCTGCCAACAGTGAGTTAATTCGGACGAGACGTCCTGTTAGCTCCCCCAATATTTACCTTTCCTGTCAACCGAGGGTCAACCCCAACCTTTACACTTTCTGTCAAACGAGGGTCAACCCCAACCTTTACATTTCCTACCAACAGTCTACCGGGGGGCAACCCTAATCCTCTCACCTCCTACTAACTGGAAGACAATCCTTTCCGGTCGATTCAAAAAGAAAAACACAAAAAAAGAATCCCAAAAAAAAAAAAGAAAAAAAAGAGAGAAAAAAAAACAAAAACAAAAAAAAAAACAAAAACAAAAACAAAAAAAGAAGAAGAAGGGAAATAGAGAGAGACGGATCTAGAAAATGCTCATCTTCAAAGAAAAAAAGGTCACACCAGCTCGTTGACTGCCAACACTGTCAGACACCATACCGATTAAGAGGTCCCCACCTGGTCCCTACATCGGCGTTCATATCTTTACTTCATTTTCACTTCAAAAACACGGAAAGCTTCGTGTTTCTCTTGTGAAAAAGAAGTAAAGAGGGGCATCTGTGAACACCTCTTTTTGTCCGGCTAATTGGTATAGTTCCATCCTTTGGGCACTCTCTGCTGCGCATGGTTCACTTAGAAATTCATAACTCCTTCATACGACCTTCGATTTGTGCAAACCCGGTCTCAAAATTTCCGTAACAAAATTGTCTACGACTTTTGTGAAGACCTTGAAGGCTATATCCTTACCAATTGGTACAGTTTTAATAATCTTCCTAGACTTGTTCCAGTTTCATGACTGCTCTGCACATCTTTAGGAAAAAATTCATATCTCCCTCATATGATACTGAAATGACCCCGTTCTTTTTTCTGTGGCTCCACATCAAAGATATCTACAAACTTCATGAAGGTCACAAAAGCTAATTCTCCACCCATTTTGCCCAGTGAATTTATTTTGCTTGCAAATGTATTTCCGTCACACTCTGGAGCAGTTTTCGTAGATGGGCCATATCTCCCTCGTTTCTTGATGAAAATTTTTGTGTCATATATCAAATTAAAGATAAGAGAAAGATCTACAATTTTCATGTTGGACTCTCTTTCAAATTTGGCACGAATTTTTCCTTAAATATGCAAGCAAGTTTCGTGATGAAGAGAATGGAACCCACCATCAAATTGTAGTCATGGCAAAGGCTTTCCAATTTGTAACAAATTGTCACCTAAGCCTACCAATTTTGACCAAGTCAAAATTAAATCAAGAAATAAGCTTCCAAAGTGTAGAATTTTATCCAAAAGAAATACTCCAAATTGTTATATTCCCATGGCCCACACTTGTTCCCATATGTAGAATTTTTGAAAGCCAAATGCATCACTTGGCTCTCCATTCATTCTCACGGCTACAAGGCTCCAAGGACCAACAATTTATGCAATATTTGGTAGCATGATTTCATGACCCACACAAGGTCCTACATGGAGAATTTTTGCAAGAAAAAATTCTGCACCCACTTGGCCATTAACCTTGTTCACGTAAAGGCTTCTCCACCATGGTTCCATGTGCCAATATTTTATGCAAAAGAATGTCAACTAAGACCCAATTTTTTTTGGCAGCACTTGACAAGACTCCAAGAGACATTTTTTTATGCAATTAATTGGTAACAAAAGCTTCACGGACTGCACCAAAAATATAGCTCCTTGTTCCAATTATTTTTATGCAAAGAGTTGCATTCTACAAAAGCAATTTTGGCTGCACATGCAAGGGATCCTCATGACAAATTATTCAATGCAAACAAGTCACTATGGACAAGCTTTCACGTGAAAGGCTCCCTAAAAGTGCAGAATGGCTTTGAAAAATTATGGTCACATTATGCATTATTGAAAAAGAGGAAACATACCAAAGGCCTTACATGCTCATGGCCATGATGAATAAAAAAAAAAGCATGTTCTCTTTGTGTTAGAGGGGCCAACGGGAAGCATGATGGCAAGGGAGATGGGCTGAATTTTGAGGTCAAAAAGCCAGCCATGGAAATGCTATAAGGGGCCACGAGAAAAAAAAGAGGGCACAACAAATGAGAGGAGGAAAAAGAGAACATACACAGCAAGAAGAGAGAGTCAAAGAGGAAAATTAGAAAAATAGCAGAGAGTAAAGAGGGCAAAGAGAAAAGGGCAGTGCAAACTCAGTGGTTCAAAAAAGATTATCTAGAGAGGAAATTATCTCCACATTCTTGAGTTTTGGAAGGTGCTTCTGAATTTTTACAGTGAAAATTCGCAGTAACAGCAACAGTAACAGCAACAGAAGCAACAGCAACAGCAACAGCAACAACAGCAGCAGTAGTAGCAACAGCAACAGCGGCAGTAACAGCAACAGCAACAGCAACAACATCAACAGTGGGCAAGAACTCAATCAGTGAGCAAGAATATTTTTTTATATATTTTGTGAAAATAGTGTTTATTTTTCAAAAGGTTGAATTTTTGTACAAGGATCAGATTAGTACTGTTGTATTGGACTTTTTTTTCCCTGCTGTCTCTTGTCGTTATTATAATTCAGTTTTACAGTAGGATATTGTGATGTATGCTTGAATCTCTAATTAATCTCTGCTACTGTTTCTGTTCATGTTATTGTTCCTGTTTATTTGCTGCTCAATATTGTTACTCAAATTGTTTGTATATATTTTAGTTCTGTACAGATTTAATTTTTTTAAAGGGTGGTTACGATCTTAATTTTACTGCTCAGAATATTAATCCTATTACAAGAAATCAGCCGTCTGTATACTGTTTCTTTTTCCGGATAGTTCATTCACCGTATAGTTAGAGTGTAATTTTCTTTTAAGGCATTCGCCATTCTTTGAAAGAATCGGGTTGTATAAAGCTTAACAAAATGTGATTATCCATGTCCTTTTTTGTTATTTTAAAATTGTGTCTAATTAAAATTTTAACAACTCAGCATTATCTTCAACCAAAAAATATTACCCATTTTTCACTTTAGTAAGTCTATGTGCTTTTTGTCAAGTTTTTGATAAATTTTTACTATTCGATTTTTATTTTTATTTTTTATTTTAAAAAATATGTTTTATCAAAAAGAGGTTAATTTAGACGAGACGTCTTGTTACCTTTTTTAAATTTTCAATCGGTTGTTATTTATTAAATAATAATATTTCAAAAAAAAAAAGAAATCAATTTAGACGTGACGTCTTGTTGATTTTCCCTTATTCCCGGTAGACCATCACCACAAGGAACGGGATACTTGAGACGAGACGTCCCGTTTATCCCCTTCCCGTTTCTAACCCCGTATTTTGATGACTAATTTAGACGCGACGTCTTGTTAGTATCCTTCCCTTTTCCTGTTTTATACCAAAGCCAAGGTTAATTTGGACGCGACGTCCTGTTAACCTTTACTTTCATTTTGTTTTACTTTTTCTTACTGGTGTTATTTCGTCAAGTTTCTTATTGTCTCTGTTTGCCATTTCCTATTGTTATTATTTTTTTTTACTTTCCTACTGTTGATATTCTGCTAAGTTTTTTATGATCGCTGTGTGTCGTTTCTTATTATTGTTTTGTTAAGCTTCTTATTGTCATTGTTTTGTCGAATTTTTCACTGTCATTTCTTGTTATTATTGTTTTAATATTCTACTATCATTTTTTTTTACTGTCACTGTTTGATCTTCTATCGTTACTGTTTTTTTCTTTTTTACTATCATTGTTTGGTCAAATTTATCACTGTTACTGTTTAGTCTATTTTGTCTGTTTGTGTCTGCTTTATCATTTTGTGTGGAAGAAGTTAAAAATAATTTCTGGGCTATTTTGAAATAAGCGCTATCAATTTGAGGTAACCGTTTTATAACGGACAGTTGTGAGGTGCTAATACCTTCCTCACCTGTAATTCGACTCCCGAACTTAGAATTTCATCTTTCATAACCAGTATTTTAAAAGAGGTTTTTCCCGATATTTTTATCCTAAAAAAATATTGGAGGCGACTCCCTGTTTTTTCTTTTCGAAAGGATTTCGAAACCCGTTGTGTTTTTAAGGGTCGGCCATCCCGCCGCGATCCCGGTCGCGACAATGCCGATTGTATGAGATGCATGTATTGCTGTGCATATGAACTCTGTGTTGTGTGATGAATCCGCGTGTGGCGCATGGGATGCGTTCATGCTGAGAGCATGTAGTGTGGGACACTACCATCGGTTATTAAAGCGTAGGACGCTGTGAAATCCTTGAGTGGGACTCAAGGTAGCCCTTGAGTGGGACTCGGGCTGCCTGTGAACACCTCCGTTGGCGCTGACAGCGTTGGTGTCACCTTATGGGCAAACGGTTGGGTACCCGTAAAACGGCCAAGCAGCAGGGAGCTGAGTTGATAGCTGAGAGCTATGAAAAAAGGCTGGGAGCCTATGTTGCAACGTCAAAAACCGATTACACACGAATGCGGAACCGAGTGAAATAATCTGTGTATATGTACTGCTGATGTTGATTGGAATTTGATTATGCATGTGATGATGTTAATGAGATGATGAATGTATATAACCGAGTGAATTATTTTGTGTGCATATGTTGTTGATGCTTATTGAAATCTGTTCTATGAATATATGTTAATGTTATTGAAATGTTGTGTGTATACAGCCGAGTGAGGACTGTAGGATTCTGATCGAGAAATGTTGAATATGTGCGTTTTGATTCATTGGCATTATAATGTTATTGGTTGTTGTTATGTTAATGTTATTGAAATGATATGTGCATATGGCCGAGTGATAACTGGTGGACTCCGATCGGTAAAGGTCTTATGTGTGTCCTGGTTGATTGACATTGTTCTGACCTTAATTGTTGCCATGTACAATTATGTGTATATATATTGTTGCATAACTGTGGGACAATCCGAGTCAGTATCTATCATTTAATATTTAAGATGCTCGCCCCTTACACCATTTTTCAGTATGTACAGGTCGGACTCGGAAATGATGATAGGACCTCAAGTCCGAGTGTGGTGCACTCCGACTGTTGAGTGCTTGTATTGCGTTAATTATGTTCAATCAGTGTAGCCTTGGCCGGCTCTCATATAAAATGACGATTAAATATATTCATTTATAAAGATTGATTATAAGAAGTATAGTCATGGTGTCACTTGTATGGTATTGTAAGTATTGGTAAATGTATAATGTTAAGATAATGAGTATTCCGAGTATATGGTTACATATATATGGGTCGGTAGATTGGATTTGTGGGCAGGTTTATATTTTTGGGAACATATATTTATACATAAGTGCTTTATGTTGATTTGATGCTTCTTACCGACTGGGATATAACTGATGTTGAGTGAATAACTCTAAGTTAACGAACCCTGAGAGGAATATAGGAGATTTAGATCCAGTTCCGAGTGAGGATTACTGGGTGGCTTTTCTGAGTGAATACGCTTGAGTGATTCTAAGTGAAAAATATGAGTAAACCCGAGTGGGGTAGAGTCTAAGTATTCCCGAGTGGTATTTGGTTGGGAAACACTCCGAGTGAGGAAGTTTATGGAATCCGAGTGGATGACCCTCATTTCCCAAGTGGATTATTGTGTGGTCTTGTGGATAAAAATGTGGGACTAAGTTATGGGAAGTATGTGTGATGGGGTTGTTTCCGAGTGAATGGAACCCTTGTACCGAGTGACCGAATGCCGAGTGTGGCCTCCCGCTTCAGCGAATGCGGGATTCGCTCCAGCGAGTATGGTTCTGAGGGAAGGCCTTGGTGGTTTAGCTTAGGCAAATGCATGCTCGCCCGAGTGAGTTGGGTTGCCTCGCTCAAGCGGAGTCGGATCTCGCTTGAGCGAGTGGGCGCTGTTTGTGGGATTCGCCTGGGCGTTTCTTCTTCCGCCTGTCTACCTTTTAGGTCGGTTTTGTTTCTCTTGCTTTCATTTCCCGTATTTCTTTTGTGCCCGGTTATTCTTGGTTTAATTGGGAAAAATTTTCCCTATTTTTGGGTTTATTTATTTATTAAAATTAAGGTGTTATATTTTGGTATCAGAGCAGACCAAAAGGTCCATGGCCAAGGTTTGCCTACTGTTAGTGGGCGGTTGAGTGCATTATGCCAGATTATCATAATTGCTTATGATATTCTATCAAATGTTGATATGTGTTCAATCATGACTCGTGTGATGATATATGCTTATGATCTTCTATTGGAATTGGTATACGTTTGAATATGAATGGTGTGGTTGTATGCCTGTGCCTTGTTGGGGAACTTGAATGTGTGATGAATAAATGGTATATGATGTATATGATTTGCGGTATAAGAGATGTGTTGTAGCTTCCTAAATTGAAAATCTGGGTGTGTGACAAGTGAGTAAAGGTGAGATCAGGTATATGTTAAAATTGGGGTTGTGTCTCAGTGGGGATTGAAGAAACCAAGTGAGTGATGGACTAGATGCTGGACCACTAGGTGCAGTGACCCCTTAGGAATTCTAAATCTAATAATTATTAATCTTGAGAGTGGTTGAGCCGAGTAAAACAATTGCATAGTAACTCATTGAGGCTTGAATGATTATCGTGTGATGTGTTATGTGTGAAATATGTTGGTAGTTGTGCTGTGATTAAGTAATAGTGCCTGCAACTCCCAGATTTGTGGTATTTGTAAACTATTTAGTGTTGTGTGACTCCGTCCATGACTGCATGTTAATATTTCTGTGAATACCGACTGAATGCTTGTAAAAAAAAGTGTTACCATTATTGCCGAGTGCGTGAGTTAAAAGGGGATGATTCTCTGAGTTCTATTTGCAGTTTCATGTTCAAATGTATATGAATGAGAATGCCATGATGATTTCCAACTGCATGATATGTGAGTCGATCTGTTGATTTCCATGTGGAATGTTGTGTTGAAATGCATGCTGACTTCATTAAAAAATGCCGAGAGGATGTGCTGTAGTATTGTTATCCTGTTTTGCTTGTTGTGAGTCACTATGACAAATGCCTGTGATATTGTGATAAAACTGTGAAATTCTGAGTGAATCTATATGTCGTGTTGAAATGGTTGTTACCTATTAATGGCTGCGTGAGACGCACCTGTAAGATTGGATGCTTGTATGAAATTGCATGAGAATTGCATACATGAGATGATTTCCAGTCACAGATTCCTGGCTAGTTCCATGAGGACCCGTGGTAGCCGAGGAAGCTAGAGTTAAGTCTCGAGACGTCTTTGGAAGACCGGTACCACACGGGAAGGGCTAATGGACGAGGGGCCGGGATGGAATCTGCAACTGAAATCACTGTTTGAGTCGGATCTGCATGCATGTGTGTAAGAGCATTATTATTGAGACTAACATGATTTGCATGGATTTGAATGATTTGAGTAGATTCTGACTTGATGATGTTGTATGAGTGAGTTCTGACTGAATGAATGTGCATGTATTGGTGTTGTTGCTGAGTGTAATGTGATGTTATAATTGAGAATGTATGTTATGGTGCAATTTCCAATTGGATGTCTATGTGTACACTTATGATGATTAATGAGCTCAGTGTGAATTATATGAATATATGGATATGATATTGTGAATAAAATCCTTAATATAGTTTGGAATTGCTTTGGGTAAATCCGATTGGATGAGTACATATATATATCGATGCTATTACCGAGTGCAATATGATGTTATGGTTATGGTGCATGCTGTAGTGAATAATAATATAGCCATGAATAATTGGTATGAAATCCGACTGAGTGTTTGTATGTACATTAGTGCCGTTGCCGAGTTCATGGTGTGTTATGACAGCATATGTGATTGTGAATTACTTAATCTTGATTGAATTGCATGAACCCGAGTGAGTGATGTTATTATATAGCTGAGAATTGAGAATTTAATCCGAGCCATGGTTTTGTGATGAATAAGATTTAGAGGAAATATTTACTCGGTGTTGGCTAGAAGCCGATTGTTGTATTGCTATCATACTGTTTTACAGAAGTGATAAATAAATTTCATGATTGTTGTTGCGTGATATACCCTATGTGATGCATAAAGATGATGTTGATGTAAATGTATTCCTTATAATGTGTGTGTGGACTGCCATTAATTACCGTGTGAATTAGTATTAGTTGAGTGAGTCTGATCGGTGTGAGGCACGCTGTTCTGAGATGACTCTTCATGCCATAGGTATTGTGGCAGCGTACACGTTGCAGTGACTGTGTAATTGTTGTAACCCTATAGGAATGAGACGTTATCCTATAAGTCGGATGCAGCAATTCATAAGTCAGGCAAGTGAGGCTGTAACTGCTTATGATGATGGTGAGTCTATCGGACTGCTTTAAGTGAAGATGAGAGTTGTATTAAGTGAATAAATAAGTGGTTATGTATCAAATTAAGGATAGAGGGTTTGTTTAACCTTGATGGGTTTGCCTCCGAGAGGATTAGAGGCTGTTGGGTATAGATTGGCTACTAAGATGATGATTAGTTATTAAAACAAGAAGGGTGATCAAGTCTGTCACTGAATTGGAGTTTTATAAGGTTAACCGAGTGATACTACAGTCTAATAAGGAAACCAGGATTGGAGCCAAACTAAATTGTAAGGTGAGGATTTGCTTGGGAAGGGATTAGTATATTCCGAGTGTGTAAAAGTGGAGACAATTCTAAGTGAAGTCTTTGTGAGAAAGAACTGTTGAGTGAAGATTATGGTGTTCCGAGTAGAACCTCATAGGGAGGATCATTATTAAGTTAAAGGAATAGTGTCCAAGCGTAACATTCTGAGTATGGTAAGATTCGAGTAATGTGACTCAAAGTGTACTACTTCTGAGTAGAATGGTACCATGTGGAACGATGTTGAGTTGAGAGATATCGAGTGTAGAATCCCTAATACCCGTGTGATGTTTCACCGAGTGATCTTTCTCCAGGAGAAAAGTACTTCTGGTCAGAAAATGGAACTTAGAGTGTGCAAGTTTCTGAGTGAAGGGTCTCCGAGGGGGGTAGAGATCCGAGAGAAGGATTTAATTGAAGTCGTACTCAGGTCAGTGATTGGGACTGCTGGACTTGAACTCAGGTTTGGTTTCGAGATAGGCTCGAATTACGAGTGAATTTCTGGTAAGTGGAAAGATTTTCGGGTGAGAGTTACCCTTAAAACCTGAATGATATTTTGTGTGAGAGGACCGAGCGATATTCTCAGGATGTAAGCATGAAATTAGCCGAAGGCATGGGTAGGAATCTAAGATTTCAGAATCAAGTGTGGTGCATATGCGAGGTAAATCCAGGCAAATTGTGCTAATTGAAGCACATGGGAACTCTTTTGAGTGTTCATTTTGGGTTAAGAAAGGAATTTTAGTGGTCGGATTCCAAAAATCTGAGGGTTTAATCTGAGATGAATCGGTCAGAAATGAGTATTAGTGGGAATCGGTAATGTTGTTTACCGACTGGATTCTTCCCAACTGGTTGAATAACATCTAGAATGTGTCTCATGTGACACAATGTCGAGCCTATGCTTTGGGTGAGTTTATGGTTGTGTCGGGTGACTCATTTGAGTCGGGGAACCCGATGGTGTAAATACGCCGATCGGTGTTAAGTGTGTATGGCCGAGCGGCCAAGGAGTTAGGAAGTGTCATTGCTTATGATGACTTGGCTGAGTTAAATGAGGTAAATTGTACGTTCTAGACATTGAGTCCCCAATTGTATTGAATTCTATGATGGGGTTGTAATCAGGTAGGACCTGACTTTTGTGTTTTACCGACTGGAATTGTGGGGCGGTCGGTAAACAGCTGGAGTGGTGAAGCTTTTGAAGCTTTGCCGAGTGAAATTATGATCCAATCGGTGAATGTTTGTGGAAGCATAGCCGTGTAAGTAATTGAGGCAGCAATTTTCTGAGTTATTTATTTAAGGTGAGTCACCGATTGAATTTCGAGGACGAAATTCTTTTGTGAGGGGGAGAACTGTAACATCCCGATTTAATAATTAATTGCCGAATGAAAATAAATCATTAAAATAATAATTCCAAAGTGGGAAAATTATTTATTAATTATAATTAATTTAATTAATTTAACTTAAGTAAATAAAGGCTGATTAGTTGTAACTATGTGCGTATGACGCGTGTGGGAGCTGCTGCTGTGTACGATTTCCCACCCCACTCTTCCCTTCTGCGTGCATGCATATATGTGCTACTGGGGCACTCTATTATTCATTTTTCCCTTCAGACTTCTCTCCCTTCCGTTCTCTCTTCTTTTCTTCTTCTTCTTCCCTCTTCGTTCTTCTTCTTCTTCCTTCGTCAAGCATGAGGGTGAGGAAGTCAAATTGAGAGTTTCTCCTTCGACGACTCAAGGATGACACGCTGTCCCTTCCTTATTCTTTATTTCCCTTCGTCGACTTCCCTCCTTCTCCCTCTCATTTGCTCGTAGCTGCCTAGGTCTCAGTGGAGATCTACACTACGAAGTGCTTCGGGGTGGTTAGAGTGTTCACCAGCGTTGTGATAGAGCTGCTCCAGAGAGCAAACCGAGAGCTGGGTGTCTCAGAGGCTCGAATGACCTCCCCTGTCCTTGCATGTAGATATACTAAGAGTGACTCAGTGTTCCTCTGGAACAGGGTATTGTGTTGACCGACTGGGAGCTTCATTCCAGGTAGGGGGTATCTTCTATCCTAAACGCATGGATTATGAACGGGTTCCGAGTGCTAATAGCTTACCGATTCTGTATTTGATTCTGTGATTTGTTTGCATGTGGAGTCTGTGATACTGGATGCATGATGCTTATGAACCAAGAGTTGCATGTTTAGTTCCATCCATAGATTGCATGCTAGTAGTTCTGAGAAGTGTTGAATGGTTGCATGAAAAGAATATGCTAAGGTGCTGTTGATGATTGCTGTGTGACTTATATGCCATGCATGTTATTCTGAGTTGAAATGCTGACTGCATAAGAGAAGGTGTTGACTTGATGAATTCGATGTTATGTAATATCGATTGTATAAGATGCATGTGTTGTCTGAGTCCTGATACTGCCTACTACCGATTGCATGGGATGTTTGTGTTGTTGGATTAATTTATCGAACCCTGAAACTGTTAACACCGATTGCATGGGATGCATGGGTTGTTGTATTAATCTGTTGAGTTATGATACCGATTGCATGAGATGCATGTGCTGTTTGAGTTCTGGTAATATGCTGTACCGATTACATGAGATGCTGTGCTGTTTGAGTTTGGATGATGTATGATGCCGATTGCATGAGATGCATGTATTGCTGTGCATATGAACTCTGTGTTGTGTGATGAATCCGCATGTGGCGCATGGGATGCGTTTATGCTGAGAGCATGTAGTGTGGGATACCACCATCGATTATTAAAGCGTGGGACGCTGTGAAATCCTTGAGTGGGACTCAAGGTAGCCCTTGAGTAGGACTCAGGCTGCCTGTGAACACCTTCGTTGGCGCTGAGAGCGTTGGTGTCACCTTGTGGGCAAACGGTTGGGTACCCGTAAAATGGCCAAGCAGCTGGGAGCTGAGTTGATAGCTGAGAGCTATGAAAAAAGGCCGGGAGCCTACGTTGCAACGTTAAAAACCGATTACACACAAATGCGGAACCGAGTGAAATAATCTGTGTATATGTACTACTGATGTTGATTGGAATTTGATTATGCATGTGATGATGTTAATGAGATGATGAATGTATATAACCGAGTGAATTATTCTGTGTGCATATGTTGTTGATGCTTATTGAAATCTATTCTATGAATATATGTTAATGTTATTGAAATGTTGTGTGTATACAGCCGAGTGAGGACTGTAGGATTCTGATCGGGAAATATTGAATATGTGCGTTCTGATTCATTGGCATTATAATGTTATTGGTTGTTGTTATGTTAATGTTATTGAAATGATATGTGCATATGGCCGAGTGATATCTGGTGGACTCCGATCGGTAAAGGTCTTATGTGTGTCTTAGTTGATTGACATTGTTCTGACCTTAATTGTTGCCATGTACAATTATGTGTATATATATTGTTGCATAACTGTGGGACAATCCGAGTCAGTATCTATCATTTAATATTTAAGATGCTCACCCCCTACACCATTTTTCAGTATGTGCAGGTCGGACTCGAAAATGATGATAGGACCTCAAGTCCGAGTGTGGTGCACTCCGACTGTTGAGTGCTTGTATTGCGTTTATTATGTTTAGTCAGTGTAGCCTTGGCCGGCTCTCATGTAAAATGACGATTAAATATATTCATTTATAAAGATTGATTATAAGAAGTATAGTCATGGTGTCACTTGTATGGTATTGTAAGTATTGGTAAATGTATAATGTTAAGATAATGAGTATTCCGAGTATATGGTTACATATATATGGGTCGGTAGATTGGATTTGTGGGCAGGTTTATATTTCTGGGAACATATATTTATACATAAGTGCTTTATGTTGATTTGATGCTTCTTACCGACTGGGATATAACTGATGTTGAGTGAATAACTCTAAGTTAACGAACCCTGAGAGGAATATAGGAGATTTAGATCCAGTTCCGAGTGAGGATTACTGGGTGGCTTTTTCGAGTGAATATGCTTGAGTGATTCTGAGTGAAAAATATGAGTAAACCCGAGTGGGGTAGAGTCTAAGTATTCCCGAGTGGTATTTGGTTGGGAAACACTCCGAGTGAGGAAGTTTATGGAATCTGAGTAGATGACCCTCATTTCCCAGTGGATTATTGTGTGGTCTTGTGGATAAAAATGTGGGACTAAGTTATGGGAAGTATGTGTGATGGGGTTGTTTCCGAGTGAATGGAACCCTTGTACCGAGTGACTGAATGCCGAGTGTGGCCTCCTGCTTCAGTGAATGCGGGATTCGCTCTAGCGAGTGTGGTTCTGAGGGAAGGCCTTGGTGGTTTAGCTTAGGCGAATGCGTGCTCTCCCGAGTGAGTTGGGTTGCCTCGCTCAAGCGGAGTCGGATCTCCCTTGAGCGAGTGGGCGCTGTTTATGGGATTTGCCTGGGCGTTTCTTCTTCCGCCTGTCTACCTTTTGGTTCGGTTTTGTTTCTCTTGCTTTCCTTTCCCGTATTTCTTTTGTGCCCGGTTATTCTTGGTTTAATTGGGAAAAATTTTCCCTGTTTTTGGGTTTATTTATTTATTAAAATTAGGATGTTATACATCGATTTATAATACATACCACATCATTTAATTATTCCCTCATTGGTTTCACAATCACACAAGGGTGTATCTTACAACTCCATTATTACGCTTTCATATGATTCATCACATCATATTATTGGTGGTGAACCCGTGGGTCTTCATAACATATCATAAGCATGTACATATTTCCCAAAGTCTCACTCCATATCACACACCACCAAGACAACACAAGGTGATTGCCAAGACATAAGCAAAACATGTACGATCAGTCTTACAAACATTCCATGAAGTAAGAAAGCGCAAACCATAACCCAAAAAGGTATAAAAGTATGTAAAATCCAACTTTGAAGAAATCCACTGGCAGTGGGAAAAACCCACTAGCCGTGGGAAAAACCCACTGGCCATGGGAAAAACCCACTAGCCGTGGAAAAACCCACTGGCCATGGGAAAAACACACTGGCCGTGGAATCCTCCTCTGCAAGCACCATTCTGCAGCTTTTTGACCCTTATGATTTTTCTAACTTTGGGACCCCTTTCACTAGGCTATTCGATTCCAATTTGCATGAAATTTTATATACAACTTACCTACCCTAATATCAATTATGTGGAAGAGTTTCAAGCCCAAATTCCATCTCAATCAAAATCTAAGCTATAGGGTGGTTTTATACATATTTTGGGCATTTTACATGATATACCAAAATGCAATTGGCTAAATTTTGTTCTAAACTCTCTATGGAACTATATTCACATATGTAAATGTGATTTTCTCTAATAATTCAAACACCATATTTTGGTCTCTAAATCATCCAATATATGAATGATAATTTATGTGCATTATAGCCCAACCAAGCATGACATTCGTCACATAACCAAACATTACATCATTTCAATATAATCATGGCAAGGCAAGCATGAGCATCATCATATACATCAATCACAAATCATTCAACTCATGCAATTGAAATGTACACTCCTCTTTGAGAGAAGAACCACAATCCAATTACTCCAATCAATTCGCCACATCGCTCGAATTACAATCTACACAACGTACACACATACGTATTCATTCAATGATGAGCCATCACAAGGCTTTCATTATCATCAAGCTTAGTAACAAGTCCTAAACTTGTCAAAACATCTATTCATACTTTTATGTTAGGCTTTGGGAATTCCTTTCTTAAAACTAAGATCCTCTAGATATAAATAGGCAAACTATACCCAATAACAACCATACCATATTCATCATTCATAAGGTATCCAAAGCACCATCTAAATCATCCAATTATCATCACTATCATTCATATTCAACATAAGCCACCTTGGCTTCATTTAAACCATCATCAATCAACAAATCTCAAGTGGCACATATCATGGTCTAAGGCCTCCTCAAATCCTCATCTTAACTAATTATCCACATCAATGATTCTAATCATATTTTCTAGACCCAAAGGTCACTCTCATGACAACCAAATCACCAATTCTACTATTTATGCCAAGAGCCCAATTATCATCATTTCTTAAGGGTTTCATACAATTGTCAATCATTAATTCCAACAATTTTCATATGTCATCACAAGCATATTATCATCATCAAAATACCAATCATTTGTAAACAGCAATTAATGGTCCCAATGGTCATCTACCCTATGGTTTGGGTTTCACATGCATATATCATTATTCATATAACTTTAACTAAGCTCAAAAATTCATCAACATCAATAACCAATTTCCAATGCTTCTAATATTCATCTCCCTCATATAAATTACTCTAAAGCATCCAAACCATCAAAATCACCAATTTTGGCTAAAACCCCCAAATTATCACACTTAGTATTTTCATTAAAATCACCCAACAACAACTTCAACCCATTCCTAAACTCCATATGCAAACCATAAACCACAAACATTTCTAACACCAAACCATAATCAAGAATCATAATTTCAAGCCATTCAACCTAGGGTTTCATCATTCTCATCAACACCCAAAGTGCTTAATATCACAATTTCAAGCCTAACAACATCAAAACCATAAATAGAACATTAAAGAGGTAAGAAACCTTACCTCACATCCATGCCAATGCCCAAAACGAAAATAAGAGTGGGAGGAAGGAGATGACACAACCATGGCCCCAAAGTCCCATAAATGCTTCATGAATCCAAGCTTAGCTTTAATTTTTGGCAAGAAATGGAATGGAATGGGTGGCACATGGTTTTAGAAATGAAGAAGCTGGAAGAGAAGAAGGAAAATGAGATAGATAGGAGAAGAAGAAGTGTACACGGTTTGGAGGAAGAGAGAGGGAAAAAGATAAAGGTTTTGGTCCATATCCATTGGGTAAAAGGATGTCCCATAGTGCCTTTTTCCAATGGACAATATTTCTCTTTGTTCATTGGACAAAAGAGAGTAGGAAAATGGAGAAAAGTCACACGGTTAAGAGAAGGGGAAAAGGAGAAATTTTCATTTTCTTTTAATTCCATTTTGGCTCGTATATTCCCCGATTAATATCATACGTCGTGTCCAAGTAATTATCTCCTCAACACTAAAAATTATTTTAACTATACCACCATAACCACAATAATTTTTTAAGTATTCTAGACCCATCAAATATCCAATTTGACCAAGTGGGTCCCACACCATCTGTTAAATCATCCAATTCTGATAGATCTTAATTTACTGATAATTCACCTCTAATGTCAAATTAATTTTCCCATAATTATTAGACCATAAATAATTAATTGTAATTATCTAATAATTTTATTTTCCAAAATTTGGGATGTTATAGTTGTACTGAGTATGAACATGTGAGCTATGTTGGATGAGTTGTGATTGATTATATGTGAATATGACTCACTTAGATGTAGAAACTTTTACGTTGGGAAAAAGGAATGATGATGATCATGTCTTGTTGGACTTTAGGAAGTTCGATGCTATTTTTCAATGTCGTTGAACACTACTTGTGCGCGGCTTGAAGTGTGGCCTTATGATATATATCGATATTAAATTTTAAGGATGAAATTTCTTTTAGGTGGGGTGGATTGTAACGTCCTAAAATTTATAAAAATGATTAATTGAGAGGAATAAATAGTAAATAATTATATGAGTTGATTCATGTCCTGAAAAATTTAGAAATAATTAAATTAGGATTTATTATAGATATTCATAATTTATTGAGACTTAAGGAGATAAAATTGTACCCGATTAAAATATGGGTGTCAGACCAAGTATCTCCGACTAAGGTACTGTTAGTCAGGGCTGTTAAGAATATTATGGGGAATCTGAATATATATTCAGAATAATTTTTGGATGAAGTATTGAGTCAGAACTGAGATCCTGTGTATTATAAAATGGAGAAGTTTTAATGGGAGATTAGATTCTAAAACACAAAACTCTATTTTCCTTTCCTCATTCACGTTGGTTTCCATTTTCCTAAAAGACAATACACTTTTTTCTTCTCTTCTCACATTCCTCTTCACTCTCATTTCTTCTCTATTCTTCTTCCTCTAAAAACCATGAATGGTGGTGGGCCTTCTTCTTCCTCTATTTTCATTTTCTACAAGCTTGAAGGAGAAATGATGGATTGAAGATCTTTCCTTCCTCTCTTCTCCCCTTTTTGCAACTTTCTTTCTCCTTTAGGTGCCCATTGTTTCTTGATGGTTGAGTTAAGTTTCTCACCATTTTTAATGAGCTTATACCCTAGATTATGGGTGGGTTATGGATTGGGAGTCATTTTTATTCAAAGCCCTAAGGTGGGGTATGATAAATGTGTGATTTTGTGAGGGTGTGCATGGGTACACAAAAATGGCATGATTAATGGTGGGAAATGATGAGTGATGATGGTGATTGTTGGAATTTAATGGAACCCTAACTCTAGGAATTAGGGAAAATGAGTAATGATGTTGTGAGAAATGATTTTAAGAGTAAATCCATGATAATTTGTCTTTGGGTGTTATTAATGATAATGTTTAATGGTTTGATGAAACTCTATCTCTAAGAATTTGGGGGAAATGTATATATATATATATTGTGACTAAGAAGGTTGAATTACAAGTGAATAGATGATATTTAATGTGAGTATTGTTATTTATGATGATGAATAATGATGGTAATGATGAATCATTGAGGATAAGACTCATGGATGAGTGTTGTTATGAAATGTATAGAGATGGGTGTGAACACCAAAATCATAGTGATTGTGATGGACTAATGAAATGGACATTATGAGTTGATAAGGTCCTAGACCATAATGAGTGCCATTTGGATGTGTTGATTGATGATGGTTTAAAAGAGGCTATGTTGGTTCATGTTGAATTTTGAATGGCAATGATGACATTTAGGTGATTTATGCAATGTTGGATGCATTTTAGATAATGGAGGTGATATTATTGTTGTTGGGTATAGCTAACCCTTAAGTCTTAGAAAATCTTGGTTTTAAGAAAAGAATTCCCGAAACCTAACATAATTTTGTAAATTGGTGTTTTGACAAGTCTAGGACTTAATATTAAGCCTTGAGATATGGTTACAATTGTTTGAAATTATGATGATGCCTTGTGATGGCTTGTTGATTGAATACATATATACATATATATGTTGGTGTAGATGATATTCCAGGCAATGAGGAAGAATGATCCGGACGTGCGAATCGTCATTCTTCTCTTGAGGTAGAGGAGTTTTATATTCTAAATGCATGAGTTGAGTAGTGGTTTATTTTCAAATGTGACAATATACATGTTTGCCTTGCTTGTGTTGTGATGACAAATTGAGATGTTGAACATGATGATGATAATTGTACTTGGCAATATGTATTGTGCATTTGGAATATTTATGGTATGCTATATGGTGATGTTATTTGCTTGGCAAATGTTATGCCTTGATGTGATGTGGAAATATTATATTCACCATGAATGTTGAATGATCATTATTGATGATGAATGAGAATGAATATGGGTGATTAGCATACCTTGAATATTGATGAAAGATCGATGAATGTAGTTGATGATTTTGATGCCATTGTGTATGATAAAAGTTTTGAATTGTGATGATGAAAAACTGTCGAAAATGCCATAATAAAACTTGAAGCAATGGCAATAACCAATGATAATGAAATCCACTAAGAATTATGTTGTGGTGTTGGTGATGGTGATGATTGATGAGTGGCATGATAGGATGCATAGTTGTGAGAATGCATATGATTTGCATTTGCATTGTATCCATGGCATATTGCATAGCTGCTGGTGATGGAATATTAGGGGTTCCTCTGGTTGGCCCAGTAGAAGGGTGGCTCTGTGCACGAGCAATATTGTTGTTTCCCTAGTGACTCGGTATGTAAGTCACGAAGCTGCCCATGTATAGCTACAGGGAGCTGTATGTGGTTGACCCTGTGGGGGTGGCTCTTTGAGGAGCAAGTGTCCCTGGTGGTCCTTGGGATCACAGCTGCCATGGTATGAATCATGGTTAGCCCGCAACACGTTTATATTAATTATGGTGTTTACTGCGGTCATGGTGAAAATGGCTAGGTGTTACAAGATGGGCGATGTGGTTTGGTACCAGTAAAATATAGTGATATGAATGTAAATTGATGATAAGTGTACATATTTTACTACTGCGGTAGGGGTATTGTTATGAATCCATGCTTGAACCCACAAATTGGTGTTTATATTCCCACAGTTGGATCTGCAATTGATATTAACTTCATTGTGCATGTGCATTAGCTTAAGAGCATTTGCATATAGCAGGGAGATATGCCAAAGGTAAGAGATATGGTGATGGTCATGATTGGGTGAAAGAATACCTAAAGACAACATATAAAATATGAATACAAAGAAATAGATTTGAGTATGGTGATGATATGTGTGATAGCCCAATATGATGAGAGGCATGAATGTATGTATGCTTATATACTTTGCTGTGAATCATAGAAATGAATAAAATGTATGTATGTCGATGAGATGATGAAATTATGATGATGAATGATATGTTGATGCAAAGTATACATGACATTGAACGCATATGGATATAATCACAATGTATTCATATTCATCCTTCGGAATGTATAACTCACTCTCTCATGTTGTTTATTTTTAGCCTTGTGATGCAGGACATTCATGGGGTGAGATACATATCTTTTTGGAGGTGTATGTTTTGATGATGAAGGTAAATTAGATGTAACGGAAAGCCTTGGCCGGCGGCGGTTATTAAATATGATGTAATGAATGAATTATGCCTGTTGATGTTGATAAATAGTGAATTATGGATATGTATATATCAATCCTTTGTCATGCATATGGTAGATGTATTCTTCATATGTAAATGAATGATTAGATAAATACTTGTGGAATTGACCTTGGTAATGTGTATAGATAATAGAGATAATTGAATTGAAACTAAATTGGTGAATGAATTAGGTCAATTATAGGATGTGTTTATTGGAGATGTATGTTGTACAAATGCATATAAGTTTAAGGCATAAGAGGCGTATGAATGTATTATAAGTGGATAGTTCATATTCCCAATTGATGATTAATACCTCATATAGAGGCTACTTACAGTTTTGAATGCATGCATAAGACTTATTATGAGGTTGGTTGTGGCCTAATAGGCACATGTTATGTATTTGCATGCTTTATCGAGCCTTTTCTCATATCTTCATATATGGGACTAGGGGGTGCCTTGTATACATATTCTTCTTCCGCTGTAAACTCTAATATTTTTGTATGCACATATGGGCAGTGTATCTTGTAATCCAGTTATGAATTATTAAATCTCACTCTTTGTTTTTTTGTGGTTTGAGTCTTGATGTAATTGTCGAGGTGTTTTGGAAACATTCTAATCGTGAAAAATTTACTCGTATTTTTAATACTTATTTATCTTGATTACATCAAGATTCAGGCCCGAAAAACCGGCGTGTGACATCACCACTCAATGAGTTAGTCAAGAAAATGCTCCTTTTATATGGGGTCCAAGGCAAGAGAAAGCTTTTAACAACCTTAAGGATAAACTCCCTCATGCTCTAATTTTGGGATTGCCTAATTTTTCAAAAACCTTTGAGCTTGAGTGTGATGCATCCAATGTAGGAATTGGATCAGTTTTGTTACAAAAAGGTCACCCTATTGCATTTTTCTATAAAAAATCTATGGGGATGCCCTCAAATACCCTACATATGATAAAGAAATTTATGCCTTAGTTAGAGCCCTATAGACTTAGGAGCATTACTTGATCCCTAAAGAGTTTGTAATCCATAGTGATCATCAATCACTGAAACATATCAAAGGGCAGCATAAGTTAACTAAAAGACATGCTAAATGGGTTGAATTTTTAGAACAATATTAATATGTTATTAAGTACAAGAATGGAAAATCTAATAATATGGCTGATGCTTTATCAAGAAGGCATAATTTGCTAGCTTCTCTTAGAGCTAAAATTCTTGGACTTAATGAAATAAGGAATTTATATCAAAATGATATAGACTTTTCAACAATTTACAACTCATCTAGTTCAAACAATTCAAATAAGGGATTCCATATACTAGATGGCTATCTTTTCAAAGCCAACAGGATTTGCATTCCTAGGAGTTCCTTAAGAGAATTACTTCTTAGAGAAAGCCATGAGGGAGGTGTAATGGATCATTTTGGAAGAGATAAAACGTTATCAATATTAAATGAACACTTCTATTGGCCTAAAATAAAAAAAGATGTTGAAAGACTATGTTATAGGTGTATTGTTTGTAGAAAAGCTAAATCCAAATTATCATCTAATGGTATTTATACTCCCTTACCTACACCATGTTCTCCTTGGATTGATATCTCAATAGATTCTATGCTTAGCTTGCCTAGGACCCAAAGGGGAATAAATTTTATCTTTGTTGTAGTGGATAGATTTAGTAAAATGGATCACTTTTTTCCTTGTCACAAAGTGGATGACGGAAGCCATATTGCTAAATTATTTTTCAAAGAAATTGTGAGATTGCATGGAATTCCTAAAACCATTATTTCTTATAGGGATTCCAAGTTCCTTAGCCATTTTTGGAAAACTCTTTAGGCAAGGCTAGGAACTAAGCTTCTCTTTTCCACTACTTGTCATCCTCAAATGGATGGACAAATAGAGTTAGTAAACAGTACTTTTTCTACACTTCTAAAGGTCTTAGTAAATAAAAATGTTAAGTCTTAGGATGACTGTTTACCACACATTGATATTTCGTACAATAGGGTACAACACTCCATAACTAAGTATAGTCCATTTGAGATTGTTTATGGTTTTAACCCTCTTATACTCATTGATCTTTTTCCTATTGAGGTTTTTGATTCTTTCCTTCACTTGGATGGAGAGGTAAAAGTAGATTTTATAAAAGATTTTCATGAGAAGGTTAAAAATCAAATTCAATCTAAGAATGAGCATTATGCCTGTTGTGCTAACAAGAAAAGAAAAGAAGTTATTTTTGAGGTTGGTGGTTAGGTTTGGTTGCATTTAAGGAAGGAGAGGTTTCTCAACCTTAGAAAATCCAAACTAAATCCAAAAGGTGATTGTCCAATTCAAATAATTAAGAAGATTAATAATAATGTCTATGTACTTGATTTTCTTGGTGAATGTAGGGTTAGTGCAACCTTTAATGTGTCTGACTTATCTCTTTTTGACTTAGATAAACATGATGATGGTCCAGATTTAAGAACAAATCTTTTAAAAAAAGAGGAGCGTGATGAGGATATAGCTAAAGAGGATCTCATCACAACCCTAGACAAAGGTTTGGAGGTATTCAAAGGTCCCTTGTAAGGGCAAAGACTAAAAAGGCTAAGGACATCACCTACAAAACCCTAGCTACTTTTCTTACCACTATGCATAGGCCTAAGCCTAAGGACGAGCACTTAAAGACCTATGCTTTGTTTATGGTAGATGTCTAATTTGCATTAGTTTTAGCGTTATTTTGTTTTATTTTTAGTTTATTTTTGTTAGTTTTCCCTCTTAATTCCATTTATTTCCTTTCATTCCGCACATGTTACTCGGGTATCTTTGTTTTGCAGGAATTATGATGTTATAGGTTCATATGCTAGAGAATAAGAGGTACTTGGTGAGCATCGGATGAATGGAAGGGAGTTCAAGTCATCAAAAACACAAAAAGAAGTCATTCTTACCCTTGGAAAGAGGAAATAATTCAAGTAGAACCCCTAAGGACCTCAACTCTAGCAAGAAATACAAGTAAAGAAGCTTTTAAGGAACCCACTGTCATGGTTCCCTCTGGCTGGATGCGAAAATAGTGGAGAATACATCCACTAGCCATGGGAAAATCCTACTAGCCATGGTTCTTATTGCCTAGAAGGGGAAAATTATCCAAGCTTGGGCCCTGTCACGATCCACGGCCGTGGGAAAATTCCCACTGGCCGTGGGTTTTATACGTGGCTACGAAACCTTAATTTTAGGGAGCCGATTTAGAGATTAAAAGGAGGCCACACATTAGAAAGAGGGGGAGACAGCTTGAGGCACTTTTAAGGAGGAAAATTAAGAGCTTTCCAGAAGGATTTGGAAGGAGATTCAAGGACCAAACACAAAGAACACTTGGATTCTCAACTTTGAAGGAAGATTAAAAAGAGTTAGTGGGAGTGTAACACCTTAATTTAACAAAATGAATAAACCCAAAGACGGGGAAATTTTTCCAAAATTAAGTAAATCAAATAGACTATAAGGCAATCGGATAACGAAAGGGGCGGTGTGCAAGGAAGGACAAGGGAAACGAGAGATCAACCACACGTATAAGGCAAATAACATAAGGCTAAGACTGGAACCGGTTCATTTGGTTTAATGAAACACACCAGCGCCAGGGCGGATTACATAATATCGTTGGCTTACTCAGGCGGGGTCTGATACCGCCTGGGCGGGGTATGGTAATGCAACGGCGGATGGAGGGAATTCACAAAGAAAACTTTTCCACGAGTAACACTAGTCAATCAGTAGGAGGAAATAGGTAAGGGGAAGGAGAAGGGAGATGTACATGTGCGGTAGTAGATTGTGGAGGAAAGAGGGGTCCGAACTCATTCCGCCCAACTCAACTAGGTATGCCAACGCCTGGGCGGACTCAACCACGATGCCCAAGCCGGGGTCAACACCGTTGTTGGGGTCGCATTAGCGCCACAACGGAGAGGAAGGGTAATTGGGCGGCATCCCACTCTGACAACTACTCGCTTCAGTGCGAGTCCTCATGCTTGGGCGAACCGCTCTAGCACCTCGGCGAGGTATGAATCCGCCCACGCGAATCCAACATAAGTCTTCCTAGCCCGCACTTGCTGGAGCGAGTATATTGCTCGCTGAAGCGAGGAACTTCACTCGGAAAATTGGGAAGTTAAGTCTCACTCGGCTTCTCCAAACCCAATCACTTGGGACACCAATCCTTACTCACTCGGACTTTACGTCTTTCGCTCGGATTATCAATACCTTACACTTAGGATCCAATCCTCCCTAAACCTCCAATTGAACTCCTCTCACAGCAGGGAATCACTCGAGGTTTTCACTCGTCTTTCGTTCCTCCCTCATTAGAAGCATATTTAAACTCTTTATTTCATCCTCTCAACCCCAAACTTATCCCTACTACTTACCCATAGCCACACCGGCCTCCTACACTCGGGATTTCATGCCTACTTTTACTCGGAAGCCCTCATACAGTCCTCTCCCCGCTCAACCTCACTTACAGTATAGAAGAACACACAACATATACTTATATAAGCAAAATCATTCATATGATTACAAAAACTTCACCATGAATTCTGTTACCCAAAGCTGTCAGTTTTAACGTAAGGACTACAACCAAAACATGAGCCGGCCAAGGCTTAACAAAACGTTATACACAGCATTTACACAGATATACACATATACACATATAGACATATGCTCCAACAGTACTTCGGATTCATTGTCCTGCACTCGTCCTCCTTCATCCTTCTTTCCGAGAGATGTTCACTGAAAGTATAGCCACTGCAGGGGTGAGCTTTTACATGTAAAATGACAATCAAAGACTCAGTATCAGTGTCAGCATACACATTCACATCCATCCTACTGGTTTCTAATTAATTAAAGTTAAACTCGACAAAGTGGCATTTAAGACACACATATAACATACACAGGTATTTCCCGCACTCGAAGATCATTCATAATATTCCACACACGTTATACGTACTACTCTAATCAACCTCGTATTTACATGCATGACTGCGGATCCGACTCGAGTGATGACTTTCAGTCACAGTTTTCCCCTCTCTTGGCCCCTCGTCCTTCAGCTCTTCCCGCGTGGTACCGGCCTCCCATTGGCATCTCGAGACTCCTCTCTAGCTCCTACGGCTACCACGAGCTCCCTCGGAATCTAGCCGGGGTCTGTAACTGGAAGTCATTCCCTCGGGGCTCTTGACCTTCCACGGGTCGCCCCACTCCTACACATACAGCTAAATGCATCTACCAACAAATGTCATCACATCACCGATATCTCTTTCATAACCATTGAGTAGGAACAGATTCAATGCAACCTTTACTTGTTTCATTATTTACACCAATATGATCAACCATCAGCAATCAAGTAATAGCATCTGACAATTCAACTAACAAGCACGCATTCATATTCTCACAGCATTAACAAGTATAGAACCATGCATATCATTCATAATTATCCATGCTAACATACTACTTTACCACCATCTAGATAACAAACATTTATGGTTCAACCACTATAAACACACGGGATTCAGAATCTCCAATCATGCATAGGATCCAATCATCACAACCACATGCACATACAATCAAGCAGAACATTCATCCGGTACCATTCATGGACCATGCATTTAACATGCAAGCGCCCCCTACCTACGAAAGGGACTCCAAGAAGCTCTTCTGCTCTTCGATGTTGAATCTGACGCCCTTCTACTGATTCGTTCAGTCTTCCTTCACTCCGTCGTACTCTGCACTTAGTCCAGAGTTGAGGTGTCGTTCTTTCTCTCCTCCAACGATCGCCCTTCACCTGACGGGGCTCTGACCTTCTTCCCGTACTGTCATTGTGACGAACAGAAACAGGGGAAACGGAAGGAAGATGGAGACGAAGAAGAAAAAGAGAGAAAGTGGAGTAGTGGGAGAAGTTGTTCTTTCCCCCACGGTGATACTGAATACGCACCTTTATACGCATGCGAGGGGAAGGAGTGGGATGGGAAAGTGTGAGTCGCAGTCCACTCACACCTTCCGCCAATCGCAGACAGCCATGTCCCATTAGTTAAGTCCAATTAATCTTATCATTAACTCTCAGGCCATACTGATTATGATTAACAACTAAGTCTCTACATTTAATTTTCTTATTATTAAATTTTTATTCGGTACCTAACTTCAAAACTGGGATGTTACAGGGAGCTTGTCTTCTAATTTCTAAATCCTAGTTTTTGTATTTAGGGGTTTCTTCTATGTTGGTAATTGGATTCTTATCTTGTGGTTTTTTAATTGACTCTATGATGAACTAAACTCTCTTTCTTAGGATTAAGAGGGTAGTATGCATATGTATGTAAATTGATTATTTTTTTATCTTTTCCTTTATGCAATTTATGTTTACTATTTGATTTCATGAATACTTAATGCCTCTACAAGACTTCAAGAGGAGCATATTTGATTCCAAATGATGTAGGCTACGAGAATAGGTATATTGTTTGAAATCATGAAATTAAACCTAGGGTTTTGGGTTACGAGAGAGTATGCAAGACCTTTTGAGGGCTAATGGGTTTTCACAAAATGTAATGGACATAATTTACAAATCGAAGGTGGTTCTTTGGTAAATAGGTACATTAGTAAGGCTTCAAGAGAAGGTTGCTAATTACATTAGGAAAATTTACCTTAGAAACTAAATTTTACAATTAGGGAAGTGAATTGCATGAAATTAGATACTAGCATATGAGCCTCTTAACTCCCAAGAGTTTTCCTTTGATTGATTATTAGAAAGCATTTGATTTCCATTCCGAAAGGCATTGAGTTTTCTGTTTCTGTTTTTAGTTTGATATAAAGTGAACTTTCCTTTAATTGAACCAATTTTTCTGGATAATCTAATCATAGTAAACCAGTGCTTGGGCACAATCCCTGTAGAGAACAATAATCTTTTATATTACTTTGATAAACTATGCGCTTGTGGAACGACCTATCAAGTTTTTGGCGCTGTTATCGGGGATTGTGTTTCCCCCAATATTGGCTGACTGTGATTTGATTTGATTAGACGTTTTTATTTTTATTTTTATTTTTATTTTTATTTTTATTTTTATTTTTATTTTTCAAATTATATTACGCTTGTTCTTGTGTTATTATTGTGTTTGTAGGTTCCTTATGCAAAGTAGCTCAAGTCTTGGGATAATATTTAACCCTGAGATAGAACGCTTGTCTTAGAGACTTAGGAGGCATAAAAGATAACAAGAAGCTATAATAACTAGTTAAGAGAATATAACAGATATGGATAACCGAGCATTACATGATTTTGCCACACCTAATGCGACGGGTAAAGGGTCCAGCATTACAAGACCCACAATTGATGCCAACAACTTTGAGTTAAAGCCATCTTTGTTTTCCATGGTCCAACAGAATCAATTTGGAGGTTTACCATCCGAGGATCCTAATCTATATCTTTAAATATTCCTAGAGTGTTGTGATACACTCAAGGTGAATAGGGTCTCAAATGATGTAATTCGCCTCAGACTCTTTCCATTTTCAATAAGATGATAATCAAGAATAAATACCCCTTTCCTCGCATTGGTGATTTACTAAATTAGTTGAGAAGTGCTATTATGTTCTCCAAGATTGACTTGCATTTCAATTATCACCAAATTAGGGTGAAGACCGAAGACATCCCGAAAACTACTTTTACGATGCGGTATGACCATTATGAGTATGGTGTGGTACCATTCGGAGTTACTAATGCTCCAGCTGTATTCATGGACTACATGCTTTTATGATTACCTTGACCGTTTCGTGGTGGTATTCATTGATGACATCTTGGTGTATTCTAAGAGCCATGAAGAATATGAAGAACATTTACATTTGGTATTAAATATACTTAGAGAGAGACAGCTCTATGCTAAGCTCTCTAAATGTGAATTTTGGTTAAAGAGTGTCCAATTTCTTAGGCATGTAATATCTGAAGAAGGTGTTTCTGTTGATCCTTCTAAGGTTGGGGTGGTTATGGCATAGTCTAGACCTATATCTGTTACAGAGATAGAAGCTTTCTTAGTCTTGCCAGTTACTACTGGAGATTCATTGAAGGATTTTCTCTTCTTGCTAGGCTTTTGACAAAGTTGACTAGAAAGAATAAACCATTTGTGTGGAATGTTGAATGTGATAAAAGTTTTGAAGAATTAAAGATGAGACTCACTTCTGCACCTATATTGGCATTTCATGATTTACAGGAAGACTTTGTTATGTATTGTGATGCTTCTGTTAGTCCTCAAATTTTCAATAAAAGCTTTAATAAAAATTTCATAAAAATTACAAAAATTAGTTTAATTTGTTAGAAAATTAGGATTTAAATTCAATAAATGGATGTTGTTGGAAATAATCTGCCCTTGATCAATTTTCTCTAAGTTTTGTAGTGAAAAAGTTAAGAAATCAAGAGAAAATTACACTGGAGGAGCTGACGCGTAGCCTCACCCCACGCGTAGCATCAATAGCTATTTTTGATGCTGACGCTACGCGTCACAGCCACGCGTAGCGTCAGTGCTGCGTGGACTCCACATCCAACTTGGCTAAGCACTCAGCTTTGACCCAATAATGGCCACCCCACTCAGCACCAAGGGCCACCCCACTAAGCACAAATGGCTAAAATATAGTGGAAACACGTCCAAGTGGCCAGGCATGATCATATTTAATAATTTGAAGTAGCCATTATCAGCTGTTTGATGGAAGCTGAGTCAGGGGTGTGACGTGTAGCGTCAGCATCCTTGCTCAGCCCTATAAAGAGGGCCATCCAACACCATTGTATCACATCCCATAGCATCCCATTCTCTTCTTTTCTCTCTTGTGCTCGACTTTGAGTACTTCTTTTTGTGAGTTGTAGTTCTAGAATAGTTTTCTAGATACTTAAGTGTGTTTTGGTGTATTGTGATCGTTGTATCGTGAAGTTCCCATCGTCTTCGTAATGTCAAACTCTGTAAGTGTTGTTTTTCTTTTCACCATGTGTAACTAATTTGTTTATGTTGGAATTGGTGAACTAATCTATTGAGTATAATGTTATGAATTTTACCTCTGCATGTTTATGATTCAAGTCCATGTTAGTATTTCAACATTTTATTAATATGAACGTCAAACAGGAGAATGATTTTCATGTGTATTGAAACTTGTTTTATTAGTATGAATGTCAAACGGGAGAATGATTGTTCATGCCGTATTGAAACTTGTTTTGACGAAAGTAAAAAGTTGGAATACCCTTGGTATCTCAATTCTATAGGGGTTGTTAACCATTGTTGCCATAAGGCCAGGTCTTAATGCAAGTTTTTACTAAGAAAGCTCACGAGGGATCGGACTTTACGGTGAATTCTTAGAATTTATATCACGAGGGATCGGTTATAATGATTTTAAGCTGCAATGACATAAAACTTGATGATTAAATATGCATGTCTTGAGTTCCTCATTGTTATTCTAGATTAGGGATCGAATTTCCAACATAATTTGTTGATCTGTGTTTATCTCAAGTATCTTACCTATTCTAGATTGTAACTCGACTTTTTAGCTAGATTTTATTTTCTTTTTATCTTATGAACCACTCAATTATGCTATCCTGTGAATATTGTATAAATTGTATATAAATCATTCTTTTGTCTATAACTTCCTTCACGTTTACCATAGTAAATAGAAAATTACTGTTGTTATTGGACTTTCAATCCCAGTGGAACGATATCTAAATTTTGAAAACTACAAACGATTGGTGCGCTTGCCAATTTGAGACGTTATCGCCGGGTTAACAAGTTTTCTGGCGCCGTCGCCGGGGATTGAATTGTTTCAGTAAAACAGTAAATTTTTAATTACCGTGGTAAATATTTTTTTCCTTAGTTAAAAAATTTTTTTATTTATTTTTACTTATTGTTACACTAACTTTCTTTGTCTAGTTTGTGTATGCAAACTCGATCTACCGCAGGTAAAATTTATTTTGATCCTGAGATAGAAAAGTTTGTAAAGAAAATCAAGTCTTTGAAATCTAAAAGACAAACTAAATCTTCTTCTACTTCTAATTTTGAAAATTCAAATATGGCTGCTGAAAGGAGAACATTGGGACAGTTTGCTGCTATTAATGGTCCACCCCGAGTCTCGGGTATGTTTCAAGGACCCGTTGTACCAGTGGAGATTAAACCTTCTACTTTAAATATTATTCAAAACAATCAATTTGCTGGTTTAAATCATGAAGAACCATATGAACATTTAACTATTTTTTATGAGTTATGCAGCACAATTGGTTTTGAACCCAATCAAGAAGAGTCTGTTTACATGAGACTTTTTCCTTTTTCATTGATTGGTAAAGCAAAAGAATGGTTTAAATCTTGTCCACCGGGTAGTTTTGCAAACTGGTCCGATGTTGAAAGAAAATTTTTGGAAAGATTTTATTCTCCTTCGAAATATTTTGAAGCAATGACAGCCATACACTCTTTTTCTCAAAATAATGATGAATCGCTAGGAGAGACATGGGAACGATTCAAAGCACTTTTGAGAAAGTGTCCAAACCACAACCTGAATGATACCGAAAAGTTAAGAATCGTTTAAAATGGTTTATCGCCTCAGTTCAAGATGATGTTAGATGCTTGTACAGGTGGTTTTTTAATAAACAAAACTGTGGAGGAAGCTATTGAGATATTGGAATCAATGTCCATTAGTGACCATCAAGCTAAATCAGAAAAAGGTAATGTACAAGGTATACTTGAACAAGGAGTAAATGATACAGTGTTAATTCAATAAAAATTGTTGATACAACAAATTGAGGCAATGAGTAAACAACTTGGAAAACTTCAAGTTACCCATGTACCACCACAACTTCCTGCTCAATTAAAACAATGTGAGTATTGTATGAGCGAACAACCATGTGGTTACTGTGCTCTTGACCAGAATGAACAAGAACAAGCTAATTCCTTAATTCATCAGAGGTTACCTACAGGTAATTCTCTAAATCCTCTTGTAAATTCTTTTTCTAACAATTACCTGTAGGGAAGGCAAAACCAAAACTATGGTTGGAAGCAACATGCTAGACCCTTCAATAATCAAGGTGATTACAATACTAGATTGACAAAGGCTGAAGAAAATATTCAACAATTGATGCAATACATGGAGATAATTAAAGCTGCACGTAAAGCATCAGATCAACAGTTAAGTCAGCTAGTAAAAGAAGTAGCCGACATCAAGGAATTCAAAGCGAAAGAACAATGTAAGGCTATTTTTACAAGAAGTGGTAAAACTGTAGGTATAAACTGTGAAAAAGAAAAAGAAAAAAGAAAAAGAAAAAGAAAAAAAAAGTGAAGAAAATAAAGAAAAAGATGAAAAAAATCAATATCTTGGACAGACACCTCCTGTCCAGGATTTACCTTATCCTCATCCACCATCAAGAAAAGATAAAGAAAAGGAATACAAGAGATTCCTTGAAATCTTTAAGTAGTTACACATAAACATTCCTTTTTCTGAGGCATTAGAACAAATGCCTACATATACTAAGTTTATGAAAGAACTGCTTAGAAAAAAAAGGAAGTATGATGAAGAGATCGTAGAATTTGAAGCAAGTTGCAACATTATTTTACAATACAAGATGCACGAAATAATCCAAAGATCCTGGCAAATTCACTATTCCTGTCTCTATTGGTGGAGTAAATATCGGTAAGGCTTTATTAGATTTAGGGCTAGCATCAATCTAATACCCCTAAGTATGATGAAACGTATTGGTGACCTTGATCTACAGCAGACAAGGATGACTCTGCAATTAGCTGATAAATCCATCAAAAGACCTTATGGGATTGTAGAAGATGTGCTTGTAAAGGTTGACAAATTCTACTTTCCTGTGGATTTTATGATCTTAGACATGGAAGAAGATGCTGATGTTCCTCTAATTCTTGGAAGACCATTCATGAAAACTGCTCGAGTACTGATTGATGTGGACAATGGGAAGCTAGCAGTAAGAGTGCATGATGAGGAAGTGAATTTCGATGTCTTCAAGGCAATGAAACATCCTAGCTCGAAGCAAGACTGTTTCAAAGTAGACATCTTTGATGAAACTTATCTTTCCTTATCAAAAGGTATGACTATTTCTGACCCATTAAATAAGTTATTGACTAACTCTGTTGAATTTTTGAATGAAGAAGAGGAGAAATAGATTGAAAGGTATCTTGAAGAATTCGATCAAGGGAAAGAAATTTCCTTTGAATCAAGAAAGATTGAAGAAATTCAAGAATCACCTGTTGAAGAAATCTAGAAACCTAAACTAAAAGTGTTACCTTCCAATCTGAAATACATCTTTTTGAAAGAAGGTAATTTAGAACCAGTAATCATTAGTAATCTGTTAAGTGAAACAGAGGAAGAAAAACTGGTAGAAGTATTGAAGAGGAATCAAGAAGCAATTGGGTGGACACTTGAAGATTTGAAAGGTATAAGTCCATCATATTGCATGCACAAAATCTTGTTGGAAGATAATTTCAAACCTATTGCTCAACCTCAAAGACGCCTCAACCCAACTTTGAAAGAGGTAACCAAAAAGGAGGTTCTAAAATTGCTGAAAGTAGGTATTATTTATCCTATTTCTGATAGTGCATGGGTAAGTCCTGTTCAAGTTGTTCCAAAAAAAGGTGGTATGACAGTAATTGTTAATGAAAAAAATGAACTAATTCCTACAAGAACTGTCACCAGTTGGAGAATGTGCATTGATTATAGAAAATTAAATCAAGCAACAAGAAAAGATCATTTTCCATTGCCTTTTATGGATCAAATGCTTGAAAGATTGTCTGGACAAGAATATTATTGCTTTCTTGATGGTTATTCTGGATATAATCAAATTGCTGTTGACCCTCTTGATCAGGAGAAAACTGCTTTTACATGTCCTTTTGGCATATTTGCTTACAGAAAAATGCCATTTGGATTATGTAACGCACTTGCTACTTTTCAAAGATGCATGTTTGCTATTTTTGCAGATTTAATTGAAAAGAGCATTGAGATTTTCATGGATGACTTCTTAGTTTTTGGGAATTCATTTGAAACATGTCTATCCAACCTGGACACCGTACTGAAGCGGTGTATTGAGACAAATTTGATGCTTAATTGGGAGAAATGTCACTTCATGGTGAAAGAAGGAATTGTACTTGGTCATAAAATTTCTTCTAGAGGCATTGAAGTTGACCAAGCCCAAATAGAGGTAATTTCTAAACTCCCACCTCCTGTAAATGTAAAAGGTATTAGAAGCTTTTTAGGACATGCTGGATTTTATAGGAGGTTTATTCAAGATTTTTCAAAAATTGCAAAACCTTTATCAAACCTTCTAAATAAAGATGTTGAATTCAAATTTGATGAAGCATGTCTTAAAGCTTTTAATTCCTTGAAAGAAAAATTGATTTCTGCCCCTGTAATTGTTGCTCCTAATTGGAATTTACCCTTTGAACTTATGTGCGATGCAAGTGATTATGCTGTTGGAGCAGTTTTAGGTCAAAGATACGAAAAAGTTTTTAAAGTCATACATTATGCTAGTAAAGTTTTGAATGAAAATCAAATAAATTATGCAACTACTGAAAAAGAATTACTAGCCAAAGTATATGCTTTAGAAAAATTTTGATCTTACTTGATTGGCTCAAAAATAATTGTTTTTACTGATCATGCTGCAATCAAGTATCTTTTAACTAAATCTGATTCAAAACCTCGGTTAATCAGATGGATTTTGCTCCTTCAAGAATATGATCTTGAAATCAAAGATAAAAAGGGTAGTGAAAATATGGTAGCTGACCATCTTTCTAGATTAATGAATAATGAGATTACTACCAAAGAAAAAGAAATTTTGGAAGAATTTCCAGATGAAAAACTTTTCAAAATAACACAACAGCCATGGTTTGCTGACATGGCCAATTTCAAAGCAGCAGAAGTTCTTCCAAATGATTTGACTTGGCAACAAAGAAAAAAATTCTTTAGAGATGCAAGATATTTTGTTTGGGATGACGCTCATTTATTCAAAATTGGAGCGGATAATTTGTTACGACGTTGTGTGCCTGACTGGGAAGTAAAAGATGTGTTATGGCATTGTCATAAATCACCCTATGGAGGACACTTTAATGATGAAAGAACAGCTACAAAAGTTCTCTATTCAGGTTTATACTGGCCCTCTCTTTTTAAAGATGCTCACTTATTTGTTCAATCTTGTGATAACTGCCAAAGAACAGGTAATGTTGGAAGAAGGGAAGAAATGCCTCTCACAAATATACAAGAAGTTGAGGTATTTGATTGTTGGGGAATCGACTTCATGGGACCTTTTCCTAACTCATACTCAAATCAATACATTCTTTTGGCAGTTGATTATGTTTCAAAGTGGGTGGAAGCAATTGCTACCCCTATGCTGACACTAAAACTGTTGTGAATTTTTTGAAGAAAAATATTTTTTGTAGATTTGGGACACCAAGAACTTTAATCAGTGATGGTGGTTCACACTTTTGTAATAAAATTCTTCAGAAAGTATTACAACATTATGGAGTAAAGCATAAGGTAGCCACTGCATATCATCCACAAACCAACGGGCAAGCAGAGATTTTAAATCGTGAAGTAAAAAGAATTCTGGAGAAAACTGTGTCATCTTCTAGAAAGGATTGGTCACAAAACTTGATGATGCACTTTGGGCATACAGAACTGCATTTAAAACACCAATTGGTCTTTCTCCTTTCTAGATGGTTTATGGAAAATCATGTCACTTTCCAGTTGAAATGGAACATAAAGCATATTGGGCTTTAAAATTCCTCAATTTTGATCAAAATGTAGCAGCAGACAAACAGAAGTTACAGCTACTCGAGTTAGAGGAAATGAGGAACAATGCCTATGAATCATCTAGATGCTACAAAAGTAAGGTGAAAGCTTACCATGATAAAAAGTTAAAGAAAAGACACTTCACTCCAGGTCAGCAAGTTTTATTGTTCAACTCAAGATTAAAATTGTTTCCTGGAAAATTGAAATCAAAATGGTCAGGCCCGTTTTTGATTAAAGAAGTCAAACCATACGGAGTAGTGGAAATTGAAGATCCAACTTTCAAAAGAAGTTGGATGATAAATGGGCAAAGGTTGAAACTATATTTGGGTGGTGAAATTAACAAAATTATCACCAGTTATCTTTTAACTGACCCTTGAAATGCAGGAATGTCAGGGTGGAGACACTAAACCTAGCGCTCAATGGGAGGCAACCCATTTTGTTATTTGTTTATTTTAAATTTATGTAAAAAAATAAGATAAAATAAATCAATCAAATTTTTGTTAGTAAGTTAATACACTTAGAGGTTTTACACAATGAAACTTAATTTTGTAAAATTAATTATTAGTTCTTTATAACTTAGGAATTTTGATAAATTTAATTACAATAGGTTTATTAACCATCAAGCAAATTTCGATAGCCCGGTGAGCAGAGAGATATCTTTTTATATCCTTGAGGGTTTAATCGACATATTTTCAATTCGAATTGATTTTGCTTTAATCTCTGATTTGTGTTGTTGCACAGAAAATTCAGGAAAATGATCAAGGCATATTTTTGGTGAAACAAAAAAAAACCTTGGGCCAAACAGCTTACCTTGGTAAAAATTCTTTTATCCTTTGCAAGCCAATTTGAGCCTAAAATAAAATTCCTTGGTACCCTTAAAACTAAATCTATTTTTACCATTCCCTATACTTGATTGATTAAAAGAGCAGTTGAAATAAATGAAAAATATTTTGAATGTTCTCACAAAAATGGGGAGTGAAAATAAGCAACTTGATTCTTTTCAAAAAAAAGTATGGAAAAGAAAAGTCAAAAATAGTGAAAAGAATCAAGTTGGGGGTATTTATTTTTCATCAACAAAAGAAATGAGAGTTTGGGTCAAGAGAAAGCCTAAAAAATTATAAAATGCTCTTTTATGATTTTAGGTTTTTGAATTCCAAGAAAAACCATTGATTCTTGTAAACCAAGCCTCATTACAACCCGTGAAAAGACCTTATGATTTCTAAACTAATTCTGTATAAATAACCATTGATTAGATGACAAACAAAGTTAAATTTGTTTGATCTTATGATTGATTGAGTGAAACAGGTTACCTATTACATAGAGATAAACACCTGTGAGGTAAGCCTAAAATTCTGCTTGATTGTTAATAGAATATTGTAAATAAATTTTATCATTAAACCTTTGTTATACTTGATACCAATTTTTGATTATTACAAAGTTAGTTAAATTGTGAAAATTACTTTTTGTTGTAAATTCTCGGACTAACTCAAAAATTTGATTCCAAATTTTTATTTTTCTTATTTTTTCTCTCTTGCTCGAGGACGAGCAATGTCGCAAGTTGGGGGTATTTGTTAGTCCTCAAATTTTCAATAAAAGCTTTAATAAAAATTTCATAAAAATTACAAAAATTAGTTTAATTTGTTAGAAAATTAGGATTTAAATTCAATAAATGGATGTTGTTGGAAATAATCTGCCCTTGATCAATTTTCTCTAAGTTTTGCAGTGAAAAAGTTAAGAAATCAAGAGAAAATTACACTGGAGGAGCTGACACGTAGCCTCACCCCACGCGTAGCATCAACAGCTATTTTTGATGCTGACGCTACGCGTCACAGCCACGCGTAGCGTCAGTGCTGCGTGGACTCCATATCCAACTTGGCTAAGCACTCAGCTTTGACCCAATAATGGCCACCCCACTCAGCACCAAGGGCCACCCCACTAAGCACAAATGGCCAAAATACAGTGGAAACACGTCCAAGTGGCCAGGCATGATCATATTTAATAATTTGAAGTGGCCATTATCAGCTGTTTGATGGAAGCTGAGTCAGGGGTGTGACGTGTAGCGTCAGCACCCTTGCTCAGCCCTATAAATACGGCCATCCAACACCATTGTATCACATCCCATAGCATCCCATTCTCTTCTTTTCTCTCTTGTGCTCGACTTTGAGTACTTCTTTTTGTGAGTTGTAGTTCTAGAATAGTTTTCTAGATACTTAAGTGTGTTTCGGTGTATTGTGATCGTTGTATCGTGAAGTTCCCATCATCTTCGTAATGTCAAACTCTGTAAGTGTTGTTTTTCTTTTCACTATGTGTAACTAATTTGTTTATGTTGGAGTTAGTGAACTAATCTATTGAGTATAATGTTGTGAATTCGACCTCTGCATGTTTATGATTCAAGTCCATGTTAGTATTTCAACATTTTATTAATATGAACGTCAAACGGGAGAATGATTTTCATGTGTATTGAAACTTGTTTTATTAGTATGAATGTCAAAGGGGAGAATGATTGTTCATGCTGTATTGAAACTTGTTTTGACGAAAGTAAAAAGTTGGAATACCCTTGGTATCTCAATTCTATAGGGGTTGTTAACCATTGTTGCCATAAGGCCAGGTCTTAATGCAAGTTTTTACTAAGAAAGCTCACGAGGGATCGGACTTTACGGTGAATTCTTAGAATTTATATCACGAGGGATCGGTTATAATGATTTTAAGCTGCAATGACATAAAACTTGATGATTAAATATGCATGTCTTGAGTTCCTCATTGTTATTCTAGATTAGGGATCCAATTTCCAACATCATTTGTTTATCTGTGTTTATCTCAAGTATCTTACCTATTCTAGATTGTAACTCGACTTTTTAGCTAGATTTTATTTTCTTTTTATCTTATGAACCACTCAATCATGCTATCCTGTGAATATTGTATAAATTGTATATAAATCATTCTTTTGTCTATAACTTCCTTTATATTTACCATAATAAATAGAAAATTACTGTTGTTATTGGACTTTCAATCCCAGTGGAACGATATCTAAATTTTGAAAACTACAAACGATTGGTGCGCTTGCTAATGAACAACCCGGTGGTGGAAACGAACTGTTGAGACGCTATCGCCAGGTTAACAGCTTCCAAGAATAGTCTTAGATGTGTTTTGATGTAGAAGGAACGTGCCCTTGCTTATGCTTCACGTCAGTTGAAACCCCACGAAGTTATTTATTCTATTCATGACTTAGAGTTGGCAGTGGTTGTGTTTTCCTTAAATATTTGGCGTCATTATCTCTATGGTTCGAGGTATATGGTCTTTAGTGATAACAAAAGCTTGAAATACCTCTTCAATCAGAAGGAACTGAATATGCACCAAAGAAGATGGATGGAGTTCTTGAAGGACTATGATTTTGGGTTAAAGTATCATCCGGAAAAGGCTAATGTGGTTGCAGATGCTCTTACCAGGAAATCTTTGCATGTGTCAGCCATGATGGCCAAAGAACTTGAATTGATTGAAGAGTTTTACAATTTAAATGTCAGGACAAAGATTCAAACCTCGAAGAAGTTATGCTTTTCCACTTTGAAGATATGCAATGAATTTCTAGATCATGTGAAAAGAAAACAAGTAGATGATAAGTATCTGGATGAGATAAGGAAATCTCAAGAAGGTGGAAATAATCTATTCCTTGTTGAGGGTGTTGATGGTATATGGCGTGTGAAGGGCCATGTGTATGTACCCTCATTTAGTGATTTAAAGAGCACTGTGCTTGAAGAGGCTCACAAAAGCATCTTTAGTATCCATCCTAGTGCGACCAAAATGTACCAAGATGTGAAAAAGAACTTTTGGTGGCCTGGATTGAAGCGGGATATTATTAACTATGTGGCTTTATGTCTTATATGTCAGAAGGTGAAAGTAGAACATCAGAGACCTTCTGGTACTTTGAGACCTCTTGATATTCCAGTGTGGAAGTAGGATGCTATTGCTATGGACTTTGAGTAAAGTTTGTCAAAGGAAACATTAAACTGTGATGGAATATGGGTGATTGTGGATCATTTGACAAAAAGTGCACATTTCCTACCGATTAGCATGAAGAGTTCCTTGTATAACCTGGCGCTACTGTACATTAAGGATATAGTGAGACTCCATGGAGTGCCCTCTGGTATTGTTTCTAATAGAGACCTATGTTTTACCTCCTGATTGGGGAAGTTTGCATGAAGCAATGGGCTCTAAATTGAAGTTAAGTTTGGCATATCACCCTCAAATGGATGGACAACCTGAGAGGACTCTTCAGAACCTTGAGGACTTGTTGCATGTATATGTCTTGGAGCACGGTGTAACATCCCAAAATTTATTTAAATGATTAATTGAGAGGAATAACTAATAAATAACTATATATGAGTGATTTAATATCCCAAAATTTAGAAATAATTAAATTAAAAATTATTATGATTATTCATAATTTATTGTGGCTTAAAGAGCTGAAAATGATACCCGATTAAAATATGAGTGTCGAACCAAGTATCTCCGATTGAGGTACTGTTGGTCAGGGCTGTTAAGAATATTATTGTGAATCTGAATATACATTCGGAATAATTTTTGGATTAAGTATTGAGCCCGAAGGGACATCCTATTGGTTATAAAATAGTAAAATTTTAATGAAGAGGTAAAAATTTAAAACACAAATCTCCTCCTCTTCTCTTTATTCACGTTGGTTTCCTTTTCCCTAAGGTAAACACTTTCTCTTCTCTCCTTATCCTTTTCATCTTCCTCTCAAAACTCTAGCTTAAGGGTGTGACCATCTACTCCTCCATTTTTATTTCTTCTTGCTTGTGAGGAGAAGCTTATGGTGATTGGAAACTCTCCCTCTCCCTCTTGCATTTTCATGCTCACTCTCTCCCCATCTTGAAGCTCCCTCTTTTATTGGCTTGAGGTAAGTTTCTCACCATTTTTATTAAGCTTAAACCCTAGGTTTTGGGTAATGGTGATTGGGAGAGTGTTAATGCATGTGGGTTGATGTTGGGTGGCATTCATGATGCAAAACCCTAAGGTGGGGTGCATTTAATGTGAGTTTTTAGAGGGCATTGAGGAGTGCACAAAAATGGTATTAAATGTGATGGGTAATTGACGTGTTACTGTCGTGGTCCCGTCAAATTAGTACATTAAAATTAATTAATGTAGTACTAGGGTGTCAACCTAGGTCGTTCTCTCGAAGATCAACACAAAGTTTAAAATTAATTTTAAAAACAGAAGTACAAGAAACATACAAATACATTTGGGGGGTTTGATTGGTTGTCAAAACTAAAATCAAAATAGAGTAAATATAAGATTTAGAACAATAAACAATAAGCGATTGATTTTCTTTAAGTATTGTAATTAAATTTATCGTTGGTTCACTAAAGATAATTTGTATACTTTCATTAATGTCGATTTCTTAGATCAATTTGAATTAATCAACTAAGCGTCTTTTTCAATTCACAATTCCTTTACTTTCATTTAAAAATGAATATTTTAATCAAGCATCCTAATTAAGCAAAAGGGGTCAAGATCGTAAAATCTAAGAATTATTGAGCATATGTAAGAACATCATCTACATACATAATCTATTCTCAAATTATGGAATTAAGCAAACCATAATTATTAAAAGTGATTATGAAAATATTCATTAAGCATGCATATTTCCTTAATCTATTTTAATTTAAATCTTATTTTATTCCACTTGTATAATTAAACTGATTAAGCATACAAATTTAATTAAATGGAATAGAATTAAATAAGCAGAGTAAGATTATAAAGAAATTAACAATAATAAAAGCATACTATATTAAAAACAAGAACCTCAAAATTATATTACAATATTCTCCAAGAAAATCAATCTAAGGGTTTTAGCCCTCCATAATGAAAACAAACTAAAAATAAGAAAGACCAAACCCGGAATGGAAGAACTCCTCCAAAAGCCTTCCTCTGCTTCTCCAAAGAAAGAAAAAACGAAAGAGAAAACGTGAAGGAATGGTATGTGTGAAGTGTGGGTGAAGGCCTCAATTTATAGGCGGAGGAATTGAGACAACGAGCACAAACCAAGGAATGAGTGGAACCTTTCTGCGAGGAAAATGCGTAGTGCTGTTTCCACTTCCTGAAATCCCGTAATGGTGTTTCCACTAGAGGAATCGATTCTTAAAAGTGCATGAATCGATTCATTTAGGCAAAAACTGGGTAAATTCCACGCATGAATCGATTCCTAAGGGGTGGGAATCGATTCCCAAGGCTAAAAACAACATCTGAATCGATTCCTGGGGCTAGGAATCGATTCCCAGGTGTATGAATAGATTCCCAGGGGCTATGAATCGATTCCCAGGCCATTTTTAATGCATGAATCGATTCATGTAAGTAGGGAATCGATTCATGGCCTTCATTTTCAATTCTTGGGTCTTTTTTATGTAGGAATCGATTCATGGATGCTAGGAATTGATTCCTGGCCCTGTTCTTCACTTATTTTCTTCTTTATTGACCCTTTTTTAACATGTAATCACTTGTGTCTTCTTCCTCTTGATTCTTGGTCAATATTTTCCAATTACAAGCTCAATCATTCACTACAAAATAAGAGAAATAAGGATTTCATTATTTCCATTAAAAATCAAACCTTAATTCATTTTAAAGTTAAATATTAAATAAAGCTCAAATGATGAAAATGTGTTAAAATGCAATATATTACACAATAGGTGATGGCAAATTATACACATTTAATGTAAGGAATTAAGGTTAAATCATGTATTATCAAATACCCTCACACTTACTCTTTTGCACTCCCGGGCAAAATCAGAATAAAAATATGTTTTACAATTTATTGAAAATATTAAGTTGAAAAACAATAAACACACAGAACTAGCATGCTTGTCATGAAATCTTAAGAATATTCAGAGAAACAAGAGTTATCTAACATGTAGGATACAGAGCATCAAGATATGTATAAAAATCATCCAAAAACTTAGGCATATGAGAATTAAATCAAACTGAAAAGAAGATCATAAATAAAAGAACCTCACAAGACATACTCTAAACTCTCAAGTGTTTTGGGTTTGTGTATACGCTCAAAATATTTTCCTGAAAAATAAACAGTCCCATAAATTTGGCAAGTTTCTCAATTCCAAAATCAACACAAATGCATGTATAGATCAACAGGGCTTTTCACAGTTGTAATGTGGCCAAGGTATAATGGGGTGGTAAAATTTTGAAAATAAGTTTAGATACCAAAAAGAATGATGGAGCAATTAATTTAACAGGCAAACAGTGAGGGTAAAACATTTGTTCGATCATATTTGGTCGTAAACATCAAAATATATATATAATTTTTTTTTATTTTTTTTTCTTTTGTGGTTGCATAACACTTAAACCAAGAGTTGCGACTCCTTTTTGCGCATCCCCACACTTATTTGAATGCCTATTTTTGACTTGATTCCAAAGCACCAATATATTCCTTAAGGTAGGTATATTTTTGGTTTTTCGCCCATGGCTTATTTGAGCTGCAACAAAGAAATGGCTAAATAGGCTCAAAGGGGTTAACAAAGGATGATTTATTCATGGTAGGCTTATATGGCTAGTGGCTCAATTGAACAAAATGCTTGTGTCCTTTCAAATACATTCATATGAGTTTCAAGTATCATCAAGAAACAAGACAAAGATTGAGATGTAAGCATTCAAGAATAAATCACACATGAAAGAATTAAGATGGTATAAGGTGATCCATCAAATTTTAAGGCTCAAAAACCTCACAAGGTATAATTCCATCATATATGATCATCTATCAATTATCATGTCATTCCCAACATACCAAAAAAAAATGCTTGAGTTCAAATCATAACATATCATTAAGCTTATATCAAACATGAAAGAAATTACATATTACTCATGCATATCCTAAAATTCCAATAAAACATGCCATTTTAAACAAAAATCACACACAAAAACCTTTATTTAATTTTTTTCACATAGAAAAAAATCATATAATAATACGCAAAATAAAATAAAGAGCATCCCCACCCCTACACTTGAATCATACATTGTCCTCAATGTAAAATAGAGCATACAAAAAAGAAATAAAATGAAAAACTAAAGAGATGGTTAAGAAAAACTCCCTCAAGGGGGATCAAGAAGTGGTTCCCCCAAAGCATGCTCCTCCATTGTGCAATCTACAAGTGAAGGATTTTCATGAAATGGCTTTAAGCGCTGTCCATTAACCTTGAAGCTTTTATTGGAGTTTTCACGTTTTATTTCAACAGCTCCATGGGGAAATACATTATTGACAATGAAAGGTCCTTCCCATTTGGAGCGTAATTTTCCGGCCATCAGTTTCATCCAAGAATTAAAGAGTAACACTTTCTGCCCGACAACAAACTTCTTTCTAGCTATTGAGCTATCATGGAATTTTATTTTTTTCTCTTTATAAAACTTAGAATTTTTATAAGCTGCCAAACGAATTTCATCAAGCTCATTCAATTATAATTTCCTTTCTTCACCTGCTTGATCAAGTGCTAAGTTGCAAGCTTTTACAACCCAATAAGCACGATGCTCAATCTCCACCGATGACATGCCTTTCCAAAAACAACTCAATAGGGAGACATTCCTATAGGTTCCTTGAAAGCTGTTCTTTGTGCCCAAAGAGCATCATCTAGTTTCCTACTTCAATCCTTTCTGTTAGGCTGTACTATCTTCTCCAGGATTCTTTTGATTTCTCTGTTAGAGACTTCTGCTTGTCCATTGGTTTGGGGGTGATATAGAGTAAAGACTCTATGAATAACCCCATACTTCCTGAGCATAGCTTGCATGGTTCTGTTGTAGAAGTGTGTTCCCTGATCACTAATGATTTCTCTCAGGATGCCAAACCTGTAAAATATTTGAGATCTAATAAAATCCACAACAACTCGAGCGTCATTAGTTTTGGTGGCTTTAGCTTCCACCCATTTAGAAACATAATCTACAACTAATAGAATGTATGTAAAACCAAAGGATGGAGGAAATGGACCCATAAAATTAATGCCCCAAACATCAAATACTTCACAAAATAATATAGGTTGTTGAGGCATCTGTTGACGCCATATGATAACATTACTAGCTCTTTGGCATTCTTCACAGGTGTTACAAGTTCTCCATGCATCCTTAAAAATGGTGGGCTAGTATAAACCAGAGTCCAACACCTTCCTTGCTGTTCTTTGTGGACCAAAATGTCCACCAACTAGTAAAGCATGGCAGAATTAAAGAACTAATTCTATCTCATGATCGGGAATGCATCTTCGAATCACCTGATCATTACACAACTTCCACAAATATGGGTCATCCCATATATAATATTTTACATCACTTTTTAATTTTGAAATTTGGTTTCTGGATGCATATGTTGGAAGAATAGAAGCAACAAGATAATTAACAATGTTAGCAAACCAGGGTGTATCAAAAGAATTAGAAACACTCATGAGTTGTTCATCGGGAAAATGGTCCTGAATAGGTGCCGAATCAGAAGCGTTCTCAATTTTGCTTAAATAGTCTGCCACCAAGTTTTATGTTCCACTTTTGTCACGAATTTCTAAGTCAAACTCTTGGAGCAAGAGCATCCAGTGAATTAATCTTGGTTTGGACTCACCTTTCTTCAACAAGTACTTCAGAGCTGCATGGTCAGTAAAGACAACTACTCGAGAACCGAGTAGGTAAGATCTAAACTTATCTAATGCAAAAACAATGTCCAAGAGCTCTTTTTCAGTAATGGTGTAATTTACCTAGGCGGCATCTAAAGTTTTAGATGCATAGTAGATGACCCTAGGCTGTTTATCAATCTTTTGACCAAGGACAACTCCTAATGCATAATTAGGGGCATCACACATTATCTCAAATGGGGCTGTCTAATCAGGTGCCTAGATTATTGGGGTAGTGGTCAATGCTTGCTTGAGGCAATTAAAAGCCTCCTTACACTTTTCATCAAACTCAAATACCACACCCTTTTGAAGCAGATTGGATAGTGGTCTAGCCTTCTTGCTAAAATCCTTTATGAATCTTCTATAGAAACCTGCATGACCAAGAAAAGAATGAACCTCTCATACACAAGAGGGGTAAGGTAAGTGTGATATGACTTCTATCTTGGCAGGATCTACCTCAATTCCTTTCTCAGAGATTACATGCCCTAAAACTATTCCTTGTTCTACCATAAAATGACATTTTTCATAGTTCAAGACAAGGTTAGTTTCAATACATCTATTTAAAACTTTATCCAAACTATCAAGGCATGCATTAAATGAAGATCCATAAATAGTAAAATCATCCATAAACACCTCTATGCAATTTTCAATGAAATCATGAAAAATACTTATCATGCATATTTGAAAAGTTCCAGGAGCATTGCATAGGCCAAATGGAATTCTCCTATAAGCAAATGTGTCAAAGGGACAGGTGAATATGGTCTTTTCTTGATCCTCAGGTGCAATGTGAATCTAAAAATATCCAGAGAATCCATCAAGAAAATAGTAGTAAGATTTACTTGCGAGATGTTCAAGTATTTGAACAATGAAGGGTAAAGGGAAATGGTGCTTCTTCGTTGCCTGATTTAGTCTCCTGTAGTCAACACAGACTCTCCAACTATTTTACACTCTGGTAGGGATCAATTCATCCTTCTCATTTTTCATAACTGTGATCCCTATTTTCTTAGGAACTGTAACACCCCAAATTCAGAAACGGGTAAATTTTTTGCGATTTAAAATACGATTGTGAGTAGAAGAAATTCAATGTATATATATATATGTAACGCCGAGTAATTACCCCGGATCAATAGATAACTGATCTCATATATGATGATATGAGGACGGTATCAGAGTGTACCTCGGACGACCGGACTTGAGGCCGTCACAAGGGGAAAAGCAGAAGATGAAAATTAAGTTCAGGAGTAATTAAAATATCACCCAGAGAGAGGATGAACATGCCTCATCGATCGGCTAAGCATTAGAAATATAATTTCATAATAAAAATATCATCCATACATCATTAAGGTCATTGATGAAAATTAGCCTTACACATTTGGTCTGATTTTCCTACATGACCTTCCCAAAATCAGCCGTTGTCAAATTAATTTCAAAGTATACATATATGCACTATGTGCGATACAAAATGGGTACGCATGCCGGCCAAGGCTCAACAATGTTCCCTTCATATTTACCTTCTCCAATACTTGACCTCTGAGAAGAGTAAGATTTTACTTCATACCTATATTAAACTTAAAAATGGCAACAGGGAGGTGAGTAACATAATCCAAATGAATCAAAGTCATACATTATGATGATAATTATACATGTGTGCATTATACTCATCTTTCGAGAAAGTATCAAAATTTCACACACATGATACATCATTCCACTCGGCACGGTATATTCACATGGCAATATCATACATACTATATCCGTAACATTCTCAATAATCATCACACATTTAATGTTAGTACCTGAGCTTACTTTCCCTCTATTTAACAATCATCCATCGCCACCTTGGGCTATCAACTAGGTATATCTCGGCTATATGCAAATGCTCTTAAAGCTAATGCATATGTAAAATGGAATATTTTCAAGTGCGGATCCAACTGTGGGAAAACAACATAATTAATTGTGGGACAAGCATAGGTGTGCTACTATGCCCCTACTGCAGTAGAAAAATGTGTAAACTTATATCCAATTGCATGCATGTTCAACATCATATTTTACTGGTACCAAACATCTCTCGCCCATCTGTAGCACTAGTCACCCCTTGACTGTGGATCATTATCGTGGCCTTACTTGCCACAAGTGCTACGGGCCCCTCCCGAACACACATCGAGAGAGCCGTGCCCCGTTGGACACCAAGTTAACTTGCTCACCATAGAGCCACCGGCCCACTAGGCCCGCCACATAGGGTGCCTCGTCACCAAACTATGGACAACTTCATGATTCCCAGAATCACTAGAGAAATCCAATAATATACCCGTGCATTGGGTCGCCCTTCCACTGGGCCCGCTCATTGGAACCCCTAACATTCCATATAAGTAGCGAATGATATGCTATGCATGCAGATGCCAATCAATGCATTCTCACACTATGCATCCTAAATGCCACTCAATCAATCATCCATTCATAACTACCATTTAGTGGATTTTAGTATTCTCAATCTTTACCGATCCCCTTTGGGCTCATACACATCGGTAGTTAGTGGCAATCACAATCATTAATTCACATATACACATTTGTGATAATTCACATCATTAATTTCAATTTAAAATATGGTCTCAAACCATCATAATATATTTCATCAATATATTCATCATAACATCACATCCGGTCTCAATATCGGCACCAAAATACGGATATCACTTCATCTATTCTGTACGCAATACAGACTCAGCAAGTAAAATATTGAACATCAAGGTCGATCTCCTCTCATTAGGATTTTGAGTAATCATACCGATTATACACAACACCGGTTGGTCTCCTCTCATTAGGATACCGAGTAATCATACCAATTACACACAACACCGGTCGGTCTCCTCTCATTAGGATACCGAGTAATCATACCGATTACACACAGCACCGGTCGGCATCTGCATTTATTATTTTGCATATTCAACGCCAGTCTCATTACCGGGTTCTCACATTAATGGTTCCCAACAACCATTTAACTTCATTAATGGCCATTCACCATTAATAACAACATTTCACCTCACCAAAAATAGTTATTTAACACAATAAGTACCTCTCTATTTATACCTCACATTTCCCATAAATCTTGAGTTAGGGTTTTCATTAAAACCCAAAAACATTCTTAAATCCCTCTTCCAACATAAAAAAACAGCCCATAGTTCACACTCTTGAGAAATAGCAAGATCTTACCTCAAGAAGAGAAATGAGAGAGTTTCCCGAAAGATGGAAAAATCTGGACAAAAATAAGGAGGAGGAAAGAAGAGACTTCAAGTTCCAAGCTTCCTCCAGGCTTTCCTTCAAGGACAGAAATAGGAGAGGAAAAACCCACCACTTTTTGCTTAGGGTTTTTGGAGAGAAATAGAAGAAGAAGTGAAGGAGAAGAGTGTAGAAAAAGAAAAAGTGAAGTACAAGTTATGGGAGACAAAAAGGCTGACAGAAATAAGAAGGGGAAAATAGGCCATTTGGCTTTACTTTCAATTCCTCATTAAATATTCATCGTTTCATGATAAACAAGATCATTGTTTGGGCTTAATACTGTAACACCCTGGTTTTTCAGACTCCGATCCCGATGTAATCAAGATAATAATCAACACTGCAACTTGAAGAGTCTCTGAACCCCAACAACAGGTAGGGGGCGCTTTGCATGTCAAGCGTATGGTTTATGACCGGGTCCCTGGTGCTTGCTTTAATGTAATATGTGTGTGAAATGTATAGATCGATGTGTGGTGATTGACTGATTGTGCATGCAACTTCCGAATTGGGACATCTGTGAAAGGTTGAGGGTTGTGTGACCTCATCTTTGAGTGCCTGTTAATACTTCTGTGATGTATGTTGTTGAAATCTGAGTTTGCTGAGTGAATGTGTGTGTGTGTATTACCATTATCCCCGAATGCATGAGATGTGAATTGATGCGTGATTTCCATTTTGAATGCCGTGTGGAAAGGTATGTTGACTCTGTAAAAATGTTGAGTGGATGTACTGTAATGTGGTTCCCTATGCTTGCTGTTATGAGTTATTATGATAGAGGCATGTGATTGTTGTAATGGAATGTAGGATTCCAAATGAATCTGATTGCTGTGTGGGGGATCGGTTATGACCCATTGATGGCTGTGTGAGACGCGTCTGGTAAGCTTGGATGTTGTTGTGGATTTGCATGAGATTGCATATGTGGGATGATTCCCAGATTCCTGACCAGTTCCATGAAGACGGGGGGTCAAAAAGGCATCTAGAGTCATGTAAAACGAGTTCCAGTCAGATTCCTGGTTAGATCCATGAAGACCCGTGGTAGCCGATGGAGCTAGAGCTGGGTCTAGAGACGTCACGGGGTGACCGGTGCCACACGGAAAGGGCTAGTGGACGAAGGACCGGGAAGGAATCTACACTGAACTCACTGTTTAAGTCGGATCCGCATGCATGAGTCGATGAGCATTGTTAGTGAGATTATTGTGAATTGTATGGATTAATTGAATTGAGTGAACTCCGACTAGATGATGTAGTATGAGCGAATTCCGACTGAACGAATGTACGGGTATTGATACCGATGCTGAGTGCAGTGTGATGCTATGATTGAGAATATATGTTATTGTACAACTTCTGATTGAATGATGTGGTCTGACCCTTAAATTAATTGGCAATATATATATATCGTTATGGATTGAACCCGGTAAATTATATAATTGAGAATGGAGGTAAAGTCCGAGTCAATAGCCGTCACCTTATATGCAAAAGCTCACCCCTACACCATTTTTTCAGTGTGTGCAGGTTGGACTCTGAAGTGATGATAAGGTCTCAGGTCCGAGTGGGGTGCACTCCGACCGTAGAGTGCTTATTTTTGTAATTTGTCATGTTTCGTCAGTTGTAGCCTTGGTCGGCTCATAATATCAGTGTGGTGTAATGAATACGAATATATATATATATATAAGAAATTTAAGCTATTGTGACCCGAGTGCATGTTTTTATACTATATAGTTCACATTGATAGCAGGTGCTGAGGGATGAATGATGTTAAGGTATTGGGTATTTCGATTGTGTAATTATGTACGTACCTATACGTTGTATACGGGTGGTTTGTGTCTGGGTAGACTGAGGGGTGTGGATGGTTAGAATATTGCTCAGTTAATGATTTCGGAGTAGAAGTAATTGGGAGTCGACTCCGAGTGGGGCTGCAAATGGCTATGCCTTCATGTTCGAATGATGATACTTCATTGGACTCTGAGTAAAATACTTGGATGAACCTATACTGAGTGAGATCTAATGAGAGAATCTCCGAGTGATAATGAGAGCGGTCATTACCGAGTGAAAATATAAGTAAAACCCGAGTGAGGAGGAGTTCGTATTTCTGAGTGAAAACCCTGAGCAATTCTCTCCTGGGAGAGGAGTTAGTGTAGTGGTTTAGAATGGAATGGGTTCTAAGTGTGAAACATTGATAATCTGAGTGAAGAATGTATATTCCGGGTGAGAAGGAATTCTGGAATCCGAGTGGGACAGCTCCCAGTATCCGAGTAGAGTATAGGTATGGCCGTATGGATGAATCTGAGAGGCTAAGTTATGAAATACCGAATGGACTTAGGAAAGACCTCCGAGTGGACTTAGTCGTTTACCAAGTGCATGGATGTTCGAATGCCGAGTGATAAAATTTCCGTGTGAGGCTTCTCGCTTCAGCGAATAAGGGATCCGCTCCAGCAAAGGTGTACTACTGGAAGGCTTTTGTCGTGGCATCGTCCAAGCGAATGGTACTTCGCCCGAACGAGTGGGCTACCTCGCCCAAGCGACGTGGAGTCTCGTGTGAGCGAGTGCGTGTGCAATGCTGAAGGGCTCGCTCAGGGGGTTATCTCTTCCGCTGTACTCGGTTTTATCAATTCAGGCAGGTTATGCATGGTTTGTTAACCTTAAAATTTGGAATTTTTTTCCCTTGTTGATTTTATTTATTCAATTAAAAATTTGGATGTTACATTTTGGTATCAGAGCATACCGAAAGGTCCAAGGCCGAGGTATGCTTACCGAGTGTAAGCGGTTGTATGCAGTATGACCGAGTGGTCATCATTATTGTGATATTGATTTGTGAATAGGAGGTCATTTCCCTCCTGGTCCGATTGATTGTATGCCCTGACTTAATCGGTATTGTATGTGTTTGATGATTTGGTATATGAATGGTGTGGTTGTATGCCTGTGCCTTGCTGAGGAATTTGAATGTGTGATGAATGAATAGTATATGATTTGAGATACAAGAAATGTGTTAGCCTTAGTTCCTTTTACTTGAACCTGAACCCTTGGAGTAGAAGACATAAATTAGTGCCTGTAATTAATTACACCCTCCATGTTGCGTGAACTCCTCTACTGTGCATGAAGATCCGAGTAATATACGTATGCGTATTTGTTGTGTGCGAGAGATTAGTTTAACTATAAGTCGAAAATGGAGATGAGTGTTGACGTGGGAAGAGAGTTAGTGACTCCCTCCGAGTGAAAGGAAACCTAGGTAATTCCGAGTGAATGAGACAGTGTGATGCCGAGCAAGAGTTTACCGATCAGAAGGTGACACCTACGACTCTGAGTGGATCCATTATAATAAATCATTAAGTAGATAGAAAATCCGAGCGAGTCTTGACTTAGTGGGAAAACCAGAGTAGGAGAGATTAAAGTTGCTGAGTAAGAATGAGTGAAGAGGACGGGTGACACCGAGTGGGAATCGATCCGGATACCCTTCGAGTGATAACTGTTGAGGTTTCCCGAGTGAAGAGTGACTAAATAATTCAGAGTGAGGAGTCCCTTTTAAATCTGGGTGAAAGGAATGTGTGCACACTATAATGTCTGTTGAGCTCAATATGAATTACATGAATATGTGGAATATTATTTAGAATAACATGATTGAATGGAATCCGATTAAATGAATGTATGTATATTAATGTTGTGGCTGTAATGCATGTAGTGGTGAATGATATGAATTGTATGGCCGAATGCGAATTTGATATTCCGATTGGATGATTGAATATATATGTGTTGATGTTGTCGCTAAGTGCAAGGTGAGCCTATGGCTGTGATTATATGGGATTGTAAATAATGTAAGTGATATAGCCGAGAGCTGGCTAGATAGATTCTGATTGAATGATAGCGTGTATGTATTGAATGTTGGTACACACGTATACATATATATGTGTATATCATACTATATGGTTTATGGTGGATAAGATCTAAGGAAGAAGCAATTACACGGTAATGGTCAGAAACCGACTGTTATTACACCATTTTGGGGTGATAGTAACTGCTACTTGACGATTGTCATCAGGAGAGTTGCGCTAACTTATAAGTAATGAAGAGGTGTATGATTTTTTTTGTACAAGTCGGAAGCCTGTAGCCATTATACTGTTTTACCGTAGGGGTAAATTATATTACATGATTGTTGCTGTGCGACGTGCCCTACGTGATGCATCATGATAATGTTGATGAGAATATGTGCTTATATATATACATGTGAATTACCATTAATTCTTGTGAGTAAGTATTAGCTGAGTGAGTTAATCGGTGCGTGTGAGAACGTTGTTAGGGAGACTAACATGGGTTGCATGGATTTGAATGATTTGAATGAACCCCGACTAGATGATGACGTATAAGTGAATTTCGACTGAATGAATATGTATGTACCGATACTGTTACCGAGTGTAATGTGGTGTCATATAATGTACGTTATTGTGCAACTCCCGATTGGATATGATGTTGTGAGTGAAATCCTTAATGTAGTTGAGAATTGATTTAAGTAAATTCGCTCGGATGAACATATATATATATATATTGATGCTATTGTTGAGTGCAATGTGTGGTTATGGTTATGGTGCATGCTGTAGTGAACAATAATATAGCCGTGAATAATTGTTATAAAATCCGACTGAGTGGTTGTATGTGTATTAGTGTCGTTGCCGAGTCTATGGTGTGTTATGACAACATATGTGAATGTGAATTACTTAATCCTGACTGAATTGCATGAAGCCGAATGAGTGATGCCATTATATAACTGAGAACTGAGAATTTAGTCTGAGCCATGGTTTGTGAGGAATAAGATTTAGAGGAAATATTTACTCGGTGCTGGCTAGAAGCCGATTGTTGTATTGCCTTAATTCTGTTTTACAGAGGTGATAAATGATTTTCATGATTATTGATGCGTGATGTACCCTATGTGCTGCATGATGTTGATGTAGGTGTATTATTTATGTGTGTGAACTGCCATTAACCACCGTGTGAATTAGTATTAGTTGGGTGAAGTCTGGTCCGTGTGAGGCATGCTGCTCTGAGATGACTCTTCCTGCCATAGGTAATGTGGCAGCGTACACGTTGTAGTGACCATGTGATTGTTGTAACCCTATAGGAATGAGACGTCATCCTATAAGTTGGATGCAGCAATTCATGAGTCGGGCAGGTGAAGCTGTGACTGCTTATGGTGATGGTGAGTCTTTCAAACGATTCCGAGCGATGATGAGAATTATCTTAAATGAGTGTTATGTGATTGTGTACCAAAATGAAGGTAGAGGGTTTGTTGACTTTGACGTGTCTGCTTCTGAGAGGATTAGAGGTTGCTGGGTATAGATTGGCTACTAAAAGGATGATTGGTAATGGAATATGAAGGGTGATCAACTGTCACTGAGGTTGGAGTTTTTGAAAAGTTAACCGAGTGATATTGTAAGCCTAATGAGGAAACCAGGATGGGAGCCAAACTAAATTGTAAGGTTAGGAATTGCTCGGGAAAGGTTAGTAAATTCCGAGTATGTGAGGGTGGAGACAATTCCGAGTGAAGTCCATGTGGGAAAGAACTGCTGAGTGAAAATTTTGGGGGTTCCGAGTAGAACCTTATTGAGAGGATCATTACTAAGTTAAGGGAATGGTGTCTGAGCGTAACCTTCTGGGTAAGGCAAGATTCGAGTGACGTGACTCAGAGTGTATCACTTCTGAGTGGAATGGCTAGTAAGATAGCGAGTGTAGAATTCCTAATACCCTTGGGATGTCCAACCGAGTGGTCTTCCAGGAGAAAAGTACTTCTCGTCGGAAATTGGAACTTCGAGTGTGCAAGTTTTCGAGTGAATTACCCAAGGGAGAGAAAATATCGAGCGGTAAACTTATTCATAGCTATGTGCGGGTGATGTGAAGCTGCTGAATTGAACTCAGATTTATATTTGGAGTAAGCCTGGATTCCGAGTGGAAATTTGGTAAATAGGAAGTCTCCGAGTGAAGGACCTCCAAGAGGGGTAGATATCCAAGAGAAGGATTTATTTGAAATCGTACTCAGGTCAGCGGTTGGGACTGCTGGGCTTGGACTCGGGTTAGTTTCGCGGAAGGCTTGAATTATGAGTAAATTCTACAAGTGGAAGGATTCCCGGATGAGAACTGTCCTTAAAACCCCGATTGAAATTTTCGAGTGAGAGGGCCGAGTGACATTCGTAGGTTATGGGCATGCAGTTAGCCAAAGGAGTGGTTAAGAAGCTGAGATGTATGGACCGAGTGTGGTACCTGTACGAGGCAAATCCAGACAAATGTGCTAATTGAAGCTTATGGGAACTCGTTGAGTGTTCATTTTGGTTAAGAAAGGAATCTCATGGCTGAAAATTTGGAAATCCGAGAGCTAAATCCGAAATGAATCGGTCAGTAGTGGGTATCCTACGGAATCGGTAATGTAGTTTACCGACTGGATTCTTCCCAAATGGTCGAATAACGTCTAGAATGTGTCCCATGTGACCCAATGTCAAGCCTATGTTTTGTGTGAGCGCATGGTCGTGCCGAGTGACACATTGAGTCGGGAGACCCGATGGTGTGAATACACCGATCGGTGTTGAGAATGTAAGGCCGAGCGGCCAAAGAGCTGGAAAGTGCCAATGGCTAGGGTGAACTGGCAGAGCTGAATGGGGGTAACTACGTGGGAAATGGAGTCCCGAATGTAATGAAGGCTATGAAGAGTTGTTTAATGCTGATTAGAAATTACAAAGTAGTCGAAAATGTGGATGGACGAAGAGTTTCAGTCGGAACATGGCTGTGGTATTCCGATCTGTTTGTTGAGGTAAATCTGAGTGAAAGAAAGGAATGTTATTCCGAGTCAATGGTGCTACTTCCGAGTGGAAATGTGTTAAGCATAATGTCTCGGTTTTCCGGGTGGAGCGATCGGTGAATTGCTTTGGAGGCCAATTATGCCAACTGGGATTTAAACAATGGATGAATACTTAAGGAACATAGATGTGTAACTGCTTATTGTGGTATGTCAGTGATTTCCGAGTGGTTTATTAAGGCTAAGCATGTGTTTGAATTTCGAGGACGAAATTCTTTTGAGAGGGGGAGAACTGTAACATCCCGATTTCTAACTTAATTACCGATTAAAGTTAAGCTATTAATTAAAGGTTAATTATAGAATTAGGATTAATGGTTAATTAGAGTAATTACTGATTTGGGTAGAAATAATTGAATAAATAATAATAATAATAGTGCCAGGCGAAAGGACGCATGTGTCCCTAGGAGTATAAGACAACTTCAGCTCTCTCTTTCTCTCATTATTCACGCTGGCAGCTCTCCTTGTGCGTGTATATGGTCTCTCCTTCCTTGTTTCTCTTCTTCTTCACTCTCATTCATGTCGCCACTCGAACAGTGAGAGAGTCGAGAGCTCCTGGAGGAACATCAACACAGCTCTGACTCCACTCCCTGTTCTCTCCTTCCTCCCTATTGCCTTCTTCCTCTCCTTCTTCTTCTACCTGGAGCTGTGGTATTCCAGTTGGAAGGCTGTGCTGGAAGTGCTTTGGAGCTGTGGAGGAGACGGACCCGTTAGAGGAAAGGAGCAACTCTGGCCCAGGATCAATGCTAAACTCAAAGGCTGTAGGAGGAGTAACGGAGGGACGATCGGTCAGCACTGCAACTTGAAGAGTCTCTGAACCCCGACAGCAGGTAGGGGGCGCTTTGCATGTCAAGCGTATGGTTTATGACCGGGTCCCTGGTGCTTGCTTTAATGTAATATGTGTGTGAAATGTGTAGATCGATGTGTGGTGATTGACTGATTGTGCATGCAACTTCCGAATTGGGACATCTGTGAAAGGTTGAGGGTTGTGTGACCTCGTCTTTGAGTGCCTGTTAATACTTCTGTGATGCATGTTGTTGAAATCTGAGTTTGCTAAGTGAGTGTGTGTGTGTGTTACCATTATCCCCGAATGCATGAGATGTGAATTGATGCGTGATTTCCATTTTGAATGCCGTGTGGAAAGTGTCGCAACCTGGATCGCGACGGCGCGGCGAACAAGAGAGAATGGGTGGAATGAAACAGGGAGTCACCACCAACGTTTTTTATCCATAGGAAAAACATTGGAAAAAACTAAGTTCAATAAAGCACTGGTTAAAAATTGAGATTCAAGTTCGGGAGTCGGTTACGAGTAGGGAAGGTATTAGCACCCTACATCGCCTGTCAAAGACAGTACCAAGATTGAAAGCACAATATAAATAGCCTTAAATGAAACATGGTTTCTTCCCTTTTATTTTGAAAATGATAGAATGGAGTAGAGAGCTGTACAGACATAGAATGTTGAAGCGAGGTCAATAGGACGTTTCGTTCGAATTAAGCTCGCTTCGATAGGAGACAGAGAGGGTGAGAGAATGCCAATAAGACGTCACGTCTAAATTAAACATCCTCGGGTAAAAAGGATAGGGATAGGAAAGAGATAAGCGGGACGTCTTGTCCTAAGTATCCCTTCCCTATGAATTGTAGCGAGGTTTGAACAAAAACTAGGGGGAAATCAACAAGACGTCACGTCTAAATCGATTTTCACAGAAACGACAAAAAAGTAACAACACGAAAGAAACGCAAAAAGCAAGGAAATAAATCAGTAAGAGGAAATAAGGAAGATGGGCCCGACAGGAGTTAAAGTCCTGCTCCTACGTATTCTTGAATTATCAAGAAATCAGGGTTACGTAGTTCTGAGTGTTGCTCTTTTAGGAAAAGATTCGGGAGATGATGATGGATGTCATTGAGGTGGGGGGCTCGTACAAGGCGAAGTTCTTCGCACGTGTACGAATCCTAAAGAGGTTGTGTAGACGGGAGTGCTCCCGTACGACACCATTTTTTTTTTAAAAAAAGAGATTTTCAAACTAGAAAATATAACATGTGCAAAATTTATTACTTATTATTTATTATTATATGTATTTCTTAGGGGAAAAGGGGCAAAAATATTAACAGTTTAAACTATGCCACACAGACAGACATAACAAATAAACAGCAAACTGACAGGAAAATAAATGACTGAAAACAAGAGGAATAAGGAACAGAATGGAACCGGTGTGGTGGGCTCGGGACCGATGTGGGAGTCAAGTGCAGCGACGGTGTCAAACCGGTTCTGGACTTGCACGCTGACAGAAACAATGGACCGGTATTGGGCTCAAATCCTGAAAATTGAAGGATGCGACCGGTGTTGTTGGAGGTTGATCCGAAGTGAGTAAATGACTAGATGCTGTTGAGAAGTAATGAAGACTGACAAGGTAATGTGGTGTGGGAATTGGGACGGTGTTGGTTCTGTGCGAGGACGGTGTGCGTTCGGGGTAGGGACGGTGAAGGAACAGTAGCTTTGAGTATTGAAAAAAACTTCAAGCTTCTTAAAGCTAAGGGGCCTTTTGTGGTGACCAAGGCAGGTCACTAGTTTCAAGTGGGGAGGTCAGTTGGGGATCTTGAGGAATCGGAGAGAAATTGAAGAGAGTCCTCTTGCAAAGAAAGGGAGTCCAAAAAAACCAACCTCTTGAGCTTCCTTGGTTGGGGCATTTATAGGGCTTTGAGGTCATGGGCTGAGGGTTTGGGACAACCAGAATTCCCACTCACCCATACGTGTAGTGGTGTGCAACCCTGGCCACTATCCGTTCATGGGGAGCAGGGTTTCAGTGGGGTATTTTTTAATTGTCCACTTCCGCCTCCCTGTCTGCCATTTTTAGGGAGTGCGATTCCAGGTCATCACGCATAAACTTCTGACCTCGTCTTTCCGTTGTCCAGTTTGTAACATCGGTCAGCAAAACACCGGTTGGGACGGAGTCCCCACTGATCCGATGTGGCCTCTTAAGAACCTGGACCTGTGTCTTCACACCGGTTGAGCCTCTTCAAGGTAGTATCACAGGGGCGGTGTTCTTCCTCCTAGTCCGGATCTACTGCCAGTCCGGTGTGCATGTTTCGATCTGAGATCCCTTGATTTTTACTTGGGCCGGACTGACCTGTTACTTCGTTGCCAGGTGTACGACATCGGTGGTCCGGTGTTACCACTTTTAGGACCTTGGTCCAGTGTTGTTTCAATTTAGGCCGGACCGAAAGAGGTGTTCACAGATGCCCCTTTTTACTCTTTTTTCATGAGAAATGCATATTTCCGAGGTGAAAAGGGAGTAAAGATATGAACACCGATGTAGGGGCTGAGTAGGACCCAGATCCGGTGTGGGACTTAATGACGTGGTCAATTAAACAACCGACGTGTCCTACACGTGGTCCACGTCAGGAGATGACTGGAACATCCCATGTGTCATCAGCTAATTGGCTCTTTTCAAAATTTAAAATTCACGCCTTTGGGCCGGAATGCCAAAAGTCGGCCCCTTTTAATGGGCCTTGGGCCGGAATGCGGAAGGTTCTGGATCCTCGCCTCCCCTCTATAAAAGCAACTTTGGGGATCCATCATTTTCACTCCTTTCTTGATATTGAAGTGCTGCCTCTCCGACGTCCAAATCCTCCGGTGTTTAAAGTTATCCTCCGGTATTACAAATCTTCTCCGGTGTTACAACCTGGCCCGTACTAAGAGAACTGCACGCATCGCCTCAACAGGTAGCCATCATCTCCTTCATTTTAATTCGTAGATAAGTCATGGGGGACACCGGTTCGAGTAGTGACTCCATTGTGGTCCTATCAGGTCCTCCTTCAATTACATCCCGGCGTCAGCCGGGTGGAGTTTCGAGCCGAGGTCTGAGTCACCAAAGTGAGGCAACCTCAGGGGCTTCACATCGGTTCGTCTTATCGGGACACCGTTTCTCCATATTGCCTTTGTGGGAAACAGAGGGGTTTGACACATCGTCAGACTTATCTTTTAACTTTGGCACTGCTGGTGAGGGGGGGAGCAGTGCCGATCTCTATCTTACTGACGATGTGGCTTTTTACAGCTGTGTTCCCTTCCTTCATCACACCGTCCGAATGGCTTCTGAAAACTCCTCTACCGGCGTCGCTGTGATCACCGATCCTGTTGAGACAAATGTCTTGGCACACCGGATCAACTGGCTAGCTGAGAAGGCCAGGGATCCATACTTCTGGGTTCATGAAGACCCAAAGACCATCGTTTCCTGGTATGCTGAAGACGCTGCCGATGTCACCATTGAAGACGTTGTTGTCCACACCGGTGTGGAATATGAAAACGACTTCACCGTCTTCTGCCCCCTAACCTCGGATAGGATCTGCCATCAACCGGGGTCAAGGAATCTCTTCATGTATGAGATGGTCTTCTCCAAGATAGGCGTCCGCTTTCCATTGACGGAGTTCGAGATGGGGGTACTCCGGTTTTTGGACTGCTCTCCCAGCCAACTTCATCCCAATGGCTGGGGCTTGGTAAGGGCTTTGGAAGTACTTGGGGAGTACTTCCACTTCGTCCCCACAGTGGCCCTCTTTTTCACTTACTGCAGGGTGATGCGCCGGGGTAACTCTGGAGGGGGTCTAGGCTTCATCAATCTCCGTTGCGACTCAAAGGTGGTTAACTTCGAAAGTTACACCGAATCGGCCAAGACGGACGGGGTCAGTTTCAAACACTCCTACGTCAAAGTCGAGGTTAATGCTGGTAGGCCGGTGTTTTGGGAGAATTCTGATTTTTCCAGAAAGTTCTACACCGGTTGGACTCATGAGCACTTTCTCCTGACAAGCAACGCCTACATCGTCAGTGAGAGTACTTTGTCAACTGAGTCCAAGAAAGTCTTGGACGCTCTGAAGGGTTATTCTGTCATTGCTAGGTTCTCCTGCAAGAGGCTTCTGGGGACGGAGTCGGGCCGGGATGCTTACCTTGGTAGATATTGTTTAACTTCCCTCCCTTTTTATATCATCATATTTATTTTTGATATATTCATACTGGTTCTAACATCGTCTCCTTTTGCTTTCAGGCGAGATGGCTCGGATAGACATCCTCAGGAAACTGAGGGAGGCTGCCGAAGCCCGGAATGCTGCTGCTGCTGCACAGGAGAATAGGGTGACTCCTCGTCGCACACCGGCCAAAATGGTGAGCATCCCGGCTGATAATGTTGGGGCTATGACTCTAGGACCAGCCGAAAGGGTCCCAATTAAAAGGAAGTCCAACCCCGGCACAACCTCTAAGCAGAAAAAGCACAAGGCTTCAAGGGTTGTGACCAAGGTAGAGGCACCACGGGAGGAGCAGGCCGGTCCTGTAAATACTTCTCCGGACCGGTCTCAACCAGAAGACATCGTCATCAACTCCCGTCTTTCAGATTTTTTGGAGTACGTTGGAGGGACACCGGCTCGGTTCAATATCCCCTTCAAGCTCAGAACCGATCTTCCCGCTCCTAAGGCTCAATCTGCTGTCGAAGCAGCTATTTTTAATTTGGTTGAGGCTGCCGGGGTCCTCAGCTCTTTGGGCCACTCCTACTATTCCGGTGTTGAGGCTAAGGAATGCCTAGATCGGATGAAGAAAGCTGAGGCTTTGAGAGTTGAGGCTCAGACCGCTTTGACCCAAAAGGAGCAGGAGCTGGCCAAGAACAAAGAAGACCTGTCCGAACTCACTGCTGCTTACACATCGGCTGCCAAGAGGGCAGATGCTGCTGAAGCTAAGGCTAAAGCTTCAGAGGACACTCTCCAGGCTCTCCGGACCGAACTAGATGAAGCCAAGGCTGCGAAGGCCGAGGTGGACAAGAAAAACAAGGAGCTAGCCGAGAAGCTTGCCGATGTGCAGGAGGAGCAGGCGAAGGAGCGGATGGAAACAGAGGAGCAGCTGGCTGAATTTTCGGTGTTGGCCAATGTCGCTTTCAGTTCTGCTGTTAATCAGGTTGTACACCGGAATTCCGCTGTACAACTTAACCTGAACGGTATAGGTGTCTACTATGAATTTCATGGTGGCCACTTATATGCTATGGACCAGGGTCAGGCTTCGGAACCTGAGGATATTCCTTATGAGCTGATGCCTCTCCCCGAAGGCCAAAGCATGGAGCTGAGGACGGTGTCGGAGGGATCCGAGAGGACAGCCTCTGCTAGACCGGACTCTCCAGCATCCAACTCTTAGGTTTTTTTCTTTTTTTTCTTAGCCTTGTTCCGGGATGGGCTCCGGAGTTTTAACTTTTGTAATGGCCTCAGTGCCCCCTATTAATACAATGCAATTTTTACACATCTGCTTGTCTTCTTTTTTTTCAAAATGTTTCCAAGTATATCTCTCTTGTGACCGGTATAAGGTAACATCTTGAAGTAACACCGTCTGATCATCAATTTAGAATTAGGACTTCATTTTTTTTAGTTTAATTCGAACATCGTCCTTTGCGAGGCATAGAACCTCGGATTAGTGTATCATGGCCACCCCGTCCACAACTTCGATTAACTTTTGAACCTCCGGTGTTATCGGCATGACATCGGCCTTAGCAACTTCAACCCTGAACCCAATTCTATCCGAGGTAGGTTTCATGATACCGTTTGTTACACCCCAAAGTAGTAACCGGTGTAACCATTGGGACGCCGTCTCTTGCAACTTGACAGGGTCTACTTCATTTGACCTTGAGGGTCATGACGCCGTCCTTCGGATCACCACTTGTCCTGGAATAGAGTGAACCCCTTCTACCTAGTGCCCATATCGGACCAACACCGTTTTTTTTTTTTGAAGAATCAAGAGAATTGTTTTCCAAAAAAAACGGTGTACTGTCCCTTGGGTGATAGGAAGGTGAGAGTGGGGAATTGCCCCTTGGCTGAAGATAGAATATGGGGTGTGGCCCTTGATTTGTAGAAGAGTAAAAACTGGGGGATTGCCTCTTGAAGGACTGGGAAATAAAAAGCGGGATATGGCCCTTGTCTTACAGAAGGGTAAAGGTGGGTAATTGCCCCTTGACTGTCAGGAAAACAAAGTGGGGTGTGGCCCTTGGTTTGTAAAAAGGTAAAAGTGAGGGATTGCCCCTTGGCTGACAGGAAATAAATGTGGGGTGTGGCCCTTGGTTTGTAGAAATGTAAAAGGTGGGGAATTGCCCCTTGACTGACAGGAAAGTGAATGTGGGGTGTGGCCCTTGGTTTGCAGAAAAGTAAAAGTGAGGGATTGCCCCTTGGCTGACAGGAAATAAATGTGGGGTGTGGCCCTTGGTTTGTAGAAATGTAAAAGGTGGGGAATTGCCCCTTGAGTGACAGGAAAGTGAATGTGGGGTGTGGCCCTTGGTTTGCAGAAAAGTAAAAGTGGGGGATTGCCCCTTGACTGACAGGAAAATATGGGGTGTGGCCCTTGGTTTGCAGAAGGGTAAAGGTGGGTAATTGCCCCTTGACTGTCAGGAAAACAAAAGTGGGGTGTGGCCCTTGGTTTGCAGAAAGGTAAAAGTGAGGGATTGCCCCTTGGCTGATAGGAAATAAATGTGGGGTGTGGCCCTTGGTTTGTAGAAAAGTAAAAGTGGGGGATTACCCCTTGATTGACAGGTAAATGTGGGGTGTGGCCCTTGGTTTGCAGAAAAGTAAAGGTGAGGAATTGCCCCTTGACTGACAGGAAAATGAATGTGGGGTGTGGCCCTTAGTTTGCAGAAAAGTAAAAGGTGGGGGATTGCCCCTTGGCGGAGAGAGAATAGACCAGGGGAGATGCCCCAGTTTAGGATGGTTTGGAGGAATCTTGGAGGAACTGTCTCTTGACTGTAAGAGAATGGACCAAGGGGAGATGCCCCAGTTTAATTTGTTTGAGAAGTGTAGTTCCATTGGGGAAGAAACTTGGGGAAGTGCCAGTTTTGACGATTAGGGTTCTACTGGGAAAGAGAGCTTGGGAAGTGCCAGCTTTGGCGATTGTGGTTTCACTGGGGATGCCAATCTACTGATTTCTCTTGGGGAAGACTTTTGGTCTGGATTTTTTTCTGGTGTTAGGTTCTTCATTTCAGTGTGACGTAGTTCCATCACCCTTCAAAACAGATGGTTAGAAGCACGAGTAACAAAAGAATTAACATTTCGAGCGACCTTTCCTAAGAGATAGGCTTTCAAGATAACTCATGGATGAAATAGAGACAATTCTGTTTTCCAAGAACATAATTAGCAGAATTGGTTATGCTTTCTCACGGGCCGGGTCTGATGCCAGGATACATTTCGTTCCACCACGACTTTTCATTTCATCACTATTCATTTCGAAAATTTTCTTTTAAGAAAAACTTGTTCGTTTATAAGGTTCAGCTGTAGACTCAGGGGAAGGAAAGGCAAAATTTATTTATTCTTGAACATGAGGTATGTACATTGGTAATGAGGGTAACGGTAACACAAACATATGTATCAATAATTCAAAAGGTGGGGGAGAAAGAAGGTCTTTTGAACCCTCCAGCGATTCCTTACGAGCGATGAGAATTCGGATCCTTTCTCACGACTTCGAGACCATCCTCTGACTTTGCTTCTGGGAAATGATTTGACAAAGACTCGCGTTCCTGATCAGTTTTCCTTCTTTGAAGAGTTTATGCCATTACGCCTGAACTCGTGGTTCTTATTCTGCCCGAGCCGCCCTTCCGGGTTTTCGACTCATCAAGTAGCTCTAATTTTTGCCTAGGCTGCCCTTTGGGTTTTCAGCCTAGCGAGCATTTTCTTTCTCCTCTTTTTTTTCTTTTTTCTTTTCCTTTTTTCTTTTCTTCTTTTTTTTTAGGCAAAATATTTCTTCACCGCGTCGGCGTTTACAGGCATTGGCAGATCCTCTCCATCCATGTTGGTGAGAATTAGAGCTCCTCCAGAGAAAGCCTTCTTCACGACGTATGGTCCTTCGTAATTAGGCATCCATTTCCCTCGGATGTCCTTTTGGATTGGCAAGATTTTCTTGAGGACTAGGTCTCTTTCTTGGAACTGTCGAGGCCGTACTCTCTTTTCAAATGCTCGTTTCATACGCCTCTGATACAACTGACTATGACAAAGGGCAGTCAATCTCTTCCCATCAATCAGATTTAACTGGTCATGTCGAGTTTGGACCCACTCAGCTTCTTTTAATTCCGCCTCCATTATCACTCGAAGAGAAGGGATCTCTACTTCGAAAGGCAGGACTGCCTCCATACCATAAACCAAGGAGAATGGGGTCGCCCCGGTTGAGGTTCGGACTGAGGTACGATACCCATGTAAAGCAAAGGGGAGCATCTCACTCCAATCTCTGTAAGTTACAACCATTTTCTGTACAATCTTCTTGATGTTTTTATTGGCTGCCTCGACTGCCCCATTCATTTTAGGGCGATACGGGGAGGAATTATGATGGTGGATTTTGAAGCTTTCACAAAGTTCCTTCATCATTTTGTTGTTCAAATTCCTACCATTATCAGTGATGATCTGACTTGGCAGACCGTACCGGCATATCAGTTCACGCTTGACGAATTTAATCACAACATTCCTTGTCACATTGGCGTATGAAGCAGCTTCTACCCACTTTGTGAAATAGTCGATAGCGACCAAAATGAAACGATGACCATTTGAGGCTTTCGGCTCGATGGGCCCAATGACATCCATACCCCACATCGAAAAGGGCCATGGTGCTGACAAGACATTCAGAGAAGACGGGGAAGCGTGAATATGGTCCGCGTATATCTGACATTTGTGACACTTGCGAACATAGGCGAAATAGTCTGTCTCCATGGTCATCCAGTAGTAACCAGCCCTCAAGATCTTTCTTGACATGGCGTGCCCGTTAGTGTGAATTCCAAAACACCCCTCGTGAACATCCCTCATGATTTTATTTGCTTCATCGGTGTCAATGCAACGAAGAAGGACAGAGTCGTAGTTTCTCTTATAAAGCACATCACCGTTTAAGAAGAAACCCATGGCGAGCCGTCGCGGGGTTCTCTTATCATTCTCTGTAGCGCCTTCGGGATATTCTTGACTTTGGACGTACCTCTTGATATCGTAGTACCAAGGTTTCCCATCTGACTCCTTTTCAATCACTTGGCAATATGCAGGCTCGTGGTGCCGTTCTATTTCAATGAGAGGCATGTCGCAATCATTGCTTACCTTGAACATTGATGCTAGGGTGGCCAAAGCATCAGCCATTTGGTTATCCTCCCAGGGAACATGGTGAAAAGAAATGTCATCGAATTCCTTAATCAACTCTTTGATGTGAGCTTGATAGGGAATTAATTTGCTGTCTCTAGTCTCCCATTCTCCTTTTAGTTGGTGAATGACCAGGGCAGAATCCCCGTATACTTCCAATTTCTTCACCTTGGCATCCAATGCTGCTTGGATTCCCAGAGAACATGCCTCATACTCAGCGATGTTATTGGTACAATCAAAACACAGTCGAGCACAAACGGGGATGAGTTCTTTATCGGGTGAAATGAGGATTGCTCTGATTCCGTGTCCTAGTGCGTTAGAAGCACCATCAAACCTTAAGGTCCATTTGTCCTTTTGGGCCCCTTCTTCATTAAACAGGGCCAAGATATCTTCATCCGGGAAGTCAAACTGCATGGGCTGATAATCTCTTATGGGTTGATGAGCTAGGTAGTCAGCCAGAACACTTCCTTTTATAGCCTTCTGAGTGATATAGACTATATCGTACTCAGTTAGCAGGACCTGCCATCGAGCAATCCTTCCGGTTAAGGCAGGTTTTTCAAAGATATATTTGACAGGATCCAGTTTGGAAACCAGCCAAGTAGTGTGACTTATCATATATTGCCTTAAACGTCGGGCTACCCATGCTAACGCGCAACAAGTCCTTTCCATAGCAGAATACCTCATCTCACAGTCAGTGAACTTCTTGCTCAGATAATAAATGGCATGTTCTTTCTTCCCAATCTCATCATGTTGCCCCAACACACAACCCATGGATTCTTCTAACATTGTAAGGTACGAAATGAGTGGTCTCCCCGGGATAGGTGGGATCAAAATTGGCAGATTCTGCAAGTACTGCTTTATCTTTTCAAAAGCCTTTTGACAATCCTCGTTCCATTGAACTGGTTGATTCTTACGGAGCAATTTGAAAATTGGCTCGCATGTTGCTGTCAACTGTGAGATGAAGCGAGCGATGTAATTTAATCTCCCCAAAAACCCTCTAACTTCCTTTTCTGTACAGGGAGGAGGCATTTCAAGAATGGCTTTAACTTTGTCAGGGTCGACCTCTATGCCCCTCTTGCTTACTATGAATCCCAGTAATTTCCCGGATCTCGCGCCGAAGGTACACTTAGACGGGTTTAGCCTAAGCTTCAATTTCCTCAACCTTTCGAAAAGTTTCCTTAGGTCTACCAAATGTCCTTCATCCGTTTTAGACTTGGCAATAATATCATCCACGTAGACCTCTATCTCCTTGTGCATCATGTCATGGAAAAGGGTTACCATGGCCCTTTGATAAGTTGCCCCGGCATTTTTTAGACCAAAAGACATCACTTTATAACAAAAAGTTCCCCACAAGGTGACAAATGTGGTTTTTTCCATGTCGTCAGGCGCCATCTTAATCTGGTTGTATCCGGAGAAACCATCCATGAATGAAAAGATCGTATGTTGCGCTGTATTGTCGACCAGAACATCAATCTGAGGCAGAGGAAAATCATCTTTGGGGCTAGCCCTCTTCAAATCGTGATAGTCCACGCACATTCGTACTTTGCCATCCTTTTTCGGGACTGGGACGATATTTGCCACCCATTGTGGGTATTTTGCCACGGCTAAGAATCCAGCATCAAATTGCTTCTTGACTTCTTCCTTGATTTTCAAAAGCATCTCGGGTTTCATACGTTGCAGTTTTTGCTTTACTGGCGGGCATTCGGGCTTTAATGGTAACCTATGTTCGACGATGCTATTGTCCAGTCCCGGCATATCTTGGTAAGACCAGGCAAAAACATCGCTGAACTCTCTCAACAACCTAATCAGTTCCTGCCTCTATTCTTTACTCAACGAGGTACTGATTTTGACTTCCTTTTTATCCCCTCCAACTCCCAAATTGATAACTTCGGCTATCTCTAAGTAGGGTAGAATTTCCCTATCCTCTTGTTCTAATAACCGGGTTAACTCAGGCGAGGGATCGCAGTCTTCATCATATTCCTCATTGGCACAATCAGAATCGTGAAGTAAGACCAGATTCTCACTACTCTCAGATGAATCGCTTTCGGATCTGCATTTCAGTGTATTATAGCAAATGAAAAGGAAAGCAAGCAAGAGGAAGGTTTAAATAATAGGTTATTAAACAAATCAAGTTATTTGGAAACTGATGGCATTTATTAATCAAATAAGCAAACAAGTTTCTTTGTTACAAAATGAGACCCCAAAGCATAGCTAAGGGATCGAACAGAAAACATGATTACTTTGATGAAACGGTAAAAATCACAGGGAACTCTATGATCTCCCAGTTATTCAGTTCCTGACCAGGTGAGCCAACATACACAAATCCGGGACCTTCATCAAGATCACTTTGGATCACGGCCACTTGATCTGGAAACATTACTCCGGCGCTCCTGAAGCTCTGGTAGAGGTCACAGATGGGGATTTTCGCAGTATTGGACGCATGCCTGGCATGACGAGTAATCCTCTTCCCTCTCCTCTCTTCTTCTACCCTTTTTTGGTCTTCAGTGGTGGGTTGGTATCCCAGGCCGTATCTGTTTTTGTTCTCAGGGAGGCAGACAGGTTGAGTTCTTCCCTCCAGTTCTCTTCCGAGCCCTTTTCCTGGCCTATATCCTTCCCGTAGCATGGTCTTCGCCACTGCTAACGGTACATTTGGGAAAAATATACTTGTGGCGTTGGATATCTCCAAAGCCTGGAACGATGTCTTGAGGGCTTCCTCGGCTGCCTCTACATAGGGGGTAGTAACTGGCTTACTGACAAGAAGGTCCTCTTCTCCGGAAACGATTATCAGTTTGTTATCAACGATGAACTTTAGTTTCTGGTGTAAAGTAGAAGGAACTACCCCTGTTGAATGGATCCATGGCCTTCCCAACAAGCAACTATAGGCGGGCATGATATCCATTACTTGGAAGAGAACTTGAAAAATACGAGGTCCAACTTGTATGGGTAGCTCAACTTCGCCTATGACCTCCCGTCGGGTCCCATCAAAAGCTCTTACTATCATGGAGCTCGGTCTCATGCATGCCCCATCTATGGGCAACTTAGCCAATGTAGACTTAGGCATCACATTCAAGGATGATCCGTTATTGACAAGCACTTTTGCCATAATATGGTCTTGACATTTCACAGAGATGTGCAGAGCTTTGTTGTGTCTTTTCCCTTCCATCGGCACCTCGTCATCCGTGAAAGTCAGATAGTTACTGGCCACTATATGTCCGACGATACCTTCGAACTTATCAACAGGCAAGTCATGCTTTACGTGTGCCTCACTCAGCACCTTCATCAGTGCGTTCCGATGTGATTTGGAACTTGTCAGCAGAGATAATAAGGAGATCTTGGCAGGGGTATAGTTCAACTGATCCAATACCTGGTAATCGCTATGGCGGATGAATTTTAAGAACTCCTTAGCCTCTTCCTCAACCACAACCTTCTTTGCCTCGCCGGCAATCCCAACCTTCCCAGTTTTAACTTCCCCGGCAGCCTTGTCTTGCTTTGTCTCTGAAGGCGCATATACTCTCCCACTCCGGGTCATTCCGCCTACTCCGGCGATGTTGGTAACCGATGAAGCAGGCGCCGGATCAACTATCACAGGATTGGAAACAACTACGTCCGTGTTGTACTTCCAAGGCACGGTGTGGGAGTTGTTATACGGGAATGGAGCAGGTGGCTGGGCCGTAATAGTAGTTCTGGCAGGGGTCTGCGTTAGCGACGCATTTTTACTATAAAATATGACCAGGGGTTTTGGGGCCCGAAGTCCAGTCTGTCCCTGTATCATATTCACATCATCTCCATGGCGCCTGCAGACTCGTACAGTGTGACTGTCCATAAGCCTTTGGAGGGTTTTTCGAAACCCTTGCTGCTTTGCCGACCGGGCATCATTGAAGTCCTCATCCCATTTGTCCTTTACTAACCCTACCTCAAACATAAGGGAGTGAATTTCCTTTAGAGGCATTTGAATGTCTTCAACATTGGATATATACTCCACATCTTCCCCGATAGCATTGACCCCAGGCCCCTCATGATTAGGCAAAGGGTTTGTTGTTACATTCGGACTTCCTTCTCGGAAGCTTATCCAATCTGCCTGAATCAGGTCCCTTACCTTATATTTTAAAGCCAGACAATTTTCAGTAGAATGACCTGGTGCACCCGCATGGTAATCGTACCGGGCATTAGGGTCATACCCCCTGGGATAAGGTGGCTGTAGTGGTCTCAAGGGACAAGGTACTACTAGGGTTTTTTTAATGAGGTGAGGTAATAGTTCAGTATAGGACATTGGGATGGGATCGAACTGGGGTGGAGCGCGGTCGTTGTTCCTTCTTTGGATATTTGGATTTGGCGGTGGGTTGGCTTGTGGTGTTTGGTGTGGTGTTTGTGGTGGTGCAGGTGGTCGTACAATGGTTGGTCTGAATTGCGGTGGATTATGGTTTGGAATGGCTGCCATATACGGGTGTGTCATGCCGGGATATACTGGTGAAAGGCTAACGGGGGTAGGTGGTCCTCCCAGGTTCCTTCTCTGGTTGTGAGAGACTAAGTTGGTCTCCTCTTCTCTCCTCCTATTTTCGCCAAGTGCAGGTCTCCTTACAACTCCTGTCCCAGATGGACTTCGGACTATCCTGTCGGTCCTTAGTCCATTTTCTATTCTTTCTCCAATAGTGACAATATCGGAGAAATGGGACGAGACACTTCCAATCATCTTTTCATAGAAAGGAGTTTGAAGCGTATCTATGAACATAGTAATCACCTCCTTTTCAGACAGAGGTGGGTCAACCTATGCCGCCACTTCGCGCCACCTCTGGGCGTACTCCTTGAACGTCTCGTTATCTTTCTTGGTCATGTTCTGCAACTGTCCCCTATCCGGGGCCATGTCCAGGTTATATTTGTATTGTTGCATGAACGAGTCTGCTAGGTTCTTCCAGCAGCGTATACGAGAACGTTCCAAATGATTGTACCATGTCAGGGGAGCCCCAACCAGGCTGTCCTGGAAACAATGAATCAGCAGAGGGTCATTTGACGCATGCGAAGCCATCTTACGGCAGTACATGGTTAGATGATTCTTTGGGCACGTTAACCCTCTGTACTTGTCAAAATCAGGCGTCTTGAATTTGGGAGGGATGACGACATCAGGGATCAGGCAAAGTTCAGCAGCAGTTCCCATCCCAAATCTGTTTGTCCCTTCCATCTCCCTTAATCGCCTTTCCAAGAATTCCAACCTTTCTTCCTGGGTGGTAGTAACAGCACTTGGACCGGCAGCGGTATGATGACCAACCTTCCCATATTGTTGGTAGGAGTGAACCAGGTCAGTGTTTGGTATGAAGGTATCGGGTCTGGCAGTGGTTCGGGGTATATGGATGGTATGAGCAGGCTGTGCTTGGGCGGTTTGCGTTTGGGCGGCTTGAGCATGAGTGGGTGGTGCTTGGGTGGCTTGTGCTTGGGTAGGTGGGTTGTTTGGTCGATTAGTGTTGGGTTGGGCAGTGATGGGAATTTGGTCTTGGTAGCAAGGTTCTTCCTGGAGTGGTGGAAAATACCCGTGTGGTAAACCATACGGAGGAAAGGGAATAACATTTCCTTCCTCGTCCACAAAGGTGTGTTGTTGTGTGTCTGCGGGATTTGGTCTCCTTATGCGAATAACGAGTGGAGGCGGGGCGGTCCTGGGGTCAGACCCTGTAGCCGGATCCTGACCATGATGAGAGGTGGGTGGTTGTTGTCGGGCGTCTTCAACCCCTGCAGAAGATCCCCCTTCTGTGACCCTCCTTTCCAAGAGCTTGGCCATCTCGGCCATCTGTTCCTTGACTTGAGCGAGCTCGGCCTTCAAGTTCTCATTTTCTTGCTCTATGTCAGCCATGAGTTTCTTCCTAAGCCTGGTCTCGTAAGGATGTCTACCCGTAATGTCTAAAGAATCACGACAAATGGTTAGAAAAATAGAGGGAACAGTTAAAGAAGATAAAAGAAAAATAAAAAATAAATGGGCATTCGCGGGATACGATTCCGAATTTGACACGTATTCCTTGACCTTTCCCCAGAACGTCGCGTTCAAAAGTACTTAGTATAACAGTATATTGGAAATTAACATGAGACAACTGTGAAGGCACATTAATTCATCATTCTATTCATCTATAAAGGTACAATGTTACTTGAAAGATACGGTTACAATATTCACCATTCCTAGCTTGGGTAATCATGACTTTCATTTTGCAAAGTCTTTCTTGACAATAGTTCAAAAATGATGATATCTCCTTTGGGGTGGATAGGGGATTGACCATGCCTTCGGCCTGCTTCAACATTGAGGGAAAATCTTCCAAGATTCCATTGGATAGGTATGCCAACTTGGCGAAATGGTCCATCCATAAATGAATGACTTCATCCTGTTGAGCTAACTCAGTCCCCAAAACTCGTGTGGCTTCTTGGCAGCGGCGTTCGGCATCAAGGGTTTTCTTCTGTTCAGCATGTATTTCTTGCTCATAAGCTCTCATCGTTTCATCAAGCTGTTGCTCCAATTTGTGGACTTGAGTTTGTAGCATTTCTTTTTGCATCAAAGCCTCCTTTCCCTTCTCCTTAGATTGTACCAGCATGTTCTTTAAAACTTGTTTTTCGGCCAATACAGCATCGCTCTGCTGACCCTTCATCTTCAGCTGCGAATTGGCCGCTCGAAGGCATTGATCTTGTTTTATTCTGTAATCTTCGTCAATCTTTCTCTTTTTCCGCATTTCTTCCATAGCATGTCTTCCTTCGGAGTTCTCTTTCCTATAGAGGGCGCATTCTTGTTGGCATTTCAAGAGGTCTTCTTCCAGCTTTTGATTCCTTGCCTTTAGCTCTTCTACTTGGGCCTTTAGCGATATGGTAACCCTGTCCTCCACAATGCACGGCAGAGGAACTGTGTCCTCAGGTTGGTATGAAGGGCTCTTGAAAGGCAATTTCACGATGGAGACTCTGTTCACCACCCACTCCGAGTATTCCATTCTCACGGCATGGCTTCGTGCTCCTAGTTCTTTGCCCATCCTATGGACCTTCTTCCAGGCATTGGCTATGTCCTGAATAGTGGAGGTGTAATTCCCATTCACATAGTACAGAACGAAAGGAGTAAGTAGTGCTTCGTCCGGCGGCCCAAGTAGAGGATAAGCCAACTGCCGCTTAGCAATAACAGGATTATAATTGATGCAACCTTGTGTCCCCATTAGAGGAACATTTGGATATCCCCCACAGCTATAAATGATGGACTCAACTTCTAGCCATTGAGGACACCACCTCACCTTTTCTGCTATAAGGCCTACAAGGTGATTAGCCCACTCACGCCCATTCTTTGTTGTCAACTGACACAACTTTAAATCAGAGATGGGACACTCGGCTTTGCATAGTTGATGAAAAGCGTGGGATGTGAGCCACACATATAGAACAGGCAAACAACAAATAATCCTCTTTCCTCCTTGGGTATGGCAGAAATCCAAGGTGCAATAGACATTGACCAACACTGCTGTGACGGGATTCTCCAGTCTGTGCTTGCGAGCGATGAAGACACCTATAACATCATAATCTACGTAGTTGTCTAAGTTAGGGAATAAGACAACTCCGTAAATAGTGAGAGCCAAGGTATCAATGAAAGCTTCCCATTCTTCCATCTCTGCCAGGACATGCATGTGCTTCTCCAGAAATTCCCTAGTAAATCCGGGAATCTGGTTTCTGTTCATTTGTACTCCTTTTAACGTTTCAGGGTGGACCTTCAAAATACGAGCGACAGAAGTGACTGACGCATGATGGTCCAAATAGTGATAAGGAATCTGTCCTTTCACTGGCATCCCCAATATTTGTTCAAACTCTTCTATGGAGGGTGCCAGTTGAAAGTCTTGAAAAGTGAAACATCGGAGGGGTGAGTCATAGAATTGTGCCAGAGCTATGATGGCTTCTGTTTGGACGTCTACCTCCAAGAGTTTCAGGATCTTCCCATACTTCCTTGCGAAAGTCATCTTTTGTGTCAAGCTCAGTTTTTTCCCTAGTGCTTGTAAACTGTCAGTATTGACCTTTCTAGCCTTGAGGTGCAATAACTTCTTCAATTCAGTCACCCCTATATCACAATTACTGTGTCCCATGTTAATTTCCATACTGTCTTAGAAATACCAACAAATTCAGAATCGTCCCCTGCGAACATCAAGACAAAGAATGGAATCAGTTATTATCAAGTCCTAAAGATCAGTGTTCCTCCCAGGGATTTGATACAAGTTAAAAAAAATGGGGGGAACATGGATTTCCAAAACTCATGCGAGCTCAAAAGTCGTAGGTTTTCCCAATCGTCATTGCCACTTCAACCAGAGGGAAATGAGGTATAATTTTTTTGTGGATTTTTCCTTTGACGATTAGGAGAACCTACGACTTCAGACTCAAAGATACATGACAAAAAAGAGAGAATCATCTATTCACCCGAAGAATACTTGTGTGTTCCAAAAATTTTCCAAGACTATGCGAATCTTTGGATGATAGATAATCCCTTTTTAATAACAGGAAAGTGAAAATGACATAAGGTAGAGTAAAGTTTGCCCTTTCGTGGCCTAAGTCAGGTTTTGTTAAAGGTTTTCTCTAGACCCTAGGGCTTGTCTAAAAGTGACTCTTCACACCGGGTGGCTTATACTAGACTTCTAGAAGGTCACTAGAGCCAAGATCCTACCCATGACAGGGACACAACAGTGGGGAACCACTAGGTGCGTATGTCACAAGAGGTCAAACTCTAGTTGGGGTTCTCACGATCACCGGATAGGAAGTACATCCTATACGATTCCGTATACCAACCCCTCCTAACTTAAGTTTCATTTGGGGCCCGGGTATAGGGTGCCACTCATAAGTGTGTGCGAGTAATTTGTGAGTGTAGTGTGTGAAAGGGCATTCAATACCTTTTTACCTTACCCCATTCTGCACATAGAACAAACACAAAACAAATATACAAAGTCATCTACCCTAGGGTTCAATAATTACAGGAAAGTAATATGGTCCTCTATCCTAGGGTTCAACAGACATGCAAAGCAATAGACAATGAAACAGATAACAAGATACAATTAAAACAAGAACAAACATTCACAACAAATTACAAAAAATAAACAAGGGGAAGAAATCCCATCTAACAAAGGCTATATATAAAAATACGCTTTCAACCAAGCTAGCCTGACTCTCTTAAGGGTCCCCAGTGGAGTCGCCATCTGTCGCAACCTGGATCGCGACGGCGCAGCGAACAAGAGACAATGGGTGGAATGAAACAGGGAGTCGCCACCAACGTTTTTTATCCATAGGAAAAACATTGGAAAAAACTAAGTTCAATAAAGCACTGGTTAAAAATTGAGATTCAAGTTGGGGAGCCGGTTACGAGTAGGGAAGGTATTAACACCCTACATCGCCTGTCAAAGACAGTACCAAGATTGAAAGCACAATATAAATAGCCTTAAATGAAACATGGTTTCTTCCCTTTTATTTTGAAAATGATAGAATGGAATAGAGAGCTGTACAGACATAGAATGTTGAAGCGAGGTCAATAGGACGTTTCGTTCGAATTAAGCTCGCTTCGATAGGAGACAGAGAGGGTGAGAGAATGCCAATAAGACGTCACGTCTAAATTAAACATCCTCGGGTAAAAAGGATAGGGATAGGAAAGAGATAAGCGGGACGTCTTGTCCTAAGTATCCCTTCCCTATGAATTGTAGCGAGGTTTGAACAAAAACTAAAGGGAAATCAACAAGACGTCACGTCTAAATCGATTTTCACGGAAACGACAAAAAAAGTAACAACACGAAAGAAACGCAAAAAGCAAGGAAATAAATCAGTAAGAGGAAATAAGGAAGATGGGCCCGACAGGAGTTAAAGTCCTGCTCCTACGTATTCTTGAATTATCAAGAAATCAGGGTTACGTAGTTCTGAGTGCTGCTCTTTTAGGAAAAGATTCGGGAGATGATGATGGATGTCATTGAGGTGGGGGGCTCGTACAAGGCGAAGTTCTTCGCACATGTACGAATCCTAAAGAGGTTGTGTAGACGAGAGTGCTCCCGTACGACACCATTTTTTTTTAAAAAAAAAGAGATTTTCAAACTAGAAAATATAACATGTGTAAAATTTATTACTTATTATTTATTATTATATGTATTTCTTAGGGGAAAGGGGCAAAAATATTAACAGTTTAAACTATGCCACACAGACAGACATAACAAATAAACAGCAAACTGACAGGAAAATAAATGACTGAAAACAAGAGGAATAAGGAACAGAATGGAACCGGTGTGGTGGGCTCGGGACCGATGTGGGAGTCAAGTGCAGCGACGGTGTCAAACCGGTTCTGGACTTGCACGCTGACAGAAGCAATGGACCGGTATTGGGCTCAAATCCTGAAAATTGAAGGATGCGACCGGTGTTGTTGGAGGTTGATCCGAAGTGAGTAAATGACTAGATGCTGTTGAGAAGTAATGAAGACTGACAAGGTAATGTGGTGTGGGAATTGGGACGGTGTTGGTTCTGTGCGAGGACGGTGTGCGTTCGGGGTAGGGACGGTGAAGGAACAGTAGCTTTGAGTATTGAAAAAAACTTCAAGCTTCTTAAAGCTAAGGGGCCTTTTGTGGTGACCAAGGCAGGTCACTAGTTTCAAGTGGGGAGGTCAGTTGGGGATCTTGAGGAATTGGAGAGAAATTGAAGAGAGTCCTCTTGCAAAGAAAGGTAGTCCAAAAAAACCAACCCCTTGAGCTTCCTTGGTTGGGGCATTTATAGGGCTTTGAGGTCATGGGCTGAGGGTTTGGGACAACCAGAATTCCCACTCATCCATACGTGTAGTGGTGTGCAACCCTGGCCACTATCCGTTCGTGGGGAGCAGGGTTTCAGTAGGGTATTTTTTAATTGTCCACTTCCGCCTCCCTGTCTGCCATTTTTAGGGAGTGCGATTCCAGGTCATCACGCATAAACTTCTGACCTCGTCTTTTCGTTGTCCAGTTTGTAACATCGGTCAGTAAAACACCAGTTGGGACGGAGTCCCCACTGATCCGATGTGGCCTCTTAAGAACCTGGACCTGTGTCTTCACACCGGTTGAGCCTCTTCAAGGTAGTATCACAGGGGAGGTGTTCTTCCTCCTAGTCCGGATCTACTGCCAGTCCGGTGTGCATGTTTCGATCTGAGATCCCTTGATTTTTACTTGGGCCGGACTGACCTGTTACTTCGTTGCCAGGTGTACGACATCAGTGGTCCGGTGTTACCACTTTTAGGACCTTGGTCCGGTGTTGTTTCAATTTAGGCCGGACCGAAAGAGGTGTTCATAGAAAGGTATGCTGACTCTGTAAAAATGTTGAGTGGATGTACTGTAATGTGGTTCCCTATGCTTACTGTTATGAGTTATTATGATAGAGGCATGTGATTGTTGTAATGGAATGTGGGATTCCGAATGAATCTGATTGCTGTGTGGGGGATCGGTTGTGACCCATTGATGGCTGTGTGAGACGCGTCTGGTAAGCTTGGATGTTGTTGTGGATTTGCATGAGATTTCATATGTGGGATGATTCCCAGATTCCTGACCAGTTCCATGAAGACGGAGGGTCGGAAAGGCATCTAGAGTCATGTAAAACGAGTTCCAGTCAGATTCCTGGTTAGATCCATGAGGACCCGTGGTAGCCGATGGAGCTAGAGCTGGGTCTTGAGACGTCACGGGGTGACCGGTGCCACACGAAAAGGGCTAGTGGACGAGGGACCGGGAAGGAATCTGCACTGAACTCACTGTTTAAGTCGGATCCGCATGCATGAGTCGATGAGCATTGTTAGTGAGATTATTGTGAATTGTATGGATTAAATGAATTGAGTGAACTCCGACTAGACGATGTAGTATGAGCGAATTCCGACTGAACGAATGTACGGGTATTGATACCGATGCTGAGTGCAGTGTGATGCTATGATTGAGAATATATGTTATTGTACAACTTCCGATTGAATGATGTGGTCTGACCCTTAAATTAATTGGCAATATATATATATCGTTATGGATTGAACCCGGTAAATTATATAATTGAGAATGGAGGTAAAGTCCGAGTCAATAGCCGTCACCTTATATGCAAAAGCTCACCCCTACACCATTTTTTTAGTGTGTGCAGGTTGGACTCTGAAGTGATGATAAGGTCTCAGGTCCGAGTGGGGTGCACTCCGACCGTAGAGTGCTTATTTTTGTAATTTGTCATGTTTCGTCAGTTGTAGCCTTGGTCGGCTCATAATATCAGTGTGGTGTAATGAATACGAATATATATATATATAAGAAATTTAAGCTATTGTGACCCGAGTGCATGTTTTTATACGTATATAGTTCACATTGATAGCAGGTGCTGAGGGATGAATGATGTTAAGGTATTGGGTATTCCGAGTGTGTAATTATGTATGTACCTATACGTTGTATACGGGTGGTTTGTGTCTGGGTAGACTGAGGGGTGTGGATGGTTAGAATATTGCTCAGTTAATGATTTCGGAGTAGAAGTAATTGGGAGTCGACTCCGAGTGGGGCTGCAAATGGCTATGCCTTCATGTTCGAATGATGATACTTCATTGGACTCTGAGTAAAATACTTGGATGAACCTATACTGAGTGAGATCTAATGAGAGAATCTCCGAGTGATAATGAGAGCGGTCATTACCGAGTGAAAATATAAGTAAAACCCGAGTGAGGAGGAGTTCGTATTTCTGAGTGAAAACCCTGAGCAATTCTCTCCTGGGAGAGGAGTTAGTGTAGTGGTTTAGAATGGAATGGGTTCTAAGTGTGAAACATTGATAATCCGAGTGAAGAATGTATATTCCGGGTGAGAAGGAATTCTGGAATCCGAGTGGGACAGCTCCCAGTATCCGAGTAGAGTATAGGTATGGCCGTATGGATGAATCTGAGAGGCTAAGTTATGAAATACCGAATGGACTTAGGAAAGACCTCCGAGTGGACTTAGTCGTTTACCGAGTGCATGGATGTTCGAATGCCGAGTGATAAAATTGCCGTGTGAGGCTTCTCGCTTAAGCAAATGAGGGATCCGCTCCAGCGAAGGTGTACTGCTGGAAGGCTTTTGTCGTGGCATCGTCCAAGCGAATGGTACTTCGCCCGAACGAGTGGGCTGCCTCGCCCAAGCGACATGGAGTCTCGTGTGAGCGAGTGCGTGTGCAATGCTGAAGGGCTCGCTCAGGGGGTTATCTCTTCCGCTGTACTCGGTTTTATCAATTCAGGCAGGTTATGCATGGTTTGTTAACCTTAAAATTTGGAATTTTTTTCCCTTGTTGATTTTATTTATTCAATTAAAAATTAGGATGTTACAGTACACATACATTGCCTAAGATAAATATATATATATATACATATACATCCGGGGTCATGCCCCAACTATTACCACTGCCCATAACTCATATGTACACATTTATTCACCTAATGGCATTAATACAAGCATCACCATCATCAATATACATTATTCAAATTTCAATTCCTCTAGTACTCATCAAATCATCTCTTACATACTAAATACATATAGTCACCATTAATGAATACGAAAGATTATCTTACACATATCCAAAATCACTAAATCATCAATATCATTATATACAATTCATTCAATACATTAAAATTCACAATTGATGCCGTCCAAGGCACTTCCACTACCACTATTTACCTTTGCCAAAAGCTTTAATACAAAAATCTCATCTTATCCCATGACAACCCTGCATCACAATACTAAAAAGGAGACCACATGGGAGAGTGAGTTATACATTCAAAACGACGAATATAATATGTTGTGATTAAGTGTACATGTATTCATTCATCATGTGTGCTTTGCTATAAGATCATCAATTCATCATTCAATCGTCATCATATTGATAAAATAAGCATACAAGCCAAATGAATCACAATTCACAATATAAGCAAGCACAAGCACATAGACAATTACATTGCCACGTATCATCAAGGGCATTCATAATCATCATCATCAATTTATTAAATCTTTATTCAATTCCTCCTCGCAAGGGGTTTTTCATCACTCGTGGTCATCCCATCTCAAATGCCATACACCTATGGCTAATGCATATGTTAACTGTTTGATAATGCATATGCACGGATTCGATTTCATTTCATCAGGTGATCGCAATCACCACATCATTTATTCACATGGGTTTCCCGCCTAGCAAGGGGTACTCCCTCTAGCAGCCTCGCAAGGTGCTTTCTCATGATCGCAACCACGTTCAATAATTCATATTGGTTTCCCGCCTCACAAGGGGTACTCCCGCCTCGTGATCGCAACCACGGGTATCATAGGAACTCGCAAGCCCTTTTTCATTTCAACAACCAGGTTATCGCAACCACCGGCTCAATATCATATGATCATTAAGTTGGTTTCCCGCCTCACAAGGGGTACTCTCTTCATGGAATCCCGTAGGATTTTTCATCACTGTGATCGCAACCACACAATATCAATGCTATGCCATGCCATGAATGCAAGATGCAATAATGCATATGTCAACCAACCTCGCAAGGATATCTCACCCTCTCACTTACGGATACATTTTAATTTGACATTTTCAATCGATATCATTCAATTACTTTCAAAACCCCTCAAGGCATTTTATTCACATACTTGGCATCTCAATGGCTACAATATTATTTCATAATAATCCACGCATGGAAGTCAACAAGGCATGATAACAAATACATTTCAAGTTCGTAGCATCACATGGTAGCCTTTACAATTCCACATACACAAGATTTCACACAATTCATCATTAACATTCATTAATAATTCATCAATACCACTACAAAATCAGTTTGTGGATTCTCTCCACATTCATTATTGCCATTGCTTCATAACTAGTATGGTAATACGACCATTCATTAATACAATTCAAACCCACATACAAGTCTATATTTGTATCAACTCAATGGCATTGCCATCATTAATGATATAAATCAACATCACTAGATATTATCCTTATGCAAAGAAAAGATCAACTTCACCATCTCACATATTTTCTCCAATTTATCAATTTACAAGGCATACTAGGTCTTTCTATTACTCATTCGTTGATTCCAAAATCACTCAAGGGTACATCTCATAACCCATCACTAACTCTTCTTAACATTCTCCCATTCATCCAATCTAGGTGGTAGATATAACCCAAATAATTTGTCTGAAATGTACCAAATACTATAAAGAAAATGGGGCTAATATATTCCCTGTAACATCCCCATTTCTTAAATTAAATACCGGATGAGTTTAGTTAATAAATTAAGGGCTAATTACAGATTAAGAACTAATGAAAAAATTAATGTTAGTGGCCAGGTTGAATTTACGCATGTGCCGCCGGGTGTATAAAGAGGTTCAGCTTCCTCTCTACCCATTCATTTGCATGAAATGTTAGGAACAATTGAGAGAGTGGGAGTTGGAAGTTCTCCTCAAGGAAGACAAAAACGTTGTTCTGTTCCTTCGTCTCTTCTTCTTCTTCTTCCTTCATCGACCGTGAGAGTGAAGAAGTTGAGTTGAGAGCTTCTCCTTCGACGACTCAGGGATGACACTTTGTTCCTTCCCTGTTCTTTCATTTCCCTTCGCCGACTTCACTCTTTCTCCCTCTCCTTTGCTTGAAGCTGCCTGAGTCTCAATGGAGATCTGCACTATGAAGTGCTTCAGGGAGGTTGGAGCGTTCACCAGCGTTGTAATGGAGTTGCTCAAGAGAGCAAGCAGAGAACTGGGTGTCTCGGAAGCTTGGTAATCCCCACTGGACCGAGTGGAAGGTCAATGTGGTGCCCTGGGGACTTGGGTCTCCCTACTAATCTTGCATGTAGAGCTGTTTAAGAGTGGGAGTGGCTCGGAGTTCCTCCAAAGCCAAGTGTAATGGTGGATGACTGATGCAAGGTCGTTCTATTGAGAACGAGTGAATGGGCTGAGCGGAGCAACCGATTGGAGCTGCAAGCCCTTGGAGCCTTTGGAATCTTCATTCCAAGTAGGGGGCGCTTTGCATGTCAAATGCATGGTTTATGGACGGGTTCCGGGTGTTTTGCTTAATGTGTTGTGTTATGTGTAAAATGTGTTGATTGATGTGTTGCGATTGAGTAATAGTGCATGCAACTCCCAGATTTATGATATCTGTGAACTGTTTAGTGTTGTGTGATTCCGTCCATGAGTGCATGTTAATATTTCTGAGAATGCTGACTGAATGTATGTAAATATGAGCGTCACTATGATTGCTGAGTTCATGAGATGTGAGTTGATATGCTAATTTCGTTAAGAATGTCAAGTGGGTGTACTGTAATACTGTTACTCTGATTTGCTTGTTATGAGTTACTATGATAAAACGCATGTGAATGCTGTGATGGAACTGTGGACTTCTGAGTAAATCTAAATGCCGTACTGAATCGGTTGTGACCTTTTAATGCCTGCGTGAGACGCACTTGATAAGCTTGGATGCTTGTTGTGAAATGACATGAGGTTGTATATATGAGAAAAGGGTGACCCGTGGAAGGTCAGGAGCCCTATGAGATGATTTTCAACTACAGATTCTTGGCTAGATCCATGAGGGCCCGTGGTAGCCAAAGGAGCTAGAGTTAAGTCTCGAGATGTCTTTTGAAGACCGGTACCACGCGGGAAGGGCTAATGGATGAGAGGCCGGGAAGGAATCTGTAACTGAAATCACTGTTTAAGTAGGTTCCGCATGCATTTAGGTAGAAGCATTGTTATTGAGAATAACATGATTAACTTGACTTTGAATGAAATGAATGAATTCCGATTGAATGAATGGGTGCTCACTAAAACTGTTGCTGAGTGTAAGGTGTTCGTATGTTGTGTGCATTTATACATTTATGAGTAACATGAGTATTCTAGCCACGCATGAGTTGTATGAATTCTGAATGGCCGATGCCGAGTGTATGTAATGTTGATTGTGAATTATACTGTATTGTATTATTGGGAATGTATGAGCTAATCTGAGTCAATAGTTGTCATTTTATATGTAAAAGCTCACCCCTACTGTGGCTATATTTTCAGTGTATGCAGGACTGTATAGTGAATGACGAGAAGGCATTGAACCCGAGTGATGGGTGCCTTTACTTTTGCTGTGTACATAATGTAATGCACCGAGTGTACATGGATACGTTTAAGCCTTGGTCGGCTCTCCAGTAAATTATTGTCGAATATATATAGATATTTACTTGTTATATGAGTTAGCAGTCGGGTTGTGAACAAGAGTCAATACATATATGCTTGTATGTTACAATGCTATGTTGTTACTAGATTGACTAAGAAAGGTGCCGATGTATAATGTTGAGTCTATAGATTCTGAGTGGATTAAAGTGGTGAGAGCCTGTTTTAGATAGTGAAGGCTTAGAATCATTCCGAGTGATGCTTAGCGAGTGAGTGTTTCCGAGTGTTGAAGGTTTAAAATGGTTCTGTGAGAAACTCATTTTGATTTGGTGAAGTTTTCCAATTGATGAGAAACTAGAGCAATTCCGAGTTAATAAGAATATAAATATATCCGAGTGGATAAAAAGGTATGTAAGTCTGAGTAAGACATAGTGAATGCCTCCGAGAACTGGGAGGCTAGAGTATCCCGAGGAAGACTTAGTTAGAGAGATCCTTTTCAAGGAGTGAAGAGTTAATGTGTTCCCGAAGCGAGGAAGAATAAGTATACCGAGTGAAAAATGTGTAATACGTTCCGAGTAGATCCATTGTGATGTAATTCTGAGTAGCGCATAACTGGGGAAATAATCCGGGTGAAGGGGACTTCATTGATACCGAGTGAGAAAGAGTTCTGGATCCCGAGTGATGGGATTGAGGGAGTCATTTCCCGAGTGGTTTATACTTATGACCTTCATGAATGAAATAAGGAGTTGTGTAAATCCCCGAGTGAAGTATGAGTGTAATGATTCACCGAGTGAACCTATGTCCCAAATCCGAGTGAGGAATTACCTTGTACCTGTGTTCGCTCCAGCGAGTGTGATTGGAGGGAAGGCTTTGGGGTCGGTTCGCTTAAGCGAATGGCTATCCGCCCGAGCGAGTTGGGCTGTCTCGCTCAAGCGGAGTCGGATCTCGCTTGAGTGAGTGTACGCTGTTTTTGGGTTTCGCTTAAGCGTTATGTCCTTCTGCTATCGATTTTTGTTTTCCTTGCCTTCCGTTGGTTATCTTTACCCGGCTGCTTGGTTAATTTGGGAAAAATTTCCCTGGTCTCTCGGTTTGGGTTTAGTTAATTAAGGATGTTTCATTTTGGTATCAGAGCAGACCAAAAGGTCTATGGCCAAGGTATGCCTACTGTGTGTGGGCGGTTGAGTGCATTATGACCGATTGTCATAATTACTTATGATCTTCTATTGGATATTATACATGTTTAACCATGATTTGTGTGATATATGTCTATGTGTTGTTGGGGACAGTAGTGAAAGGTACTACTGTTGTGATGTTGATTTGGGGGATAGAAAACTTGATGCTACCCTAGCCCGATTGTTTATGAGCTGCTTAGGGGTTATTTTAAGCCTGGGATTGGTCAGAAAGAAAATAGAATAATATATGTTGGGACCCTTGCACAGGTGGAGGTCGGATCAATTGGTTAGGACTCTTTGGTGCGCTATGCCAATGGTTCATGGCCAAGTCATGCTTGTTGAATGGGTTAGAACTCCTATGTTCGAGTTGATTAACTGAATGATATATGACGTGTGTGGTTTATGGCATAAGTAATTTATTGCAGTTTCCTAAGTTGGAAATCTGGGTATGTGATAGACGGTTAAATATAAAGCTTGATGCACGTTGATTCAGGTAGTGCCTCAGTTTCTGATGTGTGAAAACCGAGTGAATGATTGGTTGATGTTGGACCACTAGGTATGGTGACCTAGATTGATTGGACACGATCATATATGAACAGATACTATTGAGATAGGTACCTGAGAGATTAGAAAACTGGGTGAGAATTTGGTGTAATTGGATACCTGAGAATTTGGATTAGACTCGGCCTTGTGGTTGAAAACCAAGTAAATACTTGATTGAATTATGACCCATAAGGTGTGGAAACCCCGATTGGATTTAGTATGACCTTATACTGTTAGACTTGTGGACTAGAACCTATGGTGGTTTCGACTCAGAGATAATTGGATATTGTGGGAATGCCCGTGATGGGTACTTAATGACCCCTAGAAATTCCGATCCTGATAATTTGATTAACCCTATGAATTATTGAGCCGAGTAAGAGAATTGTATGGTAACTCCTTGAGGATTGAATAGTCATATGGTGAAGTGCAAATAACGAATGATACCTGATGGATAAAGAAATGGTAGTGTTGAATTCTGGGTGCATTTGGGTATTGAGTAGGGTAATGATAGAACCCGTGTGATGATGCTGATTGCACATCCAATAGGTGGATTGTACTTATGATTGGTGAAGAGAGTTCACTGAGGTAAAAACTTGTTATTTAATCGGAAATTATATGGTAACCTCGAGATGTATACTCAAGAGGGTTTAATGAATTATTTAGGCTTCAATTGATTGATGAGTGATGACATAATGGAATAATGGACTGTCAGACTATAGCTTTATGAGGATGAGATTCAGTGACGAGGTGTGTACCCTGTGTGAGTTTGAAATCTATTGCTATTATACAGTTTTACAGTAATGGTAATTGATAACTTATGACTGTTATTGTGTGATGTACCCTAGTCGGTGCATAACAATGATGTTGATATAAATGTGTCGTTTATAAATTTATGTGAATTGTCATTAATTTCATGTGCATTAGTATTATCTGTGTGAGTACAGTCGGTGTGAGCTATGCTGTTCCGAGATGACTTTTCATACCATAGGTATTGTGGCAGTGTACACTCTTGCAGTGACTCTATGTGATTGTTGTAACCCTATAGGAGTGAGATGTCATCCTATAAGTTGGATGCAGCAATTCAAAGGTCGGGCAGGTGAGACTGTAGCTACTTATGGTGATGGTTGAGTCTATCGGGCTGTCCTGAGTGAAGGTGAGAGTGTGTCGAGTGAATAGTAATTGGTAGTGTATTAAAATGAGGATAGAAGGCTTGTTTAACATTGATGTGCTTACCTCTGAGAGAATCAGAGGTTATGTGGGGTATGAATTGGTTGTGAAAGTGGTGTTGACTGTCGGAAACAAGAAAGTGATCTTGCCGACATAAGTGCTTTATGTTATTGATCGAAAGGTGTGGCGGTGGTGTGTGATCATGTCTTGATTGCCACCGATTGAGTAAGTTAACTATAGGGAATAATAACCACTATCGAGTACTGAAGGTTTGGAGGATCAATTATATGTGACTCGGTCTTTCAGAGTCAATTGACAGTTAGAATGCTGTTAGAGTGGATTAAGGTTTCTGATACACCTAGAACAGCTTTTAGAATTTGCTATAGCTATTTTGGGAATGTGGTAATGCTGTTGGTATGACGAGTATTCATTGATGGTATCCTGAATCCTGATGGGAGTAATCAGTTGCTGAGTGTATATATCTGTGACCCAAACCTATCACTAGAATTAGAAGTTTATGGGTTTAGCCGAGTAATATTGAGGATTCGGTGAAGGATCATGATTTTCGAGCTGAGATAATTAATGAGGCAAAATTTACTTACGGAAGGTTAATATAATTTGAGTGTCAGGAGGTAGAGATGATTCTGAGTGAAGAGAGGGAATATAATTCCAAGTAAAATCTTTCTGGGAGGAAGAATCACTGAGTGAAGCGAATTTACGATGTTCCGAGTGAAACATCACTGGGACAGTCATTAAGAAGTTGAGGAAATTGTGTCCGAACGTGACACTTATGCGTAAGATAGAATCCGAGTACGAGTCTCCGGGTGAGACGTTTATGAATGGATCATTCCGAGAGTTATACTGCCGAATAAGAAAAACTCAAAATTGTGTGCTTCTTAGGCTGGAGAAATTATGAATAAGGGCCGAGTATAGTAATTTCGATTCATGTAACCTTTCGGATGAAGTGTCTCGGACTGTGACAATTCCGAGTGGAATGGTACAGGGTAGACGGTTCCATGTAGAGAGGTGTTAAGTGATAAATTCCTAAGTCTATAAGATATGCCACCGATTAATCTTTTCCGGGGGAAAAGTACTTTTGGACAGAAAGTGAGATTCTGAACAAGTAATTTTTCGAGTAAATGGCTTCTGAAGGGAGTAGGTATCTGAGAGGAGAACTTATTTGGAAATCGTACTCAGGCGATGTTTGCAATTGCTGAATATTGAACCCAGATTCGTCTTCAAAGTGGACTTGGATTCTGAATAAAGTCTTGTAGTGGAAGGACTTCCGGGTGAGAATTACCTTCAAACCTCGAACGATATTTTTGAATGAGAAGTTACGAGTGATGTTTTAGAAGGAAGGTAAAGAATTAGCCGAAAGCATGGGTAGAAATCCGAGAATAGAGGACCGAGTGTAGTGCCTGTCCCGGTATTGCCAAGATACATTACAGTTTGGAAGGGAAATTTTAGTGGTCGGATGTTGAAGAACCGAGGGTTTAATCTGAGATAAATCAGACTTTAGTAAGTATTGGTGGAAATCGGTAATGTTGTTTACCGACTAGATTCTTCCCAGCTGGTTAATTAGCATCTATAATGTGTCTTATGTGACATAATTTTGAGTTTATACTCGGTGTGGGTACATGATTGTGCCGAGTGACTCCTATGAGTTGGAGGAAATATTGATGGATGTATACCGATTGGTGTTGAGAGTGTAGGGCTGAGTGGCCAAAGAACTTGAGGTACCATTGGTTTTAGTGAACTGGCTAAGCTGAATGGGGTAAATTGTGCTTTCAAAATTGAATCCCCAAATATATATTGAACTCTATGAAGAGGTTGTAATCGGGTAGGACCTGACTCTAGTGTTTTTCCGACTGGAATTAAGGGGCGGTCGGTAAACCGCTTGTGAGGTGATTATGCCGAGTGGAATTATGAACCAGTCGGTGAATGCTTGGGAAGCAGAGACATGTAATTAGCTGCTTGTTGGGATAAGTTCATGTTTGAATTTCGAGGACGAAATTCTTTGAGAGGGGGAGAATTGTAACATCCCTATTTCTTAAATTAAATACCGGATGAGTTTAGTTAATAAATTAAGGGCTAATTACAGATTAAGAACTAATGAAAAAATTAATGTTAGTGGCCAGGTTGAATTTACGCATGTGCCCCCAGTGTATAAAGAGGTTCAGCTTCCTCTCTACCCATTCATTTGCATGAAATGTTAGGAATGATTGAGAGAGTGGGAGTTGGAAGTTCTCCTCGAGGAAGACAAAAACGTTGTTCTGTTCCTTCGTCTCTTCTTCTTCTTCTTCCTTCATCGAGCATGAGAGTGAAGAAGTTGAGTTGAGAGCTTCTCCTTCGACGACACAGGGACGACACTCTGTTCCTTCCCTGTTCTTTCATTTCCCTTCGCTGACTTCTCTCTTTCTCCCTCTCCTTTGCTTGAAGCTGCCTGAGTCTCAGTGGAGATCTGCACAACGAAGTGCTTCAGGGAGGTTGCAGCATTCACCAGCGTTGTGATGGAGCTGCTCAAGAGAGCGAGTAGAGAACTGGGTGTCTCGGAAGCTTGGAAATCCCCACTGGACCGAGTGGAAGGTCAATACGGTGCCCTGGGGGCTAAGGTCTCCCCGCTGATCTTGCATGCAGAGCTGTTTAAGAGTGGGAGTGGCTCAGAGTTCCTCCAAAGCCAAGTGTAATGGTGGATGACTGATGCAGGGTCGTTCTATTGAGAACGAGTGAATGGGCTGAGCGGAGCAACCGATTGGAGCTGCAAGCCCTTGGAGCCTTTGGAATCTTCATTCTAGGTAGGGGGCGCTTTGCATGTCAAATGCATGGTTTATGGACGGGTTCCGGGTTTTTTGCTTAATGTGTTGTGTTATGTGTAAAATGTGTTGATTGATGTGTTGCGATTGAGTAATAATGCATGCAACTCCCAGATTTGTGATATCTGTGAACTGTTTAGTGTTGTGTGATTCTGTCCATGAGTGCATGTTAATATTTCTGAGAATGTTGACTGAATGTATGTAAATGTGAGCGTCACTATGATTGCTGAGTGCATGAGATGTGAGTTGATACGCTAATTTCGTTAAGAATGTCGAGTTGGTGTACTGTAATATTGTTACTCTGATTTGCTTGTTATGAGTTACTATGATAAAACGCATATGAATGCTGTGATGGAACTGTGGACTTCTGAGTAAATCTAAATGTCGTACTGAATCGGTTATGACCTTTTAATGCCTGCGTGAGATGCACTTGATAAGCTTGGATGCTTGTTGTGAAATTGCATGAGGTTGCATATATGAGAAAAGGGTGACCCGTGGAAGGTCAGGAGCCCTATGAGATGATTTTTAACTACAGATTCTTGGCTAGATCCTTGAGGGCCCGTGGGAGCCAAAGGAGCTAGAGTTAAGTCTCGAGACGTCTTTGGAAGACCGGTACCACGCGGGGAGGGCTAATGGACGAGAGGCCGGGAAGGAATCTGTAACTGAAATCACTGTTTAAGTCGGATCCACATGCATGTAGGTAGGAGCATTGTTATAGAGAATAACATGATTAACTTGACTTTGAATGAAATGAATGAATTCTGATTGAATGAATGGGTGCTCACTAAAACTGTTGCTGAGTGTAAGGTGTTCGTATGTTGTGTGCATTTATACATTTGTGAGTAACATGAGTATTCTAGCCACGCATGAGTTGTATGAATTCTGAATGGCCGATGCCGAGTGTATGTAATTATGATTGTGAATTATACTGTATTGTATTATTGGGAATGTATGAGCTAATCAGAGTCAATAGCTGTCATTTTATATGTAAAAGCTTACCCCTACTATGGCTATATTTTCAGTGTATGCAGGACTGTATAGTGAATGACGAGAAGGCATTGGACCCGAGTGATGGGTGCCTTTACTTTTGCTGTGTACATAATGCAATGCACCGAGTGTACATGGATACGTTTAAGCCTTGGCCGGCTCTCCTGTAAATTATTGTCAAATATATATATATATATATATATATATATATATACTTGTTATATGAGTTAACAGTCGGGTTGTGAACAAGAGTCAATACATATATGCTTGTATTTTACAATGCTATGTTGTTACTGGATTGACTAAGAAAGGTGCCGAGGTATAATGCTGAGTCTATAGATTCCGAGTAGATTAAAGTGGTGAGAGCCTGTTTCAGATAGTGAAGGCTTAGAATCATTCCGAGTGATGCTTAGCGAGTGAGTGTTTTTGAGTGTTGAAGGTTTAAAATGGTTCTGTGAGAAACTCAATTCGATTTGGTGAAGTTTTCCAATTGATGAGAAACTAGAGCAATTTCAAGTGAATAAGATTATAAATATATCCGAGTGGATAAAAAGGTATGTAAGTCTGAGTAAGACATAGTGAATGCCTCCGAGAACTGGGAGGCTAGAGTATCCCGAGGAAGACTTAGTTAGAGAGATCCTTTTCGAGGAGTGAAGAGTTAATGTGTTCCCGAAGCGAGGAAGAATAAGTATACCGAGTGAAAAATGTGTAATACGTTCTGAGTAGATCCATTGTGATGTAATTCCGAGTAGCGTATAACTGGGGAAATAATCCGGGTGAAGGGGACTTCATTGATACCGACTGAGAAAGAGTTCTGAATCCCGAGTGATGGGATTGAGGGAGTCATTTCCCGAGTGGTTTATACTTGTGACCTTCATGAATGAAATAAGGAGCTGTGTAAATCCCCGAGTGAAGTATGAGTGTGATGATTCACCGAGTGAACCTATGTCCCAAATCCGAGTGAGGAATTACCTTGTACCTGTGTTCGCTCCAGCGAGTGTGATTGGAGGGAAGGCTTTGGGGTCGGTTCGCTTAAGCGAATGGCTGTCCACCCGAGCGAGTTGGGCTGTCTCGCTCAAGCGGAGTCGGATCTCGCTTGAGCGAGTGTACGCTGTTTTTGGGTTTTGCTTGAGCGTTATGTTCTTCTGCTGTCGGTTTTTGTTTTCCTTGCCTTCCGTTGGTTATCTTTACCCGGCTGCTTGGTTAATTTGGGAAAAATTTCCCTGGTCTCTCGGTTTGGGTTTAGTTAATTAAGGATGTTTCATTCCCAAAACAAGAAAATGAAATAATTCAACTCTGGGGAAACTCGCTCAGGTGAGACCCATACTCGCTTGAGCGAGATTGTGGTGGGTCACTTGAGCGCCCCAGATTCTTCCTTGAGCGAAGGGATTTTTAGCGTCAGACCCCGCTCTTGCTTGAGCGTGTCCTTCTCGCTTGAGCGAGACCAATCATAGCTCGCTTGGGTAAGCTTCCTCGTGCGTAAGCGAGCACCTCCCATCAGCGTACACACGCCCGCTCACTTGAGCGGGGCTCCCCTATACTTGGCCACTCGCTCGGGCGAAATTGTTCCAGTAACCATTTCCACATGCATTCGCTCGAGTGAGGCTCCCTTCAACTAGCCACTCGTTCGAGCGAGAAATGTCCAGTACCTCATCAAGGCTGGGTCGCTTGAGCGAGGTCCAGTTTGCCTTATCATTTGCTTAAGCGAAAAACCTCCAGAACCAATTCCTCTCTCGCTTGCTTCAGCGCGGTCACACCCGCTTGAGCGAGATTCGTCTAGTAACTTTTCCACTCACCCACACACATCTCGCTTGAGCGAGATGCTCACTCGCCTAAGCGAGATTGGGCTAGAGGCCATAAAACTAGTACAGGGGATTCTCGCCTGAGTGAGAATCCTTCTCACTTGAGTGAGATCTTCAGGTCTTATGTAGAAAACGAAAATTCATACAATCCAAAATATGAAATCTCATTCTAAGCCAATTTAATCACATCCAACACATCATATACATCGTATGAGGCATATAAAACTTACTCTAAACATTCATACTCAGAAATTCTCGTTCCAACTTATTAATTACACATTAAAATCACACTTATCATCATCTCATATATATATATATATATATATACATCTGTAAGAATCAATTCATACTCTCACACACTATCCTTAACAATGAAATTGCCATTCATATTGTCTCAATAACTACATGGCAAGGCAAGCATGAGTATTAAACACATACAACAATCACTATCAATCTACTCATGCAATTTGAATGTAAACTCCTCTCCTACCTCGAGGGAAGAGCCGTAACCAAGCGCACGCTCCGAATGCTCCGCCACATAATCCGGAACACATCTACCTATCACATACACATGCATTCATACAATCAATAACCATCCCAAAGCATTCCTCATAAATTTCTACATAATGATTTACACATTGTAAGGCTTGTGAACAAGTTCTAAACTTGTCCAAACACCAATTTATGCAATTTGTGTTAGGCTTTGGGAATTCCTTTCCCAAAACCAAGATCCTCTAGATCTTAAAGGCTAACTAAACCCAATAATATCATTATCTCACCCATTACATAATGCAATCCCATATCACATCAATCCATCAAATATCATCATTATCACTTAAAGCTCAACATAAGTTATCCTTGCCTCATCAAAGCCATCACCAAATTAACAATTTCAACTCATTCATCTATGGCCTAAGACCTCATCAAGACACATGCTTATTTCATTAACCCCCCCTACATTCACCATGGCTTTGGTGTTCATATTCATCACTATTTTTTATCTACCATTATCATTATTACCACAATAATAACACCACACATTGAACTTCATATATTCATTTTCAAAATCAATTCCTTTACTCAACCATATACATGTATACTCCCATGCTCACATCTTCCAAACCTCAAGATTGGGACCTTATTAAAACCCACTCAATTCAATAATCCTACCAAACATTTCCAAACATTATCTCTATCCTCAAAACTATTCTCATGAAAACTACATCATTATTTTCACCCTCTATGCTAAAATCCCCAAATCACCAACACTTAGGGTTTTCATCAAAACTCAATAACCATTTCTAATAACCATCAATCTTCATCATTAACAACACTCACATACACATTATCATGGGTTTTCACTAACAATCATTTCATGGCTTTATTACCCATTTCCTCTAAATTCTAAAGTTAGGGTTCCTTTAAAAATCCAACAACACCATAAATTATTATTTTCTACCATTCAAATCACTAATTCTGTGTACCCCATTAAAGGCTCATAAAACTTGCATGTAAAACCACCCCACCTTAGTGTTTTCCATATTAATGGCTTCTACCAATAACCCACATACATAAACCATTCTCCCAATACCTAAAACTCATAACCAAAGGTTCAAGATCTTGAAAAATGGCAAAAAGCTTACCTCATGAGAAGAAAAGTGACAACTCCTAAGAGAGGGGGAGAGCCACACGAAATTCCAAGGAGAGGCAGGAGAGCTCCAAGTCATCACCATTTCCTTCTTGCCCAATGAAAGAAACGAAAATGGGGGAGGCAGATTGTAACACCCTAATTTAACAAAATGAATTAAACCCAAGGACGGGAAAATTTTCCAAAATTAAGTAAACCAAATAGACTATAAGGCAACCGGATAACAAAAGGGGCGGAGTGCAAGGAAGGACAAGGGAAATGAGAGATCATCCACACGCATATGGCACATAACAGAAGGCTAAGACTGGAACCGGTTCATTTGGTTTAATGTAACACACCAGCGCCAGGGCGGATTACATAATATCGTTGGCTCACTCAGGCGGGGTCTGATACCGCCTGGGCGGGGTATGGTAATGCAGCGGCGAATGGAGGGGGATTCATAAAGAAAGCTTTTCCACGAGTAACACTAGTCAAACAGTAGAAAGAAATAGGTAAGGGGAAGGAGAAGGGAGATGTACATGTGCAGTAGTGGATTGTGGAGGAAAGAGGGGCCCGAACCCATTCCGCCCAACTTGACTAGATATGACAACGCCTGGGCGGACTCAACCACAACGCCCAAGCCGGGGTCAACACCGTCGTCGGGGATGCATTAGCGTCAATACGGAGAGGAAGGGTAAATGGGCGGTATCCCACTCTGACAACTACTCGCTTCAGCGTGAGTCCTCACGCTTGGGCGAACTGCTCTAGTACCTCGGGCGAGGTATGACTCCGCCCAAGCGTATCCGACATAAGTCTTTCTAGTCCGTACTCGCTGGAGTGAGTATATTGCTCGCTGGGGCGAGGAAACTTCACTCGGGAATACAGACTCTCCCCCACTTGGGTTTTACTTATAATTCTCACTCAGATCATTTAAGACTCACTTCGTAGAGACGATTTATAATTCACTCTGTCTTGGCCATGGTATGCTAAATCATGTTGTCCCTGCGTATCCATTAAAGCACAGGTATGAAATAGGGTAGCACATAGCATGTCACATACGAAACCATACATATATATATATAAGAGCGTATGTTAACATTTACAAACACAAAATCGAATTCCTCTTTGTCCATAAGGTTCTATTTGTCCAAAACACTAACATCCGGCATGAACCGGTTAGAGCTTAATCTAACTTCGCATTAATTAAGCCTTCCTAATGCATCAACACTTCACTCAGCGTTCCAGCTCTGCTTCTGATCCTCATCTCGAGAGACATTCACTGAAAAATGGCCACTGCAGGGGTGAGCATCTTAGATTTTAAATGATAGATACCGACTCAGGTTATCTCCCAATCATACAACAATACATATACGTACAAACACGATTATAACAGAGCAACATCCATTAGCCAAGACATATATACATAACTCTTACCATTCGATATTCACCAATCCTCACTCGGCTGTACTCATAACATTTTCAATGACACAGATACACTTGCATACATATATACATATATTCATGAAACAGTTTTCATTCAGCATTCAAGGCACGTACACACGGAATGGATCACTCGGCATACACATTCATTATCCACATACACCATATCAAATGCATAATCAAATTTCAGTCAATAACACATACACGGAGCATTCACTCAGTCCTACGCATTCACCCATTCACTTACCACTCAGCATACCTAGCCAATTCCAACCAACATTAACAGTAGTAACAATATTAACAGTAATAAGCACATAAGGTTTCACTCGATTCCGCATCGTGTGTATCGGTCAGACGTTGCAACGTAGGCATCTCAGCCTTTTTTATACATAGCTCTCAGCTATCAAATCAGCTCCCAGCTGCTTGGCCGTTTTACGGGTACCCAACCGTTTACCCACAGGTGACACCAACGCTCTCAGCGCCAACGGGGGTGTTCACAGGCAGCCCGAGTCCCACTCAGGGCTACCCTGAGTCCCACTCAAGAATTTTGCAGCGTCCCACGCTGGATGACCGAAGGTAGTGTCCCACACTACGTGCTCCCAGCACAACGCATCTCATGCGCCACACGCGGATTCGACACACAACATTCGTTTCACGCATGCATTCTCTTATTCAAGCACACATATCATGCAATCGGTAATACACATTATCAGGATTCAGCATGTCAGTTTAACACATATAGCTTTCATGCAATCCATTATCATTCCATTGTAACGTATGAGTCCCATGCAATCGGTATCAATCCATATCAAGCATCCATAAACATTTTCGTTCAATCAAGTGTGACATGCAATCGGTTTACAGCACCATTTAACCTTAAACAACGCATGCATCATTATGAAAATCACAAGTTCACTCAAGCATTTCAAGTCATCACAACATAACATGCAATCGGTGTAGGACAGTGTCAGAACCCGGTTAAAGCAGGCATTTCCTGTACGCAAACAAGTTCATTAAAGCATTCATATCAACACATGCATCTCTATGACATGGATAGCTTCAATCAGACATTCATATCAATACAACTCAACATGCAATCGAGATCCTGCAACACATGCATTTGTAAGAAAGATGTTAACATGCAACCATTCCTCCTCACTTAACCTGCATTCGGAGATTCTACATGTAAACACGCCACACAGCAGAATACAATACTACAACCATCAGGGTCTCCAACCCGTTCGTAACCCATGCATTTAACATGTAAGATACTCCCCCTACCAATTACGAAACTCTGAGGGATTTTTCTGCTTGAATGGTGGTTCTCTTCCTTGCTGCTTCACTTAGCGCCTTCTCTGAAGTGCTACAGTCTCCTGCGAGTGATGTAGGGGTATTTCTGCCTCCTCCTTGGCGATCGTCCCTTCCCTTGTGGGGAGTTCCACTCCACTGCAGCACCATCACCTTGGCTCTCGGAGCAGGAAATGGACTGGAGGGCAGAGAAACAGAGAGAGAAAGCAAGAGAAAAGAAGAACGAAGAAGGAAGTTCACAGGGGGGTCCTCCGCATGAAGAGCATGGCCATCACCCGTATAAATACTCACGCGGAGAACAGGATGGTGGGATGGGGAAATGTGAAAAGATAATCCTGCCCATGCCATCTTGTCTCCACGTTAATCACCCTATCCCTTCTAGTTAATTAAGTTAAGGGAAGTGTTAATTTGTTGACTTTTCATTTAATTCGGTTGCTTATAATTAAAATGGGGATGTTACAGTTCTCCCCCACTTGAAAAGAATTTCATCCCCGAAATTCAGTCGGTAATTCAAGCGAAACTTCAGTCGGTAACTCACCTAAATGAACAACTCGGGGTACTGCTGTCTTATGGCATCTTCGCGTTCCCACGTGCAGGAGGTGGTCTTGCCTTGCTGCCACTCCACCTTAACCAGCCTTACGTTTTTGTTTCTCAAGCGTTTTACCGATCGGTCCACGATTCCAATCGGTGTAGTCACAGTGGTCAGGTCTTCTTTGATCTCTACTTCATCGTCAGGCATCGTGTGGCTGGGGTCATGTAAATACTTCCTTAGTTGAGACACATGAAATACGTTGTGCAATCGGGACAAGTGGGTCGGTAATGCGATGTGGTATGCCACGGGGCCGACTCGTTCTAACACCTCATAAGGCCCAATGTATCGAGGGCTTAACTTTCCACCTTTTAAGGCTCGTCCGACTCCTTTACTCGGAGAAGTTCTCAAAAACACTCTGTCTCCGACTGAAAATTCCAATGGTTTGGTGCGCTTGTCATGGTAGCTCTTTTGTCTGTCTTGAGATGCTTTCATCCTTCCCTGTATCACTCGGATCTGCTCTGTGGTTTGCTTCACGATGTCTGGTCCCAATAGTAGGCTTTCACCCGTTTCCGACCAGCAGAGTGGGGTTCAGCATCTGCGTCTATATAATGCCTCGTAGGGTGCCATGCCAATGCTGTGATGATGGCTGTTGTTATACGTGAACTCGATCAAGGGAAGGTACCGCTCCCAGTCCCCACCATGCTCTAACACACACGCTCTTAATAAGTCTTCTAAACTTTGAATTGTCCGCTCGGATTGTCCATCAGATTGGGGGTGGTAGGCAGAACTAAGCCAAAGTTTGGTGCCCATTTCTTGATGCAGGCTGGTCCAAAACCGGGACGTGAACCTAGGGTCCCTATCTGATACGATAGAAGTAGGTATGCCATGCAGTCGGATAATTTCTTGAATGTAAATCCGAGCCAACTTATGCAACGGGTACTTCATATTCACAGGTAGAAAGTGCGCACTCTTCGTCAGTCGGTCAACAATGACCCAAATCGCATCATGGCCCGCTCGGTTTTTGGGTAGTCCCATGATAAAATCCATCGCAATCGAGTCCCATTTCCACACGGGAATCTCTAGGGGCTGCATTGCACCGTACGGTTTTTGGTGCTCCACTTTTGATTTTTGGCACGTAATACACCGGGTCACATATTCCGCCACATCCCTCTTTAGTCCGGCCACCAGAACTATTTCTTCAGGTCATGGTACATTTTCGTGGTTCCCGGGTGGATACTGAGTAGACTTTTGTGGGCTTCATCAAGCACCACTCTCCTTAATTCTCCTCCGTTTGGTATGTATATTCTGTCCCTCACCCAGAAGATCCCATCTGATCCCTCGGTCAAGGATAAATCCTTTCCTTTGGCCTGAGTTTCCTTCATTTCAGTTAGGTAGGAGTCCAACTGTTGCTGCTCGTACACGGACTTCAAGAATTCATTGGCGATCCTCAATGTACCGATTGTCATTTTCCGAGAGGAGGGGGTGTCAACATACAAGTTCATGTCTCGGAACCGCTCCAACAACTCTACTTCTTTTGCCATCATTGCTGCCATATGGAGGGATTTCCGACTCAATGCGTCGGCCACGACATTTGCCTTACCCGGGTGGTATTTTAACTCGAAATCGTAATCTTTTAAAAACTCAATCCATCTTCTCTGTCTCATGTTCAGCTCTTTCTGGTCGAATAGGTATTTGAGGCTCTTGTGATCGCTGTACACTTCAAATTTGGACCCGTACAAGTAATGCCTCCATATTTTTAATGCAAAAACTACTGCTGCCAGCTCCAAGTCATGGGTCGGGTAATGCTGCTCGTGAGGTCGCAATTGCCGAGAGGCATATGCTATCACTCGGTCTCTCTGCATAAGTACACACCCTAATCCGAGTCCTGACGCGTCACAATAGACCACGAAGCTCTCTTGTAACTCGGGTAATGCCAGCACTGGAGCAGTCGTCAACTTGTTCTTTAGCTCTCGGAAGCTGTTCTCACACTCGGGACTCCACACGAAGGGAACGTTTTTCCGAGTCAATTTAGTTAGTGGTAATGCCAGTTTAGAAAAACCTTCGATGAACCTTCTATAATAACCTGCCAGGCCCATAAAACTCCTTATCTCCGAGACCGACCTGGGCTTCTCCCATGCCATTACAGCTGTGACCTTCGAAGGGTCCACCGAGACACCTCGCTCGGAAATCACATGTCCGAGGAAGTGGATCTCATCCATCCAGAATTCGCACTTCGAAAGCTTCGCAAACAATTGTTTCTCCTTCAACACTTGAAGTACCGCTCGGAGATGTCCTTCATGCTCCTCGAAAGTCTTAGAATAAACTAGGATGTCATCGATGAAAACAACTACAAACCGGTCTAAATAGGAGTGGAATATGCTGTTCATGTAATTCATGAAAAGAGCAGGGGCGTTTGTCACACCGAACGGCATCACTACATACTCGTAGTGACCATACCGAGTCCTAAAGGCAGTTTTAGGAATGTCCGAGTCCTTCACTCGGATTTGGTGATACCCCGATCGTAGATCGATTTTTGAGAAGACTGAGGCTCCACGCAGCTGGTCAATTAAATCATCAATTCTGGGCAGTGGATACCGATTCTTGATTGTGAGTTTGTTTAGCTGTCGGTAATCTATACAAAGTCTCATGCTGCCGTCCTTCTTCTTAACAAGCAGTACGGGTGCGCCCCATGGTGATACGCTTGGTCTAATGAACTGCTTTCCAAGTAACTCATCCACTTGTTTCTTCAACTCGGCTAACTCAGTTGAGGACATTCTATAGGGTGCATTGGAGACTGGCTCGGCCCCAGGGATTAAGTCTATAGAGAATTCGATTTCTCTATTGGGAGGGACACTCGGTACGTCTTCAGGGAACACTTCTGGGAATTCACAGACAATCGGGATTTCGTTCACTCGGATTCTACTCTCACCCTCGGTTAGACAAAGCATCATAAACAGTTGGGTTATACCTGGTGCCGTGTCGTTCTCAGTGGGCTGTCTCAGAAAAACTATCTCTCGGTTTCTACAATCTACTAACACTTTATTGGCTGAAAGCTAATCTATTCCGAGCACGATGTCAAGACCCTTTAAGGGCATGCAAATCAGATCAAAGGTGAAACTCCGATCATACAACTCAAACGCTACATCTTTGCACATTGACGAGGTGAACACATTAGCGCCAGTCGGGCTGGCCACTTCCAAGGTCCGATTCATAGACACAGTCGGTAACTTCAAACGCTTCACACACTCATCAGCTATAAAAGAATGGGTGGCTCCCGAATCGAAAACAACATTAAGCGTATTCATTCCGAGTGAGCACTTACATTGTACTAGGTCGCTTGCTGGTGCAACATCCTCTGTGTTGATGGTGTAGATTCTTCCTGCCGCTGTTGGGCCGGTATTCCTCCCTCGGTTATCTGGAGTACGCATCCCATTTCCTCTGGCTCCATTGCCTCTGCCACCAGGGCGTTGGTTATCATTCACTCGGTTCTTTTCTTGAAATCCCCCCTGACGCACATTAACATTTGCTTGGTGTAGTTGGGGGCAGTCGGGGCGAATGTGTCCTCTCTTGTTGCAGTGAAAGCACACTACATCACCATCATCCTTGCAGTCTCTGGCAAAGTGGTTTCCTCCACACTTGAAACACCTTCCGTCTCCTACCACTGGTCGTCTTTCAGGTTGATTCCGACCCCCAAATTTGGAAAAAGGCTTGTTCCTGCCAACATTGCTTGGCTTTTTGAAACGAGGTCGTTGGGGCCTCAGGGAATAGTGGTTTCTGCTGCTCTGGTTCGAATGGGCCTTGTCATCCTCCTCAAATATTCTACATTTGTTCACTAATGCAGGGAAACTCCGTATCTCATGGTATCTGCAGGCCCTCTTAATATCCGATCTCAATCCGTTCTCAAACTTAAGGCACTTGGAGCTCTCCGTCCCAGGCTGCTGGAAGGGTGGATAGAATAGGCACAATTCCTCGAATCTGGTTGCGTATTCTTCCACAGTCATGGAGCCCTGTTTTAACTCCATAAACTCCAGCTCTTTCCGACTCCTCACTGTGTCGGGAAAGTACTTCTCTAAGAAGCATGCCTTGAAATCGTTCCACGTCAGTTGATTATCATCTTCAGGGAATCGGCTTCTGGCTATTTTCCACCAGTTCTCCGCTTCGTCTCGCAGCATGTACACTGCACACTCTACCTTCTAGGCTTCGGTACAGCGAAGACCCCCAAAAATCCTCTCTAATTCCTGAGTCCACTTAAACGCCGCCTCAGGGTTCCGTCCTCCTAGGAATTCACTCGGCTTCCTCTTTAAGAAGCGGTCCAGCACTTGGCCCTCCTCAGCTCGAGGCTGGCCCTGCTTTTCAAACACGTCTATAAAGCGTTGGAATGCCGTGGCTATAGCCTCCATGCTTTGGCGATGTGCCATCCCTTATCCTGAAATCAACATTCAAGGATAAGTATTCCTAGTTACTTAATTCCAATCAGATTTTAGTCTAATATTTAGTAGCTTAGCCCATTATGTGTTCTCATATGTCACACAATTAGTCGGGTCAGGAGGAACAACTCCCCTACCCATGATTCAGTAACAGAGTATCAATCAAGTTGAATTCACACCACAAAAATCATGACCATACACACAACCACTTACACTCGGTAGGCTTACCTTGGCCTTGGACCTTTCGGTCCGCTCTGATACCAAAATGTAACACCCTAATTTAACAAAATGAATTAAACCCAAGGACGGGAAAATTTTCCAAAATTAAGTAAACCAAATAGACTATAAGGCAACCGGATAACAAAAGGGGCGGAGTGCAAGGAAGGACAAGGGAAATGAGAGATCATCCACACGCATATGGCAAATAACAGAAGGCTAAGACTAGAACCGGTTCATTTGGTTTAATGTAACACACCAGCGCCAGGGCGGATTACATAATATCGTTGGCTCACTCAGGCGGGGTCTGATACCGCCTGGGCGGGGTATGGTAATGCAGCGGCGAATGGAGGGGGATTCATAAAGAAAGCTTTTCCACGAGTAACACTAGTCAAACAGTAGAAAGAAATAGGTAAGGGGAAGGAGAAGGGAGATGTACATGTGCAGTAGTGGATTGTGGAGGAAAGAGGGGCCCGAACCCATTTCGCCCAACTTGACTAGATATGACAACGCCTGGGTGGACTCAACCACAACACCCAAGCCGGGGTCAACACCCTCGTCGGGGACGCATTAGCGTCACAACGGAGAGGAAGGGTAAATGGGCGGTATCCCACTCTGACAACTACTCGCTTCAGTGCGAGTCCTCACGCTTGGGCGAATTGCTCTAGTACCTCGGGCGAGGTATGACTCCGCCCAAGCGTATCCGACATAAGTCTTCCTAGTCCGTACTCGCTCGAGTGAGTATATTGCTCGCTGGGGCGAGGGAACTTCACTCGGGAATACAGACTCTCCCCCACTCGGGTTTTACTTATAATTCTCACTCAGATCGTTTAAGACTCACTTCCTAGAGACGATTTATAATTCACTCTGTCTTGGCCATGGTATGTAAATCATGCTGTCCCTGCGTATCCATTAAAGCACAGGTATGAAATAGGGTAGCACATAGCATGTCACACACGAAACCATACATATATATATAAGAGCGTATGTTAACATTTACAAACACAAAATCGGATTCCTCTTTGTCCATAAGGTTCTATTTGTCCAAAACACTAACATCCGGCATGAACCGGTCAGAGCTTAATCTAACTTCGCATTAATTAAGCCTTCCTAATGCATCAACACTTCACTCAACGTTCCAGCTCTGCTTCTGATCCTCATCTCGAGAGACATTCACTGAAAAATGGCCACTGCAGGGGTGAGCATCTTAGATTTTAAATGATAGATACCGACTCAGGTTATCTCCCAATCATACAACAATACATATACGTACAAACACGATTATAACAGAGCAACATCCATTAGCCAAGACATATATACATAACTCTTACCATTCGATATTCACCAATCCTCACTCGACTGTACTCATAACATTTTCAATGACACAGATACGCTTGCATACATATATACATATATTCATGAAACAGTTTTCATTCAGCATCCAAGGCACGTACACACGGAATGGATCACTCGGCATACACATTCATTATCCTCATACACCATATCAAATGCATAATCAAATTTTAGTCAATAACACATACACAGAGCATTCACTCAGTCCTACGCATTCACCCATTCACTTACCACTCAGCATACCTAGCCAATTCCAACCAACATTAACAGTAGTAACAATATTAACAGTAATAAGCACATAAGGTTTCACTCGATTCCGTATCGTGTGTATCGGTCAGACGTTGCAACGTAGGCATCTCAGCCTTTTTTATACATAGCTCTCAGCTATCAAATCAGCTCCCAGCTGCTTGGCCGTTTTACGGCTACCCAACCGTTTACCCACAGGTGACACCAACGCTCTCAGCGCCAACGGGGGTGTTCACAGGCAGCCCGAGTCCCACTCAGGGCTACCCTGAGTCCCACTCAAGGATTTTGCAGCGTCCCACGCTGGATGACCGAAGGTAGTGTCCCACACTACGTGCTCCCAGCACAACGCATCTCATACGCCACACGCGGATTCGACACACAACATTCGTTTCACGCATGCATTCTCTTATTCAAGCACATATATCATGCAATCGGTAATACACATTATCAGGATTCAGCATGTCAGTTTAACACATATAGCTTTCATGCAATCCATTATCATTCCATTGTAACGTATGAGTCCCATGCAATCGGTATCAATCCATATCAAGCATCCATAAACATTTTCGTTCAATCAAGTGTGACATGCAATCGGTTTACAGCACCATTTAACCTTAAACAACGCATGCATCATTATGAAAATCACAAGTTCACTCAAGCATTTCAAGTCATCACAACATAACATGCAATCGGTGTAGGACAGTGTCAGAACCCGGTTAAAGCAGGCATTTCCTGTACGCAAACAAGTTCATTAAAGCATTCATATCAACACATGCATCTCTATGACATGGATAGCTTTAATCAGACATTCATATCAATACAACTCAACATGCAATCAAGATCCTGCAACACATGCATTTGTAAGAAAGATGTTAACATGCAACCATTCCTCCTCACTTAACCTGCATTCGGAGATTCTACATGCAAACACGCCACACAGCAGAATACAATACTACAACCATCAGGGTCTCCAACCCGTTCGTAACCCATACATTTAACATGTAAGATACTCCCCCTACCAATTATGAAACTCCGAGGGATTTTTCTGCTTGAATGGTGGTTCTCTTCCTTGCTGCTTCACTTGGCGCCTTCTCTGAAGTGCTACAGTCTCCTGCGAGTGATGTAGGGGTATTTCTGCCTCCTCCTTGGCGATCGTCCCTTCCCGTGTGGGGAGTTCCACTCCACTGCAGCACCGTCACCTTGGCTCTCGGAGCAGGAAATGGACTGGAGGGCAGAGAAAGAGAGAGAGAAAGCAAGAGAAAAGAAGAACGAAGAAGGAAGTTCGCAGGGGGGTCCTCCGCGTGAAGAGCATGGCCATCACCCGTATAAATACTCGCGTGGAGAACAGGATGGTGGGATGGGGAAATGTGAAAAGATAATCCTGCCCATGCCATCTTGTCTCCACGTTAATCACCCTATCCCTTCTAGTTAATTAAGTTAAGGGAAGTGTTAATTTGTTGACTTTTCATTTAATTCGGTTGCTTATAATTAAAATGGGGATGTTACACAGATGAGCACCCACCACTTAAGGTTTTTAGAGAAGAAAAGATAAAGAGGAAGTGAGAGTGAGGAGGAGGAAGAATGAATGCCAAAGGAGAAGTAGAAAGTGGCGTGAAACATAAGAGAGGAAGGAGAGTTTATTTTTAAGTTTTTACCTCTCATTAAAATTTTACCGTTTTATAATGTACAGGACCACCGTTCGGGCTTAATACTTTATCCAAAAATTATTCTGAAGATATATTCGGATTCCCAATAATATCCTTAACAGCCCTAACCAACGGCATCTCAATCAGACATACTTGGTCCGACACCTATATTTTAACCGGGTATAATTTCATCTTATGTAGTCTCAATAAATTATAAATATCCATAATAAATCCCAATTTAATTAGTACAATATTTTTGGAACACTCATTAACTTATTTATAATTATTTACTATTTATTCCTTTTATTTAATTATTTTTTTATAAATTTCGGGATGTTACAATCCACCCCACCTAAAAGAAATTTTGTCCTTAAAATTTAGCATCGGTATACATATCGCAAGGCCATACTTCAGACCGCACACCAACAGAGTTCAATAACACCATTAAATAACATCAGATTTCTGAAAGTCCATCAGAACAGGATTATCATCATCTCGTCATTCCTAACATAAAATTTTCTACATGCAAAGTGTGTCACACATCCTCTATCATGACTCATCCAACAGAGCACACATGTTTATACTCAGTACGACTAGATAGGCTCAGTACATTCACCATAAGCAGTTACAACCCTACACTTGCCTGGCCTATGTGTTGTTGCACCCGACATACAGGAAGGCGTCCCAATCTCGTAGTGGTTACCACAAACACATGAAGTCGGCGCAGAAGTGCATGTTGCCACAATGCCTATGGCACGTAAGGCCATATCAAGACCAGTACTTCGTATTCCTATTGCTCACATCGGTCACACTTATTCTAATAATATCGATTCATAAGAGACTTAGTGACAGTTCCCACAAGTCTGTGACCAACATATGTGTGTCTCGTCATCATTATACTATTAATTTTGGCATACTTCATGCCATACCAATCATCACATATTGATTAACATCACTATAAATTGGTGCACCACTCATATATTTCAATCATCACGGGGTAAATACCATATCATCAGGTCTCATCCATCTAGAATCCATGATCAACCCCATAACAATCCTTTATCTCATTCACATATTATTGGTTATAAATCAATTCAAGCCTAAATGAGTTATTAAACTCCTAGGAAGTACACAACTCCGAGGTTAGAATAGGGTTTCCAATTATATACTGTGCTTTTACACTAGGAATTCTCTTCACAGATCATAATCAAGCTCATGAATTAGAGGTATATCTCATATCTTATCACATTATTATATGGTTTCTATTATCAATATGTCATCTTCCAACTTAAAGGGGAGGTAAGGACATGATTAAATTTCCATCTACCAACCCGTAATCACACATGTTATGTTGATATCTTATCATAGCCTATAGCAAATTCCATGATTCATGACATAAAGGGCATACAATTTAGTCCAAAGTCATATCATAAATTCTCACATCTCATCTATTGCCAAATCATGCCCCAATTTCAACGTTATCATTCATCCACTATTCAGGGGTCACGTTCATTATTCACATTCCACCTCATGACAGTTCTAGTCTCAACACTTTGTTTCCCAATCAACTTCACTATAGGTTAGCTAACCATAAAGCTTAGCCAATCATCATACTTAGTAAAATCAAATGGTCATTTAGTACCCATTATGGAATTCAATCATAACATCAAATCATCTTTCCTCAAAATATTGTAGAGCCCAAACCACCGAATGATCAAATCTCACACGGCTCATTCATGTAAAATTATACTAAGTCGAGTTAGAGGTATCATATCTTACAAGTCTAAATTTAATTAATCATTCATTTGGCTTCCACACATACTAAAAATTGAACCCATTTTTATTTGCTAGGACATCTATCTTGATAATCCTAGTCCTTATGTAATCCAATCATATAGGTAATTATGCATATCATTTACCATTCACTCATGTTCCCACTCTAGGGAGACATGGCATATCAATTACATCATAATGTATATGTAGGGTCCTTATGCCTAAGGACATGAAATCCATTTCTTATTCATAGTTACCCATATTAGGGAACTGTTTAACTATTTTTCATTCAATCAACTCAAGAATATGAGTCTCATTTCATTCAACAAGCATACCTCGGCTAAGAGCCACAAGTATGAATCATGCAAGAGGCCTAACCAACAATCTAATTCCAATACATATTTCATGACTTCAAGATCCATGGTCTATCACCATATCAATATACAATTCGATATATCATACCTATGGTCACACATGGTATAAATCCATCATTGTAACATCCCAATTTTTAATAATGTACCAGGTGAATAAAACCATTAAAATAATAATTCCAAAAAGGGGGGAATTTGCTTATTAATTACCATTAACTTAAAAAGTGTACTGATTAAAAAGGATAATTGGCTTAGTGGGTGCTGATGGGACTGGGTGACGTGAGCAGACTGCTCCTCACGTTTTCCCACCCCACCATTCTTTCCCTTATGCATGTGTTTATAAGTGGACGATGGCCTTCCTTGCTATTCGTTCTTCAGAATCCCCTGTGAGTTTCTTCTTCTTCCTTCTTCTTCTCTTCTCTTTCTCTGCCCTCTGTTCCATTCCCTGTTTCGAAAACCGAGTGACGGTGCTGTAGCGGAGTCAGAGCTCCCTCACACGAGTAGAAGACGAGCGTCGAAGCAGAAGCAGAAACAGCCCTACACCACTCGTGGAGGGAAACAACGTTCAAATAAAGGCTAAGCGAGTGGAAGCGTTGAGTGAAGCAGCGAGGAAGAGAACCAACACCCAAGCAGAAAAGTCTCTCGGAGTCTCGTAGTTGGTAGAGGGAGTACCTTACATGTTAAATGCATGGGTTATGAACGGGTCTCGGGTGTTGATAATGATGGTTCTGTATCCTGTTATGTGATATGCTTGCATGTGGAGTACCCGAGTGTAAGATAAGTGAGAGTGAATGTTGCATGTTATTATCATCCTTGAAGATACATGCGTTGCTTGAATTCAGATACCACAAAACCCGATTGCATGTTATGTTGTGTTGACTGGAATGCTTTGTTGAATTCGTTCATGTTCACATGTATGCATGCGTTGATTAAGTCTTGACACCGTTGTATACTGATTACATATTATGTTGTGCAGATTGGAATGTTTGTTTGAACCTATTGATTTTTATATGGATGCATGTGTTGAGTAAGTTCTGATACTGCTGTACACTGAGTGCATGTTATGCTGGAGTTGATAAGAATGCTGTTAGAAGCTTGATATTGATTGATACCGGTTGCATTGGACTCATATGTTGCTAATAGAGCTATGATGATGATTGCATGGAAGCATGTGTGTGTTAAATTAATACGTGGAATCCTGGAAATGCATATTACCGACTGCATGTGAAATATGTATAACTGAGTGAAGGTTGTGTGCATGAATTCTATGTTGTGTGATGAATCCGCGTGTGGCGCATGGGATGCGTTGTGTTGGGAGCACGTAGTGTGGGACACTACCATCAGTTATAAAGCGTGGGACGCTGTAAAATCCTTGAGTGGGACTCAAGGTAGCCCTTGAGTGGGACTCGGGCTACCTGTGAACACCTCCGTTGGCGCTGAGAGCGTTGGTGTCACCTGTGGGCAAACGGTTGGGTACCTGTAAAATGGCCAAGCAGCTGGGAGCTGATTTGATAGCTGAGAGCTATGTATAAAAAGGCTGAGAGCCTACGTTGCAACGTCTAAACCGATACACACGAATGCGGAACCGAGTGAAATGCTATGTGCTTTTTAACTGTTGATATTGTTTAGAATTGGTTATATTGCTACTGATGTTGTGTAGAACTAATTATGCTTGGGACGGCGTTAGTGAGATGATATCTATATATATGCTCATGACCGAGTACACTATTCCGTGTGTATATGCTGTCAATGCTGATTGGAATCTGTTCTAAGAATGTATGTTATGTATTAGAGAGTTGTATATATATATATAGCCGAGTGAGGATTGTGGATTCTGACTGATAAATGTTCCAAGGGTGCATTTTAATTCACGGGTCTTAGTATAATACTACTGATTGTTGCATGTTGATATTATCGAGTTGATGCGTGTAAAGGGCCGAGTGATATCTGATGGATTCCGATCGGTATGGATCTTGTGTGTGTTCTGGCTGATTGGTATTGCCCTGACTATAATTGTTTCCATGTATAATTGTGCATATATATATATATTGTTGTATAAATGTGAGGCAACCTGAGTTAGTATCTATCATTTAAAATTTAAGATACTCACCCCTGCTGTGGCAACTTTCAGTGAACATCTCTCGTAACGAGGATTGGAGGAGGAGCTGAAATGCCGGGTGAAGTACTGATGCACCATGGAATATCATGACTGTGCATATGCTGTTTATAGTGTTTTGAGTTAAGCCTTGGCCGGCTCGTATTTTGTTGTTAGCCTTTTGAACAAGAGTTGAATCCCTTGGAATGGAAGCATGACTTTGTGATTGTAAAATTGTGATATACACTTCTATATGTGTATATGCCTATGCCATGTTGCATGTCTATTTCATGCTGTGAAATGTCGGGGTGATCCTTATATATATTTGTGTGCGTTCATATTCCCGAATGTGTAGGAAATAATATAACTCAATATGAAGGAAGCCAATTCATGGTCTAGAGGGCGAGTTTACGAGTCTGTCACCAAGTGGAAGAGGTTCAGATGTTCTGAGTGAGTGGAATCAGATAGCTCCGAGTAGCGATTGATGTAGAAGACAGCTCCAACGACAAGCTGTTAGGATTCGGAGTTGAGAGTCTAGAGATACTTTCCGAGTGACGACTATTAGGATTTCCCCGAGCATAGAATAATTAATGATACCCGAGTGAAAACTAAGTAAAATACCCCGAGTAACCAAGAGTACGCGAAGGTTGTTCCGAGTGAGGATTTCCCATAGATTCCGAGTGAGTGATAGTAAGGACCACTCCCGTATTATTCGTGCATGTGTTCTGATTGTTGAAGCTGTAGAATAAATTACATTTCCGAGTGAACTGAGACCAGATTCTTCCGAGTGAATTAGGCGTTGGAAACTGAGTGCGGAATGCCGAGTGAAATGAGCGGATACCGAGAGAAGCTTTCGCTTGAGCGAGTATGCGTTGCTGCGTGGTTCGCCTAAGCGAATCCCCCTTTCTTTCGCTGTCAGCTCCTCTGAATCGACTTTCTCGCTCTTGTTCTTCTTCTCCTCTCATTTCTTGTGCCAAGGCATTCTGATCTTCTTTTTATTGTGAAAAAAAAAATTATTTTTTTCCTCCATTTTACCGTCTATGATTCATTTACATTAGAGTGTTACATTTTGGTATCAGAGCAGACCGAAAGGTCCAAGGCCAAGGTATGCTTACCGAGTGTGACGGTTGTGTGTTTCTGACCGAGTGGTCATCCTGATTGATATTGACTTGTGGATAGGAGGTTATTCCCCTCCTGGTCTGATTGATTGTGTAGCATATAGAAATAGTATGATGTGCTAAGTTACTGAACATTAGGCTGAAATCCGATCGACTTGGTATACTTATCCTTGAAGGATGTTAATTTCAGGATAAGGAATGACGCATCGTCAAAGCATGGAGGCTATAGCCACAGCATTCCAACGCTTTGCAGACGTGTTTGAGAGGCAAGGCCAGCCTCGAGCTGAGGAGGGCCAAGTGCTGGACCGCTTCCTGAAGAGGAAGCCGAGTGAATTTCTAGGAGGATGGAATCCTGAAGCAGCGTTTAAGTGGACTCAGGAGCTGGAAAGAATTTTTGGGGGTGTTTGTTGTACCGAGGCCCAGAAGGTAGAGTGTGTAGTGTACATGCTGCGAGACGAGGCGAAAAACTGATGGAAGATAGCCAGAAACCGATTCCCTGATGATGATGCTCAGCTGACATGGAACAACTTCAAGACCTGCTTCTTGGAGAAGTACTTCCCCGACACAGTAAGGAGTCGGAAGGAGTTGGAGTTTATGGAGTTGAAACAAGGCTCCATGACGGTGGAGGAGTATGCGACCAGATTCGAAGAGTTGTGTCTATTCTACCCACCTTTTCAACAACCTGGGACGGAGAGTTCCAAGTGCCTTAAATTTGAGAATGGATTAAGATCTGATATTAAGAGAGCTTGTAGATACCAAGAGATACGGAGTTTTCCTGCATTGGTAAATAAGTGTAGGATATTTGAGGAGGATGACAGGGCCCATTCGGGCCAGAGCAGCAGAGCTAACCATTCTTTGAGGCCCCATCAGTCCCGCTTCAAAAGGCCAAGCAACGTTGGTAGAAACAAATCTTTCCATTGCAATAAAAGAGGACACATTCGCCCCGATTTCCCCCAACTCCGTCAAGCAAGCACCAGCGTACGTCCAGGAGGTTTCCAAGGGAGAAACCGGGTGAATGATAACCAACGACCGGGCGGCAGAGGCAACAGAGCCAGGGGAAACATAATGCTTGCTTCAAATAACCGAGAGAAGAATACCGACCAACCAGCAGTGGGAAGAGTCTACGCCGTCAGCGCAGAGGAGGCTGCACAAGCAAATGACCTAGTACAATGTAAGTGCTCACTCGGTAGACATACACTTAATGTTGTTTTCGATTCGGGAGCCACCCATTCTTTTATAGCTGATGAGTGTGTAAAGCGTTTAAAGTTACCGACTGTGTTTATGGATCAGACTTTGGAAGTGGCCAATCCGACTGGCCCTAAAGTGTTGACATCGTCAGTATGTAAGGATGTGACATTTGTGTTGTGTGATCGAAGATTCACTTTCGATTTAGTTTGCATACCTTTAAAGGATCTTGATATTGTGCTCGGAATAGATTGGCTTTCAACCAACAAGGTGTTAGTGGATTGCAGAAACCGAAGGATAATCTTCCCGAGGTAGCGCAATGAGGACGACACAGCACAAGGTATAACCCAACTGTTTATGATGCTTTGTCTAACCGAGGGTGAGGGTAAAACCCGAGTGAACGAAATTCCAACTGTCTGTGAATTCCCAAAGGTGTTTCCTGAAGACGTACCGAGTGTCCCTTCCAATAGAGAAGTCGAGTTCTCTATAGACCTGATCCCTGGAGCCGAGCCAGTCTCCAGTGCACCTTATAGAATGTCCCCAACTGAATTGGCCGAGCTGAAGAAGCAAGTAGATGAGTTACTCGGAAAATAATTCATTAGACCGAGTGTATCACCTTGGGGCGCGCCTGTGCTGCTTGTTAAGAAGAAGGATGGTAGCATAAGGCTTTGTATAGACTACCGATAGCTAAATAAACTCACAATTAAGAATCGGTACCCGTTGCCCAGAATTGATGACCTCATTGACCAACTGCGTGGAGCCTCAATTTTCTCAAAAATCGACCTGTGATCGGGATACCACCAAATCCGAGTAAAGGAGTCAGATATTCCAAAGACTGGCTTTAGGACTCGGTATGGTCACTACAAGTATGTAGTGATGCCGTTTTGTGTGACAAATGCCCCTGCTGTCTTCATGAATTACATGAACAGCATATTCCACCCGTATTTAGACCAATTCGTAGTTGTTTTCATTGATGACATCCTAATTTACTCCAAGACTCCTGAGGAGCATGAAGAGCATCTCCGGGCGGTACTTCAAGTATTGAAGAAGAAGCAGTTATTTGCAAAGTTTTCGAAATGTGATTTCTGGATGGATAAAATCCATTTCCTCGGACATGTGATTTCCGAGGAAGGTGTCTCGGTGGATCCTTCAAAGGTGGCAGCTGTAATGGCATGGGAGAGACCCAAGTCGGTCTCGGAGATAAGGAGATTTATGGGCCTGGCAGGTTATTATAGAAGATTCATCAAAGGTTTTTCTAAGTTGGCCTCGCCACTGACTAAATTGACTCGGAAAAACATTCCCTTCGTATGGAGTCCCGAGTGCGAGAACAGCTTCCGAGAGCTGAAGAACAAGTTGACGACTGCTCCAGTACTGGCATTACCTGACTTGCAATAGAACTTCGTGGTTTACTGTGATGCATCAGGACTCGGATTAGGATACGTGCTAATGCAGAAAGACTGAGTGATAGCGTATGCCTCTCGGCAATTGAGACCTCACGAGCAGCATTATCCGACCCACGACTTGGAATTGGCAGTTGTGGTGTTCGCATTAAAAATCTGGAGGCATTATTTGTTCGGGTCCAGATTTGAAGTATACAGTGATCATAAGAGCCTCAGATACTTATTCGACCAGAAGGAGCTGAACATGAGGCAGAGGAGATGGATGGAATTTTTAAAAGATTATGATTTCGAGCTAAGGTACCATCTGGGTAAGGCAAACGTTGTTGCCGACGCGTTGAGTCGGAAATCCCTTCATGTAGCAGTGATGATGGTGAAGGAGGTAGAACTATTGGAACAGTTCCGAGACATGAACTTACATGTTGACATCCCCTCCTCTCGAAAAATGACGATCGGCACGCTGAGGATTGCCAATGAATTCTTGACATCCGTGTACGAGCAACAACAGTCAGATTCCTACTTGGCTGAGATGAAGGAGACTCAGGCCAAGGGTAAGGATTTGTCCTTGACCGAGGGATCAGATAGAATCTTCCGAGTAAGAAACAGAATATACGTACCGGGTGGAGGAGAATTGAGGGGAATGGTGCTTGATGAAGCCCATAAGAGCTTGCTAAGTATCCACCCGGGTGCCACGAAGATGTACCATGACCTGAGAACCCAGTTCTGGTGGCCCGGATTAAAAAGGAACGTGGCAGAATATGTGGCTCAGTGCATCACCTGTCAGAAGTCAAAAGTGGAGCACCAAAAGCCGTATGGTGCATTACAACCCCTGGAAATTCCCGTGTGGAAATGGGACTCAATTGCCATGGACTTTGTCATGGGATTGCCCAAAAACCGAGCGGGCCATGATGCGATTTGGGTCATTGTTGACTGACTAACGAAGAGTGCACACTTCTTGTCTGTGAACATGAAGTACCCGATACATAGGTTAGCTCAGATTTATATTCGCGAAGTTGTCCGACTGCATGGTATACCGACTTCCATCGTATCAGATAGGGATCCTAGGTTCACGTCCTGGTTTTGGACCAGTCTGTACCAGGAAATGGGTACGAAACTTTGGCTTAGTTCTGCTTACCACCCCCAATCTGATGGGCAATCCGAGCGAACAATCCAGAGCTTAGAGGACTTACTAAGGGCATGTGTGTTAGAGCACGGTGGGGACTGGGAGCAATACCTTCCCCTAATCGAGTTTACATACAAAACAGCCATCACAATAGTATTAGCATGGCACCCTACGAAGCACTGTATGGTTGAAGATGCCGAACCCTGCTTTGCTGGTCGGAAACGGGTGAGAGTCTGCTATTGGGACCAGAGATTGTGAGGCAAACTTTAGAGCAGATCCAGGTGATAAGAGAAAAGATGAAGGCGTCTCAAGATAGGCAAAAGAGCTATCATGACAAACGTACCAGACCATTGGAATTTTCAGTCGGAGACAAGGTATTTTTAAGGACTTCACCGAGTAAAGGAATCGGGCGAGCCTTGAAAAGCAGAAAGTTAAGCCCTCGATACATTGGGCCTTATGAGGTGTTGAATCGAGTCGGCCCCATGGCATACCAAATAGCATTACCGACTTATTTATCTCGATTGCATGACGTGTTTCATGTGTCTCAACTAAGGAAGTACCTGCCAGATTCTACTCATACAATGCCTGATGATAAGGTGGAAATCAAGGAAGATCTGACCACTGCAACTACACCAATTAGGATCGTGGACCGATCGGTAAAGCGATTAAGGAGTAAGAATGTGTAACTGGTTAAAGTGGAATGGCAGTAGGACAGGTATACCTCTTATACCTGGAAGCGCGAGGATGCCATGAGGCAGCAGTACCCCGAGTTGTTTGACCACGGTGAGTTACCGACTGAATTTCGAGGACGAAATTCTTTTGAAGTAGGGGAGAACTGTAACATCCAATTTTTAATAATGTACCAGGTGAATAAAACCATTAAAATAATAATTCCAAAAAGGGGGGAATTTGCTTATTAATTACCATTAACTTAAAAAGCATACTGATTAAAAAGGATAATTGGCTTAGTGGGTGCTGATGGGACTGGGTGACGTGAGCAGACTGCTCCTCACGTTTTCCCACCCCACCATTCCTTCCCTTATGCATGTGTTTATAAGTGGACGATGGCCTTCCTTGCCATTCCTTCTTTAGAATCCCCTGCGAGTTTTTTCTTCTTCCTTCTTCTTCTCTTCTCTTTCTCTGCCCTCTGTTCCATTCCCTGTTTCGAAAACCGAGTGACGGTGCTGTAGAGGAGTCAGAGCTCCCTCACACGAGTAGAAGACGAGCGTCGAAGCAGAAGCAAAAACAGCCCTGTACCACTCGTGGAGGGCAACAGCGTTCAAATAAAGGCTAAGCGAGTGGAAGCGTTGAGTGAAGCAGCGAGGAAGACAACCAACACCCAAGCAGAAAAGTCTCTCGGAGTCTCGTAGTTGGTAGGGGGAGTACCTTACATGTTAAATGCATGGGTTATGAATGGGTCTCGGGTGTTGATAATGATGGTTCTGTATCCTGTTATGTGATATGCTTACATGTGGAGTACCTGAGTGTAAGATAAGTGAGAGTGAATGTTGCATGTTATTATCATCCTTGAAGATGCATGCGTTGCTTGAATTTAGATACCACAGAACCCGATTGCATGTTATGTTGTGTTGACTGGAATGCTTTGTTGAATTCGTTCATGTTCACATGTATGCATGCGTTGATTAAGTCTTGACACCGTTGTATACCGATTGCATATTATGTTGTGCTGATTGAAATGTTTGTTTGAACCTATTGATTTTCATATGGATGCATGTGTTGAGTAAGTTTTGATACTGCTGTACACCGAGTGCATGTTATGCTGGAGTTGATAAGAATGCTGTTAGAAGCTTGATATTGATTGATACCGGTTACATTGGACTCATATGTTGCTAATAGAGCTATGATGATGATTGCATGGAAGCATGTGTGTGTTAAATTAATACGTGGAATCCTGGAAATGCGTATTACTGACTGCATGTGAAATATGTATAACTGAGTGAAGGTTGTGTGCATGAATTCTATGTTGTGTGATGAATCCGCGTGTGGCGCATGGGATGCGTTGTGCTGGGAGCACGTAGTGTGGGACACTACCATCGGTTATAAAGCGTGGGACGCTGTAAAATCCTTGAGTGGGACTTAAGGTAGCCCTTGAGTGGGACTCGGGCTGCCTGTGAACACCTCCATTGGCGCTGAGAGCGTTGGTGTCACTTGTGGGCAAACGGTTGGGTACCTGTAAAATGGCCAAGCAGCTGGGAGCTGATTTGATAGCTGAGAGCTATGTATAAAAAGGCTGAGAGCCTACATTGCAACGTCTAAACCGATACACACGAATGTGGAACCGAGTGAAATGCTATGTGCCTTTTAACTATTGATATTGTTTGGAATTGGTTATATTGCTACTGATGTTGTGTAGAATTAATTATGCTTGGGGCGGCGTTAGTGAGATGATATCTATATATATATGCTCATGACCGAGTGCACTATTCCGTGTGTATATGCTGTCAATGTTGATTGGAATCTGTTCTAAGAATGTATGTTATGTATTGGAGAGTTGTATATATATATATATAGCCGAGTGAGGATTGTGGATTCTAACTGATAAATGTTCCAAGGGTGCATTTTAATGCACGGGTCTTAGTATAATACTACTGATTGTTGCATGTTGATATTATCGAGTTGATGCGTGTAAAGGGCCGAGTGATATCTGATGGATTCCGATCGGTATGGATCTTGTGTGAGTTCTGGCTGATTGGTATTGCCCTGACTATAATTGTTGCCATGTATAATTGTGCATATATATATATATATATATATATTGTTGTATAAATGTGAGGCAACCTGAGTCAGTATGTATCATTTAAAATTTAAGATACTCACCCCTGCTATGGAAACTTTCAGTGAACATCTCTCGTAACGAGGATTGGAGGAGGAGCTGAAATGCCGGGTGAAGTACTGATGCACCATGGAATATCATGACTGTGCATATGCTGTTTATAGTGTTTTGAGTTAAGCCTTGACCGGCTCGTATTTTGTTGTTAGCCTTTTGAACAAGAGTTGAATCCCTTGGAATGGAAGCATGACTTTGTGATTGTAAAATTGTGATATACACTTCTATATGTATATATGCCTATGCCATGTTGCATGTCCATTTCATGCTGTGAAATGTCGGGGTGATCCTTATATATATATGTGTGCGTTCATATTCCCGAATGTGTAGGAAATAACATAACTCAATATGAAGGAAGCCAATTCATGGTCTAGAGGGCGAGTTTATGAGTCTGTCACTGAGTGGAAGAGGTTCAGATGTTCTGAGTGAGTGGAATCAGATAGCTCCGAGTAGGGATTGATGTAGAAGACTGCTCCAACGACAAGCTGTTAGGATTCGGAGTTGAGAGTCTAGAGATGCTTTCCGAGTGACGACTATTAGGATTTCCCCGAGCGTAGAATAATTAATGATACCCGAGTGAAAACTAAGTAAAATACCCCGAGTAACCAAGATTGCGCGGAGGTTGTTCCGAGTGAGGAGTTCCCATAGATTCCGAGTGAGTGATAGTAAAGACCACTCCCGTATTATTCGTGCATGTGTTCTGATTGTTGAAGCTGTAGAATAAATTACATTTCCGAGTGAACTGAGACCAGATTCTTCCGAGTGAATTAGGCGTTGGAAACCGAGTACGGAATGCCGAGTGAAATAAGCGGATATCGAGAGAAGCTTTCGCTTGAGCGAGTATGCGTTGCTGCGTGGTTTGCCTAAGCGAATCCCCCTTTCTTCCCCTGTCAGCTCCTCTGAATCGGCTTTCTCGCTCTTGTTCTTCTTCTCCTCTCATTTCTTGTGCCAAGGCATTCTGATCTTCTTTTTATTTTGTAAAAAAAAAATTTATTTTTTTTCCTCCATTTTACCGTCTATGATGCATTTACATTAGGGTCTTACAATCATCAAGTCAATTCATACTCATCACCTCAAATTCATGAATTCAATATTTCATGTTCATGATCAACATATGACATGGATCCATCATGAAGTCATTTCATATTCAATTTTATATCAATCATCAATGCATAATCACAATATACTCATCAATAGAAGGAAAGAGGGTAAGGAACTTGGCCGGTCTTACACAAAAAGAAACACATTAATCACATCGAGGAAATTCATTCACTCGTATTCAATCTCATGAGTCCGTCATGATTATCAATGAGCAACTAGGCTCTACTAATGATCACACATACTTGATAACAAATTAGGCATATTTCCATAAACATTAATGTCGCAACCTGGATCGCGACGGTGCGGCGAGAAAGAGTGGATGTGTGGAATGAAACAGGGAGTCGCCACCAACATTTTTATCCATAGGAAAAACATTGGAAAAAGACTAAGTTCAGTAAAGCACTGGTTAAAAATTGAGATTCAAGTTCGGGAGTCGGTTACGAGTAGGGAAGGTATTAGCACCCTACATCGCCTGTCAGAAACAGTACCAAGATTGAAAATGCGCAACATAAATAGCCTTACAAAAGATGGTTTATTTCTTCCCTTTTATTGTTGTATTTTTTATTTTAAAAAACGACAGAATGGAGTGAGAGAACTGTACAAACATAGAATGTCGAAGCGAGGTCAATGGGACGTTTCATCCGAATTAAACTCAACTTCGATATGAGACAGAGAAGGGAAGAGAATGCTAATAAGGCATCACGCCTAAATTATACATCCTTGAATAAAAAAGACAGGGATAGGAAAGAGATAAGCGGGACGTCTCGTCCTAAGTATCCCTTCCCTATGAATTATGGCGAGGCTTAAGCAAAAAAAAACTAGGGGGAAACCAACAAGAAGTCACGTCTAAATTGATTTTCACGGAAGTAACCAAAAAAAAGAACATTAATGAAAGAAACGTGGAAGTAAGGAAATAAATCAGCAAAAAGAAATAAGAAAGATGGGCCCGACAGGAATTGAGATCCTGCTCCTACGTATTCTTGAATTATCAAGAAATCAGGGTTACGTAGTTCTGAATGTTTTTCTTTTAGGAAAAGACTTGGGAGATGATGATGGATGTCATTGAGGTGGGGAACTCGTACAAGGCAAAGTTCTTCGCACGTGTACGAATCCTAAAGAGGTTGTGTAGACGGGAGTGCTCCCGTGCGACACTGTTTAAAAATGATTTATTTCTTTTTATTGATTTTTATTTAGATTTGAAAGAAAACATAGGAAGCATTTATTTCCCTTTATTATATTTTACTAAGAAACGAAAGGAAAAAGGTAGTAGAAGCTACAAAAGAGAAAGGGAAACAATAAATTCTGAAAATAGAGGGAAAATGAGTGAAAACCGAGTGGGAGAAGAGAAAAACCGAGTGAAAATGGCAAAAACCGAGTGAAAATTACAAAAAAACGAGTGGAAATAGCAGAAACCGAGTGAGAAAGAGGAAAAACCGAGTAAAAATTGTAAAACCGAGTAAAAATGGTAAAACCGAGTGATGAAAGCAGAAAACCGAGTGAGGACAAGGAAAAACCGAGTGAAAATGAGGAAACCGAGTGGAAATAGCAGAAACCGAGTGAGACAGTGAGCTTACCGAGTGAGAAGTGATTTACCGAGTGAGACAGTGAGAAGAGGGACGGTATTGGAGTTGAGTGGAGTGAGGAGATTGGATTTGGTGTACTTGAGGGGAGAGGACGGTGTTGTGAGAGGAATTGGGACGGTGTGTAGGTGAAGGGATGAGGAGGTCGGTTTTGGAGAGGACGGTTGGCTGGGCGGTGTTGGCTGAGAGGAATGAAGTGTTGGGCGGTGTTGTGTTGAGGGGTGAGGACGGCGTGGCTGTTGGATAGAGGAAGGAGGAGAAGGGAATGGTGAGGGTTTGCGCAGTGTGTATGGTGTGTAAGTCTCTGTAAGGTGTGTAAGGGCTAAAAGCTTCAGCCCTTTGCCTATTTATAGGCTGGTCTGAGTGGAAGGCCAGCTCAGGCTTCCACTTCCGAGTGGAATGCCAGCTCAGGCCTCCACTCAGAGTGAAGTGGGGGACAACGGCTGGGTGGGAATTTTTAATTCCCCCCACTTCCAACCCTGTTTGCCACTTGTCTGCCACCCCCAGGATTCCTGGATCCACTTGGGTGGTGGAATCCGAGTCAGCACGGGTTAACAGGGGGACCTAGTGGGAATCCCAGTGAGAATGTTGAATGCCGAGTAAGAATGTTGGAAAAACCGAGTGAGAATGTTGAATTCCGAGTGTAAATGACTCGGATCACCCTCTCAGTCAACATTCATCCACATTGCCTAATAAATCTGAGTGTAAAAGGGGTCGGTCTTCACTCTGCCACCTAAATCCGAGTGGAAAAGGCCCCTTTTATGCTAAAGACCGAATGAAATCATGATGGTGTCAATTGGATTGAGTGGGCAATTAAAGCAATTGAGTCAGAACCGAGTGAAAACTGACTCGGATTCCATCTCCTCTCCACAATTCGAGTGACCAATGACTCGGAACCGACTGAAATATGTGAAGTGTGACTCGGAGATGAGAGAAAGATGACTCGGTGAAGGTTTGAAGTTGGGTGGAAGTGGGGGCTAGGAATTGATTGGCCAAAAGGACTCGGGAAAGGTGGCTGACTGACTGAAGTGTCACTCGGAAACCGATTGGAAATGGGTCGGAAATCGAGTGAAATGACTCATTCGGTGCTGACTGGAAATGCTTCACTCGGTGCTGACCGGAAATGCTTCATTCGGAATTCTTTTCACTCAGATTTTGCCTATCTTCTACTCAGAAACTGGAAGTTTGGCTATTTTAACTTGGACCTCCTTCCAACCGAGTGATACTCACTCGGATTTACTCGGATCAGCAGTCAGTTCCCTTTTTTTCACTCGGATTTGTTGTAGTAGGGGATCTTCCGCTCGGATTCTCCTCTAACAGGGTCATTTTTCACTCGGAATTGACATCCTTTGCGATCAGGGCTTGTAAACTGGCATTTTCTCTCGGAATGCATCTGAGAGGGAATTATCCACTCGGATTTACATCTAATCTGAGTCATTTCACTCAGATTTGAATTCAACAGGTCATACTCCACTCGGATTGGTCCATTGTTGAGTCATTATTCGGATTTCCCACCCAACAGGTCGTACTCCACTCGGACATGCCCAAAACTGAGTAGTTTCACTCGGATTTTCTCAATTCAGAGTAATGTCACTCGGATTTAACTCATTCTGAGTGATTTCACTCGGATTTGATCCAACAGGAGCATATTCCACTCGGATTTGACTTCAACAGGGAGCATTTCATTCGGAAATGACTCATTCTGAGTGATTCCACTCGGATTTCATCGTTTTTGGGTCATTCCATTCGGACTTCTCTTGAAGATGGGCATAATCCACTTGGATTGGCTTGGCAGGGAAGCTATCCACTCGGATTCAACTTCAACAGGGAGCATTTCACTCGGAAATGACTCATTCTGAGTGATTCCACTCGGATTTCATCAATTTTAAGTCATTCCACTCGGAAATGCTTCATTTTGACTCGGATTTGACCATTTTTTTGAGTTTTTTCACTCGGATTTATCTCCACCAAGGCTGTATTTCACTCAGAAATGCTTTAACCTGAGTCATCCTGTTCAGATATGATCATTTTTTAGTCATTCCAATCGGATTTGCCTTCGACAGGGCTGTATTTCACTTGGAAAAGCTTCATTCTGAGTTATTTTGCTCGGTTCTGATTATGTTGGAGCCATTCTATTCGAATTTGACCATTCTGAATTAGAATTATGTATAAAAAAATTCATTCCACTTGGACCGGACCAAAAGAGGTGTTCACAGATGCCCCTCTTTACTTCTTTTTCACAAAAGAAACACGAAGCTTCTGTGTTTTTGAAGTGAAAAGGAAGTAAAGATATGAACACCGATGTAGGGAGCCAAGTGGGACCTCTTGATCGGTATAGCGACTGATGGTGTGAGCAATCACGAGTCAGTGTGACCTTTCTTTTTTAAAGACGAGCATTTTCCTCTTCCGTTTCACTTTTCTCTTCTTCTTCTTCTCCTTTTTTTTGTTTTTGTTGTTTTTTTTTGTTTTTTTTTGTTTTTTTGTTTTTTTTTGTTTTTGGTTTTTTTTTTGTTTTTTTGTTTTTTTTGTTTTTTTCTTTTTTTTGTTGTTGTTGTTTTTTTTTGTTTTTTTTTTGTTTTTTTTCTTTTTTTTGTCCTAAATCTGGAAAAAAGAAGTGAAGTAGTGCTCTAATTTTTAGCAAGAAGCGGTTAACTGGGAATTATCCTTTGAATGACATGAAGTAGAAGGGTGCCTCATTCAGCGACCGGGAAAAAGGGTGCCTTCTTTGGTGACTGAAAGGTAAAAGGATGCCATTTGTTCGACGACAGGAAAGTAAAGGTGCCATTTGATCGGCGACAGGAAAGTAAAGGGGTGCCATTTGATCGGCGACAGGAAAGTAAAGGTGCCATTTGATCGGCGACAGGAAAGTAAAGGGGTACCATTTGATCGGCGACAGGAAAGTAAAGGTGCCATTTGATCGGCGACAGGAAAGTAAAGGGGTGCCATTTGATCGGCGACAGGAAAGTAAAGGTGCCATTTTGATCGGCGACAGGAAAGTAAAGGTGCCATTTGATCGGCGACAGGAAAGTAAAGGGGTGCCATTTGATCGGCGACAGGAAAGTAAAGGGGTGCCATTTGATCGGCGACAGGAAAGTAAAGGTGCCATTTGATCGGCGACAGGAAAGTAAAGGTGCCATTTGATCGGCGATAGGAAAGTAAAGGGGTGCCATTTGATCGGCGACAGGAAAGTAAAGGTGCCATTTGATCGGCGACAGGAAAATAAAGGTGCCATTTGATCGGCGACAGGAAAGTAAAGGTGCCATTTGATCGGTGACAGGAAAGTAAAGGTGCCATTTGATCGGCGACAGGAAAGTAAAGGGGTGCCATTTGATCGGCGACAGGAAAGTAAAGGGGTGCCATTTGATCGGCGACAGGAAAGTAAAGGTGCCATTTGATCGGCGACAGGAAAGTAAAGGTGCCATTTGATCGGCGACAGGAAAGTAAAGGGGTGCCATTTGATCGGCGACAGGAAAGTAAAGATTGGGGGAACTAACAGGACGTCTCGTCCGAATTAGGTCACTGTTGACAGGAAATGTGAAGGTTAGGGGAGCTAACAGGACGTCTCGTCCGAATTAACTCAATGTTGGCAAGAAATGTAGAGGTTGGGGTTGACCCTCGGTTGCCATAACTGCGGGTTCTTAGGGAACTGCCCCTTGAACGCAGGAGAATGAATTTGGGGGGATGTCCCAGTTTGACATGACTATGGGTGGTTGGGGAACTACCCCTTGATTGAGAGGATATACTCGGGGAGATGCCCCAGTTTGACATGATTGGATGAAATCTTGGGGAACTGTGCCTTGAATGAAAGAATAAACCCAGGGGGATGCCCAAGTTTGACATGATTGGATGAAATCTTGGGGAACTGCCCCTTGAATGAAAAAATAAACCCAGGGGAATGCCCCAGTTTGACATGATTGGATGAAATCTTGGGGAACTGCCCCTTGAATGAAAAAAATAAACCCGGGGAGATGCCCCAGTTTGACACGATTGGATGAAATCTTGGGGAACTACCCCTTGAATGAAAGAAGAATCTGGGGAGATGCCCCTTGAATAAGAGAATAAACCCGGGGAGATGCCCCAGTTTGACATGATTGGAAGAGTCTTTGGGGAAAACTGTCCCTCAGATGAAATCTTGGGGAACTTCCCCTTGAATGAAAGAAGAATCAGGGGAGATGCCCCAGTTTGACATGATTGGATGAAATCTTAGGGAACTGCCCCTTGAATGAAAGAAGAATCAGGGGAGATGCCCCAGTTTGACATGATTGGATGAAATCTTGGGGAACTGCCCCTTGAATGAAAGAAGAATCTGGGGAGATGCCCCAGTTTGACATGATTGGAAGAGTCTTTGGGGAAAACTGTCCCTCGGATGAAATCTTGGGAACTGCCCCTTGAATGAAAGAATAAACCCAGGGAGATGCCCCAGCTTGACATGATTGGATGAAATCTTGGGGAACTGCCCCTTGAATGAAAGAAGAATCTGGGGAGATGCCCCAATTTTGGGTTGACTAGGAAGTGTAGTCCCACTAGGGAAGGATTTGGGAAATGTAGTTTTTGGCGATTATGGTTCCACTGGGGGAGAAAATTTGGTGATTCAGGGTAATGCCCCTTTAGGTGAAAGAGAATGGACTTGGGGTTTACTGCGGACATGCCGAAGGTCTGCTGAGGAGAGAGTTGGGCAACTACGCATCTCGGGGATCATAGTTCCTGGCCATCCGTTAACAGAGAAACACGAAACTAATTAAAAACTTACAGGCGGATTCCCTTGGCGACAGGCGTTGGAGTAACTCATGGCCAAAATAATTATTACTTCTGACTTCATTGAGGTTGTTTCGCAGAGCTGGTTGAGCTTGCTTGAGGTAAGATCTGGCAACGGTGTCCACTTCGTTCCCCATAACTTTGTGTTTTTGTTCTTCTCAAAACTCATTTTTTTTTTTAAGAAACTCTTTTTAGGCAAAACTTGTTTATTCATTCTAGTCATGAACACATGTGAGAAGAAAGGAAACTTTTTATTTATGAACAACAGATATGTACAGGTGACAATAATAATGCAAAAATATGACAAGGTGTGAGGAATTGATGGTAAGGATGGAAGGGAAGGCCTTTTAGATCCTCCATCGATTTCCTGAGAGCGACAAGACTCTGGTCTTTTCCATGATTTCCCGTTTATCTTCTGATTTTGTTTTCGAGGGCGTGACTTGACAATGGCTTTGATGTTCTAGACCCATCCCCTTATCTGTGACTTCGAAAATTGGCATTGCAGTGTTGAATCTATAGGGTGTGAATTTGTTTGGGCCGCTTTCTTAGGATTTTTGACCCCGCCAATTGCTCTAACTTTTGCCTAGGTCGCCTTTTCAGGTTTTCAACCTAGCGAGCTTTTTTTTTTTTTTTACGCATAGTATCTTCTCACTTCATCCGCGTTTATAGGCATCGATAGATCTTCCCCATCCATGTTAGTGAGTATGAGAGCACCTCCGGAAAAAGCTTTCTTCACGACATACGGCCCTTCGTAGTTAGGAGTCCATTTGCCTCGGTGATCTTTATGCATTGACAAAACCTTCTTGAGCACCAAGTCTCCCTCTTGGAACTGTCGGGGTCGTACTTTCTTTTCAAATGCTCGCTTCATACGCCTTTGATATAACTGACCATGGCAGAGGGTAGTCAATCTTTTACTATCAATCAGATTTAATTGGTCATGTCGAGTCTGGATCCATTCAGCTTCAACCAGTTTCGCTTCCATGATTACTCGGAGGGAAGGAATCTCTACTTCAAAAGGCAGGACTGCTTCCATGCCATAAACTAAAGAGAATGGAGTTGCCCCAGTCGAGATCCGGACTGAGGTACGATAACCGTGCAGAGCAAAAGGAAGCATTTCGTTGCAGTCTTTATAGGTTACCACCATTTTCTATATTATCTTCTTGATATTCTTGTTCGCCGCCTCGACCGCCCCATTCATTTTTGGGCGGTACAGAGAGGAATTATGGTGGGAGATCTTAAAGCTCTCACAAAGCTCCTTCATCATTTTGTTGTTCAGGTTTGTACCATTGTCTGTGATGATTTGACTCGGTAGGCCGTACCGACATATCAACTCACGCTTGACGAATTTAACAACAACACCTTTGGTTACATTAGTGTATGAAGCTGCTTCCACCCATTTTATGAAGTAATCAATGGCGACCAAAATGAAACAATGGCCGTTTGAAGCCTTTGGTTCAATGGGACCAATGACATCCATGCCCCACATCAAAAAAGGCCATGGTGCTGACAAAACATTTAGAGATGACGGGGGTGCGTGAATATGATCAGCATATATTTGGCATTTATGACATCTCCGAGCATAGGCGAAGCAGTCCGCTTCCATGGTCATCCAAAAATAACCAGCCCTTAAGATTTTCCTTGACATGGCGTGCCCATTGATGTGGGTTCCGAAAGATCCCTCATGGATATCCCTCATGATTCTATTTGCTTCAGCGGTATCAACACAGCGAAGAAGGATAGAATCATAGTTTCTTTTGTAAAGCACATCTCCATTTAAGAAAAACCCCATGGCGAGCCGTCGCAGGGTTCTTTTGTCATTTTCTGTGGCATTGTCAGGGTATTCTTGCCTCTGGATATACCTCTTAATGTCATGATACCAAGGTTTTCCATCTGATTGTTCTTCGATTACTTGGCAGTATGCGGGCTCGTGACGCCTTTCTACCTCGATGAGGGGCACGTCATAGTCATTGTTTACTTTGAACATTGAAGCAAGAGTGGCCAAAGCGTCAGCCATTTGATTATCTTCCCGAGGAACATGATGAAAAGAAATCTCTTCGAAATCTCTGATCATTTCCATAATGTGGGCGTGATAGGGGAGAAGCTTGCTATCTCTGGTTTCCCACTCACCTTTCAACTGGTGGACGACTAAAGCAGAGTCTCCGTAGACTTCCAGTGTTCTTACTTTCATATCCAATGCCACTTGGATCCCTAAGGAGCATGCCTCATATTCAGCGACATTGTTGGTACAATTGAAACATAGCCTGGCGCAGACAGGGATGAACTCTTTCTTTGGTGAAATCAAAATGGCTCCGATTCTATGTCCCAAAGCATTAGAAGCTCCATCGAATCTTAAAATCCATTTGTCCTTGTTTCCGCCTTCTTCTTGATAAGTGCTTATTTTGTGATTAAATTCATGACTCAATTGGATCCATTTCCTGAAATACTTAACTAGATTGATAAAATTGAGCATGATTTTTATTATAAATAATAATGTGTTAAGTAAATAAGCTTGCTCTGAAAAATATTGAAGACAGGTTCCAAAAGCTTGAAAGAAATTCAAGAGGATTCAGCATCATCAGAACCCCACGCTTAAGGGTAACCTCGAGCACGCTTGAGCGCAACCTTGTTGAAGGACTAAAGAAAACAGAGAAGCTTCAGGACCCTCTCACGCTCAAGCGGGAGAACACGTCGCTTGAGCGTGAGACCTAAAGCGCCCAAGCGAGGAGCAAGCGTGACCCTAAGCGTGGATTGAAGGACAACAAGCAGCATCAGACTTACCCACACTTAAGCGTGAGAAGGGGACGCTCGAGCGTGAACACAAGAGCGCTTGAGCGCGGCTGAAAAGGATCAAGCGTGAGCGTGAGCGTGACTCTGCGCATGAGGCACGCTTGAGCGTGACTAAAGGAAGCTTGAGCGTGACTAGGCACATGAAGGGCGCTTGAGCGTAGGCTTTACACGCTTGAGCGTGAGGAATGGATATTAAGGTCTCGCTTGAGTGTGGTTATTTCAGCTTGAGCGTGCGACCATCAGTAAGCATCAGAACCCTTCACGCTTAAGCGCGACCATCAAGCTCAAGCGTGACTCAGACAACATGGGCTTCTTAATTCTTTATTCACCCGTAATGCGATGCAAACTCATCCACTTTCTGCTGTTTCCACCAGTCTCTGAAAGATGCCGCATGGGTTCTACGCAAGTGGGTAAGAGAAGCTAAGCCAAAAACTCCTATAAAGCAAGCTGCAAACAGGGTATCAGGATCATCAATCTCCTATCATCTGATACATCATTTCATCCTCTGTATTTTTCATTTCACACTTTCCATTTTCTGTATTCATTTCTTTGATGGTGAAAATGCAAGGCATGAGTAACTAATTTCCCTTATGGGATTGGCTGTAATCCATTCAACACTGAAGTAATGCTGTCGTAAGTTTTCATTGAGTAATGAGATTTGATAAAGTTTCTGTATTTCCTTCTGCGTTTAATGCCTGAAAGTACTTGATCACTATTTTCTTGTTCTAAGTTTTCTTGAGTATGCTGGGAAGTGACTTTTGAAAGCAGACCCTGAAAGAAATGCTTGTTGTGAGTAGGTAGCCAGGGATGGCATCTAACGCAACAAACGTCAAAACAATCGATCGATAATGCTGGAATGGTTTCCAAAGTGACTGAGGGATCAGCGGTTTGGAAATCATTCTTATGAATTTTGTAGTCGAGGGATCGATGCAAATGACTTTGATTATGACGTAGAACTTATCTTTTTGATTTACTTATATGGAAACTTATGCAGCTTACAGAGGTGAAGATGTGATGAAGCCAATCCCTGTTTTACAAAACTGATTTTTCCAACATCATTTACTGTTATATTTTGCAAAGTGCTATCCTCTGTTATTTGGTTACTTACTGTTTTTCATTCAGCAACATTCACAACAAATCAAAACTGAAACTTTCTGCCTAATCAATTCAAACTAAGATCTTCATTCTAGCACCTCCTCAGTGGAACGACAACTATACTATATTACAACTTCTGTGTTTAAACTTGGCACATCCATTTCATTGAGTTCATATTATACAAACTTGATTCTCTTTCAGCAAACTCAATACAATCAAAACATTTATCACTTCTTCGTCGGACAATGCCAAAATATCCTCGTCTGGGAAGTCGAACGGTATTGGTTGGTAATCACTTATGGGTTGATGGGCTAGGTAGTCAGCCAAAGCGCTCCCTTTTATGGCTTTCTGAGTGACATATGTTATGTCGTACTCAGTTAGCAGCACTTGCCATCGAGCAATCCTTCCGGTCAAGGCTGGCTTCTCAAAGATGTACTTGATAGGATCCATCTTAGAGACTAGCCAGGTAGTGTGACTCAACATGTATTGCCTTAAACGCTTCGCAGCCCATGCTAACGCCCAACAAGTTCGTTCTAATGCAGAGTATCGCATTTCGCAATCAGTGAACTTTTTGCTTAGGTAATATATGGCATGTTCTTTCTTTCCCGTTTCATCGTGCTGACCCAATACGCAGCCCATGGACTCATCCAGTACCGTCATGTATAAAATCAGTGGTCTCCCAGGGGTTGGTGGTACCAATATTGGTGGTTCTTTCAAGTATTGCTTAATCTTCTCAAAAGCCGTTTAGCAGTCCTCATTCCATTGTCCCGGTTGGTTCTTGCGGAGTAGCTTGAAGATCGGCTCGCAGGTCGATGTCAATTGTGAGATAAATCTAGCGATGTAGTTTAATCTTCCCAAGAACCCCCTGACTTCTTTTTCTGTGCAAGGAGGTGGCATTTCTAGGATTGCCCTGACCTTGTCGGGATCCACTTCAATTCCTTTCTTGCTTACAATGAAACCCAACAGTTTGCCCGACCTTGCGCCAAACGTGCACTTGGCAGGATTCAATCTAAGCTTAAACCTTCTCAACCGTTCAAACAATTTCCTTAAGTCGCGGACATGATCTTCCTCGGTTCTGGTTTTGCAATGATGTCATCCACATAGACCTCTATTTCCTTGTGCATCATATCATGGAATAAAGTGACCATTGCTCTCTGATAAGTTGCCCCTGCGTTCTTCAAACCAAAGGACATTACTTTGTAACAGAAAGTACCCCACAAAGTAACGAACGTGGTTTTTTCCATGTCTTCGGGTGCCATTTTAATCTGATTGTACCCGGAGAAACCATCCATGAAAGAGAAAATGGAGTGCTGGGCTGTGTTATCGACCAATATGTCAATATGTGGAAGAGGAAAATCGTCTTTAGGGCTGGCCCTGTTTAGATCTCGATAGTCCACACACATCCGCACTTTTCCATCCTTTTTCGGGACCGGGACTATGTTGGCTACCCATTGTGGATATTTGGCTACGGCCAAGAAACCGGCTTCGAATTGTTTTTTGACCTCTTCCTTGATCTTGAGAAGCATTTCCGGTTTTATTCTTTGCAGCTTTTGCTTAATTGGTGGACACTCTGGTTTCAGAGGCAACCTATGTTCCACTATGCTGTTATCCAACCCTGGCATATCTTGATAAGACCAAGCGAACACATCCCGAAATTCCTGTAGCAGTTCAATCAATTCATCTTGCTGGTTTTTACTCAGGCAGGTGCCTATCTTGATCATTTTATCTTCTCCTTCACCTCCAAGGTTGATGATTTCAATTTCCTCCCGATGTGGGCGGATCTCCTTATCCTCTTGTTCCAATAATCTCGTCAATTCAGATGAGGGTCCAAAGTCTTCCTCACTTTCCTCGTAGACGCAATCATTTGGATAAACAGGGTCATGAAATAAATCCAGGTTTTCATCGTTCTCAGGGAAATCATTTTTGGATCTGCATTCGGGTTATATTATAAAGTGAAAAGAGAAGCAAACAAGTGAAAGGTTTAAGAAACAGAGAATGCACAAAGATGAGGTGATGGGGAATAAAAATGTGTTCATTGATTTTCAAAAATAAAGTAAACAAGTTTTGCCCTTATTACAAAATGGGTCCCGGAGCCTTGGGCATAGCAAGGGGACCACCAAATTATGAAATACAGTGATTACTCTGATAGAACGTTAATGGTTGTAGGGAACTCCATGACTTCCCAATTGCTCAGCTCTTGATCTGGATGGCAAGCATATACCAGCTCCACATTGAGGTCAGGCTCATTCTCAATCATGGCAACTTGATCCAGATATATCACTCCGGCGCTCTTAAAGCTCTGATAGAGATCGCAGATAGGGATTCTCGCAGATAGGGATTCTCGCAGTGTTGATCTCTTGACTAGTAAGGCGAGCAGTTCTCCTCCCCTTCTTTTCCTCTTCAACCCTTTTCTTATCCATCACAGTGGGCTTATATCCCAAACCATATCTGTTTTTATTCTCTGGGAGACTCACCGGTTGGGTTCTGCCTTCTAAATCCCGCCCCAATCCTTTTCCAGGTTGGTACCCTTTCCGCAACATGTTCAGCGTCACCATTAGAGGTACGTTGGGGAAAGACATCTTTATAACGCTTGTTGCATTGGCAATCTCCAAGGCTTGGAAGGATGTTTCGAGGGCTTCCTCGGCGGCCTCGATGTATGGAGTGGATATGGGTTTGCTGACCAAAAGGTCCTCCTCCCCAGAAACAGTCACCAACTTGTTGTCGATGATGAATTTTAGTCTTTGGTGCAGTGTGGAGGGGACCACCCCTGCTGAATGAATCCATGGTCTCCCTAATAAACAGCTGTAGGCGGGCGCAATATCCATTACTTGAAAGAGTACCTGGAAAGTACAGGGCCCGACTTGTATAGGCAATTCAATTTCTCCAACGACTTCCCTACGTGTCCCATCAAAAGCCCGCACAACCATAGAGCTAGGCCTCATGTATGTTCCGTCGAAAGGCAATTTTGCCAACGTGGATTTTGGCATGACGTTTAGAGAAGATCCATTATCCACAAGTACTTTTGCCAGGATATAATCCCGATATTTCACAGAAATATGGAGGGCTTTGTTGTGCCCCCTTCCTTCAATAGGTACTTCCTCATCTGTGAAGGTCAAGTAATTATTGGCAACGATATGCCCCACTATGCCCCCAAATTGTTCGACGGGTAAATCTTGCTTCACGTGCGCCTTGCTCAACACCTTCATCAACGTGTTTCGATGTGGTTCAGAACTCATTAGCAAAGACAACAGGGAAATTTTCACAAGGGTGTGGTTCAATTGGTCTAACACCTGGTAGTCACTATGGTGAATAAACTTCAGAAATTCCTGGGCTTCCTCTTCAGTCACAGCCCCTTTTGTTTCGCCAGAGGCTCCTTCTTTCCCAGTTTTTCCTTCTCCGGTAGTCTTGCCTTGTTTGGGCTCAGGTGGTGTATATATCCTTCCACTCCGTGTCATTCTTCCCACTCCAGTTATATTTGTAATAGAGGAGGATGTTATGGAGTTGACTGCCTCTGGAATGGTGACGACGACATCTGTATTGTACCTCCATGGCACAGCGTGGGAACTTTGGAAGGGGAAAGGAGTTGGTGCCCTTACTGTGAAGACAGTCTTGGCAGGAGCCGAAGCCGCTGGTGTATCCTTGTTATAGTATACGACCAGGGGTTTCGGAACTCGTGCCTTACCCTGTTCCTGTACCACGTTTATTTGTCCTTCACGGTGCCTACAGACCTCTATGACTCGAGCATTCATGAGTCTTTGAAGGGTTTCCTGGAAGTCCCTTCGTTTTGCGGATTGGAGGTCATTATGCTCTTCACTCCACGACCCCTCTATTAATCTCATCTTCAGCATATGGGAGTGTATTGTTTCCAAAGGCATCTGGATGTCTTCTACTTTGGAAATGCAATCTTCATCCCCTTCTATAGCATTGACATCCGATCCTTTAAGGTTCGGAAGGGGATTAGTTGTCACGCTTGGGCTCCCTTCTTTGAAGCTTATCCAGTCGGCCCGAATGAGGTCCCTTACCTTAAACTTCAGTGCCAAGCAGTTCTCAGTAGAATGTCCCGGTGCACCGGCGTGGTAATCACACCGTGCGTTCAGGTCATACCCTCTAGGATACGGCGGCTGAAGTGGCTTTAAAGGGCAGGGTACTACCATCGTGTTTTCAATGAGGTAAGGGAGAAGCTCTGTGTAAGTGATGGGAATTGGATCAAATTGCGGTGGGGCACGGTCGTTGTTTTGCCTTCTCTGATTTGGATTCGGCGGGTTCATTTGTGGCTGCTGGTACGGAGCTTGCGGTGGTTGATATGGTGCCTGTAGTGGTGCAAGCGGTCGCATGACAGGTGGGCGGAAATGTGGTGGATGTGGTGTTTGAACGGCGGCCACATATGGATGTGGTGTATTATGATAGGTTGATGGAAAGGCGACCGGGGTGGGTGGCCTCGGCTAGTTTCTTCCCTGATTATGGGAGATTAGATTAGTCTCTCCCTCTCTTCTCTTTCCTTCCACATGGGAGGGTCTTCTTGCTGCATTAGCCCCAGCTGGGCCTCGGGCGATCTTCCCTGTCCGGAGGCCATTTTCTATTCTTTCTCCGATAGTGATGATATCAGAGAAGTGGGAGGAAATACTTCTGATCATCTTGTCATAGAATGGCGATTGGAGTGTGTCAATAAATGTCGAGATCACCTCTTTCTCAGACAAAGGTGGGTCAACTTGCGCAGCTACTTCACGCCACCGTTGGGCGTATTCTTTGAATGTCTCGTTGTCTTTCTTGGACATGTTCTGCAATTGTACTCTATCCGGCGCCATGTCCAAATTGTACTTATACTGCTGCATGAAAGCATCTGCCAGATCCTCCCAACAGCGTATACGAGAACGTTCAAGATGGTTATACCAGGTTAGAGGCGCTCCAGCCAAACTATCTTGAAAACAATGGATGAGCAGAGAGTCGTTGGAGGCATGCGAAGCCATCTTCCGGCAGTACATGGTGAGATGGTTTTTCGGACATGTCAGCCCCCGATACTTATCAAATTCAGGTGTTTTGAATTTGGGAGGAATAACAACGTCAGGAATTAGGCAGAGTTGTGCAGCACTGCCTAATCCAAATCGATTCCTCCCATCCATTTCCCTTAATCGCCTTTCCAAGAACTCTAATCTTCCTTCCTGGGTAGCAGCAGTGGCAGTACTTGGTCCTGTGACGACATAGTGACTAGCACTCTTGACTGGTCGGTCAACATGTGCCGGGCTCTCATTCAGAATTGAGGCTTGGTGTCCAGCTGTGGCTTGGGCAGCTTGTGGTTGTTCAGCCTGTGTATGGACCGGAATCGTTTGAGGATTTCGGACAGGTGGGATGTTTGGTTGAGCCACGTGAAGGATTGTTTCCTGATAATCTGGCTCCTCTTGGAGTGGTGGGAAATAGCCTGGGGGTAACCCATACTGTGGGAAGGGTACGACATTCCCTTCTTTATCAACAAAAGAGTGTTGTTGAACATGAGCAGGGTTCGGCTTACTAAGGCGAACGGTAACAGTAGGCCCTGCAGGGTTTGAGCTCGGTTCCCCAGCATGACCTTGAACGTGTTGGAGAATGGGAGATTGCTGCCTAGCATTTTCAACTTCTGCTAAAGAATCCCTTTCTGCGATCCTTCTTTCAAACATCTTGGCCATTTCAGCCATTTGTTCTTTCAATTGATTAACCTCAGCTCGTAGGTTTTCATTCTCTTGCTCTATTTCGGCCATGAGTTTCTTTCTGAGCCTGGTCACGTAGGGATGCTTACCCGTAGTGTCTAAAGAATCACGATAAATGGTTAGAAAAATAGAGGGAACAGTTAAAGAAGATAAAAGAAGAATAAAAAATAAATGGGCATTCGCGGGATACGATTCCGAATTTGACACGTATTCCTTGACCTTTCCCCAGAACGTCGCGTTCAAAAGTACTTAGTATAACAGTATATTGGAAATTAACATGAGACAACTGTGAAGGCACATTAATTCATCATTCCATTCATCTGTAAAGGTACAATGTTACTTGAAAGATACAGTTACAATATTCAGCCATTCCTAGCTTGGGCAATCATGACTTTCATTTTGCAAAGTCTTTCTTGACAATAGTTCAAAAATGATGATATCTCCTTTGGGGTGGATAGGGGATTGACCATGCCTTCGGCCTGCTTCAACATTGAGGGAAAATCTTCCAAGATTCCATTGGATAGGTATGCCAACTTGGCAAAATGGTCCATCCATAAATGAATGACTTCATCCCGTTGAGCTAACTCTGTCCCCAAAGCTCGTGTGGCTTCTTGGCAGCGGCGTTCGGCGTCAAGGGTTTTCTTCTGTTCAGCATGTATTTCTTGCTCATAAGCTCTCATCGTTTCATCAAGTTGTTGCTCCAATTTGTGGACTTGGGTTTGTAGCATTTCTTTTTGCATCAAAGCCTCCTTTCCCTTCTCCTTGGATTGTACCAGCATGTTTTTTAAAATTTGTTTTTCGGCCAATACAGCATCGCTCTGCTGACCCTTCATCTTTAGCTGCGAATTAGCCGCCTGAAGGCATTGATCTTGTTTTATTCTGTAATCTTCATCAATCTTTCTCTTTTTCCGCATTTCTTCCATAGCATGTCTTCCTTCGGAGTTCTCTTTCCTATGGAGGGCACACTCTTGTTGGCACTTCAGGAGGTCTTCTTCCAATTTTTGATTCCTTGCCTTTAGCTCTTCTACTTGGGCTTTTAGCGATATGGTAACCTTGTCCTCCACAATGCACGGCGGAGGAACTGTGTCCTCAGATTGGTATGAAGGGCTCTTAAAGGCAATTTCACGATGGAGACTCTGTTCACCACCCAATCTAAGTATTCAACTCTCACAGCGTGGCTTCGTGCTCCCAATTCTTTGCCCATCCTATGGACTTTCTTCCAGGCATTGGCTATGTCCCGAATAGTGGAGGTGTAATTCCCATTCGTATAGTACAGAATGAAAGGAGTAAGTAGTGCTTCGTCCGGCGGCCCAAGTAGAGGATAAGCCAATTGCCGCTTAGCAATAACAGGATTATAATTGATGCAACCTTGTGTCCCCATTAGAGGAACATTTGGATATCCCCCACAGCTATAAATGATGGACTCAACTTCTAGCCATTGAGGACACCACCTCACCTTTTCTGCTGTAAGGCCTACAAGGTGATTAGCCCACTCACGCCCATTCTTCGTTGTCAACTGACACAACTTCAAATCAGAGATGGGACACTCGGCTTTGCATAGTTGATGAAAAGCGTGGGATGTGAGCCACACATATAGAACAGGAAAACAACAAATAATCCTCTTTCCTCCTTGGGTATGGCAGAAATCCAAGGTGCAATAGACATTGGCCAACACTGCTGTGACGGGATTTTCCATTCTGTGCTTGCGAGCGGTGAAGACACCTATAGCATCATAATCTACGTAGTTGTCTAAGTTAGGGAATAAGACAACTCCGTAAATAGTGAGAGCCAAGGTATCAATGAAAGCTTCCCATTCTTCCTTCTCTGCCAGGACATGCATGTGCTTCTCCAGAAATTCCCTAGTAAATCCGGGAATCTGGTTTCTGTTCATTTGTACTCCTCTTAACATTTCAGGATGGACCTTCAAAATACGAGCGACAGAAGTGATTGACGCGTGATGGTCCAAATGGCGATAAGGAATTTATCCCTCCATTGGCATCCCCAATATTTGTTCAAATTCTTCTATGGAGGGTGCCAGTTGAAAGTCTGGGAAAGTGAAACAGCGGAGAGGTGGGTCATAGAATTGTGCCAGAGCTGTGATGGCTTCTGTTTGGACGTCTACCTCCAAGAGTTTCAGGATCTTCCCATACTTCCTTGCGAAAGTCATCTTTTGTGTCAAGCTCAGTTTTTTCCCTAGTGCTTGTAAACTGTCAGTATTGACCTTCCTAGCCTTGAGGTGCAATAACTTCTTCAATTCAGTCACCCCTATATCACAATTACCGTGTCCCATGTTAATTTCCATACTGTCTTAGAAATACCGACAAATTCGGAATCGTCCCCTGCGAATATCAAGACAAAGAATGGAATCGTCCCCAGCGGAGTCGCCATCTGTCGCAACCTAAATCGCGACGGCGCGGCGAGAAAGAGAGAATGGGTGGAATGAAACAGGGAGTCGCCACCAACATTTTTATCCATAGGAAAAACATTGGAAAAAAACTAAGTTCAGTAAAGCACTGGTTAAAAATTGAGATTCAAGTTCGGGAGTCGGTTACGAGTAGGGAAGGTATTAGCACCCTACATCGCCTGTCAGAAACAGTACCAAGATTGAAAATGCGCAACATAAATAGCCTTACAAAAGATGGTTTATTTCTTCCCTTTTATTGTTGTATTTTTTATTTTAAAAAACGACAGAATGGAGTGAGAGAACTGTACAAACATAGAATGTCGAAGCGAGGTCAATGGGACGTTTCATCCGAATTAAACTCAACTTCGATATGAGACAGAGAAGGGAAGAGAATGCTAATAAGGCGTCACGCCTAAATTATACATCCTTGAATAAAAAAGACAGGGATAGGAAAGAGATAAGCGGGACGTCTCGTCCTAAGTATCCCTTCCCTATGAATTATGGCGAGGCTTAAGCAAAAAAAACTAGGGGGAAACCAACAAGACGTCACGTCTAAATTGATTTTCATGGAAGTAACAAAAAAAAAGAACATTTATGAAAGAAACGTGGAAGTAAGGAAATAAATCAGCAAAAAGAAATAAGAAAGATGGGCCCGACAGGAATTGAGATCCTGCTCCTACGTATTCTTGAATTATCAAGAAATCAGGGTTACGTAGTTCTGAATGTTTTTCTTTTAGGAAAAGACTTGGGAGATGATGATGGATGTCATTGAGGTGGGGAACTCGTACAAGGCGAAGTTCTTCGCACGTGTACGAATCCTAAAGAGGTTGTGTAGACGGGAGTGCTCTCGTACGACACTGTTTAAAAATGATTTGTTTCTTTTTATTGATTTTTATTTAGATTTGAAAGAAAACATAGGAAGCATTTATTTCCCTTTATTATATTTTACTAAGAAACGAAAGGAAAAAGGTAGTAGAAGCTACAAAAGAGAAAGGGAAACAATAAATTCTGAAAATAGAGGGAAAATGAGTGAAAACCGAGTGGGAGAAGAGAAAAATCGAGTGAAAATGGCAAAAACCGAGTGAAAATTACAAAAAAACGAGTGGAAATAGCAGAAATCGAGTGAGAAAGAGGAAAAACCGAGTAAAAATGGTAAAACCGAGTGATGAAAGCAGAAAACCGAGTGAGGACAAGGAAAAACCAAGTGAAAATGAGGAAACCGAGTAGAAATAGCAGAAACCGAGTGAGACAGTGAGCTTACCGAGTGAGAAGTGATTTACCGAGTGAGACAGTGAGAAGAGGGACGGTATTGGAGTTGAGTGGAGTGAGGAGATTGGATTTGGTGTACTTGAGGGGAGAGGACGGTGTTGTGAGAGGAATTGGGACGGTGTGTAGGTGAAGGGATGAGGAGGTCGGTTTTGGAGAGGACGGTTGGCTGGGCGGTGTTGGCTGAGAGGAATGAAGTGTTGGGCGGTGTTGTGTTGAGGGGTGAGGACGGCGTGGCTGTTGGATAAAGCAAGGAGGAGAAGGGAATGGTGAGGGTCTGCGCAGTGTGTATGGTGTGTAAGTCTCTGTAAGGTGTGTAAGGGCTGAAAGCTTCAGCCCCTTGCCTATTTATAGGCTGGTCTGAGTGGAAGGCCAGCTCAGGCTTCCACTTCCAAGTGGAATGCCAGCTCAGGCCTCCACTCAGAGTGAAGTGGGGGACAACGGCTGGGTGGGAATTTTTAATTCCCCCCACTTCCAACCCTGTTTGCCACTTGTCTGCCACCCCCAGGATTCCTGGATCCACTTGGGTGATGGAATCCAAGTCAGCACGGGTTAACAGGGGGACCTGGTGGGAATCCCAGTGAGAATGTTGAATGCCGAGTAAGAATGTTGGAAAAACCAAGTGAGAATGTTGAATTCCGAGTGTAAATGACTCGGATCACCCTCTCAGTCAACATTCATCCACATTGCCTAATAAATCCGAGTGTAAAAAGGGTCGGTCTTCACTCTGCCACCTAAATCCGAGTGGAAAAGGCCCCTTTTATGCTAAAGACCGAATGAAATCATGTTGGTGTCAATTGGATTGAGTGGGCAACTAAAGCAATTGAGTCAGAACTGAGTGAAAACTGACTCGGATTCCATCTCCTCTCCACAATCCGAGTGACCAATGACTCGGAACCGACTAAAATATGTGAAGTGTGACTCCGAGATGAGAGAAAGATGACTCGGTGAAGGTTTGAAGTACGTGGAAGTGGGGGCTCAGAATTGATTGGCCAAAAGGACTCGGGAAAGGTGGCTGACTGACTGAAGTGTCACTCGGAAACCGATTGGAAATGGGTCGGAAATCAAGTGAAATGACTCATTCGGTGCTGACTGGAAATGCTTCACTCGGTGCTGACCGGAAATGCTTCATTCGGAATTCTTTTCACTTGGATTTTGCCTATCTTCTACTCAGAAACTGGAAGTTTGGCTATTTTAACTTGGACCTCCTTCCAACCGAGTGATACTCACTCGGATTTACTCGGATCAGCAGTCAGTTCCCTTTTTTTCACTCGGATTTGTTGCAGTAGGGGATCTTCCGCTCGGATTCTCCTCTAACAGGGTCATTTTTCACTCGGAATTGACATCCTTTGCGATCAGGGCTTGTAAACTGGCATTTTCTCTTGGAATGCATCTGAGAGGGAATTATCCACTCGGATTTACATCTAATCTGAGTCATTTCACTCAGATTTGAATTCAACAGGTCATACTCCACTCGGATTGGTCCATTGTTGAGTCATTATTCGGATTTCCCTCCCAACAGGTCGTACTCCACTCGGACATGCCCAAAACTGAGTAGTTTCACTCGGATTTTCTCCATTCAGAGTAATGTCACTCGGATTTAACTTATTCTGAGTGATTTCACTCGGATTTGATCCAACAGGAGCATATTCCACTCAGATTTGACTTCAGCAGGGAGCATTTCATTCGGAAATGACTCATTCTGAGTGATTCCACTCGGATTTCATCGTTTTTGGGTCATTCCATTCGGACTTCTCTTGAAGATGGGCATAATCCACTCGGATTGGCTTGGCAGGGAAGCTATCCACTCGGATTCAACTTCAACAGGGAGCATTTCACTCGGAAATGACTCATTCTGAGTGATTCCACTCGGATTTCATCAATTTTAAGTCATTCCACTTGGAAATGCTTCATTTTGACTCGGATTTGACCATTTTTTTGAGTTTTTTCACTCGGATTTATCTCCACCAGGGCTGTATTTCACTCAGAAATGCTTTAACCTGAGTCATCCTGTTCAGATGTGATCATTTTTTAGTCATTCCAATCAGATTTGCCTCCGACAGGGCTGTATTTCACTTGGAAAAGCTTCATTCTGAGTTATTTTGCTCAGTTCTGATTATGTTGGAGCCATTCTATTCGAATTTGACCATTCTGAATTAGAATTATGTATAAAAAGATTTATTCCACTTGGACCGGACCAAAAGAGGTGTTCACAATTAACCATAGCCCATTATCAATAATCTACAACAAATCCAAAATGGGTAAACAATGTCCATATAGTCGATTTATAATTCTTAGTCAATTGATCATTCATAAATCCTTATAAACCAACCAATGTTTTGATATAATATCACTCACTAGGCAATTATCACCCTTAAATCCACTTTAAGGATCCAAATCCGAACAATGAGCATCTAGCTCTAATGATCACCAAAACCTTTCAATATTGAGCAACTATGCTCCAATCGACCATAATATCAATTCAGTACAGAGCAATCTTGCTCAGACAACGATTAATGGCGTCTATACTAACAAACATGTTCTAGAAAAATCAACAACACCTATACAGAGTAGACCCACGCTTTGATACCACCTTGTAACACCCCGGTTTTTCGGACTCAGATCCCGATGTAATCAAGATAATAATAAAAATGCGGGTAAATTTTTCGCGTTTGAAATATTTCTAAACACCTCGACAATTACATCAAGACCCGAACCACAGAAAACCGAAGGGTGAGATTTATCAACATATGACTGGATCGATAACTAACTTGCCCATAACGGTATACAAAATAGTAGAGTTTACAGCGGAAGAAGAATGTGTATACCGGGCAAACGCCTAGTCCCATATATGACGATATGAGAAAAGGCTCGACAAAACATGCAAATACTCAACATATACCGATTTGATCAAAACCCATCTATTCACTCACAACGTACACATGCATTGCCTAAGATAAATATATATATACATATACATCCGGGGTCATGCCCCAACTATTACCACTGCCCATAACTCATATGTACCCATCTATTCACCTAGTGGCATTAATACACGCATCACCATCGTCAATATACATTATTCAAATTTCAATTTCTCTAGTACTCATCAAATCATCTCTTACATACTAAATACATATATTCACCATTAATGAATACGAAAGATTATCTTACACATATCCAAAATCACTAAATCATCAATATCATTATATACAATTTATTCAATACATTAAAATTCACAACTGATGCCGGCCAAGGCACTTCCACTACCACTATTTACCTTTGCCAAAAGCTTCAATACAAAAATCTCATCTCATCCCATGACAACCTTGCATCACAATACTAAAAATGAGACCACATGGGAGAGTGAGTTATACATTCAAAATGACGAATATAATATATTGTGATTAAGTGTACATGTATTCATTCATCATGTGTGCTTTGCTATAAGATCATCAATTCATTATTCAATCGTCATCACATTGATAAAATGGGCATACAAGCCACATGAATCGCAATTCATAATATAAGCAAGCACAAGCACATACACAATCCCATTGCCATGTATCATCAAAGGCATTCACAATCATCATCATCAATTTATTAAATCTTTATTCAATTCCTCCTCGCAAGGGGTTTTTCATCGCTCATGGTCATCCCATCTTAAATGCCATGCACCTATGGCTAATGCATATGTCAACTCTTTGATAATGCATATGGACGAATCTGATTTCATTTCATTAGGGGATCGCAACCACCACATCATTCATTCACATGGGTTTCCCACCTCGCAAGGGGTACTCCCTCTAGCAGCCTCGCAAGGTGCTTTCTCGTGATTGCAACCATGTTCAATAATTCATATTGGTTTCCCGCCTCGTAAGGGGTAATCCCACCTCGTGATCGCAACCACGGGCATCATAGAAACTCGCAAGCCCTTTTTCATTTCAACAACCAGGTGATCGCAACCACCAGCTCAATATCGTATGATCATTAAGTTGGTTTCCCGCCTCGCAAGGGGTACTCCCTTCATGGAATCCTAAAGGATTTTTCATCACTATGATCGCAACCAAACAATATCAATGCTATGTCATGCCATGAATACAAGATGCAATAATGCATATGTCAACCAACCTCGCAAGGATATCTCACCCTCTCACTTAGGGATATATTTTAATTTAACATTTTCAATCGATATCATTCAATTACTTTCAAAACCCCTCAAGGCATTTTATTCACATACTTGGCATCTCAATGGCTACAATATCATTTCATAACAATCCACGCATGGAAGTCAATGAGGCATGATAACAAATACATTTCAAGTTCGTAGCATCACATGCTAGCCTTTACAATTCCAGTTATATACATAAGATTTCACACAATTCATCATTAACATTCGTTAATAATTCATCAATACCACTACAAAATCAGTTCGTGGATTCCCTCCACATTCATTATTGCCATTGCTTCATAACTAGTATGGTAATACGACCATTCATTAATATAATTAGAACCCACATACAAGTCTATACTTGTATCAACTCAATGGCATTGCCATCATTAATGATATAAATCAACATCACTAGATATTATCCTTATTCAAAGAAAAGATCAACTTCACCATCTCAGACATTTTCTCCAATTTATCAATTTACAAGGCATACTAGGTCTTTCCATTACTCATTCGTTGATTCCAAAATCACTCAAGGGTATATCTCATAACCCATCACTAACTCTTCTTAAAACTCTCCCATTCATCTAATCTAGGTGGTAGATATAACCCAAATAATTCATCTGAAATGTACCAATCAATTTCCATTACCATCATGCCATACCACTATTAAATAATTCATATACCTTCCCTCCAGTGTCTCATACTATAAAGAAAAGGGGGCTAACATATTCCCAAAACAAGAAAATGAAATAATTTAACTCTGGGGAAACTCGCTCAGGCGAGACCCATACTCGCTTGAGCGAGATTGTGGTGGGTCGCTTGAGCGCCCCAGATTCTTCCTTGAGCGAAGGGATTTTTAGCGTCAGACCCCGCTCCCACTTGAGCGTGTCCTTATCACTTGAGCGAGACCAATCATAGCTCGCTTGGCCGAGCTTCCTCGTAGGTAAGCGAGGACCTCCCATCAGCGTACACACGCCCGCTCGCTTGAGGTGGGCTCCCCTATACTTGGCCACTCACTCGGGCAAAATTGTTCCAGTAACCATTTCTATATGCATTCGATTAATCGAGGCTCCTTTCAACTAGCCACTCGCTCGATCGAGAAATGTCCAGTACCTCATCAAGGCTGGCTCGCTTGAGCGAGGTCCAGTTTGCCTCATCATTCGCTTAAACGAAAAACCTCTAGAACCAATTCCTCTCTCGCTCGCTCAAGCGCGGTCACACCCGCTTGAGCGACATTCGTCCAGTAACTTTTCCACTCACCCACACACGTCTCGCTTGAGCGAGACACTTACTCGCCTGAGCAAGATTGGGCCAGAGGCCATAAAACTAGTACAAGAGATTCTCGCCTGAGCAAGAATCCTTCTCGCTTGAGCGAGATCTTCAGGTCTTATGCAGAAAACGAAAATTCTCACAACCTAATATATGAAATCTCATTCTAAGCCAATTTAATCACATCTAACACATCATATACATCACATGAGGCATATAAAACTTACTCTAAACATTCATACTCAGAAATTCTTGTTCCAACTCATTAATTACACATTAAAATCACACTTATCATCATCTCATATATATATATATATATACATCTATAAGAATCAATTCATACTCTCACACATTATCCTTAACAATCAAATTGCCATTCATATTGTCTCAATAACTACATGGCAAGGCAAGCATGAGTATTAAACACATACAACAATCACTATCAATCTACTCATGCAATTTGAATGTAAACTCCTCTCCTACATCGAGGGAAGAGCCGTAACCAAGCGCACGCTCCGAATGCTCCGCCACATAATCCAAAACACATCTACCTATCACATACACATGCATTCATACAATCAATAACCATCCCAAAGCATTCCTCATAAATTTCTACATAATGACTTACACATTGTAAGGCTTGTGAACAAGTTCTAAACTTGTCCAAACACCAATTTATGCAATTTGTGTTAGGCTTTGGGAATTCCTTTCCTAAAACCAAGATCTTCTAGATCTTAAAGGCTAACTAAACCCAATAATATCATTATCTCACCCATTACATAATGCAATCCCATATCACATCAATCCATCAAATATCATCATTATCACTTAAAGCTCAACATAAGTTATCCTTGCCTCATCAAAGCCATCACCAAATTAACAATTTCAACTCATTCATCTATGGCCTAAGACCTCATCAAGACACATGCTTATTTCATTAACCCCCCTACATTCACCATGGCTTTGGTGTTCATATTCATCACTATTTTTTATCTACCATTCTCATTATTACCACAATAACAACACCACACATTGAACTTCATATATTCATTTTCAAAATCAATTCCTTTACTCAACCATATACATGTATACTCCCATGCTCACATCTTCCAAACCTCAAGATTGGGACCTTATTAAAACCCACTCAATTCAATAATCCTACCAAACATTTCCAAACATTATCTCTATCCTCAAAACTATTCTCATGACAACTACATCATTATTTTCACCCTCTATGCTAAAAGCCCCAAATCACCAACACTTATGGTTTTCATCAAAACTCAGTAACCATTTCTAATAGCCATCAATCTTCATCATTAACAACACCCCCACACACATTATCATTGGTTTTCACTAACAATCATTTCATGGCTTTATTACCCATTTCCTCCAAATTCTAAAGTTAGGGTTCCTTTAAAAATCCAACAACACCATAAATAATTATTTTCTACCATTCAAATCACTAATTCTGTGTACCCCATTAATGGCTCATAAAAGTTGCATGTAAAACCACCCCACCTTAGGGTTTTCCATATTAATGGCTTCTACCAATAACCCACATACATAAACCATTCTCCCAATACCTAAAACTCATAACCAAAGGTTCAAGATCTTGAAAAATGGCAAAAAGCTTACCTCATGAGAAGAAAAGTGATAACTCCTAAGAGAGGGGGAAAGCCACATGAAATTCCAATTAGAGGGGGGAGAGCTCCAAGTCATCACCATTTCCTTCTTGCCGAATGAAAGAAACGAAAATGGGGGAGGAAGATGAGCACCCACCACTTAGGGTTTTTAGAGAAGAAAAGATAAGAGGAAGTGAGAGTGCGGAGGAAGAAGAATGAATGCTAATGGAGAAGTAGAAAGTGGCGTGAAACGTAAGAGAGGAAGGATAGTTTATTTTTAAGTTTTTACCTCTCATTAAAATTTTACCGTTTTATAATGTACAGGACCACCGTTCGGGCTTAATATTTTATCCAAAAATTATTCTGAAGATATATTCGGATTCCCAATAATATCCTTAATAGCCCTGACCAACCGCATCTCAATCGGACATACTTGATCCGACACCTATATTTTAACCGGGTATAATTTTATTTCATGTAGTCTCAATAAATTATAAATATCCATAATAAATCCCAATCTAATTAGTACAATATTTTTGGGACACTTATTAACTCATTTATAATTATTTACTATTTATTCCTTTTATTTAATTATTTTTTATAAATTTCGGGATGTTACAAATACTATATCCAAAAATTGTTCTGAATATACCATCAGATTCCTAATATTTTTCTTAACAGCCCTGACCAATATCATCCCAATCAGGGATACTTGGTCTGACACACATATTTCAACCGGGCTCATTTTTAGTTCATCCGGTCCCAATAAATTATAAACTCCCAAATATAATTATTTAATATTCATCCCCTCAATTAATCCTTTATTTTTAAAATTTAGGGTGTTATAATCCACCCCACCTAAAAGAAATTTCATCCCTGAAATTTAACATACCGAGTTCGAACATATCTGGATACCGAGCTCGTACATCGTCTTCATGTTCCCATGTGAACGTCTTAGTATTTCCGTGCTTCGATGCAACTTTCACCAAGGATACCAATTTGTTTCGTAGCTTCTTCACGGAGCGTTCAACAATACGAACGAAAACAAGAAAAATAGACAGATCGTCCCTTACATTAACATCGTTCATAGGAATTACATGTAGAGGATCTTGGACATGTTTCCTCAACTGTGAGACATGGAATACATTATGTAGATTAACGAGGTGCGGAGGAACTTTAATCTGATATGCCACATCGCCAATCCCCTTTAAAACCTCATAGGGCCCAATGAACCTAGGGCTTAACTTTCCACTTTGCAACGCCCTACCAATGCCCTTATCTCTTGATACTCTTTGAAACACGTGATCGCTAACTTGAAACTCAAGTGGCTTCTGCCTTTTATCATAATAACTTTTCTAACGATCTTGGGAAATTTTCATCTTTTCTTGTATCATATTAATCTGTTCATTAGTCTCTGCAATCAACTCCGGCCCCAAAGCCAAACTCTTTCCAGTTTCAAGCCAACACAATGGAGTCCTACATCTCCGACCATATAGCGCTTCATAGGGAGCCATACCGATAGAACTGTGATAACTATTGTTCTATGTAAATTCAATCAGTGGTAGGAATCTTTCCCAACAACCACCGTGCTCCAACACACAAGCCCGTAACAAATCTTCAAGGCTTTGAATTGTCGGCTCGGATTGTCCATCCGTTTGTGGATGATACGCTGAACTGAGCTTCAACTTGGAACCCATTGCCTCGTGCAAGCTTCCCCAAAATCGGGAAGTGAATCGCGGGTCGCGATCCAACACAATACTTAAAGGTACACCATGTAGCCTAACGATCTCCTTTATGTACATCCGGGCTAATTTCTCCAATGAACTCTTCATATTCATGGGCAAGAAGTGAGCACACTTCATCAACCGATCAACAATTACCCATATAGCATCATTTCCAGTACGTGTTTTGGGTAGTCCGGAAACAAAGTCCATAGCAATGTCGTTCCACTTATCAAGAGGTCTCGGATAACCAGATGGTTTCTGATGCTCAACCTTAACCTTTTGACAAATAATGTAGGAGGCTACACAATTAGCCACATCTCGCTTCATACCGGGCCACCAGAAATTCTTCTTCAGATCTTGATACATTTTTGTGGCACCAGGATGTATGCTCAATACACTCTTGTGAGCTTTTTCAAGTACCAATCTCCTTAGATCACCACCAGATAGAACATAAATCTGGCCTTTCACATGCTAAATGCCATCACGGCCTTCTGTCAAAAATGAATTTTTCCCATTAGCTTGAGCTTCTCTCATCTTGATCAAGTACTCATCCTTTGATTGTTGCAGCTTCATGGTCTCAAGGAATACATTTGCTACTGTCAACACCTCAAGAGACATTTTCTTTGGAGTATATATTTCTACACCTGCGTTCAAATTCTGAAATTTCTCAATGAGCTCCATCTCTTTCACCATCATAGTGGAAAAATGTAATGATTTCTGACTTAAGGCATCAGCAACCACATTTGCCTTTCCGGGATGATACCTCAATTCAAACTCATAATCTTTCAAAAATTCTGTCCATCTTCGTTGGCGCATATTAAGTTCCTTCTGATCAAATAAATATTTTAGACTCTTATGATCACTAAAGACCACAAATTTCGAACCATACAAATAGTGTCGCCATAACTTCAAGGCAACCGCCGCCGCCGCTAATTCGAGATCATGTGTGGGATAGTTAACCTCATGCGGTTGCAATTGTCTTGACGCATAGGCTATCACATGCTCTTTTTGCATCAACCTGCAACCAAGACCAAGCTTAGAGGCGTCACAGTACACCACAAAGTCAACCAATAAGTCTGGCAAAGTCAACACCAGAGCAAAAGTGAGTCTAACCTTTAACTCTTGGAAACTCCTTTCACAGTCAAGATTCCACACAACGGTTGGTTCTTACGGGTTAGCTTCGTCAAAGGCAAGGCCAATCGGGAAAACCCTTCAATAAACCTCTGGTAATAACCGACAAGACCAAGAAAACTCCTTACTTCGGTCGCAGACGTCGGTCTTTCCCAAGCCAGCATGGCTTCAATCTTAGACGGATCAACAGCAACACTGTCCTTGGAGATAACATGTCTAAGAAATTGGACCTCCGACAGCCAAAATTCACACTTTGAAAGTTTCACATACAACTCTTTCTCCCGAAGGACATTCAACATAAGGCGAAGATGTTCTTCATGTTCTTCATGACTCTTGGAGTAGACAAGAATGTCATCGATGAACACTACCATGAATCGGTCAAGATACTCATGAAAGATGCGATTCATGTAATCCATGAAAATTGCAAAAGCATTTGTCACTCCGAATGGCATCACTACATACTCATAGTGTCCATATCGTGTTTGAAAAGTAGTCTTTGGGATATCCTTGATCTTCACCCGAATTTGGTTATATCCAAAACGCAAGTCAATCTTAGAAAATACAACTGCATCCTTCAATTGATCCAAAAGGTCATCAATGCAAGGTAGGGGATATCGGTTTTTGATGGTCAACTTATTAAGTTGTCGATAGTCCACACATAACCTCATACTTTCATCCTTCTTTTTCACTAGTAAAACAGGCGCACCCCAAGGAGACACACTCGGGCGAACAAACTCTCGTTCCAATAATTCTTTAACTTGCCTCTTCAACTCGATTAATTCTATAGGAGACATCTGATACGACACTCGGGAAATAGGTTTCGTACCCGGAACAAGGTCAATAGAAAACTCCACCTCGCGTGAAGAAGGTAAACCAGATACCTTATCAGGGAATACATCCGAAAATTTAGATATAACGGGAATATTTAAGGGATCAGGACTATTTGTCCCATCGACAAAAGATAATAATATGCAAGTTGGGTTATACCTTGCCCATCGAATTTCCCCACATCTGAGGAAGGGAAAATAACAGTCTGTCGTTGACAGTCAACCAAGACTTTATTAGCGGAGAGCCAATCCATACCGAGAATAATCTCCAAGTCCTTCATAGATAGGCAAATAAAATACACAACGAATCTCCTATCCTTGAGTATCATCTCAACATTCTCACATTGAGTGACTGCCCGTAAACAAGTACCGGTCGGCGTAGACACCATGATAGAACCTTTCATCATACTTATTGACAATTTTAATCGTCACACACAATCCTCGGATATAAAAGAATGGGTCGCACTCGAGTCATAAATAACATGCACAGAATTTCTGAGTATCTCACACTTACTTCGACCAGGGTATCAGCTTGAGCTGCTTCTTCACCGGTCATGGCAAATACTCTTCCAGTAGTTTGTTAGTTAGTACCCAGATTGTGACCATTCCGACCACCATTTCCATTACCTCCGCTGTTCCCATTTCCACGACCGTTACCACCATTTCCATTGCCATTTGCATTTCGACCACCATTGCGGCCGCCATTTCTGTTTCCATGACCACGGCCTCTGAAAGCACCATAACCACCACGGTTACCATCGTTGCGAATCACCACGTCTGTGGCATGTGCCTTGGTTGGTTGCATCTATAGCATATCACCGTCTCCTTATGATTATATTCGCGAGCCAAATGGTTTCCACCACATCGGGAACAATCAATACCTTGGCCACCAACTTGGCCACCGTTTGTACCATATCTTCCACCACTGCGTCCACCTCTAAAAGAAGAAGAACCATGCACAAATTGTCTATTACTCTTAAAGTTTCCCTTCTTCTTGAAGTTAGGGAATTAACCGTTCAGTCTTTAATCATGCCCAGCATGACTCTTGGGCACCACATCGTTCTCTTCAAAGATTCTACATTTATTCACAAGAGTAGGAAAGCTCTTAATCTCTTGGTGACATATTGCCTTCTTTATCTCCTGACACAATCCATTCTAGAACTTAACACATTTTGAAGCTTCAGTACCTTCCTATTGGAAAGGAGGGTAAAATACACACAACTCTTCAAACTTCAAGGCATACTCCTCCACTGACATACTTCCTTGTTTGAGCTCCATAAATTCAAGCTCCTTCTTGTTCTTATAGGTCTCAAGAAAGTATTTCCTAAGGAACTCTACCTTGAAATTCTCCCAATCCAAAGGGGTGTGAGTCACAGTCATACGTCCACGAGTAAGAATCCACCAAGATTCAGCTTCATCTCAGATCATAAACACTTCGTATTTGACTTTCTGAGCCTCAGTATATTCCATACTTGCGAATATCCATTCTAAATCATGGATCCAAATATAAGCATCTTCCGGTTTATAGCCTCCATGAAATTTGGAAGGCTTTCGCTTGAGGAATCGGTCAAGACCATGATTTAGCTGACCAGCGGGTTGTTGTTGCCGTTCAAGGATATCGGCAAGCTGATTGAAGGCTTCAGCCATAGCGGCTGCGTCAATAGTATGTCTATTCGCCATTAATCAATCTATACACACAACACAAACATAATTAGGAACCTTATGCTTCTTTCCTCAATATACATCAATCATTATTAACCATCATCAATATAAATATCATCATAATATAATCACAATCTGAAGGTAAATTGAAAAGGAATGCTTGGCTGGGCTTAATATTAACCACAATATAAAACAATGAGCAATTCAAGCTCCAATAGTGCTTCTCTATAACTATAACATGTCAACATCAAGTGACAATCACTCTTTAACAACATTTAACTGATATAACTTATTAATGAGCAATCAATGCTCTAATACCAGGTTGTAACACCCCGAATTTGGAAACAGGTAAATTTTTCACGATTTAAAATACGATTATGAGTAGAAGAAATTCACTGTATATATATATATATAATGCCGAGTAATTACCCCAGATTAATAGATAACCAATCTGATATATGAAGATATGAGGACGATATCAGAGTGCACCTCGGACGACCGGGCTTGAGGCCGTCACAAGGGGAAAAGCGGAAGATGAAAATTAAGTTCAGGAGTAATTAAAATATCACCCAGAGAGAGGATGAACATGCCTCATCGATCGGGTAAGCATTAGAAATATAATTTCATAATAAAAATATCATCCATACATCATTAAGGTCATTAATGAAAATTAGCCTTACACATCCGATCTAATTTTCCTACATGACCTTCCCAAAATGAACCGTTGTCAAAATAATTTCAAAGTAAACATATATGCACTATGTGCTATACAAAATAGGTACGTATGCCGGCCAAGGCTCAACCATGTTCCCTTTATATTTACCTTCTCTAATACTCGACCTCCGAGAAGAGTAAGAGTTTACTTCATACCTACATCAAACTTAAAAATGGCAACAGGGGGGTGAGTAACATAATCCAAATGAATCAAAGTCATACATTATAATGATAATTATACATGTGTGCATTATACTCATCTTTCGAGAAAGCATCAAAATTTCACACACATGATACATCATTCCACTCGGCACGGTATATTCACACGTCAATATCATAATACTATATTCATAACATTCTCAATAATCATCACACATTTAATGTTAGTACCTCGGCTTACTTTCCCTATATTTAACAATCACCCATCGCCACCTCGGGCTATCAACTATGCATATCTCGGCTATATGCAAATGCTCTTAAAGCTAATACATATGTAAAACGGAATATTTTCAAGTACGGATCCGACTGTGGGAAAACAACATAATCAATTATGGGACAAGTATAGGTGTGCTACTATACCCCTACTGCATTAGTAAAATGTGTAAACTTATATCCAATTGCATACATGTTCAACATCATATTTTACTGGTACCAAACCGCTCTTGCCCATCTGTAGCACTAGTCACCCCATGACTGCGGATCATCATCGTGGCCTTATTTGCCACAAGTGCTACGGGCCCTTCCTGAACACACATCGAGAGAGTCGTGCCCCATCAGACACCGAGGTAACTCACTCACCATAGAGCCGCCCGCCCACTGGGCCCGCCACATAGGGTGCCTCATCACCAAACTATGGACAGCTTCGTGATTCCCAAAATCACTAGGGAAATAAAATAATATACCCATGCATTGGGTCACCTTCCTACTGGGCCCACTCATTGGAACCCTTAACATTCCATATAAGCAGCGAATGATATGCCATGGATGGAAATGCCAATCAATGCATTCTCACGCTGTGCATCCTAAATGCCACTCAATTAATCATCTATTCATAACCACCATTTAGTGGATTTCAGTATTCTCAATCTTTACCGATCCCTTTTGGGCTCATACACATCGGTAGTTAGTGGCAATCACAATCATCAATTCACATATACACATTTGTGATAATTCACATCATTGATTTTAATTTAAAACATGGTCTCAAACCATCATAACATATTTTATCAATATATTCATCATAACATCACATCTGGTCTCAATACCGGCACCAAAATATGGATATCACTTTATCCATTCTATACGCAATACAGACTCAGCAAGTAAAATACCGGACATCAAGGTCGGTCTCCTCTCATTAGGATACTGAATAATTATACTGATTACACACAGCACCGGTCGGTCTCCTCTCGTTAGGATACCGAGTAATCTTACCGATTACATATTGCACTGGTCGGTCTCCTCTCATTAGGATACCGAGTAATCATACCGATTACACACAGCATCGGTCGGTCTCCTCTCATTAAGATACCGAGTAATCATACCGTTTACACACAGCACCGGTCGGTCTCCTCTCATTAGGATACCGAGTAATCATACCGATTACACACAACACCGGTCGGTCTCCTCTCATTAGGATACCGAGTAATCATACTGATTACACACAGCACCGATCGGTCTTCTCTCATTAGGATACCGAGTAATCATACCAATTACACACAGCACCGGTCGGTCTCCTCTCATTAGGATACCGAGTAATCATACCGATTACACACAGCACCGGTCGGTCTCCTCTCATTAGGATACCGAGTAGTTAACTCGGACTCGGACCACTTTAATATCGTATTCATCATTCTAACACATGCCACATAGCATCAATCATTCTAAATGCATTCAATTCATGAAATCAACACATCGTCCACACATAAGCAATCATTAAGCACAATCATATACATATATTTTCACATCATCAATGGATGAAATCATGCATTTAGAATAGTTACCCCCTTCTACCTCAAGAGAAGTAGTATTCACCGCGGTCAGATGGTTCCACCTCAAAACTGGGGTTGTTTCCTACATCACAATATATCACACAATCAATTTCCTATTCAACCACCTCAATTTAACATTCATAATCAGCTACTTAATATCTTCAGACATCCTAATTCCCAAGTCCTATTTATTTCACTCGTTCAGCCGCCACCACCATGGTTTAGGCGTCTGTATTTATTATTTTGCATATTCAACACCAGTATCATTACCGGGTTCTCACATTAATGGTTCCCAACAACCATTTAACTTCATTAATGGCCATTCACCATTAATAACAGCGTTTCACCTCACCAAAAATAGTTATTTAACACAATAAGTGCCTCTCCATTTATACCTCATATTTCCCATAAATCTTGAGTTAGGGTTTTCATTAAAACCCAACAATATTCTTTAAATCACTCTCCCAACATAAAAACCCAACAACCCATAGTTCACACTCTTGAGAAACAGCAAGATCTTACCTCAAGAGGAGAAATGAGAGAGTTTCCCAAGAGATAGAAAAATCTACACGAAAATAAGGAGAAGGAAAGAAGAGACTTCAAGTTCCAAGCTTCCTCTAGGCTTTCCTTCAAGGACGGAAATGGGAGAGGAAAAAGCCACCACTTTTTGCTTAGGGTTTTTGGAGAGAAATAGAAGAAGAAGTGAAGGAGAAGAGTATAGAAGAAGAAAATGTGAAGTACAACTTATGGGAGACAAAGAGGCTGACGGAAATAAGAAAGGGAAAATAGGCCATTTGGCTTTATTTTCAATTCCTCATTAAATATTCGTTTCATGATAAACAGGATCATTGTTTGGGCTTAATACCATATCCAAAAATTATTCCGAATATACCATCGGATTTCCAATATTTTTCTTAACAGTTCTGACCAATATCATCCCAATCGGGGATACTTGGTCCGACACCTATATTTCAATCGGGTTCATTTTCAGTTCATCAGGTCCCAATAAATTATAAACTCCCAAATATAATTATTTAATATTCATCCCCTTAATTAATCCTTTATTTTTAAAATTTAGGGTGTTACAAGAACCACTTGAATCGGACTCACCCATTGTCTGTCAGAGATAGGGTAAATAATTCCTGCTTGTAGAAACTTGGTAATCTCCTTCTTAACCACATCAAGGATTACAGGGTTGAGTCTCCTTTGAGGTTGTCTTACTGCTTTAGCATTTTCCTCCAAAAATATCCTATGCATGTACATGGATGGGCTAATTCCAGGGATGTCTGTCAATGTCCAGCCTATAGCCTTTTTGTGCCTTTTCAGAACCTGCAATAATTTTTCTTCTTGATTTTCATCAAGAGGCGTGGAAATTATCACGGGGAGCTGTTCATCATCCCTTAAGTATACATACTTGAGGTTCTCAGGTAGGGGTTTCAACTATAATTTGGGTGCCTGCAAAACAGATGGAACTAACAAAGTAGATTTGGATTTCGCTGCTTGCACCTCAAAAATTTTGTTATAGTCTTCTTGAAATCTTGTATTTAGGTTGATGCATTCTAGCTCTTTATGATTAATAGGAATATTTAAAAAATCTGAATCAGCGGTTATGTATTTATCAATTTCAACACAAATATTATAACTTCCAAAATCATTGCATGCAAAATAATTGTTTGAATCATCCATGCATTCCAAATCAACATTTAAGAGATATCAGAAAGATATTCACAAATCAATTCATCCATAATGTCAATATGAAAAATAGAGTGATCTTCAGATGGGTATTTCATAGCATCAAGAATCTCTAGTGTCACCAAATTCCATAGAGAGGGTTCCAGAATGAACATCTATTTTGGTTCGGGCTGTTTTCAAAAATGGTCTTCCCAAAAATATAGGAATAGGAATCTAAGGCATACCTTCTTCCATATCAAGTATGAAAAAGTTAGCAGGGAAAACAAGTTGATCTACCTGAACCAAAACATCCTCTATGACTCCAGCAGGGTAAGCAGTACTTCTATTGGCTAGTTGAATCACTACACCAGTAGGTTGTAAATTTCTAAGAGACAGAGATTTGAAAACAAACATAGACATAACATTTATTGAAGCTCCAAAATCTAGCATGCAATTTTCAAATTTGTTATTGCCTATGATACAGGGTATAGTGAATGTACCTGGATCTTTACATTTCTCAGGAATATTTAGAACTTCCTTACCAAGCAGTGTAGATACATTTCTTCCCATGCTTATTCTTTCGTTTCCCTTGAGTCTTCTCTTGTGAGTACACAGCTCTTTCAAAAATTTAGCATACTTGTGTATTTTCTTGATTGCATCAAGAAGAGGTATATTCACTTCCACTTACCTAAAAGTATCCAAGATTTCTTTGTCCACCTCTTCCATTTTCTTGCTTGGAATTACGTTTGGTGGGAATGGAAGAGGGATATGAGGTGGAATTTGGGGTGATTGCATCTCAGAAGAGGGAACATCATTCTTAACTATTGTGGGAATATCTGTTTGTTTCTCAGGTTCCTTGGGCGGTGCATCAAGGTTCTTACCTGATCTTAACTGAATTGTACTCACATTTCTTGGATTTACAGCTGGTTGAGATGGTAATTTGTTAGAGTTCTGAGACTGTAATTGGTTCAATGATGAAGCCAATTGCCCAATTTGGTTGGTCAAGCTTTGGATGGTAGCATTATTCCTCTGTTGATACTCTAAGTTCTGTGTAACCATTTGTTTCACTAGTTCTTCCAAAGAAGGGCTACTTGTGGATGGTTAAGGTATAGGTCTTTGGAAAGTTGGTGCATTGCTTTGAAATAGGGGTTGGGGATTATGTTGTTGGTTACCCCATCTCAGGTTTGGATGGTTCCTCTAACCTGGGTTGTATCTGTTAGTGGAAAGGTCATGGTTTTGTTATTGCTGTTATGGTGGGGGTCTATCATGGTAGATGTTCGCTGCATAGGCTTGGGGATTATTATCATCCTCTTTTTATAAAGAAGGACAACAATCAGTGGGATGCTCTTGTGAAAAGCAGATACCACACACTTTGGCAGTCATGGATTTTTGATTCACTGCCAATTGTATGACTAGAGTGGTGAGAGCGTCAAGTTTGCTCTCTAATTTAATGCCAGATGCACTAGAATTTGAATCATACATGGGTTTAAAAGCATCATTTCTAACACTAAATTGTTGGGAATTGGATGCCATCTTTTTAATCAAGTTTCTTGCTTCAGCAGCAGTCATGTCTCCTAAAGTTCCTCCACTTGCCATATCTAACATGTTGCGATCAATGTGGTGCAGACCTTCATAAAAGTACTGAAGAAGAAGTTGTTCAGAAATTTGGTGGTGAGGGCAACTTGCACAGAGTTTCTTGAATCTTTCCTAATACTCATAAAGACTTTCTCCAGAGAGTTGCCTAATGCCAGATATGTCCTTCTAGATTGTAGTGGTTCTAGAGGCAGGAAAGAACTTTTCCAAGAACATTTTCTTTAAGTCATTCCAACTTGTGATTTATCTTGGAGCATGGTAGTAGAGCTAATCCTTAGCAACACCCTCTAAAGAATGAGGAAACGCTTTAAGATAGATATGGTCTTTTTGAACGTTTTGAGGTTTTATTGTGGAGCACACAATGTTGAATTCTTTGAGGTGTTTGTGCGGATTTTCTCCCGCAAGACCATGAAAGTTAGGCAACAAGTGTATAAGTCTAGTCTTAAGCATAAAAAGGACATCCTCTTCAGGATATTGAATACATAAACTTTCGTATGTGAATTCAGGTGCAACTAGTTCTCTAAGAGTTCTTTCACAAGGTCCAGCCATATCAGAAAACTAGCAGTAGTACTTTCAGAAGATTCAAATGAGATACTATCACTATCAATATCAACAAAGTTATTATTAAATCTAGCTTCTCTAACTAATCTATGAAAAGTTGTATCAATTTTAGGATCAAATGAATATAAATGCCCAAAAGTCCTTCTAGTCATACATAGCTTACAACAAGATATTTCATCATCATGAGCAATATATCATAAGATCCTAAATCATGCAAAAGAAATAAAATAAAACAAACAAACAAAAGAATTTTTTATTATTATTATATTTTATTAGTTTTTTAATTTTTAATTTTATAAAAAAATTAATTTAAAACAAGAATTTTCCTAAAGATCGTTGATCCCCCGCTGTGGCGCCAAAATTTGACGTGTTACTATCATGGTCCTGTCAAATTAGTACATTAAAATTAATTAATGTAGTACTAGGGTGTCAACCTAGGTCGTTCTCTCAAAGATCAACACAAAAGTTTAGGAAAATCAAGTTGAAAATTAACTTTAAAAACAGAAGCACAATAAACATACAAATACATTTGGGGGGGTTTGATTGGTTGTCACAATTAAAATCAAAATAGAGTAAATATAAGATTTAGAACAATAAACAGCAAGTAATTGATTGTCTTGGAGTATTGTAATTAAATTTATCCTTGGTTCACTAAAGATAATTTGTACACTTTCATTAATGTTGATTTCTTAGCTCAATTTGAATTAATCAACTAAGTGTCTTTTTCAATTCACAATTCCTTTACTTTCATTTAAAAATAAATATTTTAATCAAGTATCCTAATTAAGCAAAAGAAGTCAAGATCGTAAAATCTAAGAATTATTGAGCATATGTCAGAACATCGCCTACATACATAATCTATTCTTAAATTATGGAATTAAGCAAACCATAATTATTAAAAGTGATTATGAAAATATTCATTAAGCATGCATATTTCCTTAATCCATTTTAATTTAAATCTTATTTTATTCCATTTGTATAATTAAACCGATTAAGCATACAAATTTAATTAAACAGAATGGAATTAAATAAGCAGAGTAAGATTATGAAGAAATTAACAATAATAAAAGCATACTATATTAAAAATAAGAACCTCAAAATTATATTACAATATTCTCCAAGAAAATCAATCTAAGGGATTTAGCCCTCCATAATGAAAACAAACTAAAAATAAGAAAGACTGAACATGGAATGGAAGAACTCCTCTAGAAGCCTTCCTCTACTTCTCCAAAGAAAGAAAGAATGAAAGAGAAAATATGAAGGAATGGTGTGTGTGAAGTGTGGGTGAAGGCCTCAATTTATAGGCGGAGGAATTGAGACAATGAGCACAAATCAAGGAATGGGTGGAACCTTTCTGTGAGAAAAATGCGTAGTGTTGTTTCCATTTCCTAAAATCTCATAATGGTGCTTCCACTGGAGGAATCGATTCCTAAAAGTACATGAATCGATTCATTTAGGCAAAAACTGGGTAAATTCCACGCATGAATCGATTCCTAAGGGGTGGGAATCGATTCCCAAGGATGAAAACAACATATGAATCAATTCCTGGGGCTGGGAATCGATTCCCAGATGTATGAATCGATTCCCAGGGACTATAAATTGATTCCCAGGCTATTTTTAATGTATGAATCGACATGTCAGTGGGGAATCGATTCATGGCCTTCATTTTCACTTTCTGGGTCTTTTTTATGTAGGAATTAATTTATGGATGCTGGGAATTGATTCTTGGCCCTGTTCTTCACTTATTTTCTACTTTATTGACCCTTTTTTAACATGTAATCACTTGTGTCTTCTTCCTCTTGATTCTTGGTCAATCTTTTACAATTACAAGCTCAATCATTCACTACAAAATAAGAGAAATAAGGATTTCATTATTTCCATTAAAAATCAAACCTTAATTCATTTTAAAATTAAATATTAAATAAAGCTCAAATGATGAAAATGTGTTAAAATGTAATATATTACAAATAGGTGATGGCAAATTATACACATTTAAAGTGATGAATTAAGGTTAAATCATGTATTATCAATAATGATGGATATTGATGATGTTGTTGGGTTTTTAATGAAACCCTAAGCCTATGATTTGGGGAAAATGTGAAATATAAGTGGAATATGTATTAAATGATGTTAGGGCATATTATTAATGAAGAGGAATGGCCATTGATAATGGTTGGTGGTTATTAATGGTGTGTAATAACCATTGATAGTGTTAGATGATAAATAATGGTGGTTGGAAACCATTAATAAGGAAACCCATTAATGGGTGTTGCTTAAAATGCATAATAAATGAATATGAGCACCAAACCTATGGTGGTGGTGGTGGATTAAATGAATTAAAAGAGGTTTGAGATCTAAAATGGTATAAACACTAAGTAGATAATTAAGAGCATTTGAATCTTGGTGGTTTGGATAGAAAATAATTGTATGGTACATTGTGTGATGTAGGAAACGACCCCATCGACAAAGAGGGACCTTCGGACCACGCTGATTTCTACTTCTCTTGAGGTAGGATGGGGTAACATTTCTAAATGCATGATTTCATCCATTATTGATGTGTATGTATCAATGTGATATCCTAATTTGGCTTAGATGAATATCTTGATGTTTATGTGATTGGAATGTATTTAGAATGAATTGTATTACATGGTGAATGTTGTTGGGATGATGATCATGATGTTAAGTTTGATTCATGGTAGTGTGACTTGTTTGTGAATAGCTTGAGACCATGATTAAATTAATTGCAATGATGTTGGACATCCCATGACATGTAAATTGATGAATGATGATCGCCACTAACTATTGATGTGAATAAAATCCAAAGATAGTTGGTAATGGTTGAGAATAATGAGGATATTGAATTCCACTAAGTGTTGGTGGTGAGTTATTGATTATGGAGTGGCATTTAGGATGCATAGTGTGAGAAATGTATTGATTAGCATTTGCATCCATGGCATATCATACGTTGTCTCTGTGAAATGTTAGGGGTTCCAATAGGCGAGCCCAGTGGGAGGGCGACCCAGTGGGAGGGCGACCCAGTGCAAGGGTAAAATTATATGTTGTTCCCTAATGATTCTTGGAATCATGAAGCTATCCATAGTTTGGTGGTGAGCACCCTATATGGTGGGCCCCATGGGTGGACGGCTCTATGATGAGTAAGTGACCTCGGTGTCCCTATAGGGCACGACTCTCTCGATGAGTGTTCGGGAAGGGCCCGTAGCACTTTTGGCAAGTGAGGCCATGTTGTTGATCCGTAAGTCACGGGGTGACTAGTGCTATATATGGGCGATAACGATTTGGTACCAATAAAATACGATGTTATGCATGCAATTAATGAGATAAGTGTACACATTTACTACTATAGTAAAGGCATAGTAGCACACCTATGCTTAACCCATATTTGATAATGATTCCTTGTGCATATTCATTAGCCATAAGAGCATTTGCATATAGCCGGAGATATGCCGAATTTGGTAGCCCGTGGTGGCGATGAATGATTGATAAGTAAAGAGAAAGAAATTAAGGTACTAACCTTAAATGTGTGATGGTGTTTGATGAGATTGCCAATTATTTGATACATATGTTATGAATGTGTTAATTGGAATATGTGTCGTGCTGAAATAGAATAATATGATATGTGATAGGAGCATATAATGCTCTTTGTGAAATATTTGTTGTGTACACACACGTATATATATATATATATATGTATCATCATAATGTATGACTTTGATTCATTTGGTATATGTTCACCTCCTAGTTGCCATTTTTTAAAGGTTGATGTAGGTATGTTGGACATCCTACTCTCTTTGGAGGTTGAGAAATGGTGAAGGTAAATATAGAAGGAAAGCTTGTAAGCCTTGGCTGGTAATCTTTTGTAAAGCACATGATATGTGTATATGATTATTTTGTTCATGAATATTGAATGAAATTAGGTATTCATTTTGAGGGTCACTTGTGAAAATTAGGCCTTATGTGTTTTGGAAGGCTAATTTTTAGTTGTGACCTTAACAATAGTTAATGTTCATTATGTTTCGATGATTTTCATGTTGTAGTGATGAATGGATATTGATGCTTATGTTGATGGAAGTCTATGGATGCATGAATTGTTCAAAGTGTGAAGTTGTGTCTATGATATTTATGTATAATTAAGGAACTGATAGGGACATCTAAAGTTTTGGTATGTTTGGATGCCACGGAATAGTTTCAATAGTTCCTATGCATGATTTAGGACTTGTAGAAACTGGAATGGGCCAATTCCATTAAGAATTGACCCATGAGTTGCACAAAAATTCTCTAAAACAAGATAAACGCATTTCTGTGCATAAGTCCCTCATATTTAGGAATTTTTGAGTGTGGCCAGTGGCTACACATCATAAATGGTGTATATTAGGTGGTGTTAAAATTTGGTGGCAATTGGATTTCATATGATAAAATTAGGGTGGCTGGAAGTTAGAAATTTCAGCATTTTCTACATTCTACAGCAGTTTTTTATCATGAATCGATTCATGATTTCCCTGAATCGATTCATGAGCCACTGGAATGGCATGAATCTATTCATAAGTTCCCTGACTCGATTCATAAGCTGCTGGATTCACATGAATCGATTCACACGAGTCCTGAATCAATTCATGAGCTTCTGTTTTGCTGTTTTGGATTTCCAATTCACATGAATCGATTCACACGAGTTGTGAATTGATTCACGTGCTTTTGTTTTCACTATTCTGGACTCCTAACTCACCTGAATTGATTCATGGGTTGCTTGAATTGATTCATAGCTTGTTGTTTATTCAATTTACGTATGTTTGGTTCTTAGTTGCCCTTTTTTGCTTCATGGCATGTTCATGCAAATGAATGCACACATTTTTAACATATTTTAATGATTAATATGGGTATCCTTGAATCCTTTCTTATACCTATTCTTACTTACAAACCAACATATGTTTCCACTAAACGCTTGCATGGTGATTGTGCAAGAGATTATTCTAAGTTAATATTTCTATAAAATTTCTACCTTCTCATATCGTCATATATGAGATAGGTGTTTAAAATGGTCCGGGGTTTATTGTTGAAGTTTTATTTTATGGTGTTATTTATCCTTTGTTGTCTTTACTTTAAATCATGAAAAATGTATCATAGTTTTCCTTATCTAATTAATGACATCTTTAATATATTTACTGGATCAAGGGCACCACACACGATGGTTCATGGGAGAAGTATTTGCCTCTGATTTAATCCACTTATAATAAAAGCTTTCATTCTAGCATTTGTATGGCACTATATGAGGCATTGTATGGAAGGAAGTGTAGAACTCCTTTGTGTTGGTTAGTGGTTGGTGAGAACTTGGCCTTAGGGCCTGAAATTGTTGAAGAGACCACTAAACAAATCAAGATGATCTAAGAGAAGATAAAGGTTGCTCAAGACCGACAAAAGAGCTATTATGATAAGTGGAAGAAGTCACTTGAGTTTCAAGTTGGTGATGATGTGTTCTTGCAGGTTTCTCATGATAAAGGTGTTAGTAGGGCTTTAAAGAGCAAGAAGTTTAGTCCTAGATTCATTGGTCCCTATAAGATCCTTGAGCGGATTGGTGAAGTTGCTTATCAAATAGCTTTACCCCCTTATTTGGTGAATCTTCACAATGTGTTCCATGTTTCTTAGTTAAGGAAATACATACCTGATCCTCCACATGTACTTCGTGTTGATGATGTGGAAGTCAGGGATGATCTAACTATCCCTCCTGTCTCCACTAAGATTGTTGGGCATTCTGCCAAGAGGTTACGGAATAAGTTAGTTCCACTTGTGCAAGTGGCTTGGAGATATGGAGATAAGAGTACTATTACATGGGAGCGCGAGGATGACATAAGGAAACGATACCTGAAGATATTTACTTCAGGTATGTGAATTTCCAGGATGAAATTTCTTTTAGGGGGTGGATTGTAACATCCCAAAAATCTAGAAAATGAATTATTAGATAATAGTAATTAATTATTTGATGTCCAAAACACATAAAAAATTAATTATATATTAATTATGATTTATCGGTAAATTAAAATTTACTAAAACTGGATGATTTAACAGAAGGTGTGTATCAACCCCCGTGTTACTATTAGGTTATTAATTGGCAAGCGCACCAATCGTTTGTAGTTTTCAAATTTAGATATCGTTCCATTGGGATTGAAAGTCCAGTAACTCACAATAATTTCTTATTTACTATGGTAATTTTATCAAAGATTATTAACAAAAGAATAATTTATAAACAATTTGTACAATATTCACAGAATTTGATGGTTGACTTGTTCATAAGGTAAAAAGATAGAAAAGATAAAATCTATCTAATAAATTAAGATGTAATTCAGAATAATTTAGACACTTGAGGTAAAAACACAGATTAACAAATTATGTTGGAATTAGGATCCTCGCACTAAAATATAATGAAATAATTATAGACATACATACTTAATCATCAAGTTCATGTTATTCCAGCTTAAAGTCATTATAATCGATTCCTCGTGATATAAATTCTAAGTATTTATCATAAAGTTTGATCCCTCGTGAGCTTTCTCAATAAAAACTTGCATTAAGTCCTGGCCTTATGGCAAAAATAATTACCAATTCTATCCCTAGTAATTGGCATATTAAGGGTATTTCAACTTTTACTTTTATTAAAATAGATTTTAATTCAGATTGAATAATCATTCTTCCGTTTGACATTCATACTAATAAAACAAGTTTTAATACACATGAAAATCATTCTTCTATTTGATGTTCATATTAATAAAGAGTTGAGATACTAACATGTACTTAAATCATAAATATGTAGAGGTCATAATCATAACATCATATAATAGATTGATTCACCAAATTCCAACATAAACAAATTAGTTATACATAGTGAAAGTAAAAACAACACTTACAGAGGTTGACATTACGAAGGCGATGAAGACTTCACAATACAATGATCACAATACAGCACAACACTCTCAAATATCTAGAAAACTATTCTAGAACTACAAACTCACAAAAGAAACACTCAAACACGAGTGTATAAAAGAGGAAAAGAACTTAGAAGAGTGGAATGGGATGCCAAGGATGTGTGGAGAATGGCCCTATTTATAGGGCTGAGGAAGGGTCCTGATGCTATGCGCTATGGAATTATTTAATCAATCATGCCTTGCCATTTGTCCTTGTCCCCCAATTCGGTGTGTCCATTTGTGCAAAGTGGAGAGGCCATAATGGGTCAAAGGCTGAGTGCTTGGCCATCTGGAAGTGGAGTCCATGTAGCTTCTGACGCTACGCGTGGTGTTGATGCTACGCATCAGCTTCCCAGTTCTTCAATTTTTCTCTTAAAATTCTTCACATTTTTACTACAAAGCTAGAGAAAATTGATCAAGGGCAGATTATTTTCAACAACATCCATTTATTGAATTTAAAACCTAAATTTCTAACAAATTAACCAAATTTTTATTCTTTTTACAAAATTTTTATTAAAGATTTTATTTTAAATTTGAGACTAACAAATACCCCCAACTTGAGACATTGCTCGTCCTCGAGCAAGGGAGAAAATAAAAAATACAAATTTGAAATCAAATTTTTGAGTTAGTCCAAGAATTTATCACAAAAAGTAATTTCACAATTTACCATTTTGAAATAATCAAAAAATAGATATCTTATGTAATTGAGGTTTAATGATAAAAAAAATTTATAATATTTTATTAACAAATCAAGCATAATTTCAGGCTTACCTCACAAGTGTTTGTCTCTATGCAAAGGGTAACCTGTTTTACTCAATCGATCAAAAAATCAAATGAATTTAATTTTGATTTTCATCTAATCAACGGTTAATTATATAGAGTTAATTCAAAAATCACAAGGTCTTTTCATGGGTTGTAATGAGGCTTGGCTTACAAGAAATGATGGTTTTTCTTGGAATTCAAAAACCTGAAATCATAAAAGAGCATTTTATAATTTTTAGGCTTTCTCTTGGCCCAAATCTCATATCCCTTATTGAAAAATAAATACCCCCAACTTGATTCTTTTCACTATTTTTGATTTACATATATTCATTTTTTATTTATATGCACAACTTTTTTGATTTTTCTTGAAAACAATCAAGTTATTAATTTTCACTCTTCATTCTTGTAAGAACACTCGATATATTTTTCATTTTGCTCAATTGCTCTTTTAATCAATCAAGTAAAGGGAATGATTAACATTTGATAAAGGTTCAAGGGTACCAATGAAATTATTTTTTAGGCTCAAATTGGCTTTCAAATGTAAAAAAAAAATAATTTTTCCATGGTAAGCTTTTTGGCCCAATTTTTCTTTTACCGAAAATGTGCCTTGATCATTTTCTTGAATTTTCTGTACAACAACACAAATCACAGATTAAAGCAAAATCAATTCGAATGAAGTTATGTCAAAACCCTCAAGTGTTTAAAAGATCTCTCAGCTTACCGGGTTATCGAAATTAGCTTGATAGTTAATAAAATTATTGTAAATTAATTTTATCAAAATTCCTTAATTACAAAAAGAATCGATAATTGATTAAAAAATGGTTTTATTGTGTAAAAAATTTAAGTGTATAAATTTCCTTATTTTCAAAAATTTGATTTAAATGATAAAACTTATTTTTGAATTTTTGAAGAAAACACATAAAAACACACCACGATAAAATTACACAAAAATAAAACACACCACATAATAAAAAAACAAACTATAATATAATCCATAAAGTAAAAATACCAATGTAAATATCAAACTAAAAGTAAACTAAAGTGTATGTAAAAGATGCAGAGAATAACACCCTCAATCCTCTATGTGATCCTCATCATCTCCCTCCTCATCTACATTACCCTCTGACTCAGCATGTGCTCCAGATGGTCCACCAGCCTCAGGGTAAGTGGCTAAATCACTAGGCCAAGCTATATGACCTGCGAACTCAGCTGGTGTGACATAAGGTGCTCCATTTCCCTGAAGTCTGTACTGATAAAATGCATCATGAAGATGCATATAAGCTCTGTGTGTAGCAGCTATTATCTGCATCATATGCTGATGCTCAATAGTCATCCTATCAAATCCATCAGTGATAGCATCAGCAGATGGTGGCTGAACTGGTGGTCTCCTCCTCCTTTGTCTGGGCTGAGCCTCCTGCTCTAGTGGTGGAAGCTCGCACTGCTAAACAAAGTAATCTCTGTTCCCTAGAACCTTGAAAACTCTCCCTAAAGAACTAGTGAACTCAGACGATGGCACGATAACTCCTTGCCTTCTCAATAAGGCAGATATGATGAGAGGGAAGGGAATAGGACGATTCACTATATACCCGAGGGCATAAAAATGAATCTGCTCAGATATCAGCTCAGCAATATCAATAGTGTGGCCCTGAAGGATAGAATAAAGAAGGCAGCAACGATCAACTGGAAGAGAAGAAAGATGGATGACAGGAGTGATGTTATGAAGCATCAGGTACATCCATGCCTGAGCTATGGGAGTCAGTTGGGTCTTGAGGAGGTTTGATGGAGTCCTTCCAACCTTACTCAGGTTGAAAAAGATTCCATCCTTACTCAATAAGTGAGCAACCTGATCTAGGAAGTATCCTAAATCACCATCCTCGGTCGTAACCTTGTTTCTGTTTTCCTTTTAGAAACAAGTGTCGCTCTCGGGAGTAGGCTCCTAAGGGTTACCCAGTAGGGTACTAATGGTGTCTCGGTCGTATGTAATGTGTCAACCCCTCACTAAGCTCGTCCTCTGTTGACTGATGTTCGGTGAGTCCTGATGAGTCCTAAAGGCATTCGCATAAAACTCTATAACTAATATGGGATCCCCCTTAGTAGGTAGGGAAAACAGGGGTCCCCATCTCCTCCTCTGGATCTCATCCTGCAGCTCAGGAAAGTCTCCAGTATTCAGATCTAAAACTCTCTCCCAAATCAATCTCTGACCCTTAATCTGGTGAAATCTGGCCCACTTCGCGTCAGTGTGAAATCTAGTGGGATCTCTAGGTCCCAGCTGCTCCTCACCCTGAAGATCTGGATCTTCAGAGGTGGTGTCAATGTCTGTGTTCCTTGTCTGTCTTTTCAGACCAGCAATAGGAATGGATTTCCTAGGTGCCATCTGCAAAAAGAAATTTTTACAAAAATCAAACACATATCACACTATATTATAAAACATGCCAAACATCAAAAATCATATTTTTGGTTTTTATATTTTATGCAAAACATAAGAATTTATGCAAAATTAACACAAAATATTTACAACACATAAAATAAAAAATTAAACATGCATAATTTTGGATTTTTAAAAGTCCAACATGTAATTTCACAAATATATTTACAAAATTTATTTATTTATTTTTATGCAAGAAAGTATAACAAACATACAATTTAAGAAAATTTAAATTTAAAAAGAAAAAACAAACAAACAATAACAAAAATTAAACGGGACAGAATTATCGAAAACAAAAAAAAATAGAAAAAATAAAAAGCAGAATATACATTTTTAGAAATTAAAACAAAAAATTGACTGAATTCAAAAACAGAGGCTGACGCTACGCGTGGGTGTAACGCTACGCGTTAGCCCTGTTCTGCCCACGCTACGCGTTAGTAAGACACTACGCGTGGGGTTACAGCTCATGCCTCATGCTACGCTTCAGTGGGACGCTACGCGTGAGGTACGCAGTTTCAATCACAGAAACAGGGGTTATGCAACAACAACCCTTCCAAACTACATTCGATCAAAATTATTCCTAAATCTAACAGCAAATAGATCCCAATGGTTTTCTAATCCTAATCCTAACCACATGCATTCTAAAAATCAAAAATCAAAAGCAAACTTAAAGAGAAAAGAGAGAAAATTACTTACTTGGAATCCTTATAAAATCGAAGAAAGAATGAGGGAATGTGGGTGATTGAGAATGAAGATTAGGGTTCTGAGAGGCAAAGTGAGGGAGAGAGGGAAATTTAGGCTTTTAAAACCTAAATTGGGCCTCTCTGGTTCAGTTTTAAAAACTGAACGTGGGCTCTGACGCTACGCGTGGAAGGGACATTACGTGTCAGGTTGAAAATTTAGAACCCACGCTACGTGCCAGTGGGACGCTACGCATGGGATTCTGTATTTCATTTTTTCAAAATTCAATTTTAAAAACACTTTCTTTTTAATTTTTGAACCCCTTTTTATTTTCAAAAATCATAATTCTAAAAATAATTTGCAAAACCCTCTTTTTTTAATGTTAAAAAATAAGTTAAAAATAAAAAGAAAATAATGGGTTGCCTCCCATTGAGCGCTAGGTTTAGTGTCTTCAGCCAGACATTACCTCTGATCAATCAGATGATTTCTCAATTTTAGTTGAGGAATCACCCATCTTTTTCTTCATTTTTCTCTGATGCTTGATTACTTGTCTTTTATCATACAAGCAATCAGTTAATTTTAAAAAATTTAATTGATTGGGAAGAGATATACCTTGTTTACCTGATTGGTAAACTTTATCCTCAGCATCTATTTTCAGATATTCTTGAGCATTGAAGTTTACCTCTTCTTCATGAATTCTGACTACAATCATCCCTTTGTTAACATCAACCATTACCCTTGCAGTCTTCATGAAAGGTCTTCCAAGGATCAAGGGGATCTTAGTATCCTCCTTCATATCCAATACCACAAAATCAACCTTGAAGTGGTACTTGTCAACCTTTACTAGTACATCTTCCACAATTCCAATTGGTTTCTTGGTAGAGCAATCCATAAATTGTAAGTCTCTCTTAGTTTTTTTTAGTTCCAGATCACCAATACACTTCATCAAACCTAGGGACATAAGATTGATACTAGCCCCTAAATCCAAAAAAGCATTTCTGATGTTGATGTTTCCAATGGAAACAGGAATGGTGAAACTCCCTGGATCTTTAAATTTTTTCAGTGTGTCAAATTGTAAGACCTCCTTACAAATTGTTTCATGTTCTACTTTTACATGTTCTTGAATATTTTTTCTTTTTTAATTTTTTAATTTTTTCTTTTTTCTCTTCTTCTTTTCTCTTGCCCACTTTCTTTTTCTTTTTCTTCTTCTTCATTTTTTTTCTTTTCACAATTTTCTTTACAATCAATTTTTGCAACATTCAAGAAAATAGCATTACATTGATCCCTTGGGTTCTGAGTGTTTACAGAAAAACCAGAGCTTTTCATGTTAGTTACTTCTTTTGCTAACTGTCCCAATTGCATATCCGACGCTTTATGTGTGGCTTCGTTTATTTGCATGTATTGTAGCAATTATTGGATAAACTACTCTATCCTAGTTAGCCTTGCTGTTTGATCAGATTATGGTTGTTATTTAAATTGATTATTAGGAAGTCAGTTAGAAGGTCCAACATCTTGTTTCCAGCCAATATTCTGATTCTGCCAACCATGCGGGTAATTGTTAGGAAAAGAATTACCAAGATTGAAAGGAAAATTACCTAAGGGTATTCTTTGATGATTCAGAAAATTGGCTTGCTCTTGCTCATTTCTATTAAGGGCACAGTAACCACATGATTATTTTCCTATGCAATGCATACATTGTTTCAATTGAGCAGGAGGTGGTGATAACATTTGAGCAATTTGAAGTTTCTCTAATTGTTTGCTCATATCCTCAATTTGTTGAGTCAGCAATTTTTGCTGAGCTAATACTGCATCATTCATTCCCAATTCGAGCATACCTGGTTTTCTTTGTTCATTACCTCTTTCATGTTTTACTTGTCGATCACTGATGGACATTGATTCCAATATTTCATTGCTTCTTCCACAATTTTGTTCATTAAAGAACCACCTACACAAGCATCTAACATCATCTTAAACTGAGGTAACAAGCCATGGTAAACGATCCTTACCTTTTCGGCATCATTTAAGTTGTGGTTTGGACACTTCCTTAAGAGTGCCTTGAATCATTCCCATGTTTCTCCTAATGATTCATCATTATTTTGTGAAAAAGAATGTATGGCAGTCATGGCCTCAAAATATTTTGAAGAAGAATAAAATCTTTCGAAAAAGTTTCTCTCAACATTAGACCAGTTTGCAAAACTACCCGGTGGACAAGATTTAAACCATTCTTTAACTTTAACAATCAATGAAAAAGGAAACAATCTCATATAAACAGATTCTTCTTGATTAGATTCAAAACCAATTGTGTTGCATAACTCATAAAAAATAGTTAAGTGTTCATAAGGTTCCTCATTATTTAAACCAGCAAATTGATTATTTTGAATAATGTTTAAAGTAGCTTGTTTGATTTCTACAGCAGTAATAAGTCCTTGATACATCCCCGAAACACGAGGTGGTCCATTAATAGCAGCAAACTGTCCCAATGTTCTTCTTTCAGCAGCCATATTAGAATTTTCAAAATTTTTAGAAGTAGAAGAGTTAGTTTGTGTTTTAGATTTCAAAGACTTGATTTTCTTTACAAACTTTTCTATCTCAGGATCAAAGTAAATTTTCCCTACGGTAGATCGGGTTTGCATACACAAACTAGACAAAGAAAGTTAATGCAACAATGATAAGAAAAAGTAAATAAATAAATAACAAAATTAAAAATTTTAACTAAAGTAAAAAAAATATTTACCACGGCAATTAAAAATTTACTATTTTACTGAATCAATTCAATCCCCGGCGACGGCGCCAGAAAACTTGTTAACCCCCGTGTTATTGTTGGGTTATTAATTGGCAAGCGCACCAATCGTTTGTAGTTTTCAAATTTAGATATCGTTCCATTGGGATTGAAAGTCCAATAACTCATAGTAATTTCTTATTTACTATGGTAATTTTATCAAAGATTATTAACAAAAGAATAATTTATAAACAATTTGTACAATATTCACATAATTTGATGGTTGACTTATTCATAAGGTAAAAGGATAAAAAAGATAAAATCTATCTAATAAATTGAGATGTAATTCAGAATAATTTAGACACTTGAGGAATTAGGATCCTCGCACTAAAATATAATGAAATAATTACAGACATACATACTTAATCATCAAGTTCATGTTATTGCAGCTTAAAGTCATTATAACCGATTCCCCGTGATATAAATTCTAAGTATTTATTGTAAAGTCTGATCCCTTGTGAGCTTTCTCAATAAAAACTTGTATTAAGTCCTGACCTTATGGCAACAATAATTACCAATTATATCACTAGTAATTGGCATATTAAGGGTATTTCAACTTTTACTTTTATTAAAACAGATTTTAATTTGGCATGAATAATCATTCTCCCGTTTGACATTCATACTAATAAAACAAGTTTTAATACACATGAAAATCATTCTTCTGTTTGATGTTCATATTAATAAAGAGTTGATATACTAACATGTACTTAAATCATAAATATATAGAGGTCATAATCATAACATCATATAATAGATTGATTCACCAAATTCCAACATAAACAAATTAGTTACACATAGTGAAAGTAAAAACAACACTTACAGAGGTTAACATTACGAAGGCGATGGAGACTTCACAATACAATGATCACGATACCACACAACACTCTCAAATATCTAGAAAACTATTTTAGAACTACAAACTCACAAAAGAAACACTCAAACATGAGTGTATAAAAGAGGAAAAGAACTCAGAAGAGTGGAATGGGATGCCAAGGATGTGTGGAGAATGGCCCTATTTATAGGGCTGGGGAAGGGTCCTAACACTACGCGTCAGGTTCCTGAGTCAGCTCCCATTAAACAGGTCGAAGTGGCCACTATGGAATTATTTAATCAATCATGCCTTGCCATTTGTCCTTGTCCCCCAATTCGGTGTGTCCATTTGTGCAAAGTGGAAAGGCCATAATGGGTCAAAGGCTGAGTGCTTGGCCATCTGGAAGTGGAGTCCACGTAGCTTCTGACGCTACGCGTGGGTGTGGCGCGTAGCGTCAACATCAGAAGTTCCTACGCTACGTGTCAGCTTCCCAGTTCTTTAATTTTTCTCCTTAAATTCTTCACATTTTTACTTCAAAACTAGAGAAAATTGATCAAAGGCAGATTATTTCCAACAACATCCATTTATTGAATTTAAAACCTAAATTTCTAACAAATTAACCAAATTTTTATTCTTTTTACAAAATTTTTATTAAAGATTTTATTGTAAATTTAAGGAATAACAGTGTGGGACGCGTTAAATAATTTTGGGAATTTGATAGGTCTAAAATAATGAGGAATTTATTGTGGTTATGGTGGTATGTTCAAATAATTTTTAGTGTTAAAGTGATATTTATTCGTACACGGTAAATGGCAAAATTACGAGCGGGATAGAATTTAAGAAAATTGTGAAATCCTCTTTCTTCTCTTCTCATTACCGTGGTTTCTCTCCTCACTTTCTCTAACCTCTTTTGTCCATTGGATAAAGCGGTTTTGTTAACCAAAAGTTGGTATGAAAATGGGCCAGGCCAAGCCGGGCTTTGAAAGGCCTGAGCCTGGCCTACATTAAATTTTTAAGGCCTGAGTCTGGCCTATTAGCCTGTCATAGGCCTTTTTTTAAAGTCTGTTCTGGCCTGTTCCAAGGCCTAGCCTGTTTGAAGGCCTGGCCTGTTTATTGTAAAACTTTTAAAATGCCAAAACCAACCTAAAAAAATTTATGTTCCATTCCCTCCTAACTTTTTTAATTGTAAATTTGTAATATTAATTTATATTATATAAATATAAATATCTAATATATATATATAACTAATTAACAATTAATCTAATTAAATAGGCTGGTCTGTTGGGCTTCAAAGGCTTTTTAGAAAGCCTGTGACCTGGCCTTTTTAGTTAAAAAGGCCTTTTTAAAAGCCTAAGCTTGGCCTTCTGTAACACCCTAAATTTTAAAAATAAAGGATTAATTAAGAAGATAAATATTAAATAATTATATTTGGGTTATTTAATGTTCCAAAATATTAGGAATAAATGAATTAAGATTTTTGGTAGTTGTCTATGATTTATTGGAACCGGATGAACTGAAAATGAACCTGATTGAAATATGGGTGTCGGACCAAGTATCTCCGAATGGGATGATATTGGTCAGGGCCGTTAAGAATAGTATTGGGAATTCGATGAAATACTCGAAATAATTTTGGGATATGGTATTGAGCCCAAACAATGACCCTGTACATCATAAAACGATGAATAATTATTGGGGAATTAAAAATAAAGCCAAATGGCCCACTTTTCCCTTCTTATTCCCGTCAGATTTTGGTTCCCTATAACTTGTACTTCACTTTCCTTCTTCTACACTCTTCTTCATTTCTTCTTCTTCTCTCTAAAAACCCTAAGCAAAAGTGGTGGCTTTTCCTCTCCTATTTTCGTGCTTGAAGGAAAGTTTCGAGGAGCTTGGAGCTTGAAGTCTCTTCTTTCTTCCTCCTCATTTTCGTGTGGATTTTTCCTCTCTTGGAAAACTCTCTCATTTCTTCTCTTGAGGTAAGATATTACTATTTCTCAAGAGTATGAACTATGGGTCTTTGAGTTTTTGTGTGGGAAATATAAGATGTAAATAGAGAAGCGCTTATTGTATTAAATAACTATTTTTGGTGAGGTGAGATGCTGTTATTAATGGTGAATGGTCATTAATGAAGCTTAATGGTTGTTAGGAACCATTAGTGTAGGAAACCGGTGTTGGGTTCGGCAATGAATGAGCAAGATAATAAATGCAGACACCTAAACCGTGGTGGTGGTGACTGAACGAGTGAAATAAATGAAACCGAGAGTTAAGACGCCAAATGTCACCAAGTAAATAAATATGAACATTAGGCCGATGTGGTTTAATGGGAAATTGATTGTGTGATATATTGTGATGTAAGAGATAACCCCGGCTACGTGGCGGAACCTTCTGACCGCAGTGATTACTATCTTTCTTGAGGTAGGAGGGGGTAACTATTCTAAATGCATGATTTCATCCATTCCTGATATGAAAATATGTGTATATGATTGTGCTTGTTAATTGCCTGTGTAGACGATGTGATGATTTCATGATTTAAGTGCATTTAGAATAATTGATGTTATGTGGCATGTATTTGGATGATGAATGTGTTGTTGCACTAAACTGGGCCGGAGTCAATGACCCGGTATGGGACCAGCCACTAGAGTTAGTAGATGGCTGAGGTTTTAGACTGGTGTTGTATGTATCCGGTATGATTATCCGGTATCCTAGTGAGGGGAGACCGATTTTAATGACTAATGTTTTACTTGATGAGTTTGTATTGTGTACAGAACTGATGAAGTGATATTCGTACTCCGGTACCGGTATAGAGGCCCGATCAGACATCGTGTTGAATATGGTGATAAAATATGTTATGATGGTTTGAGCTCATATCTGAATTGAAATCAATTATGTGAAATTTCCAAATGTTGTATATATGAATGGATAATGTGATTGCCACTAACTACCGATGTGTGTGAGTCCCAACGAAAATTTGTAAGGGTTGAGAATGTTGAAATTTACTAAGTGGTGGTCGTGAATTGATGATTGATTGAGTGGCATTTAGGATGCACAGTGTGAGAATGCATTGATTGGTATTTGCATCCATGGCATATCAATTGCTGCTTATATGGAATATTAGGGGTTCCATTGAGTGGGCCCAGTGGGAGGGTGACCCAGTGCATGGGTATATCATTGTATTTTCCCTAGTGATTCCCAGTGGGAGGGCGACCCAGTGCATGGGTATATCATTGTATTTTCCCTAGTGATTCTGGGAATCATTAAGCTGTCCATAGTTCGGTGACGAGACACCTTATGTGGTGGGCCCAGTGGGTGGGCGGTTCTATGGTGAGCGAGTTACCTTGGTGTCCGACGGGGCACGGCTCTCTCGATGTGTGTTCGGGAGGGGCCTGTAGCACTTTGGCAAGTACGACCGTGATGTTAATCCGCAATCACGGGTAACTAGTGCTACAAATGGGCGAGGGCGATTTGGTACTAGTAAAATATGATGTTGAACACGCATACAATTGGATATAAGTGTACATATTTTACTACTGCAGTAGGGGCATAGTAGCACACTTATGCTTGTCCCACAATTGATTATGTTGTTTTCCCATAATCGGATCCGCACTTAAAAGTAATTCCGTTGTGCATATGCATTAGCTTTAAGAGCATTTGCATATAGCCAAGATATGCCTAGTTGATAGCCGAGATGGCGATGGATGATGGTTGAGTAGAGAGAAAGTAAATGGAGGAACTAACATTTAATGTGTGATAATTATTGAAAATATAAGGATATGTATATATATATATATGATATTACCTTGTGAATATGTGTATTTGGACATGTATTATACTGAGAAGGAGTGATGTGTCATGTGTGTGGTGTTATCCTGAATTTGAATGTAATACACCCATGCATAAATCTCATTATAATGTATAACTTTAATTCATTTGGATTATGTTACTCACCTCCCTGTTGCCATTTTTAAGATTGATATAGGTGCGATGAATCCCTACTCTTTTTGGAGGTCGAGTATTGGAGAAGGTAAATACGAAAAGAGATGTGAATGAGCCTTGGTCGGCATATATGTATTCATTTTGTATGCTTATTTTGAAATTAATTTGACAACGGATGATTTTGGGAGGTCATGTAGGAAAATTAGACCAGATGTGTATGCCTAATTTTCATTAATGACCTTGAAAATGTATTAATAATATTATTATTATTATTTATGAAAATATATTCTGTTTTTAAAATAAACCGACGAAGTACCTTTCATCCTCTCTCGGTAAAGGTTTTAATCACTCTTGAAATTATTTTATCTTCCACTTTTTCCCTTGTGACGGCCTCAAGTCCAGTCGTCCGAGGTGCACTCTGATACCGTCCTCATATCTTCATATATGAGATCGGTTATTCGATGATCCGGGGTAATTACTCAATATTTTATACATTGAATTCCTTCTACTTTTAATTATTTTAAATTACAAAAAATTAACCCCTGTTTTCAAAAATGAATTTGGGGTGTTACACCTTCTAGCCCGAAAAGTCTAGCCTATATAGGCTTTAAACAAGCCGGGCCATAGGCCCCCGACAGATAGCCTGGCCCATTTCCATCCCTAACCAAAAGGCAAAAGCAATGTGCTTTTATGCATTCTTGCATCTCATGGCATGCATGGTGTAACATCCTGGATTTTAAAGAAAATAAATTTATTGGATAATGATAATTGATTATTTATGGTCGAGTAATTATGGGAAAATCAATTAGACATTAGAGGTGAATTATCGATAAACTAAGATTTACCGGAACCAGGTGATTTAACAAATGATGTGGGACCTACTTGGTCAAATTAGACAATTGATGGGTCTAGAATGTTTAGAAAATTATTGTGGTTCAGGTGATATAGTCGAAATAACTTTTAGTGTTAAGGAACTAATCAATTGGACACGACGTAGGATATGAAACGGGGAAATTACGAACCAAATTGGATTAAAAGAAAATGAAAACTTCCATTTTCTTTTCCCTCTCAGCCATGGTCTCTCTCCCTCTCACCTTTCACTCTTTTACCCAACGAATATGGGATTTTATAACACAATGGGCAATAGGCAAAGATGCATGGCTTTACCCATTGGACAATGTCAAATTTTTACACATTTCTGTCTCTCTTTCCCTCATTTTTTCGGCAGCTCTCTCCCTCTTTCTTTTCTCCTTCATTTTCTTCTTTTCTTCTCCTCTTCTCCTCCAAAACAAAACCGTCCCCACTTTCACCCTCTCCATTTACCATTTTCACTCAAAAAGCTTGGATTTTATGGATTCATGAAACTTGTATGAGACATTAGAGCAAGGCTAGCATCACCTCCTTCTCTTCTTCACTCTCATTTTCATTTTGGTGGAGCTTGGGCTTGAGGTAAGGATTTCTTACCTCCACCTTGTTTTATTTGTGGTTTTATAATGTTGGGTTTGAAAGGGTTATATTGGGAGTTATGGATGTTAGGAGAAATGGCAAAACCCTAGGCTTGAATGATTTTGGAAATGGTTTCTTATTATGGTTTGTGGTAATAAATGGATGTGGGTTATTGTTTCTATGATGAATCACGGGAAATGGTGGATGTTGATGGTTGTTGGGAAAATTTTAGAGAAAACCCTAATTATGATGCTTTGAAGGTTTTGGTCTAAGTGATGATTTTAATGGTTTGAATGCCTTAGAGTAATTTATATGAGGAAAATGGAATTTTAGAAACATTGAAGTTTAATGTTGATGTTGATGAAAAATGTGAACTAAGTTCATGATGTTGTGTATGATGATTAATGTATGTGAAACCCAAATATAGGGTAGATGGCCATTGGGAACCTTGTGTGCTGTTTACATGATTGGCACTTTGATGATGATATTATGTTTGTGATGATGTATAAGGATTGATAGAATTGATGATTGGAGATTTGTGTGGAGTCATTAAGAATTGATAAAGTTGAGGCTTTTGGCATAGATGGGGAGATTGATGATTTTGTCACCGCAAGAGTGACTTTTGAGTTTAGAAAAGATGATTGGAATCATTGGTGTTGATATTTGAAGTTGATGGATTTTGATAAGGATTCGATGAGGACTTAGGTCATGGTATTGTTGTTGTTAGATTTGTTTAACCCTTTGAGGCCTAGAAAATCATGGTTTAGGAAAAGGAATTCCTGAAGCCTAACATGAGTAAATTGGGTTTAGACAAGTCTAGGACTTGATAATGAGTTTTAAGAGGTGATGCCTTATGATGGTATATTAATAGCATGTATATGTATGTTTGTGATAGGGTTGTGTTCCGGACGATGATGCGGAACGATCGAGGCAATCGAAGCACTTGGATTGCAGTTCTTCTCTCGAGGTAGGAGATGAGTTTACATTTCAATTGCATGAGTGAAAAATTGTTGATTATGTTTATGCGTGAACTCATACAATGCCTTGCCATGAATGTATTAAATGTTTGAATTGCCAAAGTGATGAATGATAGGCTTGGCAAATAGTTGAATTTTGGAAATTTTATTTATATAGATATGAGATGGTGATGAATGGTTAGTGGTCCCTTGATGGGAATTGATGCATTGTAATGAAAGACCCATATGGAAATGAATTATAGATGGTTTGGGTCATATTGTAGTTCACAAAATGCGTTTTTAATGCATAATCATGGAAGTGAAGAGATCAAATAGAGTTTTATGTGATGTTGATGGCATGGGATAGTCCCAATAGCCCATATATGCAGTTTATGACTTGTAGGAATTGGAATGGGCCAATTCTAATGAGAATAAGTCCTTGAGTTGCACAAAAGTGCCTCAAAATGGGTAAAAATCATTTATATGCATAAGTCCCTCAATTTTGAGAATTTTTTAGTGAGGCCGGTGGGCACACGTCACAAATGATGTATATTTGTTGGGGTTAAAATTTCGTAGCATTTGGAGTTCATACGAGAAAGTTAGGAGGGTAAGAAGTTGAAAATTCATATGTTTTCTACATAAAAAAGCAGCAGGGCAGTCTTGAATCAATTCAAGACCCTTTGAATCGATTCAAGAGGTGTTGTTTGTTGGTGTATGCACTATGAGCTTTTATGCTTTTTTATTTGTATCATTTTTCTGCTTATCAATAAAATAAATATTTGAGTTTAAAATTGTTTTAAAACGTATTTATCCTTGGAGTAATAGGTTATATAAAAGTTATTCCTAAAATGTCCCTAGTCAAGTATTTACATGGGGACATGTAAATACACTGAGACTAGTGTGTGAGTGTACTGATGACCTGATCTTACAGATCATAGATATAGATGATATCAAGTCTTCACACAGGTACACATTAAGAGTAATGATGTACTGGACAGACCCACCATGAGAACGTTGCATGGATCGTTACATGATTGTCATAAACGATTCTCAATATGATAATGGTATATGTAGTCCTTTGACCTAAAGTCACTATGATTCCTACATGAGGAGTTTATTATTTTAATACAATTAAACATCTTCTGTAACAAGAGGACTATAAAGGTTGTGATTAGGCAATGAACAAATTATGCAGAGGGATGTGAGTGATGTAGATGGGATTTGTCTCTCCTATGTGACAGGAGTGATATCTATAGGCCACTTGATGGAGTAAGACTAAGAAAACGTATGGCCATGCTAGAAAGAATAAATATTAGATATTTATTCAGATCCAGTCTACTCCGGTATCAAGTAAAATAAATTGGGCCGTACAAGGATGACGCGACCATGCCTTGGGCCCAATTAGGATATCGTGACAAAAGGAACAAACATATTAAATAATTATCACTTATAGGTTATGTTGATAATATTCAGACATAATAATGCATTGCTAGATGTCACTCTTATTTTATATTAATAATAAAATAATTTATTATTAATATGACCGAGTATTTTACCTATAGGGTCACACATATAGAGTAAGCCCATCAGAAGATGTTGTCTTATTTTAGTTGGATTAAAATAAAGCTATTGGGCCTAACTCATTTGGAATGAGTAAGGAGCCCACTTTTTAGAGAGAACAAATTAGGTCAAACCTAAGCCTATAAATAAAGCATAAGATGCTCATAGGCCGTTCACTCAAGTGAGACACAAATTCGCAAAAGTTGCAAGAGCTACACACCGTCAAATTAGCAGTTGGCAAGTGTTGCAATTCTGGTAGGAGTGCTCATGTGGACTCCTAAAGGACGAGGCTACGACTGCTTCGGTGTTCTTCAAGAGGTAATCCAAAATGAATTTTGTGTTGGTTTTGTGCTTTGAAACACGGAACTTTGCAAATCCTATGGAATCCCTTTTTTTCCGCTGCTCATGTTTAGGGATTTCCTAACACTGTTTTCACTATTTTGGGCTCTAGGGGTGTTTGAATCGATTCATACAAGTTTGAATTGATTCAAGGCCCTCTGTTTGTTAAATTTTAAGATTTTAGGACGCTTGAATGCTGGTTGTTTGGGTATGATATATTCACCAAACACTCAGTTGTTAGTTTTAAATTGACTTGTGGCAAGTGCACCACTTGTCGGTTGTACTATATGTTCCTAAGAACAAATGTCGTTTCCACTACGGATTGGATTAAATCGATTTCAAACTATTATGGTAGAAGTAATTTGTAGTTTTCATGATAATGGATTAAACAACTTTTCATAAATTTAAAAGTCTATGAAAGCAATACAGGAAATATGAGTGAAATAACAGAGTATAGAGTTTGGAAATTGGATTCACCTTTCTCACCTTCCGATACACCGTTAATATTCATGTAATCAATGTTTGCAATATGATTCTTTACATCACAATCACAGTCATTCATATCAATTCCTTGACTATGAAATCCATAAGAATAGTTTTAATAACGTCAATTCCTTGATCATTTCAAATCTATTCCAGCATTAAGAACGATTGTTTGGACGTCCATTGCGTTAGATACCATCCCTGGTTATCTACTCACAATGGGTGTTCCATTTAGATCCGTTTTCGAAAGTCATTTTCCAACAACAACCGTAAACTTGAATCAAGAAACTAGTGATCAAGTAGATTCAGGCAATGAACATAAGATGAAATACAAAGAATCATAAAACAACACATGAATCAGATAAACATTATCTAAGTGTACATCAAGTTTGATTGGTTACCTCCAATCCTAAATGAAAGGATTAGCCACTCATGGTGGTCATGATCTTACAAATCCAATGGAATGAAGAAGAAAAAACCTAAGCTAAGATACAATGTTTTTTTTTTTAAGAAGAAATGTCTCCTACGTTCTCTAACTCTACCTCTGCCTCTTTTTTTTAGCCGCCTCTATTTTCTTTTGTAATGCATTAACTCGCTCAAGCGAGTTTAAGTCTCGCTCAAGTGAGATGCATGCTTCATCATGAAGGAAATCCACGTCCTACTTGTTTATATGTTTGATCCGCTCAAGCGACCATTTCCGCTTGAGCGAAACTTAAAATGATGAGATTCTGCCTCAATTTCGCTTGGCCCTTTGATTCTTCCGCTGCAGCAAGTATTGTAGTTTAGATTCTGGACAATTTTCGCTTGAGTGAAATCAGGTCGCTCAAGCGAGTTTTACATTGTGACTCACTGGAAGAATTTCGCCTGATGGTTCAATCCAAACACTTGAGCGAGGCTAATGTTATTCCATTCTGTACCAATTTCACTCAAGTGAACTCTATTCGCTTGGACGACTTCTTTATCATTCTGTACTGGCTTGATTTTGCCTGGGCGAATGGCTCCTCGCTCAAGCGAGTCTTGACCTGATACTTGTATTTGTTAAACTCTTTGCTCGCCCAAGCGAGCCCTTCAATTTGGCCTCAGCGACCTTGATTCGCTCAAGCGAGATATCCTTCGCTTGAGCGAATATCACTTATTTGCTCAAAACTTGGTGAATTTTCTTCTTTTCTTTTCTTTTCTTCTTTCTTCTTCACTTTTTCCAGGAATTGCAACAAAATTAACCAATCAACCTGTACAATGTTCATATCACAATTTATGTTCTATATGGCTTATAAAATTGACAAACATTGCACATTATATCCAATTTATGCTTCATTATCCATGCAAAATATAGATAAATTGGACATCTATCAACTCTCCTCAACCTAAAACTTTGCTTGTCCTCAAGCAAATGGTCAAGAGAAAGCTAAGTGAAACAAAGATCCTAATTAATCACAGTTGTACATAAAATGAAGGACACTTTTCACTATTTACAAATGATAAGTCCTTAATCATGCTTCAATTCATCTAACCAAATTCTAGGTTTGAAATGTGATACACAATTGCAAGTAACCACTCTGCTGTAAAAACAAGAAATCCTCTCTATTTATACCTTCCAGGTAAGTGTTTGCTCTTTTTATCATTGGTCAAGTGTTATTCAATCATTGCATTTCATTTCACTGCATAAGATAACCACTCAAACAAACATGGATCAAGAGGTCTTTAATAGGTTGTAATTTGGCCAGGCTTACAAGAAATTTATTGGTTTTTCTTTGGAATACAAAGGACATACTAAGGACACTCAAATTTCTTAGCCTTGGCTTTTGTTTTCTTATTCTTCCTTCACTTGAGCCATTGAATTCTTCTTTGTATTCCTCCTTACTTTTGTTCTTCTTGTTTCATTTTCCAATTTTCCTTTCTTTTTAACAATTATAGCCAAATTATTCACATAACCCTCTTAAAAGATTGTTCTTGTCCTTAGCATGCATTAGGGTTGGATTTTTTTTATACAAGCATGTTCTAAGGTTAAGAAAAGAAACTTTTTGGCTCAATGGGGTTAAACAAAAAAAAAATTGGATTGATTACTATTGAAGGTTGGCTTTTTGGCTCTTGTTTAAACCTATTCTACACAAAGTTTACCTCTATCCTGTCCATGTTTGACTAAGCAATGATCCTTGCTAGAAATTTATGCAATGAAAGATTACACAAGGATGAATGAACTCTTGATGTTTAAGGTTACATTATCTCACTGGGTTAATTGTCTTGATTTCTTTATCTTCATAGAAAAGGGTTCAAGCATTGTAAACTAATTCCTGACTCAAGAATTAGAAAGATTCATTCAGCATTCAAAAGGAGTTATCACATTTTCCAAAACTAGTTTTCCTTCCTTTTATGCAACTCAAGATTAATTCACATCTTTCTTCACTTTTCCAAAACCTTGCATATATTAACCCAAAAAAAAAAATTGTGCCTAAACATAATAACTAGTGTATGCAACAAAATTCAGATAAACATAAGCATGTGAATCTATAAACCATAAGAAAATGTTGTAAAGTAAAAGTACTGAAACAACTACTGAATTTAAAATAGCATAAACGTAAATAAATTGGACAAAATGAAATGGAACCACAGAGGCTGATCAATCACGCGACATCACGATGTCGGTGACCACACGATCGAGCTGTTCCTCAAATTCCCTATCCTCAGCATCCTGTTGCTCCTCAGCATGTGCAGCAGCTGATGATGATGCTGGGACTGATGTCTCTGCTAGTTCAGATGATGGTGGTGGTGGTGGTGCTACCGGTTCAGCTTCAGTAACTGCTGGCCTCTCCTCCTCTGGGAAGGTTGGACTGTCCCCAGGCCAAGCAACTTTGGCGATGAACTTGTCGGGATGCATGAAAGGTCCTGCTGGGTGGCTCCAATAGCTAGCATGGTAGAAATATGTAAGTGCTCTGTTAAGAGCTGCTTGTTGCTGCTGGATATGAGTAAGATGAGTGAGAAGGATGGGGTCTGTAGTAGTAGGTGGGGGTGGTACTGGTGCTTCAATATGTGGTGGGGCTTCAAGGCGAGGTGGAGATGAAGGTCCTACTACTGATGTAGGTTGTGTGGAAGATGAGGGTCCTACTGCTGATAGTGCCTCAATGCGACAGTTCTGATCAATGAACTTCTTGTCGATGGAAGGTCAAATTGGGGTGGTCGGATCAACATCCACTCCCTGAGATGCACATAGACCTGTAATAAAAGCAAGAAAACCTAGAGTACCTTTCATTTTTGCGTCTGCGATAGTAGTCTTTGGGTTTTGCTGAGCAAAACGGAAGATCTCATCTGATAGAATCTGGGCAATGTCTACAGATATCCTCGGATCCAAAATACAGAGAAGGAGTTCACATTTAGGTAATGGAAGGTCAGAAACATGAGCATTTGGAACCATGTTTACTAAAAGAAATGCAGTCCACACCCTTGTCAACATTTTCATATCCTTCTGCAAGAGTCGGGTAGGATGTTGGTTGGCTCCCCTTTGAAAATGGTGGTCAAGAAGGCAGAGAACAGATTCCAACTCATGAACAGAATACACATGGCGCTCCTTCTTCAATCTGCCGTATGTGCATAATTCATCTTCCTCCAAATGTAAGACATCTCCAAGGTACTCGTTGATAGTGTGTCTATCATAGGAAATCCAGTGAGCCCTAACCCAAGCTCGTCGATCCATAGCACCTTTGGTCCACCAAGTGTTGGCATAGAATTCCTTCACCACTTCCAGGTCATATTTAGCCCGAGGATTGGCAACTCGCAGCCACTTTCTTTTTCTTAGCATGTTCATGAAGTCATCACATTCACCTTCTCTCAAGTCAACTCGGCTCTCTGGAAGTATGGTCCAGTGGTGAATATCTTGGAACTGCTTTTGGGTTTCTTTGGTCTTAAACTTCTGATTCAAGGGAGGAGAAGAGTCAGATATGCGCTTTTGTTTGCCTTTTTCCCTGTACGCAGCGGCCCATTCCTGCCCTCTTTGTATTTCCTGTGCGTTTTTGGTCCTTGCCATTGCCTGAAATAACATTAAAATTCATTAGCGGAACCTTTGCAATTACATCATGGAGTATTGACACACAATGAAAAGCAATTGCAATGCACAGAGTTACAAATGATATCAACTAATAATGAAGAGCAAATTATAATAAGTTTGGGCAACCTAGCATTTAGAAGACCTAGTCTGAAAAACAGAACAAAGCATATGACTTTATGTTTTCCAAAAACAGAGTATGACCAAAAATCTTATCATTTTCTAAAAACATTGTTCTATTGATTGCATTAGTTTAAAACAGAGTATGACCACTTATTTCTGTATCTTCCATTCACTTCACACAGTTATATGCATTGGATTTAAAGAACACTAGAAAAACGGAGCATGTTTCTTGCCAATGGTCTCACTACTTTAACCTAGGGCATGGTTCACTTATAACTCACATTATGAAAAACAAAAGTACAAATGTGAAAACCAAACCCTAACTAACATAAAATCCTCATCCTAAGCAACATTCAAGCTTTAAGCATGTAAATAACATGAAGAAGTTGAGGTAGATGAACAAAGAAATGAGAAATGAAAAAAACTTACTTGAGAAGTGTAGAGGTTGAAAGGAAATGAGAGAAAATGAAAACTTAATGAAGATAATGAAGGAAAAACCAGTGGGAATTCCTTCAAAATCGAAGATGGAGATGAGTGGAGTTCGTCGGTTGGGAGGTTTTAAAAGAGAAGAAGTTTTGTAACTCAAGACAAATGATTAATTGCTCTTTTAAAAACTGCAACCGCTTAAATTCGCTCAAGCGAGATCCATTCGCTGCAGCGAATTTAAGATTCAAAAAATGAAGAGTCTCAAATTTCGCTCAAGCGATGTTGATTCGCTGTAGCAAAATCGAGCTGTAAAGGTACCTGATACTGTGAAAATCCTCTCGCTCACATAAAATAATTTTTCACTTAGGCAAATAGGTATATTTTAGACACTGGACAAATTTCGCTGGGGCAAAATAAAGCGCGCTTGAGCGAGTCTTTAAAGTATCCTTTCTGGACAAACATCGCTTGAGCGCGTAATACCATCGCTTGGGCGATTTTGTTCTAGTGTTTCATTGAAGAAATCTCGCTTGAGCGGGTCTTAATTCTCCTGAGTGAAAGTTGCAGAAAATGAAAATTTTTCAAAGTTATGAAAATTCTGCATAATTCGCTTGAGCGGGTTTCAATTCGCTTTAGCGAATTTTGTCCAGAGGTATTTCTTCATTCTTGGCCTGAGCAAAAATTAATACCATTCAAGTGAAAGTCACATTCGCTTGGGCGAAGTGTGAGTCGCTTAGGAAAATTTTGTCCAGTATCAAAATTGTAGTTGTTCGCTTAAGCGACTTGCAATGGCTTTGAGCAAAAGTATTTAGAGGTTGTATTCGCTTGAGCGAAATGCTATTCGCTTGAGCGACTTTCCCATACTTAAAAAGTTTTAATCTTTCCACTTGTATTTTCTTCACAAACTCATCTTATTGTTCCATTCTTCAGTTTCTTTGATCTTCATACTCACTTATAAAACACATCATACATAAGAAAATTCAACAATTAAAGCTTACAACAAATCAAACACACTGGGTTGCCTCCCAGGTAGCGCTTGTTTAACGTCATTAGCTTGACGCCTGATTCTTTTCACTTTGGATTCTGAAAGTGGATTAGCATGTCCATCTTTTCCACTCCTCCACCCATGTAGGGTTTAAGTCTTTGTCCATTTACAGTCCAAGTTCGATCAGATGTTGGATCTTGAAGTTCTACTGCACCTATGGCTTTACTTCTTTGACTTGAAATGGTCCTGACCATTTTGAGCGCAGTTTTCCTAGAAAAAGTTTTAATTTGGAATTAAACAAAAGCACAGACTGACCTAGATAGAAGCTCTTTTTCACAATCTTTTTATCATGATAATCCTTTATTCGATCTTTGTAAATTTTTGAAGACTCATATGCTTCTAGCCTCTATTCTCCAAGTTTTTCCAGTTAAACCTTTCTTTCCTTGGCTGATGCTTCTTGATCAAAATTGAGTAACTTCATTGCCCAATACACTTTATGCTCCAACTCTACTGGTAAATGACAACTTTTTCCATAAACTAGCTGATAAGGTGAGAATCCTATTGGGGCTTTAAAAGCAGTCCTATAAGCCCATAATGCATCATCTAACTTCAAAGACCAATCTTTTATACTCTGAGAGACCGTCTTCTCCAGAATTCTTTTAATTTCTCTATTAGACACTTCTACTTTCCCATTAGCTTGTGGATGGTATGGAAAAGTCACCTTATGCCTTACACCATAATGCTCTAAACATTTTTGAGGTTGTGTATTGTAAAAGTGGGATCCTCCATCACTGATTAGTACCCTGGGGGTGCCAAATCTACTGAAAATATTTTTCTTTAAAAATTTTATAACAGTTTTGGCATCTGCCCTAGCACAAGCTGTTGCCTCAACCCACTTAGAAACATAGTCCATAGCGACTAAAATGTACTCATTAGAAAGTAAGGCTGGTAAAGGTCCAACAAAGTCTATGCCCCAACAGTCAAAAACTTCCACTTCAAAAATGGCTGTTAGTGGCATTTCATCTCTTCTTGTCATACTTCCTGTTCTTTGGCATTCATCACAATTCTGCACAAATAAATTAGCATCTTTAAATAAAGTAGGCCAGAAAAAACCTGATTGTAGGACTTTTGCTGCTGTCCTTTTTCCATTGAAGTGGCCTCTATATGCAGAACTGTGACAATGCCATAAAATACTGCTGGCTTCTAATTAAGATACACATCTTCTCAATATATGATCAGATCCAAGCTTAAACAGGTATGGGTCATCCCACACATATTGTTGTGCATCTTTTAAAAATTTCTTCTTTTGTTGCCAGGTGAAATCTTTTGGAAGTATCCTTGCAGCTTTAAAATTAGCCATGTCAGCAAACCATGGCCTCTCCTAAATCAATAACAACTTCTCATCCGGGAACTCTTCTTGGACTTCAGGCTGTAGGGTGGTAACTTCATTGTTGATCAGCCTGGATAAGTGATCTGCTATATGATTCTCACTACCTTTCTTGTCATGAATGGTCAAATCAAATTCTTATAAAAGCAGGATCCATCTGATCAATCTAGGTTTGGAATCTTGTTTGTTTAACAGGTACTTTATTGCAGCATGGTCTGTAAAACAAACAACCTTGGAACCAATTAAATATGATCTAAATTTTTCCAATCCATATACTACAGCTAGTAATTCTTTCTCAGTTGTGGCATAATTTATTTGTGCCTCATTTAAAACTTTACTAGCGTAATATATAGGATGGAACAATTTAGATTTCCTCTGTCCAAGCACTGCACCAATAGCATAGTCACTTGCATCACACATCAATTCAAAACCAAGTGACCAGTCTGGAGCAATTAGGACAGGAGCAGTAATCAATTTTTGCTTCAACAGTTGAAAAGCTGATAAACAAGCTTCATCAAAATGAAAAGGAGTGTCTTTCAGTAACAAATTACTCAAAGGTTTTGTAATTTTTGAAAAATCCTTAATGAACCTTCGGTAAAAACCAGCATGCCCAAGAAAACTCCTAACACCCTTGACATTGATTGGTGGAGGTAATTTTTCAATAACTTCCACTTTAGCACGGTCCACTTCAATGCCTTTATTTGAAATTGTGTGGCCTAACATAATGCCTTTGGATACCATAAAATGGCATTTTTCCCAATTTAGCACTAAGTTAGTCTCTACACATCTTTTAAGTACAGTATTAAGTATGCAAAGTAGTTTTGATGAATGACAATGGCTAAGACAATGACTAAGAACAAAGAGATGAAGATGCCTCACAAAGAGTTAAAGAAACATGAGCTATGGAAGACAAGTTTGATGACATGATAACAAGTGGTATGACATATATGAGTGTATGACTTGCATTACACATTTACAGTCACATGATGACCTTTTGTGACTTGTCTATATGTGTTACTAAGTATCTATGCAAAATGCTTTCTCTTACATATTTGATAAATGCTATATGTAAGTGCTTGACTAGACCTATATGTAACATCATAGGCACTAGATAAGAAGAGATTATTTGAGATACAAAAGTCATATGGAAAAGAGTGAATATATTGGCATATGTTATAATACACTTGCATGAGTAAGCCAACAAGTTGTATTAATCATTTCATCTTTGCTTTGATACCTAGACATAAGTGAAATCGCATTAATAAAGTGGTATCAACATCTATATTTATCCTTGTTAAATTGCATGATTAAGGGGGAGTTTTATAACATTTCTTTTTAACAAGTGATATCTATTGATGATATGTTATCTCTTTATCAAGTGGCATGAAAAAGTGAGCAAATCATTTTTAGAAAACTCTCTTTCCAAAACAATACTGCATCAAAGACCCAAAATTGGTACAAACTCTTGTAGACTCAATGCTACTAACAAAATGCTTTGCAAAGAGTTTGTTAAGATTATATAGGATGACTCAAAATGGCAAATCTAACTACCAAGTTAGGCGAACAAAGAATTGATCAAGGAATGCAACATGGATGAAGCAAAATGCCGCACAAGGATGTGAAAAAGGGTATAAAACTTGCAAAATATCAAGGTATGATCGAATTCTTACTCTACCATTATGCTCTGTGAATTATACAAATCATATTAACAAATGGTATGAACAACAAATTTCACGAGCTGGATATATCACTTCATCCCTGCTCTGATACCTAGATATAAGCATACATTGTTGAAAAGCCTTCTATATTACTGCTCTGATACCTAGAAATGCATCAAGCAATATTAATGAAATGATTAACAAGTGGATTGTTATATGCAATGGTATCTAACCTTTGAGTGGTATCTATTCATATTATGGTATCTATCATTTCAACAGTGGTATCTATTAAAAAGAGATCATATGCTTTAAAAGGTAACCAAATGGTATCAGACTTGATTAAATTGACCTACAAGTGATATCAAAATTGATCAAATTGGTATAATCGAGTTCACATGTTATTAAGTGGTATATTTTTTACAAGTGGTATCAATTACAATAGTAAGGGGGAGCATACATATGAATGATTATCCTTGATTTAACCTCTTTATGACTATGCTCATGGCACTTATGCTTACAATGTTACCTCTATTCTCCTATATGTTCACTTGGAAAATTATTCTTGTGCATTTGATGATGCCAAAATAGGAGAAAACTATGTGCTTACTTGAAATGATATGTGAAAGAATCATGTGACGTTTACCATACTTGAAAATGATACTCACTACATGATTAGAATAAGTTAGCAATCAATCATATGCTTACTTGATGAATAAATTATGTGATTGCTTATTGACTCTAGATGCACTAAAATGGTATTTATCTCTGATCATGTTTTAAAGATTTAATTTGAAATCCCTATGAAATATTTGCTCTAAATCTCTCTTATTCAAATAAATGAGCTTATATGTTGATGGCATAGATTATGACTAAGATAATGATCTTTTTGATGATGCCAAAGGGGGAGAGATTAGTGGAAGGATCAGTAAAAAGAATAGGATGCCATTTATGCTAAAAAGGGGGAGAGATATCATGTTTCCATCATGTTATATAAACAGTTGGCATAAGTTATAAGATTAAGGGGGAGAATAACACTTAAACAATGAACTTAACTAGCATTCATTACATCATATAGGGGGAGAATACATATAACCATTGATTATAACACTTAAACAATGAACTTAACTAGCATTCATTACATCATATAGGGGGAGAATACATATAACCATTGATTGTCATTATTCTGTGAAACTAACACCCCACGAGATGAACATTGGTTGTCATCATCAAAAAGGGGGAGAATGTGTTTAAATGTTGAAACAGGTTTTGATAATGACAAACATGAAGAATAAGGCAAAGACTTCTAAAGCAAGAAAGGATATTACCATAAAGCCAATATGATGGATTTGCAACACATGAATACAAGAAACATGTAACATCAATTGTCATCATCAAAAAGAGGGAGAATGAAGTTGCATATGTAAGTATACAAAGTAGTTTTGATGAATGACAATGGCTAAGACAATGACTAAGAACAAAGAGATGAAGATGCCTCACAAAGAGTTAAAGAAACATGAGCTATGGAAAATAAGGTTAGATGTTATGATCTCAAATCATGAAGAACAAGCTCATAATTTGAAGAAGAATCAAGGAAACAAGGCATGAGGATCAAAGGAATAAGCCATGGGTCAATACATATAAAGAACATATCAAAGACCTTGAAGAATTGTATCAGGTACATGTCTTAATCGATTACCATAATGGAATAATTGATTACCATAACTCTGTTTATGGTACAATCGATTACAATAAGAAGGACAATCGATTACATAGGTTCTGGAATGAACATAATCGATTACAGATAAAAGGCTAATCGATTACTAGTTGAAAGTTTGAAGACTGAGCATCAGGTATTCACCATAATCGATTACCAAGTCAAGCATAATCGATTACGTAAGTTCTATTTTGTCCCTAATCGATTACATGAAGGCATAATCGATTACCATGCTACGAGACACAATTAAGAGCATCAGGTATCATTCAATAATCGATTACAAGGCAAGGCATAATCGATTAGAAGGGTTCTGTTTCATAGCTAATCGATTACAGTAGAAATGCTAATCGATTACCTGCTGCATAATACTGAAGATTTCAAAAGCTAATCGATTACAGCTCGAAGGCTAATCGATTACCATAGTGTCAGAACGTGGGAAAATACTTTTAAGTGGAACTCCAGCTCATTTCTTCACTCCCACTTTATGCCCATGCTAAGGTATCCGTTGGAGACAATGTGCAACGGCTGGAAACCCTAAAAATGGCTATAAATGAAGCATGGATTCAAGCAAGAGATGATACACAATGAGGGAGACCAAGGGACAACACAAGGCAATCAACATCCTTCTTCTAGAGGTCTTCTAACTAGAATTCTCTTGTATATTCTGCAACTCTTGTTTCTAAACTTGCATATTGCTTAAGAGTTGTTAGATTATGAGTTTTAATTTGCATATCCTCTCTTGTTGAGAGTTAGAATTGGTGAGAGCTTTCATTTGTGTATCTACTCTATTAAGAGAGTTAATTTCTTGTAAACCAAACACCAAAACACCAAGGTTTTTCACTCTAGGTTGAGTGGTCACAAAGGTTGGGGTTCAACCTTTGGGTATTGAGAGATTGTGAGTTGGGTGGGTTGCCCTTTGCTTGTGAGGATTGAGTTCTTGAGTGTGGGACACTAGGAAGCTGCAATTGCTCAAAGCTTGTATCTCAAATCTTCAATAGTGGAATCCTTCAAGTGGGTTGCTTGAAGGCGAGACGTACACCGGGTTGGTGGAACTCGTTAAATTGGTTTGCATTTCTCTCTACCTTGAACTCTTTATACAACTGCGCATATAAACTGTTTGTTGAAATGCTTGAGCTGAATGTGTGAATCAAAGTTGTTGTTCAAGTAAAAAATAACTCTGCATACCAAGTGTTTGATAATTTGCTTGAATCAATATTTGGTAAAGTTCTTAAAAACTGAAATTTGTTTTAACTAGCCAAGTATCTAGATCATTGTTTCCTATCAACTCTTGTGTGATACTTACTTAATTGCCTTCACTTATTTCATGCACACAAGCTGTTTGATATATTGAATGAGCTGAAACCTTATAGGAAACATCACATTATTTGTGAAATAAATCTATGCACTCCAACTGATTGATAAATTGTTTAAACCAATAACTTGCCTTGTTTATCACACTTAAAGCTAAATATTGTCATGGCACATCAAGTGTGTCATAGTGTGATATGTGCATAAAAGTTGTTGTCTATTCATCATTGCATCATTTGTATATTACTAACCATTTCTAAGGGGATTCCGCGCGAAAATTTGAAACACTCAATTCACCCCCCCTCTTGAGCGTTGAGGCCTTGGCTAACAAGTGGTATCAGAGCTTGACTCTTGCCACAAGGCTTAACAGCTGCAGGAGATCAAGATGGCCTCCACTTCATATGATGCATTTTTAGAAAATGGCACACTAAATAGACCTCCAATCTTCAATGGTAAAGACTATGCTATTTGGAAAGAATGGATGAAAATCTTTATCCAAGCCTATGATCTCAAGGTATGGAATGCTATTCAATTTGGTCCTTTCATTCCCAAATACATTGTTGATAATATAGAATGTATGAAGCCCATGAACTTATGGACTAAAGAAGAAGAAAGAAAGGTACAATTCAATTTAAGAGCTAAAATTCTTATCACATTAGCATTAGGACCTAACAAAGTTTCTAGAGTTACTAATTGTGACAATGCTAAAGAAATATGGGGAACTCTTGAAACAATTTACGAGAATGCTAATGATGATAAAGATGCAAGGACTAGTACTCCTTCTAGTCAAAATGAAGGCTTCAAAATAAGTCCGGAAGAAGAGATCAATGAACCGGAAGAAGAAATTGCATGCCTAATGACAAAGCACTCCCAAGATGATGAGGTATGTTCTTTAAATGCATTTAGTGTTGATGATGATGATGAATTTGACAAAGATGAATTGCTAGAAGCTTTTGAAGAGCTGCATGAAAAATTTGTTTTATTATCAAAAAAATATGCATGCTCAAAACAAACCATTTTGACTCTTGAAAAAGAATTGCATGATGTTCACATAGAAAAAGAATATCTTAGAGTTCAAAATGATGAATTAGTATCTTCAAATGTATCTCTTAGAACTTGTAATGATAATAATGATTGTGTGCTTATTGATAAATGTATGCTTCTTGAAAAATGGAATAAAGAACTAAAGGAAGCACTTAGCAAGCTTACAAGTAGTCAAAAGAATCTAAGTGCACCTATTAAAGATCAAAGGCATACACTTGATAGAAGAAAAATAGGTCATTACAAGAATCATTTTGCATCCTACAAAGAAAAATCCAAATCCTTTCTAAGATGTACAAATCATGAAAGAAAGGGGCATTCTATGTCAAATTGTTTTGAAAGGAAGAACATAGAACATAAAAGGAATAATCATCATTCTACTATGACTTATACTTTGAATGCAACATGTTTTTATTATGGAATATTTGGTCATATATCATCCAATTGTTTTATAAAGAAATCCCGTCAAAAGTGTACAAGAAAGGTATGGATTCCAAAACAATCTTGAAATCCCAAACTAACAAGGAAGGACCTAACTCTCAAAGGGTACCTTAAATCTTTGAAATCTTGTAGGCAAACTTCAAAGCAACAATTCTCATTGATGGATGACCAAAACTCATGGCCTAAGGAGATATCAATTATCTCAATCTCCACTCCAAAAGCCAAAGAAGAAGAATAGAGCAAGCCAAGATTATGATGACTCATCATACAGGGAACCATTCAAAACAAGGAAATGGACAAGAAGCTTTAATGTGACTCACACAAGATGGATTGCACCGACAAAATCCAATGGACAACACTAAAGGTGGTACAACAAAAGGTGCAAGTAATTACATATAATCAATGTTAACACTCATTCTTGATGAATCTTGATGTGTGAAAATCTAACTTTGATTTGATATATGATTGAGCATGAATGATATGAAATCTTGAGATGGATGAACAAATAATCTTAGGACCCCTTAAACTCATGAAATCCTTAGAATCAATGATGTATATGTATATAGTAATTGATGATTAGTAATTGATGATGAGTTTGATGAATGATTGTTTGAATAACATGGTACATAAAAATCTTGAGATTAAAGATGATTATGCACAAACATACATGAATCTTTGATAATGTTTAAACCCTTGATGATACATGAACTCTTGATGATATATCATGAATTCTTGGTTATTGTATTAATTCTTAATGATGCATGAATTTTTGATTGAATATGAATTATTGATGATGTATCATTTATATGTTGTTTAACTAGTGGTATCTAAATAACAAACATCTTCCTTTAACAATGGTATGAATTGAATTAGTAAAAGGAGGAGGACATAATCTTGATTATGTGCTTATCACTATGCCTTGATAATAAATACATATATTACATGATAACACCATAAAATGGCATTTTTCCCAATTTAGCACTAAGTTAGTCTCTACACATCTTTTAAGTACAGTATCAAGATTTTCTAAGCATAACTCAATTGATTTACCAAAAACTGAAAAGTCATCTATAAAAATTTCTATACAATGTTCTAACAAATCAGCAAAGATAGAGAGCATGCACCTTTGAAAAGTGGCTGGAGCATTACAAAGTCCGAAAGGCATCTTCCTATAAGCAAAAACACAATAAGGACAAGTAAATGCTATTTTTTCCCGGTCTTCTGGTGCTACTGCAATTTGATTGTAACCTGAATAACCATCCAGAAAATAGTAGTATGCTTGTCCAGCCAATCTCTCCAACATTTGGTCCATGAAAGGTAATGGAAAGTGATCCTTTCTTGTAGCTTGATTGAGCTTCCTGTAGTCTATGCACATTCTCCAACCAGTTACTGTGCGAGTAGGAATGAGTTCATTATTATCATTTTTCACCACAGTCATACCTCCTTTTTTTGGTACAACCTGTACTGAACTCACCCAAGCACTATCAGAAATTGGATAGATCATCCCAGCTTCCAACAATTTGATGACTTCCTTTTTGACAACTTCTTTCATGGTTGGATTTAATCTTCTTTGAGGTTGTGCTACAGGTTTATACTCTTGCTCCATAAAGATATGGTGCATACAAAATGAAGAGCTAATTCCTTTTAAATCACTCAGCTTCCACCCAATTGCCTCTTCATTTTTTTTAGGATCTCAATTAATTTCTCTTCTTCCTCTTTTGACAAGTTTTTGTTGATGATAACTAGTTTTTCTCCTTCAGCATCTAAAAAGACATACTTTAAATGTGAAGGCAACTCTTTTAGCTCTATCTTTTGAACTTCTAAAACTTGCTTTTGAGGAAGAGTCTCCACTACCTCTTGTTTGCTAGTGCTCTCTTTGCTTGCATCTAATCCTTGTAGAATCTCCCTGACTTCTTCAGCTTCCAAATCATTAAGATTCTCAACAGCTCCTATCAAAGCCTTTTTAAGAAGACTTGAATTTTGCATTACATTAAGCTGTCCTTCAATGACCTCCTCTTCAACATCAATCTTAAAACAAATTTGTTTATCTGCTGGATATTTCATTGCTTCAAAGACATTAAAGTTCACCTCTTCATCTTGAACTCGTACCTTTAATTTGCCATAATCAACATCTATGATTACTTTGGCAGTTTTCATAAACGGTCTTCCTAAGATCAATGGTACTTCAGCATCCTTTTCCATGTCCATTATCACAAAGTCTACTGGAAATACAAATTTCTCCACCTTTACCAAGACATCTTCTGCCACACCATAAGGAAACTTCATTGATCTGTCAGCCAATTGTAATGTCATCTTTGTTGGCCTTATCTCTAGATCTCCAATCCTTTTAAGCATTGAGAGTGGCATTAGATTTATGCTTGCTCCCAAATCCAGTAATGCTTTCCCTACCGGCATGTGACCAATAGTAACGGGGATTGTGAAACTTCCTGGATCCTTTGTTTTAGGCGGTAATGCCTTTTGGATAATGGCACTACATCCAGCTTCCAATTCAACTGTTTCTTCTGAAAATCTTCTCTTCTTTGTTAATAAATCCTTCATAAATTTTGCATAGGTGGGCATTTGCTCTATAGCTTCCATGAATGGAACATTAATTTGAAGCCTTTTAAAAATGTCCATGAACCTTGCAAATTGTCTTTCTTTGTCCCGCTTTGAAGGATTCTTTGGGTAAGGCATGCTTTTTAATTGAGGCAAATCTTCATCTACCTTGCCTTTGCCCTTATCAAACTCACTCATTTTGTTGTTCTCTTTTTTATTTTCTCTATTTACATTTTCTTTTATTTCTTTTTCACTCTCTTTCATATCTTTTTCTTTTTCTCTTTCATTTTCTTTTTCATACTCTCTTTCTTTTTCTTTCCTTTCTCTTAAAATCTCTTCTTCTTCTTTTTCTTTTTCTCCTAGTTCAACTCCAATTCGTCTTCCACTTCTGGTTGTGACAGCCTTGCAATGCTCCTTTGGATTTGGCTTAGTATTAGCTCCATACTGAGTCGTTGATTTTCAACAATTTGTCAGGCCAATTATCCCACTTGAGTCTCCAAATTCTTTATTGATGCCTAAGTATTTTTCTGATTTGTCAAAGAAGCTTGCATGAATTTCTCCAAGGTATCTTCCAGTCTTGAAGTCTTCTCCATCAAAGAAGGATAGTTACTTTGATATGGTCTATTTGAAGAACTTGGTTCTTGTTTCCATCCTTGTACTTGATGTTGATTACTCCTCCACCTCTGAAATTGTTGATTAGGATAATTCGAATTGAAATTATTTGGTTTACCTTAGTTATTCATATACTGAATTATCTCCTCTTATACACCGCAGTAACCATTTGGATGTTCACCTCCACAAAAATCACATCTTGCACTTTGCTATTGCATTGGTTGTGAAGATTGCACTGAATGCAATTGCTGTAGGAGTTTGGCCATTTGTTGAGTCAAAGCTTCAATCTGTTGAGTCAAGATTTTATTTTGGGCCAAAATAGCATCTGAAGTATTCAAATCTAAAACTCTTTTCCTCTGAATTTGTTGACGATCGTGCTGAGCTTGATAATCCGTTGAGGATAAAGCTTCTATAATTGTTGTAGCTTGATCAGCATCAACTGTCATCATTGTGCCACCAACTACAGCATCCAAAATCATCTTTATGTCTGGTCGAAGTCCATTATAAAAGATGTTCAATTGAGCAATGTCTTCAAAACAATGATTAGGACACTTGCGAAGTAGTGATTTGAAACAATCCCAAGCTTCACAAAATGGTTCCTCAGCTCCTTGGCGGAATGTTGAAATATCAGATTTAGCTTTTATGAATCTTGATGGAGGAAAGAAACGGTGTAGAAATTTTTCTTCTACATCAGACTAACTAGTTAAGCTTTGATTAGGATGTGATTACAACCACTCCTTAGCTTTTCCAGCCAATGAAAATGAAAATAACCGGAGATATGCAGTCTCCATATCCTCCTGGCCAAAACCCATTGTACCAACCAATTCATAGAAAGTTGCCAAATGAGTGTAAGGATCCTCATTAGACATTCCAGTAAATTGATGAGCACTAATCAGACTGAGAAAGGCTGGTTTCATCTCCAAGGCTCTTGTTTGTGGCATTACAATACTTGAAAAGTATCGTGGTCCTTGTTGATTTGCATAATCTCCCAAAGTACACCTTGGTTGTTGGTGTTGTCTTTCCATGTTTTCAATTTTTTGAGTTGATAATGGTGGTGAAGTTGGAGAAGAAGATTGTCCCTCCTCTTGTTGTGCTTTTGCTTTAGCTTTAATTTTCTTCAAAGTCTTCTCAATTTCAGGGAATCTATTTCAACCTGTTCTTTCGATCCCTGACTTCTTAATATCATAAGCAAAACTTCCAACAAAGAGGTTAGCAAAAAAAAAGATATAACATTAGAAAATTACAAGTACTATATTCACAAACTGAAATAATTGAATTTGATTTAAATTCGATCCGCGGCAACGGCGCCAAAAACTTGCTGGTTGTTTGGGTATGATATATTCACCAAACACTCAGTTGTCAGTTTTAGGGATTTCCTAACACTGTTTTCACTATTTTGGGATCCAGGGGTGTTTGAATCGATTCATACAAGTTTGAATCGATTCAAGGCCCTCTGTTTGTTAAATTTTGAGATTTTAGGATGCTTGAATGCTGGTTTTTTGGGTATGATATATTCACCAAACACTCAGTTGTCAGTTTTAAATTGACTTGTGGCAAGTGCACCACTTGTCGGTTGTAGTATATGTTCCTAAGAACAAATGTCATTTCCATTACGGATCAGATTAAATCGATTTCAAACTATTACGGCAGAAGTAATTTGTAGTTTTCATGATAATGGATTAAACAACTTTTCATAAATTTAAAAGTCTACGAAAGCAATACAGGAAATATGAGTGAAATAACAGAGTATAGAGTTTGGAAATTGGATTCACCTTTCTCACCTTCCGATACACCGTTAATATTCATGTAATCAATGTTTGCAATATGATTCTTTACATCACAATCACAGTCATTCATATTAATTCCTTGACTATGAAATCCATAAGAATAGGTTTAATAACATCAATTCCTTGATCGTTTCAAATCTATTCCGGCATTAAGAACGATTGTTTGGACGTCCATTGCGTTAGATACCATCCCTGGTTATCTACTCACAATGGGTGTTCCATTTAGATCCATTTTCGAAAGTCATTTTCCAACAACAACCGTAAACTTGAATCAAGAAACTAGTGATCAAGTAGATTCAGGCAATGAACATAAAATGGAATACAAAGAATCATAAAACAACACATGAATCAGATAAACATTATCCAAGTGTACATCAAGTTTGATTGGTTACCTCCAATCCTAAATGAAAGGATTAGCCACTCATGGTGGTCATGATCTTACAAATCCAATGGAATAAAGAAGAAAAAACCTAAGCTAAGATACAATGTTTTTTTTAAGAAGAAATGTCTCCTACGTTCTCTAACTCTACCTCCGCCTCTTTTTTTTAGCCGCCTCTGTTTTCTTTTGTAATGCATTAACTCGCTCAAGCGAGTTTAAGTCTCGCTCAAGCAAGATGCATGCTTCATCATGAAGGAAATCCACGTCCTACTTGTTTATATGTTTGATCTACTTAAGTAACCATTTCCTCTTGAGCGAAACTTAAAATGATGAGATTCTATCTCAATTTTGCTTGGCCCTTTGATTCTTCCGCTGCAGCAAGTATTATAGTTTAGATTCTGGACAATTTTCGCTTGAGCAAAATCAGGTCGCTCAAGCGATTTTTACATTGTGACTCACTGGAAGAATTTCGCCTGATGGTTCAATCTAAACGCTTGAGCGAGGCTAATGTTATTCCATTCTGTACCAATTTCGCTCAAGCGAACTCTATTTGCTTGGGCGACTTCTTTATCATTCTATACTGGCTTGATTTCTCCTGGGCGAATGGCTCCTCACTCAAGCGAGTCTTGACCTAATACTTGTATTTGTTAAAGTCCTTGCTCGCCCAAGCGAGCCCTTCAATTTGGCATCAACGACCTTGATTCGCTCAAGCGAGATATCCTTCGCTTGAGCGAATATCACTTATTTGCTTAAAACTTGGTGAATTTTCTTCTTTTCTTTTCTTTTCTTCTTTCTTCTTCACTTTTTCCTGGAATTGCAACAAAATTAACCAATCAACCTGTACAATGTTCATATCACAATTTATGTTCTATATGGCTTACAAAATTGACAAACATTGCACATTATATCTAATTTATGCTTCATTATCCATGCAAAATATAGATAAATTGGACATCTATCATTGAATCGATTCACACGAGCCTGAATCAATTCAGATCCCTGTTATGGCTACTGTTATGCTGTTTTTCCAACTGCTCTATTTTCTTTGCTGTTTTTGGCCCGTTCGGGCATCTTAATGGCATGTTTGGCCTCTGACTTCTTCATGAAAGTTGTATATAATTGTGTTATGGAGGTGTGACAATTAGTCTCACATTAATTGGAGTTTTCTAACTCTCATTAGGCATAAAACACCAGACCTACTACGTCATAAAATTTAAATTTAAGAGGGTTTTAAACCTAACTTTTTATGGTGGTCAAATTGGGACTAATAGGTGATATTTGTAACATGTCCCATTATTATTAAGACTAAAAGTGAGCTTTTCTCATGTCTTAGTATTGAAAGTTATTTACTTAAAACCCCTTTATCATATAAAAATAAGAGATTGTATTAAGGGTAATGATGGGTGATGTTGTTGATCAATCCCTTGAATAAGGTTGGTTATTATTATAGATGATTGTGAATGTCATTGAATTGATACAAGCATAGGCTTGTATGTGTGGTTTGAATTACATTTGTGATTATTGCGAATACCACACTAATATGTAAGACAATGGTGATGAATAATGAGATGAAAATCCACTAAATGAATGTATGGTAATATTTATGAATGATACGTAATGATGTGATGCCATTGTGGTTTTTTGTAAGTGGTTACTTGCATGTATAATAAATGATATATTGAGATGAAAATGCCACGCTTAAAACTTGAAAACAATGGCTAAAACCAACAATGATAAAATCCACTAAGATGTATATGGTGGTGTTGGTGATTATGATGATGATGATTGATGAGTGGCATTTAGGATGCACAGTGTGAGAAATGCATTTGATTTGCATTGCATTGCATCCATGGCATATCATAGCCGCCGATGTTGGAACGTTAGGGGAGTTACCTCGGCCGACCCAGTGGGAGGATGGCTCAGTGCACGAGTAATTTATTGTTTTCCCTGTGACTCGGTGTGTAAGTCATAAAGCCGCCCATGCTTAGCTACGGGGAGCTGCATGTGGCCGACCCTTGTGGGGGTGGCTCTTGATAAGCAGGTGACCCCGGTGGTCTTTGAGATATGTTGAATATGTTGTTTACCACGGGGAGCTGCATGTGGCCGGCCCGCAACACCATATATTGAATATGTTGTTTACCACGGTCATGGTGAAAATGACCAGGTGTTGCAAGATGGGCGATGCGGTTTGGTACCAGTAAAAATATGGTGAATATGCATGCATTATGAGATATGTGTACATATTTTACTACTTCAGTAGGGGCATGGTATGTGATCATGCTTGACCCACAATTTGGTGTTTATTCCCACAGTCGGATCCGCATTTGTTATTAATTCCATTGTGCATATGCATTAGCCATAAGAGAATTTGCATATAGCATGGAGATATGCCAGGTGGTGATGATGATTGATGATGATTGAGATTGTGGTGTGGTGTTGGTGAAATGGGTAATTAATATACCTAAAAGACCACATAAAAGTAATAAATGATATGAATATACGAAATAATATCGAATATGACGATATGTATGTTATGGCCCAATGTAATGAAGGGCGTATTTGCTTATGATTGATAATAATGATGTTAGCCCATGGTGGCTTTGAAAAAAGATCGGAATGGTCTATGTTGACGATGTTGGCCAGTTGTGGCATTGGAATATTTGTGTATATGCTTGCTTTGCTATGAATTGATGAGTGAATACATGATATGTACATTGTTAAATGAATAGATTATGATATTTATTGATGGTTTAGCAAAGCATACATGATGTTGATATGCATATGCACATAATTTCAATTGTATTCATATCGTCATTTGAAATGTATAACTCACTCTCCCATGTGGTCTACTTTTTAGTATTGATGTAGGAAAACCATGGGATGAGAACGTTTAAGAAGTAAGGCTTTTGGGAAGGTAAATAGTGGTAATGGAATGCCTTGGCCGGCAACGATTGTGATTCATTGTATTGTGAAATAAAAGGTGTATCCTAATGTTGATAATTTATTGATATTGGCGGATGTATTGTAAATAGCTAGGCATGTGAATGATATATTGATATTTGGAATGACATCAGGTATGTAGCCCATTTTGGGAATATATAAATGTTAACAATACATGATATTGAGGTTGAATTGATTATGGTGAAATATAGAATATGAATGTTGGAGATGTATGATGTATGAGCATATAGATAAGTATATGTATGTACCTTAGGCAATGCATGTTTATGATTTATGTGTAAGTTTAGATGTGGCCTAAATGGGCTCGTGTTGTATGTTTGCATGCTTTGCCGAGCCTTTTTTCATATCTTCATATATGGGACTAGGCGTGAGCCCGGTATACACATTCTTCTTCCGCTGTAAAACTCTGTTATTTTGTATACCATTATGGGTAAACTATTTAACGATCTAGTTATATTTTATTAAATCCCACTCTTCGGTTTTCTGTGATTTGGGTCTCGATGTAATCGTTGGGGTGTTTCAAAATAATTTCAAATATGAAAAATTTATTCACATTTTTATTAATTATTTGTTTTGATTACATCGGGATTCGGGTCCGGAGAACCGGGGTGTTTCACATGGCATATCATCTTACATGTGGTAGCAATCACTTGACATGTAAAATGATAAAGGTCTTGCGGGATCTCGTAAAAAGGACCCTTGTGTGGGGGACAAATATTTAAACGATTATATGTGGTTGCAATCACTTGACATATAGAAATAATTGAGATCTTACGGGATCTTGTGAAAAGGACCCTTACACGGGGACAAATATTCAAATGACTAAGCGTGGTTGTGATCACTTGATGAATTATGTACACATGTTTTATAATTAATTCCTTGAATATTGGATCATTTGCATATGCATTATTTTGATGGCATAGCATATGCATTAGTCATAGGGACATGGCATATGACCTTAAGGTACCTAAGAATAATTGAAATTTATAGACGCTAACCAATTGTGTTGTTATTGTTAGTGTTACCTTGGATTATATATATAGATTAGTATGGAATATGGTGTGAGATATGATGAAAATTTGAATTGATGAATGGATTCCATAATGTGATGTGGTTATTGAATTTGATACGCATTATGGACCATGTCTTTAATTATTGAGTTAAGTCCTTGATGGGAGAATATGTTAGTTGTGCTTACATAATTATATTATCATATTTTGTTTAATTATTCATTATTGAGAAAGTATGCTCACTCTCCATGTTGTCTACTTTTTAGCTTTTGTGAAGTAGAGCATGGTTATGGAGTTGGTGCTTATTTTGAAGAAGTTGAGGTATAGTGTGAAGAAGGGGGACGCCTAGATGCCTTGGCTGATATGTTTTGAATTTTATCGACTATGACATTTTTTTTGAAATTTCTTGTGAATAACATTTGTTTTTATAAACTTACTATTACATAATGCCTTATGATGGTGATGATGGTTTGGTATACTTATGACATTTTTGATATATTAGGATCATTGGAATGAACTTGTGATCTTTTTGTATCATAAAGAGGTAATTGATAGTATATGGCATTAAATTGGAATCTTGCCAATGATCTTTATGATTTGGATTATTAATGTCCTATGCTGATTTTTCTTACAAAATGGATGAATGTTGTGATGTATGGGTTGTAGAAGGATTACTAATCTTGGCTAGTGACATATAGGGATACTTTGATGTTGGGAATTAATTGATAGAGGATAATGATATGAATATGTGAAGTTGTCCTAAATATAAGCATTAGAATGATGTTCTCAACTTTTATGTGCATTGAGATTACTACACTTGAAGTTAGGTTCATGTAAATATTCATATGAGGTTGTGTAATTAAAACATAATGTTATTGATAATGGACCTAGTGACCTACTAACATGACTTTGGATTGTTCATTAAACATAATATGGTAATGTTGCACCTAAAGGTACATCTATGAATGTGATAAGGCATGATCATGTAATTTAGAATCTTTGAAGTGTCATGTAAATTTAGGAAAATAAGCAAGTGTTACTAATGTGACCCTTTTGGAACCAATTCTTAAAAATTCAAACTTGTCTTTGGACTAATTTTAAATATTCCGCCAGTATGCGATTTGTAGTTATGTGAATAATTGTCCTAAGTAGGTATTTACTTAAATAATATGCCTTCTCATATCATCATATATGAGATAGGTCTTTATATAGATTCAGGGTGATTGTTAAAAATTTTAATTGTGGTGTTCTTCTTTCAACGATTGTTTTTAATTAAAAAAATTAATCCTAATTTTTGTTACCAAAATATTAATATCTTTAATATTATTTAGTTGATTAAGAGGGCCACACCCAACAAGCCTCAAATTCTTCAAGAATTCTAGGGACATTTCCTAGAAAACCAGAAGCAGGTCCATCCAACCATACTATAGCTGTAACACTTAGGAGTGGTACACACTATGAGGGTCCAAGTCCACCAAAGGAAAAACAAGTAGAGAAGGACCCTAAGGAGGATGAGACCACATCACCTCCACCTACTAAGAAAGGGAAGAAGCAAGAAAAGAAAGAGAAGGTTACCCCATACCAACCTCCCATACTGTAACATCCTTGGTCAATTTACATTTATTTTTATTCAATTAATTAATTTTCACAATAAATTTTCACACTTAATAATAATTACTTAGTTTCTAATTCAAAATAACCATTATTTTTATTAGATATGTTCAAAATAATAAGTAGAATTAAAGTTAATAAGTTTGAGAATAGAATAAAATTGATTAAATAAGCAAAACAAGAGAACTAGAACCAGGCCCACCCGCTTGAGCGAATACTTGATTCGCTTGAGCGAGATCAGGAGCCTTCGCTTGAGCGAGGTTGTCTTGCTTGAGCGAAATAGCTCCAGTGACGATACCAACGGGACTCGCTTAAGCGGATTATTCCCGCTTGGGCGAGATTACTCCAGTAAGGAATCCCACTACATTCGCTTGAGCGAGGCACCCACTCGCTTAAGCGAAATCCGACCAGAGGTCGTCTTTCCCATCACTCGGTTTTACACTCGGCAATTCAATCAAAACCGACCCATCTTGCTTGGTTTCCTACTCGTTAAAATCAATCAAAACTGACTCGTCTCTCACTTGGCCTTTCACTCGGCAACTTATTCCAAATCCGAGTCATCTCTTAATCAACCTTTCACTTAGTAATTTCATTCCAAAACCGACTCATCACCTGATAGGTCTTTCACTCGGTGAATTATTTCAAAACCGACTTCACACTCACTCGGGTTTCCACTCGGAAAAATAATCCAGACCGAGTCTTTTCTCACTCGATTTTCCACTCGGTAATTCATTTCAAAAACCGACTTCCTTTTTTCATTTTCCCACGAATGAAGTTATTCCATAATACTTCTGGACAAACACACCATGTATCCCCAATCGGTGCCATCCTCACTCGGAATTACACACACGGAGGGACTCCACTCGGAACGAGCTACTTTGAACTCAGAAATTTCCACTCGGAACGCCACTACCTGGGGTATTATATTGGGAGACCCATCACTCGGAATTATACGCACTTCCTCACTCGGAAGGTTCTGTCTCAGACATAGCCCACTTGGAAATTCGCTAGATCATAGAATTATTTTTTAAGGTTCCCACTCTTAGTGAAATTTCATCCGGAATCCCACTTACTTACCATACACTCGTCACACTCGGTCAAAAACACAACCATACCAGTTACTCACTTGATTGGGCGAAAAATGCACAGTGACCATTTCCTCACTAGCTCGCTCAAGCGCGGCCATACCCGCTTGAGCGAGATTCATCCAGTAACTCCCTTGATTGCATAACATGCATCTCGCTTAAGCGGGAATCCTCCCCGCTTGGGCGAAATTAACCCAATAGCCACTCTTACTTAACACATACAGGCCTCGCTTGAGCCGAAGTCATACCCGCTTGAGCGAGACTTGGCCAGGGACCATATCACTGACACAAAGTCCTCTCGCTTGAGCGAGAATTCATCTCGCTTGAGCGAGTTATGCAGTACATGCGTAAAAACTTAAGATTTTCATACCAACCAGCAAATTTAAACATTCACATGCATCATCTGGCCTAGTTTTTCTATTTATATACATACAAACATAGAAGTAAACTTGGTTTCGATTAACATGCACTTCACTTGTCAAAACACTAGACATTCCACATAGTGTATATCCTCCATGACCCATAACTATACACAAGATCTATTCATGTTAATTCATCATCACTATCTACTATTGGCTCTGTGCCACGATATATAGCCAACTCATGAAAATCAACATTAATCATATTATCATCACCACTATACCATTTTATCCATATGAATTCGTATCTTCATCATTCAACATATCAATTCTAACTCCCTATTTATCCCAATTATTCATAACTACATTGATCATATTATGAATCAGTCCATCACACACAAGAAACATGTAAATATTACATTCATAGGATACCATACACACATCATTCAATTCATAATTTTCTGCATTCCTTGGCATCAATTCTCCGCTTGGCGCACCTCCGGGGCTTCAACCTCTTCCTGCCACTGGTTACTAAATTAGAAGAAAACAACAGCAAGGGTGAGTGTTTGATATCATAATTAATATAGAACAACAATTAAATAACAAGATACATATTTACTAATTCTGCATTTTGCCACTAGTCTCACCTCTTGTCATCGAATCATACCTACTAGTCATAAACTCATCGCCAATTCTTTATCCTCAATTTGCCAATCACAACCAACAATTATAACCAGACACACTCATATCATGACACAATGATAACAATGCATCAAATAACACAACAGACTCTCATATCGATTCGACGCCTAGTATCCGGATACTAAAAGGATCGGCCTTCAGCTGGGGGTCCCACTTGACACCCCGTGAACCCTGCTTGGTCCACCGAGTCCTACTTGACTCTCCACCTCCACCACTGGGTCCTACTTGACCACTGGGTAGCTCAACTGGGCATAAACACCACGGGAGCCAGAAACGAGGGGCTATACATACCGTCGACCGTCCCACGCCATATAATCATACATGTATATACAACTCACATTTCTTATATCAAGCAACAAGTGGCCAGCAATACACATATGCTCATCAATTGGGTAACCTACTTGTCAAACCCTTCATCATAATGCCACTATGCTTATCAACTCATCACAATTCAAATCACATTATCCTCATAATCATCATAAACCACACACAATTTACATTCATACCCATACAATTATCATTCCTTGTCTATTCTCATTATTTCCATATTTAATTCAATGACTTAATTCAATTATACTTACCTATTCTAATTGATTATAACCCGAACACCCCCTTACCTTGATTCCGAGCTCCGACGACTCGTTCTTAATGTGGTTAACGTTCTTTCAATGCTGTGTCCAACGTCCTCCGTCTGAATTTAACACCCGCTTCACCGTTTGATCCTCCGTCGATCGTTTCGTTACCTACGGAGGTCGAAACGCAAAACCCGTCAACGTTAAACTACCCTCATTACTCTAAAGGCCATTTTCAAGCTCCTACGCACTAGAGGAGTAGGAAACGGAAGCTTACCCCTCCATGAATGACCCTTCGGTTTAACAGAGAAAACGAAAGAGATGAGAAAACTTAATTTAAAGGGGTCATTGTACTCACCTCGAAGTCACGATCTCAAAAACGTAGTTATCTCAAAGTTTCGACGCAAAATCGACCTCCCCTTAAGGCATGCAAATCACGGTAATGGTGAGGAGAAGAAGAAGGAGAAGTGAACTCGCGTGAAGGTGAGGAAGAAGAAGGAAATGAAATTAAAATTTAAGGTACAAGGGCAAAATAGTCATTTCCCTATTTCTTTTATAATTTCTTTGAAAGTTTTAATTAAACTTTTACCTTTTTACCCCGTCGGTAACTTCTAAATTTACCTTCTTCTAATTACCTTCATTTAATCTTTTGTAATTAATCAATCAAATAGATTTATTTATTTCCACATCGTTTAATTAATTATAATTGCATTTTTATTAATAATAATTCCCAAAATTTTTCAATGAATCCACTTGGACAATTACTAATACTTTCCGCCAATTAAAATTTTTACTAAAACATTAGGGATGTTACACATACCATATCCTCAACGCTTAGCCAAGGCTAAGTTGGACAAGCAGTTTCGTAAGTTTTTAGAGGTTTTGAAAAAACTCTACATTAATATTCCTTTCACAGATGCTTTGCAATAAATGCCTACCTACGTGAAGTTTCTGAAGGACATCTTGTCCAATAAAAGAAGGTTGGAAGAGGATGGTACTGTGGCACTTATTGAAGAGTATAGTGCATTGATCCAAAAGAAGCTGCCACCCAAGTTTCAAGATCCAAGTAGTTTTTCTATCCTATGCATGATTGGTGATATGACAATAGATAGAGCTTTATGTGATTTAAGAGTTAGTGTTAGCTTGATGCCTCTGTCTATTTCTAAGAAGCTGAGATTGGGTGAATTGAAACCTACTAGGATGTCCCTACAATTAGTTGATATGTCTGTTAAGTATCCTATAGGTATTTTAGAGGATGTTCTTATTAAGGTAGGAAATTTTTTTATCCCTGCTGACTTTGTTGTGCTAGAGAGACTTCCCTTTTTATTTATGTACAAAGAGATCGTCATGGATTCATCTACCAGGATCCCGCTGCCTGTGACCATAAACTCTTAATCTATTAAAGCCAAAATTTCCATTCCTTTGTTGGAGGCTCAAGCTCCAAACAAAGACTTTCTTATTCTTTTTCTTCTTTCCCAATTCTTTCTTTCTTTTCTCCTTCTTTTCCATCCTCTTTTGCTTTTTCTTTTATGTATTAATCTTCCTCCTTTTTTACCACAAGCGATGTGTAACATCCCTCTTTTTAGAAGCAATTTTATTCTTGTAAATTCTAATTATGGAGGGTTTATAAGCAAGAATAAGTCAATATATACCCTGTTGATGGTCTGTAGTACCTCAAAAATGTCATTTTTGCACATAATAATAGAATTTATATGGAATATTAGTGAAATGATGCAAAAACCGAGTGAAAAGGGCTCTGTTCCGAGTAACAGAGAAGAATTCCGAGTGAATGGTCAGAAATTCCGAGTGGGGGAGAAAAATCCGAGTGAAAACATAATAGAAAGGCTCGGTTCCGAGTTGAATGCTTCCTTTTCTGAAAGAGACTACACCAATTGGAGTATTCCGAGTGAAAGAATGTATAAATACTCATGTTTATGTTGATTTGATGCTTCCTGCCGATTGGAGTGCGTTGTGGAATCAATTGGGAAGGATTCCGAACGGTTTCCTATGAATTTGCTTAGGAAACCGAGTGGAAAATGGTGGAGGGTGCCAATTCCGAGTGAGATACACTCCACTGGACCAAAACCGAGTGAGACTCGTACGTGTATGCCTTGTTCCGAGAGCTAATGGTTGAAATAAACCTTAATTGGAAGTATAATTGAAGAAATTGGCCTAAACCGAGTGAATTGATGAAGGAAGACTCAGATTTCCGAGTGAAGATTATGAGAAATAGAGGACTCGGTCTGAAGAGGTATTACCGAGTGAGAAACCGAGTGCCTGAGTCGGTTCAAAGGAATTCCGAGTGAAGAATTGAAGCTTCGCTCAAGCGAACCTTGCAATTGTTGACTCGGAAGTGAGAATTTCAGTCGGTATAGTTGTTAACCGAGTGTAATTTCACTCGGTATTCACTGACAGAAGTGCGTATTGACTTCAATTTTGTCTTTTAATGATATTTAAATTCAATCGTGCGTATTATGGATAGTGGACGACCAGAAATGGGCACTGACTCAGCATATATCTTTATTTAATCCCTAGTGACCCTTCCATTAGCAATCCACTAACAGCCCACTCAGAAAAGCTGTCCCCCACTTGTTTTCCCACTCACTTTCTCCCTATTTAAACCAGTGCCAGGACCCTAAGGAACCCACACACACGACACAAACACCTTAATCACTCTCCTTCCCAGCAAGTTTCTTTCTCTCTTTTCCCTTCTGTTTCACTCGGATTTGAAGCAGGACAGTGAAGGAAACCTCTTTCTTTCCATCCAGGAACTTCATTGAGGTAAGGGGGTATATTCTTGGGTGCCTTGTGGGAAAACCGAGTGAAGGACAGATTCAGTGTGTATGAATTAAATGCTTTAAATTGTTATCTGTATATGCATGTATATATATATATATATATCTGTTACCGAGTGTATATAATCAGTGATGAATTGTGAAATGATATGTACTTATTGGACTGAAAATACTAAAAATCATGGGTACCGTGTGATTTCCAATGATAATAGGTTCTGTTTTATGTTAATCCGACCGGTTTTACACCTATAACAACTCGGTTTTGCTTAGTTTCAATCAGATTCAACCTTAACTGAATGTATTTCATTCTGATAGAACAATTTTCACTCGGTAAACAACCTAATTTCACTCAGAGAACTTTTTCTAGTTTATTTCCACTCGGAAAACATCATATTTCACTCGGAAAACACTCTATTGCTCTCGGACAGTAGCTTTCTAGTCTTATTTCACTCGGCAAACACTTTATTTTACTCAGCAAGCAGTTATTCAACTCGAATTTGTTTTATTTCATTCAGACAGAACTCTTTTCAACTAATTTCACTCGGTAAACTCATGTTTCACTCGGAACTTATCTTATTTTTACTCAGGAAACTCTTTTCCTACTAATTCCACTCGGAATCATACTTGATTTCATTCAGGAACTCATTTTCACTCAGAATTTAAGTAGCTTCACTCATGAAAACCTTTTCCAGTGATTTTAACTCGGTAAACCCTTAATTTCACTCAGAAAACTCCTTTTAGTTTAATTTCACTCAGAATATATAGTTAAATTAACTCAGAAAACTCTTATCAACCTGATTCTACTCGGAATCAGGATTATTTCATTCGGATTTACTTTACTCGTAGGTATTCTAATCAGCAGAATGATTTTTCACTCGGAAATTATATAAATTTTACTCAGAAACCTTTCTGCTCAACACTTTTAACTAGGAAAAATATTTTTAACTTCCCTGAGAAAACTTTTAACCTGAACTCACTCGGATTGATGCTTATTATATTCAGAAACTCACTTCAGCCTGAATTTACTCGGTATCTAAACTCATTTCACCCAGAAAATTCATTTTTCACTCGGAATAGATTTATTTTACTCGGATGATTCAGTTTCACTCGGTATTCAACTCATCTCACTCGGAAAACTCAATTTCTCACTCAGTATTAAACCTATTTTTCTCAAAAAGTTTGGAAATCAACATTTCTACTCGGATATAATTTATTTTAATCGGAAAAATCATTTCCACTCGGAATCAGACCTGTTTCAGTCGGAAAACAGCCTTCCAGTACAATTCCACTCGGATTTTTAGCCAGATCGCTTGGAGAACCCTTCTCTGTATGATTCCACTCGGAATCATACTCATTTCACTCAGATTTACCCCTGTTCCACTCGGAAAACTCTGTTTTTAGTGTTTTTCACTTGAATTTTCAATTGGAAACTAATCTTTAATATTTTTAAGTTATTGGTAAGTTATAATTATCATTCTTATTCTATTATTATCATTATTTATTGTCAAACTTAATATTGTTACCATTATTATTAGTTTTATTATTATTATACATTGTTAACATCTAAATTATGCGTAATTACATAAAGAATATATTATTTTACTCTTTATGAAAGAATATATATAATAGATATATTTCTAAAAATTAATAAACGAATATCTTACAAGGTTTAAATGATTGATGAAATTCAAAGAACTTGAGAATGATATGATGAGACTGGAAATACATAAGATACCCAAGGAACCTAATGATAAAGATAAATGCATTTCGCATCATAAAAATATTTTTGAAGAAGAAAAACCTCTAGAGCATACACTTGGTACAGTGGAGGACACTCACGTTCGATCTCCATGAAGAATCTTGGGAGTACAACTGGAACGGTAACCCAATGGCATCAGAGTCGCGCCTGATAGCCGGGTGAGACGATGCAATTCTAGTGTACTTTGACTAAATGACGGAGTGTAACTATGATCGTAGGGATCCAAGTTCCAAAAATATTTAAATCAATGATAAGAACCAATGAGTTCATTTGTACCACATGGAACTTGGGCGGACCCTGATCGCTCTAGATGATTGGAATGGTGATATTCCAAAGAATGAGAAGAAGATAAAACCATTTATTGGGCCCACATGCATCATGAGACTTAACCAAAGATAAATCATAATAAATCCGAACTCATGCATTTCATTACAACATATTTGATTGTTATAATTGTGAATATGTTATATGTACGATTTATTTCATGGCAATATGCTTGATTGTTATAATTGTGAACATGCTAAATATACGATTATGTGATGACAACATGTTTGATTGTTATAATTGCGAATATGTTAAATGTATGATCTATGTGACATTGTATGTTAACTGGATTATGTCCGCACCGGATTAACCAATCAGGGTCTTGGGTTATACTCACCCTTACTGTTGACCATTTTTCAGAGGAATTAGAAACTCAAGAACCCGAGTGTGAAGATCAGCAATACGCTGAACCCATTGAGAACAATCATTAAGGATAGAATATTTGTTATTAATAATCAGACACCGGATGACTGTATAATATTTAAGGGTGCCTGCGTGCCCCATTCTGTTAAGAGTACAATTACTTACAGTTTGTGAATGACTATGTGATATATACAATATTGCTTCCACTGATCTGCCAAGTATTTATAAAAAAAAAAATATTCACTTTTTCTGAAAACTGTTAACACTCTCAGTTAAATAGGATGAACCTACAGAAGGATTTGTCTTATCTAACCGAGGGTGTTACAAAGGTGGTATCAGAGCATAGTCGATTCATTAAGCTTGGGGAGTGGACCATTAGGTTTCCACGTACTCTGATAGAAATATTAAACAGTCCATAAAACTCCTAAGACTAAATATCCTATGTGGAATGCTCCACATAACGCATACCCTGAATCTATTTGTTGATATTCTTTCAGCAAATTCCTAATGGCACGCCAAAATAACAATCACGTGATGGAGAATCTTCTTACCAGAATTATGGAGGTAATAGAACGACAAGAGTTACCTCATACTTCTGCCAGACAGGGATTAGCTAATTTTCAAAGGAACAGTCCTACACAGTTCAAAGGAGGTTTCAATCCAGAAGGAGCACAACTATGGATTGAACACCTTGAAAAGATTTTTGTCGCTATGCGATGTTCTGATGAGGATTGTGTAACCTTTGCTGTCTTCATGCTGGTTGGAGAAGCAGAACACTGGTGGACTCATGCTAGAGTCAGACTAGCTACTGATGGGCATATCATTACTTGGGGATGATTTAAGACAGAATTTCTCGCCAAATACTTCCCCGAAGACATAAGGAGGCAAAAGGAGCAGGAATTCTTTAATCTGAAACAAGGCAATATGACTGTTGGGGAGTACGCTGCTAAGTTTGATGAGCTGGCAAAATGTTGTCCCTACTACACCCACATGGGAGAAGCGTCAAGATATGCAAAGTTCGAAGCAGGGCTACGACATGAGATTCGTCAAGCCATATGTTGTCAACAAATTACACAATTCACTACTTTGGTTGACAGATGCCGCATCTTTAAAAATACCTCTAATCTTCGACGACCTGGAGCGTCTAATCATGGGCCAGAGCGACGTATGCCAGATCGACAGCAAAGAAAGGATTTTCGAGGAGATCGACCATATTTCCGATCTTTCAACTCAGCCAACCGAATTCCTCCTAGAGGTCAGGAGAACCAAAGTGGTAGAAACTGCACAATTTGTGGACGGATTGGACATCGTGATGTTGACTGTTGGTACAGGAATAAAAATAACCAACAACAAGTAACTCAAAGACAGGCAGTACGACCAACAGGTCAAGGAAGTGGAGGATCTACTGCAAATGTCTCTACCAACAATGCCCCGAGAATGCAAAATGTTCCCCGCAACAACAACTTCAGACAGAACAATAATCCTGGAAGGCCCGGAAACAACTCAACCGGAAGGCCAGGGGGAAATGCCAGAGTTTTTACCATGAATGGTGCAGAAGTATCACAAGAGAACGATCTTGTGCAAGGTACATGCTTTATAGGAAGTACTCTATTAAATGTATTATATGATTCTGGAGCCACTCATTCTTTCATATCTGAGAATTGTGTAAAACATTTAAAGCTTTCTACAACCTCTCTGCCCTATCAAATGATTGTCACAACTGCCGCCAATAAGCCCATTTGCTATACTCGCATATGTCTAGAATGTCCTCTCAACATCGAAGGGAAAGCTTATCGAGTAGATCTGATATGTTTACCTTTGATTGATCTAGACATTGTTTTAGGGATGAATTGGCTTGCTGCCAACCATATTCTTATTGACTGTCATAATAGATCCATCTCTCACGGGTCTACTACATCTGAATGTGATCAAGTCACTGATTCTTGCCTTATTAGCTCAGAAAAGGTAATCTCAAAAGAAGTCCAACTATACATGATCCTTACTGAAACTAAAAGTAAGGCCACTTCTCAACTTGAACAGATTCCTGTTGTTCAAGAATTTCCAGAAGTATTCCCTGAGGACATACGAGAGCTACCTCCAGAGCGAGAAGTCGAATTCAGCATTGATATTATACCGGGCGTGGGACCAATCTCTATTGCTCCTTACCGGATATCACCCAAGGAACTCAGTGAGCTCAAAGAGCAATTAGAAGAACTTCTAGAGAAAGGAATGATTAGACCCAGTGTCTCACCTTGGGGAGCACCAGTTCTTCTAGTCAAAAAGAAGGATGGCAGTATGCGGTTATGTGTTGACTATCGTCAGTTAAATAAAGCTACGATCAAGAACCGATACCCTCTCCCAAGAATTGATGATTTGATGGACCAATTACGAGGAGCCACTATCTTCTCGAAGATTGATCTGTGATCAGGCTATCATCAAATCAGAGTGAAGAAAGAGGATGTACCCAAAACAACATTCAGAACACGATATGGGCACTATGAGTATCTTGTTATGCCCTTTGGAGTTACAAATGCACCTGCAGTCTTTATGGGATACATGAATCGAATCTTCCATGAGTACTTGGACAAATTCGTGGTTGTATTCATTGATGACATCCTCATCTACTCCAAGAGCCATGAGGAACACGAGGAGCATCTTCGAATTGTTCTAAACACTTTGCGTGCAAGGCAATTGTACGCCAAGTTTTCAAAATGTGAATTCTGGTTGACAGAAGTGAAATTCTTAGGACATGTCATCTCTAAGGAAGGAATTGCTGTGGATCCTACAAAGGTAGAAGTTGTACTAAATTGGGAACAACCCAAGAATGTGACGGAAATCCGCAGTTTCCTTGGACTGGCTGGATATTATCGTCGATTCATCGAGAATTTGTCTCGAATTGCAGCACCTTTAACTAAGCTGACTCATAAAGATCAACCATTCGAATGGACTGACAAATGCGAAAGCAGTTTTACGGAGTTACGCCAACGACTCACTAGTGCACCTGTCTTGATTTTGCCAGATCCTGCCAAGCCATATGAAGTGTATTGTGATGCGTCAAAACAAGGACTAGGATGTGTCCTAATGCAAGAAAGAAAGGTTGTTGCTTATGCTTCAAGACAGCTAAGAACGCATGAAGTTAATTATCCCACACATGACTTGGAATTAGCTACAGTTGTGTTTGCCTTGAAAATCTGGAGACACTACTTGTATGGTACATACTTCGAAGTCTTCAGTGATCATAAGAGCTTGAAGTATCTATTCGACCAGAAGGAGTTAAATATGCGACAACGTAGGTGGATGGAATTTATCAGAGATTATGATTTTGAACTCTGATATCATCCTGGAAAAGCTAATGTAGTAGCTGATGCACTCAGTAGAAAGGCCCTACGTCTATCATATATGATGACAAAGGAGTTAGAACTGATTGAACAGTTTCGCAATTTGAACCTAGCAGTAACACCAAAAAGGGGAAGCCTTATGGTTGGAATGCTAAGGATTTCCAATGATTTCTTGGAACAAATCAAAGAAGCTCAAGCCAATGACCAGGAATTACAAGATCTAGCAGAAAAGACAAAAGAAGGAGTCTCAGAGTTTAGCAAAGATGAACATGGGGTGATCAGGTATCAACAGAGACTTTGTATTCCAGTCAACACAGATCTTAAGAGATCTATCTTGGATGAAGCACACAAAAGTAAGTACAGTATCCACCCAGGATCAACCAAGATGTACCAGGACTTGAAGAAATTATTCTGGTGGCAAGGAATGAAAAGGGATATCGCTGAGTACGTAATAGCTTGCCTGATGTGTCAGAAGGTAAAGGCGGAACAACAACGACCAAGTGGGACCCTTCGTCCTTTGGATATTCCAGAATGGAAATGGGATGAGATTGCTATGGACTTCATGAGTGGATTTCCCAGAACATCAGCTGGATATGATGCTATTTGGGTAATCGTGGATCGATTAACAAAAACCGCTCACTTTATTCCTGTCAATATGAAGTATTCCCTAGAAAAACTCACCCAGATCTATATCAAGGAGATCGTACGGTTACATGGAACTCCCACTGCAATTGTGTCCGATCGAGATCCTCGTTTCACATCACAGTTTTGGAAGAGCCTGCAACAAGCTCTAGGAACTCGTCTGAAGTTAAGTTCCGCATATCATCCACAGACAGACGGACAATCGGAAAGGACGATCAAGACTCTTGAAGATCTGTTACGTCTTTGTGTCTTGGAACATGGTGGAAGTTGGCAAGAATACCTTACACTTATTGAGTTCACTTACAACAACAGCTATCATGCAAGCATCGGAATGGCCCCTTATGAAGCTTTGTATGGAAGAAAATGCCGTACACCTTTATGTTGGTATGAAACTGGTGAGAAAACAATAATTGGACCAGAGATTGTTCAGAAGACAACAGAACAAGTTCAGAGAATTCAAATGGCAATGAAGGCTTCGCAAGATAGACAAAAGAGTTACTATGACAAACATCGAAAGCCATTAGAATTTGAAGAAGGTGACCATGTATTTCTTAAAGTTACCCCTACCACTGGAGTAGGAAGAGCTTTGAAGGCCAAGAAGTTAAGCCCCAGATACGTAGGACCCTATCAGATTCTGCAAAAGATAGGAACTCATGCGTACCGCATTGCTCTACCACCCAAGCTGACAAACCTTCACAATGTCTTTCATGTCTCTCAACTCCGTAAATATGTACCAAGCCCTGATCATGTTCTAAGTCCCGATCAATTTGTTCTGAAAGAAAACCTTACCTTTGAAGCATCGCCAGTTAAGATTGCTGACCGACGTCTCAAACAGCTAAGAGGCAAAGAAATCCCTTTGGTCAAGGTAATTTGGAGTCAGACAGATGATGGGGATGCTACTTGGGAAATTGAGGAGAAAATGAGAGAATTGTACCCTCAATTGTTTTAACTTTGAATTTCGGGACGAAATTCCTAAAAGGGGAGGAGAATGTAACATCCCTCTTTTTAGAAGCAATTTTATCCTTGTAAATTTAAATTATGGAGGGTTTATAAGCAAGAATAAGTCAATATATACCCTGTTGATGGTCTGTAGTACCTCAAAAATGTCATTTTTGCACATAATAATAGAATTTATATGGAATATTAGTGAAATGATGCAAAAACCGAGTGAAAAGGGCTCTGTTCTGAGTAACAGAGAAGAATTCCGAGTGAATGGTCAGAAATTCCGAGTGGGGGAGAAAAATCCGAGTGAAAACATCATAGAACGGCTCGGTTCCGAGTTGAATGCTTCCTTTTCTGAAAGAGACTACACCAATTGGAGTATTCTGAGTGAAAGAATGTATAAATACTCATGTTTATGTTGATTTGATGCTTCCTGCCGATTGGAGTGCGTTGTGGAATCAATTGGGAAGGATTCCGAACGGTTTCCTATGAATTTGCTTAGGAAACCGAGTGGAAAATGGTGGAGGGAGCCAATTCCGAGTGCGATACACTCCACTGGACCAAAACCGAGTGAGACTCGTATGTGTATGCCTTGTTCCGAGAGCTAATGGTTGAAATAAACCTTAATTGGAAGTATAATTGAAGAAATTGGCCTAAACCGAGTGAATTGAGTGAAGGAAGACTCGGATTTCCGAGTGAAGATTATGAGAAAGAGAGGACTCGGTCTGAAGAGGTATTACCGAGTGAGAAACCGAGTGCCTGAGTCGGTTCAAAGGAATTCCGAGTGAAGAATTGAAGCTTCGCTCAAGCGAACCTTGCAATTGTTGACTCGGAAGTGAGAATTTCAGTCGATATAGTTGTTAACCGAGTGTAATTTCACTCGGTATTCACTGACAGAAGTGCGTATTGACTTCAATTTTGTCTTTTAATGATATTTAAATTCAATCGTGCGCATTATGGATAGTGGACGACCAGAAATGGGCACTGACTCAGCATATATCTTTATTTAATCCCTAGTGACCCTTCCATTAGCAATCCACTAACAGCCCACTCAAAAAAGCTGTCCCCCACTTGTTTTCCCACTCACTTTCTCCCTATTTAAACCAGTGCCAGGACCCTAAGGAACCCACACACACGACACAAACACCTTAATCACTCTCCTTCCCAGCAAGTTTCTTTCTCTCTTTTCCCTTCTGTTTCACTCGGATTTGAAGCAGGACAGTGAAGGAAACCTCTTTCTTTCCATCCAGGAACTTCATTGAGGTAAGGGGGTATATTCTTGGGTGCCTTGTGGGAAAACCGAGTGAAGGACAGATTCAGTGTGTATGAATTAAATGCTTTAAATTGTTATCTGTATATGCATGTATATATATATATATATCTGTTACCGAGTGTATATAATCAGTGATGAATTGTGAAATGATATGTACTTATTGGACTGAAAATACTAAAAATCATGGGTACCGTGTGATTTCCAATGATAATAGGTTCTGTTTTATGTTAATCCGACCGGTTTTACACCTATAACAACTCGGTTTTGCTTAGTTTCAATCGGATTCAACCTTAACTGAATGTATTTCATTCTGATAGAACAATTTTCACTCGGTAAACAACCTAATTTCACTCAGAGAACTTTTTCTAGTTTATTTCCACTCGGAAAACATCATATTTCACTCGGAAAACACTCTATTGCTCTCGGACAGTAGCTTCCTAGTCTTATTTCACTCGGCAAACACTTTATTTTACTCAGCAAGCAGTTATTCAACTCGGATTTGTTTTATTTCATTCAGACAGAACTCTTTTCAACTAATTTCACTCGGTAAACTCATGTTTCACTCGGAACTTATCTTATTTTTACTCAGGAAACTCTTTTCCTACTGATTCCACTCGGAATCATACTTGATTTCATTCAGGAACTCATTTTCACTCAGAATTTAAGTAGCTTCACTCATGAAAACTTTTTCCAGTGATTTTAACTCGGTAAACCCTTAATTTCACTCAGAAAACTCCTTTTAGTTTAATTTCACTCAGAATATATAGTTAAATTAACTCAGAAAACTCTTATCAACCTGATTCTACTCGGAATCAGGATTATTTCATTCGGATTTACTTTACTCGTAGGTATTCTAGTCAGCAGAATGATTTTTCACTCGGAAATTATATAAATTTTACTCAGAAACCTTTCTGCTTAACACTTTTAACTAGGAAAAATATTTTTAACTTCCCTGAGAAAACTTTTAACCTGAACTCACTCGGATTGATGCTTATTATATTCAGAAACTCACTTCAGCCTGAATTTACTCGGTATCTAAACTCATTTCACCCAGAAAATTCATTTTTCACTCGGAACAGATTTATTTTACTCGGATGATTCAGTTTCACTCGGTATTCAACTCATCTCACTCGGCAAACTCAATTTCTCACTCAGTATTAAACCTATTTTTCTCAAAAAGTTTGGAAATCAACATTTCTACTCGGATATAATTTATTTTAATCGGAAAAATCATTTCCACTCGGAATCAGACCTGTTTCAGTCGGAAAACAGCCTTCCAGTACAATTCCACTCGGATTTTTAGCCAGATCGCTTGGAGAACCCTTCTCTGTATGATTCCACTCGGAATCATACTCATTTCACTCGGATTTACCCCTGTTCCACTCGGAAAACTCTGTTTTTAGTGTTTTTCACTTGAATTTTCAATTGGAAACTAATCTTTAATATTTTTAAGTTATTGGTAAGTTATAATTATCATTCTTATTCTATTATTATCATTATTTATTGTCAAACTTAATATTGTTACCATTATTATTAGTTTTATTATTATTATACATTGTGAACATCTAAATTATGCGTAATTACATAAAGAATATATTATTTTACTCTTTATGAAAGAATATATATAATAGATATATTTCTAAAAATTAATAAACGAATATCTTACAAGGTTTAAATGATTGATGAAATTCAAAGAACTTGAGAATGATATGATGAGACTGAAAATACATAAGATACCCAAGGAACCTAATGATAAAGATAAATGCATTTCGCATCATGAAAATATTTTTGAAGAAGAAAAACCTCTAGAGCATACACTTGGTACAGTGGAGGACACTCACGTTCGATCTCCATGAAGAATCTTGGGAGTACAACTGGAACGGCAACCCAATGGCATCAGAGTCGCGCCTGATAGCCAGGTGAGACGATGCAATTCTAGTGTACTTTGACTAAATGACGGAGTGTAACTATGATCGTAGGGATCCAAGTTCCAAAAATATTTAAATCAATGATAAGAACCAATGAGTTCATTTGTACCACATGGAACTTGGAAGGACCCTGATCGCTCTAGATGATTTGAATGGTGATATTCCAAAGAATGAGAAGAAGATGAAATGATTTATTGGGCCCACATGCATCATGAGACTTAACCAAAGATAAATCATAATAAATCCGAACTCATGCATTTCATTACAACATATTTGATTATTATAATTGTGAATATGTTATATGTACGATTTATTTCATGGCAATATGCTTGATTGTTATAATTGTGAACATGCTAAATATACGATTATGTGATGACAACATGTTTGATTGTTATAATTGCGAATATGTTAAATGTATGATCTATGTGACATTATATGTTAACTGGATTATGTCCGCACCGGATTAACCAATCAGGGTCTTGGGTTATACTCACCCTTACTGTTGACCATTTTTCAGAGGAATTAGAAACTCAAGAACCCGAGTGTGAAGATCAGCAATACGCTGAACCCATTGAGAACAATCATTAAGGATAAAATATTTGTTATTAATAATCAGACACCGGATGACTGTATAATATTTAAGGGTGCCTGCGTGCCCCATTCTATTAAGAGTACAATTACTTACAGTTTGTGAATGACTATGTGATATATACAATATTGCTTCCACTGATCTGCCAAGTATTTATAAAAAAAATAAAAAATATTCACTTTTTCTGAAAACTGTTAACACTCTCAGTTAAATAGGATGAACCTACAGAAGGATTTGTCTTATCTAACCGAGGGTGTTACACGATGTACTTCTTCCGGATATGATTCACCTTGTTAAATTTCTTGCTCTTCATCAATTTTAACTTTAGAGTTCATTTATGGTTCATCTTTATCCTTAATTACTTTATCTTTATCCACACTTTCAATCAAATAACTCTTCATTTTTAATCTCAGGAGTTTCTTTCATTAATAACCTTTGAGGACAAGGAATATAATCTAACTCCTCAATAATTGATGAGTGACAATCCTCCTCAAGTAACTCTCTCATTGATTTCTCCCTGAAACTTAATTTTTCAGCTTCTTCTTGTTGAATTATATTCTCAGTTTCAGGTTCTTCTTCTTACTCAAACACATCATCACCTTTCTCAAAGTTATGTTCAACCATTTGCATTGCAATTTGCTCCACTTGGTTTTGAATTCTCATGATAGGATCATCAAAATTCTTGATACCAATTTATGTATATTCGATGAATTGAGCAAGTGTGTTTTCCAACTTAGATGTTTTCTTCTCCAATGGTTGTACCCTTTCCTTATGGTTTATGCATAAACTTTTTACATATTGTAGAAATTCAACAAGTGTCTTTTCCAAGTTTGATTCCACCACCTGTAACTTTTCTCAACAAATACAAAAACAATTGCAAACTAATCTAGCCACCAATAAATCCTATAACTACTATTAGTGTAAGCCAACACGAACTAAACAACTGAAACAAAACAGAACTAAAAACCCATAACAAAATTAACAACTTACACTAAACAAAAATAGAAAACAACTGAAAGGAAAATGGTCTAGTCTAGCAACACAAACTAAACTAAAAACCTTAATCAAAATTCCTTGGCAACGACGCCATTAACTTGATGCATTCTCATTGGAGGATGGAATTCTATGACAAGCGCACCAATCGTTGAAAAGTAGAATATTTGTATCGTCCCCACAGGGATTGTGTTAAGTATCACAATCTTGAGGAAAGCACCATCTGAACCAAGCAAAAAACAAGCAACTCTGTTTTTATGTTTTTTGAAGTTTTGTGTATTTTTAGAGTTTTCTAACAACAATGTCACAATTAAGCTATATGAAAACTATTCTAATAGCATATTAGGATTAATCTCAGCATACAAGTTCACTTAAATCCTAATGATAATAGTTTCAGATTCAATTAAAGCATGGTTCAATCTCACAGATTAATAATTCCTAACTCCTTGGGTAATTATCATTAACTCAACACAAAATAATCCTAATTCCTTAGGTATTAGTTCATGTTAAAGCCAATTACGAAATTAAAAGGAACCCTAACTATTCACCTAATCCCTTAGGCATGAAGTAACTAGGTTAGGAAATATAATCTGAAGCTCTCACCATGATTCCTCTCTAATGATTGCTTCTGAATGAGTCTGGGATTTTCCAATCCAGGAGGTGTAATCCAACAATTCCAATGTTCAGAACTTGCTTCAGTTGAATCCTCAGCTCCAATCAATTGAATCTCAACTTGATTGCAGCTTTAATCAATTCCAATCCTAAGGAATTAAGTACCCATGGAGGAAAACGAAAATGGAAATGCAAAAGAGAAAATGAGAGAAACTAGAGAGAGAGAGAGAGAGAATATGTTTAGAAAAAAGTTAGAAATTTGAAGAATGAATTGTATTATGTGTTAATCCCCCTAGTTACAAAGTAACTAACAAATATATATAGTGAAAGGAATAACTAAAAACCAACTCTAAATTAATTTACAAAGAAAACTTTTAAATAGAAAAAATACAATTAAATAAAGAAACTACACTAATTAATTTACAAAGAAATATCTACCTAAGAAATTACAAATAAATAAAATTACAACTTAAATCAATTAATGAAAACATTGAAAGACTAAATTAACAATTTATAAAAATAAATCCCTGCAGTTGAACTTTTGATATAAAAAATATATATAATTCCTCTATTAGCTTGAAGAATCACGTGCAGGCATGAGAGAAGAAAAGCATGCTGAATTATATATAATTCCCTGCATCTTCACGTAACTTAATATACTATATATATATAATAACAATTAATTCCTATCATACGCAAAGACAATGGCTGCTACAACATGTACTATTGGAAAGCCTTTAACTTGTGGATGTGGGACTCATCATATGGCACGCAGCTGTTAGGCAACTTTAATAAATATATAAAAATCTCGAGCCCAGGCTTACGCATGAGATTAGTGTAACCATGCGTGATTAAGGAGGGCATCAGGTGGCAGCTTGGTATTAGCGTGGTAGGCAGCGTGAAACAACGTAGTGACACACAAACTCTGGAGTAGCTACCTTGCAGTTATATATATATATATATATATATATATATCCTCTAAAAAAACTCAGCGTAAGACTACGTCTAAGCAGCGTAGTTACGCGCAGCTGAAGGAGAACAGCAAGGGGTGATTTGATGCAAGCGTGAGACTCCAACGTGGTGACGCGTGGCTTCTGCTTGGGGCTGGAATTATGAGCATGCTCACACTTGGTTTGAGCGTGGGTACGCTGAATTGCTGGGGAAGCACCTGATTCTCAGATTTCTAGCGTAAATTTTAGTGTAAATGGCAGCGTGGTTACGCCAAACTTCTGTTTTGATGAAAGATTAACTCTGAATTTAGCGTACTTACGCTTGGGAGTGGCGTGGTTACACTGGCCTTGTACCTGAAATCAATTTCACAAACTGCAACATAAATTAAAAACACTGATGGTCAATGGAAGCAAATAAAATTAAAACTTGACAATTTGTAACCACTTTCAATTAACCTTTAATTATTAAAAGAAACAATCAAGTTTAAAAATGTTAAATGTTTACTAAATTCTTTTAATAGCTTAAATTAATAAACAATCACTAATTAACTTAAAATAATGAAATTTCTTATTATTTAACTAAATAACTAAAAATGCTAATTAATTACTAAATTAATAAAAGAATAACTATTTTGACACCTAAATTATTAAAATATAATTAAAAATAATACTAATAAATAAGTCTTTTCAAGACTTAACACATGCATTTCGCATAGTGGGAATGCAAAATAGTGGTCTGTCTGACATTGAACATTTCGTCTCCCCGGTGTGTGAAATAGAAACATTGATTTGATGTTTTCTACCCCAGACATATAATTATTTTTTAACCACTTTATTTCCTAATTTTTTTTAAAAGTACACTATTTTTAAAAAAAAACGCGAGACTATGTGATATGGAGAAGTGTGTTATTGAAGTTTCTGTTCCACCAATGTTTCATGTACAAATTTTTTTTTCACATTTTTCTAAAACTCGTAACATCTTAATTAAGTATGATGATTTAGTGGAAGGGATTGTGCTAGTTAATACTTTGAAGAAGATAATGTTTAGACTCGAGGATGAGTCTCTTCCAATTCGGAGAGAATGAATCAGAAAGTTTCCCCACCAACCCCCAAAAACGGGAAACCATTTTTGATAAAGGAAAAATTCAAGTGGTGCTATTCAAATCCAACTCATTTCTTTACTTGTGGTGTTTAATTTAATCAGTTTATTTACATTCTAAATTCTATAAATAGCCTTAAAATGTAAGTTTGTTTCATCAATCAATTCAACTGTAAATCAATAACTCATTTGAGTCTTCTCTCTTTGAGAGTTTCCTTTAGTTTTCTAAGCCAGAAAAATCTACGTGGGTACAACATATTCTCAAGATATTAATATTTGATAATATTTAAAATATGATTTTAAATTAATACATAATTAATATTAAATAATATATATTTAAATTAAATACTTATAACATTTAATATATTGTATAATTATATATATATATATAATAATTAGTCCTGTATATATCATTATATAAAACTAAAAACACATTTTAATAATTTATCTAAAATATAATTCCCGTGCTTGTTTCTCTCTCAAACTAGTCACTCACTAGTTTTATATAACTTAATTAATTTCATTTTACATCTCTTGTCCAAGACGTTACACATCTTGTAACAAAAAAAACAAAAAGACGTGATACATCTCCGCAGTTGCATGTTGAGCAGACATTGAGCAACCTCACTCACTTTACTATCGAAGGAGATAGAAAAGAGAATAAAACAAAGAAAAAGAATGCGCAGCGGCAATGGGATCATAGGATACGAAGATGGCGGCGGAAGAGCGTGGTTGAGGAGAAGGGAGAAGTGGCTGGTAGCACTAGGCGTTATCCTTCACGCCGTTTACATGCTCAGCATCTTCGACATTTATTTCAAAACCCCCATTGTTCACGGCGTCGATCCCGTCATCCCCCGCTTCCCCGCCCCTGCCAAACGCCTTGTCCTTCTCGTCGCAGATGGTTTGCGCGCCGACAAGTTCTACGAGCCGGACGCGGAAGGGAATTTCAGAGCGCCGTTTTTAAGGAACGTAATCGAAACGCAGGGTCGTTGGGGTGTGTCGCACGCGAGGCCTCCCACGGAGTCCAGGCCTGGACACGTCTCCTTAATCGCTGGCTTCTATGAAGATCCCAGTGCAGTTACCAAAGGTAGGTAGCCGCCTACCTGATTTGATAGATTGGTTTTTGTTGTGTCTATGTGTGATAATACTAATGATACAGTGGTTTGCGTTGGTTGCAGGATGGAAGGCTAATCCTGTTGAGTTTGATTCGGTGTTTAACAGAAGTCGCCATACCATTTCCTATGGAAGTCCTGATATTGTTCCCATTTTCTGTGGTGGCTTGCACCATTCCACCTGGGATACCTATCCCCATGAGTTTGAAGACTATGCTACTGGTTTGTCACAGTTTTCAGTTTCATTTTCTGTTGTTTTAGTTTACAACGTAAATAAGTAAATTACTCAACCTCTTAGGACAATTGGTTTGTGGCATCCCGTATTCATTTTTATGAGTAAACTATAAATCCAGAGAAATTCATAACATAACTTTGACTATTGTCTAACAACAATGCTCCACACGATATAGTTGGTAGTTGGTAGGTAGTTGGATATTTTAAGTATGATGAATGTGATTTGAATTCTGCTGTTTGTATAGACTATAGAAAATGTTTTGTTCAGAGATACAAAACTTACTTCAGCTGCTGGCTAGAGGATATATCTTGTATTTAACCAAAATAACTTTGACTATTTGTCTTTATTTATTCCTTGTTTTCATCCATTTACTGTTAACATTTTTCTGTTGTGCATTACAATTTGCCTCTTCTTTTTCCTGGTTTGGTACGTAATTATGCTGGAAGTTGGATTTTTCTGGCATAATTTTCAATTCAGAGTTTCACTGTCAACTTTTTATATGAATTTGTGCTATGTTATTGGCTACTTTTTTACCATTTACTTTTACTGGTAAAATGAGCAAGGTGTGGTCATAAATTCATAATGCTACCTTGAAAAGTTTCCTTGATCCTGCAAATAACACATTTTGGAGATCCTACATGATAGCATACTAGTTGGGAAAGAAAAATATTTAGCATGCTGTTTTTTGAAATTTTTTTATACTGTTGAATCCTTAATGCAGATGCATCATTCCTGGACATGTGGTCTCTTGAAAAATTCCAAAGCCTTCTTAATAGGTCCCACGAAGACCCAAAATCAATGGAGTTACTGCATCAGGATAATCTTGTTGTATTCCTTCATCTGCTTGGATGTGACTCTAATGGCCATGCACATAGACCCTATTCTTCCATCTATCTCAACAATGTTAAGGTTGTTGACCATATAGCTGAAACTGTCTATAATCTTGTTCAAGATTATTTCAAGGATAATCGCACAGCATATATTTTTACAGCAGATCATGGCATGAGTGACAAAGGTTGCAACATTTTTTTTCATGTATGTATGTGTGTGTGGATATTCTTTTTGCTTCATTTTCATAACCAAAAATGTTGGTTTAATTTAACTATAGGTATTGGAACATGTTGATGCAAGGATTTGTCAAAAGCATGTCTTAATATCTAACATTAACTAGCATTTTAGGTGTTTTACTTTGCTTGTTATAATTTGAAAAGTTAATTGTGCAAAAGATCTAAGTCTTCTCTTTTGCTGATGCATTAGATAAAGATTTACACTATTTAAATGCCACTAAGTGGACATATAATATCAAAGCCTAGGTTTGGTTTGGATAAGCTTCTCATTAAGCACTAATATGAGAAGAATATAAGATAACATGAATCAAACATCTCCTATAAGTTAAAATCAACTTACGTACCTTAGCTTTTGGAGACGTTGAATGAGAGAGTGTTAGGATATAAGAAGGGTGTTTAGAATATTAGTTAGTTAGTTAATTGGTTGGTTAGAGGGGATGAGAGAATGCTTGTGTCTGGTGAGGGTAAAAGAGCAGTTTTACAGAGGAAGGGATACAATGCTATTAGTGAAATTTAGACAGAAAATGGCGTCCTGAGGAGCTGTAGCTCTGGGACTCTACGGAGTACAATAATCGTTATCCTTTCAGTACTATATCAATAAAATCTCTGTTTCTTTGGTCCGACCTGCCAGGTATAAGTGCTTCTGAGGAGCATATGTTGATTTGAACTTATGAGATGTTTGATTCTTTTTAACTTCTTATTTCCTCTCCTATAGGCGCTTATTGATAAATTTATCCAAACTTGGCAGTAGTCTGAATCAAGATTGCATATTCTGGTGAAAAACTAAGGACAGGTTTGGGTATGCTGCCTAACTAAGCACTCTTGCAAAAACAAAACCTCATCAAATGAGAGCTTTTTTGTAAGCTTGTTTGTGAAGCTTACTTGAAAGGCATCTTCAATTGCATAACACCTTTAAACATTTCTCCATTTTGTTCACTTAGCTTGAATCCCATGATTTACATCTCTTTTTGTTTTGGTCACTTTGTATTATATATCCAAATAGGTATATTGTGCAACTTGAGGTATGTGTTGTGATCTTCAAATTTTTAACTTTAAACCACTGCTTGCATGCATTTTTCTAAACTCGCATTGCACAGACCCTACTTTGTTTTTACTTAATTGGAAACCATGTGATTTCAATGATTCCTACCACAAGACTCGTTGATTATTTATTCCCTCTCATAGAGATTGGCATGAAAGAACGCACTGGGTTGTTGCTCCTGGAGTTAGTCCTCCTTGCCTTTGACATTTAAGACTAGTTTACTATTACAACTATTTTCAGTTGTTCTTTTTCTTATATTACTCCTGTTTGATTATCTTTTTGAAATTAGAAAAAGGTTTTATAGTAATGGCTTTTTTTCCATTTAGTATTGTAATCTCTAATCACAGGAAGCCATGGAGATGGGCATCCTTCAAACACTGATACTCCCCTTGTTGCTTGGGGAGCTGGTATCAAGTATCCAAGGCCAATATCTAGCAGCAACCATTCTGATTGTGGTTTTAGGTTTGTTGATGACCATGTGCATGAAGCACCAACACCAACTGAATGGGGCTTGCATGAGATAGAAAGGGTGGATGTCAATCAGGCTGATATTGCACCACTCATGGTTGTACATTGTATTTATTAAGGATTTCTATTCAAAGCATATTCATTTATCTAATATACTTATTACAATTTTCTGACAGTCTACACTACTTGGTCTGCCGTGTCCTGTTAATTCAGTTGGAAGTTTACCCCTGGATTACATTAACATGACCAAGGTGTTTTTTTCATTTCTGATTGATAAAGAACTTATTGTTAATTTCATGATAGCAAGCTAATGTGCTTTTTGTTCATTACTTTTATCAAAATTGTCATTTTTAGTGGATTTTTCATTGTCATACATGTTGTGAAAATGTAGGAAATTAAAAGTTATCTACAATACATGCAGAAGAGGTGGATGACCTGACTGAGATTTAATTTGTATTATGTTCCAGGCTGATGAAGTTGAAGCTGTTCTATCCAATACAAAAGAAATTTTGAATCAGTTTCGTCGCAAATCATGTATCCTTTGCTTAAATTGATTATTATATGTACTGAACTACTGATTTTTTCCTTGATTTCTGCATGGCATCTTCTGCTTTGGTTTTCTGCCACTGAAATGTTTAAAAAGCCTTCCAATTTTCAACTGATTTTTTTTTTTCTGTAAACAATGATATGCCAATGGGTTTAAGTTTAACCATTAATGAGAATGTTGGAAGTCACACATTGCCTGCCTCTTCATATTTCGCATGGTTTAAATACCTGTTGGGCAACTCCAACCATTACCAATTGGTTTTGGGATGGAACCTTTAACATGGTATCAAAGCTAGAGCATTCTTTCCAGTTCTTATTGGCCAAGAGTTTCCCTTTCATTGTGGGTCAAAAGTTACACTTTGCCCTCTTCCGGCAGGCTTCGTTGGAGGGGGTGTGTTGGAAGTCCCACATTGCCTGCCTCATCATATTTCGCATGGTTTAAATACCTGTTGAGCAACTTCAACCATTGCCAATTGGTTTTGGGATGGAACCTTTAACAGAGAAAATATAAAATTTTCAGTTCACAGCCAATTCAATGAGTAAAATGTTATATCTGGATGTAATAAAAAGTAATAACTAAAAGAAAATGATGTTCTTCCTCTTGAAGACTGATAAAGCAAAAATGGATGCAAGAGTTCCTTTGCAGATGGTTTCATTGACAACTTCAGATATTAAGAAGTCATCCTCTTTGTACTTTAAGCCTTTCAAACCACTTTCTCATCATTCTTCAATATTGGACAAAATTGAGAGTCTGATATCAGCTAGAGATTATGATGCTGCAATGGGTCTATCCCAAAACTTAAGAAGTCTGGCATTGCAAGGGCTTCACTATTTTCAGACTTATGACTGGCTGATGCTCATGTCTGTAATTATCCTTGGGTATGTTGGTTGGATGATCCATCTAGTTCTTCATGTGCTGCAGTCTTATACCTCACTGCCAGGAAATACATTTGGAATGGATCAAACAGTTCAGAGAAAGAACCGTGGAAAAGTAATGTTTGTGTAGGCTTAGTTTTTTCAACCTGTTTGTGAGCTGCATAACATCAAGTGGAAGAAATAAAAGAGATTTTATGAAGCAGTGCATTCTTGTTATACAAATGAGTATTTATGAATTATATGGGAAGTTAGTTGACTAAATTTTTTAGCTGAAGATGGTCAAGTTTTATCTATTCCATACGAGCATTAATTTCTTTTACTTTATCACAAAATAACATATCTTATATTCTTTTGCAGATATATCTGTATGGATATATTGTGACAGGAATGCTTTGTTTGCTATTGTTGCTGGAGCAGTCTCCTCCTCTTTACCATGCATACATGACAATGACGTGTTTTTTATGGGTTCAGATAATTAGTGAATATCAGTTTATAAAAACATTATGGAAGCACCTGTCTGGAAGGAGAAAGAATTATATTATTAAGCTTCTAGTCATTATTTCTGTCTCAGTTTTCATTCTTGAGTTCCTGGTATGAATGTCATAATAATAATATTCTCTACACTAGTAAGGTTCAAATTCATCTGATGAAGAAATATCTTTAATTGTAGGTTAACAGTTTCACTGAGAGGAAGCTCTATACATGGTGTTTTTTAATTGCTGGGGCCACATCTTCATTTTTTCTCTATAAGTCAATTCCATGGAGATCTGCCATACCAATATTTGTTTGCATAGCCTGTTGGTTTTTGTCTATTTTCACATTGATGCCAGCAGAAATTCCTGACAATAATCAATTAGTGTAAGTCACTTCCACTGAATACAAATTTACCACAATGCAAACAAAATCCAAAGGTTATATTTGAAATGATGGGCCTAACTCTTTCCCAAAGTTAACTAATGACTTAAGAGTTACCACAAGCCTTATAAAGAGCATACTAGCCATATCTTTAGTCAATGTGAGACCTTCAACACATCCCCTCCTCATCCCAAGAATGAACATCTGAAGCATGGACAAATATGGATGACCCAATAATGTGAGACTTTCTACACACCCCCTCATAGTTGGCCCAATAGGTTTTGATACTATCCTAAATTTGGATATTGGGCATAACTCAATTGGTCAATCCTGAAAGTTAACTCATAGGATGAAGATTACTTTCACCTTATATTCGGTTAATTAGCTAATGTGGGACTTTGAACAAGTTATTGTAGAAATGGTAGACTGACTGAACTTGCTTAACCTGTTTCATTAACTGTCTTTAAAACTATTTGGAATGAATATTTTAACATAAAAGTAAAGCAATACTTTTTTTCTTCTGATGGCAAAATAGTTTTAGGATGCATATGGATAAGAATAAGATAGTAGAGGGATATAATTTGTCAAGCTGTTTCATAGTCTCTGTTTGCGCACTACAAAAGGAACCTACTCTCATTAACATGTTTTATTTCCTTTTGTCATGTCTCTTACTTCATTGAACCTCTTGTCTCTTAAATTACTTGGTTTGTGAATGTAGTACTAGTGACATTTTCAAATACCCTAAATTTCCATGACAAGGCTTTGAGATGTTCCTTTAATCTATCTTGTAAGAATGGTCTTGCACAATTTTTTACTTTCATTTTTCCCATGTTGAGGTTCTTTTGCTTCTGCTTTGTATGTTGCTTTTTCTGTCTTCATCTCTAACACACTTTGAATCCAAACAATGTTGTTAAGCTTATCATATTATTATGTTTGCAGAGTTAGTAGTGGGGTTATTATTATCATTATAGGAATAGCTGCAAGATGGCTAGATTTACATGTTGGCAGGAAGAAGTATTGGCTAACTATATGCAATTGTGAATTGAAAAGTCCCAAATTTTCATCTCTATTTTATGTTCAGGTGCAAACCATGTCTTCTATACCATTAAGTTTGGAAGCTTAGTTATGTATGATGCATGACAAATTCACTGATTTCCATTTCTTGTCCATCACCAGGCTCTTTTGGTTTCTTTATCTTCGGTCATGGTGTATTTATCAACTGCTCACAGAACTGAAAAGCAAGAGTTGCTTACATCGCACCAGTTGATAAATTGGTTTGTAGCTGGTATAGTTTTAACTTTTGATGCTTCTATGTTCGTTTGAATATTGTCATCCTATGCTGACTGCTAAAAAGTTGTGTATTTCGACTATCAAGTATGCATGTCCTTTAACAATTTGATTCACAAAATTATTTCTTCAAAGATTTAAATTCATCAAATCATTCCTCTAATTATTGTCACAAAATTAGTTATTTAAAGATTTAATCTATCACCAAATTAGTTACCAAATTAGTTCCTCGAGCATCTAAAATTTCACCATGTTGGTCCCAACGAAGGACTGAATTGATGACAAACAGACTCTTCTGAGGGACTGATTAAATGACAGATTCAATCATCAAAGAAAAAGATCTACGATCAAGATATTGGTCTTTATGGAGCACTAGAATAGTGACAAAAGGGACTCTTTAAGGACTAACTTTTTGACAAGTTAAATTTGAGAGACTCATATGGTGAAAAATTTTGAGGACTAATGTTGTGAGACACATGTAACTTTAGAAAACCAAATTGACACTTCTCTCTTAAGATACTAATTTGAATGCTTTACAATATACCACTAGCACACTCTGCATTCTTAGTGAGAAATGTCTAGCTCTGGTTTGCCTTTTAGATAAATAAATATGGTTTGGGGAATATAAACTCTGTATTGGGTTATTTATTTATTTATTTTTGAATAGGCGGGAGTTAACAGGTAATTGTTAGTTTTGTCAGTAAGAGAGAGTTGAATCCACGACCTTCTCTCTTCTTCCCAAATCCTTTACCACAAGACTACCTTGTCACTCCTAACCCTATATTAGGTTAGCTTAATTAGTTTAGATTTAGATTATCTTAATTTATAGGTTATTATTTTTTGTATATTCTATACAATCTGTTTGATTGTTCCAAGTATTCAAGTTAACATTATTTTAAAGTCTGCAAAGAGTTTAGATCATCGTAGGGGTGGGTACTTACATTCTAATATATTTCTACGTTGCTACTTACTTCTAAATTAATTGTGCACAAGGCATATAAATTTTCGGATTCAATGTTGATTGATATTTACCACCTCTTCTTCAGGTTTTTCATTGGTGCTCCCACTGTTTTCAGAGAATAGCCTCCTATCCCGACTTAATTCCATATTTCTTGGCTTTGCACCTCCATTCCTTCTTCTTTCCATTGGGTATTCTCTCATTCACAAGGTTATTTTTTCAGCTGCTCTTTTAATCTCCCTGATGCAATAGTGCATTTGTTTTTACCCTTTACTTTTTGAAACTCGTGCAGATATGAAGCTGTATTCTATGCTGCTCTTGCTCTTGTACTTATGGCTTGGATAGTATTTGAAAATACACTTCTCAACTTAAATATTGTGAATAAGTCTTCAGATTCCTGGAAAAGTGTTAAAAATCATCTCATCCTTGGAGATGTTAATAGATCTTTGCAGTTATCTGATGTGAGAATCCCATTAGTCTTTGTAAGTTCTATTCTCTTCTGGTCATTTTCCCTACATAACTTGATTTAATATGATCATCATTTTAATTTAAATGAAAAATATATTAATCCTCTCGAGCTTTCCCAAAATGATACGCAACCTGATATACTGCATGATAGAATCTGTAAATGAGATGGAATATTCTATTTAACCCCAAGAATTAACTGTTTTTTTTCTTAACATTCAGCTTGAGAAAAAGATTTTCTTATTGAACGATCTGTAGAAAATTGTTAAAGAAATTTTTGTCCGCCAGAAGACATAAGTTTTTTAAGAAGACATGGTTTGGGGGGATGGAAATTCAATTTTGTTTGTAAACTCTAATGGTCTGTTTAGATTGAGGGAAAATGAGGAGAGAAAAAAAAAGTTTTCCTTTGTTTGTTTGAAAGGAAAAATAAAAAATAAGTGAGGTCTGGTAGAATTTAATTCTCTCATATAAAAGGAAATAGAAGAAAATTGAGTGAGATTTTTGTTTAATAAATATTTGTTGAAAGAGAGAAAATGAGAGAACATATTATAAATTCCGTGTGTTGTGATTACAATGAAGCTTTTACATTTATAGAAGATTGTACATGATTAGAAAATACACAATTACTCTAATTAAGACTCATGACATAAATATAAAATCAATCTAATTAATCCTAATATGCACGGTTATTATATTTACATAACTCTAACACTCTCCCTCAAACTGGAGCATATAGGTAATACGCACAATGCTTATTACATATGTAGTCAATCTTAGGGCCCCTTAGTGATTTAGTGAATATATCCATTAACTGTTCATTAGAGCTAATAAAACTAATAGATATTTCACCGACATGACTTTCTTTTTAACAAAATGACAGTCAACTCAATATGCTTTGTCCTTTCATAGAATATTGGATTCGAGAAAATATGGATAGTGGCCTAATTATCACAGTTAAGGGACATTTATGCAACTTCTCCAACCTTGAGTTCTTGAAGAAACTGTTGAGTCATATGAGCTTTTGACTAGCTATAGCCATAGCGCGATACTCTACCTCTGCACTGGACCTGGCTACGACACTTTGCTTTTTGCTTTTCCAGATACAAGATTACCTATGACCTTGGATGCATTGGTACTCTTATTTTGGGCGTGTACCTGTACTAGGTACATGATGGGTATGAGTATGCTTTTGTACCGGATGTTTTTATTTTGTACATATCAATGTTAATTTTTCTTATAAAATATTATACCTCGAACATGTATTCATACTAGATACCTATGTAATATAGCCTTTGACAAAGATATAATAGTCGAAAGTAGACTTTCTATTAATAGGAGAAATCAATATTGGAACATTACACAACTCGAGTATGTCCTCTATCTTCATACAACAAACCCTTTCCTCGAGCTCCTTTGACATATCTAACAATATGAGTCACTGTATCCCAATGTTCCTTACTAGTAGAGTTAAGGAACTGACTTACCACACTCACTGCAAATGAGATATCTTGGCGAGTGACAGTGAGATGATTTAACTTGCCAACTAAGCGTCTGTATCTTTCACGGTCTGGAAGAGGCTCCCACTGATTTGGTAAGAGCTTGACATTGGGATCCATAGGGGTGTCGAATGACTTGGAGTTTGACATTCTTGTTTCTTCGAGAATATCCATTGCATACTTCCTTTGGGATATGATGATCCTATTTTTGAATTGCGCAACTTCTATCCCCAAGAAATATTTGAGTCTACTAAGATCCTACTTCCGAAAATGTTTGAAGAGATGTTGCCTTACCTATGTAATGCCAAGATGATCATTGTCTGTGATGACAATGTCATCCAAATGAACAACCAGGTAGGTACAACCAGTGGCCAAGTGGCGATAAAAAAGATAGAATGATCAGCCTTATTTTGCACCATGCCAATCTCCTTAATCATAGTATTAAACCTGTCAAACCATGCCCTGCGGGATTGTTTGAGGGTACATAGAGATTTTTGCAATTGACAAACAAGTCCAGAAGACTCATCCTAAGCAATAAAGTAGGAGGTTGCTTCATGTAAACCTCCTCAAGCAGATCATAATGACAAAATGCATTTTTTATGTCTAGCTGGTAAAGAGGCCAATGGCAAATGCCCACAATGGAAAGGAAGAGTCACGAATAAGGTATTTTGGCAACAAGTGAAAATGTGTCTCCATAATCTAACCTGAAGATCTAAGTATAACCTTTGGCTACGAGGCAAGCCTTGAGGTGGTCAACTGCTCTATTAAGGCCAACCTTCACCGTATACATCCATCGACAATCAACAACAGATTTCCTTGGTAGTAGAGGAACGAGGTCCCAAGTCCCATTGCTCTGTAATGCACACATCTCATCCATCATAGCTTGTTTCCATCCTGGATGGGTAAGGACATCTCCTACATTCTTAGGAATAGAAACAGAGGACAAAGAAGAAAGACAAGAGTAATATGAAGAAGAAAGGAGATGATAACTCAAAGTAATATAGTGAGAAGGATTACAAGTAGAATGTATACCTTTTCTAAGAGCAATAGGAATTTCAGACTCAGAAGGCAAGACTAGAAAAGGAGTCAAATAAGTTGTCTTTGAAGATGAGTCTACAATCGTGTTGGTGGAAGGTAACGACAATATAGGACGAGAAAAACACTGGTAAACTAAACCCTAAAGAAGGGAACATCTTCAAAGAAGTTGACTTGAGCAGAGATAAAATACCTACGAGGAGAAGCAAAACTAACACTTGTACCTTTTTTAGGAGCGTGGATACCCAACAAAAACACACTTATGAGATCGAGCAGAGAGTTTATCGATCGCAATACCAAGAACATGAGAAAAACATGTAGAACCAAAAACCCAAGGAGGTAAAGGATGAAAGGAATGATGTGGATAAAGGACTTCATAAGGGATTTTACCTATCAAGACAGAGGAAGGCAGGCGGTTGACGGGATAATAGGCAATAAGAATTGTGTTGCCCTAACTGATGAGGGACATGAGAATGAAGAAGAAGAGTCCTAGTTGTCTCAAAGTGTCTATTTTTACATTCAACAACCTTGTTTTGTTGAGGGGTATAAGGATAAGATGTTTGATGCAAAATACCATTAGAAGCCATAAAAGCCTAAAACTGATTAGAAAAATATTATCATGCATTATCATTTTGCAAGTTATGAAAGGGGATGCCAAACAAATTTTTTATTTCATTTTAAAAAGATTGGAAAATTGAAAATAACTTTGAATGATCTTTCATTAAATAAAGTCAAGTGCATCGGGAATAATCATCTAAAGTAATAAACTATTTTGATCTTAAGATAGAGGTAATACGACTCGGACCCCAAACATCTGAATGGACAAAAGCAAAAGGAGACAAAGCTCAATGAACAATACGACTTGAGTAGGAAGTATGAGTGTGTTTACTGAATTGACATAACTCATAAGACAAAAAAGTGAACTTAGAGACTCTAGGTACCAACTTTTGTAATTTAGTAAGACCTGAGTATCATAACTGAGCATGAACCAGAACGGAGAGGCTGCCGCCGAGCCAACATGTGAAGATTTATGGAGATGATAAAGACTACGAGACCCACATCCAAAGCCAATCATCCACCCCGAACTCTAGTCCTATAAGAAAACAAAATCTTTAGTAAATGAGATTACACAATCAAGAAATTGTGTAAGATGACTAATAGATAACAAATTAAAAGGACACTCACGAACATAAAGAACATTATCAATAGAAAGTGATGGAAGGAGATGCACAATACCAACACCTTGAGGTAGAAAAGGAAGAAAAAAGAGATTTGTTAACACTGATATGACCGGTAACTTGGACCCAAAAACTAGGAGAAAAGGAAGGAGAGATGCCAAAAAAGGATTATCGTTGTGTGCAACATAGACGGTTAAACTGGAGACCTGACGTTCTACCATTTAAGAAAGTCATCACAGAGAGGCGATAGTGATATGACGAATCAGAGGCCCTCGGAGAGTTGCTGGATGCCATGGGAAGCAAGAAGAGAGAGAATCTGCAAAAATAGGAAAGAAAATGCTGGAAAAATAGCCAGTGTTAAAAGGGAATTGGATCGAGCAAACGAGGTTAGATTCAGAAACAGCGCAGCAAGGCGAGTACAGAGACACTAGCGGCCACCGGAGAAGAGGCTTCATATGCTGCCACGAGCGGCTGGAGAGAGAAAAATGTTGCCAACAAAGGTGGCGCGTTCACCATTTGATCAGCTTGAAACTTTAGGATTAGGTCGATCTCAGTTGAAGAGCTTCTGATCTCGGTGGTGGCGGTCGGAAAAATTTTTCGACAGTGACAAGGGCGGCGCGTGGTGTGCGTTGAAGCTCTGATGCGAGCAAGACTAGCGGGAAATAACTCCTCTAGGTGAGGCAAGGCCGATGATGTGGTCACCGGTCTGAACGGAGGACTGACGAGATGGTCTAATGGATGATCGCAGTTCTGCCTGGAAAACGAGAGTGGAAACAGAACAGAGCGGACATCCCAAACCGGAACTGAAAATACAGTTCGGGAAAAGAATTGAACATCGTTGGACAGTGGATTTACCGAGAATGCATGAGTTAACAGGTCTCTCATTAGACCCTTTATACCATAAAGAGAAAAAACGAGATAACATATTATGAATTTTATATATTATGAATTTTATATGTTGTGATCTCTGGGGAGCTTTTGTATTCACAGGAGATTATACATATTATTTTATTTTCATTTATTTTTGTTTCATTTGTCCAAACAAAAAAAATTATTTTTTCCATAACTTTCTTTTCCAACTCTCTTTATCCAAAGAACATACTTTTCCTTCTTATTTCCTTCTAATTTCTTTCCTTCCCATTTTCTTTTTGCATCCAAACGAACCATATAGGGGGTGACTTGAATGTATTTTTTGTTTATCTCACAGTTAATTGTATGCGTTATCTTCTACATTGGCTAAGGGTATTGTTAAGTGCTAACCTATTAGTAAAAGATGAGAATTTACAACATTTTAAATACTAAGGCCACTAACATTTTCAATAATATGACTTGGAAATTGTTCTTAAAACAGTAATTAGGGTTTTAGAATTGACTAATTAAATTATTAATAGATTAGCATTCCCTCTTCCTTGCTGATTTAGAACCTTTTTACTTGCTCCCTCCGTTTTCTTACCGCCATTTTAAGAGTTTAGATTTATTTTTAAATATTTATCCTTTTAAGAGTCCAGGAAATATTAAATGGTCTTCTAAGTATTAAGTGTTATTTTAAGGGAGAAAGGGGTATATTAGGAAAAACAAGAGTACAAAGAGATATTAATTACATTCCTTAATCTATATGTAGAAACTATATGTAAAAACCTTAAAGGGACAAAAGAAATGGAAACTACTAATTTGTGCAAATTTCACAAGAATGCATTTTTGATAAGTGCATAAGTGTGTTGGTATTTTAGTATTTACACATTGAAAAGAAACTCCTGGCTCCCTCAGCCACAGGAAGTGTACCCATCCATGGTCATGCTTGATAAATCTGCTAATTGTCACCCCTTTGTATCATCTGAAATTAGTCTATTTGCAATCTAGAAACACTGTTTTGTGTAGCAGAGCTACTAGCTGTAATAGCATCATGATGAGCCAACGATAAGAAAAAATATGCAATGGCAGCTCAATTGGTACTGACCCAAATCTTTAAGACTTGGGTTTAATGAGTAATGACGATTGGAGGTTCGATCCTTCACCAACCTACCTATTCCTCTCCCTCACGCAGGTTCTTGCACAGCAATACACCCAATAGGGGTTTCATTTAGCTTATACTCAAATAGTATTTGTTAGGATCAGGGGCCAGGGCCAACTAAAGCATAAAGTTATACTCAGCTTTTCTTATTAAATCCATAATGTAAATAAGACAAGCTCTGATTGATTTATTATTAATGTATTTGATACTTGACATGTAAACAAACTATTGTATCATGCAGATGGTTTTATTCAACGTTTCTTTTTTTGGAACCGGAAATTTTGCAAGTATTGCTAGTTTTGAGATTTCATCTGTCTATCGGTTCATTACCATCTTTAGTGTAAGTGGAAATTGAACTTCCTTTGATACCCATATTACGCATCTTCAATAACTTTTGGAACTGATAAGTTTCCTCTCTAACAGCCATTCCTGATGGCAGCGCTACTCATCTTCAAGTTATTTATACCTTTCATGCTTGTAATGTAAGTGCAGTTGCAAATTTACTGGTAATGCTATCCACAAATACAGTATTACTTTCTAAACCGATAGATAATGCCCTTTTTGTTTTGATGATGCAATACATCCAACTAAATGATATGTGATCATATTGACTTCTAATGGTGTGGATTTTCACACGATTGCTTCTCTCCATTATTTTCTTAAAAATAAAACGGCAACAACTCTGCCCAAGGGTGGATTTATTTATCCACTTCAGGACTGTATTATTAGTTGTCAGATCAATCACTAGGTTTTGCATTTAATCATATAGAATAAAACTAATAAATCTTATAATGACTATTTTCTGTATAAATCTTATAACCTACTCTGTTTCATAAAAATGAGTAGCAGGAAATATATTTCACTGGTGTAATCTGTGGATTTCAAATTCCATATTTCATAATGTTTTTTACTTTAACATTCAGCTTTATAGTTCTAACATTTTCTCCTGCTAATATATCTTCATGAACGTATTATTACCAATAACAGTTCTTGTTCTTATATTACTTTTCATGGACTTAACTGCAGATGTGTATTCAGTGCCATAACCAAACTAAACCAAGTTCCAAGGTTGGGATGCTATTTTCTTGTTATATTACTCTCAGACTTGATGACCATCCATTTCTTCTTCCTGGTATACTCACCCTACTCCTTAAAATTTCCAGTCTTCTGTGAATTTGATACATATTTTTATGTTGAAATCATCTTAAGTGTAATTTTTTTTGTCATTGATCATCATTCTTTTGCTTTTATATGATTTTGTTTGTCATGTGTGTTATTTATTTTATTGATCATGAATCTTATAATTCATAAATAGTTTGATTCGTGATTTGAAAAATAGGTCTTCTGATTTACTTTTTGAATCCTGATTTGATAGCCATATATCAAAAGTCTAGAATAGGAAGTTATTCTATTTCTTCTAGTGCCCTTTTTCCACCCAAAGTTCAGTGTTGCTGCCTTGCCGATGATGGTCTTTCACTCTTTCTCATGAATAATTGTTAAGATGTTTTACATTAGTTAGGAGTATAATCTATATTAAGGCTTGAGTGAATCCTTCTCTCTTTAGTTAGTTTTTTGGAATGAATTATACCCAATTCATTTCTAATATGGTAAATTCAATCTTATGTAACAGTCCAATTGGACTGTTAAAAATCTCACGTTGTCTAAAAATATTGTCAATTAAAAGTATGTAAAGTAAGGGTAATATTCATCCTATGAGTTAGCTTTTAAAATTCGGTTAAACCCAATATCTAAATTTAATATGGACCACACTATTAATAGTGAACCAACAATTTGCAGTACTGTAAATTAAATACTCTCTTAGCTTAGGTCACACTGAAACTTTTCCAAAGGAAGTTTTAACCGAAGTAAACTGTTTATAGGCAGCAGTGATCAGCAACTACTGTGGTGGTTGACAGTCAGTGACCTTCAAATTCTTTGGGGTGGCCCACAAGGAGAAGTTTCAGGGACCATTAAGCACACATAAAGGAGTAAGTTTGGTTATTAGGGAATGAAAATGAACATAAATTTCGGAATTGAGGATAAATTGGTAAGTTTAAAATAAAATAAATATATTTTATTAAAAATATATTGTTGAATCATTTGAAGAATATTCCTAATAGTATTTAAGCTAGTGAATTAAAATGTGTTTTAAAATAAGATGGGAGGAGAGTGCAATTATTTACACATGCAGAAGAGGTGAGACTGTGACAGTAATTTTCTCTAAATTTAACCCGTAACCAATAAATCCTCAACAATGTTTTATTTTGTGGTGCTAAATAATCCATATCTAATTTGGGGATATGCAAGCTTTGTTTATCAAAGGTGAGGATTTCTGTTACACATGGAAAGCTTTTGCCGTGTCTTATTAGTGCCAGAGCAGAATAAGTTTTTCCTTTTTGAACGTGAAATGGCTTTGGTGATGGTGAATGATAAGGTACAATGGTAGGGTACAATTCATGTAACCGATCTCACTTAATAGGATAAGACTTTATTGTTGTCTCTTGGTTTCAAATTTCTTGATATACTGCTTCTAGACTGTCATTTGCTAATATATACTCTAATGCTGAGTTTGATGGTTGGCAGGTTCGGAACACAGGAAGTTGGATGGAAATTGGAAATAGCATCAGTCATTTTGGCATCATGAGTGCCCAAGTTGTGTTTGTTCTTTTACTATTTGCCCTCACAAATACTTACACAAAAGGCATCCACTGTAATTCATCAGTACCATCTGCACGCAAGGCGAACTAGGACTCATCAAAGCGGCTCTAATTTACTACTCATTCTTGGTGGTGCCTTTGGGGTTTATGACCAACGTGGTAACATGTTTATACCAAAATTAACTTTCATTATCGTTGAACTCCAGAATGGGACTTCCACCATACATACAACTAGTGCTGAAATTTTGAGACGTTAACGATTTACCATAGCAGTGTTCATTTTCATCCATAGCACATTCAAGATTGAAATAATGGGACAGGGACCAGGACCGAGGTAACGGCGAGGAAACAGTGTGCCTTTGGTCACCAGCATATGATATGGATAAAGAAAAGAACTTTCGTATAAAGTTTTTCCTTTATATAGTGCCTATTTGTAGCAGTGAACACAATTACATTACGCATGCATTTGTGATGCCTTTACCAAAAGTAACCAACCGAAGATGAAATTTTTGTTTGTTGTCTACTGTAGTTAACGTAACTCTGAGGTGCTCTTTTCCCCCGGATTGATGGGTGAGGTTATATAATGGTTTTTTCTCCTAAAAACTTGCATACATTTCAATGTCCATGTATGGGGAAAAAATTGAGAAGCTTTGTTTAGGAGTGCACACAAGCTTTTTGTCCGAGACCAAGAGTATAAAATGAAACAAGGGTAAAGATAACAGGAAAAAGAATGAGGTGTGCTTAAAATATTTTGTTATTTGTGTAAATTTCCACTTCATTCATTAAGATCTTAAGGGTTTATTATTTGTCCTTGAATTTTAAAAAAATATCAAATTAGTTAGACTTTTTTCACTCTAAAATAATTTAGTTGGTGAACTTGATTAACGTTTTAAAAAATTAACATGACATCGAGGTTGATAACTAAGCTATCACATAGTTGATGATTAACTAACTATATTCCACTTTTACTTTTATGCTGTCGTGGTGAAGAAATCTACAGATGCTTTTTCTTGTTCCAATAAATCTACAGAATTCAGGGCACTATAAAAGTAGAAGGGAGTCAATAAGAGTTTTCTTTTTCAATATTATTAATAGGACTGTATTTAGTTATAGAAAATTATTCTAGTTTTCTGGAAAAAAATTTGTTTGTTTTTTAAAATTTTTATTTCCTGGAATAGCTTGAAAAACTTTTCCACTCTTCAGTCTTTTTGGAAAACTTCTTTAAAGACTTCTCCGTTTTTCTTTAAAAAATAGAAAACCCGATTTTCAGTTTTCTTTGAATATTTTGTAAACAAACACCCTTTTTATTTTTTTCAATTTTTTCAAGAATAGTTTTCAAGAAATGTTGTCAAAAATAGAAAAATTTTGAACTAAACATAACCTTATTTTTTCAAAATAGACTTCTTTTAATATTTTTTAAATAATTTATTTTTAAAATATTTATCATTTTACCTTTTTTTTTCTTATTGTTTTTTCTTATTTTCTTAATCCTTACCCTTTTGATCTGTCCTGAACCGGGGTCTAGACATCCGGACTCAAGTCAATCACAAACAGTATGTAAATACCGTACAGAAGACCGGATGTATGAGTATCCGGTGTAAGTATCCGTTGTCCTTGAGTGAGGAGAGCGGATTGGGCGTCCTGGAGATCCTTCACACCGACCTAACGCGTTGAAGTGGGCGAATGGTGGTGTCACCTGCAAAGATTCTCCGACGCTCAAGTCAGTGATGATATTCCAAGTAAGGAATGTATTTCAGAGAATATTCAGTCATGGATTTTTTTGAAGATCCCTCACTTCATTAATGAAATGAGTTCATATACCTGATTGGCTCGTTTTACGAGGACTCGTTAGTGGGGAACCACTAACTCCCATTAGCATTATTTTATTGCGCACTTACCAGCATGATTGGGTCAAGTGGCTATTTTATATTGAGCATGGAGAATATAGACTAGGATTAGGGAACAAGTTGACCATCCCCGTGAGCAGAATTTGGCTCGTAGTGCAGGGAATTATTGATCGATCCCTGTAGCAATAATCCTTGTCTTTAGCGCAGTGACGTGTGTGTTGTCCGGTGTCATGGTGTTATCCTGAACAACCGGTATAGGGAGAACGCCTGATACGGAATTACAGTCCGGATGTATACCGATGACACCGGTTACACGTAGATGTCTTGACAAAGACGTTGAAATATGTCTTGCAGATCGGATACCGGTATTGAGACCGGATCATATGTCCCCTAGCTTGTGTGAAGGACTGAGTGGTTGTTCACATAAGCTACTCAACCTGCGAGAGGTCTGAATATCGGTAAGCTTACGCGTATAACAGTTCCTTGGCATTTATTATTATATTGCAAAGAACCGTTCTCAGATTAAAAGATCCGGTGTGTTGATGTTATCACAACGGATTCAGACAGAGATTCGTTGTACGAGAATTTCAAGAGTTTATTGGAATTGAAGGCTATTGAAGTTTGCGTAACGGCTGTAAAGCGCGAATTGCGTTGCATGATTAGACATTAAATGCTTTTAATCACGTGGGCAAGCAATTATTGCGTCTGAGATGGAAATCTCAATAACCGTCATTTAGGGCTTAATGGGCCTAAAGTTTTCGAAACTTTTGGGCCTAGTGAATAGGCCCTTCATCGAATTGCTATTGTTTTGGCGCCCATGAATTTGGAACGGTTGTGTCGTTTCACTTGTGAACCAATGCGTTTAGTCGAGAACGACACAACTTCAAGAGTGTGTAACCGAACCTTTTCGTTTCTTATAAAAGAAACACTTAGCGGATTCTGGGTTCCACTCGCTTCTGATTTCTTAACAACATTCTGCAAAAATTTCGCAAGGAAGTTCGTCGCTTGCTCTACGAGACTTTTTTCATTCTTCATCTTCATCATCATTACCTGAGGTAATTATTTCTTCTTCCCCTGTAAATCTCATCTTATTTTGGGTCTGTTATTCCTGCTTGAAGAGAATGTGGTTCATTTAGGGGGAGAATAATTTCTCGCAACCCTAATAGTCATGGGGAAGAATCCTTGTGATTCTTCCTAGGGCTGAGTCATGTCGCTCAGAAAGGGGATCTTACTCACTGTGGAAAGTGACTTTTCCCTTCTCAGAGTCGTCCTCTGATTGTAGTCGCTTTGTAAAAGATGAAGTGAGTAATGATTATCAACTTTCTGACGACATAATTTCTTATCGTAGATTAAAGAATTCGGTCTAGACGATTCAAATGGCCACTGGAGAAGGAACTTCCGGAGATAATGCCATTGTGAAGACAACAGAAGGTCTTTACAGCGTCGCTGTTTCAAGGTTGAATTGGGAAGAACTTCAGGCTAAATGGCCTTTCTGCTGGGTGTCTAGTGAATTTAAGGACTTGGCCTCTCGTCATGCAGATGAGGAAGGACCCCGGATTCAACCAAGGTTCACACTCCATGCGGAAGAAGAAACGAAAAGGTGGTATAGGGTATACGCACCACTCCCAACAGAACGGATATGCCACGTCGTCCCAAATGACCGTTCTGTATATATGTACGATTTTATCTTTCATTACCTGGGAGTCCGTTTCCCTTTAACCGAACTTCAGATGGGTGTGCTGAGGTTTTTAAATTGTGCACCCTCTCAACTTCATCCCAATGGATGGGGCCTCATCCGTGCTTTGGAAGTTTTGGTGAATATTTCAACTTCACGCCTACTGTAGCGATGTTATTCTACTACACTCAGGTAGTTCGGAGGGCGAATAAGCAAGGCGGTGTTGGTCTGGTGACGCTCCGGACTCTCTGTTCTTTTGTAAACTTTGAGTCTTACACCGATTCGGCCAAGATTGATGGAAAATCGTTTAAATCCTATTTCACCCGGATATCTATTAAGAAGAGTAAACCGGTCTTTTGGAAGGATGAAGAGGGTGTTAACAAATTTCCTCTGAGTTGGACCCATAAGCATTTTCTCTTGATCTCCCACGCATATTACGCTGATCAATCCGAGCTGTCTCCCGAGTCGTCAAAAGTGTTGTTCGCACTTGAAGCACATACTACACGTCGTAACGTATTTTCATGTAAGCGTCTTTTAAGTAGTTCAAGCGGAGTCCGGGATAAATATCTACGTAATTCTCGTTTTATTTCACTTTTTCTCCTTTGTCAAATATATTGAATATTTTGTAGTTGCTAATATCTTGTGTTTGTTCATGCAGGTGAAATAGAACAAGAGACTCCATAAATGAATAAGTTGAAGGGATTCAAGGCGGCTGGTAAATACTTGGCGTAGGTCTTCAATATGATCGCCTCCAACCGGTGTCTTGGCTATTATATCATCGATGTACACTTCAACAAGCTTGGTTTGCATACCCTCAAAAACCTTGTTGATCATGCGTTGGTAAGTGGCCCCAGCATTTTTCAGGTCGAAGGGCATAACTGTATAGCAAAAGACACCGCGATCGTTTATGAAAGCTGTCTTTTCTTGGTCCTCTTCGCACATCAGAATCTGGTTGTAACCTGAATAAGCATCCATGAAACTCAGGTATTGATAACCAGAGGAATCATCTACCATCCGATCTATATTAGGAAGAGGATAAGGATCCTTTGGGCAGCAACGGTTGAGGTCCACATAGTCAATGCACATTCTCCATTTACCATTGGACTTACGGACCATCACCACATTCGAGAGCCAAGAGGAATAACAGATTTCTTTGATAAATCCGGCCTTCAGCAATTCCTCAGTTTGCTGGCAAGCTGCCTTCTGTTTCTCTGGGCCCAATCTCCTTTTCTTTTGGGTAACCGGTCTCGTCTCTGGATAGACGGATAATTTATGACAGCAAAAAGCAGGGTCTATGCCAGGCATATTGGCTGCAGTCCATGCAAAGAGGTCTTTAAATTCTTGCAGGAGCGTCAGTAGTCGCTGTTCCATTTCTGTATCTAGCTTGTCATTAATATGGGTGATCTTTTCTGGAGAATCTCCCAAGACGATGTCCCTGGAACTTCCATCCGGTGTGGGCTTTAATGGGTTGGACGGATCAATGTTCAAATCCGCCCTAGGGTCCAGGTCGACAAGGCTTACAGATCCAGCGGCTGCTCCAGCATCATTGAGTTTCCTCTTTTTATTGGAGGCGTCCAGCTTTGTCATGTTGAGGCTTAGGTTGTAGCAGTACCTAGCCATCTCTTGATCACCCCGGATAGATGAAACAGCATTATCCTTGTCAATGAACTTGATAAGGAGATGTGGGGTTGATACAACTGCCTCCATTACATTTAGTGTGGGGCGGCCTATGATGCCGTTAAATGGTGATTTGACATCAATCACCAGCACTCAGGATTTAACCGTCCTGGCCCCTGGTTCACCTTCAAACGAAATAAGGGTATCAAGATACCCTTTAGTCGATTACTTTGCTCCGTTGAAAGCTGTTAGTTCCTGCGTATAAGGCTGTAAGTCTGAGTCTTTAAAACCCATTCTTTCAAAGCAATTATAGAAAATAACATCGCAGGAACTTCCCTGGTCAACAAGGATTCTTCGGACGTCCTTGTTGGCTATCACTGCAGTGATGACCACAGCATCGTCACCACCAGGAATGGTTGGGCCAAAATCCTCGTCGGAGAAAGAGATTGTTGGAGCTTCAATCCCACCTCTGTAAGGGCGATTGTCTTTGACTTTCCCTTGCACAGACAGAATCATTCTATGATGATTCTTACGAGCTGTAATTGAAGCCCCTCCTCCAGCGAATCCTCCAGCAATCATGTCAATGACTTCACGCCGGCCTTGACGCTGTTGCTGAGGCATGCTATCTTTGTGTGCTATTTCATCAGTCATCACACCCTTTTGTTTCTATGAAGCAGAGAATTTTCTGACCGGATTACGGTTATTGTCATCCCCGTCGTCTGGATCCCTTTCTCTTTTCTCATTCCGCTCTACTCTGTCAAAGGATTTCTCTTTGAACAGGTATTGCTTTAACTTGCCTTCTCTAATTAGCGTTTCAACCGCGTTCTTTAGAGCTTGGCATTCATCAGTGGAATGACCATTCTGTTCATGAAAATCATAATACTTACGGGGATTTCCTGGTCTTTTCATAGGGGCTGGTCTTCTGATGCCATATATGCTGAAAGTTGGCCATCCGACCTCTCTCAAAATCTGAGATGGCTTGGCAGATAGTTGTGCATAATGGCTGAAGGAATTAACATGCCTTTCTCGAGGTCGGAGAGAATGGTTATTAACTTTAGGATTGGTGAATGGCCTCTCCATGCGTTCTGACCTCGTTTTCTCCTTACCCTTCTGGGTTTGGGAAGGTGGTGTTGATGGCTTTTTCTTTGCAGCTATGGCTTCCAAGTGCATCTCTATACTCACGTACTTTGAGGCTTTTTTCCTGAACTCCTCAAAAGTTGCTGGAGGGCTCTTTGCTAATGAAAGAGCAAAAGCTGATCCTGGCTGCAACGCCTCAATAACGATATACAGCTTAATAGACTCTGTGAGGTTAGGAACCAGGGCTGCTTCCTTGTAGAACCTCTTCAAGAAATCTTTTAAGCCTTCATTTTCACCTTGCTTAATCTGAGCCAAGGTATGAGATGTCCTGGGCACATCTCTGGAGATGACAAAGTGGGTCTCAAAAGTAGCTGCCATTTCAGCCCAAGAATCTATGGATCCAGAAGGTAGGCCTTTAAACCATCCGAGGGCCTCCTCAGATAACGTTCGAGGGAACATTCGACACATCACATCTTCATCAGCCCCCAAGTACATGGCTTCAAACACATAAGCATCAAGGTGCTTAGTAGGATCAGTTTCACCATTGTATTTTCCGATGGAAAGTGGCTGAGTAGTTTGAAGGTGCTTGGGGATGTGGATGCTCATAAGTCTCCTTGAAAAAGGAACTTTTAGCTTGTAAGACACTGGGGATGCTGTCGTTGACTCTTTCTTCCTTCGGGAAGCTTCATCTTCAGAATCACGAGTCTGTTCTCTCCCCTCAAACGTAGGGATATTTGAGTATTGGAGAGTGGTGGATTTTTCACCATCAGTTGTATGGGGAGTGTGTCATGTGTGAGATGATTCCTTATCCTCGCTTTGCCTTCTTTCTTTTCACAATTCAGCGAGTTCCCTTTGGAGTTGACTAATCAGCTCATCACGAGGATCAGGATTAGACACTGTTACTATCTTTTTTGAGCTGCCCCCATGAGAATCAAAGTTGAGCTTTCTGAAGACGTTGGGGTTGGCTCTGCCTTCAGGCTGATTCTCCACGAAATCTTGTGCTTCGCCTTCCATTATAGATTACTTGCTCTTTCAAAGGATATGGGAATAACTTTATCGAGTCCCACTGGGCGTGCCAATGATCTGTCCTGAACCGGGGTCTAGAGATCCGGACTCAAGTCAATCACAAACAGTATGTAAATACCGTACAGAAGACCGGATGTATGAGTATCCGGTGTAAGTATCCGTTGTCCTTGAGTGAGGAGAGCGGATTGGGCGTCCTGGAGATCCTTCACACCGACCTAACGCGTTGAAGTGGGCGAATGGTGGTGTCACCTGCAAAGATTCTCCGACGCTCAAGTCAGTGATGATATTCCAAGTAAGGAATGTATTTCAGAGAATATTCAGTCATGGATTTTTTTGAAGATCCCTCACTTCATTAATGAAATGAGTTCATATACCTGATTGGCTCGTTTTACGAGGACTCGTTAGTGGGGAACCACTAACTCCCATTAGCATTATTTTATTGCGCACTTACCAGCATGATTGGGTCAAGTGGCTATTTTATATTGAGCATGGAGAATATAGACTAGGATTAGGGAACAAGTTGACCATCCCCGTGAGCAGAATTTGGCTCGTAGTGCAGGGAATTATTGATCGATCCCTGTAGCAATAATCCTTGTCTTTAGCGCAGTGACGTGTGTGTTGTCCGGTGTCATGGTGTTATCCTGAACAACCGGTATAGGGAGAACGCCTGATACGGAATTACAGTCCGGATGTATACCGATGACACCGGTTACACGTAGATGTCTTCACAAAGACGTTGAAATATGTCTTGTAGATCGGATACCGGTATTGAGACCGGATCACCTTTCAACCTCTCACACATCTTACTCAACCTTGTGCCCAACCTCATACCCAAAACTATTATTTTCTTAATTTCCTCCTCCTTCCCCCCTCACCCAAGACCTAACCACATCTCATTGTGGAATGTGTAAACTATCTCTTTCATTGTCAAATTTGTCCCAAGTTGAAACTTCAATCAGAAGTTAATCTCTTTAAAATGTGCCTTTTTTAACATTTTATGCAAAAGAATCTACATGACCTAACTCTCAGTATTACACACGCACAAACACATAGTTTTAAACACTTTACAAGGTATCCTTTTTGTAGCTTTGCTAGTGGGATTTGTAACATCCCGAATTTTATAAAAAAATAAAAATAAAAAAATGAATAATTGATGAGAATAGATAATAAATAATTGTATATGAGTGGATTTGTGTCCCAAAAATATAGAAATAATTAAATTGAGATTTATGAGGATTATTTATAATTTATTGGGGATTTAAGGAGTTAAAATTATACCCGATTGGAATATGGGTGTCGGACCAAGTATCTCTGATTGAGATGTCGTTGGTCAGAGCTATTAAGAATATTATTGGGAACCCGGATTTGTATTCGGACTAATTTTTAGATAATGTATTGAGCCCGAACTGAGAGCCTATTTGTTATAAAACGGTGAGATTTTAATGTGAAGGAAAATATTAAAACATAAACTCTCACTTTCTTTCCACTTTCACGTCACTTTCTTCCTCTCCTTTCTACACTTCTTCTTCCACCTTCTTCTTCCCCTCCTAAAAACCCTAAGCATGGTGGTGTGCCTTCTCCTTCTCTATTTCATTTTTCTTCAAGCTTGAAGGAGACAACAATGGCGATTAGAAGCCCTCCTTCTCCCACTCTATTTTCGTGTTTTCTCTCCCTCTCTTGGAAGCTCACGGTTGTCTCTTGGTTGAGGTAAGTTCCTCATTATTTTCATGAGCTTTATGCCCTAGATTTTGGGTTCTTGGTATTTGGGGGAGTATTTATGGCATATGGGTTGTTGGGAGAGTATTAATGTGGAACCCTAGAGTGGGTTGTCATAAATGTTAACATTGGTGGTAATAAATGAAGAGGATGAATGCATGGTTGGAAGGTGATGAGGAATAAATAGATATTAATGAGTGTTGTTGGGTTTTAGTGAAACCCTAACTTTTATAAATTGGGGAAAGTGTGAAATGTGAAATGAATGTAGGTTTAATGATATTGGAGAATGATATTAATGATGAAAGATGGCCAATTGTGGTAATTAATGGGTATTAGTAAAGGTTGTTAGGTTTTGATGAAAACCCTAGCCCTTAGAATTTGGGGAAAATGGATATGTTGTAATTTAGGAGGTTAAATTGAAAGTGAATGGATGATGTTTAAGATTAAATGTTGCTTAAAATAATATAGAACCATTGGTGGTGAAACCTATAGATAGGTGTTGATATGAATATAGAATGTGAGGAAGTAGAAGAATTGATTTTAAGGATGGACATATGAAATATTCAATGTTGGGTATCATTAGGTATGATAATAGACGATGAAAATGATGATGTTTGAAGAGTTGAGGTGAATTGGGAATACATCGTGTAATGGATGAAGTGATGATGATGTTGTTGGGTTTGGTTGGTCCATAAGATCTAGAGGATCTTGGCTTTGGGAAAGAAATTCCCAAGGCCTAATACAATTGCATAACTTGGTGTTTAGTAAGTCTAGGACTTGGGGTTGAGCTTTATGATAAGCTAGCAAGTATTTAAAATTATGATGGTTATTAATTATGTGAATATACTTGCATATGGTATGTAGATCGTATTCCGGATGATGCGATGGAGCATTCAAAGCATTGGAACCGTTTCGGCTCTTCCCTCGAGGTAGGAGAGGAGTTTACATTCAAATTGCATAAGTAAAACAATAGTGATTGCTGTATGTGATGAATACTCATGCTTGCCTTGCCATGTAGTTAGTGAGATGATATGAATGGCAAACTGATGAAATTTTTATGAATGGTGTGTGAGAATATGTATTGAATTGATATGAAAATGTATATTCATATAAGATGATGACAAGTTTGAATTTGACATGATTGATAGATCGGATTGAATATTAATGGGTATAAAGGTCTGGGATAGGTTTTAAATGCCTAGTATGATGTATATGCTATATTAGATTTGATGAAATTTGGCTGGTACAAGTATTTGGTATGATTGGTTGTGTGTTTCTCATGTTTCTTGCACATAGTCTGATATTCTCGCTCAAGCGAGATGGGATCTCGCTTAGGCGAGGATCCTCTGTATCAGTACTATGGCTTCTGGGCCTATCTCGCTCAGGCGAGCGAGCTTTCCGCTCAAGCGAGATGAGTGAATGGTGAGCAGGGGAGATTCTGGACAAACCTCGCTCAAGCAGGTGTGGCCGCGTTTGAGCGAGCAAGGGAGGACATTGATACTGGACGAATTCCGTCCGAGCGGGAATTTTAAAAAATAATTTCATGATGTGGTGAATTTCCGAGTGAAATTCCGAGTGAGCTATGCCCGAGACAGGACCTTCCGAGTGAGGAAGTGGATATAATTCTGAATGAAAGGTCTCTGAGTGTGATATTCCGGGCAGTGGGGTTCCGAGTGGGAATTTCCAAGTTTAGTGTAACTCGTTCCGAGTGGAGTGCCTCTGAGTGTGTAATTCCGAGTGGGATGGCACCGATGGGGGTATACGGTGTGAGTCTGTCCAGAAGTACTCTGGAATAACTTTGCCCGAGTAGAAGACTTAGTGCTAGGAAGCCTAGCTCGAGTGAAAGAGAAAAGAATCGGTTTTGGAATGAATTGCCTGGTGAAAGACCGATCGAGTGATGAGTTGGTTTTGGAGTATTTTGCCGAGTGAAAGACCGAGCGAGAGGAGTCGATCTTGGAATTATTTAGCCGAGTGAAAGACCGAGCGAGAGGAGTCGGTCTTAGAATTATTTAGCCGAGTGAAAGACTGAGCGAGAGATGGTCGGTCTTGGAATTATCTAGCCGGGTGAAAGACCAAACGAGAGAGGAATCGGTTCTGGATTAAATTCACCGAGTGAAAAATCGAGTGTTTGGAAGCCTCACCGACTAAGCGAGTGTGGAAGGGAAGGACGACCTCTGGTTGGATTTCGCTTAAGCAAGTGGATACCTCGCTCAAGCGAGCGAGTATGGAAATGGCTACTGGAGTAATTCCGCCCGAGCGAGTGGCCGGGTGTGTGGTGTCTCGCTCAGGCGAGCAACATGGAAAATAGACGCTGGCGTGATTTCGCCCGAGCGAATTGAGGCGCCCAAGCGAGATGGAAGTGCCTCGCTCAAGCGAATGGGTATCTCGCTTGAGCGAGTAAACCCCTGATGAAATTTTCCCTTCTTTTCTCGGTTCTAATGGCATTGGGCCTTCTTCCCCTTACTTTATTAGATACTTGAGGGGATGTATAGAGATGTATATATATAATTACGACATGATATGGTGGATTGTTGTGTGGCCATCTTAAATATGAAATAACGGTGATGGATAATGAGTTGAAAACCACCAAATGAATATATAATGACTTTGATGAATAATGGGAAATATTATGACACCCTTGTGGCTGATACAAATAATTGACTTGTATATGTGTGAGGCAATGATGATTGCTATATATATATATATGTGTGTGTGTTCCGAAAACACCTTGTTGTTATATGTGTGGGTTAATATTATGATTGTTTGCTATGCCTTTTGATATCCATGTGTGGATTGTTATGAATGATGTTTATGGCCATTGAGATGCCAATTATATGAATGATGTGCCTTGAGGGGCTTGTAAATGATTACAAATAATTACTAAAATGCCAATTTAATTATATCCCTAATTGAGAGGGCGAGATATCCTTGCGAGGTTATTGGGCATATGCATTATTGCATTTTGCATTCATGGCATGGCATAGCATTGATACTTTGTGGTTGAGATCACAGTGATGAAAGATCCTATGGGATTCTATGAAGGGAGTACCCCTTGCGAGGCGGGAAACCAACTTGATGATGATATGATATTATGCTGGTGGTTACGATCACCTGGTTGTGGAATGTGAAAGGCCCTGCGGGGACCATTGGATGATGATGAGCCAGTGGTTGCGATCACTTGGTATTTGATATAATAAAGGGCTTGCGAGCACCTATGATGCCCATGGTTGCGATCATGAGGCGGGAGTACCCCTTGCGAGGCGGGAAACCTATGAGAATCGTTGAAACGTGGTTGCGGTCACGAGAAACACCTTGCGAGGCTGCTATAGGGAGTACCCCTTGCGAGGCGGGAAACCGATGATTATGAATGATTGATTATGGTGGTTACGATCACCCTTGGTATGAAATTGGATCCGTTGCATATGCATTAAATAGTTGACATGTGCATTAGCCATAAGAGCATGGCATTTGAGATGGGATGACCACGAGTGATGAGAACCCCTTGCGAGGAGGTATTGAGTGAAGCCTTAATGAATTAATGATGATAATGATTATGAATGCCCGTGTTGAAAAGTGGCAAAGAGATGGTGTATGTGATTGTGTATGTGCTTGTGCTTATTTATGATATGAATTGCGATTCATGAGGCTTGTATGCCTATTGTAATAATGAGATAATGAATGAATGATAATTTGATGATTTGATAGCAAAGCACACATGACGTTTGTATGCATATACACATGATCACAATATATATATTATTCGTCATTTTGAATATATAACTCACTCTCCCATGTGGTCTCCTTTTTAGCCTTGTGATGCAGGTTGCCATGGGATGAGTTCGGATTTTAATTAAAGCTTGATGAAAGTAAATAGTGGTAGAGGAAGTGCCTTGGCCAGCATCATCTGTGGGTTCTTATGTAATGAAATAATTGTATATGATGATATAGATGATTTAGTGATTTTGGATATGTATAAAGTAATCCTTTGAATTTATGGATGGTGAATGCATATGTAGAATGTAAGAGAGGATTTAATGTGCACTAGAGGTATCAGAATTGAATGATGATTATTGATCATGGTGATATTTGGGGAAGATCCCCAAATGTATACATATACATATAGTTATGGTGTATCTTAGGCATGACATGCTTATGTAATTATGTAAAATGATGATGGTCGTCTATTAGGCTTATGATATGCCATTGCATGCTTTGTCGAGCCTTTTCTCATATCGTCATATATGGGACTAGGCGTGTGCCCGGTATACACATTCTTTCACTGTAAACTCTATTATTTTCGTATACCGTTATGGGCAATTTATCTATCGATCCAGTTTTAGGTTATTTAATCTCACTCTTTAGTTTTCTGTGACTTGGGTCTTGATGTGATCATGGTGGTGTCTTGAAAATATTTTCAAACACGAAAAATTTGTTCGTATTTTTATTAATTATGACGATTACATCGGGATTCAAGTACAGAAAATCAGGGGTGTTATAGGATTGCCCTTCATATACATGTAGCAATGATTAATTAGGTTATGTTCTCATTATTAGTGTGCATATAATTATGTTCACTTTGGTACAACTGATAGGATATTTTTTGTATTGGCATACGAATGAGACGTAGACATATTAAGTGCTTGTTTGGTTCGACTCTCCCTTCTTCGTTCCATGCCGTTGAAGCCAGTTTTCTCCATCGGTGAGTCTAAGTTGGCCATGTTCTCTGTTTCGATTGCTCTCCGCGCTCCGTTCCCTGGCCGCTAACGTCGTTAGGTTGGGATTAACGCGCGTTGGGCAGAAGGAGCTGCGACCTCCCTCCCTTCAACGGCGTTGGGTGAAAGTCCAGAATAGCCCTCCAACGGCTATAAGACGTGACCCTTCCCTCTTCCTCGGATCTGGTGAATGACGGCACCATCTTCTTCTCTGATCTGCAGCTGGGACGAAGACACCTCCGATCTAAAGAAGGAGAACATCCTCCACCGCTCTTGAGGTAATACAACCCCGATTTGTTTTGGTTTTCCTCTCTCCGTCTCTCTGGTTTTTTTGGTTTGTAATATTAGGTTTTGGGGATGGATCGGGACTGGAACTGTGGGTTTTTGGGTGTAGGTTTTGGGTTGTTTGTGTAACATCCTGGTTCTGATTTAATTACTAATTCAGGTTAATTACATAATTAAGAATATTGATTGAATAATAATAATAATAATGCTAGGAAATGTCCCATGTGCCCTTGGTGGTGTTATGAGAGCTTCGGTTCTCTCTCTCCCTCTCTCCCTCGTGATTCCCACGCTGATGGGATGGGAGCTGATGGTGATGTGACGGCTGATGGTGAGGGAGTGTAGGCTGGGCAGTGAAGAGATAAGGGCTTTGGCTTCTCATTTTCTAACTACTCCTTGCTCATTTTCTTTTGGGTTCAAGGAGAAACACTCCTCCTTTCTCTCTCGTGTCATGTGGCTTCTTCTTCTACTCCTTCACTGGTTCCTCATCTTCGTCTCCTTCATCTTCTTCTTCCACTCGCACGATGGGTAGAGGCCGAGTGGGAAGTGGAACACGAAGAGGAACAGCGTGGTTGAGAGAGAGATATGTGTGGTGGTTGAGAAAATAGCATGGTGCTGTGTGTTTGAAGGCAGAGACCCTCCCCTGTTTTGCCTAACAGTGTTGGGTGCCTTGGGGTCCTCCATTGTTGGTGAGGACTGGCTGTTCGAGTGTGGGAACAACATTTGGAATCCTCCACTGGACCGAGTGTGAGGACTGTGTTGTGCCTTAGAGGCTTGGCATGGAGTATCTTGGGGTAGATCTGCTCGTGAGGAAGCAGCTGTTGGTTCTTCCAAAGCTGAGAGCAGAGTGCTGTGTGAACAGCTGGAAGCCGGGTCGTTCTATTGAGAACGAGTGACTGAAGAACGTTCAGTCAGTGCTGCAAGGTCAGGGAGCTTCTGGGATCTTCATTCCAGGTAGGGGGGCTATTGCATCTCAAATGTATGGTTTATGGACAGGTTTCTGGGTGAAACTATCGTACTGTGATGTGGGGTACTTGTTATGTATTGTTTGTTGTTTTTCCGAGTGAGTGGTAGCTCGGAGGTGTGATGAATATGAGTTGTGTGTTTATGTTGATTTTCTGTCCATGAGATGTATGATGCATGTTGATGTTGAGTAAATACATGAGATGCATGTAAGTGTGTTGTTTATGAACTATAGTGCATGAGTTGTACTGGTCCCTCTGTGTGATTGTGTGTTTAAATGCTGAGTGCATAAGATGGGGACTATTATGTTAATGCCGAGTGGGTTTTACATGAAATAGCATGGGATGCTTGTTGTAAATGATAATTCCGAGTGGATGGCATTGTGATTGCTGAGTGTATGAGATGTGGGTCATCTGATTCGCCATTGGAAATACCGAGTGCATATAGAATTGGACGCTTAATACAGAGTTGGCAATCAGATGAATACGTGTTAAATATAATGAAAGACCTCGGGTTGGACTCGAGGCAGTGCCTGTTATTCAAGTGGCCTCAATACTCAAGAAGGGGGGGTGAATTGAGTTTTTAAAACTTTTAGTTGGAATACCTTTGAACTTGATTCTTATATACAAATTTACAAGATTATGCAAGTGAAATCAAGTTTAGTGAAATATGCAATGCAAAACAAAGGTAAATACATATGAGACAATTAAACAAACACTTGGTGTGCAGTATTCAAGATTTATCAATTTGAACAAGTTTAAGTATGCAAGCCACAATCAATCAACACAAGCCAATTCAGTGCAGTATATGAAAGTAAGAGAGTAAGGAAGAAGAGCTTGCAAACCGATTTAACGAGTTCCACCAATCCGGTGTACGTCTTGCCTTTAAGCAACCCACTTAGAGGATTTTCCACTATTGTAGACAACTTTGAGCAATTGCGGCTTCCTAGTGTCCCAAACTCAAGAACCCAATCCTCACAAGTATAAGGGCACCCCACCCAATCTCTTAATCTCACAATATCCCAAAGGTTGAACCCCAACCTTTGTAACCACTCAACCTAGAGTGAACTTTGGTGTTTTGATGTAGTGTTTACAAGCAAGTAAGTCTCTCAATAGAGTGGATAAGCAAATGATACCTCACACAAAATCTAACTCTCAACAAGAGAGGATATACAAATGAAGTCTTAGAATATACAAGAGTGATAACACACTAAGCACAAGAAAGGAATGAAGGATTGATTGCTTCTTGTTATGTTCCTTGTGCTTAATTTCCTTTTGCATTTATAGAGCCATGGTTGAGCTTCAAAAGTCCTCCTAGCCGTTGCAATTTTTGGCTCTGCGTATAGTAGGGTTTGAGTGCTTGTTTCCCACTTAATTCTGTCTATTTAGTGGTGTTTCCCACTAAGTGAATCGATTCGTAGATCTCTTGAATCGATTCAGAGCATTCTGTTTTATGCATTTTGGAGTTCCAATGTCGAATGAATCGATTCGGGCTTTGTTGAATCGATTCAGAGTGTTCTGTTTGGGGTTCCTGGGTTGTCAACTTCGAATGAATCGATTCAGGGTCATGGTGAATCGATTCAAAGCTTTCTGTTTTCAATTTTAGTGACTTCCAGGTGTTTGAATCGATTCAGGGTCATGGTGAATCGATTCAACCCATTCTGTTTCTTATTTTTGGTGACTTCCAGGGCTGTGAATCGATTCCTTTGTGGTTGAATCGATTCAGGCTTTGCAGTTTGATGTTTTTCCATGCCTGTAGGTCTTCCATTGATATGTTGTGATCCATGGTTGCTCTTCTTTGTCTTTGTTTATTGGTTTCTTGATTTCTTGAACTTGTGAAACCATTTTCTTCCCAATTCTTGATTTTATATAACACCTTTGATTTGTTTCATTTGTTTTTGATTCATGAAGAGCTTGTAATGCTTGTTTCCTTGTCATTATCGAAAAACCTGTTATCAATATGCAAATACATTCTCCCCCTTTTTGATGATGACAACCAATGGCCATCTCTTGGGGTGTTAATAGCCAATAATTTTTAAAGAAGCAGTGATAACGAGTCATTTGAAAAACAGAGTATGTCTCCCCTATGTCTCCCCCTTTGTTTTTCAATTAACCAACTATTTCTTTCAAGTCACTCTTCAAATTCTCTCCCCCTTTGTCATTATCAAAAACAAATTTAGAGAGTATCTAAACAAGCGAGTAATCATCACATGGCGCATAAACTTACTCAAACATGACATCCAAGCAATTTGATATAATTATCCAATCATCTAACAAAATAAACATTTAATCAACCAAAGTAAATAAGGTAGATGCTTCAAAAGGATAACCAAGTATGAACATAAAATCAAAGGAGTACTGAAGATAGAAAGCATAAAAAGTGCAAAAAGCCAATCAAGGCTGAGGAAAATGGATGCTGGAAATTTGAGTGGCAAGCTCTGTGTATCGCTCTTCCATGTTAGCTTCAAGCTTGTCCAGACGCGCGTTGAAGTTGGCTTCCATGATGTCTAAGCACCGATCCATATGGGCAGTGATCCTGGCAAACAAATCATCAGTAGGAGCAGGTGAAGGAGGAGGAGCAGTGTCTTCAGTATCATTACGAGGGCGTCGAAGAAATTGCCATCGCCCATGATATTCAATTATATTCATCTTTGTGAGATGAGTTTTTCTGATTGGTGCTTTGGGGCCTACAATTTCTTTCACTTCATTCTTCAAGTCCACCTTGTAGTGGCGGAGTAGCTTTGTGATTAGGATGGCATAGGGAAGATGAGCAAGATTTTGAGCCTCGATCATATGGTGCCTTACAACATCAATCCAATTAATTTCCTTCTGATTAATAATGGCCCATAGCAACAAGATTTGTGCCTCATTCAGTCTTGCATAATTTCCACCGGAAGGGAGGAGGATTTTCACTAAGGCATAATGCAGGAGGCGGTGGTCAAGGCTTAGTGTGCCAACAGTGCTAGAAGGGGCGGCAAGATTGAAGAAGGTTCTTGCCTCCAAAGGGTTGTAGTTCCATACAAGAGGTGGTTCCTTGCCATGGAAAGAAGCATTGTTGAGAGGGAGCAATCCTACTTTGTTCATCACTTCATTGTCAAGAAGGATGGTTTTGCCCTTCACTTTGGCAATATATCGAGCATCTTGGAGGCGCAAAGTTGAATAGAAAACCCGAATCAACTCTGGGTAGATAGCTACTTCCTCAAGAGCCATGAATCCTACTAGCTTTTGTTGATAAAGAGTATTTAGAAGAGGAAGCCTAGAAATTTCAAAGAAGGGGACATCAAGCCAATGAGGGGAAATTAGGTGTTTTTCAGAAAAGGAGGATTGGTACCTTTCCAACTCCTTTTGGGTGGAGAAGAGCCTTGAGAGATCTGAATGTTGAGGGATTGAAGCAGCGGCAATATTTGCTCTTTGCTTCTTTCGTGGTTGGGAAGAGGAAGCCATTGATAGTGGGGATGTGGAGAGGAAGTTCTAGAGAGGAAGTTGGATGGTTTTAGGAAGGAGAATGGGAAAGAAATGAGGAGAAGAACGAAAGAATGCCTTAAAATAGCGTAACCAAGTTTGTAACTATCGCGTGAATCGATTCGAAGAAATAGGTGAATCGATTTGAACATCTCTGTTTAAAAAAAAATGAAGGCTCAGCGCTGTGAATCGATTCGAAGGGGTCCTGAATCGATTCAATCGATTCTGTTTTAGAAAAATTGAGCAATCAGGTGCTTGAATCGATTCTGGAGGATGGTGAATCGATTCACTCGAGTCTGTTTCACTCCAGATTGCATTTTTCTCTATCCGAATTGATTCAAGGCATAAAGTGGTTCTTTTTGGATCATCAAGGCTTCATTTTCATGAAGATCTTTTTCCTTCTTACAATCAATAACGATCAATACGATATTCTTAACAGTTATCAATCAAATATTAAATAGCATCATATTGAGAAACGAACATTTAAGAATTTATCATACAGACACAATTGGATATGTCTAAAATTCCTAATTCTCTTCTAATAAGAATGAATTGTTCTTTCGCTAATGGTTTGGTGAAGATATCTGCTAATTGCTTAGATGTATCAACATGTTCAAGCACACAATCACCCTTTAAAACATGGTCTCTTATAAAATGGTGTCTTATTTCAATATGTTTAGTTCTTGAATGCATTACAGGATTCTTTGAAATGTTAATGGAACTTGTGTTATCACACTTAAGAGGCACATGGTCTAACATGACACCATAGTCCATAAGTTGTTGTCTCATCCAAAGGATTTGAGCACAACAACTACCAGCTGCAACATATTCTGCCTCAGCTGTAGATAGTGCAACACTCACTTGTTTCTTGCTATGCCAAGAAACAAGAGAACTACCAAGCAAGTGGCATGTTCCACTAGTGCTCTTCCTATCAAGTTTACATCCTGCAAAATCTGAATCAGAATAACCAATTAAGGTGCATTCAACCCCTTTGGGGTACCATAGACCAACATTTTGAGTACCCACAAGATATTTCAAAATCCTTTTCACAGCAGTGAGATGTGATTCTTTAGGACATGCTTGATATCTAGCACACATGCACACAACAAACATAATATCAGGCCTACTAGCTGTTAGGTAAAGTAAGGAGCCAATCATACCTTGGTATTTAGTTAATTCAACATCCTTACCCTTCTCATCTTTGTCTAAGTAGCAAGATGTACTCATGGGTGTAGCTATCTCGTTTGCTTTGTCCATTTCAAACCTTTTGAGTAGTTCTTTACAATATTTTGTTTGACTAATGAATGTTCCCTCATTGGTTTGTTTGATTTGTAATCCAAGGAAGAAGGTGAGTTCTCCCATCATGCACATTTCAAATTCATCTTGCATGATCTTGGCAAACTCTCAACAAAGAATTTCATTAGTAGCACCAAATATTATGTCATCAATATAAACTTGTACCAAAAGAATGTCATTGTTTTTATGTTTTATAAAAAGTGTAGTATCAACCTTACCCCTTTCAAAATTATTTTCTAAAAGAAATTTGCTAAGTCTTTCATACCAAGCTCTTGGAGCTTGTTTCAAACCATATAAAGCTTTTCTCAATTTAAAAACATGGTTTGGAAATTTATGATTTTCAAAATCGGGAGGTTGATCTACATAGACTTCTTCTTGAATATAGCTGAACTGGTCTGAACCGGGGTCTAGGATCCGGTGTGGGACCAGCCACAAGAGTTCAGGTGTTTTAGGGTTTGCACACTGGTACAGTGGGTATCCGGTGTTGTAATCCGACCTCTCAGTGGGAGAAACTGGTCTTGTTGTCCCAGAGATCCTTCACACCAACGATTCGCATTATGAGAGGGCGAAAGGTGGTGCCACCTGCAAAGATTCTCCGACGCTCAAGTCAGTGGAGTGTATGAACTCAGTGAATACTCGAGCAATACAATAGTAAAGAGTGAGTTAGGACAACGTAACCTTGCATGTGTTTTAGATCATGCTATTTATAGTTGAACATAGGAAATGAATCGTTGGATGCAAGTGGGCTCATTGGCTCTGATAGCGTGTGAAGTGTGTCAATCAAAGTGGCTCAGTACTCAAAATGTGTCAGGGGGGTAGGTCAATTATCAGAGTACGATCCTATGATAAGGATGGAGGATAATCACCTTTTCGCATATTTCGCTGACACATGTACTTACTCTCTGAGGTAATTGACATTGACACATTCCGCTATGTAGGGTATCTTCGCTGATAAGTTATACGGAACTCTTATCTCACAGTGACCCTGAGGCAAACGGTTATATAGACGTGCAGTGAGAACGAGTGAAGTATCCGTTGTAGAGAGAATAAATAGAACGTCTGATGAGATAAGAGCGGATGAAGGGATTTCGGATATCTGGTGTGGCACTGCCTGAACTGTGACACCGGTTTCCCTCTTATGAAGTCATTTTGACGCCATAACTTTAGGGGCTGGTATCTAGACCGGATCATTTGTCCCCTAGCTTGTGTGAGGGACTGTTAAGTTGTTCATATGAGCTATACAGCCTTTGAGAGGTCTGGATACCGGTGGAACGTTCTGGAAATTCCTTCTGAAAACTCTTCAATATCCGTTCTGCCAACTGAGTTACTGTTCTTCTCATGCTATATACAACGGATTCAGACAGCGCATCATAATGAGGGTAATCCCAAGGGTTTTTGGAAATCAAAACTCTTGGTATTCGAAGAGTGGTTGGGGTGCATTAAATGCGTCTAAAATGATTGGACATTAAATGCGTCTTTTTACGCACGAGCCATTACTTCGCAGGGATATAACCATCGATTGGGCTTATTGGGCCTGGATTTCAACTGATGAAGGCCCATTTCATAAAAATATTTACTGAAACGTTACCATTTTCGTGCTTTAATGTTACGAAACGACGGAGTCGTTTGAATTCAAAAGGTTGCATTTTGAAGTAAACGTCGTGACTTTCAACAGAGCACTATGCTTCTTCGTTACCTATAAAAGGGACACTTAACGAGTTTTGGAATTCATCTCTGTCTACAAGCTTAGTGAACCTCTGCTCAAATTTCTGGAGATTTCTTTGCTGCCTTCAACCTTCACAAAGTTCTTCTCTCTTTTAGGTAACCTCCCTTTCCTTTACCTCCCTACAATTTTATTCATTCTACTTCCACCATGCGCCCTAGAACAGGCAATGCTGGTACCTCAAACAGGGGGAGTTTTAGCTCTCGCGCCCCTTCTAGCCACCATGGTGGAAGGATTCTAGTGAATCTTCCTGTGGCTGGGCTTCGTCGCTCAGAGAGAGTTAAAACTTCTTCCTCACGAGCGTCTTCTACTCAACGCTGCTCTGAGGTTCCCCTTGACTCGAGGGCTACCAGCAGCTCTGATGAAGGGTCAAGTAACAAAGGTTATCTCTCTGACGATGTTGCTTTCTACCACAGCACATACGTGTTCCATCGTGCATCAAAGACCATGGAGATCCCTGGGTCTGGTAAAATGATGATTCTTCGTACTACTGAAGGGTGTGTCAACGTCGTGGCACACAAGCTAAATTGGGAAAAACTGAATAGGGAGAAGCCGTACTGCTGGGTTGAGAAGGAATTTTTGGAAATCCCCTCACATCATGCGAGTGAAGAAGAGCGCCCCGTCACTCTCCGCTGCAAGATTTACTCAGATAAGAAGTATAAAGGACGCTATGTTGCTCTTGCACCTCATCCATCTGAAAGAGTTTGTCACATCGTCCCAGACGAGAGGTCGGTCTACATGTACGACTTCGTGTTTCAAAAATTGGGAGTCCGCTTCCCCATGACGGAATTTCAAATGGCCGTCCTGTGCTTCCTCGACTGCGCTCCAACCCAACTGCACCCCAACGGCTGAGGCCTGGTTCACGCTCTCAAAATTCTGGGAGAGCATTTCCACTTCACCGCCACTGTGGCCAAATTATTTTATCACTGCCAGGTGGTCCACCGTGCCAACAAGAAGGGTGGCCTTGGGTTCATAACACTCCGTTGTGACCCAAGGATGGTAAGCTTCAAGTCCTACACTGAATCCGCTAAGGTGGATGGACGTTCTTTCAAACATTATTATACGCGGGTCCGTATTCAACCCAACAAGCCGGTCTTCTGGCGCAACAAGGAAGGATTCACCAAATTTCCTCTCAGTTGGACGTATGAGCACTTTCTACTGCTGAGCCGTGCTTACTATCTGGTGAGGGTAAGCTTTCCTCTCACTCTGTTGAGGTACTGAGCGCCATGCAGACGGCCTCGAGGACCCTCAAAGGATTTTCTCGCAGGCTCCTCCTGGCGGATGGCGATGTCCGAACTACCTACCTCCGTAATATCCGTTCCTACTATGGTTATGCTATGCCTTTATTCCGCTCTGATTATTTTCTTCTCATATGTTAACTCAATTTTCCTTGTTTTGCAGAACAAATCAAAAAATCCTGTCCAGAGATGTTGTCTCTAAGGACTATGCTGGCTGATGATGACTCCTCCTCGGAGGAAAACTAAATTCAAGCTAAGAGGAACGCCACCAAGGCTCCAACCATTCCTCTGACTTCCGCAGTAGGAGACGAGGTCCCCCTCCTCGATGAGCAGGAACCGGAGGGTCAAACGGAGACCATTGGGCAGGGCGATGAAGAGGCCGTCCCAGAAAAGAAAAAGAAGAAAAGGCACCTGGTCAAGACAGTGGATCTGGAGAAGCCCCCCTCTGGTGACCCTGCAAAGAAACGCCAAAAAACCTAGAGGAATCTGGGTTAAAAAAGGACAAGGGAAAGAAACCTGTCTCTGACTCAACCGCCCCTACGTCACAAACCACGTCTGGGCCGGACTCGGGGAGCGGTCCTCTCCCGGCAATGGATTCCCCCAATGAGTCTTTCCTGTCCCCATACCTCTGGTTGCAGGGGTCCATGCCTGCCACTCTTCCCAAAGCAAGGTATTGCCTCCGCCCCTCTCTTGACGCTGCTGGAGTTCGAAGTGCTTGTGAGGCCGGCCGTTGGCAGCTGGATGAGCTATCCGGCCTCTTGGGCTCCTTGAGCGAGAAGGCGGATTATATGGAACAGGTTGAGAAGCTCGAGGCCGATATCACCGTTAGGGAGGCCTGGGCGACCAAGCAGGCTGAAACTCACAAAGGGGTGCTGAGTAAATTGACTAAGGCCATGGAGACGCTACAAAAGAAGACTGAAGAAATAAGCCAGCTTCACTTCACTAACAAGGCCTTAGAACGGCAAGTCAATGAGCTTCAGCAACAGAATAAGTCTATCCCCCTGCTTGAGGAAGAGCTGCAATTAGAAAAGAAGAGATCGGCCAAGCTTGCTGACGATCTCAAAACAATGGAGGCCGGCCGCAATAAAAGCCAAGGGGAGTGGGAGATCCTTCGGAAGGAGATGCAGGCCCAGATCGAAGAGCTGAGGAAGGGGAGTACGAGCACTGGGCCATCGGAGGAGGATTTTGCCAAGCTTCAAAAGAAATTATCTGCTGCTAAGGCCAAGGCTGCCAAGGCCTTGGAAATATACAAAAAAGTGGCTTACGAATCTTTCGGCCTGGCACTTCGTCAAGTTTTTTACCGCAACCCTGACGTGAAGCTTAATCTGTACGGATTGGATCCATTCTATGAATTCCACGGAGGGAAACTTGTCGAAGTGAAGAAGGACGACTCGTACCATGATCCTCGCGAAGCTCTTTACGAACTGCCTCCACTTCCAGAGGGTCAAAGTATGGAGCCAACACCATCCACTCCTGGCCCTGAAGGTGAAACACAAGGAGGTGCCCAAACTAAAGCTGAGATCGGAGCGGATAAGGCTCAGACGGAGGGAGCTGAAGGAGGGAGGACGGAAGTGCCCACCTCGGAGGATCAACCACCTGCTTCCTGATTTTATGCTTTCATTTATAGCTGTGTACTGGGATCAGCTCCAGCTTTTAATACTTTGAAACCTGTACAACTTCTCTTTTCCAGAAATAAAATTTGCTTTTGTTTCTCTTCTATCATTTATGACAAGTATATGATTGCCAGATAACTTAATGATATGCACAATACTTTACTTTTTTCAATACTTTGCAAATCCGCTCTTGTTTAGCTATCTTGCTGTTTAAAGCGTGTTTATCACCTCGGATTAAGATAACACATGATAACAAACAAGCAACAAATAAGTTAAAGTATGCCCTGTCCCCAAGTATAAGTATCTTGGGAAGGGAAATTTCGTTTTAAAAGTTACCTTTAACTTCTTTGAAAATTTGAAAAGTTCATCCAATCTCGAAGATATGGAACCGCCATATTTGCGTTCAGCCGCCCCGCGATGAATGCTTCGGAGATGAGGAAGGAAATTATATTTGTAGTTCGGTATGACTTTGATACGATATTGAAAAAGGCTAAGTTTTTGACTCCCTTCTCTTGAGGTTTGATTTGATCCTACAACTCAAGTCTTTGCACGGTGTTCGGTTCGATCCTACTAACCGTACCCAGAGTTCGGTGCAATCCTACAATCTGGGCCTTCAACACGGGGTTCGGATCAGGGTTAATCCTGAACCTACTGCGCCTATTACTCGGGGTTCAGCGTGGTTTTCTAGATGAACCAGCTTACTGTGCCCAAGCCTTCAAATGGTGTTCGGTTCGATCCTACTAGCCATACTTGGAGTTCGGTGCAATCCTACAATCCAAGCCTTCATCCGGTGTTCGGTTCGATCCTACTAACTGTACCCAGAGTTTGGTGCAATCCTACAATCTGGGCCTTCAGAATGGGGTTTAGTTTAATCCTACAACCCATTTCCCCCTCGAGGAGTTACATCGTCAATACACGGAATTGGTGATTGAGATCATCCGTCCTGAGGGTCTTCGTTCATCCCTCAAGGAGTTACATCGTCAATACACAGAATTGGTGATTGAGATTATCCGTCCTGAGGGGTCTTCATCCCAATCGTAAGAGTACGGATTGAGTCTTCAAAGACTTCCATCATAAGGATAATGATGGGAATTGTCCACACCAGGAATTGTATCATCGAACCACAGAATAAGTGATTGAGATCATCTGTCCTGGGGAATATGCGTAATAGACTATAGCTATAAATCACAACATACCAGAAAAGTGAGAGTGATAGAGTTATAAACTGCATTCTCATTAAGATTGAAAGTATATTACAAAGAAAGCGTAGTTGGGGTCATGCCTCGTTAAAACCTTCTTGAGAAAACCCAATGGGAAAAAACTCAAGTAAGAAAAAAGAGTACATGCCATCTTACCAACTAGCTGTAATAAATACGTAAGTTTTATGTGTTCCATTTGTTACGGATTGGAGTCCCATCAAGTTCCTCCAGCTGGTATGATCCCTTTACAGTCACCTTCGAAACTCTGTAGGGGCCTTCCCAAGTTGGCGCTAGCTTTCCTTGATACGCGAATTTATTCCCCACACTTGCCTTTCTTAACACAAGATCACCAGTGTTGAACGCTCTGTATTGGACACGCTTGTTATACCGAAGGGCTGCCTTCGCCTTTATTTCCTGGTCTCTAATAAAAGCTCCTTCCCTTAGTTCATGGAGAACGTCCAGCTCTGATGCCAGATTGGCATTGTTGTCCTCAGCTGAGAAATACTCCACTTGAGCCGATCTGGTCTGTAGCTCTACTGGGATCATCGCCTCGACCCCGTAGGTCAACCGGTATAGGGATTCATTAGTGGAAAAGTGTGGTGTAGTACGGTATGACCATAGAATATGGCATAATTGATCAGTCCAACCTCCCTTCGCTTCTCCAAGGCGCTTCTTTAGCCCCTTCAGCACCTCTCGATTGGCTACCTCTGCCTGACCGTTCGTCTGGGGGTGTTCAACAGATGAAAATATTGGGACTATACCCAGTCCTTCAAGAAAGTCTGTGAACTTTTTATCAGTGAAGTGTGTGCCATTATCAGTCACAATCCGCCCTGGCACACCGAATCGAGCGATCATGTTCTCATATATAAAACGCCTTGTCCACGCAGAAGTGATATGCACTACTGGCTCAGCCTCAATCCATTTGGTGAAGTAGTCTACCCCCACAATTAAATATTTGATACCTCCTGGAGCGGTGGGGAACGGGCCCAGGATATCAAGGCCCCACTGGTAGAACGGCCAGGGCACAGCGGATGAAGAGAGTTCTTGAGCCGGTGTGTGATGAAGATTAGAGAATCTTTGACACGCATCACACTTCTTCACGAAATCTGCTGAGTCTTGTTTCACCGTAGGCCACCAATATCCAGCTCTGAGGACCTTTCTCATTAAGCTTCAACCCCCAGCATGGTGCCCACACTGCCCCTCATGTACCTCCTCCAGCACTGCTTGCACCTCATCTTCTCTCAAACACAGGAGGTATGAGACAGAGAATCCTCTTTTGTAAAGAACACCATCAACCATGGTGAAGTAGGGCACCTCTCTTTTTACTCGTCTTCTCTCCTTCTCGTCAGTAGGGAGTTGTCCATCTGCCAGATAGCGGATATAGGGGATGACCCAAGAGTTCTCATAAGGATAGTTTACCATTATAGCATTCAGAGAAGGGAACAGAGGGATGCTAGGTGATGTTAGAGTACTTTGAACCACTGTCGTTATGCTACCAGGCTGCTTTGTACTCGCAAGCCTTGACAAGATGTCCGCTCTGGTATTCTCCTTTCTAGGTACGTGCTTGAACTCTAAAACGTCGAATCTCCCCTTCAGTTCATTCACGCAATTCAAATAGAGTTGAAGATGTGGCTCTCGGACTTGATATTCCCCCTGAATTTATGAGATCACCAGCTGTGAATCGCTACACAATGTAACTGTTGACGCTCTGATGTCAATTACCACTCGGAGGCCGACCAAGCATGCTTCATATTCAGCTTGATTATTGGAGGTCTTGAAATTAAACCGGAGGGAAACCTGTAAGTGCACACCATCATCACTTTCCACCATAACACCAGCTCCACAGCCTTTACTATTTGACGATCCATCCATATAAATGGTCCAATGTGCTCGAGGTGTGGCTGGATCCGACCCTGTCATCTCCACTACAAAATCTGCCAATACTTGCGCCTTAATGGCTCCTCGAGGCTCATAAGAAATTTCAAACTCAGACAGCTCTATGGACCACTTGATCATTCTTCCAGCAAGATCCGGTTTGCTGAGCACTGAACGGAGAGGCAGATCCATTCTCACCAATACTGGGTGCGCATAAAAATATGGCCTCAACCGTCGTGAAGCCCACACCACTACTAGAGCGGCCTTTTCTATCTTCTGATACCTTCCTTCCACCCCCTGGAATGTCTTGCTGGTAAAGTACACCGGCCTCTGACCCTCTAGAGTTTCTTTAACCAGAGCCACACCTAAGGCCTCATCAGAAATCACCAAGTATAAAATCAAAGTCTCACCAGGGTTAGGCTTTACCAAAATTGGTGGACTTGAAAGTACGACCTTGAGCTGCTGGAAAGCTTGTTCTTGCTCCTCTCCCCATTCAAAACTCTTGTGTTTCTTCAATGCCTTATACAGGGGGAGGGATCTGTGCGCCATCTTGGGCATGAATCGGGCTAGATCAGCCACTTTCCCATTCAGCGATTGGACCTCCCTCAGACTCTTAGGGCTCTGCATGTCCAGAATTGCTTGACACTTCCCAGGGTTGGCCTCGATACCCCGCTGGGTCAACATGAAACCCAGAAATTTCCCAACTGGGACTGCGAAAGTACACTTCAACGGGTTCAGCCTCATGTTGTACTGCCTCAACCGAGAAAAAACTTGATGCAGGTCTTCGATGTGATCTCCTCCAGCAGGAGTCTTTACTATGATATCATCAATATACACCTCCACCAGCTTAGTATGCATTCCTTCGAATACTTGATTAATCATACGCTGGTAGGTAGCACCGGCGTTCTTTAATCTGAATGGCATAACGGTGTAGCAGAAAACACCACGGTCATTAACAAAGGCCGTTTTTTCTTGATCTCCTTCCCACATTGGGATTTGGTTGTACCCAGAATAAGCATCCATGAAACTGAGGTATTGATAACCAGAAGAATCATCCACCATACGATCGATGTTTGGAAGAGGATACGGATCCTTGGGGCAACACCGGTTGAGGTCTACATAATCCGTGCACATCCTCCATTTGCCATTAGCTTTCTGCACCATCACTACGTTGGAAAGCCAGGATGAATAACGAATCTCCCTTATAAAACCAGCCTTCAACAGTTCCTCTGTTTGCTCACACGCTGCCTTCTGCTTCTCCGGTCCCAACCTCCTCTTCTTCTGGGCCACCGGTCTCGTTTCTGGGTACACTGCGAGTTTATGGCAATAGAAATCAGGGTCCATCCCAGGAATGTCTGCTGCTGTCCATGCGAAAAGGTCTTTAAATTCTTGCAAAAGAGCCAACAAACGTTGCTCCATGCCTGTCTCCAGATTATCATTAATATGCGTGACCTTCTCTGGGGAATCCCCTAAGACGACGTCCCTGGAACCACCATCCGGTGTGGGCTTTGAGGGGTTGAGAGGGTCAATCTTCAATTCTACCCTTGGGTCCAAGTCAATTAGACTGACGGACCCAGCCGCTGTTCCTTCGTCGTTCAGCTTCCTCTTCTTGTTGAATGCTTCCAGTTTAACCATGTTGAGGCTCAGGTTGTAACAGTACCAAGCCATCTCCTGATCACCGCGAAGGGAAGACACACCATTGTCCTTGTCAATGAATTTGATCAAGAGGTGAGGAGTGGACACAATCGCTTCCATTGCATTCAGGGTAGGGCGGCCTATAATCCCGTTGTAGGGAGATTCCACATCAATCACTAGAATTCTTGATTTGACCGTTCTTGCACCAGGCTCTCCTTCAAAAGAAATCAGGGTGTCAAGGTACCCTTTAGTGGGTTGCTTGGCCCCATTAAATGCTGTGAGCTCTTGCGTGTAAGGCTGCAAATCTGCATCATTAAAACCCATTCTTTTGAAACAGTTATAAAAAATTACATCGCAAGAACTTCCCTGGTCAACGAGGATCCTCTTCACATCCTTGTTAGCGATGACGACGATGATTACCACTGCATTGTCTCTCCTGGGATCATCGGGCCAAAATCATCATCAGTAAATGACACCATTGGGGCTGCCACACCATCCCTGAAAGGGCGGTTACCTCTTGGTTTGCCCTGTACTAATAGAATCATACGATGGTGATTCTTCCTGGCTGTGATGGATGCTCCACCACCTGCAAATCCTCCAGCGATCATCTCAATCACCTTGCGTCTACCTTGCCTCTGCTGCTGAGGCATATTGTTCTACTGGGCTCTTTCAGCAATCACCACTCCTTTTTGCTTTTCAGCCGCAGTAAATCTTCTCACTGGGTTACGACTATTATCACCCTCATCATCTGGATCTCTCCCCCTTTTGTCCATTCTGTCAGGTTCATCCAAAGACTTTTCTCTGAACAGATCTTGCTTTAGCTTTCCCTCTCTAATGAGGGTCTCCACAGTGTTCTTCAATGCTTTGCACTCGTCTGTGTGGTGACCCGTTTGTTCATGAAAAGCATAATATTTTCGTGGATTACCAATCCTCTTGACTGGGGGTGGCTTCCTTATACCAAAAACACTAAGCGTTGGCCAACCAACCTCCCTCATGATTTGGGAGTGCCTGGAATTCAGAGGAGCATAGTTGCTAAAAGACGAGACGCGTCTGTCTCGTTGATGAGGTCGGACACTTACAAAGTCCTCCCTGAAGGTGTGTTTTTCTGGCTTAACCCTCTCCTTCTCCCTTTGTGGCTGTTGAGGGGGTACAGGGGGCTTCATTCTTGCTGCTGTAGCCTCCAGATGCATTTCTATGCCCACGTACTTGGAAGCTTTCCTTCAAAACTCCTCGAAGGTTGTTGGGGGGCTCTTTGCCAAAGATAAGGTGAATGCAGATCCAGGTTGCAAAGCTTCAACTACAATATGGAGCTGTATGGCCTCCGTGAGGTTGGGGACCAAGGCAGCTTCCTTGTAAAACCTCTTCAAGAACTCCTTGAGAGTTTCAGTCTCTCCCTGCCTTATCTGGGCCAGAGTGTGAGAAGTTCTTGGAATGTCCCTGGAGATGACAAAATGGCTTTCAAATGTAGCTGCCATTTCCTCCCAAGAATCTATGGATCCTGAGGGTAAGCTCTTGAACCAGCTGAGAGCCTCCTCCGTCAGTGTTCTTGGGAACATCCTACACATGACGTCTTTATCTGCCCCCAGATACATGGCTTCATAAACATAAGCATCTAGATGCTTAGTGGGATCAGTTTCTCCATTGTATTTTCCGATCGACAGTGGCTGAGTCGTTTGCAAGTGCTTAGGGATGACAACACTCATGAGTCTCCTTGAGAAAGGAACGCTGAGCTTATAAGTCCCAAAAGTTACCACTGCCTGCTCCCTTCTCCTGGTAATGACTCTATCACCAGAGTCTTGGGTCTGCTCTCTCTCCTCGTACGTAGGGATTTTCAAATACTGGAGGGTTGTAGATCTATCCCTCGCTGATGCATGGTGAGCATCCTCTGCATGGGACGTTACCCTGTCCCCAGCTCCTTTTTTCTCCCACCTCAACTCCATCAGCTCCTCCCTGAGCTGTCTAATAACCTCATCACGAGGGTTAGGAGTCACTACTGGTACCATCTTTCGAGCGTTGGTAGCAGGAGACTCAAAGACGAGTCTCCTTCCAGTCTGCTGGTGGGTCACATCCTCCACATGACCATCAACGAAATCACGTCCATCACCTTCCATTCTGACCACCAAACTTCTACGAAAAGTGGGAATAACTCTAACGAGTCCCACTGGGCGTGCCAATAAACTGGTCTAAACCGGGGTCTAGGATCCGGTGTGGGACCATCCATAAGAGTTCAGGTGTTTTAGGGTTTGCACATCGGTACAGTGGGTATCCGGTGTTGTAATCCGACCTCTCAGTGGGAGAAACCGGTCTTGTTGTCCCAGAGATCCTTCACACCAACGATTCACGTTGTGAGAGGGCGAAAGGTGGTGCCACCTGCAAAGATTCTCTGAGGCTCAAGTTAGTGGAGTGTATGAACTCAGTGAATACTCGAGCAATACAATAGTAAAGAGTGAGTTAGGACAACATAACCTTGCATGTGTTTTAGATCATGCTATTTATAGTTGAACGTAGGAAATGAATCGTTGGATGCAAGTGGGCCCATTGGCTCTGATAGCGTGTGAAGTGTGTCAATCAAAGTGGCTCAGTACTCAGAATGTGTCAGGGGGGTAGGTCAATTATCAGAGTACGATCCTGTGATAAGGATGGAGGATAATCACCTTTCCGCATATTTCACTGGCACATGTACTTACTCTCTGAGGTAATTGACATTGACACATTCCACTATGCAGGGTATCTTCGTTGATAAGTTATACGGAACTCTTATCTCACAGTGACCCTGAGGCAAACGGTTATATAGACGTGCAGTGAGAACGAGTGAAGTATCCGTTGTAGAGAGAATGAATAGAATGTCTGATGAGATAAGAGCGGATGAAGGGATATCGGATATCCGGCGTGGCACTGCCTGAACTGTGACACCGGTTTCCCTCTTATGAAGTCATTTTGACGTCATAACTTGGGGGGCTGGTATCTAGACTGGATCAATAGCCATTTAGAAAAGCGATTTTGACATCCATTTGATAAAGCTTAAAATCCATACAACAAGCAAAAGCTAACAGTAATCTTATGGCTTCTAATCTAGCTACGGGAGCATACGTTTCTTCATAGTCTATCCCTTCTTCTTGATTATATCCTTTAGCAACTAATCTAGCTTTGTTTCTTGTTATTATGCCATTCTCATCTAGCTTATTTCTAAAAACCCATTTTGTTCCTATTATTTGGTGATCATTGGGTCTTGGCACTAATTCCCAAACTTCATTTCTTTCAAATTGATTTAACTCTTCTTGCATGGCCAACATCCAATGTTCATCAATAATAACTTCATCAATGTTTTTGGGTTCTATTTGTGATACAAACGCTAGGTGATTACAAGTATTTCTAATAGCGTTTCGAGTACTTACACCTTGAGTCATCTCTCCTATGACTTTGTCTAATGGGTGATCCTTCAATGTGATCCATTTATGTGGTTCCTCATTTTGTGTTGTTTCTTCTTTCTTATTGATTTCCTCCTCTTCATTCAAGCGCATTTCTTGAAGTTCACCTGCAAGATCATCAACATCTTCCTTTCTCGGAGGGTTATGGCTATTTTCATCAAATTTAACATGAATAGATTCTTCAATGGTATTGGTGCGTTTGTTGAAAATTCGATAAGATTTACTGGACTATGAGTATCCTAGGAAGATTGCTTCATCAGCTTTAACATCAAACTTACCTAGATTATCTTTTCCATTATTGAGCACAGAACATTTACATCCAAATATATGAAAGTATGAAATGTTGGCTTTTCTACCCTTGTAAAGTTCATAGGGGGTTTTCTTTAGGATAGGCCTTATTAAGCATCTATTCACAATATGACAAGTGGTGTTTACCGTATCGGCCCAAAAATATTTTGCAATATTGTTTTCATTTAACATGGTTCTTGCAAGCTTCACCAACGATCTATTTTTCCTTTCTACTACTCCATTTTGTTGTGGAGTTCTAGGAGCTGAAAAGTTATGATTAATGCCATGTTTTTCGCAAAACTTTTCAAAAGATTAATTTTCGAATTCTCCCCCATGATCAGTTCTAATGGATGTAATTTTTGAATTTTGCTCATTTTGGATAATCTTAGCAAGTTTCTTGAATGCTTGATATGCTTCATTCTTATGAGCAAGAAACAAGGTCCATGTGTATCTAGAGTAGTCATCTACAATTACTAGACCATAGTAATTACCACCAAAGCTTTTGATTTTGGAAGGTCCAAATAGATCCATGTGCAAAAGTTGTAAAGGCTTTTGGGTGGAAATGATATTTTTAGATTGAAAGGATGCCTTTACTTGTTTTCCCTTTTGACATGCATCACAAAATTTATTTTCAAATTTAAGCTTTGGTAAACCAATCACTAGTTCTTTAGAAACAAGTTTATTCAAATGGTCTACATGTATATAAGCTATTCTTCGATGCCATAGCCAAGTTTCATCCTCTCTAGTCATGAAGCATTGTACATCATTTGAAGACAAACTATCCATATTAATCATGTAAATATTATCAATTCTTTGGCCTACAAACTTAACTTCCTTATTAGTCTTATGCTCAATTATGCAACAATTTGATTCAAACAAAACTCTATATCCTTTGTCACATAATTGACTAATGCTAAGTAAGTTGTGTTTAAGACCTTTAACATACAACACATCACTAATAGAGGTAGAAGAATTCTTACCAATGTTTCCAATGCCTAGAATCCTTCCTTTGGTGTTGTCTCCATAGGTGACACTTCCTTTTCTTTTGGGAGTGAATGATGTAAACTTGCTTATGTCTCCCGTCATATGCTTTGAACACCCACTATCCAAATACCAATAGGTGTTGCTTGCCTTGAGGCATACCTTATCATCTTCTTCTTGGTGGTTGGCCATGAGGCAAAGGTTTGCTTCTTCATTTTCCGAGTCATCCGAGCTGCTTATCTCGTTTTCATCCCATGCTATATATGCTCTTCTTCTTCCTCTTTTCTCTTTACCCTTCTTCTTAAGATTTGGGCAATCCGCTTTGAAGTGCCCTTCCTTGCCACATTCAAAACAATTGGGTGAGGAAGAATTTTCTTTAGTGATAGGTTTCTTACTTGGGTTTTTGAAGCTTCTTTGGAAGCGTTTGCCTTTCATGAATTTCCCGAAACGTTTCACAAATAGACCAATTTCTTCTTCTTCATCAATTTCACTTCCGGATTCTTCTTCATTCATGGAAGTGGCCTTGAGAGTGAGACCCTTTTTCTTGGAAGATTTTTCTTCCTCTTTCGCCATCTTTAATTCTCTCAGCTCTTGTTCTTGTTCCTGCAACTTGCCAATTAGTGTGGCAAGAGACATTTCGTTTATGCTAGGAGATTGTTTGATGGCGGTAACTAGCGGCTGCCATTCCCTGCTAAGACTTTTCAAGACTTTGTGCATAAGTTCTTTGTTAGTGTAAACTTTACCAAGAGTAATGAGATGATTTATAATAAGAGTGAATCTCTTTTGCATGTCTACTATGGTTTCTCCTGAGTTTATTCTAAAACTTTCATATTGACTTGTCAAGGTACTAATCTTGGAGTCCTTTACATCGCTAGTACCTTCGTGAGTTACTTGTAAAGTATCCCACATTTCCTTAGCGGATTGACAAGTCATTATTCTAAAAAATTCATCTGGACCTAATGCCATAGTGATGAGATTTTTAGCCTTATAGCCATATTTCACTTTCTTTTCTTCATCACTAGTCCATTCATCCATAGGTTTTTCAACATTTTTATCATTGACAGTATGCATGGGTGTATAAGGACCATTTTCAATGGCATTCCAAACTCTTAAGTCAATAGATTGAATAAAGATTTTCATTCTTTCTTTCCAAAAGGCATAGCCTTCCCTATTGAAAGCGGGAGGTCTGTTTATAGCACCACCCTCGGGAAAGAAGTTTTGAGAACTTGAGGCCATCTAGTCTCTTGAAGCTGTTAAGCTTGATCTTTCAAGAGTCAAGCTCTGATACCACTTGTTATTCAAGTGGCCTCAATACTCAAGAGGGGGGTGAATTGAGTTTTTAAAACTTTTAGTTGGAATACCTTTGAACTTGATTCTTATATACAAATTTACAATATTATGCAAGTGAAATCAAGTTTAGTGAAATATGTATTGTAAAACAAAGGTAAATACAGATGAGACAATTAAACAAACACTTGGTGTGCAGTATTCAAGATTTATCAATTTGAACAAGTTTAAGTATGCAAGCCATAATCAATCAACACAAGCCAATTAAGTGCAGTATATGAAAGTAAGAGAGTAAGGAAGAAGAGCTTGTAAACTGATTTAACGAGTTCCACCAATCCAGTGTACGTCTCGCCTCTAAGCAACCCACTTAGAGGATTTTCCACTATTGTAGACTAGAGATACAACTTTGAGCAATTGCGGCTTCCTAGTGTCCCACACTCAAGAACCCAATCCTCACAAGTATAAGGGCACCCCACCCAATCTCTCAATCTCACAATATCCCAAAGGTTGAACCCCAACCTTTGTAACCACTCAACCTAGAGTGAACTTTGGTGTTTTGATGTAGTGTTTACAAGCAAGTAACTCTCTCAATAGAGTGGATAAGCAAATGATACCTCACACAAAATCTAACTCTCAACAAGAGAGGATATACAAATGAAGTCTCAGAATATACAAGAGTGATAACACACTAAGCACAAGAAAGGAATGAAGGATTGATTGCTTCTTGTTATGTTCCTTGTGCTTGATTTCCTTTTGCATTTATAGAGCCATGGTTGAGCTTCAAAAGTCCTCCTAGCCGTTGTAATTTTTGGCTCTGCATATAGTGGGGTTTGAGTGCTTGTTTCCTACTTAATTCTGTCTATTTAGTGGTGTTTCCCACTAAGTGAATCGATTCCTAGATCTCTTGAATCGATTCAGAGCGTTTTGTTTTATGCATTTTGGAGTTCCAGTGTCGAATGAATCGATTCGGGCTTTGTTAAATCGATTCAGAGTGTTCTGTTTGGGGTTCCTGGGTTGTCAGCTTTGAATGAATCGATTCAGGGTCATGGTGAATCGATTCAAAGCTTTCTATTTTCAATTTTAGTGACTTCCAGGTGTTTGAATCGATTCAGGGTCATGGTGAATTGATTCAACCCATTCTATTTCTTATTTTTGGTGACTTCCAGGACTGTGAATCGATTCCTTCGTGGTTGAATCGATTCAGGCTTTGTAGTTTGATGTTTTTCCATGCCTGTAGGTCTTCCATTGATATGTTGTGATCCATGGTTTCTCTTCTTTGTCTTTGTTTATTGGTTTCTTGATTTCTTGAACTTGTGAAACCGTTTTCTTCCCGATTCTTGATTTTATATAACACCTTTGATTTGTTTCATTTGTTTTTGATTCATCAAGAGCTTGTAATGCTTGTTTCCTTGTCATTATCAAAAAACCTGTTATCAATATGCAAATACAGTGCCGAGGGCACTAAGCATGGGACGCTTGATGAAAGACCTTGGGTTGGACTCAAGGCAATGCCGAGTGCAGTGGCGTTGGACGCTTGATGAATGAGACCGTATGCATCCAATTCACCACTGGAAATGCTTGGAGCTTGTAGCGTGGGACGCTTAATGTAGAATCGGTAATCAGATGAATAAGTGTGAGAATATAATTAAAGACCTTTGAGCGGGGCTCAAGCACTCTCTTTGAGCGAGGCTCGGAGTTTAAACATTTTTGATATTGCTTGGAATAGATGTAGGGTAAAATCCGATTGGATGAATACATGTATATTGATATATTATTATTGAGGATGTTGTGCATTATAGCCGAGTGAAATGGGTAAATCCCAATCAAAAGATAATGTGTGAATATTCATATTTAAATGGCAGTATGTGTTATGATTGATTGAGTTATGTAATTTGTATAATTGAGGATTGAGGTATAATCAAGTCAATAACTGTCATTTAATATGTAAAAGCTCACCCCTACTACATTTTTCAGTAGATGCAGGTCGGACTGGGAATGAGGGGATGGCCTCAAGTCCGAGTGATGGGTACTCCGCTTATTGAAGTGCAAATATAGTATGTATATGTATTGTAAATAGATATGTTTAAAGCCTTGGCCGGCTCTCTTGTAATCCAAATGGATTTGACTATATGGGTTGACTATCGGGTTTTGTGGACAAGTATACATTGTATATATATATATATTTTGCATTATTATAAAGTTACCCAAATTGTTCATTATGTGGTGTTGCGAGAATAATGCTAAGTTAATGAATTCTGAGTGGAATGTTGATGGGAGAGCCGTGTCCGAGTGAGGCTTAGCGTGTTGGCCTTTTTCAAGTGATAAAGGCATATGACAGCTCCGAGTAAGATGTACTCGTGTGGCCTACTTCCAAGGGAAGACTAGTCCATATGTTACCGAGAGAAAATATGAGTAAATCCCGAGTGGGGAAGGGTCTGAATATTCCCGAGAGGGAAATCCCGAGTGAGCCTCTTCCAAGGGAAGAGTAATTATGATGGTTCTGATTGAGGTATTCTAGGAGTCCTCTCCCAAGTGAATGAGGCTATATATATATATATATATATTCCGAGTGGATAAGATTTAAATAAGTCCGAGTGACTTAACTTTGTGACTCCTTCCGAGGGAAGGTAGGATTATGTGATCTCCGAGTGAGGAAAATCAGATTATTTCGAGTGAATGGATAATGTATTCCGAGTGAATTATGGTTGGATTATATCGAGTGGTATTGGACTGGGGAAATAATCTGTGTGAGGGAAAGCTTATGGACTCCGAGTGGAGTATCCAAAGGAATCATTTCCCGTGTGAAATACGCCCGTGTGTTTGATAATTGTGAATTGGCTGAGTAAGAATTTACCGGGTGAATGATGTATGGGGGACAGTTCCCAAGTGGACGTGGTCCCGAATCCGAGTGATGAGATTACCAAGTGAATGGATTCGCTTCAGCGAATGAGGAATCGCTTCAGCGAGATAAGGGCTCACTCAAGCGCTGTAACTTCCGCTGGTTTGATTGGCCGATGCTGAGTCTTACTAACATGTGGCTGACTCGGTCTTTCTTTTATTCTGATTACCTTTTTGCTTTCCCTTACCTTATTCTGTTTTTGATTTACCCCGACGCCTAAATGGGAATGATTGTGAATGATTGGAACATTCTAAATTTTGGAAAAATTTTCCCTGGTCTCATTTTGGGTTTTATTAAGTCGGGTTGTTTCATTTTGGTATCAGAGCGGGCTTAAAAGGTCCATGGCCAAGGTATGCCTACTGTGTGTGGGCGGTTGTGTGCAATATGGCCGACTGTCATCATTGCTTGTGGTATTCTATTTGAATTAGGATACATGTTTAATCCTGAATTGTGTGATTATATGTATGTGTTTTGTGGTGGACAGTAGTGGAAGGTATTACTGTCGGGGTGTTGATTTGGGGTAGAGGATTTGTTACTACCCTGGTTCGGTTATTTATGAAATACTTAGAGGTTATTCTAAGCCTGGGTTGACTAGAAAGGAAATAGAAGGATATATGCTGAGACCCTTGCACAGGTGGAGGTCGAATTAATTGGCTAGGACTCTTGTGTATTCCATGCTAGTGGTTCATGGCCGAGTTATGCTTGTTGAATGGATTAGAACTCACATGTTTGAGTTGATTAGATGAATAATATTGAAGGAATCCCCTAGTGTGGTGTTTCCGAATTCAAGTGATCGGTTGTGCCATGTGTAAGGGATGAGATTTGTCTTTCCTTGGCACGAGAACCCTATATGATATATGATGTACATGATTTATGGTATAAGTGATGTGTTGTAGTTTCCTAAGTTGGAAATCTGGGTATATGATAGGTGGTTAAATGTAAAATCTGATGCATGTTGATTGGGGTAGTGTCTCGGTTTCTGGTGTGTGAAAATCGAGTGAATAATTGATTGAATTATGACCCCTAAGGTGTGGAAACCCCGAATGGATTTAGTGTGATCTTATACTGTAAGATTTTGTGGAGCTGGTCCCGATGGTGGTCTAGGCTCGGTGATAATTGGATGTTGTGGGAGTGTCCCACAATGGGTACTAGATGACCCCTGGAATTTCCGAGTCGGATAATCTGATTGGCCTTATGGATTTTGAGCCGAATAAAGTGATTGTGTAATAAATAGTTGAGGCTTGAATTGTTATAAGATGAAATATGAATGGTAAGATTGAAATCTGAGTACTTTTGGTACTGAGTATGGTGATGGTAGAGACAATATGATGATGATGATTGTACTTCACTGAATGGTGTTTATGATTAATGGAGAGGCCGATGCAGAAACCTGCTATGTGAATGAATGTCACATGGTAATCCGAGTGGTATATCTAAGTGAGCTCGGTGAATCATTTAGGCTTAATTTGATCTATGGCCGATGAGGTGTGATGAAATGAAGGATTAATAGACTGTCGGATTATGGTTTTATGATGATGAAATCCAATAAAGAGGTATTTACTCGGTAAAGGCTGGAAGCCAATTGTTGATATACCGAGTGAGGATAGGTGAATACAGTGCTGAATCTATGTGAATTTGTGGGGTCGGAAGCCTATTACCATTATACTGTTTTACAGTAATGGTAAATGATATTTCATGATTGTTGTTGTGTGATGTGCCCTAGGTGGTGCATAATGATAATGTTGATGTAAATGTGTGCTTATATGTGTGTGTGAATTACCACTAATTTTCATATGGATTAGTATTAGTTGAGTGAGTTTGGTCGGTGTGAGTGAAAGGAGTGTAATGTATGCTGTTCCGAGATGACTCTACATACCATAGGTATTGTGGCAGCGTACACTTTTGCAGCGACTCTATGTAATTGTTGTAACCCTATAGGAATGAGACGTCATCCTATAAGTTGGATGCAACAATTCATAAGTCGGGCAGGTGAGGTTGTAGCTGCTTATGGTGATGGTGAGTCTATCGGACTATTCTGAGTGAAGATGAGAGTTGTATTGAGTGAACAGTAAATGGTTGTGTATCGAGATGAGGATTGAAGGTTGTTTTAACCTTGATGTGTTTACCTCCAAGAGGATCAGAGGTCATTGGGTATGAATTGGCTATTAAAATAATGATTGGTTATTGAAATAGATGGGTGATAGATAAGGCAAGAATTTGCTCGGGAAAGATTAGTATATTCCGAGTGTGAGAAAGCGAAGATAATCCCGAGTGAAATCTTTTTGGGAGAAAGAACTACTGAGTGGAGTTATGATGTTCCGAGTGAAACATCGTTTTGGGGGAGTCATTACTAAGTTAAGGAACTGTGTCCGAAAGACACTTTTGTGTTAGGCATAATCCGGGTGAAATATCTAAGTCGTGTGACTTTTAGGTGAAGTGTCCGAATGTGGCACTCCTGAATAGGGAAAAATCCGAGTGAAGTGTTTGGTGGTGACACTTTTGAGTGGAATGGTACTGTGTGGGACTTGGAATAGGTAAGTTTCTGAGTGAATGGCTCCCGAGGGGAATAGATATTCGAGATGAAGATTTATTTGAAATCATACTCAGGACAGTGTTTGAGCTGCTGAGTTTGGACTCGGATTTGTCCTTGGAGTAGGCTTGAATTCCGAGTGAATTTTTGGTAAGTAGAAAGTTTTCCGGGTGACAATTGCCCTTAAACCCCAAATGATATTTATGAATTTGAAGCTCCGAGTGACATTCTCAAGGAGCGGGCATGGAATTGGCCGAAGGAATGGATAGAAATCTGAGACTTTAGAACCGAGTGTGGTGTCTGTAGAGGATGAATCAGGCAAACTGTGCTAATTGAAGCACATTGGAGCTCTTTTGAGTGTTTGGCTCGGTATTGTCAAGGTGTATCATGGTTTAAAGAAGATTTTAGTGGTCGGATGTTGTAGAACCGAGGGTTTAATCCGAGATAAATCGAATAGTAGCGAGTATTGGAGGGAATTGGTAATGTTGCTTACCGACTGGACCTTCCCAACTGGATAATTGACATCCATAATGTGTCTCATGTGACACAATTTTGAGCTTATACTCTGCGTGGATACTTAATTGTGCCAAGTAACTCCTATGAATTGGAGGAGATGACGATGGATGTACACGGATTGGCATTGAGGGTGTAGGGCCGAGTGGCCAAAGAACTAGAGGTGCCATTGGTTATGGTGAATTGGTGGGTAACTTGTACGTTTTAAAAATTGAATCCCTCAAATATATTGGATTCTTCGAGTGGGAATTGTAATCAGCTAGGACCTGACTTTAGTGATTATGCCGACTGAAATTGTGGAGCGGTCGGTAAACCGCTTGAGAGGTGAAGCTATACCGAGTGGAATTGTGAATCGGTCGGTGAATGCTTGGGAAGCAGAGACGTAATTAGTTGAGGCAGTAATATTATGAGCCGTTTGATGAGATAAGTTCATATTGGAATTTCGAGCATGAAATTCTTTGATGGAGGGGAGTAGTGTAACATCCTGGTTTTGATTTAAATACTAATTAAGGTTAATTACATAATTAAGAATATTGATTGAATAATAATAATAATAATGCTAGGAAATGTCCCATGTGCCCTTGGTGGTGTTATGAGAGCTTCGGTTCTCTCTCTCCCTCTCTCCCTCGTGATTCCCACGCTGATGGGATGGGAGCTGATGGTGATGTGACGGCTGATGGTGAGGGAGTGCAGGCTGGGCAGTGAAGAGATAAGGGCTTTAGCTTCTTATTTTCTAACTACTCCTGGCTCATTTTCTTTTGAGTTCAAGGAGAAACACTCCTCATTTCTCTCTCGCGTTCTGTGGCTTCTTCTTCTACTCCTTCGCTGGTTCCTCATCTTCGTCTTCTTCATCTTCTTCTTCCACTCACATGATGGGTAGAGCCCGAGTGGGAAGTGGAACACGAAGAGGAACAACGTGGTTGAGAGAGAGATATGTGTGGTGGTTGAGAAAACAGCATGGTGCTGTGTGTTTGAAGGCTGAGACCCTCCCTTATTTTGCCTAACAGTGTTGGGTGCCTGCAAACCTTGGGGTCCTCCATTGTTGGTGAGGACTGGCTGTTCGAGTGTGGGAACAACATATGGAATCCTCCACTGGACCGAGTGTGAGGACTGTGTTGTGCCTTGGAGGCTTGGCATGGAGTGTCTTGGGGTAGATCTGCTCGTGAGGAAGCAGCTGTTGGTTCTTCCAAAGCTGAGAGCAGAGTTCTGTGTGAACAGCTGGAACCGGGTCGTTCTGTTGAGAACGAGTGACTGAAGAATATTCGGAGCTTCTGGGATCTTCATTCCAGGTAGGGGGCTATTGCATCTCAAATGTATGGTTTATGGACGGGTTTCTGGGTGAAACTATCATACTGTGATGTGTGGTACTTGTTATGTGTTATTTGTTGTTTTTTCAAGTGAGTGGTAGCCCAGAGGTGTGATGAATATGAGTTGTGTGTTTATGTTGATTTTTCGTCCATGAGATGTATGATGCATGTTGATGTTGAGTAAATACATGAGATGTATGTAAGTGTGTTGTTTATGAACTGTAGTGCATGAGTTGTACTGGTCCCTGTGTGTGATTGTGTGTTTAAATGCTGAGTGCATAAGATGGGGACTGTTATGTTAATGCCGAGTGGGTTTTACATGAAATAGCATGGGATGCTTGTTGTAAATGATAATTCCGAGTGGATGGCATTGTGATTATTGAGTGTATGAGATGTGGGTCATCTGATTCGCCATTGGAAATGCCGAGTGCATATAGCATTGGACGCTTAATACAGAGTCGGCAATCGGATGAATACGTGTTAAATATAATGAAAGACCTTGGGTTGGACTCGAGGCAGTGCCGAGGGCACTAAGCGTGGGACGCTTGATGAAAGACCTTGGGTTGGACTCAAGGCAATGCCGAGTGCAGTGGCGTTGGACGCCTGATGAATAAGACCGTATGCATCCGATTCGCCACTGGAAATGCTTGGAGCATGTAGCGTGGGACGCTTAATGTAGAATCGGTAATCAGATGAATAAGTGTGAGAATATAATTAAAGACCCTTGAGCGGGGCTCAGGCACTCTCCGTAAGCGAGGCTCGGAGTTTAAACATTTTTGATATTGCTTGGAATAGATTTGGGGTAAAATCCGATTGGATGAATACATGTATATTGATATATTGTTATTGAGGATGTTGTGCATTATAGCCGAGTGAAATGGGTAAATCCCGATCGGAAGATGATGTGTGAATATTCATATTTAAATGGCAGTATGTGCTATGATTGATTGAGTTATGTAATTTGTATAATTGAGGATTGAGGTATAATCCGAGTCAATAACTGTCATTTAATATGTAAAAGCTCACCCCTACTATATTTTTCAGTAGATGCAGGTCGGACTGGGAATGAGGGGATGGCCTCAAGTCCGAGTGATGGGCACTCCACTTGTTGAAGTGCAAATATAGTATGTATATGTATTGTAAATAGATATGTTTAAAGCCTTGGCCGGCTCTCTTGTAATCCGAATGGATTTGACTATATGGGTTGACTATCGGGTTTTATGGACAAGTATACATTGTATGTATATATATATATATTTTGCATTGTTATAAAATTACCCGAATTGTTCATTATGTGGTGTTGCGAGAATAATGCTAAGTTAATGAATTCTGAGTGGAATATTGATGGGAGAGCCGTGTCCGAGTGAAGCTTAGCGTGTTGGCCTTTTTCAAGTGATAAAGGCATATGACAGCTCCGAGTAAGATGTACTCGTGTGGGCTACTTTTGAGGGAAGACTAGTCCATATGTTACCGAGTGAAAATATGAGTAAATCCCAAGTGGGGAAGGGTCTGAATATTCCCGAGTGGGAAATCCCGAGTGAGCCTCTTCCGAGGGAAGAGTAATTGTGATGGTTCTGATTGAGGTATTCTAGGAGTCCTCTCCTGAGTGAATGAGGCTATATATATATATATATATATATATATATATATATATTCTGAGTGGATGAGATTTAAATAAGTCCGAGTGACTTAACTTTGTGACTCCTTCCGAGGGAAGGTAGGATTATGTGATCTCCGAGTGAGGAAGATCGGATTATTCCGAGTGAATGGATAATGTATTCCGAGTGAATTGTGGTTGGATTATACCGAGTGGTATTGGACTGGGGAAATAATCCGTGTGAGGGAAAGCTTATGGACTCCGAGTGGAGTATCCGAGGGAAGCATTTCCCGTGTGAAATACGCCCGTGTGTTTGATAATTGTGAATTGGCTGAGTAAGAATTTACCAGGTGAATGATGTATGGGGGACAGTTCCCGAGTGGACGTGGTCCCAAATCCGAGTAATGAGATTACCGAGTGAATGGATTCGCTTCAGCGAATGAGGAATCACTCCAGCGAGATAAGGGCTCGCTCAAGCACTGTAACTTCCGCTGGTTTGATTGGCCGATGCTGAGTCTTACTAACATGTGGCTGACTCGGTCTTTTTTTTATTCTGATTTCCTTTTTGCTTTCCCTTACCTTATTCTGTTTTTGATTTACCCCGACGCCTAAATGGGAATGATTGTGAACGATTGGAACGTTCTAAATTTTAGAAAAATTTTCCCCGGTCTTATTTTGGGTTTTATTAAGTCGGGTTGTTTCATTTTGGGTTTAGGGAGGGGGCTATGGGTGGTTTGGGTTTCATTTTGGGGCTGGGTTCAGGGAGTGGGGTGGGTGTTTGTTGGGTCGTGGGGTGGCCGGTGGAGTTGGGATGATGTTTGGGGTGAGGTTGGGATGTTGTTTGGGGTGGGGCTTGGGGAGTGTTGTCGGGGTTTCGAGGATGATGGGGTTGGGGAAAGGTTTCGGGAAGGGGGGGTTGTGGGTGGTGGTTGTTGGGTGGCTGGTGGGGGTGGGATGTTGGCCGTGGGTTCGTGGGCATTTGGGGTGGGGTTGGGTGAGGTGTGGGGTTCAGGTCAAGTTGTGTGTAGAGGGTTTGTTGGGTTTTGGCCTCGGGTTGGAGGGTGGTTTAGGTGGTGGTGAGATAGGGTCATTGGCCATGGGATGGTGGGGGGAGGGACAGGTTGGGTTGGGTTCGGGCTTGGGGTTGGGTTAGGTTTGGTTGGGCTTGGGCATGGGGTTGGGTTCGAGCTAGGTGGCTGGTGGTGTGGCTATTGGTGGTTGCTGGTGGTGATGAGGTGAAGCTGTTGAAGTTGGATGTGGTGCATGGGTGTGCTGGTATTGCTGGGTGTATGGTAGAAATGCCTTGTTTTTTATTTTGAATTTTTTTTGAAATGATATATCTATTTTGTTGTGTTTAGGGTTGGTTTATGTGTATTGGGTTGGTTTATATGTTAGTTTATTCATGTAAAGTATTGCTTGTATGTCGTTTAGGGATGAAAAATGTAAGGTTAATGTTGCAATTATATAAGGTTGATTATGCTAATGAAGGCATGTTAGATTAGGTAATTTAGTTTAGTTTAGTATTTTTAAAGTTAATTATAGTTTAGGTTTTAATATTTGTGTAGATTAATGTTAGTTGTTACGCTAATGAACGACGAATAACGATGAGTAATGCGTAAGAATTCGTAAACCTTGGCGTTTAAGGGATTGAGGAAAAGGAGTGTGGAAATAGAGGGACATTTAAGGGATACCAATCTGAAAAAATAAAGAGTATTTTTACCGGACCCTCAAGAAACTGGGGTTTTGGAAACCTTAATATGTTGTCCATTTTATTAAAAGACATATGGAATATTTATACACATAATATTTTATATATTTAAATAATTCTAAATTTTTAAAATTGCAAATAAGCCTCTTCCTTCTTCTTTATCATTTCCTCTTCTAAAATTTTCCCCAACTTGTAAGTCACATTTTCACACGATTTTGCTTTCACTGTTTTCACGTTTTGTAATTTAAAAATTTAGAATTATTTAAATATATAAAATATTATGTGTATAAATATTCCACATGTTTTTTAATAAAATGGACAGCATGTTAAGGTCCCAAAACCCCCCAATTTCTTAAAGGTCCAGTAGAAACACTCAAAAATAAAAGGGGGGCTTCAATTTTAGAAAAGAGGAGTGGTCATAACATTGGCCAATATCCGTTGTGACACCCTTAATTTTAGGGGTAAATTTTTCGCAAAAATGATAACATTCCTGGATCTATAATTAAATCACTCCCATATATGAAGATATGAGAGTCAGGTCCAATGACCATGAAGAAAACAAGCAGCGCAAAGCAGAAAGGCAAAATGCCAATTAAGGAAAAGAAATGCATAATGGAGAGAAGGCAAAGGAAATAAAACCGAGCACAAAGCCCAACGAGAAACACACAGCGCCTGAGCGAACCACAATACAACGTGCACTCGCTCAAGCGAGATCCAAACCCGCTTGAGCGAGACCGACCAACTCGCTCGGGCGAACCACCATTCGCTTAAGCGAAACCGAATACGAAAGCCTTCCAAAACAACACACACTCGCTGAAGCGAAGCCTTCATTCGCTGAAGCGAGAAGCCACACTCGGCATTCCCATCACTCGGGAAAACGAGACATTCATTCACTCGGTAAACAATCAGGTCCAGTCGGAATTCATGCCTAAGTCCTCTCGGAATTTAATATCTTAATCCACTCAGCATCATGGGGTTCCGCCACTCGGGAACTACCCCAACAATTGCCTCACTCGGCAACCCATAACTCAGTCTCTCATTTTTTTATCCACAGTGATAACATAAAGATCCACTCGGGAAATAAGGGTATTCCCACTCGGATTCCATAAGCCCTCACGCTCGGATATTATCCAATCAAACCACTCGGTGAATCCAACCTCGAGTCACTCGGAAAACATCAACTATTTAGCACTCGGCATAACAGAACCCTATCACTCAGAGAATACATAGGCTTCCTCTCGGCCATAAATCACTCGGTTTAATCATTCTTAACCAACTCATCATCAGAGTGGTATTCCACTCGGTAACTAATATCATTGCCGACCAATACTCATTCGGCCACACACTCGGCATTCATGCCTACTCTCACTCGGATAATCCCTTAACCATTAATTACTCAGGAATAGCCTACAAAATCAATCCCACTCGGAATGATCCAAACTCCTCAACACTCAGAGGAATTACCCAAGTAATTCACTCGGATAAATGAAATACTTAACCACTCAGGGAGACCAATAAGTCAAGTCCCACTCGGACTCATCCCATACTTAGCCACTCAAATTACATATTACCCTATTCACTCGGAATAGGAACCCATATTCACTCAGGTTATACGTATAATTCATACTTAGAATATATCCCCAATCTAAGTTATCACAACCACTCTTCCCTTGGAAGGGATTCCCTCAGGTTCCCACTCGGAATACATAAACCATTCCCCACTCGGGGTTTACCCATGTTTTCTATTCGGAAAAGGCTGCACACATAGCCTCACTCGGAAGGAGATCAAGCCTACATACTCAGAATCCACAAGAGTCATTATCACACAGTAAGAATCTCATACATAAGTTGCACTCGGATATGGAGTCCCATACATAAGACTCACTCGGAAAAGAAACTAAGCCATATATATTCCACTCAGGATTCATCAACTTAGCAATATTCATACAACATCGTTTCCTAGTCGGTAGGAAGCATCAAATCAACATAAATCATTCATATTTATATATTCTCTAATTCCAAATCCGACTACTACTACAGCAATATACTTCCACCGATTCATAACCATATTATCAACATAACATATATATGTATATACTCATACGCATACACTCAGATTCTTATCTTTATACTTTCCATTCACCAACACATTCAATCTGTATGCATATAATACCATCACTCGAAGTATATATATAGATTAACATACACTCGGATCCCAATACATATATTTCATATTCATGATTATGTTAATCCACTCGGATTCTATACATATATATTTGTATACGTTATACAACATTAATATTATGAGCCGGCCAAGGCTTTAGTACATCAAACGTACTCGGGATATAACATTATTCATACAGCCTCATCATAAATACCCATCACTCGGGTTTAAGGCCATCATAACATGCCAAACCGACCTGCAAACACTGAAAAATGGTGTAGGGGTGAGCATTACATATTAAATGACAGATATTGGCTCGGATTAATCACAGAATCCACAACATGCCATAGCACACAACATCAATCAGCATATAAACACTGCCATTCAACATGAATAATCACAAGCATCTTCCGATCGGGATTTCACCCATTTCACTCGGCTATATCAACATTATCCATACTCCGAGCCATGCTCAAGGAGTCTGTCCGAGCCCAGCTCCAGGACTTAGCCATATTCACCATATGTGGTCATCTGATTGCCGATCGGTATAGGAGTCCAACGCATTCCAGTGGCGAATCGGATGCATACGATTTCATTCACTCGGTGTTCAACGCCAATGCACTCGGCATTTCATCAAGCGTCTCATTTCACGCTTAGTGCCCCAGGCACTGCCCGAGTCCAACCCGGGTCTTTCATCATATTCAACATTAGGACCCCGTCCTCTTCACTCGGGATTACACCCTTGTGGCACCCCGCAAGGTGTTCATATTCAATAACTCAATAACACGTATGCATATAAATTCAACTCATATTCATTCGATTGCCCACTCGGAAATCTGCGTTCAACATCATGTGCACTCGGCAATTCAACAACAATCAGATGACTCGGCTTATACCACATCCACTCGGCAATCCTATGCCATCCACTCGGCAATCACTATGCCGTTCACTCGGCAATCACCATACCATTCACTCGGCAATCACTATGTCGTCCACTCGGATTATCCTATATTCACTCGGATTTATCCTTTACAGTAAGCATTTCGTGCCTTCCTCTATAAAGCCCACTCGGCATCCATCATAACAGTCCCCATTCATGCATTCAGCATACACATATGCATCAATAATATTCATATGCATTCAAATGTACAACACATCCAGGGATAAATAGAGGATCACACATGCACTCCACATCAACATACATGCATCTCAAGCATCATAATATAATCATCATCACAATAACATCATGCATCTCTTGGACGGATAATCATGCACCATTTAAATAACAAACAACAATCCGGGTTCAACTTAACAACATACAACATCCAACAAAACATAACACAATACAATGAAGTCACCCGGGAGTCCGTCCATAAACTATACACTTAAGATGCAATAGCTCTCCTTACCTGGATGAAGCTTCCAGGAGTCACAGGACCACTCGGTCTAGCCACAACAGCACCCTGCTTGGCTTCAACACTGGAAAGAGTCATCAAGACTCAACTCAGTCTTCACCCAGCTCAGTGAAGAACTCCAACGCTGTATCCATCACAAGAACAACATCAAGAGTCAGTCCTCACCAACAGTGGAGGACCACCATGCCTTCATGCATCATGCATGTCTTCATCCTCACAAGAGTAGCTCAACCTCGTCATCTGTGAACCATCATGCATCCACAAACCGAGGCATGCACACACACCCAGCTGCTGCAGGCTCTCCGAACGGAGCCTCATACAACCCATCATATGGAGGAACGAAAAGAGGAGGAAGAAGCACCAAAATAGCAAGGTGCAACCCAGCTTACACACACAGCCACAAGCTGTTTCACCATCACCATGCAGCTCCACTCAAACTCAACACAGTGTTGAGTGGAGGAAGATGAAGATAAGGAGAAGGCAAGAAGATGAATCAGAAGCTCCATGAATTCTAGAGAGAAGGGAAGAGCATCTTTCTCCTCCAAAAAGCCACCAAGGAGAAAAATAAAGGAAAATGAGGAGAAAATGTAGAGCTGAAGCCCTATCATCTCAGCCCCCAACAACGTCCCCCTCTCATCATCTCAACATCCCATCCTCATTTAATGCAAGTCCATCAGCATTTAATGCCATTTCCCTAGCAATGATTACTCCCATCCAACGTGGACAAGGGAGAGAAAGGAAACCAAAACTCCTAAGGCACCACCTACCACCAGCGTGCATAAAGAGAGAGAAATGGAGAGAGAACCGGGCCCACCAGCTTCCAAGGCACATGGTTCATTCTTGTATTATTAATATTATTATTATCATCATTCAATAATTTGCCTAATTGGAAATTAATCCTTAATTAACCATTAATTCCATCAATCCATAACCTTAATCTAAATTTTATAATTATTTAAAAATCTGGGATGTTACACTCTCCCCACCTTTTAGGAATTTCGTCCTCGAAATTCAATCATAACATACCTTAATAAATAGCTCAGCATATCATTGCATGGCACACAAAACAACTTACAAACCAATGCTTTCCATGCATTCACCGACTAGACAATTTCCAATCGGCACAGCCCCATCTCTCAAGTGGTTACCGACCATACCACAAGAAATTCTGAGATAGCCCACTCTTAACACCTTCCACTCGGAAGTGTCACCAATTGGCTCGGAAATCACCCACTCGGGTATTCACTGCTCGGAAACATTCCAACTCGAGCAGTGCACCAAATTCAAGACTTTACTTCACCTTAGAAAAGCTCGACCCTCTTAAGGGTATTTCATTCGGAACATCTTAATTTCACTCAGTAATTATTTCACTCGGAATTATATTCCTCTCATTCACCCATCCACATTTTGATACACTAATATTTACTGTACACTCATCACACTCACATCTTTGCTTGGAGCAGTCCTATAGACTCAAGCCATCCCCATAAGCAGCTACAGTCTCACTTGCCCGACCTATGAACTGCTGCATCCAACTTATAGGATGATGCCTCATTCCTATAGGGTCACAACAGTTGCATCAAGTCAATGCGAAATGTACACTGCCATAATACCTATGGCATGAAGAGTCACACTGGGACAGCATCCTCGTATTCTTTTTCACTCACACCGACCAAATTCACTCGGATAATGCTGATCTTTAAGCAACATATTTCCACTATTACGCACCAACACTGGTGCATCACATGCTAACAGTCGGCAAATATCAATCATCATCACAGTAAAATGCATATTATCAATAGATTTTCGACCCATACAGAGCATACATCCAGCCCATACACCTATTCTAGTGTAAATCTCATGGTAATAATCATCAAATGTCAACCACACTCACCATAAAATGGCGTAATGGCAATCGATTTCCAGTCCAAACCGAGTAAAAATTCCTTCTTTAATCTTACTCATCACAAAATCATGGTCAATCAGCCAATCAATCCCTCAATTCATCATTCATCACTAGCCATCAATTAATTAAAGCCTAGGGAATTCATCAAATTCTCTTAGATATAACACTCGGTTTTCAATATGATTTTTAATCATAACAATAGGTTTCTACATTGGTAACTCTCTTTACTGAGCATAAACACATTCCGCCAGTCGGATATACAATCATCATAATATTATTTCCATTATCACCATATCCAGTACCAAAGTGTACTCGAATTTTAACCTTAAGACACTTCAAACCTCAATAATTTGTTATACAATTACTTGACTCAACAATACATAAGGTCAATCGGATTATCCGACTCGGAATTACAAGGGTTACCAAGTACCCTCACAACATCCAACTATCACCGAGTCAAAATCAACATAGAGTCTAGTTCCACAAGGTCTAACAGTATAAGATCATACAGAGTCCGATCGGGTTACTACACCTTATGGATCATAATTCAACCATCCAATCACTCGGCTTCCAACTACAAGACCGAGTCTAACCCAAATCCTCAGATATCCAATTTCATCATTTTCACACCCAGTTTTCTAAATTCTCATATATCCATTTCAATAATATTCCGATCATACTTGATCACGCCCAATCAGTTAGGTTACCCCACCTAGTGGTCCGACATCAACTAATCATTAACTCGGTTTTCACACCTCAGAAACCAAGACACAATCTCAATTTAACATATACCTGATTTCACATTTATTTATTCATGATTATCTTCAAATTTTCAACATAGGGACAGCAACTAATCAATTACGTCAAATACCATATAGGATTCACGTGCCAAGGGTATAAAATATCCTTCACAAATGGCACAAATAATTACACAATTTAAATTCTTCACTACCGACTCAACATTACTATTACATCCTCTCTCGGCCAACTCAAGCTGAGAAACACCACAAGAAATGATGACCACTCGGTCATACAGCACATAACCGCTTACACTCAGTAAGCAAACCTTGGCCATGGACCTTTCGGTCTGCTCTGATACCAGAATATGACACCCTTAATTTTAGGGGTAAATTTTTCGCAAAAATGATAACATTCCTGGATCTATAATTAAATCACTCCCATATATGAAGATATGAGAGTCAGGTCCAATGACCATGAAGAAAACAAGCAGCGCAAAGCAGAAAGGCAAAATGCCAATTAAGGAAAAGAAATGCATAATGGAGAGAAGGCAAAGGAAATAAAACCGAGCACAAAGCCCAACGAGAAACACACAGCGCCTAAGCGAACCACAATACAGCGTGCACTCGCTCAAGCGAGATCCAAACCCGCTTGAGCGAGACCGACCAACTCGCTCGGGCGAACCACCATTCGCTTAAGCGAAACCGAATACGAAAGCCTTCCAAAACAACACACACTCGCTGAAGCGAAGCCTTCATTCGCTGAAGCGAGAAGCCACACTCGGCATTCCCATCACTCGGGAAAACGAGACATTCATTCACTCGGTAAACAATCAGGTCCAGTCGGAATTCATGCCTAAGTCCTCTCGGAATTTAATATCTTAATCCACTCAGCATCATGGGGTTCCGCCACTCGGGAACTACCCCAACAATTGCCTCACTCGGCAACCCATAACTCAGTCTCTCATTTTTTTATCCACAGTGATAACATAAAGATCCACTCGGGAAATAAGGGTATTCCCACTCGGATTCCATAAGCCCTCACGCTCGGATATTATCCAATCAAACCACTCGGTGAATCCAACCTCGAGTCACTCGGAAAACATCAACTATTTAGCACTCGGCATAACAGAACCCTATCACTCAGAGAATACATAGGCTTCCTCTCGGCCATAAATCACTCGGTTTAATCATTCTTAACCAACTCATCATCAGAGTGGTATTCCACTCGGTAACTAATATCATTGCCGACCAATACTCATTCGGCCACACACTCGGCATTCATGCCTACTCTCACTCGGATAATCCCTTAACCATTAATTACTCAGGAATAGCCTACAAAATCAATCCCACTCGGAATGATCCAAACTCCTCAACACTCAGAGGAATTACCCAAGTAATTCACTCGGATAAATGAAATACTTAACCACTCAGGGAGACCAATAAGTCAAGTCCCACTCGGACTCATCCCATACTTAGCCACTCAAATTACATATTACCCTATTCACTCGGAATAGGAACCCATATTCACTCAGGTTATACGTATAATTCATACTTAGAATATATCCCCAATCTAAGTTATCACAACCACTCTTCCCTTGGAAGGGATTCCCTCAGGTTCCCACTCGGAATACATAAACCATTCCCCACTCGGGGTTTACCCATGTTTTCCATTCGGAAAAGGCTGCACACATAGCCTCACTCGGAAGGAGATCAAGCCTACATACTCGGAATCCACAAGAGTCATTATCACACAGTAAGAGGCTCACACATAAGTTGTACTCGGATATGGAGTCCCATACATAAGACTCACTCGGAAAAGAAACTAAGCCATATATATTCCACTCAGGATTCATCAACTTAGCAATATTCATACAACATCGTTTCCTAATCGGTAGAAAGCATCAAATCAACATAAATTATTCATATTTATATATTCTCTAATTCCAAATCCGACTACTACTACAGCAATATACTTCCACCGATTCATAACCATATTATCAACATAACATATATATGTATATACTCATACGCATACACTCAGATTCTTATCTTTATACTTTCCATTCACCAACACATTCAATCGGTATGCATATAATACCATCACTCGAAGTATATATATAGATTAACATACACTCGGATCCCAATACATATATTTCATATTCATGATTATGTTCATCCACTCGGATTCTATACATATATATTTGTATACGTTATACAACATTAATATTATGAGCCGGCCAAGGCTTTAGTACATCAAACGTACTCGGGATATAACATTATTCATACAGCCTCATCATAAATACCCATCACTCAGGTTTAAGGCCATCATAACATGCCAAACCGACCTGCAAACACTGAAAAATGGTGTAGGGGTGAGCATTACATATTAAATGACAGATATTGGCTCGGATTAATCACAGAATCCACAACATGCCATAGTGTAACACCCTAATTAATTGCAACTAAAAATTCCAAAAATATGAGAAAATTTTTCACAAATCAGTCCCGTATTATTCGATATATGAGGGAGCAGGCAAGGGAAGAACGAAAAGTATTCACACGCACATAGTAACCTACAGGGAAACTAAAACTGGGGCCGGCTCAATGGGTTTATCATAACGCACCAACACTAGGGCGGATTGCACAACACCGTTTATTCGCTCAGACGGGGTCTGACATCGTCCAGGCCGAGTATGGTAATGCAGCAGCGGATAGAGGAGATTTCGCAATGAGGCTTCCCTTCGAGTAATGCTGGTTACTCAACGGGAGGAATAGATAAGGGAAATATGTTAATACATTCACACGCGTAGCATTCGGTGGAAAGGCGGAGTTAGAGTCGTCCTACTTGGCTAGGCGGGGTATATTTATCTTGGGCGGGCTGTCCTAGTTACTTGGGCGAGGTATGACGCCGCCTAAACGAAATCTACATAACGCCTCTTTAACGCAACTACAAGGTAATTTCCTCCATCGGGTATGGACAAGGGTTCACTAAGTAAATCCTCACACTCGCATTTCATTCAGAAAGAAGAAAAAAAAATGAGAAGTTATAGGGTACATATACGTTAGTAGGTTGTGGAGAAAAGAGGGATCTGAACCTATTCCACCCAGCTCAACTAAGTATGACGACGTCTGGGCGGACTTAGCCATAACGCCCAATTCGGGGTCAACATCGGGGTCTGGATTGTGTTAGCATCTCAACGAATAGGAAGGGATATTGGTCGATATCTCACTCTGGTAATTACTTGCTTCAGCGTGAATCCTCACGCTTGGGCGAATTGCTCCCACACTTCGGGCGGGGTACGACTCCGCCCAGCATATCCGACATAAATTTTCCTAAGACAATTCTCGGTTCACTCATACTGTCCCTGCGTATCTATTAAAGCATAATTAGGAAACAAGGCAGCACATAGCATCACGCACACCAAAACCATACATCCATATATATACATAAAAGTGTATGTCAATATTTACAATACAAAATCGGGCTTCTCCTTGCCCGTAAAGTTCTATTCATCCCCAAAACATTAACATCCGGTATGAGCCAGTCTGGGCTTAATCTAGCAATGCCTTAATTAAACCTTCCAAATGCATCAGCGCTCCGCCTAGCATTCCAGCTCTGTTTCTGATCCTCCTCACGAGAGACATTCACTGAAAATGGCCACTGCAGGGGTGAGCTTTTACATGTAAAATGATACTCACAGACTCGGTATCAGCGTCAGTACACGCTCCTGCTATCACTCAACCTTTCTCAAGTAACCAAATTCATACAATTCAACAATATTCATGACACACATAATTCACAGAGTTTATTCCACATCTAAATATATATTCATGCATTCAAAATCATACACTTGCACATACATAGATTTATACATCACCACAATCAGCCTTATTTCTATATGCATGCCTGCGGATCCGACTCGGGTAAAGACTCTCAGTTACGGCCCCCTTTTTCTTTTGGCCCCTCGTCCCTCAGCTCTTACCAGGTGGCACCGGCCTCCCCACGGCGTCTCGAGACTCTCTTCTCTAGCTCCAACGGCTACCACGAGCTCTATTGGGATCTAGCCAGGGTTGGTAACTGGAAGTCGTTTCCCTTGGGGTTCTTGACCTTCCATGGGTCACCACACTCTTACTCATGCAACTAACACATTCATTATTACACATCATCGCGCCATGAACACCTTACCGTAGTCATTAAGTAAGAACGATTATCCCCCACTACTCGTCATCAATTCAGTCAGTCACACCAGCGCATGTTACAATCGGTCATCAGACTAACAACATTGAGCAATCCAATTAAGAACATGCACATACATACATTTCATAGTGACAACAAAATAGATCCATCATTATCATCCACGAGCAAGCTACACCATCGCCACGAAGATCACTATCAGAATCTAAAATCATGCATCAGTTTTAGTAATTGTGAATACATGCACACATGCACAGCATCAGTTCTAATGATTATAAATACATGCACACACACACACCCGCACTCAGCAATACATTCATCCGGTACCGTTCTTAGACCATGCATTCGACATGCAAGCGCCCCCTTACCTTTTGAAGAATCCTCAGAACCTTTCTGTTCTCGTTGTTGGGTCCGACGTCTTTCTCTTGGTTCGTTCGGTCTTCCTTGGCTTGTCGTATCCTGTGCCTGATTCTGGGATGGAGTGTGGTCCGTTCTTCAGTACTGCAACCCAGACCTCCAGGAGCGAAGAGTAAGATAGAAGAAGAAGAAAGATGAAGACGAAGGGAGGAAGTAGAGAATGAAGTGACGGAGAAGGGAGTCTGAAGAAATAGCAAGTGTGTTTTTCCGCCAAGGGCTCACGCTTATATATATATATATGTGCATGCGCACTGCAAAAGAAGAGTGGGATGGGAGAGTGCGTGCCCAGCAGTCACGTGCACTCCACCCCATCCCTTGACCATCACCATCTTTAATATTTTAATGGCTAAATCCTAAGTAGTTAAATGCAATTAACAGTTATTTCTTAGTTAAAAATCAAATTTTAATGGTTTATTCTTCATTCAGCATTAAATTTTAAAACGAGGATGTTACAGTTCTCCCCCACTGAAAAAGAATTTCGTCCCCGAAATTCAGTCGGTACTTACCTAGGTAAACAATTCGGGGTACTGCTGTCGCATGGCGTCTTCTCGTTCCCACGTGTAGGAGGTGGTCTTGCCTTGCTGCCACTCCACCTTAACCAGCCTTACGTTCTTATTTCTTAAGCGTTTTACCGATTGATCCACGATTCCAACCGGTGTAGTCATAGTGGTTAGGTCTTCCTTGATCTCTACCTCGTCGTCAGGCATCGTGTGGCTGGGGTCATGCAAATATTTTCTTAGCTGAGACACATGAAAAACGTTGTGTAATCGGGACAAGTGAGTTGGTAACGCAAGGCGGTATGCCACGGAGCCAATCCGTTCTACTACCTCATAAGGTCCGATGTAGCAAGGGCTTAACTTCCCACTTTTTAAGGCTCGTCCAACTCCTTTACTCGGAGAGGTTCTCAGAAACACTCGATCTCCGACTTGAAATTCCAATGGCTTGATGCGTTTGTCATGGTAGCTCTTCTGCCTGTCTTGTGATGCTTTCATCTTCTCCCTTATTACTCGGATCTGTTCTGTGGTTTGCTTCACGATGTCTGGTCCCAGTAATAGACTTTCACCCGCTTCCGACCAATAGAGTGGGGTTCGGCATCTACGCCCATATAATGCCTCGTAAGGTGCCATGCCAATGCTGTGATGATGGCTGTTGTTGTACGTAAACTCGATCAAGGGAAGGTACTGCTCCCAGTCCCCACCGTACTCTAACACACACGCTCTCAATAAGTCTTCTAGACTCTGAATTGTTCGCTCGGATTGTCCATCCGATTGGGGGTGGTAGGCAGAACTAAGCCAAAGCTTCGTCCCCAATTCTTGATGCATGCTGGTCCATAACCTGGACGTAAATCTAGGGTCCCTATCTGAGACGATGGAAGTAGGTATGCCATGAAGTCGGATAACTTCTTGAATGTAGATTCGAGCCAATTTATGCAATGGGTACTTCATATTTACAGGTAAGAAGTGTGCACTCTTCGTCAATCTGTCAACAATGACCCAAATGGCATCATGGCCCGCTCGGTTTTTGGGTAATCCCATGATAAAATCCATCGCAATTGAGTCCCATTTCCACACGGGGATCTCTAGAGGCTGCATTGCACCGTACGGTTTTTGGTGCTCTACCTTCGATTTCTGACAAGTGATACACCGGGCCACGTACTCCGCCACATCCTTCTTTAGTCCGGGCCACCAAAACTGTCTCCTCAAGTCGTGGTACATTTTTGTGGTTCCTGGGTGAATGCTGAGTAGGCTTTTGTGGGCTTCATCAAGCACCATTCTTCTCAATCTTCCTTCACTTGGTATGTATATCCTGTTTCTCACCCGGAAGATCCCATCTGACCCCTCTGCCAAGGATAAATCCTTTCCTTTAGCCTGAATTTCCTTCATTTCAGCTAGGTAAGAGTCCGCCTGTTACTGTTCGTACACGGATTTTAAGAACTCGTTGGCAATCCTCAACGTACCGATTGTCATCTTCTGAGAGGAAGGGGCGTCAACATGCAAGTTCATGTCTCGGAACCGTTCCAACAACTCAACTTCTTTTGCCATCATGGCTGCTATGTGGAGGGATTTTCGACTCAATGCGTCTGCTACGACATTTGCCTTACCTGGGTGGTATTTCAACTCGAAATCATAGTCCTTCAAAAACTCAATCCATCTTCTCTGCCTCATGTTCAGTTCCTTTTGGTCGAATAGGTATTTGAGGCTCTTATGATCGCTGTATACCTCAAATTTGGATCCGTACAAGTAATGCCTCCAGATTTTCAATGCAAAAACTACTGCTGCCAACTCCAAGTCATGGGTCGGATAATGCTGTTCGTGGGGTCTCAATTGTCGAGAGGCATATGCTATCACTCGATCCTTCTGCATGAGTACACATCCTAATCCGAGTCCGGACGCGTCACAATAGACCACGAAGCTTTCTCGTAACTCAGGTAATGCCAACACCGGAGCAGTTGTCAACTTATTCTTCAGTTCTTGGAAGCTGCTCTCACACTCCGGACTCCACACAAAAGGAACGTTCTTCCGAGTCAATTTAGTCAAGGGTAATGCCAACTTAGAAAAACCTTCGATGAACCTTCTATAATAACCTGCCAAGCCCATAAAACTCCTTATTTCCGAGATCGATCTGGGCCTCTCCCATGCCATTACAGCAGCTACCTTCGCAGGATCCACCGAGACGCCTCGCTTGGAGATCACATGCCCGAGGAAGTGGATCTCATCCATCCAAAATTCGCACTTTGAAAGCTTTGCAAACAATTGTTTCTCCTTCAACACTTGGAGTACCGTCCTGAGATATCCTTCATGTTCCTCAGATGTCTTAGAATAAACTAGAATATCATCGATGAAGACAACAACAAACCGATCTAAGAAGGAGTAGAATATGCTGTTCATGTAATTCATGAAAACAGCAGGGGCGTTTGTCACACCGAACGGCATCACTACATACTCATAGTGACCATACCTAGTCCTAAAGGCAGTTTTAGGAATGTCCGAGTCCTTCACTCGGATTTGGTGATATCCTGATCGTAAGTCGATTTTCGAGAAGACTGAGGCTCCACGCAGCTGGTCAATTAAATCATCAATTCTAGGCAGCGGGTATCGATTCTTGATTGTGAGTTTGTTAAGCTGTCGATAATCTATACAAAGTCTCATGCTGCCATCCTTCTTCTTAACAAGTAGCACAGGTGCGCCCCATGGTGACACACTTGGTCTAATGAACTGCTTCTCAAGTAACTCATCCACTTGTTTCTTCAACTCTACCAATTCAGTTGAGGACATTCTGTAGGGTGCACTGGAGACCGGTTCGGCTCCAGGGATCAAGTCTATAGAGAATTCAACCTCTCTATTGGGAGGCACATTCGGGACGTCCTCTGGGAACACTTCTGGGAATTCGCAGACAACCGGAATTTCGTTCATTAGGGGCTCATTCTCATCTTTGGTTAGACAAAGCATCATAAATAGTTGGGTTATACCTAGTGCCGTGCCATCTTCAGTGGGTTGTTTTGGGAAAACTATCTCTCGGTTTCTACAATCTACTAATACCTTATTGGCTGAAAGCCAATCTATTCCAAGCACAATATCAAGACCCTTTAAGGGCATGCAAATCAGATCGAAGATGAAACTCCGATCATACAACTCAAACGCTACATTTTTACATATTGACGATGTGAACATACTAGGGCCAGTGGGGCTGGCCACTTCCAAAGTCCGGTTCATAGACACAGTTGGTAGCTTCAACCGTTTCACGCACTCATCAGCTATAAAAGAATGGGTTGCTCCCGAATCGAAAACAACATTAAGCGTATTCATTCCAAGTGAGCACTTACATTGTACTAGATCGTTTGCTGGTGCAACATCCTCTGCATTGATGGTGTAGATCCTTCCTGTCGCTGTTGGGCCGGTGTTCCTTTCTCGGCTGTTCGGGGCACGCATCATATTTCCTCTGGTTCCGTTGCCTCTGCCACCAGGTCGTTGGTTATCATTCACTCTGGTTCGATCTTGAAATCCTCCTTGACGCACATTGGTGTTTGCCTGGCGGAGTTGGGGGCAGTCCGGGCGAACGTGTCCCTTCTCTCCGCAGTGGTAGCATTTAACATTTGTATCATTGCATTCCTTAGCAAAATGATCACCGCCGCATTTAAAGCATCCGCCATACCTTGGTCGTCCACTCATCTGTCTCCCTCGGTCATCATGGTTCTGATATCTGGTGAAGGGTTCATTCCTCCTCACGTTCCCTGGCCTCTTGAAACATGATTGCTGAGGCCTCAGGTGCTGGTTGGCTCTGCTGCACTGGCCCGAATGGGCCCTGTCATCCTCTTCGAATATTCTACACTTGTTCACTAAGGCAGGGAAACTCCGGATTTCATGGTATCTGCAGGCCCTCTTAATATCCGATCTCAGTCCGTTCTCAAACTTAAGACACTTGGAGTGCTCCGTTCCTGGCTGCTGGAAGGGCGGATAGAATAGGCACAATTCTTCAAATCTGGTCGCGTATTCTTCCACAGTCATGGAGCCCTGTTTTAACTCCATAAACTCCAGCTCTTTCCGACTCCTCACTGTGTCGGGAAAGTATTTGTCTAGGAAGCAGGCCTTGAAATCGTTCCACGTCAGTTGATTGTCATCTTCGGGGAATCGGCTCCTGGCTATCTTCCACCAATTCTCCGCTTCATCTCGCAGCATATACACTGCGCATTCCACCTTCTGGGCTTCGGTACAGCGAAGACCCCTAAAAATTCTCTCTAATTCCTGAGTCCACTTGAACGCCGCCTCAGGGTTCCGTCCTCCTAAGAATTCACTCGGCTTCCTCTTCAGGAAGCGGTCCAGCACATGGCCATCCTCAGGTTGAGTTTGGCCTTGCCTTTCAAACACATCAGCAAAGCGTTGGAATGCTGTGGCTATAGCCTCCATACTTTGACGATGCGCCATTCCTTATCCTGAAATTGACGTTTAAGGATAAGTATACGGAGCCACTTACTACCAATCTAGTTATTAGTCCAACAATTAATAGCTTAGCACATTATGTCATTCGCCTAAGTCATACACACAATCGGACCAGGGGAAAACAACCCCTTGTCCTCAAGACAATCATCAATCAGGTCAACCAGCATCAGAACAATTTCAACCATTCAATCAAAAAGACACAAACACCACCGCTTACACTTGGTAAGCATACTTTGGCCTTGGACTTTTCGGTCCGCTCTGATACCAAAATGTAACACCCTAATTAATTGCAACTAAAAATTCCAAAAATATGAGAAAATTTTTCACAAATCAGTCCCGTATTATTCGATATATGAGGGAGCAGGCAAGGGAAGAACGAAAAGTATTCACACGCACATAGTAACCTACAGGGAAACTAAAACTGGGGCCGGCTCAATGGGTTTATCATAACGCACCAACACTAGGGTGGATTGCACAACACCGTTTATTCGCTCAGACGGGGTCTGACACCGTCCAGGCGGAGTATGGTAATGCAGCAGCGGATAGAGGAGATTTCGCAATGAGGCTTCCCTTCGAGTAATGCTGGTTACTCAACGGGAGGAATAGATAAGGGAAATATGTTAATACATTCACACGCGTAGCATTCGGTGGAAAGGCGGAGTTAGAGTCGTCCTACTTGGCTAGGCGGGGTATATTTATCTTGGGCGGGCTGTCCTAGTTACTTGGGCGAGGTATGACGCCGCCTAAACGAAATCTACATAACGCCTCTTTAACGCAACTACAAGGTAATTTCCTCCATCGGGTATGGACAAGGGTTCACTAAGTAAATCCTCACACTCGCATTTCATTCAGAAAGAAGAAAAAAAAATGAGAAGTTACAGGGTACATATACGTTAGTAGGTTGTGGAGAAAAGAGGGATCTGAACCTATTCCACCCAGCTCAACTAAGTATGACGACGTCTGGGCGGACTTAGCCATAACGTTCAATTCGGGGTCAACATCGGGGTCTGGATTGTGTTAGCATCTCAACGAATAGGAAGGGATATTGGTCGATATCTCACTCTGGTAATTACTTGCTTCAGCGTGAATCCTCACGCTTGGGCGAATTGCTCCCACACTTCGGGCGGGGTACGACTCCGCCCAGCATATCCGACATAAATTTTCCTAAGACAATTCTCGGTTCACTCATACTGTCCCTGCGTATCTATTAAAGCATAATTAGGAAACAAGGCAGCACATAGCATCACGCACACCAAAACCATACATCCATATATATACATAAAAGTGTATGTCAATATTTACAATACAAAATCGGGCTTCTCCTTGCCCGTAAAGTTCTATTCATCCCCAAAACATTAACATCCGGTATGAGCCAGTCTGGGCTTAATCTAGCAATGCCTTAATTAAACCTTCCAAATGCATCAGCGCTCCGCCCAGCATTCCAGCTCTGTTTCTGATCCTCCTCACGAGAGACATTCACTGAAAATGGCCACTGCAGGGGTGAGCTTTTACATGTAAAATGATACTCACAGACTCGGTATCAGCGTCAGTACACGCTCCTGCTATCACTCAACCTTTCTCAAGTAACCAAATTCATACAATTCAACAATATTCATGACACACATAATTCACAGAGTTTATTCCACATCTAAATATATATTCATGCATTCAAAATCATACACTTGCACATACATAGATTTATACATCACCACAATCAGCCTTATTTCTATATGCATGCCTGCGGATCCGACTCGGGTAAAGACTCTCAGTTACGGCCCCCTTTTTCTTTTGGCCCCTCGTCCCTCAGCTCTTACCAGGTGGCACCGGCCTCCCCACGGCGTCTCGAGACTCTCTTCTCTAGCTCCAACGGCTACCACGAACTCTATTGGGATCTAGCCAGGGTTGGTAACTGGAAGTCGTTTCCCTTGGGGTTCTTGACCTTCCATGGGTCACTACACTCTTACTCATGCAACTAACACATTCATTATTACACATCATCGCGCCATGAACACCTTACCGTAGTCATTAAGTAAGAACGATTATCCCCCACTACTCGTCATCAATTCAGTCAGTCACACCAGCGCATGTTACAATCGGTCATCAGACTAACAACATTGAGCAATCCAATTAAGAACATGCACATACATACATTTCATAGTGACAACAAAATAGATCCATCATTATCATCCACGAGCAAGCTACACCATCGCCACGAAGATCACTATCAGAATCTAAAATCATGCATCAGTTTTAGTAATTGTGAATACATGCACACATGCACAGCATCAGTTCTAATGATTATAAATACATGTACACACACACACCCGCACTCAGCAATACATTCATCCGGTACCGTTCTTAGACCATGCATTCGACATGCAAGCGCCCCCCTACCTTTTGAAGAATCCTCAGAACCTTTCTGTTCTCGTTGTTGGGTCCGACGTCTTTCTCTTGGTTCGTTCGGTCTTCCTTGGCTTGTCGTATCCTGTGCCTGATTCTGGGATGGAGTGTGGTCCATTCTCCAGTACTGCAACCCAGACCTCCAGGAGCGAAGAGTAAGATAGAAGAAGAAGAAAGATGAAGACGAAGGGAGGAAGTAGAGAATGAAGTGACGGAGAAGGGAGTCTGAAGAAATAGCAAGTGTGTTTTTCCGCCAAGGGCTCACGCTTATATATATATATATATATGTGCATGCGCACAGCAAAAGAAGAGTGGGATGGGAGAGTGCGTGCCCAGGAGTCACGTGCACTCCACCCCATCCCCTGACCATCACCATCTTTAATATTTTAATGGCTAAATCCTAAGTAGTTAAATGCAATTAACAGTTATTTCTTAGTTAAAAATCAAATTTTAATGGTTTATTCTTCATTCAGCATTAAATTTTAAAACGGGGATGTTACACATAGCACACAACATCAATCAGCATATAAACACTGACATTCAACATGAACAATCACAAGCATCTTCCGATCGGGATTTCACCCATTTCACTCGGCTATATCAACATTATCCATACTCCGAGCCATGCTCAAGGAGTCTGTCCGAGCCCAGCTCCAGGACTTAGCCATATTCACCATATGTGGTCATCTGATTGTCGATCGGTATAGGAGTCCAACGCATTCCAGTGGCGAATCGGATGCATACGATTTCATTCACTTGGTGTTCAACGCCAATGCACTCGGCATTTCATCAAGCGTCTCATTTCACGCTTAGTGCCCCAGGCACTGCCCGAGTCCAACCCGGGTCTTTCATCATATTCAACATTAGGACCCCGTCCTCTTCACTCGGGATTACACCCTTGTGGCACCCCGCAAGGTGTTCATATTCAATAACTCAATAACACGTATGCATATAAATTCAACTCATATTCATTCGATTGCCCACTCGGAAATCTGTGTTCAACATCATGTGCACTCGGCAATTCAACAACAATCAGATGACTCGGCTTATACCACATCCACTCGGCAATCCTATGCCATCCACTCGGCAATCACTATGCCGTTCACTCGGCAATCACCATACCATTCACTCGGCAATCACTATGCCATCCACTCGGATTATTCTATATTCACTCGGATTTATCCTTTACAGTAAGCATTTCGTGCCTTCCTCTATAAAGCCCACTCGGCATCCATCATAACAGTCCCCATTCATGCATTCAGCATACACATATGCATCAATAACATTCATATGCATTCAAATGTACAACACATCCAGGGACAAATAGAGGATCACACATGCACTCCACATCAACATACATGCATCTCAAGCATCATAATATAATCATCATCATAATAACATTATACATCTCTTGGACGGATAATCATGCACCATTTAAATAACAAACAACAATCCGGGTTCAACTTAACAACATACAACATCCAACAAAACATAACACAATGCAATGAAGTCACCCGGGAGTCCGTCCATAAACTATACACTTAAGATGCAATAGCTCCCCTTACCTGGATGAAGCTTCCAGGAGTCACAGGACCACTCGGTCTAGCCACAGCAGCACCCTGCTTGGCTTCAACACTAGAAAGAGTCATCAAGACTTAACTCAGTCTTCACCCAGCTCAGTGAAGAACTCCAACGCTGTATCCATCACAAGAACAGCATCAAGAGTCAGTCCTCACCAACAGTGGAGGACCACCATGCCTTCATGCATCATGCATGTCTTCATCCTCACAAGAGTAGCTCAACCTCGTCATCTGTGAACCATCATGCATCCACAAACTGAGGCATGCACACACACCCAGCTGTTGCAGGCTCTCCGAATTGAGCCTCATACAACCCATCATATGGAGGAACGAAAAGAGGAGGAAGAAGCACCAAAATAGCAAGGTGCAACCCAGCTTACACACACAGCCACAAGCTGTTTCACCATCACCATGCAGCTCCACTCGAACTCAACACAGTGTTGAGTGGAGGAAGATGAAGATAAGGAGAAGGCAAGAAGATAAATTAGAAGCTCCATGAATTCTAGAGAGAAGGAGAAGCATCTCTCTTCTCTGAAAAGCCACCAAGGAGAAAAATGATGGAAAATAAGGAGAAAACGTGGAGCTGAAGCCCTATCATCTCAGCCCTCAACAACGTCCCCCTCTCATCATCTCAATATCCCATCCTCATTTAATGCAAGTTGTGAACACCTCTTTTGGTCCGGTCCAAGTGGAATGAATCTTTTTTATACTGAATTCTAATTCAGAATGGTCAAATTCGAATAGAATGGCTCCAAAATAATCAGAACCGAGCGAAATAACTCAGAATGAAGCTTTTCCAAGTGAAATATAGCCCTGGTGGAGATAAATCCGAGTGAAAAAACTCAAAAATGATCAAATTCGAGTCAAAATGAAGCATTTCCGAGTGGAATGACTCAAAAATGATCAAATCCGAGTGGAATCACTGAGAATGAGTCATTTCCGAGTGAAATGCTCCCCTGTTGAAGTTGAATCCGAGTGGATAGCTTCCCTGCCAAGCCAGTCCGAGTGGATTATGCCCATGTTGAAGAGAAGTCCGAATGGAATGACCCAAAAATGATCAAATCCGAGTGGATAGCTCCCCTGCCAAGCCAGTCCGAGTGGAATGTGCGCCTGTTTGATCAAATTACTCAGAATGGATCATTTTCGAGTGGCATGTGCCCCTGTTAGAGTAAATCCGAGTGAAATGACTCAGATTTCATCCATTCCGAATGAAAAATAACCCTTTTAGAGGAGAATCCGAGCGGAAAATCCCCTACTGCAACTAATCCAAGTTGAAAAGGGGACTGACCTTGAATAGATGCTGCCCAAAGCTATTTTTCGAGTGAAATGATTGCTGATTGAAGTAAATCTGAGTGAGTATCACTCAATTGGAGGGGAATCCGAATTGAAAATACCCAAATTCCAAGTTCTGAGTGAGGAGAAAGTTGTTTTCGAGTGAAAATTGCCAAAATCTCAACTTCTGAGTGAGGAGAGAGTTGTTTCCAAGTGAAACTGCCCAAGATTCCATTTTCTGACTGGAAAGCAAGACTGAATCCGAGCGGGTTGAGGTTTACTTCCAAACCGGTTGACAACATGCCGAGTGAAGCTTCAAGCAGAAGGATTGCCGAGCAAGATTTCAAAGTCTTTTAAAGAATATGAACCGTTGCCGATTGAGCCATTTATCCTCACCAAATCGTCTTTCAAAGTCAAAAACCAACTGAATCCTGCACCAATTCCGAGTCATCCTTGTCAGTCAGTTTTCTTAGCCAATCTTCACTCATCCTTCAAATAAGGAGCCGACTGAATCATTTGCCCTAATTCCGAGTCAATCCCTTCAAATCAATCCCGAACCATTACTCTTCGAACCAATTCCGAGTCATATTTCACACAATTTCCGAGCTATTTCAGTCATCACCGAGTGAGCCATCCTCTCACTCGATTTCCGAGTGACTTTCCCCCATTCCCAAGTGAAGTTCACCCAATTCCGAGTCATCCTTTACCCATTTCCGAGTCTTTCTCTTTGATTTTCAATCGGCTCCGAGTCATCCTTTACCGAATCGATTTTCAATCTTTGATCGGTTTTTGAGTAACACCCATTCCCTTGTCATCCCTCCTCAAGCCAATTACCGAGCCCACTTCCACCAATTTCCGAGTCACCATTTACACCCAAAACTCACCCAGATTCCGAGTCACTCTTTTAACCATTTCCACTCAACCTCCAAGTCACTTTTTACCTATTTTAGTCGGTTCCGAGTTACTTGTCACTCGATTCCGATTGAATGTTTCACAGTAGCCTCACACCGAGTAAAACATATACTCGGCCTTTCATAGGAGGACTCTTCCCAGAAGAATTCTCACTCGGAAAGGTGTATTTTTCACTCGGCCTTCTACGGGAAATGCTTCATTCCACTCGAAATTGACTCCAATATGGACGAATACTGACTAGGAGGCTGATCCGAGCCATCCTCACTCGGATTTCAGCCATCCTCACTCGGATTGACACTATTTTCACTCGAATCTCAATCATCCTCTCTCGGATTGCACATGCTGACCTGGATTCCACCACCCAAGTGGATCCAGGAATCCTGGGGTGGCTGGCAGACAAGGGGCGGAAATGGAGGAATTAAAAATTCCCACCAGCCGCTGTTCCCCACTACCAAGACCGAGTGGAAGCCTGAGCCGGCATTCCACTCGGAGTGGAAGGCTGAGTTGGCTTTCCACTCGGAAAGGCCTATAAATAGGCAAGGGATTGAAGCGTTGGGGGAGGGAGGCATTCTTAGAGGAAAAACTCTGCCTAAGCCTTGATTCTCTCTCCCACACACACTGCGCAGCCCCTCACAGCACCCAACATCCTCATCCTCTCTCTCTCTCACACGTCCAGCCCCTTTCAGCCACCAAATATCTCCTAGCACCCTCCTCTCACCCTTTCCAACAACCCCCACTCATCCTTCTTCTCACCTAAACCGAGCTCCTCTCTCACACGTCCAGCCCCTTTCAGCCACCAAATACCTCCCAGCACCCTCCTCTCACCCTTTCCAACAGCCCCCACGCATCCCCCTCAAGTCCACCAAATCCGACCTCCTCACTCCTCTCAACTCCAACACTGTCCCTCTTCTCACTCAGTCTCACTCGGTATCTCACTTCTCACACGGTAAGCTACTACTTTCACTCGGTATTTTCCCATTTCATTCGGTTTTACCATTTTTTTACTCGGTTTTCCTCTTTCTCACTCAGTTTTCGCCATTTTCACTCGGGTTTATGCTTTTATCACTCGGTTTTACCATTTTTACTCGGTTTCCTCCATTTCCACTCAGTTTTTTTTTTCCATTTTCACTCGCTTTTTCCCTCTTTTTACTCGATTTTCCCTTCTCCCACTTGGTTTTCACTCATTTTTCCTTCTGTTTTCTGAACTTACTGTTTCCCTTCCTCTTTTGTAGCTTCTGCTACCTTCCCCTTCCGCTTCATAGTAAAATATAATAAAGGGAAATAAATGCTTACTATGTTTTCTTTCAAATCTAAATAAAGATAAAAAAAGAAACAAATCATTTTTAAACAGTGTCGTACGGGAGCACTCCCGTCTACACAACCTCTTTAGGATTCGTACACGTGCGAAGAACTTCGCCTTGTACGAGTTCCCCACCTCAGTGACATCCATCATCATCTCCCAAGTCTTTTCCTAAAAGAAAAACACTCAGAACTACGTAACCCTGATTTCTTGATAATTCAAGAATACGTAGGAGCAGGACCTCAATTCCTGTCGGGCCCATCTTTCTTATTTCTTTTTATTAATTTATTTCCTCACTTTCATGTTTCTTTCATAAATGTTCTTTTTTTGGTCACTTTCGTGAAAATCAATTTAGACGCGACGTCTTGTTGATTTCCCCCTAGTTTTTGCTCGAGCCTCGCCATAATTCATAGGGAAGGGATACTTAGGACGAGACGTCCCGCTTATCCCTTTCCTATCCCTGTTTTATTTATTCCAGGACGTCTAATTTAGGCGTGACGCCTTATTAGCGTTCTCTTCCTCTCTTCTGTCTCATATCGAAGTCGAGTTTAATTTGAAAGAAACGTCCTATTGACCTCGCTTCGACATTCTATGTTTGTACAGTTCTCTCACTCCATTCTGTCGTTTTTAAATAAAAAAATACAACAATAAAAGGGAAGAAATAAACCATCTTTTGTAAGGCTATTTATGTTGCGCATTTTCAATCTTGGTACTGTTTTTGACAGGCGATGTAGGGTGCTAATACCTTCCCTACTCGTAACCGACTCCCGAACTTGAATCTCAATTTTTAACCAGTGCTTTACTGAACTTAGTTTTTTCCAATGTTTTTCCTATGGATAAAAACGTTGGTGGTGACTCCCTGTTTCATTCGACTCCCTCTCTCTCTCTCTCGCCGCGCCGTCGCGATCCAGGTTGCGACACAAGTCCATCAGCATTTAATGCCATTTCCCTAGCAATGATTACTCCCATCCAACGTAGACAAGGGAGAGAAAGGAAACCAAAACTCCTAAGGCACCACCTACCACCAGCGTACATAAAGAGAGAGAAATGGAGAGAGAACCGGGCCCACCAGCTTCCAAGGCACATGGTTCATTCTTGTATTATTAATATTATTATTATCATCATTCAATAATTTGCCTAATTGGCAATTAATCCTTAATTAACCATTAATTCCATCAATCTATAACCTTAATCTAAATTTTATAATTATTTAAAAATCTGGGATGTTACATCCGTCACCTTGTTAACTTTTCTAAACATTTGGTTAATCCTATAACTAGTCAAACTACCAAATATTCCTTTAATACTAGTCAGCAAAGCTCTTCCAACATAATTCGCATAGCAAATGCTTTTGAGACCTTTCACCACTAACTTAGTCAATTTGAAGCTCAAGGTTACCAATTTGTAATTATTTTGCTATAGACACTTTTTCCCACACACCCCAAACTTCAACTAAATGAGAACTTATGAAGCCTATCCTTTTTGTAAAGCCATAGACCTAGTTACCATCTACCATCTACATCCTCCATACTCTGACCTAGCTGAATCTTTTTCGCTATAGCCATCAATGTATAGTGCAAACCACTACTTGCTAGGAGGGAACCATCAAACCTTGATCCTCTTTATTTGTTTCTATCGAGAGGAAGCTAATTTCTCAACATTAACATAATAAAGTCTTTGTTGCTTAAGGACATGTCTTCAAGGCTGATTATGCCCTAACAAGGTAAGGAGGAATACATAATATATGGCAGGTTGTAGCCCAAATACTTTTCTAGTTTTGGTCCCACTCCCTTCCCATATATATGGTGATATTATTCTCAATCCATTCCATAAACTACAGCCAAAAAAACTATAGAATTTTTCTCTAGCAACCAAATGCTACCATAGATAGACAACAAGTGAGCAATCTCTTAAGACATGAATAATGTTTTACTTTCCTCCAAAATGATAACAATTTGGCTCTCCCAGGCCCTATTTAGCCTAACAGTTGTTTGTTAATAGCCTTCCATGATTAATTTGCTAGATAAAGAACCTGACTTTTTAGGTGTATTGATTCTCCTGATTTTAGACCATAAGTTGTTACCATAAGTTGTTACTTGAGTTTTGCATGTCTCCCTTGATAAATTGATAAGCACTTTTGATAGAAAAGTTCCCTGAATTCTCACCATATCATAGCCTAATATCTCTACTTATCATTCCAGTTGGTGGTAGAACATTAACAATCATTTGATTACTCATAACTGGGAGCAAATCCTGGAACAGAACCTGTTAAAATTAAAGATAGAGTTATCTCTAATTAATTAGATTAGATTAGTTTGTATATTTTTATCTTGTTAGATATTTGTGTTATCTTATCTGTAATCATGTACAATCTCCTATAAATACAATAACTCCATTATGATCTAAAAACATAGAATTCATATGTGCTTTCTCGTTTTCTAACTCTCTCAACATGGTATCTAAAGTCTAACGAAAGGCAACCCTAATTCGTGTTTACCTAATGGGCCCAATCCTCACTAGTCAAATTATTTTCAAAACATGTGTTTCTCTTTCAGATTTCGATCCCTTATATATTTTTTGGACGTGTTTCTCTCTCCGACCAGTTTTTCCATTTGGTAGCCCATTTTCTTTCTTCTCTGCCTACTACCGCCACCTCTTCTGCTAGCCTTTTCAAATCAGCGACCCCATAGACACCTTCCTCTATCCCAAACTGGCCCATCCTCGCTGGCGGTGCCTCCATCAGAGCTTCCACGTGCCCTTACATGCCACCACCGTCCTCTGTATGTGAACCCACGCGCCGCCTATCTTCGCCACATATGGCAACGTGTCTTATCTCTGGTGAGGTCGTGACCACTTGGGCTTTGCTTGCCTCGGACTCCTTGTAACACCCCAATTTTTCGGTCTCGAATCCCGATGTAATCTAAATAATTAAACAATAAAAATACGAGTAAATTTTTCACGTTCGAAATAATTTCAAAACAACTCCACCACCACATCAAGATTCGAACCATGGAAAACCAAAGGGTGAGATTTGATTATCAATAACTGGATCGTTAAATAGTTTTCCCATAACGGTATACAAAATAACAGAGTTTACAATAGAAGAAGAATGTGTATACCGGGCATACGCCTAGTACCATATATGAGGATATGAGAAAAGACTCGACAAGGCATGCAACCGTATATCATAAGCCTAATAGACAACCATCATCTTTTCACATAATCTCATGAACATGCAATGCCTAAGATATATGCATATACATATCTATATGGTCTTACATCATACATCCCTAATATTCATATTCTATCATTCACCATATCCAATTCAACCCCAAATTTGTGTATCATCATCACTTATGCATTCCCAAGATGATTACATAATCAACATTATATTATATACCAAAGGGATATAAATCCAAGGCCTCCAATATTAATACATCATAATATCTATTTTACACATGAAAAATTAAATTACAATGTTGCCGGCCAAGGCATTCCATTATCACTATTTACCTTCCCAAAAACTTCACTTTATAAACATCCTCGTCCCATGATATTGCTGCATCAATACTAAAAAGGAGATCACATGGGAGAGTGAGTTATACATTTCAAATGATGATATGAATAAATTGAAATTATGTGCATATGCATATCAACATCATGTATACTTTGCTAAACACATCAAAAAACATCATAATCTATTCATTTCACAATATATATCATGTATTCACCCGTTAATTCATAGAAAAGCAAGCATATACACATCTATCGCAATGCCACAATGGGCCAACGTCATCCATATTGACCATTCTGGTCTTTTCTTAAAGCCACAATGGGCTATCATCATTATCATCAATCATAATTAATTATGCCCTACATTACGATGGGTCATATCACACATATCATCATATTCAATACCGTTTCGTTGTATTCATGTCTTTTATCAATTTTATATGGTCTTTTAGGTATATCAATTACCCATTTCATCAACACCATACCATAATCTCAATCATCATCAATCATCATCATCATCTGGTATATCTCTATGCTATATGTATATGTTCTTATGGCTATTGCATATGCATAATGGAATAGACAATAAATGCATATTCGACTGTGGGAATAACACCAAGTGTGGGTCGAGCATAGGTGTGCTACTATGCCCCCTACTGTAGTAGAAAAATGTGTACACATATCTCAAGCATGTATGCATATAATAATATCTTTTACTTGTACCAAACCGTTATCGCCCATCTGTAGCACTAGTCACCCCGTGACTTGTGGATCAACAACATGGCCTCAACTACCAAAAGTGCTACGGGCCCCTCCCGAACACACATTAAGAGAGCCGTGCCCCGTCGGACACTGAGGTACTTGCTCATCACAGAGCCGCCCGCCCATTGGGCCAGCTTCATAGGGTGCCTCGTCACCAAACTATGGGCAGCTTCATAGGGTGCCTCGTCACCAAACTATGGGCAGCTTCGTGACTCACACACCGAGTCACAGGGGAAACAACAAGAATGCTCGTGCATTGAGCCGCCCTTCCACTGGGCCAACTGGGGGAACACCCTAATATTCTTTATCGGCAGTGTATAATATGCCATGGATGCAATGCAATGCAAATCAAATGCATTTCTCACACTATGCATCCTAAATACCACTCATCAAACATCATCATCATAATCACCAACACCACTATACACACCTTAGTGGATTTAATCATTGTTGGTTTTAGCCATTGTTTTTCAAGTTTTATATGTGGCATTTTCATCTCATTATATCATTTATTATACATGCAAGTCAACACTTGCAACCAACCACAATGGCATCACAAACATCATAAATCATCATTAACACTCATTAATCTTTCATCAATACCACTACATAATCATTTAATGGATTTTTATATCATTATTCATCACCATTGTTTCATCTATATATATTGGTGTGGCATTCACAACATTTCATTAATATAATTCCAGCCACACATTTAAGATCACCTTTGAATCACACACAATGGTATACGATAATTTGTTAATAATAACGATCATCCTTTACTCAAGGAAATGATCCACAACATCGTTCGTTAGTGCATATTACCATCATCATCTTCGATTCATCGGTTTATAATAAATACTACGTCATTTAACCATTCCCTCATTAGTATCATAACCATACAAGGGTATATTCTATAGCCTCATCAGTAAACTCTTATTATCATTCACCATATCACATAATTGGTAGTGGATGTTCATATTTTCATGACATGTCATCATTGTATGCCCCTACTATATTTTCCTTAGCTTTTCATAAAAGGAAGGGGCTTAGCACTAATAAAATAAAGGAAAGAAAATAGAATTTCAAATATGGGAAACTCGCTCAAGGGAGACCCATACTCGCTTGAGCGACATCAACATGGGGCGCTCGAGCGAGCCCCTCTCGCGCTGGTGAAAATCATCCAGTAGCGTTTCCATGCTCGCTCGCTTGAACGAGATTTCTCCCAACTGGTAACTCGCTTGAGCGAGACAACATTAAGCATCAGACCTCTCTCGCGCTCAAGCGACTTGTGACACCCCCAAAAATAAGGGTAAATTTTTCACGATTTTCGCATGATTAATTTATGAAAATGCAAGTGGTGAAGCTATTCATTAAATTCCCTATATCTATCAGAGACCTGTCTCATATATGAATATATGCAAAGGTAAATCAAAAGGATTAACCCTAAAGAATTCCTCAATTAACAACAGCGGAATAATTTTGAGTAAATTAATGTTATGTGATTAGATTTTAAGAGATCAACCATTTTGAAATTAGGAAGCCCAATTTTATGCCCAAAGTATTCATAAAGTAATGTGGGATCAAGGTTTAATTTGTAGAAGAGGGAAAATGATTTGAACAATACGATTTGGGGAATCAGAGTACCCGTCGCTCAAGCGGGATTCCCACTCGCTTGAGCAAGTTCCATATAGAACGCTTGGGCGAGACAGAAGGGAGCTGAGCGAAAAGAGAAAAGGAAGTTTCAGGGGTAACTTCCCTCAAGCAAACTCTAACTCGCTTGAGCGAGACACACAAGCCTCGCTTGGGCGGAGCCAGCGAGCGTAGGCAAAAATTATCGAGAACCAAATCCACACTCACTCGCTTGAGCGAGCACCTTCCCAAGGCCATTCGCTCAAGCGAGATTCGGCCAGTAACCAAATTGCCTAACTCTCGCTCGGGCGAGACCCTCCTTGCCTAAGCGAAAATCCTCTAGAGACCAAACCCCTGATGCCAGGGCCATCTCGCTGGGGTGAGACCCAGTCTCGCTTGGGCGAGATTCCCCTAGAATCCAATCACTGATGCTGGGACAGTCTCGCTTGAGCGAGACCCACTCTCGCCTAAGCGAGAATTGTCCAGAGACCAAATACCATATAGGAGGGACTCTCGCTTGAGCGAGAATCCATCTCGCTTGAGCGAGATTATCAGCAAAAACACAGAAAATGCTGAAAGCACATAACACATCCTACCAAAACTCATTTTAATCAATTTCACTTAGATTCATCACTTCCTACTCATCATATGACATATTTAGAACCTGTTCCAAACAATCATGCTCATAAATTTCCATTACAACTCATCTAATGTATAAAAATCAACTCATCAACTCTTCTAATTCACAAGTCTAACATTTAAATATGAATCTTCATTCTTTCATCAAAATAAAGAGAGTATCATCATTCATACAATCACAGGGTCATGATTGAAAATGAGTCATAGATAAAAGATCTCATTTTCCTCCATGACCTTCCAAAATCATCATTGTATATATATATATTCATCCTCCATACAAATATCTATTCCAAATTCAGATTATACCAATTGTGTAGAATGTCTTACACATTACATCTATTCCACACAACTATGAAATCAAGTATTGCCGGCCAAGGCATTCTTTACCAAAATAAACTCCCTTCACACTTCTCCATAAAGTAGCTCCAAAGCAAGTCCTACAAAATAGGAGCTAAAAAAGAATACCACATGGAGAGTGAGTATACTTTCTCAATGATAAAAATCCAATAATTAAGACAATATATGCATGAATGCAATACGAGCATTCCTTCCTCAAGGAAAGTTCATTCAACACCAAATTAATCACCCATTAATTTTCATTCAAATACATATATCCATCAAAATTTCACAAAGTCATATCAACCAATATCACAATCATAGTAAATTTTTTTTTAAAGGACGGTTTCCACACTACTCCTCATACAACTTCTTCAACAGAGTATCACTTTATGCCATGCTCCTATGGCTAATGCATATGCTAGTGTTTAAGATGCATATGCACGGATCCGATTTCATTTCCTCGGGTGATCGCAACCACCATAATCATACAATCATTCTCAATGGTTTCCCGCCTCGCAAGGGGTACTCCCTCTAGCAGCCTCACAAGGTGCTTTCTCGTGATCACAACCACGTTCAACATTTCATAAAGGTTTCCCGCCTCGCAAGGGGTACTCCCGCCTCATGATCGCAACCATGGGCACTCAATCTCAATGGTCCCGCAGGGCCTTTCATTTCAAACACCAGGTGATTGCAACCACCGGTCCAATAATCACAGGAATTCGTAAGCCTTTTTTTATTTCCAACATCAAGTGATCGCAACCACTTATCATCATCATCATGATATGCATGCTATGCTATGTATGCAATTCTCATGCATGCCTCAACTTTTTAGGATTATCTCACCCTCTCATCTAGGGTATATTCATACATAAACATCAATCCTTATATTCAAGAACCTTTCCAACCAAAGATTTTAGGTACTCATCATGTCATATATGGAATCAATAGTACATCATTATATAATATGCCATTCATAGCCTTATTTAGGCTTCATCATATAAACAAATCATTTCAAAACACCATACACAATTCTCATCACATAAACATGATATCACACCCATCAAGAGAACATGCTATATTACATCAATACATACATTATCATCACAATTCTCATGCATTTATAAAATATACCCCTCTCCTACCTTAAGAGAAGTAAACTTATGGGGTTGACGTTCCCGCTTCACCCATGTTATCAAGTCCTACACCAATAATTATAGGACCATATCAATTATTCATCTCAAAGCCATCACAACATATATATACATATCTATGTATACATGATTCTTATCATGTAGAAGTTATTATAGGTTTATTCATTTGCTTACTTAGGCTTCGAGAATTCCTTCCCTTAGATTACCATTCATTATTATCAAGGGCTACAACCTAATTTGTTATGTTGTCCTATTTGCAACACTTATACTTAACTCACACCAAGTGGGTTTTCATTTATGTTTCCAATCACCATCTATAATCACCCATAAATGCCTCTACCTTATTATTTATTACATTTTTCTCCTCCAATAAATGCTATACTCTTCTACATTATACATTTCCCCCAAATTAATATGGTTAGAGTTTCCACCAACCCACCAACCTTCATAAATATTCATGATCTTTTAATTCTATCTTCATATACCTTATTTACTACTCATAAATATCCACATTATTTCACCCACACCTTAGGGTTTATACATTTAATACTTCCTCTCACTACCCACAAGCATTTATTACTCTCCCAAATCTTAGAAATCCAACCTCTATGGTTTAGCTACCATTAAGATGAGGAAGAACTTACCTCAATCAAGAATCAAAGTAAACACCAAGGGAGAGAGTGGTGTACATGAAAACAGAGGAGGAGGAAAGGAGACTTCAACCACCCAATGTCCTTCCTTGCTCCAATGGTGGGTGAAAACAAGAGAGGAAGATTGGTTTCACTTTTGGTTAGGGTTTTTAGAAGAAAGGTGTGAATGTAGAAGTGGTAGAAAGGAGAAGAAGTGAGTGTGTTGACGTAAGGAAGAGAGAGCTATGGAAATGAGAGTGAAAGAGTGAGGTTTTTAGTTTTAAATATTTAGCCTTTCATTAACTCTTTCATTTTTAAATAAACAGGCTCCCTATTCGGGCTCAATACTTATTCCAAAAATTATTCCGAATACATATTCGGATTCCCAATAACATTATCTACAGCCCTGACCAAGGGCATCTCAATTGGAGATACTTGGTCCGACACCCATATTTTATCTGGGTCAGTTTTTATCTCATCCGGTCACAATAACTCACTAACAGTCTCCAAAAATCTTATTTAAATTATATTTAGCATTTTGGGATATTAATTAGTCCACATTTCCTTATTCAATATTTATTTTCTTAAGTTAACTTTCTATTTTAAAAAAAATCGAGGTGTTATAATCCACCCCACCTAAAAGAAATTTCGTCCTCGAAATTTGACATACCGGATTCGAATGCGTGAGGATATCGTTCACGAATATCATCCTCGCGTTCCCAGGTGAGTGTCTCAACGTTTCCATGTTTCCACGCTACTTTCACCAATGGTACCATCTTATTCCGCAGTCTCTTCACGGAATACTCAACAATACGAACCGAAATGGGAGGGACGGACAAGTCATCCTGTACCTCAACATCATCAAGAGAGATCACGTGCAAAGGATCATGAATATACTTCCTTAACTGCGACACGTGGAACACATCATGTATGTTTGCAAGCTGTGGAGGAAGCGCAATCCGATAAGTGACATCTCCAATCCGCTCTAAGATCTCATAGGGTCCAATGAATTTAGGGCTTAATTTCCTGCTCTTTAATGCCCTTCCAATACCCTTATCACACGAGACTCGTAAGAACACATGATCGCCAACTTAAAATTCAAGTGGCTTCCTCCTCTTGTCATAATAGCTCTTCTGCCGGTCTTGAGCAATTTTCATCTTCTCTCAGATCATCTTGATCTGTTCAATAGTTTCCTCAACAATCTCAGGCCCTAAGGCCAAGTTCTCACCAACTTCAAGCCAACATAATGGGGTTCGACACCTCCTTCTATATAACGCTTTGTATGGTGCCATACCGATACTAGAATGAAAACTGTTATTATAAGTGAATTCGATCAGAGGCAAATATTTCTCCCATGAACCGCCGTGCTCCAGAACGTAAGCACGTAGCAAGTCCTCAAGACTCTGAATAGTCCTCTCAGACTGTCCATCAGTTTGAGGATGGTACGCCGAGCTTAGCTTCAATTTTGAACCCATTGCTTCATGTAAGCTTCCCCAGAATCAGGAAGTAAATCGGGGGTCACGATCAGAAACAATACTTAATGGCACACCATGTAACCTCACAATCTCCTGAATGTATAGTTGTGCCAAATCCTGCAAAGAGCTCTTCATACTGATTGGTAGAAAATGGGCACTCTTCGTCAAATGATCTATAATCACCCAGATTCCGTCACGTCTGGACCTCGTCCTTGGCAATCTGGACACAAAGTCCATGGAAATTGCATCCCACTTCCAAACAGGGATATCAAGCGGTTTCAAAGTACCTGAAGGTCTCTGATGTTCTACCTTCGCCTTCTGACAAGTAAGGCACGAAGCTACAAAGTTGGCAACATCACGCTTCATTCCAGGCCACCAAAACTTCTTCTTTACATCTTGATACATCTTGGTTGCACCAGGGTGAATACTAAAAATGCTTTTGTGCGCTTCCTCAAGCACCGTGTGTCTCTAATCTCCGAATGAAGGCACATACACACAACCTTTCACTCGCCACAAACCATTAACACCTTCCATAAGGAATAAATTCTTCCCATCATCTTGAGATCTTCTCATCTCTTGTAAATAATCATCATTCCCTTATTTCTCCTTTACAAGCTCCAAAAACTCATTACATATCTTCAAGGTAGTAAAACATAGTTTCTTGGGAGATCGAATCTCGGTCCCAACATTTAAATTCTGAAATTCCTCAATCAATTCAAATTCTTTGACCATCATAGCCGACACATGCAAGGACTTCCAACTAAGAGCATCGGCAACAACATTGGCTTTTCCCGGATGATACATCAATTTAAAATCATAGTCCTTTAGGAATTCCATCCATCGTCTTGGGCGCATATTCAATTCTTTTTGATCAAAGAGATATTTCAAACTTTTGTGGTCACTAAAGACCACGAACTTTGAACCATAGAGATAGTGACGCCAAATCTTCAAGGCGAACACAACCGCCGCCAACTCCAAATCGTGAGTCGGGTAATTAACTTCATGAGGTCTCAACTGGCATGAAGCATACACTATGACACATTCCCTCTGCATTAAAACACATCCAAGTCCATGCTTAGAGGCATCGCAATACACCACAAAGTCTTCTTGCAGATCAGGCAATGCCAAGATAGGCATAGAAGTCAGCCTCATCTTTAACTCCTCAAAACATCTCTCATATTCAACCGTCCATACAAAAGGTTGGTTCTTCCTTGTCAAGTTCGTCAAAGGTTTAGCAAGACGAGAGAAACCTTCGATGAACCTCCGATAATTACCGACAAGTCCAAGGAAACTCCTGATTTCTGTAACCGACGTAGGTCTAGGCCACGCCATAACGGCTTCAACCTTAGAAGGATCCACCGAAATACCATCTTTGGATATCACATGTCCAAGAAACTGGACGCTCACCAACCAGAATTTGTATTTAGAGAGCTTAGCATACAACTGGTTCTCTCTAAGAATGTTCAGCACCACTTTCAAATGTTCCTCGTGTTCCTCACGGCTCTTGGAATGCACTAAGATATCATCGATGAATACCACAACAAAACGATCCAGGTATTCATGAAAGATGCGGTTCATGTAACTCATGAAAATCGCAGGAGCATTTGTCACTCCAAATGGCATCACTACGTACTCATAGTGTCCATATCGCGTTCGGAAAGCAGTTTTCGGAATATCTTCGGTCTTCACCCGAATTTGGTGATACCCAAAACACAAATCAATCTTTGAAAACACCACCGCACCCCTTAATTGATCCAATAGATCCTCGATATGAGGTAAGGGATATCTATTCTTTATCACCAGCTTGTTCAATTGGCGGTAGTCTACACACAACCGCATGGTTCCATCCTTCTTCTTAACTAATAAAACAGGAGCTCCCCAGGGTGACACACTGGGTCGAACAAACTCCTTCTCAAGCAGTTCCTCAACTTGTTTCTTAAGTTCGGTCAACTCCATAGGAGACATCCTATAAGGAGTAATAGACATCAGTTCTGTACCAGGTATAAGATCGATAGCAAACTCAACCTCCCGTGGAGGTGGTAAACTGGGTATCTCCTCGGGAAACACATCTAGGAATTTAGACACCACAGGGATGTTAAAGGGGATCGGGACCACTCGTCCCATCGGCAAGAGATAGTAATATGTAAAGTTGAGCTATACCTTGCACATCAAATTGTTCCACATTGGAAGAAGGGAAAATCACGGTCCGTTGTTGACAGTCGACCAAAACCTTATTGGCGGAGAGCCAATCCATACCTAGTATGATCTCCAATCCCTTCATAGGTAGGCAAATAAAGGACACAACAAATCTTCTCCCATCTAGGAGCATATCAACATTATCACACTGATTAACTGATCTAAGACAAGTACCAGTTGGGGTGGTAACCACAAGGGTATTTTTCATTAAACACACCGGCAACCTCAATCGCCGAACACAATCCTCGGATATAAAAGAGTGAGTTGCACCCGAATCATAAATAACATGAACTGCATGTCCGAGTATTTCACACTTACTTTCAACTAAATTATCTATTTGTGCTGCTTCCTCACCGGTCACAGCGAACACCCTCCCGGAATTTGGTTGTACATTTCCACCGTTTCTGTTTCCATCACGAGCACCGTTGCCATTTCCTCGACCGTTGTCGTGCCTCCCACCATTATATCCATCTCGGCCATCATTTTGGCCACCAATGTTTCCATTACCATGGTCCCAACCACCATTATGGCCTCCGCGGTTCACATGAGCGGGTACATTAGCACGGTTAGGAGTATTAGCTTGTACCGGAGCCGATCTTACGAGCATAGGGCATGCAGGACGGATATGTCCCACTTGATCATAATTATAACACACCACATCCTCACGGTGCACACATTCACGAACATAGTGTGGACCACGACACCTATAGCATCTCGGCCCATTGGCATTTACATTGCCCCGGCCAAAAGTGTTACCATGTCCACCACCTCTGGCTTGGACATTAGAATGAGCACCCCTCTGAAAGCGTCCTCTTCTGGAATTCCCTTGCCTCTTGAAACTAGAAGATTGACCTTTCAACTTAGAGTCAAATTTAGAATGATACGGGGGAGCATGTTCTTCATAAATACGATACTTATTCACAAGTACTGTAAAGCTTCAGATTTCTTGATGACAAATGGCCCTTTGAATATTAGGGCATAGACCGTTTTCAAACTTCATACATTTTGAGGCTTCAGTTCTCTCTTATTGATAAGGAGGGTAGAATTCGCAAAGTTCTTAGAATTTGGAAGTATACTCTTCCACCGTCATTGTGCCTTGCTTGAGTTCCATGAACTCGAGTTCTTTCTTGCTCTTGTAGCTCTCGGGCACATACGTCCTCATGAGTTCAAGTTTAAAGTTTTCCCAAGTCAAGGGAATAGCAGCAACATTCATTCTACTCTTAGTGAGTCTCCACCAAGTTTCTTCTTCATCCCTTAGTATGAAAATAGCATACTCCACTTTCTAGAACTCATTGCACTCAAAACTATCGAAGATCCACTCGACATCTCGGATCCAAACATAGGCTTGCTCAGGCCTGAATCCACCATGAAACTCAGATGGCTTCTGCTTCAAGAACATGTCAAGGCCCTGAGTACGTTGAACAGCAGGAGCAGGTTGCCTTTCCGCTTCTTGTCTATCATGGTTTTGCGACTCAAAGAGATCCGCAAAACGATTCAAGGCTCTAGCTATAGTGTCATCGTTATCTTGACGACGATGGGCCATCTCAATATCTATAATCATAACATGAGATTTAATTAACATTAGTAAACTCATCCATAAAATTCTCCTATAGTCTCTTACTATAGTACTTTATCACAAAATCAAGTTATGGTCCTCCATCATGGAGTCCAATATCAACCAATCCATATCAAAGCTCATAAAAGCACATCATCATATCATGGCATCGTATGCATTCACAAAACATAAGAATTCATCATTAAGGGAGAATAGTGTGAAGAAAGCTTTGCCAGACTTATAGCAATCACATTCAATCCATAGTCAATTTATACACAATTAAACAACGATGAAAATCATTCATCAATTGTATATCATGTTCTAATAATAATAACAATTAATCACAGTAATACAGATCGTATAATGCTCTGATACCAGGTTGTGACACCCCTAAAAATAGGGGTAAATTTTTCATAATTTTAGCATGATTAATTTATGAAAATGCAAGTAGTGAAGCTATTCATTAAATTCCCTAGATCTATTAGAGACCTGTCTCATATGTGAAGATATGCGAAGGTAAATCAAGAGGATTAACCCTAAAGAATTCCTCAATTAACAACAGCGGAATAATTTTGAGTAAATTAATGTTATGTGATTAGATTTTAAGAGATCAACCATTTTGAAATTAAGAAGCCCAATTTTATGCCCAAAGTATTCATAAAGTAATGTGGGATCAAGGTTTAATGTGTAGAAGAGGGAAAATGATTCGAACAATGCGATTTGGGGAATCAGAGTACCCGTCGCTCAAGCGGGATTCCCACTCGCTTGAGCAAGTTCCATATAGAACACTTGGGCGAGACACAAGGGAGCTGAGCGAAAAGAGAAAAGGAAGTTTCAGGGGTAACTTCACTCAAGCGAACTCCAACTCGCTTAAGCGAGACACACAAGCCTCGCTTGGGCGGAGCCAGCGAGCGTAGGCGAAAGTTATCCAGAACCAAATCCACACTCACTCGCTTGAGCGAGCACCTTCCCAAGGCCATTCGCTCAAGCGAGATTCGGCCAGTAACCAAATTGCCCAACTCTTGCTCGGGCGAGACCCTCCTCGCCTAAGCAAAAATCCTCCAGAGACCAAACCCCTAATGCCAGGGCCATCTCGCTGGGGTGAGACCCAGTCTCGCTTGGGCGAGATTCCCCTAGAATCCAATCACTGATGCTGGGACAGTCTCGCTTGAGCGAGACCCACTCTCGCCTAAGCGAGAATTGTCCAGAGACCAAATACCATACAGGAAGGACTCTCGCTTGAGCAAGAATCCATCTCGCTTGAGCGAGATTATCAGCAAAACGCAGAAAATGCTAAAAGCACATAACACATCCTACCAAAACTCATTTTAATCAATTTCACTTAGATTCATCACTTCCTACTCATCATGTGACATATTTAGAACCTGTTCCAAACAATCATGCTCATAAATTTCCATTACAACTCATCTAATGTATAAAAATCAACTCATCAACTCTTCTAATTCACAAGTCTAACATTTAAATATGAATCTTCTTTCTTTCATCAAAATAAGGAGAGTATCATCATTCATACAATCACAGGGTCATGATTGAAAATGAGTCATAGATAAAAGATCTCATTTTCCTCCATGACCTTCCAAAATCATCATTGTATATATATATATTCATCCTCCATACAAATATCTATTCCAAATTCAGATTATACCAATTGTGTAGAATGTGTTACACATTACATCTATACCACACAACTATGAAATCAAGTATTGCCGGCCAAGGCATTCTTTACCAAAATGAACTCCCTTCACACTTCTCCACAAAGTAGCTCCAAAGCAAGTCCTACAACAAAGGAGCTAAAAAGATATACCACATGGAGAGTGAGTATACTTTCTCAATGATGAAAATCCAACAATTAAGACAATATATGCATGAATGCAATACGAGCATTCCTTCCTCAAGGGAAGTTCATTCAACACCAAATTAATCACCCATTAATTTTCATTCAAATACATATATCCATCAAAATTTTATAAAATCACATCAACCAATATCACAATCATAGTTAGTAAATTTTCTTTAAGGAAGGTTTCCACACTAATGCACATGCTAGTGTTTAAGATGCATATGCACGGATCCGATTTCATTTCCTTGGGTGATCGCAACCACCATAATCATACAATCATTCTCAATGGTTTCCCGCCTCGCAAGGGGTACTCCCTCTAGCAGCCTCGTAAGGTGCTTTCTCATGATTGCAACCACGTTCAACATTTCATAAAGGTTTCCCGCCTCGTAAGGGGTACTCCCGCCTCATCATCGCAACCATGGGAAATCAATCTCAATGGTCCCGTAGGGCCTTTCATTTCAAACACCAGGTGATCGCAACCACTGGTCCAATAATCATAGGAATTCGTAAGCCTTTTTTTTTATTTCCAACATCAAGTGATCGTAACCACTTATCATCATCATCATGATATGTATGCCATGCTATGTATGCAATGCTCATGCATGCCTCAACTTCTTTAGGATTATCTCACCGTCTCATCTAGGGTACATTCATACATAAATATCAATCCTTATATTCAAGAACCTTTCCAACCAAATATTTTAGGTACTCATCATGTCATATATGGAATCAATAGTATATCATTATATAATATGCCATTCATAGCCTCATTTAGGCTTCATCATATAAACAAATCATTTCAAAACACCATACACAATTCTCATCATATACACATGATATCACACCCATCAAGAGAACATGCCATATTATATCAATACATACATTATCATCATAATTCTCATGCATTTAGAAAATATACCCTTCTCCTACCTTAAGAGAAGTAAACTGCCGGGGTTGACATTCCCGCTTCACCCGTGTTATCAAGTCCTACACCAATAATTATAGGACCATATCAATTATTCATCTCAAAGCCATCACAACATACATATACATATCTATATATACATGATTCTTATCATCTAGAAGTTATTATGGGTTTATTCATTTGCTTACTTAGGCTTCGGGAATTCCTTCCCTTAGATTACCAATTCATTATTATCAAGGGCTACAACTTAATTTGTTAGGTTGTCCCATTTGCCACACTTATACTTAACTCACACCAAGTGGGTTTTCATTTATGTTTCCAACCACCATCTCTAATCACCCATAAATGCCTCTACCTCATTATTTATTACATTTTTCTCCTCCAATAAATGCTATACTCTTCTACATTATACATTTCCCCCAAATTAAATGGTTAGGGTTTCCACCAACCCACCAACCTTCATAAATATTCATCATCTTTCAATTCTATCTTTATATACCTTATTTACTACTCATAAATGTCCACATTTATTTCACCCACACCTCAGGGTTTATACATTTAATACTTCCTCTCACTACCCATAAGCATTTATTACTCTCCTAAATCTTAGAAATCCAAGCTCTATGGTTAGCTACCATTAAGATGAGGAAGAACTTACCTCAATCAAGAATCAAAGTAGACACCAAGGGAGAGAGTGGTGTACACGAAAATGGAGGAGGAGGAAAGGAGACTTCAACCACCCAATGTCCTTCCTTGCTCCAATGGTGAGCGAAAACAAGAGAGGAAGATTGGTTTCACTTTTGGTTAGGGTTTTTAGAAGAAAGGTGTGAATGTAGAAGTGGTAGAAAGGAGAAGAAGTGAGTGTGTTGACGTGAGGAAGAGAGAGCTACGGAAATGAGAGTGAAAGAGTGTGGTTTTTAGTTTTAAATATTTAGCCTTTCATTAACTCTTTCGTTTTTAAATAAACAGGCTCCCTATTCGGGCTCAATACTTATTCCAAAAATTATTCCGAATATATATTCGGATTCCCAATAACATTATCTACAGCCCTGACCAACGGCATCTCAATTGGAGATACTTGGTCTGACACCCATATTTTATCCGGGTCAGTTTTTAGCTCATCCGGTCACAATAACTCACTAACAGTCTCCGAAAATCTTATTTAAATTATATTTAGCATTTCGGGATATTAATTAGTCCACGTTTCCTTATTTAATATTTATTTTCTTAAGTTAACTTTCTATTTTTAAAAAAATTTAGGGTGTTACACGACTAATGCTCTCTCAGGCGGAAATCGTCTAGTATCATATCTTAGGCTCGCTCGCTTGAGCGAGATTCAACTAGCCTCTTTACTCGCTTAAGCGAGAACCGTCTAAGACCATTTTCCATCTCGCTCGCTCAAGCGCGGCCACGCCTGCTTGAGTGAGATTCATCTAGTAGCTCACCCGTCTGTTCTACACACGTCCTGCCTGAGCGAGACTCCTACTCGCCTAAGAGAAATTGGGCCAGAGGCCACCCCTCTGATACAGGGGACTCTCGCTTGGGCGAGAATCCATCTCGCTTGAGCGAGATTACCATCATAGTCCAAAACTTAAGTTTTTCATTCTCCATTGCATATCATTATCCATCTTATGCAAAATTGGCCTAAGTCAATACTATACACACATTAAATCACATCTTCTAGTCCTAATTCAACAAGGTGTATCTCTCCTCTCTTATTCCAATTTACTAACCACATGAGGGAGGTTTCAACACAAATTTTCTTACAATCACATATGTCATTGTGCCTAATTATCATAACATCACTTCACAATTCAAGTAATTTATCTATTCATAGATTTTCACTAACAATGATCCATGTCCAACAAAGGGACAATTCAACACATATCATCATCCCATATCTATATATATATACATACATTTCCTTAACACTTAACAAGGCTAAGCCATCCTTCATCACATCATCAATTTGACATTTAATATATTCATGGCAAGGTAATGCATGAGTTCATACATATACATAATTAACAATTATTCACTCATGCAAATTTGAAATGTAAACTCCTCTCCTACCACGAGAGAAGAACCACAACGCAATTGCCTCGATCATTCCACATCATCGTCCGGAAGACAATCCTATCAACAACACATATATACATATGAAATTAGTAAGCCATCGTAAGACATCATTTCTTAAAACTCATCATCAAGTCCTAGACTTGTTTAACTCCAATTCACACCCTTATGTTAGGCTTCAGGAATTCCTTTCCCAAAACCAAGATTCTCTAAGTCTTATGGGCTAACTATACCCAACAACATCACTATCTCTATTCCATAAGCCTTCCAAATCATCACATGAATCATTTAACCATCACTACAATTCATCATAAGCCTCTTGGCTCTATTTAAGACCATCATCAATTCAATAATTTTGAAATGGCATACATTAAGGCCTAAGACTTCATCAAATCACAATCTTATTTCATTTATCCATCACCCATGGTCATCCTCCATTATTATCCCTCTATCACAATAACAACACTCAACATTGATCACCATTTACCCATTCTCAAGATTAATTCCTCAAATCATCATACCTACCTACATACACATATCATCATACACAACCTCATTAACTTAGTTCAAAATTTCACCATCCAATCACTTAGGGTTTTGATTAAAATCACCCAATGATAACTTCAACCTATTTCTAAAATCCATATACAAACCATAAACCACATCCATTTCTAACGCAACACCCTAATCAAGATCATCTCTTAAGCCATCAAGCCTAGGGTTTTCCATTTTCGCCAACATCCTTAGTTTCTACAACTACCTTTTTAACTTAAATAACATAACAATCATCAATGGAATATTATAGAGACAAGAAACCTTACCTCATCTCCTAGCCTAATGTCAAATACGAAAATGAAGAGGTGAGAAGGGAAGACCATTAAATATTTGCTCCAATATCACTTTCATGCTCCATGAATCCAAGCTTAGTTCTTGATTTTAGCAAGAAATAGAGCAAGAGGGAGGTGGTTGGTTTTGGAGTTGGAGGGGGGAGAAGATGAAGAGAAAAGTTAAAATAGAGAAGAAGAAGAAGTTTCCACCAAAAATCAAAGGAGAGGGGAGAGAAATGCATTTTGTTACCCTTTAACCATTGCTCAAAACAATGCACCATTAGCCCATTATCTATTGTGTCCTAAAACCCTTTAACCATTATGTAATAGAGTGTAAAGTGAGGGAGGAGAGAGGGGAAAAGGGGAGGTTGAGTGAGGAGAGGAAAATGGAGTTTTCATTTTCTTTTTAATTCCAATTGGCTCATATTTTCCCCGTCTAATAATATACGCCGTGTCCGATTAATTATTTCCTTAACCCCAAAAATTATTTTAACTATACCATTATAACCACAATAATTTTCTAAGTATCCTAGACCCATCAATTATTTAATTTGACCAAGTAGGTCCCATATCATCTGTTAAATTGCCCGGTTCCGGTAATTCTTGATTTACAGATAGTTCACCTCTAGTGTCTAATAAAATCTCCCATAATTATTTGACCATAAATAATTAATCACCATTATTCCATAAATTGTTTTCTTTAAAATTTAGGATGTTATAATCCACCCTACCAAAAAGAAACTTCGTCCTCGAAGTTTAACATCGGCATATATCATAAGGCCACACTTCGGCCACGCATCAATAGGGTCCAATGACATCATGAAGTAATATCGGACTTCCCAAAGTCCAGCAGGACATGATTATTATCATTCTTCATCCAAGCATATTGCCTCATATATTCATAGTGAGTCACCACTCATCAATTCTTAGTTTATTCATTACAACTCTCACATTCTTATCCAGTACCACCGGATAGGTCCAATACATTCATCGTAAGCAGTTACAACATTACACTTGCCCGATCTATGTGTTGTTGCATCCGACATACAGGAAGGTGTCCCAATCCCGTAGTGGTGACCATACACACATAAGGTTAGCGCATAAGTGCACATTGCCACAATGCCTATGGCATGTAGAGACATATCAGGATAAGTACCTTCATGTCTTATCGCTCACATATTCTATATTAACCTAAATAATATCTCTTCACACACGAGACTTCGTAAGAAGTCACACAATTCATCATTTAATCATGATTTAATCATGATCTAGCATAAATCATGCCATACAATTCATCAATGGTCAGCCACCATAACTATATATTGATATATCCACTATAGATTTCCAATCATCATAGGGTAATCACCTCACCACTGGACTTCATCCATCCCGAAATCATAGTCAAGTAACTCAAATCATTTGTCTAATTTGAACATTGTCGGCTATAACTCGATTCAAGCATAAATGAATCACCAAACTCACGTCAAGTATACACTTCCAAGGTTAAAAATAAGGTCCACAATTATATAATAATCTTCCACACTAGTGGATTTCCTCATTTATCATAGCCAAAGTCCATATGCTGGACATACGATTCACATTATGTCACATCGATATGTGGTTTCTATCACCAATATAATTTCTTTTCAAAACAAAAGGGAGGTATCTACAGGATCAAACTCCATTTACCAACTCATGTTTACACATATTACCTCTATGTCACACCATAATCCATAATTAATCGAATAATCATAACGTCAAGGGCACATAATTTAGCCTAAGGTCATACCATAAAATTTTCATCATGGCCAATGCTAAATCATACCCCGAATTCAACATCATTATTCACCAAATACTTAGGGGTTTACGTTCATATTTCTAATCGAATCACACATCGGCTCTAGCCTCAACAACTTATTCCACAATTTAGTTCACTACTGCTCAATCGTTCATAAGGTTTAATCTATCATTAGGCTTAGAAAGTTCAAGGGTTACCTAGTACCCATCGTGGAATACTTCCACAACACATAAAATAATTAAACATGGCTCATAGAAGCATCGTAGAGCCTATACAATCATAGGGTCTAATTCCAAAAGGTTCGATCTTTCAAGATCATATTGAGTTATCCGGGGTTACCACACTTAGTGGGTCACAACCAAATTAATCATTCACTCGGTTCATAGACGTAAAACTGAGACACAACCCCAATCATGTGCCAACACAATTTCATATTCAATGAGCATACCATGACTATAAGTCACCTCATAATTCATAGGAGAGACCTAAGCAAATAATTCAATTTCAATATACATACATATCAAGGTCTCAACATTTCACGGTTTATTACATTATCAATTCATATTTATTATCTCCTATCCGTGGTCAACACATGGCATAGGTTCATCATCAAATCAATTCATATTCAATATGTCATATCCATGATCACACATGGCATAAGTTCATCACTAATTAAAGTCATACTCAATATATCAATATTCAAATGCATAATATCAATGTATTCGTCATTAGAAGGAAATAGTGTAAGGAACTTGGCCGGACTTACACAAACAACCATATTGATCACATTGAGGAATTTAGTCATACATATATTTAATCCTCATGAATTAACCATAATCAACAATGAGCAATTATGCTCCATTATGCATCATATAACCTCAATGACAATGATCATACTTCCATAACCAATAATTATAACACAACATTAATGATTCTCAAAGAATCCTCAATAAACAACAATGCCCTTATAATCAATTCACAATTCCTAGACAATTAGTCCTTCATAAGTCCATATAGGGTAATCAATATCTCTACATATCATCATCCTCTAGATGATTTACCACCCTTATATCTATATGGAAGAACCACATTCCAATGATCATCAAAACGTTTCACTGTTGAGCAATCGTGCTCCAAACATCCTTAATGTCAATCTCAATAAGGAGTAATCATGCTCCATCAATAATTTATAACCACAATACAAAACAAAACATACTCGGATAATAATTAGTAATCTCTATTTCAGAGCAAAATACGCTTTGATACCAGGTTGTAACACCCTAATTTTCTAGACTCGAATCCCGATGTAATCTAAATAATTAAACAATAAAAATGCGAGTAAATTTTTTACGTTCGAAATAATTTTAGAATAACTCCACGACCACATCAAGATTCAAACCACAGAAAACCAAAGGGTGAGATTTGATTATCAATAACTAGATCGTTAAATAGTTTGTCCATAACTGTATACAAAATAATAGAGTTTACAGTGGAAAAAGAATGTGTATACCGGGCATACGCCTAGTTCCATATATGAGGATATGAGAAAAGGCTCGACAAGGCATGCAACGGCATATCATAAGCCTAATAGACAACCATCATCTTTTCACATAATTTCATGAACATGCAATGCCTAAGATATATGTATATACATATCTATATGGTTTTACATCATACATCCCCAATATTCATATTCTATCATTGACCATATCCAATTCAACCCCAAATTCGTGTATCATCATCACTTATGCATTTCCAAGATGATTACATAATCAACATTATATTATATACTAAAGGGGTATAAATCCAAGGCCTTCAATATTAATACATCATAATATCTATTTTACACACGACACATTAAATTACAATGCTGCCGGCCAAGGCATTCCATTATCACTATTTATCTTCCCAAAAACTTTACTTTATAAACATACTCATCACATGATATTCCTGCATCAATACTAAAAAGGAGACCACATGGGAGAGTGAGTTATATATTTCAAATGATGATATGAATACAATTGAAATTATGTGCATATGTATATCAACATCATGTATGCTTTGCTAAACACATCAAAAATCATCATAATCTATTCATTTCATAATATATATATATATATATATATCATGTATTCACCCATCAATTCATAGCAAAGCAAGCATATACACATCTATCGCAATGCCACAATGGGCCAACGTCATCCATATCGACCATTCTGGTCTTTTCTCAAAGCCACCATGGGCTATCATCATTATCATCAATCATAATTAATTATCCCCTATATTACGATGGGCCATATCACACATATCGTCATATTCAATATCATTTCATTGTATTCATGTCTTTTATCAATTTTATATGGTCTTTTAGGTATATCAGTTACCCATTTTGTAACATCCCAAATTTTAAAATATGGAATTAATTAAGGAAATAAATATGGAATAATTGAATACAAACTAGTTAATGTCCCAAAATGTTGGAAGTAATTAAATTAAGATTTTCAGAAACTGTTAGTAACTTATTGGGACCGGATAAGCAGAAAACTAACCCGATAAAATATGGGTGTCAGACCAAGTATCTTTGATTGAGATGCCGTTGGTCAGGGCTGTAGATAATATTATGGGGAATCTGAATATGTATTCGGAATAATTTTTAGATAAAGTATTGGGCCCAAACAGAGATCTTGTTTGTGGTAAAACGGTAAAATTTAAGTGAATGAGGTTAAAATTAAAACAAGACTTCATTCTCACTCTCATTATTCATGGTACTTTCTGCCAAGGAGGGAAAAACACTTTTTCTCTACTTCTTCTCACTTTTCTTATTCCCTTTCACTCCATCTTCTTCATCTTCTTTTTCTCCAAAAAGCTTAACCAATAGGTGCCTCTTCCTTTCTCTTTTTCGTTCACCATTGGAGCAAGGAGAAGACATTGTATGCTTGAAGTTTTCCCCTTCTTCTCCTCCATTTTCGAGCTCACCTTCCTCTCCCTTGTTTCCTATTTTCATTCTTGGAACAAGGTAAGCTTCTTGCCATTTTTCTTGTGTTGGAAACCTAAGAAATAGATGATTATGGTTTGGAAGAGTATTAAATACATGTGGGTAGTGAAAGGAAATATTAAATGTATGAACCCTAAGGAGAGGAGAAATAAATGAAGACATTTATGAGCAATAAATGGAGTGCACGAAAATAAGGTTGAAAGATGATGAATGTTGAAGTGCATTTATGATATGGTTGGGTTTTCATAAAACCCTAACTTATGAAATTGAGGGAAATATGTAAGGTGAATGTGAAAGACATTAATTGATGATGAGAATGTTATTAATGATGAGGTATAGCCATAAATGATGATTGGAAATGGTGGTTGGAAACCATAAATGAAAGCTCACTTAAAATGAGTTGAATATGCGATTGGTATATGTGGTAGCCTAACTAATTAGGATGTTGCCTTAATAATAATGAATGGTGATTTAAGAGAAGGGATTCCCGAAGCCTAATTAGGCAAATGAATAAAACCTATAAATAGTTTCTACATGATGAGAATCATACATATATATGTATATGTATAGTGAAATGGTGTTTGAATGAATGATTGATGTGGTCCTATAATTGCTTGGTGTAGGACTTGATAACACTTGTGAGGCGGGAACATCAAACCCGGAAGTCTACTTCTCTTGAGGTAGGAGAGGAGTGTATTTTCTAAATGCATGAAATTTTGTATGTTGATGATGTATGTATTGATGCCATGTTACATGTTGCTCCTTGAATGGATGTAGTACTTTATGTGTATGATATGAAATATAGATTGAATCTTACGATGGTTGATTATGAGATGATATATGTATATATATATATATTTGATTATGTAGGATGAATATTATGATTGAGTATGAGTGGTACCCTAGATAAGAGGTTGAGATAATCCCTATGAGGTTAAGGCATGCATGAGCATTGTTGCATACATAGCATGGCATGCATAACATGGTACCTGAAAAGTGGTTGCGATCACTTGAGACTTGTGATATAAAGGTCTTGTGAGTTCCTGTGATTATTGAATCGGTGGTTGTGATCATCTGGTATTTGAAATGAAAGGCCCTGTGAGACCATTGAGATTGAATGCCTGTGGTTGCGATCACGAGGTAGGAGTACCCCAAGCAAGGCGGGAAACCTTTATGAATTGTGGAACGTGGTTGCGATCAGGAGAAAACACCTTGCGAGGCTGCTAGAGGGAGTACCCCTTGCGAGATGGGAAACCAATGAGAATAAATGAATGATTACGGTGGTTGTGATCACCTAATGAAATGAAATTGGATCCATGCATATGCATCTTAAACACTAGCATGTGCATTAGCCATAGAAGCATGGCATTGAGTGATATCCCATGAGGAAGTAATGTGAAGTGTTTGTGGAATCCTATTGATCACTAAATATAACTGTGTTTATTGGTTTGGTGTGACCCAAAGTAATTTTATGGATATGAGTGTTCTAGGAATTGGATGATTGATTGATTTTAGTGTCACTTGAACTCTTTTTTAGGAGAAGATGTTAACTTTCATTCATATGTATATTATCACTAATTATTGGATTTTTCATCGTTGAGAAAGTATGCTCACTCTCCATGTGGTCTATCTTTTTAGCTCTTGTGTTGTAGGGCTTAACCATGGAGCTCATGGGAGGAAGAATTGTGTGAAGGAGATTATTTTAGGTAAAGAATGCCTTGGCCGGCAATGTTTCGATTTTATGGCTTATATGTGATCTTTTGTAATGAATATGCATGATGAATATTTTGTTTAGCCATGAATTTAATGCAAGTAACTTGTAAGGAAGATAGATATATGGATGTTAATTTTGGGAGGTCATGTAGGAAAATGAGACCCTAGTACATATGGCTCATTTTCGTTGGTGACCTTGACATTGGTTGGATAATGAAAATAGTGTATGATACAGTTAGAATTGGTGAATAAATGGATATCCATCTAGATTTTATGATTTATAGAACTTATAGAATGATAAGTATGATTTGGATGTGATTAATGGATTAAAAAGGGGAATTGTTGAATGTGACATCTGAAATAAGTTCTAAATGCCTAATATGATGCAATTGATATATTAAACCTGTTTAATTTGGTTTTATAAGGATTTTCATATGTTAAGTTGTGTAAATTTCTTGCTTTCTGCACATGTCTGATAATCTCGCTCAAGCGAGATGGATTCTCGCTCAAGCGAGATGGATTCTCGCTCAAGCGAGAATTCCCTGTGCTGGATAATTGGCTACTGGCCAAATCTCGCTTAGGCGAGAATAGGTCTCACTCAGGCGAGACACCCCTACATTGGGTATATACATACTGGACAATTCTCGCTTGAGCAAGCTCGCCTTTGCTCAAGCGAGAGCTGTGTCAAAATGTCCCTGGGTGTGGTTCGCTCAGGTGAACGAGCATCTCACCCAAGCGAGACTGCCCATGCATCAGTTGTTGGCCACTGGAGGAAATTCGCTTAGGTGAGTAGGGTCTTGCCTGAGCGAGAGCGAGGTATTTCGTTACTGGGCTATTTTCGCTTGAGCGAAAGACCTTTGGAGGTGGCACTCGCTCGAGCGAGCGAGCGTATGTTGGGTTCTGGATGATTCTCGCCCACGCTCGCTTGTCTCGCCCAGGCGAATCCTGAGGATCTCGCTCAAGCGAGATGAGGCTCGCTCAAGCGAGACGGCCCCTGATGCTCCTTTTCTTCCTCTCGCCCAGTATGTTCCATGGCTCGCCCAAGCGCCCCACTCGGCCTTGCTCAAGCGAGTGTGACTCTCGCTTGAGCAAGTGGTGCTTTGTTTCCTATTTTTGCATTGTTTTGATTATTCTCCTTTTCCTTTGCACCAAATCTTCTACTTGAATTATCTTATGAATGTTTTGAACATATTATGAAGTCATTAGACCTCAAGATGATTAACTACTTTAAATCCAGTCATATAATATTAATTTAATTAATTATTTTCGTTGTTTTTAATTAAGAATTTCTTATTGATTATTTATTAAGTTACCTTCTCATATCTTCATATATGAGATAGGTCTTTCTTAGATCCAGGGTGTCAAATTAAGCTTTACCACTTGACGTCTTTATTAATTAATGATGTTTAAATCGTGAAAAATTTACCCATATTTTCGGGGTGTTTCAACCTGGTATCAGAGCTTTGTTTATCCCTTATTATTTGACTTGTATGTAATGATTGTAGATGAAATATGATTTTATAAGTCCGGCCAAGCTTTCTTCACACTATTCTCCCTCAATGATGAATTCTTATGACTATGTGAATGCATGTGACACTATGATATGATAATATGCTTTTATGAGCCTTAGTGTGAATTAGTCGATGTTGGACTCCATGATAAAGGGCCATAGCTTAATTTATGATGAACTACTATAGCATGAGACTATGGAAAAGTTTATGAACTAGTTTACTAATGTTAGTTGAATTTAATGTTATGATTTTAGATATTGAAATGGCTTATCTTCGTTAAGATAATGTGACGCTATACCTAGAGCTTTGAATTGGTTTACGGACCTGCTTGAGTCGTAAAACCGTGATAGACAAGAGGATGAAAGACAACACACTCCTGCTACTCAAGGTACTCAAGGCCTTGACATGTTTTTAAAGTAGAAACCTTCCGAGTTTCGTGGTGGATTTAGGTTCGAACAAGCCTATGTTTGGATCCGAGATGTTGAATGGATCTTCGATAGTTTCGAGTGCAATGAGCTCCAGAAAGCGGAGTATGTTATTTTTATGTTGATAAATGAAGCTGAGACTTGGTGGAGACTCACCAAGAGTAGGATGATTACTACTGCTATCCCTTTGATTTGGGAAAACTTCAAGCTGGAACTCATGAGGAAATATGTACCCAAGAGCTACAAGAGTAAGAAGGAACTTGAGTTCATGGAGCTCAAGTAAGGCACAATGATGGTGGAAGAGTAAGCTTCCAAATTCGAAGAACTTTATGAATTTTACCCTCCTTATCAACAAGAGGGAACTGAAGCCTCTAAGTGTGTAAAATTTGAGAATGGCCTATGCCCTAATATTCAAAGGGCCATATGTCATCAAGAAATCTGAAGCTTCACTGTACTTGTGAATAAGTGCCACATTTATGAGGAACATGCTCCACCTCATCACTCCAAATTTGACTCTAAGTTGAAGGGTCAATCTTCTAGTTTCAAGAGGAAAGGAAATTTTAGAAGGGGACATTTTTAGAAGGGTGCTCATCCTAATGCCCAAGCTAGAGGCGGTGGACATGGTAACACCTTTGGTCGGGGCAATGTAAATGCCAATGGGCTGAAATGCTATAGGTGTGGTGGTCCTTACTATGTTTGTAAGTGTGTGCACCGTGATGCTGTGGTGTGTTTTAATTGTGATCAAGTGGGACATATCCATCCTGCATGCCCTTTGCTCACAAGACCGGCTCCTATACAGGCTAATACTCCCAACCACGTAAATGCACCTACTCATGTGAACCGCGGAGGCCATAATGGTGGTCAAGGCCGTGATAATGGAAACAATAGCAGTCGAAATGGTGGCCGAGGTGGCTATAATGATAGAGGACATGGTAATGGTCGTGGTAACGACAATGGTGCTCGTGATGGAAATGGAAATGGTGGAAATCCCTAACCAACTACAGGAAGAATGTTTGCTATGACCGGTGAGGAAGCAGCACAAGCCGATAACTTAGTTGAGAGTAAGTGTGAAATACTCAGAAACTCAGTTCATGTTATTTATGATTCGGGTGCAACTCATTCTTTTATATCCGAGGATTGTGTTCGGTGATTGAGATTGCCGGTGTGTTTAATGAAAAATGCTCTTGTGGTTACCATCCCAACCGGTACTTGTCTCAGATCGGTTAACCAGTGTGATAATGTTGACATGCTCCTAGAAGGGAGAAGGTTTTTTGTGTCTTTCATTTACCTGCCTATGAAGGGATTGGAGATTATTCTTGGTATGGATTGGCTCGTCGCCAATAAAGTTTTGGTTGACTGTCAACGAAGGATTGTCATTTTCCCTTCTTCTGATGTGGGAAAATTCGATATACAAGGTATAGCTTAACTTTGCATATTATTATCTCTCACCGATGGGACAAATGGTCCCGATCCCCTTAATATCTCTGTGGTGTTGGAATTCTTAGATGTGTTTCCCGAGGAGGTGCCCGGTTTGCCACCTCCACGAGAGGTTAAATTTACTATCGACCTTGTGTCTGGCACAGAACCAGTGTCTATCGCTCCTTATAGGATGTCTCCTATGGAGTTGGTTGAACTTAAAAAGTAAGTTGAGGAGCTACTTGAGAAGGAGTTTGTCCGACCCAGTGTGTCACCCTGGGGGCTCCTGTTTTATTGGTCAAGAAGAAGGATGGAACCATGCGGTTGTGTGTTGATTACCACCAATTAAACAAGATAACGATAAATAATAGATATCCCCTGCCTCGTGTCGATGACCTGTTGGATCAATTAAGAGGTGCTATGGTGTTTTCGAAGATTGATTTACGCTCTGGTTACCATCAAATTCGGGTGAAAACCGAGGACATTCCGAAAACTGCTTTTAGGACGCGATATGGACATTATGAGTATGTTGTAATGCCATTCGGAGTGACTAACACTCCAGCGGTGTTCATGAGCTATATGAACTGCATCTTCCATGAATACCTGGATCACTTCATTGTGGTATTCATTGATGATTTCCTAGTGTATTCCAAGATCCGTAAGGAATACAAGGAACATCTAAAGCTTGTGTTGAATATTCTTAGAGAGAATCAGTTGTATGCTAAGCTCTCTAAATGTGAATTTTGGTTGATGAGCGTCCAATTTCTTGGACATATGATATCGGAAGAAGATGTTTTAGTGGATCCTTCTAAGGTTGAGGTCGTTATTGCATGGCCTAGACCTACATCGGTTACTGAAATCTGGAGTTTCCTTGGACTTGTTGGTTATTATCGGAGGTTCATTGAAGGTTTTTCTCATCTTGCTAAACCTTTGATGAATTTGACACGGAAGAACCAACCTTTTATATGGACGGTTAAGTGTGAGAGGTGCTTTAAAGAGTTAAAAATGAGGCTGACTTCTGCACCTATCTTTGCATTGCCTGATTTACAAGAAGACTTTATGGTGTACTGTGATGTTTCCAAGCATGGACTTGGATATGTTTTGATGCAGAAGAAACGTGTTATAGCCTATGCTTCATGCCAATTGCGACCTCATGAAGTTAACTACCCGACTCACGACTTGGAGTTAGCGGCAGTTGTGTTCGCCTTGAAGATTTGGCGTCATTATCTCTATGGTTTAAGGTTTGTGGTCTTTAGTGATCATAAAAGCTTGAAATACCTCTTTGATCAAAAGGAATTGAATATGCGCCAAAGGAGATGGATGGAATTCCTGAAGGACTATGATTTTGAATTGAGGTATTATCCGGGAAAGGCTAATGTAGTTACCGATGCTCTTAGTCAGAAGTCCTTGCATGTGTCAGCCATGACGTCCAAGGAATTCGAATTGATTGAGGAATTTCGGGATTTAAATGTTGGGACCGAAATTCAATCTTCCACGAGGTTATGTTTTGCTACATTAAAGATATACAATGAGTTCTTAGAGCTTGTAAAGGAGAAACAAGGAGATGATGATTACTTACAGGTGATTAAGAGATCTCAAAGCGATGGGAAAAATCTATTCCTTGTTGAGGATGGTAATGGCTTATGGCATGTAAAAGGTTAGGTGTACGTGCCTTTATTTGGAGATTTGAGACATACGGTGCTTGAGGAGGCACACAAAAGCATTTTTAGTATTCACCCTGGTGCGACCAAGATGTACCAAGATGTAAAGAAGAATTTTTGGTGGCCCAGAATGAAACATGATGTTGCCAACTTTGTAGATTCATGCCTTATTTGTCAAAAGGCAAAGGTAGAGCATCAGAGACCTTCGGGTACTATGAGACTACTTGATATCCCCGTTTGGAAGTGGGATGCAATTGCTATGGACTTTGTGTCCGGCTTACCTAGGACAAGGTCCAAATGTGATGGAATCTGGGTGATTGTGGATCGCTTAACAAAGAGGGCATATTTTCTATCGATCAGTATGAAGAGTTTCTTACAGGATTTGGCACAGTTCTACATTCAAGAGATTGTAAGATTACATAGTGTACCATCAAGTATTGTTTCTGATAGAGACCCCTGATTTACTTCCCAATTTTGGGGGAGCTTACATGAAGCGATGGGTTCAAAATTGAGGCTAAGCTCAATGTATTATCCTCAGACTGATGGACAATCTGAGAGGACTATTCAAAGTCTTGAGGACTTATTACGTGCTTGTGTTTTGGAACACGATGGTTTATGAGAGAAATATTTGCCTCTGATCGAGTTTACTTACAATAACAGTTTTCACTCTAGTATTAACATGGCACCATATGAGGCGTTATATGGAAGGAAGTGTCGAACCCCTTTATGTTGGCTTGAAGTTGGTGAGAACTTGGCCTTAGGGTCTGAGATTGTTGGGGAAACTGTAACATCCCTGTTTTTAGTAGCAGTCTTATTTAGTAAAAATTGAAGTTTAGATTTCCCTGTGAGTGATGGTTAGGTGAAGATAATGGCAACTTTTGACTCATTTCACTGTCAGGTTTGCATTAATAGAAAGGATATATTAATATATATAAAGGGTGCTTCGAGTGGAGTGAAAAGGTTCCATTTTCCCTACGGTTGACTTGTCTGTGACAATTCTTCTTGGATTTATTTGGGACAGGTGGACCAGTCAGCATTAGGAATGAAAGGAAAGTGGCTGCAGTGGTCATCTCGCTCAAGCGAAATCCGAGTCGCTTGAGCGAGGCACAATGATGGCTTGAGCGAAGTGAAGAATACATACTTACTTATATACACTCCTTTCCCAATCCTCAATAATCAACACCTAATGCCTCAAATATTAATTTCCTCATATATAATCATTCTAGAGTATTCAAAGTCATCAAAACCATAGTCTAAATTAATTCCTCCAACTACATACTTACTTATATACACTCCTTTCCCAATCCTTAATAATCAACACCTAATGCCTCAAATATTAATTTCCTCATATATAATCATTCTAGAGTATTCAAAGTCATCAAAACCATCAACTTAGTCAAAATCCTCAACTCACTAAACTCAGGGTTTTTCATTAAAATTCAATGATCATTTCTAATAATCACCGAGTCAGCTTTGCATTAATAGAAAGGATATATTAATATATATAAAGGGTGCTTCGAGTGGAGTAAAAAAGTTCCACTTTCCCTGCGGTTGACTTGTCTGTGACAATTCTTCTTGGATTTATTTGGGACAGGTGGACCAGTCAGCATTAGGAATGAAAGGAAAGTGGCTGCAGTGGTCATCTCGCTCAAGCGAAATCCGAGTCGCTTGAGTGTAACATCCCTATTTTTAGTAGCAGTCTTATTTAGTAAAAATTGAAGTTTAAAAGGTCTGTAAGTGGTAATAAGTGAATAAATACACTATAGATGGGATGTGATATCTTAAAAATATCATTTTTATGTGTAATTATGGAAATTATATGGACCATTAATGGTATTATGCAAATTCCGAGTGAAAAAGGGCTCTGTTCTGAGTGACAGAGAGAAATTCCGAGTGAAGGAGTGAAACTCCGAGTGTAAAGTTATGTTGACCGAGTAAAACATGACTGAGAGGGATACTACCGAGTAGAATTTTGGCCTCAGAGACATTTGGAGTGAAGTGTGCTCAAGAGAACCACTTCTGGGTGAAAATTCCGAGTCAAAACACCCTTGAATGACTTGTTTCCGAGTCATACCTTGCCAAATGCTTCCTTTTCCGAAGGAAACTTCTCTGATTGCAGTATTCTGAGTGAATGAATACATATATACTTATGTTTTATGTTGATTTGATGCTTCCTACCGAATGAAATGTGTTATTGGGAAGTGCTGATGGATGAAATAGTGTTAAGTTAAGGATTCCGAATGGTTTCGTATGTGTATGATTAGGATACCGAGTGGAAAATGGTAGAAGGAGCCCATTCCGAGAGAAATATAGGAGGCTGAACCATTTCCGAGTGAGTGTATGGGTATGACTCCTCTTTCGAGTGAGATATACTCTACTGGACTACTTCCGAGTGGAGATTAGTTAATTATGGTTGAGAACCTTACTAAGTGTCTTAAGTATATAAGCCAATTCCGAGTGAGACTGACTGAGATGACTCAGATTGGTTTGAAATTACTGAGTGAGACTGGCTAAGAGTAGACACGGTTTTAGGATGACTTAACCGAGTGGGAATCTGAGAGATTTTGAATCGGCTTGAATCAGACCGGATTAAGTCCCTCCAAGGAAACGAAACAGTAGAAATTGCTGAGTTCTCCACAGCCAGACTCAGAAATAGAATTCCAGTCGGTTAAGAGGCTAACCGAGTGGAATTTCACTCGGTATTCAGTGTCAGAATTAACGTGTTGACTCCAATTTTGTCTTTCAGTGTCTATTTTAATTTATTTAATTCAATCATGCGCACTATAGCTTGTAGGCGGCCAGAAATGGGCACTAAGATAGCCTACCTCCTTATTTAATTGTCCATTACCTCCACTGACACTCCACTAGCAGCCCACTCACGAAAAGCTGTCCCCCACTTTTCCTTTTTCCTTATTAAATTGACAGCAGAACTCATTTCAAGTCTGAAGCTTTTAGACCCAAGAGAACTTAGCAAAATACGCACTTTTTCTCATTCTTCTATACGTTCAAAGGCATTTCTCTTCCATTTTCCTTACTAATTCGCTGTGAGCTGGAACAAGGAGGACACGCCTCTGATTATCATTTCCTCTTCATACAAGCTTCTTCTTCTCTCTTTTCTTTTCTCTCTCACTCGGAACTAGAGCCAGGACAGTGAAGGGAACATAAATTTCTCATCCAAGAACTCCATTAAGGTAAGGGGGGTATATTCTTGGGTGCTCTGTGGGAAAATCGAGTGAAGGAAAGGGTTAAGGAACCTTGTTCCTCACCTTTCCAGGACAGGTTCAGGAATTGCTGATTAATATGCTTTAATTTTATGTATGTTTATATACATTTTTATTACTATGAACATGTTCAATTGGCTGTATAATCTATGATTCAATGAATACATTCGATTATCTGTATTGATTATGATAAATTTTGATGATTGAGTGAATATGTTTGATGCTGAACTATGAAAATATTAAGTATCATGTGTGTTTATGTGTATTCTAGTAAAGAATTGTAAAAAGGAGATGAAATAAATGATAACAAGCTCGGTTTTATATAAATCCAATCAGTTTTATATAAATCCAATCAGTTTTACACGATTTCATTCGGTAAACCATTATATATTTCAGACAGAACCCTTTTCTTATTTGAAAAACTTTTTCTCAATCATTTTTACTTGGAATTATAGTTATACCACTCAGGAAACTCTTTCTTAATTATATTTCACTCGGACAACATCTTCCCAGTTTAATTTTACTCGGAAAACTCTTCCTCAAACATATTTCACTCAGAACATATCTTAATTTCATTCAGAAAACTCCTTTCTGACTGATTCCACTCGGAATCATATTTTATTTCACTCAAAGATTCATTTTCACTCGGATTCACAAACATTTTTCTTCAGGAAACTCTTTTCATACTGATTCCACTCAGAATCATATTTTATTTCACTCAGAAATTCATTTTCACTCAGAATTTAAGGTATTTCACTTAGAAAATCCTTTTCAGTATCTATTTCACTCGGAATTAAACCATTTTACTCTAAAAATCATTTTTCCTCAGATTCAAACTCATTTTTACTCGAAAAAATCTGGTTCCCAAAATTTTCACTCGGAATCAGACCTGTTTCAGTCGGAAAACAGCTTTCTAGTTCAAATTCACTCGGATTTTTAGCCAATTCATTTAGAAAACCCCTCTCAGTATGATTCCACTCGGAATCATACTTATTTCACTCAGAATTACCCTTGTTCTACTCGGAAAAACCTTGTTTTTCATACTTTTGACTTGGATTTTTATTTAGAAACTCTTCCTTAATTTTTTTTAAATTATTGGGACGTTACACTTATTATTATCGTTCTTATTTCTATTATTATTATTATTATTGTTATTAATATTATGAATCTTATTATTATTATTGTTATTCTTACTATTATTAACTAGTATTATTATTATTACTTTAATTGTAAGTAATTAAATAAGGAATATATTATTTTACTCTTTACAAAGTATAATTTCAACCAGTAAATAGTTGATATATTTTCTCAAATACAACAATAAAATGACTTACAACGTCTAAATAATTGATGAGATTCAAGAGCTTATGAATATGTATGATGAGACTGGAAACACATAAATACCCAAAGAATCAAAAGACAAAAAGAATGCATTCCGCATCATGAAAATATTTTTCTAAAGAAGAAAATCTAGAGCATACACTTGGTACAGTGGAGGACATTCACGTTCGATCCCCAAGAGGATCTTGGGAGTACAACTGGAACGGAAACCCAATGGCATCAGAGTCGCGCCTGATAGCCAGGTGAGACGATGCAATTCTAGTGTACTTTGACTAAATGACGGAGTGTAACTATGATCGTAGGGATCCAAGTTCCAAGAATATATAAATCAATGATGAGAACCAATGAGTTCATTTGTACCTTATGGGAGCTTGGGCGGACCCTGATCGCTCTAGAATGGAATGGAGATATTTCAAAGAATGAGATGAAGAAATGATTTATTGGGCCCACATGCATCATGAGACTTAACCAAAGATAAATCATAATAAATTCAACTCATGCATTCCATGACAACATGCTTGATTGTTATAATTGTGAATATGCTAATTGTATGATTTATGTGATATTGTATGTTAACTGGATTATGTCCGCACTGGATTAACCATCGGGGTCTTGGGTTATACTCACCCTTACTGTTGATCATTTTTCAGAGGAATTAGAAAATCAAGAACCCGAGTGTGAAGAACAACAATATGCTGAACCCACTGAGAACGATCATTAAAAATAGAATTTATGTAGATTGAATATTTATTAATGATAATAAGACACCGGATGACTGTATAACATTTAAGGGTGCCTGCGTGCACCATTCTGTTATGAGTACAATTATTTATAAGTTTGAGAATGACTATGTGATATATCTATTATTTGCTTCCACTGATCTGCCATCTTTTTATAAAAAAAAAATATTCACTTTTTATGAAAACTTGTGACCTCTCAGTTAAATAGGATGATCCTATAGAATGGGTTGTCATATCTAACCGAGGGTGTTACAAAGGTGGTATCAGAGCATAGTTGATTCATTGAACTTGGGGAGTGGACCATTAAGTTTCCACGTACTCTGATAGAAATATTAAACAATCCATAAAACACCTAAGACTAGATTTCCTATATGGAATTCTCCACATAACATATACCCAGAACATCTTTGTTGATATTCCATCAACAAATTCCTAATGATTCACTTAAACAAAGATCATGACATGGAGGAACTTCTTACTCAAATCGTGGAGATGATAGAACAACAAGAATTACCCCATATCTCTACTAGGCGGAGTCAAGGACTAGCTAAATTTTAGCCGAACCATCTTACGCAATTCAAAGGAGGGCTACGACAGAAAATCCGTCAAATATTATTAGGACCTTAAGAGTAAAATAAGACCCGGTTAGAATCTGAGTATCAGACCAAGTATCTCCGATTGAGATACCATTTGGTCAGGGCTATTAAGAATATTAATGGGAATCCGAATCTATATTCGGAATAATTTTTGAAGTTAGTATTAAGCCCAAACAGAGATCCTGTTTGTTATAAAACGGGAAACAAGATATGACCTATTTCCTTATTCTCTCTTCATTTTCGTGTACATACTAGGGCTTGGGATAGCTTAGAGCTTAAAGTAAAATTCTCTAATCTTTTGTTACTAGGTTTTGAATTTCTATGTGGTGAGGAGAGTGCCTTGTGAATGGGTTTTAGAAATAGGAACCATTTTCATGTAAAACGCAAAGGAGAGATGTACTTATGTGTGTCTTAGGATGGATGTGAAGTAGTATACGAAAATTTTAAAATTTGAGATGGAAGATGATGGTTGCTAATGGTAATTATTTGATTTTAGTGGAATCCTAACTCCAGGATTTGAGGAAATGGGTAATAATGTTAGGAAAGATGATTTTTAGTAAAAACCCATGATAATGTGTGAATGGGTGTTTTTAATGATAAAAAATCGGTGATTATTAGAAATGATCGTTGAATTTTGATGAAAAACCCTGAGTTTAGTGAGTTGAGGATTTTGACTAAGTTGATGGTTTTGATGACTTTGAATACTCTAGAATGATTATATATGAGGAAATTAATATTTAAGGCATTAAGTGTTGATTATTGAGGATTGGGAAAGGAGTGTATATAAGTAAGTATGTAGTTGGAGGAATTAATTTAGACTATTGATGTTTATGATGATAGTTGCAAGACATTGACAGTGGATTAAGGAAGTAACTGATCATGGATTAAGATACTTGAGTTAATAAATAGGTATGCCATTTTGAAATAGTTGAATTAATGATGATCTTAGACGAAACCAAGAGGCTTATAATGAGTTTGACTAAATTTTGGTGATGATTAAATGATTCATGTGATGATTTGGAGGTCTTAAGGCTAAGGAATCATAGTATTGTTATTGTTAGGTGTGGTTAGTATTTTAAGATTTAAAGAATCTTGGTTTTGGGAGAGGAATTCCCGAAGCCTAATACAAACGTGTAAATTGGATTTAGACAAGTCTAGGACTTGACAATGAATTTTGGGGAATGATGCCTTATAATGGTATATTAGTAGCAAGTATTTCTCGAAGTTACCCCTACCACTGGGATAGGAAGAGCTATAAAGACCAAGAAGTTAAGTCCCAGATACGTAGAACCTATCAGATTCTGCAAAAAATAGGAACCAATGTGTGTCGTATTGCTCTACCAAACCTTCATAATGTCTTTCATGTTTCCCCAACTCCGTAAATATGTACTAGGCCCTAATCATGTTCTAAGTCCTGGTCAGTTTGTTCTATAAGAAAATCTTACCTTTGAAGCATCACCGGTTAAAATTGTTAACCAACATCTAAAATAGTTAAGGGGCAAGGAAATCTCTTTGGTCAAAGTAGTTTGGAGTCAGTTAAATGATAGGGACGCTACTTGGGAAGTTGAGGAAAAGATTAGAGGATTGTACTCTCAATTATTCTAACCATGAATTTCGGGACGAAATTCCCAAAAGGGGAGGAGAGTGTAACATCCTTGTTTTTAGTAACAGTCTTATTTAGTAAAAATTGAAGTTTAGAAGGTCTGTAAGTGGTAATAAGTGAATAAATACACTGTAGATGGGATGTGATATCTCAAAAATATCATTTTATGTGTAATTATGGAAATTATATGGACCATTAATGGTATTATGCGAATTCCGAGTGAAAAAGGGCTCTGTTCTGAGTGACAGAGAGAAATTCCGAGTGAAGGAATGAAATTCCGAGTGTAAAGTTATGTTGACTGAGTAAAACATGACTGAGAGGGATACTACCGAGTGGAATTTTGGCCTCAGAGACATTTGGAGTGAAGTGTGTTCAAGAGAACCACTTCTGGGTGAAAATTCCGAGTCAAAACACCCTTGAATGACTTGTTTCTGAGTCATACCTTGCCAAATACTTCCTTTTCCGAAGGAAACTTCTCTGATTGCAGTATTCCGAGTGAATGAATACATATATACTTATGTTTTATGTTGATTTGATGCTTCCTACCGACTGAAATGTGTTATTGGGAAGTGTTGATGGATGAAATAGTGTTAAGTTAAGGATTCTGAATGGTTTCGTATGTGTATGATTAGGATACTGAGTGGAAAATGGTAGAAGGAGCCCATTCCGAGATAAATGTAGGAGGCTGAACCATTTCCGAGTGAGTGTATGGGTATGACTCCTCTTCCGAGTGAGATATACTCTACTGGACTACTTCCGAGTGGAGATTAGTTAATTGTGGTTGAGAACCTTACTGAGTGTCTTAAGTATATAAGCCAATTCCGAGTGAGACTGACTGAGATGACTCAGATTGGTTTGAAATTACTGAGTGAGACTGGCTAAGAGTAGACACAGTTTTAGGATGACTTAACCGAGTGGGAATCTGAGAGATTTTGAATCGGCTTGAATCAGACCAGATTAAGTCCCTCCAAGGAAACGAAACAGTAGAAATTGCTGAGTTCTCCATAGCCGGACTCAGAAATAGAACTCCAGTCGGCTAAGAGGCTAACCGAGTGGAATTTCACTCGGTATTCAGTGTCAGAATTGACATGTTGACTCCAATTTTGTCTTTCAGTGTCTATTTTAATTTATTTAATTCAATCATGCGCACTATAGCTTGTAGGCGGCCAGAAATGGGCACTAAGATAGCCTACCTCCTTATTTAATTGTCCATTACCTCCATTGACACTCCACTAGCAGCCCACTCATGAAAAGTTGTCCCTCACTCGTCCTTTTTCCTTATTAAATTGATAGCAGAACTCATTTCAAGTCTGAAGCTTTTAGACCCAAGAGAACTTAGCAAAATACGCACTCTTTCTCATTCTTCTATACGTTTAAAGTCATTTCTCTTCCATTTTCCTTACTAATTCGCTGTGAGCTGGAACAAGGAGGACACACCTCTGATTATCATTTCCTCTTCGTACAAGCTTCTTCTTCTCTCTTTTTGTTTCTCTCTCACTCGGAACTGGAGCCAGGACAGTGAAGGGAACATAAATTTCTCATCCAAGAACTCCATTAAGGTAAGGGGGTATATTCTTGGGTGCTCTGTGGGAAAACCGAGTGAAGGAAAGGGTTAAGGAACCTTGTTCCTCACCTTTCCAGGACAGGTTCAGGAATTTCTGATTAACATGCTTTAATTTTATGTATGTTTATATACATTTTTATTACTATGAACATGTTCAATTGCCTGTATAATCCATGATTCAATGAATACGTTCGATTATCTGTATTGATTATGATAAATTTTGATGATTGAGTGAAATGTTTGATGCTGAACTATGAAAATATTAAGTATCATGTGTGTTTATGTGTATTCCAGTAAAGAATTGTAAACAGGAGATAAAATAAATGATAACAAGCTCGGTTTTATATAAATCCAATCAGTTTTATATAACTCCAATCAGTTTTACACGATTTCATTCGGTAAACCATTATATATTTCAGAAAGAACCCTTTTCTTATTTGAAAAACTTTTTCTCAATCATTTTTACTTGGAATTATAGTTATACCACTCAGAAAACTCTTTCTTAATTATATTTCACTCGGACAGCATCTTCCCAGTTTAATTTTACTCGGAAAACTCTTCCTCAAACATATTTCACTCGGAACATATCTTAATTTCATTCAGAAAACTCCTTTCAGACTGATTCCACTCGGAATCATATTTTATTTCACTTAAAGATTCATTTTCACTCGGATTCACAAACATTTTTACTCAGGAAACTCTTTTCATACTGATTCCACTCAGAATCATATTTTGTTTCACTCAGAAATTCATTTTCACTCAGAATTTAAGGTATTTCACTTAGAAAATCCTTTTCAGTATCTATTTCACTCGGAATTAAACCATTTTACTCTGAAAATCATTTTTACTCAGATTTAAACTCATTTTTACTCGGAAAAATCTGGTTCCCAACATTTTCACTCGGAATCAGACCTGTTTCAGTCGGAAAATAGCTTTCCAGTTTAAATTCACTCGGATTTTTAGCCAGTTCATTTAGAAAACCCCTCTCAGTATGATTCCACTCGGAATCATACTTATTTCACTCGGAATTACCCTTGTTCTACTCGGAAAAACCTTGTTTTTCATACTTTTCACTTGGATTTTTATTTAGAAACTCTTCCTTAATTTTTTTTTAAATTATTGGGACGTTACACTTATTATTATCGTTCTTATTTCTATTATTATTATTATTATTGTTATTAATATTATGAATCTTATTATTATTATTATTGTTATTCTTACTATTATTAACTAGTATTATTATTATTACTTTAATTATAAGTAATTAAATAAGGAATATATTATTTTACTCTTTACAAAGTATAATTTCAACCAGTAAATAGTTGATATATTTTCTCAAATACAACAATAAAATGACTTACAACGTCTAAATAATTGATGAGATTCAAGAGCTTATGAATATGTATGATGAGACTGGAAACACATAAATACCCAAAGAATCAAAAGACAAAAAGAATGCATTCCGCATCATGAAAATATTTTTCTAAAGAAGAAAATCTAGAACATACATTTGGTACAGTGGAGGACATTCACGTTTGATCCCCAAGAGGATCTTAGGAGTACAACTAGAACGGAAACCCAATGGCATCAGAGTCGCGCCTGATAGCCGGGTGAGACGATGCAATTCTAGTGTACTTTGACTAAATGAAGGAGTGTAACTATGATCGTAGGGATCCAAGTTCCAAGAATATATAAATCAATGATGAGAACCAATGAGTTCATTTGTACCTTATGGGAGCTTGGGCGGACCCTGATCGCTCTAGAATGGAATGGAGATATTCCAAAGAATGAGATGAAGAAATGATTTATTGGGCCCACATGCATCATGAGACTTAACCAAAGATAAATCATAATAAATTCAACTCATGTATTCCATGACAACATGCTTGATTGTTATAATTGTAAATATGCTAATTGTATGATTTATGTGATATTGTATGTTAACTGGATTATGTCCGCACTGGATTAACCATCGGGGTCTTGGGCTATACTCACCCTTACTGTTGATCATTTCTCAGAGGAATTAGAAAATCAAGAACCCGAGTATGAAGAACAGCAATATGCTGAACCCACTGAGAACGATCATTAAAAATAGAATTTATGCAGATTGAATATTTATTAATGATAATAGGACACCGGATGACTGTATAACATTTAAGGGTGCCTGCGTGCCCCATTCTGTTATGAGTACAATTATTTATAAGTTTGAGAATGACTATGTGATATATCTATTATTTGCTTCCACTGATCTGCCATCTTTTTATAAAAAACAAATATTCACTTTTTATGAAAACTTGTGACCTCTCAGTTAAATAGGATGATCCTATAGAATGGGTTGTCTTATCTAACCGAGGGTGTTACAAAGGATCATACTGAGAGGGGTTACAAAACCATTATCTTACGTGTGGCTTTCCTGAGTGGAAGTATGGAACTGAGTAAACTTCTAAGGGACGGAAAGTGTATTCTCCGAGTGAGAAATGTAAGTCTATGCCGAGTGATGAATGTGAAGTACATTCCCGATTGTGTTGAAGTTAAATACACCAAGTGGTATGAGAAGTATTCCGAGTGAGTGGATGAGTTTTACCGAGTGGAACAGTGTGAGTAGAGTTCGGATTTGGAATGAAAATTCCGAGTAGAAGGTTGAATGATAGGAAAGAAATAAAAGGGAGTCGGTTTTTGAAGTACATTACCGAGTGAGAAAGAACTAGGCTTGGAATGATTTAACAGAGTGAGAACCATCAGAAATGACTCGGATTTGGGATATAATACTGAGTGAAAGGCCAAGCAAGATAGGAGTCGGTGTGGGTGTGAATTACCGAGTGAATGATGGGAAAGATGAGTCGGTTTCATGGGAATACCGAGTGAGAACTGGATGACTCGCTCAAGCGAGTCGGAATTCGCTTGAGCGAGGAGGAATTTTTGCTTTGCTGAACCTCCTTTCTTCACTTCACTATCAGGGCTATTAAGAATATTAATGGGAATCTGAATCTATATTCATATAATTTTTGAAGTTAGTATTAAGCCCGAACAGAGATCCTGTTTGTTATAAAACGGGAAACAAGATATGACCTATTTCCTTATGAATTACCAAGTGAATGATGGGAAAGATGAGTCGGTTTCATAGGAATGCCGAGTGAGAACTGGATGACTCGCTCAAGCGAGTCGAAATTCACTTGAGCGAGGAGGAATTTTTGCCTTGCTGAACCTCCTTTCTTCACTTCGCTCAGGCCATCATTGTGCCTCGCTCAAGCGACTCGGATTTCGCTTGAGCGAGATGACCACTGCAGCCACTTTTCTTTCATTCCTAATGCTGACTGGTCCACCGCAGCCACTTTCCTTTCATTCCTAATGCTGACTGGTATAACACCCCGGATTTTCTGTACTCGAATCCCGATGTGATCGTCATAATTAATGAAAATGCAAATAAATTTTTCGCGTTTGAAAATATTTCCAAGACTTCACCATGATCACATCAAGACCCAAATCACAGAAAACCCAGGAGTGAGATTAAATAACCCTAAGCTGGATCGATAGATAAATTGCCCGTAACGGTATACGAAAATAATAGTGTTTACAGCGGAAGAATGTGTATACTGGGCACACGCCTAGTCCCATATATGACGATATGAGAAAAGGCTCGGCAAAGCATGCAATGGCATGTCGTAAACCTAATAGACAACCATCATCATTTTACATAATTACATAAGCATGCAATGCTTAAGATATAATTATATATATATATACATATACATTCGGGAATCTTCTCCTGATTATCTCAATCATCAATGAACATCTTTCAATTTCAATCTTTCTAATATACAACAAATTATCTCTTACATTCTACATATATATTCACCATCCCCAAATTCAAGAGTTATCTTATACATACTCAAAATCTCTAAATCATCTTCATTCTCATAATTAATTCATTCATTACACAAGAACTCATAAATGATGCCGGCCAAGGCACTTCCTCTACCACTATTTACCTTCACCTAAGCTTTAATTAAAATCCAAACTCATCCCATGGCAACCTGCATCACAAGGCTAAAAAGGAGACCACATGGGAGAGTGAGTTATACATTCAAAATGATGAATAATATATATATATATTGTGATCATGTGTATATGCATACAAACGTCATGTGTGCTTTGCTATCAAACATCAAATTATGATTCATTTATTATCTCATTATCACAATAGGCATACAAGCCTCATGAATCGCAATTCATATCATAAATAAGCACAACATATACACAATCACAAACACCATCGCTTTGCCTCTTATCAACAAGGGCATTCATAATCATTACCATCATTAATTCATTAAGGTTTCACTCAAATACCTCCTCGCAAGGGGTTTCTCATCACTCGTGGTCATCCCATTTCAAATGCCATGGTCTTAAAGCTAATGCATATGTCAACTGTTTAATACATATGCAACGGATCCGATTTCATATCACGGGTGATCGTAACCACCATAATCAATCATTCATAAATATTGGTTTCCCGCATCGCAAGGGGTACTCCCTATAGCAGCCTCGCAAGGTGCTTCTCGTGATCGCAACCACGTTCAACAATTCTCATAGGTTTCCCTCCTCGCAAGGGGTACTCCCGCCTCATGATCGCAACCATGGGCATCATAGGTGCTCGCAAGCCCTTTTTCATATCAAATACCAAGTGATCGTAACCACTGGCTCATCATCATACAATGGTCCCCGCAGGGCCTTTCATTTTTCACAATCAGGTGATCGCAACCACCGGCTCAATCTCATATCATCATCAAGTTGGTTTCCCGCCTCGCAAGGGGTACTCCCTTCATAGAATCCCGTAGGATCTTTCATCACTGTGATCACAACCACAAAGTATCAATGCTATGCCATGCCATGAATGCAAATGCAATAATGCATATGCCCATCAACAACCTCGCAAGGATATCTCACCCTCTCAATTAGGGATATATTTTAATTTGGCATTTCAATAATTATACATAATCATTCATAAGGCCCCTCAAGGCACATCATTCATATAATTGGCATCTCAATGGCAACAAACATCATTCATAACAATCCACACATGGATATCAACAATATATTTCAAACATACATTTAGCAATCATCATTGCGTCTCATACATACAAGTCAATACTTGGCTTAATCATATTGGCACCACACTCATCCAAAATAGCAAACACTGCGTATTCAAGGGTATGTTCAACAACAACGTCCCTTTTCATTTAACATCATTGATCATTATGAAATATATGTGGCATCATCCATTTTTAATCACCATTGATACTTTTTCAAAATTCATTGAGTTATAATAACTCATTGCCATTCAATTGTCCCCTCATTAATTTCATCGTCAATTATGGTGTGTCATACAATCACATCATTACTTTTCATGATGATTCATAATATAATCAATAGAGGGGGAAAAGCATACATGTTTTCATAACATAGCATAGGCATACCCATACCTTGCCAATGTCTTAAGCCATTCCTCAATCACCACTAAGACACACCGCACATGTACCCCTAGTGAATTCGTTCGTTTTTACATACTGAACGGGGTTTTGGGCAATAATGAACCCATGATAAATTTTAGTACTAAGGCATGAGGAAATCTTACTTTTAGTCTTAAAAATAGTGGGACATGTCACAAATATCACCTATTAGTCCCAATTTGGCCACCATAAAAAGTTGGGTTCAAAACCCCCTTAAACTTGAATTTTTCAATGCAATAGGTTCGGTATTTTTCGCCTAATAAGAGTTAGAAAACTCCAATTAATGTGAGACCAATTCTCACACCTCCGTGACACAATTGTCTACAACTTTCATGAAGAAGTCGGAGGCTAAAAATGTCATTAAGGTGCCCAAACAGGCCAAAAACAGCAAAGAAAACAGACCAGTTGGAAAAACAGCACAACAGCGGCCATAACAGGGCTCTGAATCGATTCAGGCTCGTGTGAATCGATTCAAGCATCCCAAAATCTCAAAATTTGACAAACAGAGGGCCTTGAATCGATTCAAACTCATATGAATCGATTCAAACTCATATGAATCGATTCAAACGCCCCTGGAGCCCAAAATAGTGAAAACAGCACCTCTTGAATCGATTCAAAGGGTCTTGAATCGATTCAAGACAGCCCTGCTGCTGTTTTTTATGCAGAACGCAAGATTTTTCAACTTCTAACCCTCCTAACTTTCTCGTATGAACTCCAAATGCTACGAGATTTTAACCACAACAAATACACATCATTTGTGACGCGTGGCCACCGGCCTCACTCGAAAATTCCCAAAAATGAGGGACTTATGCGCATAAATGCGTTTTACCCATTTAGAGGCATTTTTATGCAACTCAAGGGCCTATTCTCAATGGAATTGGCCCATTCCAATTCCTACAAGTCATAAACTACATATATGGGCTATTGGGACTAACCCAAGCCATCAAAATCACATAAAACTCTGTTTGACTCTATGAGTTCCTCAATTATGCATAAACTTCAAACTTATCACCAATACCATCACAATGGCCATCACATTCAATGCCAATCATCCACATAAATTCTCAATTCACAAAACATATACTTCATCCCCTCAAGGACGGTTCATTAGCATGTACATATTTTAACCCCTCATGGGTTATTCATCATCATATATACACATACATTATCATCAATAGCCAGCAATTTGCCATTCATATCATTTCACTATAAACATGGCAAGGCAAGCATGAGTATCAAGCCATACAATAATCATCAATTATATAACTCATGCAATTTGAATGTAAACTCCTCTCCTACCTCGAGGGAAGAACCACAATCCAATGCATGCTCCAAATGCTCTGCTACATTGCCCTGAATATCATCTACATCAATACACATATATACACATATCCAATCAATGAGCCAACACAAGGCATCATTTTAATTCTAAGCAATTGTAAACATATCTCAAGGATTTAATATCAAGTCTAGACTTAACAAAACACCAATCTATACCATTGTGTTAGGCTTCGGGAATTCCTTTCCCAAAACCAAGATTCTCTAGATCTCAAAGGGCCAACTACGTCCAATGACATCAATATCACTCCCTTATCCATAATACATCCAATCATCATATAAATCATCCATTTGCCATCATTGCCACTCAAATTCATTATAAGCCCTCTTAGCTCTACTCAAATCCATCAACAATTCACAAAATTCAAGTGACACACCTTATGGTCTAACGCCTCATCAAATCCTCATCTTAACTCATCTATTCATCATCAATGGTTATCCACCACCATCATTATCATTTTCATCATCATAGTTGCCAATGCTCAAGGGGTTCAACTCCTCTAATCACATACACATTCACATGCACTCATCTCTAAAACCTCCATAATCAATACCAATGCTTCAAACATTCATCTCCTTACATAAGATCATTCTAAGACATCAAAAATCATCAAAATCACCTATTTAGCCAAAACCCCCAAATCACCACATGTAGGGTTTTCACCAAAACTCAATAGCCATTTCTAATAACCATTAATAATCCAACAATAATCATAAAAATCATCATCTTCCATCATCAAACACTAAATTTTCGTGTACCTTTCAACACCCACACAAAAACACATATTTCTCATATCCCACTTAGGGTTTTATATAAAAATAGCTTCTACCAATAACCCACATACATAAACCACTCTTCCAACACCTACAACTTATAACCAAAGGTTCAAGCTCTTGAGAAATGGTAAGAAGCTTACCTCATGAGAAGAAAATGGGTAGCTCCCAAGAAAAGGAGAGGGCCACACGAAAATGGAAGAGAAGAGAGAGAAGGGTTCCAGCTACAAGCTTCTCCTTCAAGCTCCCAAGAAGATGAAAATGGTGGAGGAGGAGAGGGCCACCATTAGCTTAGGGTTTTGAGGAGAAGAAGAAAAAGAGGAGGAGGAGAAGGAGAAGTGATGAAGAGAAGAGAATAAGGAGGAGGAGAAGAAGAAGTGGCGTGAAAATTAAGAGAAGGGGAGGGATTTTTATTTTAAAGTTTAGCCCTCATTAATAATTTCTCCGTTTTATAATACATAGGTTCTCTGTTCGGGCTCAATACTATATCCAAAAATTATTCCGAATATAGATTCGGATTCCCATTAATATTCTTAACAGCCTTGACCAAAGGCATCTCAATCGGAGATACTTGGTCCAACACTCATATTCTAATCGGGTATAATTTCCTCTCCTTAAATCTTAATAAATCATAATTATCCATAATAATTCCTAATTTAATCATTCCAATATTTTTGGGACACAAATCCTTTCATTTATAATCATTTATTATTCATTCTCCTTAATTATTCATTTTTATAAAATTCGGGATGTTACAACTGGTCCACCTGTCCCAAATAAATCCAAGAAGAATTGTCACAGACAAGTCAACCGCAGGGAAAGTGGAACCTTTTCACTCCACTCGAAGCACCCTTTATATATATTAATATATCCTTTCTATTAATGCAAAGCTGACAGTGAAATGAGTTAAAAGTTGCCATTATCTTCACCTAACCATCACTCACGAGGAAAAGCTGTCTCCCACTTGTTTCCTACACTATTAAACCAACGCATCTCCAAGCCAAACTATCAGAACCAAAGTAAAGACCATCTTCCTCTTCCTTCTTCTCCTACGTGCAAACAACTTCCTCTCTCTCAATTCCCTTCCTCTCCCACTTGGAACTTAGGTGTTGATTATTGAGGATTGGGAAATGAGTGTATATAAGTAAGTATGTAGTTGGAGGAATTAATTTAGACTATTGATGTTTATGATGATAGTTGCAAGACATTGATAGTGGATTAAGGAAGTAATTGATCATGGATTAAGATACTTGAGTTAATAAATAGGTATACCATTTTGAAATAGTTGAATTAATGATGATCTTAGACGAAACCAAGAGGCTTATAATGAGTTCGACTAAATTTTAGTGATGATTAAATGATTCATGTGATGATTTGGACGTCTTAAGGCTAAGGAATCATAGTATTGTTATTGTTAGGTGTGGTTAGTATTTTAAGATTTAAAGAATCTTGGTTTTGGGAGAGGAATTCCCGAAGCCTAATACAAATTAAGAATATTAATGGGAATCTGAATCTATATTCATATAATTTTTGAAGTTAGTATTAAGCCCGAACAGAGATCCTGTTTGTTATAAAACGGGAAACAAGATATGACCTATTTCCTTATTCTCTCTTTATTTTCGTGTATATACTAGGGCTTGGGATAGCTTGGAGCTTAAGGTAAAATTCTCTAATCTTTTGTTACTAGGTTTTGAATTTCTATGTGGTGAGGAGAGTGCCTTGTGAATGGGTTTTAGGAATAGGAACCATTTTCATGTAAAACCCAAAGGAAGGATGTACTTATGTGTGTCTTAGGATGGATGTGAAGTAGTATACGAAAATTTTAAAATTTGAGATGGAAGATGATGGTTGCTAAGGGTAATTATTTAATTTTAGTGGAACCCTAACTCCGAGATTTGAGGAAATGAGTAATAATGTTAGGAAAGATGATTTTTAGTAAAAACCCATGAAAATGTGTGAATGGGTGTTGTTAATGATAAAAAAATCGGTGATTATTAGAAATGATCGTTGAATTTTAATGAAAAACCCTGAGTTTAGTGAGTTGAGGATTTTGGGTTCACTCGGATTTTACAACTCAGGAGGATTTAAGTTCTTCCCCACTCGGAAAGAGTCATAAACATAAGCCTCAATCAAAATGATTCTAAGCCTTATATATATATATATATATATATATATATTTTCTACTCGGAATGCTATCCCCTTCCTCAATAGGGAAGTCTGACTTGGACAACTTACTCGGATTGCACTCAAATATATCCTTGGCTGAGTCCTTTTACTCGGAATACTTCAATCAGGGAAATTTCATTCAGAAAGGTAGCATTTGGCATGGTTTGACTCAGAAACAAGTCATTCAAGGGTGTTTTGACTCGGAATTTTCACCCAGAAGTGGTTCTCTTGAACACACTTCACTCCAAATGTCTCCGAGGCCAAAATTCCACTCGGTAGTATCCCTCTCAGTCATGTTTTACTCGGTCAACATAACTTTACACTCGGAATTTCATTCCTTCACTCGGAATTTCTCTCTGTCACTCGGAACAGAGCCCTTTTTCACTCGGAATTCGCATAATACCATTAACTTCCTCTTCCTTCTTCTCCTACGTGCAAACAACTTCCTCTCTCTCAATTCCCTTCCTCTCCCACTCGGAACTGCAGCAGGGACAATGAAGGAAGCTGCCTCAACTCCATTAAAGGTAAGGGGGTATATTCTCGGGTATTCTGGGGAAAATCGAGTGTTAGGAAGAGTTGGGGTACCTTTGGTCCTCACTTTTCTTGGGCAGGTTCGGGAATTGTCTAAATTAACATGCTTTAAATCGTTATATATTTGTTTCATATATTTTATGTGTATGATTGATTTACTGTGTTGAGTTTTGTTAGTCATGATGATTGAATGATATGATAAATATTGAATTTTGAAGGATATGATTGTTGTTGAATTGTAAAGATACTAAGAATCCTGGGTGTTCATGTGAATTCCAGCGAGGAATTGTAAAACAGAAGTCTGATTCAGTGAGTAATAAGCTCGGATTTTGTGAAAACCGTACGGATCACCTAAAAATACATAATCTCACTCAGTTGTTTTACAATAAACCGACCAGATCATTCAGACAGAACATTTTACTCGGAAAATATCTTATTTTCACTCAGAAAGCTCCTTTCAGACTAATTCCACTCGGAATCATATTTTATTCCACTCAGAAACTTATTTTCACTCGGATTCATAAACATTTTCACTCAGAAAAATTCTCTCAGTCGGATTTTACTTAGAATTTAAGTTATTTCACTCATAAAATCCTTTTCAGTATCTGTTTCACTTGGAAAACACTTCACAATCTAATTTCACTCGGAAAACATAGTTATTTCACTCAGAGACTTATTTTCACTTTGACTCACAATCATTTTTACTCAGGAAACTCTTTTCATACTGATTCCACTCGGAATCATACTTGATTTCACTAAGAAACTCATTTTCACTCAGAATTATAGTAATTTCACTCAGAAAACTCTGCCACAATCTAATTTCACTCGAAAAACAGTTTAACTTCACTCAGGAAACTCTTTTCAGTGATTTCACTTGGAAAACATATTATTTTCACTCAAAAAACTCTTCCACAATCATATTTCACTCAGAGAACATTTTTAACTTCACAAAAAACTCTTTTAGTCTGATTTCACTCAGATTCATGTTCATTTTACCCAGAAACTCATCTCAGCCTGATTTTACTTGGAATCCTACTCATTCCACTCGGAATCCTATTGATTACACTCGGTATCTAACTCATTTAACTCAGAAAATTCATTTTCACTCAGAAACAGACTTATTTTACTCGGCAAACTCATTTTTACTCGGTATTCAACTTATTTCACTCGGTTAACCCATATTTCATTCGGTATTTAACTCTTTCTCCTTGGAAAAGCTGGTTTTAACATTTTTACTTGGATTTTTCATTCAGAAACTCCTCTTTACTCCTTTTTGAATTATTGGAGCGTTATAATTTTCATTATTGTTCTTATTTCCATTTATTATCATTACTCTTATTAATATTATACTTATTATTATTATTATTTCTATTAACTAGTATTATTGTTATTATTTATTATTATTAATTCAATTATCAGTAATAAAATAAGGAATATATTATCTTACTCTTTGTAGTATAATTTTGAACCCAAAATACAACCGATATATTTTCTCGAATAAGATAATAAAATAAATTGCAACGTCTGAACAAGTTGATGGAATCCAAGAGCTTGTGAATAATATGATGAGACTGGAAACACATAGGATACCCAAGGATCTAATGATAAAAATAATGCATTTCGCATTATGAAAATATTTTGAAAGGAGAAGAAAATCTAGAGCATACACTTGGTACGGTGGAGGACACTCATGTTCGATCTCAGTAGAAGAATCTTGGGAGTACAACTAGAACGGAAACCTAATGGCATCAGAGTCGCGCCTGATAGCCGGGTAAGACGATGCAATTCTAGTGTACTTTGACTAAATGACGGAGTGTAACTATGATCGTAGGGATCCAAGTCCCAAATATATATATAAATCAATGATGAGAACCAATGAGTTCATTTGTACCTTATAGGAGCTTGGGCGGACCCTGATCGCTCTAGATTGGAATGGAGATATTCCAAAGAATGAGATAAAGATGAATTAAATTATTGGGCCCACATGCATCATGAGACTTAATCAAGATAAATCATAATAAACCCTACTCATGCATTTCTATGACAATATTTGTTTATTATAAGTATAAGTATGTTAATTGCATGATTTATGTGATATTATCTGTTGACTGGATTATGTCCGCACCGGGTAACCTTCAGGGTCTTGGGTTATACTCACCCTTACTGTTGACAATTTTCAGAGGAATTAGGAAATCAAGAATCGAGTATGAAGAACAACAATATACTGAACCCACTGAGAATGCTCATTAAAAGTAGGATATCCATAGTTGAATAATAAGACCATGGATGACTGTATAAATATTAAGGGTGCCTGCGTGCCTTATTCTGTTAAGAGTACAATTACTTACAGTTTGTGAATGACTATGTGAATTATATACTATCGCTTCCACTCATATGCCACTTATTTATTTAAAAAAAAATTGTAACCTCTCAGTTAAATAGGATGAACCTACAGAAGGGTTTGTCTTATCTAACCGAGGGTGTTACAGAAACCACTAAATAGATTAAGATAATCCAAGAGAAGATGAAAATCACTCAAGACCGGCAGAAGAGCTATTATGACAAGAGGATGAAGCCACTTGAATCGGCGATCATGTGTTCTTACGAGTCTCGCAAGATAAAGGTATTGGAAGAGCTTTGAAGAGTAGAAAATTAAGCCCTAAATTCATCAGACCTTATGAGATCTTGGAGCGAATTGGAGATGTTGCTTATCGGATTGCGCTCCCTCCACATCTTGTAAACCTATATAATGTGTTCCACGTATCGCAGTTGAGGAAGTATATTCACGATCCCTTGCATGTGATCTCTATTGATGATGTTGATATGCGGGGTGACTTGTCCGTTCCTACCGTTGCGGTCCGTATCATCGAGTATTCCGTGAAGAGGTTGCGAAATAAGATGGTGCCTCTGGTGAAAGTAGCATGGAAGCATGGAAATATGGAGACACTTACCTGGGAATGCGAAGATGATATTCGGGAACGGTACACACACATATTCAAACCCGGTATGTCAAATTTTGGGGACGAAATTTCTTTTAGGTGGGGTGGATTATAACATCCCAAAATTTAAAATATTGAATTAATTAAGGAAATAAATATGGAATAATTGAATGCAAACTAGTTAATGTCCAAAAATATTGGAAGTAATTAAATTAAGATTTTCGGGAACTGTTAGTAACTTATTGGGACCGGATAAGCAGAAAACTAACCCGGATAAAATATGGGTGTCGGACCAAGTATCTCTGATTGAGATGCCGTTGGTCAGGGCTGTAGATAATATTATGGGGAATCCGAATATGTATTCGGAATAATTTTTAGATAAAGTATTGGGCCCAAACAGAGATCCTGTTTATGGTAAAACGGTAAAATTTAAGAGAATGAGGTGAAAATTAAAACAAGACTTCACTCTCACTCTCATTATTCACGTTACTTTCTGCCAAGGAGGGAAAAACACTTTTGCTCTACTTCTTCTCACTTTTCTTATTCCCTTTCACTCCATCCTCTTCATCTTCTTTTTCTTCAAAAAGCTTAACCAAGAGGTGCCTCTTCCTTTCTCTTTTTCGTTCACCATTGGAGCAAGGAGAAGACATTGTATGCTTGAAGTTTTCCCCTTCTTCTCCTCCATTTTCGAGCTTACCTTCCTCTCCCTTGTTTCCCATTTTCATTCTTGGAACAAGGTAAGCTTCTTGCCATTTTTCTTGTGTTGGAAACCTAAGAAATAGATGATTATGGTTTGGAAGAGTACTAAATGCATGTGGGTAGTGAAAGGAAACATTAAATGTATGAACCCTAAGGAGAGGAGAAATAAATGAAGACATTTATTAGCAATAAATGGAGTGCACGAAAATGGGGTTGAAAGATGATGAATGTTGAAGTGCATTTATGATATGGTTAGGTTTTCACAAAACCCTAAGTTATGGAATTGGGGGAAATATGTAAGGTGAATGTGAAAGGCATTAATTGATGATGAGAATATTATTAATAATGAGGTATAGCCATAAATGGTGATTGGTAATGATGGTTGGAAACCATAAATGAAAGCTCACTTAAAATGAGTTGAATGTGAGATTGGTATATGTGGTAGCCTAATTAATTAGGTTGTTGTCTTGATAATAATGAATGGTGGTTTAAGAGAAGGGATTCCCGAAGCCTAATTAGGCGAATGAATAAAACCTATAAATAGTTTCTACATGATAAGAATCATGTGTACATATATATGTATATGTATAGTGAAATGGTATTTGAATGAATGATTGATGTGGTCCTATAGTTGCTTGGTGTAGGACTTGATAACACTTATGACGCGGGAACGTCAAACCCAGAAGTCTACTTCTCTTGAGGTAGGAGAGGAGAGTATTTTCTAAATGCATGAAATTTTGTATGTTGATGATGTATGTATTGATGCCATGTTACATGTTACTCCTTGAATGGATGTAGGGCTTTATGTGTATGATATGAAATATAGATTGAATATTGCGATGGTTGATTATGAGATGATATATATATATATATGATTATGTAGGATGAATATTATGATTGAGTATGAGTGATACCCTAGATGAGAGGGTGAGATAATCCCTATGAGGTTAAGGCATGCATGGGCATTGTTGCATACATCATGGCATGCATAACGTGGTACTTGAAAAGTGGTTGCGATCACTTGAGACTTGTGATATGAAGGGCTTGCGAGTTCCTGTGATTATTGAACTGGTGGTTGCGATCATCTGGTATTTGAAATGAAAGGCCCTATGGGACCATTGAGATTGAATGCCTATGGTTGCGATCACGAGGCAGGAGTACCCCTTGCGAGGCGGGAAACCTTTATGAATTATAGAACGTGGTTGTGATCATGAGAAAGCATCTTGCGAGGCTACTAGAGGGAGTACCCCTTGCGAGGCGGGAAACAAATAAGAATAAACGAATGATTACGGTGGTTGCGATCACCTGATGAAATGAAATCAGATCTGTGCATATGCATCTTAAACACTAGCATGTGCATTAGCCATAGAAGCATGGCATTGAGTGATATCCCATGAGGAAGTAATGTGAAGTGTTTGTTGAATCCTATTGATCACTAAATATAACTGTGTTTATTGGTTTGGTGTGACCCAAAGAAATTTTATGGATATGAGTGTTCTAGGAATTGGATGATTGATTGATTTTAGTGTCACTTGAACTCTTTTTTGGGAGATGTTAACTTGCATTCATATGTATATTATCACTAATTATTGGATTTTTCATCGTTGAGAAAGTATGCTCACTCTCCATGTGGTCTATCTTTTTAGCTCTTATGTTGTAGGGCTTGACCATAGAGCTCATGGGAGGAAGAATTGTGTGAATGAGATTATTTTAGGTAAAGAATGCCTTGGCCGGCAATGTTTTGATTTTATGGCTTATATGTGATCTTTTGTAATGAATACGCATGATGAATGTTTTGTTTAGCCCTGAATTTAATGTATGTAACTTGTAAGGAAGATAGATTTATGGATGTTAATTTTGGGAGGTCATGTAGGAAAATGAGACCCTAGTATATATGGCTCATTTTTGTTGGTGACCTTGACATTGGTTGGATATTGAAAATGATGTATGATGCAGTTAGAATTGGTGAATAAATGGATATCCATCTAGATTTTGTGATTTATAGAACCCATAGAACGATAAGTATGATTTGGATGTGATTAATGGATTAAAAAGGGGAATTGTTGAATGTGACATTTGAAATAAGTTCTAAATGCCTAATATGATGCAATTGATATATTAAACCTATTCAATTTGGTTTTATAAGGATTTTCATATGTTAAGTTGTGTAAATTTCTTGCTTTCTGCGCATGTCTGATAATCTCGCTCAAGCGAGATGGATTCTTGCTCAAGCGAGAATCCCCTGTGCGGGATCATTGGCCATTGGCCAAATCTCGCTTAGGCGAAAGTGGGTCTCGCTCAAGCGAGACACCCCTACGTTGGGTATATACATACTGGATAATTCTCGCTTGAGCGAGCTCGCCTTTGCTCAAGCGAGAGCCGTGTCAAAATGTCCCTGGGCGTGGTTCGCTCAGGCGAACGAGCATTTCGCCCAAGCGAGACTGCCCATGTATTAGTTGTTGGCCACTAGAGGAAATTCACTCAGGTGAGTAGGGTCTCGCCCAAGCGAGAGCGAGGTATTTCGCTACTGGGCCATTTTCACTTGAGCAAAAGACCTTTGGAGGTGGCACTCACTTGAGCGAGCGAGCGTATGTTGGGTTCTGGACGATTCTCGCCCACGCTCGCTTGTCTCGCCCAAGCGAATCCTGAGGATCTCACTCAAGTGGGATGAGGCTCGCTCAAGCGAGATGGCTCCTGATGCTCCTTTTCTTCCTCTCACTCAGTATGTTCCATGGCTCACCCAAGCGCCCCACTCGGCCTCTCTCACGCGAGTGTGACTCTTGCTTGAGCGAGTGGTGCTCTGTTTCCCCATTTTGCATTGTTTTGATTATTCTCCTTTGCCTTTGCACCAAATCTTCTAGTTGAATTATCTTATGAATGTTTTGAACATATTATGAAGTATTAATTTAATTAATTATTTCCATTGTTTTTAATTGAGAATTTCTCATTGATTATTTATTAACTTACCTTCTCATATCTTCATATATGAGATAGGTCTTTCTTAGATCCAGGGTGCCAAATTAAGCTTTACCACTTGACGTCTTCATTAATTAATGATGTTTAAATCGTGAAAAATTTACCCCCATTTTCGGGGTATTTCACATTTCATCAACACCATACCACAATCTCCATCATCATCATCATCTAGCATATCTCTATGCTATGTAAATGCTCTTATGGCTAATGCATATGCACAATGGAATAGACAACAAATGCGGATCCGACAGTGGGAATAACACCAAGTGTGGGTCGAGCATAGGTGTGCTACTATGCCCCTACTGCAGTAGAAAAATGTGTACACATATCTCAAGCATGCATGCATATCAACAACATCTTTTACTGGTACCAAACCGTTATTGCCTATCTGTAGCACTAGTCACCCCGTGACTTGCGGATCAACAACATGGCCTCAATTGCCAAAAGTGCTACGGGCCCCTCCCGAACATACATTGAGAGAGCCGTGCCCCGTCGGACATCGAGGTACTTGCTTATCATAAAGCCGCCCGCCCACTGGGCCAGCCACATAGGGTGCCTCATCACCAAACTATGGGTAGCTTCGTGACTCACACACCAAGTCACAGGGTAAACAACAAGAATGCTTATGGACTGAGCCACCCTCTTACTGGGCCAACCGGGGGAACCCCCTAATATTCCTTATCGGTAGCGTATGATATGCCATGGATACAATGCAATTAAAATCAAATGCATTTCTCATACTACGCATCCTAAATTCCACTCATCAAACATCATCATCATAATCACCAACACCACCATACACACCTTGGTGGATTTTATCATTGTTGGTTTTAGCCATTGTTTTTCAAGTTTTATATGTGGCATTTTCATCTCATTATATCATTTATTATACATGCAAGTCAATACTTGTAACCAATCACAATGGCATCACAAACTTCACAAATCATCATTAACACTCATTAATCTTTCATCAATACCACCACATAATCATTTAGTGGATTTTTATATCATTATTCATCACCATTGTTTCATCTATATATATTGGTGTGGCATTCACCACATTTCATTAATATAATTCCAGCCACACATACAAGATCACCTTTGAATCACACACAATGGTATACGACAATTTATTTATAATAACAATCATCTTTTACTCAAGGAAATGATCCACAACATCGTTCGTTAGTGCATATTACCATCATCATCTCCGATTCATCGGTTTATAATAAATACTACGTCATTTAACCATTCCCTTATTAGTATCATAACCATACAAGGGTATATTCTATAGCCTTATCAGTAAACGCTTATTATCATTCATTATATCACATAATTGGTGGTGGACGTTCATATTTTCATGACATGTCATCATTGTATGCCTCTACTATATTTTCCTCAGCTTTTCATAAAAGGAAGGGGCTTAGCACTAATAAAATAAAGGAAAGAAAATAGAATTTCAAATATGGGTAACTCGCTCAAGCGAGATCCATACTCACTTGAGCGACATCAGCTTGGGTCGCTTGAGTGAGCCCCTCTCGCGCTAGCGAAAATCATCCAGTAGCGTTTCCATGCTCGCTCGCTTGAGCGAGATTTCTCCCAACTGGTAACTCGCTTGAGCAAGACAACATTAAGCATCAGACCTCTCACGCGCTCAAGCGACTCATGCTCTCTCGGGTGGAAATCATCTAGTGTCATATCTTAGGCTCGCTCGCTTGAGTGAGATTCAACTAGCTTCTTTACTCAATTAAGAGAAAACTGTCCAGGATCATTTTCCATCTCGCTCGCTCAAGCGTGGCCACAGATGCTTGAGTGAGATTCGTCCAGTAGCTCGCCCGTCTGTTCTACACATGTCTGCCTGAGCGAGACTCCTACTCGCCTAAGCGAAATTGGGCCAGAGGCCACCCCTCTGATGCAGGGGACTCTCGCTTGGGCGAGAATCCATCTCGCTTGAGCAAGATTACCATCATACGTCCAAAACTTAAGTTTTTCATTCTCCATTGCATATCACTATCCATCTCATGCAAAATTGGCCCAAGTCAATACTATACACATATTAAATCACATCTTCTAGTCCTAATTCAACAACTTATATCTCTCATCTCTTATTCCAATTTACCAACCACATGAGGGAGGTTTCAACACAAATTTTCTTACAATCACATATGTCATTGTGCCTAATTATCATAACATCACTTCATAATTCAAGTAATTTACCTATTCATAGATTTTCATTAACAATTATCCATGTCCAACAAAGGGACAATTCAACACATATCATCATCCCACATCTATATATATATATACATACATTCCCTTAACACTCAACAAGGCCAAGCCATCCTACATCACATCATCAATTAGACATTTAATATATTCATGGCAAGGCAATGCATGAGATTGTTGTTCAAGTGGCCTCAATACTCAAGAGGCGGGTTAATTGAGTGTTAAAAACTTTTCTTTAGAATGCCTTTGAAATTGATTCCTCTTTCACAAAATATGTTTGTATGCAACAGATAGCAAATGTAGTGTAAGAATCAATGTAAAACAATGTACAAATGTCACTTAGGCAATATGTCAAACACTTGGTGTGCAACACTTTAACACAAGATCTTCAAGCAATTATAAGAGGGGCTTTCACAATCAACAATAATAATCCAGCCAAAAGCAATATGTAAATACAAGAGAATAGGGAAGAGAAGCTTGCAAACCAATTTAACGAGTTCCACCAACCCCGTGTACGTCTCGCCTTCACGCATTCCACTTGAAGGATTTCTACTATTGAAGTTTAGAGATACAAGCTATGAGCAATTACAGCTTCCTAGTGTCCCACACTCAAGAACTCAATCCTCACTAGCACATGGGCAACCCACCCAATCTCTCAAACTCTCAATACTTAAAGGTTGAACCCCAACCTTTATGACCACTCAACCTAGAGTGAATAACCTTGGTGTTTTGGTGTTTGGTTTTACAATCAATAGATTCTCTTAAATAGAGTAGATAAACAAATGAAAGCTCTCATAATTTCTAAACTCTCACAGGAGAGGATTTACAAATTTAAGCTTTAAGTTTCAGAAATTGAAACTACACAAAGAGATAGAACTCACAAGACTCAAGATTTGATTTCTCTTTGATGATGTTGGATTGATTGATTGAGTAGCTTGAATGAGTCTTCTATTTATAGGCCTTGGAGGGGTGCCCTAGAGTCTTCAGAGCCGTTGCACAGTATGGGCATTAGAGTGAAAATAGAGAAGTGAGCTGGTTTCCCACTTAAAAATGCTTTCCCTAAATTCTGGAACTAGTGTAATCGATTAGGCCTCGAGCTGTAATCGATTACACTTTGAATTCTTCAGTGTAATTAGACTGGTAGTTGATTAGCCTTTCCCATGTAATCGATTAGCTAAGACATAGAACCTTGCTAATCGATTGTTCATTACCTTGTAATTGATTGTGAATGGAACCTGATGAATTTAATTGTGTTACGCAGCATGGTAATCGATTATGACTCATTTGCAATTGATTATGGGACAAACAGAAACTTTCTAATCAATTATTTCTTGTCTTGTAATCGATTAGAAACATTACAGAACATTGGTAATCGATTGTGGCAGCCTTGTAGTTGATTAGCAGATGTACCTGATGCTTTTTATCCATTTTCTCAGCTTGGTAATCGATTGGCTTCCTTGGTGCAATCGATTAGGTGACAAACAGAAACTCTCTAATCGATTAGGAATGACCTTGTAATCGATTATGTGACAGACAGAAGCTTCGTAGTCGATTAGCCATGGTCTTGTAATCAATTAGCTTGCGTGTTTTTGCAGGTCTGATGCTATTTTCTCTGTTTTTATCCTTGCATATGTTCTTTTATGAACACTTGACCTCTTTGCCATGATTCTTCAATTACTTTTTGACCTCTTTGTCATTATCAAAATTATACAACCTGAAACACATATTTAAACATATTCTCCCCCTTTTTGATGATGACAAATAATGTTCATCTCATGAGGGTGTTAGTCCAAATAAAGTTTTCTCCCCCTTTCTTAAGGAGTTTGTGTATACATTTCTTGTTGCTCTGATTTTAAAGCCAGTTAATAACCATATAGAATTAAAGCCAATTGAGAATTAATATATGTTAACTATTTGTTATTAATCCACTTGTTTATTGCCATTTGCTATTTGTTATAAAAGGATGAACACTAATTTTTTTTGTTATAAATATATGAACACTAATTCTTCCCCCCTTTGTAATCATCAAAAACATATAATAGACTATAACACAGAGAGATAAGTAAAGGAAAAATTCATTCATTCATTAATAAGGGAAAGTACAGAAGCAAAGTGCAGAAATTGAAATTGCATATCAAAGGAAATAGACAAAACAAAATAAGAAGGATCTAATTATCTGGATTAAAGAAACATATTTCTGAAATTTTGTATGAGAGTTCCTCATAACGTTGCTCCATGAGCTCAAAATGCTGTTGCTTGGTCATTTGGAATTGTTGAAGAGTGTTGTCAATTCTTTCAAAGCACTGATCGAGATAAGCATAGAGAGAGGTGAAAGGGTCAGCGGCAGCAGATGGTTCGCCTTGTGGTGCTTGAGGTGCAGGAAGAGGAGAGGCAGGATCATTGACTGGAGCTTCAAAAGGAATGTTAGCATGAATACCTTCCATCTTAGAGAGCTAAGCTCCATTGACATAGATTATGCCCATCTTGGTTAGATGATGGGTTCCAATGCATGCCTTAGGAGGTATTTTCTTGGAAAGTTCTCCAGCAAGGTCAACACCATAAGCCTTGAAAATTTTTGTGAGGAGGATGGCATATGGAAGCTTTGCTACTCCTTGGCCTTGAGCATATGCAATTTTAGGAGCTGAATCCAATTAATCTCTTTTTCATTTTGCATAGTCCACATCATGAGTACATCATCCTCTTCAACAAAGGCATAATTTCCACCACGAGGGACCAAGAGTTTAACCAAGAAAAAGTGAAGGAGGTGGTCATTGATAGTTAAATGGCCTACCAATTTGTGGTTGCTTCGGGGTCAGTCATCTTTCTAAAGAGATTGGTGAGTGGTGATGGCATTGAAGTCCCATTCATCTTTCGGATGTCCACCAGCAAACTCACCATCGCAGAGAGGAAGTTGTGTGATTTTATCTAGTTGGGCATTGGTGATTTTCAGAGTCACATTTTTGACTCTAGCTTCAAGTAGTCCATCAACAAGCTTCAAGTTATAGAAGAAGACCCACATGAGTTCCAGATAGTAGACTTCTTCCTTGAGAGTGAGAAAAGGAAAAAGATTGTAGTGGTGAAGGGAATGAGTAAAGGTGAAACTAGGATGGTCAAAAATCTCAAAAAATGATGTAGTGAGGGGAGATAATGTCCTTTTCAGAAAATTTCTAAATGAAGTTTTAGAGGTCTCTAGGATTGGTGATGAACCTTGAGAAATCAAGGGGGTTATTGGTTTGGGCAAGAGTGGACCTAGCTCTCTTGACATTCTTAGAGGAAGACATTGTGGTTGGAGATGGGGAGATGAAGAAGGTTGAGAGGCTTTTGGGAATTTTTGAGAGATTGAAGGAAGGAGGAGTATTGAAGGTGTGAGGTAGAAGAGGTGAAGGAGGGGGTATTTATAGGGTTTAAGAGTGGAAAAATAGGGTTTAGAGAGGTGATTGGGATTGGGCCAAAGATTTGCACACGGATTCTGTATTTAAATCTACACCTGATACGTCAGTAATAGATTATGAGGTTATGCGTAATGGATTACAAGCCTTCAGAATTTGAATCGTCATGCTTTCTAATCGATTATACCCAGGGTGTAATTGATTGCGTTAAAAATAGAACCTTTTCAATCAATTAGGAGGAGTGGATAATCGATTAGCTGGAATACAGAAAGTCTCTAATCGATTTGACATAGATCCTAATCAATTACTAATAACTCAGAAGCTTCCTAATCAATTATTAGCTACTGTGTAATCGATTATAGTCAAGACAGAACGCTTCTAATCAACTAGCTTTGGCCATCTAATCGATTATGACTACCCAGAAATGCTTAAAACACATGTTCTTCAATTACAAAGCATCAAGGACTCAATTTTCATGGAATAGAACATGCTTATTTCATTAATCAACCAATTTTCACTTATCAAACACATTGTAGCTCAAAGAATTATCAATATCAATCAATATTCAAACACAATTTGAAATGTCTAAAATTCCTAACTCTCTCCTTATGTGTATGAATTACTCCTTTGCAAGTGGTTTGGTGAAGATATCAGCTAGTTGCTTAGAGGTTTCAACATGTTCAAGCACACAATCACCCTTTAACACATGATCCCTAATGAAATAGTGTCTAATCTTAATATGTTTGGTTCTAGAATGCATTACAAGATTCTTTGAAATATTAATGGCACTTGTGTTATCACATTTGAGAGGCACATGGTCTAACATAACACCAAAATCTAGAAGTTGTTGTCTCATCCAAAGGATTTGAGCACAACAACTACCAGTTGTAACATATTCCGCCTCAGCTGTGGATAATAAAAACTTACTTGTTTCTTGCTATGCCAAGATACAAGAGAACTACCAAGCAAGTGACAAGTACCACTAGTACTTTTTCTATCAAGTTTACATCCAGCAAAATCAGAGTTAGAATAATCAACGAGAGTGCATTCAACCCCTTTGGGTACCATAAGCCAACATTTTGAGTTCTAACCAAGTATTTCATTATTCTTTTTACAGCAGTAAGGTATGATTCTTTTGGGCATGCTTAGTATCTTGCACAAGTACAAACAGCAAACATGATATCTAGTCTACTAGTGGTTAAGTAAAGTAAGGATCCAATCATACCTCTATACTTTGTGAGTTCTACATCCTTACCTTTCTCATCCTTGTCCAAATAACATGAAGTGCCCATAGGTGTGGCAATTTCATTTGCCTTGTCCATGTTGAATTTCTTAAGCAACTATTTGGATTGACTAATGAATGTACCTTCTTTAGTTTGTTTAATTTGCAGTCCAAGGAAGAATGTAAGTTCTCCCATCATAGAAATTTCAAACTTATCCTGCATTAGCTTACCAAACTCCTTGTAGAGTGATTCGTTAGTAGCACCAAAAATGATATCATTGATATATACTTGTACTAAAAGTATGTCATTCTTCTTGTGCTTAATGAATAATGTTGTATCAACCCTTCCTCTTTCAAAATTGTTTTCCAAAAGAAATTTGCTCAATCTTTCATACCAAGCCCTTGGAGCTTATTTTAAGCCATATAATGCTTTTCTTAGTTTGAAAACATGATCTGGAAGTTGATAGTTTTCAAAACCAAGAGGTTGATCAACATATACTTCTTCTTGAATGTATCCATTTAAGGTAGCACTCTTGACATCCATTTGGTACAATTTAAAGTCTTTACAACATGCAAAGGCTAATAATAATCTAATGGCTTCTAACCTAGCTACGGGTGCATATGTTTCTTCATAATCTATGCCTTCTTCTTGATGGTATCCCTTAGCTACTAGCCTAGCCTTGTTTCTAGTGATTATACCATTTTCATCAAGTTTATTTCTAAAAACCCATTTAGTACCTATTATTTGGTGATCATTGGGTCTTGGCACTAATTCCCAAACTTCATTTCTTTCAAATTGATTTAGCTCTTCTTGCATGGCCAACATCCAATGTTCATCAATAATAGCTTCATTAATGGTTTTAGGTTCAATTTGAGAGACAAATGCTAAATGATTGCAAGTATTGAAAGAGCGTCGGGTACTTACACCTTTAGTGATATCACCTATAATGTTGTCCAATGGATGGTCTTTTAAGGTGATCCATTCCTTTTGTTGAGTTTCCACACTTTGTGTTGTGTCTCCTTCTTTGTTGTCTTCTTCTTTGTCATCCAAGTTTAGTTCTTGGAAGGTACCTACAAGATCATCAAAATCTTCCTTTCTCGGGGAGTTATGGCTATCTTCATCAAATTTCACATGAATTGACTCTTCAATAGTGTTTGTTTGTTTGTTAAATACTCGATAAGATTTACTTGATGATGAATATCCAAGAAAGATTGCCTCATCAGCTTTAGCATCAAACTTTCCTAGATTATCCTTTCCATTGTTAAGTACAAAGCATTTGCATCCAAATATATGAAAATAGGAAATGTTTGGTTTTCTTCCTTTGTAAAGTTCATAGGGGGTTTTCTTTAGAATAGGCCTAATCAAACATCTATTCATCACATGACAAGCGGTGTTTACCGCATCAGCCCAAAAATATTTTGCAATGTTATTTTCATTTAACATGGTTCTTGCAAGCTCCACCAAAGATCTATTTTTCATTTCAACTACTCCATTTTGTTATGGCATTCTAGGAGCTGAAAAATTGTGTTCAATACCATGTTTTTCACAAAACTTTTCAAATGATTGGTTCTCAAATTCTCCCTCATGATCGGTTCTTATTGATGCAATCTTTGAATTTTGTTCATTTTGGATAACCTTGGCTAGTTTCTTAAATGCATGATATGCTTCATTTTTGTGAGCAAGAAATAAGGTCCATGTATATCTTGAATAGTCATCTACAATTACTAGACCATAGTAATTACCACCAAAGCTTTTGATTTTGGAAGGTCCAAATAGATCCATGTGCAAAAGTTGTAAAGGCCTTTGAGTAGAAACAATGTTTTTAGCTTGAAAAGATGCCTTTACTTGTTTTCCGTTTTGACATGCATCACAAAATTTATTTTCAAATTTGAGCATTGGCAAACCAATTACTAATTCTTTAGAAACAAGTTTGTTTAGATGGTCTATATGTATATGTGCTATTCTTCTATGCCATAACCATGATTCATCTTCTCTAGTTATAAAGCATTGCACATCATTTGAAGACAAACTATCAACATCAATCATGTAAATATTATCAATTCTTTTACCAACGAACTTAACTTCCTTGTTTAGCTTGTTTTCAATTATGCAACAATTAGACTCAAATAATACTCTATATCCTTTATCACATAATTGACTTATGCTAAGCAAGTTATGTTTGATTCCTTCAACATATAATACATCACTAATTGAAGTAGAGGAATTTTTACCAATGTTTCCAATACCAAGTATTCTTCCTTTGGTATTGTCCCCATAAGTAACGCTTCCTTTTCTTTTAGGAGTGAAAGTCATGAATTTGCTTATATCTTCTGTCATGTGCTTTGAACACCCACTATCCAAGTACCAATGGGTGTTGCTTGCTTTGAAGCATACCTAAAAAACAAAATTAGTTTAGAGAACTTGGTACCCATTTTATGTTGGGTCCTTTTTGGTTAGCTTGTGGTAATGTCCCTTTGGGAACCCACACCTTTCTTACCACTTTTGGTCCAAATTTTCTAATATGACAATTTGAAGCATTATGACCCTTAGTGCCACAATGATTGCATTTAGTAAATGGTGATGAAGATTTTCTAGGTGGCACAAAGAAATTTTTGTAATGCTTTTCCTTTTTGGTGGAATTATATCCTTATCCGGTTTTGTCAAACATACATCATTGATTTCCAAGTAAAACATTCAAATTATCTCTACCATATGTGAATTTCTCAAGAGTAATGTTCAAGTTTAGGACTTTCTTTTCTAGATGATCACATTTTACAGTATATTCACATGGTTTGGTCTTGGAACATGGTTGAGCATTAGCTACTTTCTCTTTCAAGCATTCATTTTCTTTACTAAGCTCCATAAGATGCATTTCTAGAGTATCAATAGTTTTTCTAAATAATTTATACTTGTTTAAAATTTTAACAAATTTGTCATACAATTCCTCAAATGCATCAAGTAATTCCCCTCTATCTAAGTTAAGAAAACCTACCTCATCATCTTCATCTTGATGATTTGCCATGAGACATAGGTTGGCTTCCTCATTGTCCGATTCTTCTGAGCTATTCACTTCATTTTCATCCCAAGCAATGTAAGCTCTTCTTCTTCATCTTTTCTCTTTGTTCTTCTTCTTGAGATTTGGACAATCCACCTTGAAGTGCCCTTCCTTGCCACATTCAAAGCAATTTGGTGAAGAAGAATTTTCATTAGAAATAGGTTTCTTACCTTGAGGTTTAAAACCTTTTTGGAAGCATTTGTTTCTCATGAATTTTCCGAATCGCTTCACAAATAGTCCAAACTCTTCTTCTTCATCAAGCTCACTACCGGATTCTTCTTCATTGATAGAAGTGGCCTTGAAAGCTAGCCCCTTTTTCTTGGAAGACTTTTCTTCCTCTTCCGCCATCTTCAGTTCTTTCAACTCTTGTTCCTGTTCTTATAACTTACCGAATAGTGTAGCAAGAGACATTTTGTTGATGCTTAGAGATTGTTTGATGGCAGTGATAAGAGGTTGTCATTCCCTAGTAAGACTTTTTAACACTTTATGAATAAGTTCTTTGTTAGTGTAAGTCTTACAAAGAGTAATGAGATGATTTATAATAAGGGTGAACCTCTTTTGCATAACAATTGTTTCTCCAAAATTTAATCTAAAACTTTTATACTGACTGGTTAAGGTGCTAACCTTAGAGTCTTTAACATCACTTGTACCTTCATGGGTTATTTGTAAGGTATCCCACATATCCTTGGCAGATTTACATGTAACCACTCTAAAGAATTCATCAGGGCCTAAAGCTAAAGTGATTAGATTTTTGGCTTAATAATTATATTGGACTTTCTTTTCTTCTTCGTTGGTCCAATCATCCATCAATTTCTCAACTTGTTTACCATCTACAATATGCATTGGTATGAAAGGACCATTTTCAATTGCATTCCAAACTGTAAGGTCAATAGATTGTACAAAAATTTTCATCCTTTCTTTTCGAAAAGCATAACCTTCCCCATTGAAAGCAGGAGGTCTATTTGTGGCACCACCCTCAGGAAAAAGATTTAAAGAATTAGAGGCCATTGTTCTCTTGAAGCTGTTAAGCTTGATCTACCAAGAGTCAAGCTCTGATACCACTTGTTGTTCAAGTGGCCTCAATACTCAAGAGGGGGGGTGAATTGAGTGTTAAAAACTTTTCTTTAGAATACCTTTAAAATTGATTCCTCTTTCACAAAATATGCTTGTATGCAATAGATAGCAAGTGTAGTGCAAGAATCAATGTAAAACAATGTACAAATGTCACTTAGGCAATATGTCAAACACTTGGTGTGCAACACTTTACACAAGATGTTCAAGCAAGTATAAGAGGGGCTTTCTCAATCAACAATAATAATCCAGCCAAAAGCAATATGTAAATGCAAGACAGTAGGGAAGAGAAGCTTGCAAACCAATTTAACGAGTTCCACCAACCCAGTGTACGTCTCGCCTTCAAGCAACCCACTTGAAGGATTTCCACTATTGAAGTTTAGAGATACAAGCTATGAGCAATTGCAGCTTCCAAGTGTCCTACACTCAAGAACTCAATCCTCATTAGCACAAGGGTAACCCACCCAATCTCTCAAACTCTCAATACCCAAAGGTTGAACCCCAACCTTTATGACCACTCAACCTAGAGTGAATAACCTTGGTGTTTTGGTGTTTGGTTTTACAATCAATAGACTCTCTTAAATAGAGTAGATAAACAAATGAAAGCTCTCATAATTTCTAAACTCTCATAGGAGAGGATTTACAAATTTAAGCTTTAAGTTTCAAAAATTGAAACTACACAAAGAGATAGAAGTCACAAGACTCAAGATTTGATTTCTCTTTGATGATGTTGGATTGATTGCTTGAGTAGCTTGAATGAGTCTTCTATTTATAGGCCTTGGAGGGGTGCCCTAGAGTCTTCAGAGCCGTTGCACAGTATGGGCATTAGAGTGAAAATGGAGAAGTGAGCTGGTTTCCCACTTAAAAACGCTTTCCCCAAATTCTGGAACTAGTGTAATCGCTTAGGCCTCGAGCTGTAATCGATTACACTTTGAATTCTTCAGTGTAATTAGACTCGTAGTCGATTAGCCTTTCCCATGTAATCGATTAGCTAAGAGACAGAACCTTGCTAATCGATTGTTCATTACCTTGTAATTGATTATGAATGGAACCTGATGAATTTAATTGTGTTACGCAGCATGGTAATCAATTATGACTCATTTGCAATCGATTATGGGACAAACAGAAACTCTCTAATCGATTATTTCTTGTTTTGTAATCGATTAGAAACATTACAGAACATTGGTAATCGATTGTGGCAGCCTTGTAGTCGATTAGTAGATGTACCTGATGCTTTTTATCCATTTTCTCAGCTTGGTAATCGATTAGGTGACAAACAAAAACTCTCTAATTGATTAGGAATGACCTTGTAATCGATTATGTGACAGACAGAAGCTTCGTAGTTGATTAGCCATGGTCTTGTAATCGATTAGCTTGCGTGTTTTTGCAGGTCTGATGCTATTTTCTCTGTTTTTATCCTTGTATGTGTTCTTTTATGAACACTTGACCTCTTTGCCATGATTCTTCAATTGCTTTTTGACCTTTTTGTCATTATCAAAATTATACGACCTGAAACACATATTCAAACACAAAGTTCATACATATACATAATTAAAAATTATTCACTCATGCAAATTTGAAATGTAAACTCCTCTCCTACCTCGAGAGAAGAACAGTAACGCAATTGCCTCGATCATTCTGCATCATCGTCCGAAATACAATCCTATCAACAACACATATATACATATCAAATTAGTAAGCCATCGTAAGACATCATTTCTTAAAACTCATCACCAAGTCCTAGACTTGTCTAACTCTAATTCACACGCTTATGTTAGGCTTCGGGAATTCCTTTCCCAAAACCAAGATTCTCTAAGTCTTATGGGCTAACTATACCCAACAACATCATTATCTCTATTCCATAAGCCTTCCAAATCATCACATAAATCATTTAACCATCACTATAATTCATCATAAGCCTCTTGGCTCTATTTAAGACCATCATCAATTCAATAATTTCAAAATGGCATACATTAAGGCCTAAGACTTCATCAAATCACAATCTTATTTCATTTATCTATCACCCATGGTCATCCTCTATTATTATCCCTCTATCACAATAACAACACTCAACATTGATCATCATTTACCCATTCTCAAGATTAATTCCTCAAATCATCATGCCTACCTATATGCACATATCATCATACACAACCTCATGAACTTAGTTCAAAATTTCACCATATTCACTAGTTTTATCAAAAACCCCAAAATTCCAATCACTTAGGGTTTTCATTAAAATCACCCAAGGATAACTTTAACCTATTTCTAAAATCCATATGCAAACCAAAAACCATATCCATTTCTAACACAACACCCTAATCAAGATCATCTCTTAAGCCATCAAGCCTAGGGTTTTCCATTTTCACCAACATCCTTAGTTTCTACAACTACCTTTTTAACTTAAGTAACATAACAATCATCAATGGAATATCATAGAGGCAAGAAACCTTACCTCATCTCCTAGCCCAATGTCAAACACGAAAGTAAAGAGGTAAGGAGGGAAGACCATTAAATATTTGCTCTAATGTCAGTTTCATGCTCCATGAATCCAAGCTTAGTTCTGGATTTTAGCAAGAAATAGAGCAAGAGGGAGGTGGTCGGTTTTGGAGTTGGAGGGGGAGAAGATGAAGAGAAAAGTGAATATAGAGAATAAGAAGAAGTTTCCATCGAAAATCAAAGGAGAGGGGAGAGAAATGCATTTTGTTACCCTTTAACCATTGGTTAAAACAATGCACCATTAGCCCATTATCCATTGTGTCCTAAAACCCTTTAACCATTGTGTAATAGAGTGTAAAGTGAGGGAGGAGAGAGGGGAAAAGGAGACAGTTGAGTGAGGAGAGGAAAAGGGAGTTTTCATTTTCTTTTTAATTCTAATTGGCTCGTATTTTCCCCGTCTAATAATATACGTCGTGTCCGATTAATTATTTTCTTAACCCTAAAAATTATTTTAACTATACCATTATAACCATAATAATTTTCTAAGTATCCTAGACCCATCAATTATTTAATTTGATTAAGTGGGTCCCACATCATCTGTTAAATTGCCCAGTTCTGGTAATTCTCGATTTACTAATAGTTCACCTCTAGTGTCTAATAAAATCTCCTATAATTATTTGACCATAAATAATTAATCACCATTATTCCATAAATTTTTTTCTTTAAAATTTAGGGTGTTATACTCCTCCCCCTATCTGGTTTTCCTTTTCATTTTTCGCTACTTTCCCCCTTTATTTAGTCTGTTTTTCATTGCTACCCCTAATTTTCTCTTTCCTCCAACACACCCATGGCTACTCCTGGTGACAATAAGCCAAATACGCTAATTTTAGGCTATTCCCTCACTGCCCTCCTCTCTTCTAAGTTGTTGGATTACCACACTCCTATTGGGCTTTTAACATTGAAATTTGGCTTATTAGGCTAGGCTATAAGAACCACCTAATACAATTACAAACTGATATCCTAGATACCAAATGCATCTGGTGGAAGAAATTAATGCATAGCTATTTGCCATTATGAGGAACATCATTGCCTTATACCATTGTGATTATTTTCATGGTCAAAAATCCTGCAAAGGGGTTTAGGGCCATGCCAAGCAACTCTTCACCAACAATATTCAACAGCTCCACCAGATTGGTGAAGACCCCATGACCATTTTTGGCTTTCGCCAATTTAAGGGATCTGTAACTACTTATGTGGGTAAGGTGACTAGTTTCTTGTGTGAACTCATTGAGATGCTTCCTCCTGGTGTTACTCCTGAGGCTGAACATAAGAATCGTAAGAAATTAATTTTGTTGCTTGCCTTATATGGCCTTCCTAATGAGTATTCCTCTACTCGTGATCAGATCTTGGGTTATCCTATGGAGGTTAGTCTAAATAGTGCCTAAGCCACTACCCTTCGGGTCAACATTCATGGTCCTGCCTCTCCTTCCATGCTTCCTTCAGCTGCTCTGTCTATTTTTATACTTGATTCTTCTATTTTGCTTTCACGCAACATCAACAATACACATTGAAAAGGGGGGCAGACCACATTCTTAATACGATCACTGTCACAAACTAGGCCACACCATTAATAAGTGCTGAAAACTTCATGGTTGCCCTCCTTGCACTACTTAGGTTTCTCACACATTTGTACCTCCTACACTGTCTTTCTATCTTTCATTACTATTGGATATGTCTCAATCGCCCTCCTACAATAACTTCTTGAAGTGGTGGAAAGAACATTAGGCATTTGGTTCCACTGTTGTTATTGCATACATTGGTAATTCTTTCATTGGCATCTCCTATTCTTTGGGTCCTTAGGTCCTTGATTCAGGGGCCATCGACCATATTACTGATAATAAATCTCTTTTTTCTTCTATTTTTACCACTGGTTACTTACCTTCTATTACTAATGGTTCCCAACACACAGTCTTAAGGTATTGGTATTGTCCATCTTCTTCTTTCTCTTTGGGTTAATAATATGCTATTTGTTCCTAATTCCCTTTTTAATTTGTTATCCATTAGTCAACTTACTCGTACTATTGATTGTGTTATCTCTTTTACTAAAGATTCTATTTCTCTACAGGACCAAAAAATAGGGAAGATGGTTGGCTTCAAATGTGAGTATCACGATCTCTATTAACTTCAAAGGACATATCTTATTGGTTCGATATCAGCATCCCCTCTTCTCATTCATGCTCAATTAGGACATCCAAGTCTGGATACATTAGGGAAATTAGTTCCAAACTTTTCTAAACTAGAGTCTTTGTCATGTGAGTCATGTCAGTTAAGTAAGAATACTCGTGTGTACCCTTTTTCCTAATCGCATTAATAATCAGTCCTTGTCCCCTTTTGCTTTGGTTTATTCGGATGTTTGGGGTCCCGATTGTATTTTGTCTTTTGTAGGTTTTATGTATTTTATTGACTTTATAAATGATTTTTCCCGGTGTACTTGGATACATTTAATGAAAGATCGTTCTAGGTTATTTAAAATCTACTTTTTAGCCTTTTTTATGAAATAAAAACTTAATTTGGGATTTCCATTCATACTTTACAAAGTGATAATGCACATGAATATCTATTTAACCAATTTCAGACTTTTAATGCATCTCAAGGTGTGTTGCATTAGACTTCTTGCCCTTATACCCCCAACAAAATGGGGTTTCTAAGTGTAAAAATAGACATCTTTTGGATACAACTTGGACTCTTCTTCTCCATTCTCATGTCCTTCTTTAGTTTTGGGGTGATGTAGTTCTTACTGTGTGTTATCTCATCAACCGAATGCCTTTGTCTGTTCTTAAAGGTAAAATTCCTCATCAAGTTTTATATCCCCGTCGTGCACTTCATTGTTTACCCCCTTAAGTCTTTGGTTCCACTTGTTTCTCTCATGTCCTTGGTTCTGGGATTGATAAATTATTTAGTCGATCTCATAAATGTATTTTTATCGGGTATCCTCGCACCCAAAAAGGATACAAATGCTACTTTCATACTCTTCGCAGGTATTTTATCTTTGCCAATGTTACCTTATTTGAAGATGTTCTTTTCTTTGAATCTGTAGTACCTCCACCAGAGCCTCATCTTCTTGTGACTACACCTATAGTCCTTTTTTTCCTCTTGAGGAGTCTTTTGTCTCTCCAGACCCCTTTCCTCCTCCTTCTCCTTTGAAATTTTATTAGCGACATCCTTATTCTTTACTACCGTAACCTACAACTAACCCAATTATAAACTCACATCCCAGGCTCACTCATCCAACCTCTTCTCTAATCCTTCCTCTTGAGACAGATCTTCCCATTACACTACATAAAGGTATATGTTCTAATCGTAATTCTTCTCCTAAGAATACAGGAGATGCCTTTACCTTTCCAAGATGGAAACAAGCTATAATGGATGAAATGTGTGCTTTACAGAGTAGTGGAACTTGAGATCTTATTCCTCTCCCACTAGGGAAATCTATTCTTGGTTGTTGATGGATGTACATGGTGAAGGTTGGTCCCGACAGAACAATTGACCACCTCAAAGCCTGTCTTATCACCAAAGGTTATACTCAGATCTTCGGCTTGGATTATGGAGACATCTTCTCCCCTATTGCCAAAATACCATCAGTGCGCCTCTTTCTTTCCATTGTTTCCATTCATTACTAACCTCTATACCAGTTGGACATCAAAAATGTTTTCCTTTATGATGACCTGCTTAAAGAGGTTTACATGGAGTAACCTCCATGTTTTGTTGCTTAGGAGGAATCTTCTGGACTTGTTGGTTGACTGTGAAAATCTTTATATGGCCTCAAGCAGTCTCCCAGGGCATGGTTTGACAAATTTAGTACCGTGATTTAGGAGTTTGGCATGACCCAAACTGAGGCCAATTACTCTATCTTCTATCGTTATTCAGTTGTCGACATAGTCCAAAAATAGAATTGTCATATCAATAAAAATATGTAATGGATATTCTGGAAGAAACTACTATGTTAAATTCCAAGTCAGTTGACACTCCTATGGATGCCAATGTCAAGCTCTTACCAAATTAGGGGAAGCCTCTTCCGAATCTTGAAAGATACAGATGTTTAGTTGGCAAATTGAACTATCTCACGGTCACTCGCCTATATATCTCATTTGTAGCTTATGTGGTAAGTTAATTCCTAAAGTCTCCTTATAAGGAACATTGGGATGTAGTGACCCTATTGTTCGATATGTCAAGAAAGATCCTGGAAAGGACTTGTTATATGAAGATAGAGGACACACTCGAATTGTAGGATACTTTGATGTTGAGTATTGTATTCTTGGATATTGTATTCTTGTTGGAGGTAATCTTGTCTCTTGGAAGATAAAGAAGCAAAATGTTGTAGCCAGGTCCAGTGCGGAGCCAAAGTACTGTGCTATGGCTATAGCCAGTTAGGAGCTTATATGGCTCAAATAGTTGCTTCAAGAACTAAAGTCTGGAGAGGTTGCACATATATCACTTATCTGTGATAATCAAGCTGCCATGCATATCACCTCAAATTTAATTTTCCATGATAAGATAAAGTATATTGAAGTTGACTGTCACTTTATTAGGGAAAAAAGTAATGTATGGTGAAATATCCATCAGTTTTGTGAACTCTAATTATCAGTTAGCAGATATTTTCACTAAATCTTTAAGGGGTCCCTGAATTGATTACATATTTAACAAGCTTGGTGCATATGATCTATACGCTCCACCTTAAGGGGGAATGTTAAATTAAAGATAGTTATCTCTAATTAATTAGATTGGATTAGTTTATTTTTTATCTTGTTAGATATTTGTATTATCTTATCTGTAGTCATGTACAATATCTTATAAATATAATAACTCCATTGTTACCCAAAACACATTGAATTCATATTGCTCTCTTTTTTTTCTAACTCTCTCAACAGACTCCAATTCTATTAGGTATTTGTGGAATTATATCCTTTAAAAATAATAGCACCACTTATCCAGTTTTTATTCCAAAAAGAAACACCACTTTCATCTCTAAATGATTAAATCTCATGTTAGTTTATATTTGCCTATTATATTGCAATACTTTTCCAAATAGATGAATCATTGATGTTAGCTTGAATATCTTGGCTCTACTAAAGATTAAGCTCATAATTACTTTGCATAACTTCACATCTAACTCCTTATTACCAATCCTCAGGCTCCAAGTCAACTTTTTAAGCAAGCAACCTTCATAGAGTGGAGACATTTAAGTCCAAGACCTTTATTAAATTTTCCCTAAGTCATAGTATTCTAGTTAATTAAGCGTGTCTTCTTTTTATTCTTATCCCCACCCTAAATGAAGGTTCTCTGGATTCTTTGTAGCTCTTCCATAAGACCTTTAACTAGTTTAAGGGCCATCATAGAATAGCTTAGAATGGAATAAAAAGTAATTTTGCTAGAGTGGTTCTCTTAGCCAGTGATAGGTATCTTCTTCTCCAAGTTATTAACTACTTCTTGGGTGCATCGAGAATATAATGAAGATCCTTCTTTATTGGTTCTTTATGTAGTATTGGCACACCAAGGTACTTTCTCTATAACACCCTAAATTTTAAAGAAAATAATTTATGGAATAATGGTGATTAATTATTTATGGTCAAATAATTATGGGAAATTTTATTAGATACTAGAGATGAATTATCAGTAAATTGACATTTACCAGAACCGAGTGATTTAATAGACGATTGTTGCCAAATCTCCGAGTCATTATTTTAATGTATATTTCTCAAAAGATTTACGCTTTGGCAAGCGCACCAGTCGTTAAAATTGTATTATATTTGATCGTCCCACAGGGATTGTGGTAAGTACCTCAATCTCAGACTAGTACAAGCTGAACCAACACAAGCACAGAAAGTTCATTCGATTTTTGTTGTTTTAATGTTTTCTAGTTGTTTTTGTATTTCCAGAAACAGTGTTAAGATGAAATGTGAAAGGTGATTAATAGAAAATAGGTCAGGATTGCTTCGGTTCACAAATTCATCAAGAAACATGCAATTAAAGTATAATCAAACTTCATAATCCAGAGGACAATCCGCTTATGGTTATTCCCTAATTCCTTAGGTGAAAAACACTAATCCTTAAGCATCGAACCTTAATTCCGTAAGTGCTCAATTAACCTAAGAATCTAATGCGAAATTAGAGGTTGAACTCTAACTATTCACCTAAATTGATTAGGCCTGAACTAGTTAGAAAGCTGGAAGTTAGCTAAGCTTCAACCATGATTCTTCACTAGCGAAGTTCTTCATCAGTTCTGGATTTGTCAATCCAGCAATTCAGATCCACTCCCCAGCTTGTTCGCCTCAGGATCTAGAAGTTGATTTCCTCGCTCACAGCTTCAAGATTCCATTGCTAACCTTCGCAATCCCAACCTTAGGGATTTAGAACTCCATCGACTTCGGTTCCATCGAAGGATTATGGAACGTCATGGAGGAGAGATTAGAGAGAGAAAATGAAGTAGTGAGATGTTTGAAGTTTCGAATGAATTGTGTTCGATGTATTATATGTGAATCTGTCTCTGTTTTTCACAGAATATATACAAACATATATATAGGCATCTACCTAACTAACTAACTTAACTAATAACTTAGAAAGCTTAAGTTAATGACTAAACTAACTAACTAATTACATAATTACAGAATAATTAACTAATTACAGCTCAGCTCTTAACAGATTCCAGTTCATCATTAGCTAATCACAGCACAGCACTACTAATAACAGCTCACTACTTAAATTACTAAGGTGCAGAAGTAGGAGAGAAGTCAGCAGGAAACAACACTGGTGCCGAGTGTCTTCTGGAGGGAACAATCAATGTTTTAAATATCAACCTTTACGCTTGAGCGAACTGGGTTCTCGCTTGGGCGAGCTTGAAATATGTACTGCAGTATTGCTTTCTCGCTTAAGCGTGATGGAGAAGCTTGGGCGAGAGTGATATTTTGGGGTCACGCTTGAGCGTGAGCTTGCTTGCTTGAGCGAATTCTTGACCCCGCTTGAGCGAATTTAACTCTCGCTTTAGCGAATGGATTATTCAATCAGCATTCTGAAATTGACGCTCGGGTTCTTCTTTTTATTTCAATCGGTGCTTTTAAAGTCTCGCTCGGTTTGGGCTCTTGGATTCTTTTCAGTCAGATTTGTGAAGTTTCACTCGGATTTTCCAAAACTCGATCGGCTTTTTCCTTTTGGCTTGAGCGCTCTTTTTCCTGTACCAATAAACAACTAATTTGCCCAGCGTTTGTTCACTGATTGTCCAGTATTTGCATGCTGGGTTAATGATATTATAAATAAACTCAATTCCTTAACTAATTAATATTTTTAATCAGCTTCTTACATAAATTAAGCACTTCTGAAATAATTAAATAAATTATAATTTATTAGCAATTAATTAAATAATAAGGCTAAACTAATCACTAAACAATGAATTAAGTCAACTAAAAGGCAGAATAATTAAGTCTTTTCAAGACTTATCACATCCCCAAACTTAAAACTTGCTTGTCCTCAAGTAAATACTCAGATTAATTAACTAACAAGCTGTTATTCAACACAATCAACCTTTCCTTAACTTAGTTCATGCTATAATTATTGAATACCGACCATGCTTTCTTTTCGCAATTTCTAAAAGTATAATAACTTACACCTCTTTTGGGAAACAAGCTATTGATGTTTTCCTTACTGGGTCGGTGTTTAACTCTTCTCTCGGTGTATAGGGTAAATAGAATGCACTCATCACCTGCATACTTGTTAGATAAACATAGGCTTGCAACAGTTCTAAATGTCATGCCATATGCCAACACAATCAGATCAGTAAAGGCTTTTTTAAGCTTATAATGGGGCTGGGCTACAGGCTCAATTATTGTTTTCCGAATGAGTGTCAGGTTACAAGATGTGTCCACTGATGCCTTGACTCAATTTTAACTTAATTGCCTCTACTTAGCAAGCTCCATTATTTTCCGAGTGAATGCTAACTTAATAACTTGCGGTGCTTTGCACCTCTTTTTTCTTTTAGTCCTTCGGACTTTTCCTTTTCTTTCTTTCTTTCCATTATTTTCCGATCACATTTTTTTAATCGGTGCTTTGCACCTTTTTCCTTGCTGATTTTTTTCATTTTTCTTCTTGGCTTTTCTATTTCTCCCTTCATTTCTCTATTTATTCATCTATAACCAAGGTCGGAGTGTGTCCTTAATTACTGTTAGGCACACTCTTCATCCCCAAACTTAGAACTTGCTAGTCCCTAGCAATAAGTAAGACTGAGCAATTCATCAGTGGAACATTCAGGGGTAAATCAGTCGGTTTTTTACTAGATAAATAGGCTTGTAACGTTAGGTGAATAAACAGAATAAAAGGGTCTCAGGCTCAAACATAATTATTGGGTCAAAGGATAATTTAAAATATTAGGAAGGCTAATTTTTGGCCCTGGCTAAATTAACAAAGAAGGCCTTCATCATTTCTGATTGGCTGGCATACAATCAATTAGCAAGCACTGAAGCAAATTCTGTCTCACTAACTAGCATGCAAGTTCACTCGGAAAAGAATAAAACAGGCTCAAAAGCTACGAATATAACAGTTAATCAGCCAGTCATGTCCCCAAACTTAATGTAAGGTCATACATTCAGATTACTAACTAGCATGCCGAGTAAACAATTAATTAATGATGAAAAATAGTTATGGGCAAGGATCATGAGTTAAACAAAGTCGATCAATTAATTTATCCGATTACAGCTTAAGAATCAGCAAACTTTAACTTATTAAGATGGATTTGAAATTAAACATAATTAGCATATTTTAGCAATTAAGGAGTCGGAGTAATAGAAGACTTCCCTTTTTACCTGACTGGCAGTGCCTGGAAAGCAATTACTCGGACTGACATGCACGGGTTTTCTGATACAATTAAGAAGAATTAAATAATAACAACAATCTTAATAAAAACATAAAATTCCATTACAACCACAAGAGAATATTCAATGTTCAGAAAACTATTAAAATAAAGTCAAGTCATTACATAAAAACAACATAAAACACGGAGCAACAACTTAATCATCCTGATCCTCATTCTCTTCATTCTGCTCTAAAGATGATAGGGGATCAGCTGCCAAGGGTACGTCCTTAGAGGAAATAGTGAATCCAATGGAAGCCAACCATGCATCTCTGTCAGGTGGGGCTCCCATTTCTGTTGTGTGCTCTACCCTCAATTTGGTGGAAATCTTCTTGAGCATGAGATCGTGGTTCAAGACCCGATCATAAATTCTAAGTTGAATCTTCTTCATGACCTGCAATTCCTGCAACACCATAGAAATGTCAGAAGAAGAAGAACCGGCTCCTGCAGATTGCCTGGGACGCTCGGTCTCTCTAGTCTTAAACTTTATATCATAGTCTTCAGCAGCCTTAACATCTCTCAACCTGTGCCTGTCAAAACTGTCAACTTATGGCGATTCGTTCCTCTCAACTGCAGGGGATGCATTCCTCTGAACCGAAGGAGATGTATTCCTTGCAGCTTGACTTTGACTGGGTGCAGGTTCAGAAGAATCAGATATACTTATGGTTGCCACTTCCTTTTCGTTATCTGTTTGTTTTTTTCTCATACTTCCTTCTGCAAAATTTGGTCTAGGTTTTTGCAGGAGTCTCTGTGATCTTCTTTTCATGGTTAATGATAAAAAATGCTGATAAACAACCTAAATAAAAATAAAAACAGAAATCCAAAAGAAACACAGCAAACCAAAAATGTGAGATGCATGGCTATGAACAATGGAAGAATATTAACAAAGAAACAGGAAAATACTAAGCATGTACTTAGAAGTGAACGAAATAAGTGAAATAAGTGGAAAGATGGTACCTTTCTTAGGAATCAGAAGGTGCCTTTTCGTCTTTAACCCAAGTTTCAGCGTAGGAATTTAAGGTTTGTACGCTGAAAGGTTTTTATACTGTAGAAGTCACTACCCAAGAAACGCGTAAGTATACTCCAGCTTTATTTATTATTTTATTATTATTATTATTATTATTATTATTATATTTTTTATTTTTTATATATATAGGCACTCTCACTCGGCTCACATACTGAATAGGTGGAAGATCGAGTGAGAGTGGGAAGAGATGCCGAGTGGATTCATGAAAGATGAGTGACAGTGATGAAGAAGACGAATGAATGAACAAACAATGAAAAAAACGAACAAATAAAGGCGATAAGTAAATGAAAGAGTGAGTGGAAGAACAAATGGAAGAATGACACGTGAATGAATACAGAATCCCGAGTGAATGAAGACTGAATGGAAATGATCCTGAGTGAATGAAGGACGAATGGATACAAGAACGAGTAAAAGAATGGATGAATGAAGTAGAGTGCATGAGAGACGAGTGAACAACTGCATTAAGATGCGAGTGAATAGAAAAGCGAGTGGGAGAAAGAACAATGAAAGTAAGACCGAGTGAAAGAAAGAAAGAGTGAAATAAATGACGATTAGAAGAGTGTATGAAAGAACGAGTGGAAGAATGAATGAGTGGGAGATTGACAAAGTGAATAAAGGACGAGTGAATTAAAGTGAATGAATGAATGAAGACCGAGTGATCGAATGGAAGACAGTGAATGGAAGACAGCAGAGGAAGAGACTAGTGAAAGAGTGAAAAGAAAATGACCGAGTGAATGAAAAATCGAGTGAATATGGAGAAAGATACCGAGTGATGGAGATACTGAGTGGTAAAGGACGAGTAAAAGAGTAAACAAAACAACGAGTGCAGAGAAGAAATGATTAAATAGAAGAACCGATGAATAAAAGACGAACAGAAAAATGAGAGCAAAGCTGAGTGAATGAAACAACAAGTGGAAGAACGAATGGATAAAAGATAGAGTGCGGTAATGAAAGACTGAATGACAGGTGAGGAAAGAAAAAGAAAGAGTGACCGAGTGAATGAAAGACGAGTAGATTGAGGGTGGATGAAAAAGAAAAATACAGAGAGGTTTGTAAGAAAACCGAGAAAGAATTTAGGTGGAACGGAACAACGAGTAAATGAATACCGAGTGGATTATACCGGGTAAGAATGAAAAACGAATGAATGAACAACAAGTGGTTAGAAGAACAGAAAAACGAGTGGAAGAACACGAAAGAATGAATGACTGACCGAGTGAATAAACACGAGTGAAAGACAGAACAAGAAGGAGATAAACTGAGTGGATAAAAGAACAACTACAGGGGAAACTGAGTGAATGAAAATACTGAGTGGATGAAAGAAAACACAGACGAAGCATCCATGAAATAATGAGTGAAAAAGTTTGAGTGAATAAGTGACGAGTGGAAGAATGAAAGAGTGACCGAGTGAATGGAAAACAAGTGAAAGAGATCGGGTGAGGGAATGAGAGACTGAGTGAGAAAGATGAGTGGATAAAAAATAAAAACGGAAGACCAAGTGAACATAAGACTGACAAGAAAATATACTGAGTGGATAGGAGACTAATTGATACAAAACTGACTGTGATGAGTGATGAATCCGAGTGATAAAAGGCTGACTGAAATAAATCACCCTTCATTATCTGACCCGTTTATTAAATCAACGATCAGAAATCATTTATTAAAGTCTCCCTTTTTATTCACATCAAAATTTGGAATTTATTGAAGAATGACAAGTGAAGTTCAGTCGGGAAAAAGGGTAAAGAATGAGTAACAGTGATCCGAGTGTACTACTCTCGTTCGGGCTCAGTAAACTTTCGCTTAAGCGCGAAACAACAGCAGCAGCTTCTCGCCAAAGGTACAAGTGCTTCGCCTGAGCAAAATGGAAGAATCAGGCTCGGACTCCCTTCTTTAAAACTTCACAATTTTTATTCAAACTTTACTCACTAAATTTTTAGTTTTCTTTTTATTAATTTCGACACAAAGCACAAAATAAAACACTCGGAACGTAGGGCTGCCTCCCTAGAGCGCTTCTTTAAGGCCACTAGCTTGACCTTTTGGCATCTAAGAGGATGCCTGTATTAACAAGGAGGTTTTCTGCCTATCAAACTCTCCTCCAAAGTAGAGTTTGAGTCGCTGGCCATTTACCTTAAAAATCGATCGGTGGTCGGGTCTTTTAACTCAACTGCACCATGAGGAAAAACCTCATTTACAGTAAAAGGCCCCGACCACTTAGATCTAAGCTTTCCAGGGAAGAGTCTAAGTCGAGAATTGAATAACAAAACCTGATCACCCTTTTGAAACTCCTTCTTATTGATCCACTTATCGTGCCACCTCTTTGTTTTCTCCTTATAAATGGAGGCACTTTGATAAGCGTTGAGTCGGAACTCCTCCAGTTCATGGAGTTTCAAAACTCTTTCCTCCTGGGATTGGTCACAATCCATGTTTAATAGCTTTGTGGCCCACCACGCCTTATGTTCCAACTCCACAGGGAGATGACAAGCCTTACCGTAAACTAATTGATACAGGGACATGCCAATCGGAGTTTTGAAGGCTGTTCTGTAGGCCCACAATGCATCATCTAATTTTACCGACCAATCTTTCCTAGATTTCCCGACCACTTTCTCTAAAATTCTCTTGATTTCTCTATTTGACAGCTTAACTTGTCCACAAGTTTGTGGATGGTAAGGAGTGGATATCTTATGTAAAACCTCATAGTGACGCAGGGCTTTTTCCATTATTTTATTACAAAAATGTGAACCCCCATCACTAATGAGCACTCTCGGAACTCCAAACCTAGATAAAATATTCTTTTTTATGAACCTAAGCACCACATGTGCATCATTGGTTCTGGTCGGGATTGCCTCCACCCATTTGGAGACATAATCAACAGCAACAAGTATATATTCGTTGGAGAACGACTTTGGAAATGGTCCCATAAAGTCGATACCCCAGACATCAAATAATTCCACAACTAAAATGTTTGTCAAAGGCATGCTAGCTTTAGCAGAGAGACCTCCGCTCCTTTGATATTTATCACACCTTTTGACATACACTTTAGCATCCTGAAAGATAGTCGGCCAATAAAAGCCACTCTGTAAAACCTTTGCTGTTGTACGGGAGGCACCATGATGTCCTCCATAATAGGAGTCGTGGCAATGCCACAAGAGCCTTTCTTGCTTGGATTCAGGCACACATCGCCTGATCACTCCATCTACTCCTATTTTATACAGAAATGGATCATCCCAAAGGAAGGTTTTACTATCATGAAAGAATTTTTTCTTCATTTGGGATGTCCAGCCGTCAGGTACCACCGAGGCACTTTTGAAGTTGGCCATATCAGCATACCATGGCCCGGTGATAATTGCCATCAATCTCTCATCTATAAATTCTTCTTTTATTAAAACAGAATCCGATTCACCTTCCAGACGAGACAGTTGATCGGCAACTGAGTTCTCTACTCCTTTTTTGTCTCGTATTTCTAAGTCAAACTCCTGGAGTAACAGAACCCACCTGATCAGTCTCGGCTTAGATTCTTTCTTAGCTAGTAAGTACTTGATTGCCGAGTGATCTGTATATACAATGACCTTGGCCCCAATCAAGTAAGCATGAAATTTATCAAATGCATACACCACAGCAAGCATTTCTTTTTCAGTAGTGGTGTAATGTATTTGATTTTCGTTCAACACTTTACTAGCATAATAAATTACATGAGTTAATTTTCCTTTTTTCTGACCCAGCACAGCTCCGACTGCAAAGTCACTTGCATCACACATTAATTCAAACGGTAAAGACCAATCGGGTGTTGCAAGGATCGGAGCTGAAGTCAAACTTTGTTTCATTTTTTCAAAAGCCTTGACACAGTTTTCATTAAACACAAACACATGATCTTTTACAAGCAAGTCGGTCAAAGGCTTAGCTATTTTTGAAAAATCTTTTATAAACCTTCTGTAGAAGCCAGCACATCCTAGAAAACTCCTCACTCCTTTCACATTGATCGGAGGAGGAAGTTTTTTAATGATTTCTATCTTGGCTCTATCCACTTGAATGCCCTCAGCAGAGATTTTGTGGCCAAGGACTATCCCTCCCTTAACCATAAAATGACATTTTTCCCAGTTAAGGATAAGGTTAGCCTCCTGGCATCTCACCAGCACCTTAGATAGGTTGCTGAGGCATGAATCAAAACTACTACCAAAGACAGAGAAATCGTCCATGAATACTTCAATGAATTTCTCCACCATGTCCCCAAAGATTGCCAGCATACACCTTTGAAAGGTTACTGGAGCATTGCACAAACCGAATGGCATGAGCCTATAGGCAAAAATTCCGTATGGACAGGTGAATGTTGTCTTCTCTTGATCTTTTGGGTCAACCACAATTTGGTTATAACCCGAGTAACCATCAAGGAAGCAGTAGTATTCATGACCCGACAGTCTCTCAAGCATCTGGTCAACAAACGGTAAGGGAAAGTGGTCTTTCTGAGTAAAGTCATTCAACCTTCTATAGTCTATACACATTCTCCATCCTGACTCGGAGATGGAGAAAGAATTTTTCCACTCCTAGTGATTATAGCCTTGCAATGTTCCCTTAGATTTACCTTGGTATCTCCAGGGAAATTGCCTGCTTGCCTCTCAGCTAATTGCTTAGAAAGCTGTCCGACTTGATTTTCTAGATTTCTTATGGACGCTTCCTAATTTTTAAAACTGGCCTGAGTGGCCTGGATGAACTGAGAAAGTACATTTTCAAGTTCTGACTTTTCTTTAACAGGAGGGTGAGAAGGTTGTTGTGGTCTATTTGTGGGTTGATTTTGTGGGATGTTCTGATTCAAATATGGACCTTTCTGCCAGGAAAAATTGGGGTGATTCCTGTAATTAGGATTAAAGGAATTAGAAGGATAATTCCTTTGATATTGTTGCTGCCCCATATAGTTCACTTGCTCGGAAGGCACATTTGGATCACACATTCCATTTTCATGGTCTCCACCACAAAAGTCACAACTTATCATAGAAACTTGACTCGGCTTTTAGAGTTCTAAAATCTGTATGCTTAGTTTCTCCAAAGCCTGAGTCATCAGCTTACTCTGAGCCAGATAAGCATCTTGTGCTTCTAGTTCTAATATCCCTCTCTTAGGGACTTGGCTCCTCTTACTAATCAGACATTCATTAGAAGCCATAACGTCAATCAGCTCTATGGCTTCTTCTACAATTTTAGTTGTTAATGAGCCTCCAGACGAGGCATCAATCAGGACCCTGGTAGCTGGCCTGACACCATTATAGAAAATAATGACTTGTTGCACATCAAAAATCTGATGATGAGGACATCTCCTCAAACTCTCTTTATACCGATCCCATGCTTCCATCAAAGATTCACCTTCTCTTTGTTGGAAACATGTGATTTCATTACGCAACTTCGCATACTTAGAAGGAGGAAAGTATTTAATCAAAAATTTTCTTTGCAAGTCCTCCCAAGTGGAAATACTGCCTCTCGGTTGACTCTGCAACCAGGCTTTTGCTCGGTCCCTTAGAGAAAATGGAAACAATCTCAGTCGGATTGCCTCTTCAGGGACTCTGTTCATTTTTACTGTATCACAAATTTGGAGGAAGGTTGCTAGATGCAAATTTGGATCCTCAACCTCACTTTTGCCGAACTGTTCATTTCTTACCAACTGCAGTAAAGCTGGTTTAAGTTCAAAATTATTTGCTGAAATCGGTGGCCTAAGGATGCTAGATTGTGATCCTTCTTTAGTCGGCCGGGAGTAGTCACCTAATGTAACTCTCCTCTGTTCCATTTCTTTTTGTTCTTTTTTCTTTTTCTCTTTTCTCAGTTTACGTTCTAACAAATCGATATCAGGATCAAATAAGAAAGGCTCTCCTCTACTCCTTGACTGCATACAACGAATGTTAAACAAAAGAACGATTCACAGCTACGACTGCAGCTACACGAAAACAACAAACTACTACTAATAAAAACAAAATTCAAACTATGTATAAAAACAAAAGTAAACGGTTCAATCTAGTACCGGTCCAAGGATTGTTGATATTACTCAACAATCCCCAGCAACGGCGCCATTAACTTGTTGCCAAATCTCCGAGTCATTATTTTAATGTATATTTCTCAGAAGATTTACGCTTTGGCAAGCGCACCAGTCGTTAAAATTGTATTATATTTGATCATCCCACAGGGATTGTGGTAAGTACCTCAATCTCAGACTAGTACAAGCTGAACCAACACAAGCACAGAAAGTTCATTCGGTTTTTGTTGTTTTAATGTTTTCTAGTTGTTTTTGTATTTCCAGAAACAGTGTTAAGGTGAAATGTGAAAGGTGATTAATAGAAAATAGGTCAGGATTGCTTCGGTTCACAAATTCATCAAGAAACATGCAATTAAAGTATAAGCAAACTTCATAATCCAGAGGACAATCTGCTTGTGGTTATTCCCTAATTTTTTAGGTGAAAAACACTAATCCTTAAGCATCGAACCTTAACTCCTTAAGTGCTCAATTAACCTAAGAATCTAATGCGAAATTAGAGGTTGAACTCTAACTATTCACCTAAATTGATTAGGCCTGAACTAGTTAGAAAGCTGGAAGTTACCTAAGCTTCAACCATGATTCCTCACTAGCGAAGTTCTTCATCAGTTCTGGATTTGTCAATCCAGCAATTCAGATCCACTCCTCAGCTTGTTCGCCTCAGGATCTAGAAGTTGATTTCCTCGCTCACAGCTTCAAGATTCCATTGCTAACCTTCGCAATCCTAACCTTAGGGATTTAGAACTCTATCGACTTCGGTTCCATCGAAGGATTGTGGAACGTCATGGAGGAGAGATTAGAGAGAGAAAATGAAGTAGTGAGATGTTCGAAGTTTCGAATAAATTGTGTTCGATGTATTCTATGTGAATCTGTCTCTGTTTTTCACAGAATATGTACAAACATATATATAGGCATCTACCTAACTAACTAACTTAACTAATAACTTAGAAAGCTTAAGTTAATGACTAAACAAACTAACTAATTACATAATTACAAAATAATTAACTAATTACAGCTCAGCTCTTAACAGATTCCAGTTCATTATTAGCTAATCATAGCGCAGCACTACTAATAACAGCTCACTACTTAAATTACTAAGGTGCAGAAGTAGGAGAGAAGTCAGCAGGAAACAACACTGGTGCTGAGTGTCTTCTGGAAGGAACAATCAATGTTTTAAATATCAACCTTTACGCTTGAGTGAACTGGGTTCTCGCTTGGGCGAGCTTGAAATATGTACTGCAGTATTGCTTTCTCGCTTAAGCGTGATGGAGAAGCTTGGGCGAGAGTGATATTTTGGGGTCACGCTTGAGCGTGAGCTTGCTTGCTTGAGTGAATTCTTGATCCTCTCTTGAGCGAATGGATTATTCAATCAGCATTCTGAAATTGACGCTCGGGTTCTTCTTTTTATTTCAATCGGTGCTTTTAAAGTCTCGCTCGGTTTGGGCTCTTGGATTCTTTTCAGTTGGATTTGTGAAGTTTCACTCGGATTTTCCAAAACTCGATCGACTTTTTCCTTTCGGCTGGAGCGCTCTTTTTCCTGCACCAATAAACAACTAATTTGCCCAGCGTTTGTTCACTGATTGTCCAGTATTTGCATGCTGGGTTAATGATATTATAAATAAACTCAATTTCTTAACTAATTAATATTTTTAATCAGCTTCTTACATAAATTAAGCACTTCTGAAATAATTAAATAAATTATAATTTATTAGCAATTAATTAAATAATAAGGCTAAACTAATCACTAAACAATGAATTAAGTCAACTAAAAGGCAGAATAATTAAGTCTTTTCAAGACTTATCAATGATGTGGGACCTACTTGGTCAAGTTAAATAATTGATGGGTCTAGAATGTTTAGAAAATTATTATGGTTACGATTGAAAAGTTGAAATAATTTTTAGCATTAAGGAAATAATTATTTGGACACGACGTAGGATATGAAATAGGGAAAATACGATCCAAATAGAATTAAAAGAAAATCTAAAATCCTATTTCTTCTCTTATCATGACCGTAGCCTCTTTTTCTCTTTCTCACTTAACCCTTTTGTCCATTGTGTAATGGGGAATTATTACCCATTGGTAAAAGGTAACATAATGCACTCTTTGGACCAATGGACAATGTCCAATTTTTGCACATTTCTCCTCTCTTTTTCTCTATTACCGTGGACTTCTTTTCTTATTCCCTCTTCTTTATTTTTTTCTTCTTCTTCTTCACCCCTCCATGGATAAAACCGAACCCCTCCATTCCCACCTTCATCTCTTGCCAAAATTAATACTTGAGCATGGATTCATGGAGCTTGAATGGCACTTTAGGGCAAAGATCAAATGGGTTATCCTTCCTCTTCATTATTTTCATTTTTGGTGGAGCATGGGCTTGAGGTAAGGATTCTTGCTCCCCTCACTATTCTCGTTATGGTTTTATTGTTGATTGAGTTGGAAATGGTAATGTTACAAGTTATTGGTGTTGATGGGGATGTGAACCCTAGGTATGAATGGCTTGAAAATGTGATTCTTGATTATGGTTTGGTGTTAGAAATGGATGAGGGTTAAGGTTTTCATATTAATTTTATAATGGGTTAAAGTTGTTGTTGGGTGATTTTAGAGAAAACCCCAAGTGTTGATAAATTGAGGATTTTTTCCAAATTGATGGTTTTAGTGATTTTGATGCCTTGGGAATGATTTTATATGAGAAAATGAACATTTAGAAGTATTGGGATTGATTATTGATGTTGATAAATTTTTGAGCTAAGTTGATGTTATGTGAATGATGATATATGCATGTGAAACCCAAACCATAGGATAGATGACCATTGAGAACATTGTGTGCTGTTTATATTGGTTAGCACTTTGATGATGATAACATGCTTATGATGATATGTGGAAATGATTAGAATTGATGGTTGTCAATTTGTGTTGAATCCTTAAGAATTGATAAAATTGAGGCTTTTGGCATAGATGAGGAGATTGATGATTTTGTTGTCATGAGAATGACTTTTGGGTTTAGAAAAGATGATTGGAATCATTGGTGTTGATATTTGAGGTTGTTGGATTTCGATGAGGATTTGATGAGGCCGTAGGCCATGATCTGTGTCACTTAAAATTTGTTGATTGATGATGGTTTAAGTGAAGCTAAGATGGCTTATAATGAATTTGAGTGACAATGATGGCAAATGGATGATTTATATGAAGATTAGATGCCATATGAATAAGGGATATGATCTTGTTGTTATTGGGTGTGGTTAGCCTTTTGAGACCTAGAGAATCTGGGCTTTGAGAAAGGAATTCCCAAAGCCTAATATAAGCATATGAACTGGAGTTTAGACAAGTCTAGGACTTGATAATGAGTTTTAAGAGATGATGCCTTATAATGGCTTATTGATGACATGTGTATATGTGTTTGTTGATAGGGTTGTATTCTAGATGATGATGCGGAATGATCAAGGCAATTGCGTTGTAGTTCTTCTCTCGAGATAGGAGAAGAGTTTGCATTTCAAATTGCATGAGTGAATAATTGTTAATTATGTATATGTGTGAACTCATGCATTGCCTTGCCATGAATGTGCTAAATATTGAATTGATGATGTGATGAATGATGGCTTGGCCTTGTTGAATGTTAAGGAAATGTATATATATACGTGAGATGATGATAAGTGTTGAATTATCCCTTTGTTAGACATGGATTATTATTGATAAAAATCTATGAATAAATAAATTACTTGAGTTGTGAAGTGATGATATGATAATTAGGCATAATGACATGTGTGATTGTAAGAAAATATGTGTTGAAACCTTCCTCATGTAGATGATAAATTAGAATAAGAGTGGAGAGGTATAACTTGTTGAATTAGGACTAAAAGATGTGATTTCATCCATGTATTAGACCAATTTTACAAAGGATAGAGTGTACCATGTGATAATGAGTATAAAACTTAAGTGCTGAGCGTGGGATGGTTAACTCACTCAGTGAGAGTCCCCTGCATCAAAGGGGTGGCCTCTGGCCCAATCTTGCTCAGGTGAGAAGATGTCTCACTCAAGTGAGACGCGTATGTAACAGATGGATGCTTACTGGATGAATCTTGCTCAAGCGGGTGTGGCCGCACTAGAGCGAGCGTGATGGGAAAATGGTTCTGGGTGGATCTCGCTTAAGCGAGTGATAATGTATGTGGAGACTCACACAAGCGAGCGAGCAAAGGGACCGATATTAGAGTATTTTCGGCCAAGTGAGTAACTGGCCTTTGGAAGCCTCGCTCGAGCGAGCAAGCCTAAAATGAGGACTGGAGGAATCTAGCTTAAGCGAGAGTGGCCCGCTCAAGCGAGATCGGGCCTAATGCTTAATAACTTCTTCGCTTAAGGGGAAAGTATGGGCGCTCAAGCGACCCACCTCAATCTCACTCAAGCGAGTATGGGTCTCGCTTGAGTGAGTTGCCCAAAATGGAAATCTATTTCATTTTTTTTGTTTTGGGCTTATGTTGGACCCCTTCCTTGTATTGTGAGATATTTGAGGAAAGTATAAGGGGTATATAAGCATGACATAATATGGTGGTGTTTGATATTGATTAAAACATTGGGATAATTCATTTATCCCCATAATATATAATGAAAAACATAATTGTTGACCACAAAAATGGGATAGGGAAGAATGCTAATAAGAGTTTGATGATGAGTTATGAGATATACCCTTGAGTGATTATGAACACCATTAGAAAATGATTAAATAATGAGGTGTTTGCTATAAACCGATGAATCGATGATAACAATGGTAATGTGTGATAACAAATGATGTTGTGGATCATTTCCTTAAGTAAAGGATGATCGTTATTATTCATGATTTCGTAGTATACCATTATGTATGATACAAATGTAATCTTGCATGTTTGGCTTAAATTATATTAATGAAATGTTATGAATGCCACACCAATATATATAGATGAAATAATGGTGATGAATAATGAGATGAAAATCCACTAATTGATTATGTGGTGATATTGATGAATAATGGATAAATGTTAATAATTTATGTGATGCCACTGTGGTTGATTGCAAGTGTTGACTTGCATGTATAATAAATGATATAATGAGATGAAAATGCCACATATAAAACTTGAAAAACAATGGCTAAAACCAACAATGATAAAATCCACTAAGGTGTGTATGGTGGTGTTGGTGATTATGATGATGATGTTTGATGAGTGGCATTTAGGATGCACAGTGTGAGAAATGCATTTGATTTGCATTGCATTGCATCTATGGCATATCATTCGCTACCGATAAGGAATATTAGGGGGTTCCCCCGGTTGGCCCAGTGGGAGGGTGGCTCAGTGCACGAGCATTCTTGTTGTTTCCCCTGTGACTCGATGTGTGAGTCACGAAGCTGCCCATAGTTTAGTGACGAGGCACCTTATGTGGTTGGCCCAGTGGACGGGCGGCTTTGTGATGAGAAAGTACCTCGGTGTCCAACGGGGCACGGCTCTCTCGATATGTGTTCGGGAAGGACCCGTAGCACTTTTGGTAGTTGAGGCCATGTTGTTGATTCGCAAGTCACGGGGTGAGTAGTGCTACAGATGGGCGATAGCGGTTTGGTACCAGTAAAAGATGTTTTTGATATGCATGCATGCTTTGAGATATGTGTACACATTTTTCTACTGCAGTAGGGGCATAGTAGCACACCTATGCACGACCCACAACTTGGTGTTATTCCCACAGTCAGATCCGTATTTGTTGTCTATTGCATTGTGTATATGCATTAGCTATAAGAGCATTTGCATATAGCATGGAGATATGCCAGATGATGATGATGATGATTGAGATTATGGTATGGTGTTGATTAGATGTGTAATTGAGTACCTAAAAGACCATATAAAAATTAATAAATGATAAGAATAGAACAAAACGATATTGAACATGATGATGTGTATGTTATGGCCCAATATGATGAAGGGCATAATTATTTATGATTGATGATAAAGATGTTAGCCCATGGTGGCTTTGAGAAAAGACCTGAATGGTTGATATCGATGATGTTGGCCCATTGTGGCGTTGGAATTGATGTGTATATGCTTGCTTTTCTATGACTTAATAAAAGAATATGAAATGTGAATATATTGTTGAAGTATTAATTTATGATGATCATTGATGTGTTTAGCAAAGCATACATGATGTTGATATGCATATGCACATAATTTCAATTGTATTCATATCATCATTTGAAATGTATAACTCACTCTCCCATATGGTCTACTTTTTAGAATTGATGCAGGAATATCATGGGATGAGGATGTTTATAAAGTAAAGTTTTTAGGAAGGTAAATAATGGTAACGGAATACCTTGGCCGATAGAGTTTGTAATTTATTGAGTGGTGTATAAAAAATACATATTATGATATTGTTAATTACTGATGTTGATGGATAAACTGTGAATACGTATTAGAGGCATTGATTATGTAATAATTTTAGGAATGCATAAGTGATGATGATACACGAATTTGATGTTGAATTGGATATGGTCAATTATAGATTATGAATATTGGAGATGTATGATGCACGACCATATAGATATGTATATGCATATATCTTAGGCATTGTATATTCATGAAATTATGTGAAAATATGATGGTTGTCTATTAGGTTTACAATGCGCCGTTGCATGCTTTGTCAAGCCTTTTTCCATATCTTCATATATGAGACTAGGCGTGTGCCCGGTATACACATCCTTTTCATTGTAAACTTTGTTATTTCGTATACTGTTATGGGTAAACTACTTAACGATCCAATTATAGATTATCAAATCTTACCCTTTGGTTTTTTGTGGTTCGAGTCTTGATATAGTCGTGGTGGTGTTTTGAATTTATTTCGAATGCGAAAAATTTATTCGTATTTTTATTGTTTAATTATTTAGATTACATCAGGATTCAAGTCCAGAAAATCGGGGTGTTACAACCTGGTATCAGAGCATATTTTGCTCTGAATTAGATTTATTAATTAACATCAGAGCATGGTTGCTCTGTAATGAATTGGTATTATGGATAATTAGAGCACGATTGCTCAATAGTGAGACATTTATCGTGATCCTTGGAGCGGGATGCTCATTGTTGGAATATGGTTGTTTGTATAGACTAAAGAGTGGTAGTTATCTAGAGGAATGATGATATGTTTAGGTATTGAGTTCCCTATATGGATTATGAGTAACTAGTTGTCTAAGAGTTGTGAATTGATTATAGGGGCATTGTTGTTTATTGAGGATTCTTTGAGAATCATTAATGTTGAGTTATAATTGTTGTTTATGGAAGTATACCCATTATCATTGAGGTTATGTAGTGCACTTGTGGAGCATAGTTGCTCATTCAGAAAACTTAATGAATCATGAGATTAAATACTTATGGATGAATTCCTCAATGTGATTGATATGGTTGTTTGTGTAAGTCTGGCCAAGTTCCTTACACTATTTCCTTCTGATGACGCATTGATGTTATGCATTTGATATTGATATATTGAGTATTACTTGACTTGATGATGAATTTATACCATGTGTGATCATGGATATGATATATTGAATATGAATTGATTTGATGATAGACCTATGCCGTGTGTTGATCACGGATAGGAGATATTGAATATGGATTGATATGGTGATAAACCGTGAAATGTTAAGACCTTGATATGTATGTATATTGAGATTGAATTATTTTCTTAGGCCTCTTGTATGAATTATAAGGTGACTTATAGTCATGGTATGCTCATTGAATAGGAAATTATGTTAGCACATGATTGGGGTTATGTCTCGATTTTATATTTGTGAACCAAGTGAATGGCTAATTTGGTTGTGACCCACTAAGTGTGGTGACCCTAGATAACTCAATATGATCTTGTAAGATCGGATTTTATGGAATTAGACCCTATGGTGGTCTAGGCTCTATGATGCTTCTATGAGCCATGTTTATTGATTTTATGTGTTGTGTAAGTATTCCACGATGGGTGCTAAGTAACCCTTGAACTTCCTAAGCCTAATGATAGACTGAATCTTATGAATGATTGAGCCATAGTGAAATAAATTATGGAATGAGTTATTGAGGCTAGAGCTGTTGTGTGATTGGACTAGAAATATAAACGTAAACCCCTAAGTATTTGGTGAATAATGATGTTGAATTCAGGGTATGATTTAACATTGGCCATGATTAAAATAATAATAATAATTACCGATTAAGGTTAATTAGAGAATTAATAATAATAATAATAATAATAATATGCGGCCAGGCAGAATTACGCTGGTGCCCTTGGTGGTTTAAGAGGAGTTTCGGTCCCTCTCTCTTTGGCATGCTGATGGGATTGCATTAAATAAAGATGGGACTGTTGATTGAGAGGGAGAGTAGACGCTGGGCAGAGCAATGATGGAAGCTTCAGCTTCACTTTTTCTACCCACTCTCTAACCATTTCACCTTGTCTATGCTGCAAACACTCTCCACTCTCTCTTGAACTCCCTGGAGACTCTTCCTCTTCGTTGCTATTTCTTCATCTTCGTCTTCTTCTTCATCTTCTTCTTCTACTCGCACGCTGAGTAGAACCCCGAGTGGAAGTGGGAACACGAAGTGGAACAGCGTGGTTGTGAGAGAACTGTGTGGTGCTGAGTGTTTTGGAGGCTGAGATCCTCCTCTGTTTTGCCTAAGCAACGATAGGTGCTTGGAAGTATGGGGTCCTCCACTGTTGGTGAGGACTGGTCTGTTCGTGTATGGGAACAGCCATGGAATCCTCCATTGGACTGAGTGTGGAGTGGCGTTGTGCCATGGAGGCATGGGACTCTCCCTTGTCTTGCAAACAGAGCATGGAATGCAATGGAGACAGAGTTGTTCGTGTGTCCGAGTGGCTCGGTGTTCCTCCAAAGGAGATTCCTGTGCTGAACGGTTGGAAGCTGGATCGTTCTGTTGAGAACGAGTGACTGAAGAACGTTTAGTCGGTGCTGCAAGCTCAGGGAGCTTCTGGGATCTTCATTCCAAGTAAGGGGCTAACTTACATCTCAAATGTATGGTTTATGGACGGGTTCCGGGTGGTTTTGCTTAAATTTGTTGTGATATGTTTGAAATATGTTGATTGATGTGTCGTAGTACATGCAACGCCCGGATAGTTGTGATATTTATGATCTGTCTAGTGGTTTGGTGGTCCCGTCCATGAGATGTGTGTTGTTAAGCATGTGAATGCTGAGTGAATGCATGTAAATATGAATGGCATTATGGTTGTCGAGTGTGTTAAACTGAGACAGTGGACAAATATTCATGTGTTTGTACTAAAATGCATGTTAATGCCGAGTGGGTTTTATATAAAAAGCATGTGATGCTTGTTGCAAATGTTAATGCCGAGTGAATCTCATGAAATAGCATGTGATGCTTGTTGTAAATGATAATTCCGAGTGGATGGCATTGTGATTGCCGAGTGCATGAGATGTGGGTCGGTTATGTTAATTCCTATTCGGGATTTAATATTAAAAAGCATGTGATTTGCCAAGTGCATGTGATTGCCGAGTGCATGTATTGTGTTATTGCTATGCCGATCCCTGTTTATGAATAATAATGATAGAATGCATGGGATGCATGTTATTGATATTTGAATGCCGAGTGCATATGTGTGGAAAATATATTGAAAGACCTTGGGTTGGACTCAAGGCAATGCCGAGTGCATTGGCGTTGGACGCCTGATGAATAAGACCGTATGCATCTGATTCGCCACTGGAAATGCTTGGAGCATATAGCGTTGGATGCTTAATACCGATCGGCAATCAGATGAATATGTGTTGAAAATATATTAAAAGACCTCAGGTTGGACTCGAGGCAGTGCCGAGTGCACTAAGCGTTGGACGCTTAAAGACCTTGGGTTGGACTGAAGGCAAGCCTACCGGGTTGGACTCGGGGCTGCCCGTAACACTTCCGTTATCACTTGGAGTGACTGTGTTACATGTGAGGGCAAACGGTTTGGTACTATTAAAACGGCCGGATCAGCTTGAAGCTGAATAAAAGGCTTGGAGCCTATGTTGCAACAATAAAATTTAATAATAATGGATCGGATCCGACTAAAATGATGTGTACACACTTATAATTGTCATTGAGCTCAATGTGAATTGTTTGAATATGTGGATATGAATTGATTGGGGTGAATCCGATTGGATTAATGCATGTATACTGATGCTATGCCGAGTGCAGACTTATATCCGAGTGGATGAATGCATGTATACTGATGCTATTACTGAGTGCATATTCATAATGTTGATGAGCTCAATGTGATGGTATATATATATGTGTAAATGCTGTTGTGAATAGCATGATTAATATAGACATGAATGATTGGTGTGAATTCCAACTGGGTGAATATCTGTACAATTGTATTATTGCCGAGTGCAATGTGATGTTATGGCTGTGAATATGTGATTGTGAATGTTGTGAATTACTCAGTCTTGATTGAATTGCATAAGTCCCGAGGGGATGAAGTTGTTGTAGGGTTCATATTGAATGGCATAGTGCATTATTGCTGATTGAGATATGTTATTGTATGGTTGAGCATTCAAAGATTAATCTGAGTCAATAACTGTCATTTAATATGTAAAAGCTTACCCCTACTGTGGCTATATTTTTCAGTATATGCAGGTCAGACTGGGAATGTTGAAATGGCCTCAAGTCTGAGTGATGGGCACACAGATTGTTAAAGTGCACATATAGTATATATTGTAAATAGATATGTTAAAGCCTTGGCCGGCTCTCTTGTAATCCGAACGGATTTAATTATATGGTTATCTATCGGGATTGTGAACAAGTATACATTTATATAAATATATATATTACGTTGATATGATGTTACTTATACCGACTGAGATGTGATGTCGAATGGATAATGCTAAGTCAATGAATTCCGAGTGGAATGTTGTTGGGAAAGCCGTTTCCGAGTGAGGCTTTGGTGAGTGGGCCTTATCCGAGTGATAAAGGCATAAGACAATTCCGAGTAAGATATACTCGAGTGGGCTACTTCCGAGGGAAGACTAGTCCATATGTTACCGAGTGAAAATATGAGTAAACCCCGAGTGGGAAAGTATCTGAATATTCCTGAGTGGAAATCCCGAGTCAACCTCTTCCGAGGGAAGAGTAATTGTGATGGTTCTGATTGAGGTATTCTAGGAGTCCTCTTCTGAGTGAACGAGAATATATATATTCCGAGTGGATAAGTTTTAAATAAGTCTGAGTGACTTAACTTGGTGAATTCCTTCGAGTGATGTGAGGTCAGAGTAATTCTGATTGAAGTTTGATTGTGGAGACTCCTTTCGATAGAATGGAGGTTATGTGATCTCCGAGTGTGGAAGATCAAAATATGCCGAGTGAAGAATAGGTAACGTACCTCCGAGTGAATTGAGGTTGAAATATAACGAGTGGTATTGGACTGAGGAAATACTCTGGGTGAGGGAAGCTTATGGATTCTAAGTGGAATAACTGAGGGAATCTTTCCCGAGTGGAGATTGAGACGCTTCCGAATGAAGCATGTCTGTGACCTTTTGAATAAGGATCTGGTTGAGTTTACCAGATGAATCATATATGTGGGGACCGTTCTCGAGTGAATGTGGTCCCGAATCCGAGTGATGAAATTACTGAGTGAATGGGTTCGCTTCAGCGAAAAAGGATTCGCTCCAGCGAGAAAAGGGCTCGCTCAAGCGCTGTATCTTCCGCTGGTCTGTTTGACCGAAGCTGAGTCTTGCCCATGTGTGGCTTTCTGACTTAGTCTTCCCTTCTCTGATCGGTTTTTCTTTCCCTTGCCTTTATGCTATTTTTAATTTACCTCAACTCTTAATCTGGGCTGATTATGAACGTTTTAGACGTTCTAAATTTTGGAAAAATTTTCCCTGGTCTTGATTGAGGTTTATTTAAGTCGGGTTATCTCATTTTGGTATCAGAGCGGACTTAAAAGGTCCATGGCCAAGGTATGCTTACTGTAGGTAAGCGATTGTGTGCAATATGACTAGTTGTCATCATTGCTTGTGATATTCTATTGGATTTGATATATGTTTAACTATGAATTATGTGATTACATATCTATGTGTTTTGTATGAGGACAGTAGTGAAAGGTACTACTGTTGAGATGTTGATTTGGGGTAGAGGATTGTTACTGCCCTGGTTCGGCTATTTATTGAATGAGAGGTTGTTCATGTGTAGGGTTGACTGAGAGGAAATAGAATGATAGGTGTGGAGACCCTCATGTGTATTGAAACTGTATTGGTTGGTTCGGTCTCTTGTGTAGGCCATGCTAGTGGCTCATAGCCGAGGAATGTTTGATGAATGGATTAGAACTCACATATTTGAGTTGATTAAGTGAATGATAATGAAGAATTCCCTAGTGTGGTGTTTCCTACTTAACTGATCAGTTGTGCCATTTGTAAGGGATGAATTTTATATCCTTTAGCACGGGAACCCCATATGATTTATGGTATGAGTGATGTGTTGCAGTTTCCTAAGTTGAAAATCTGGGTATGTGATAAGTGATTAAATGCAAAATCTGATGCATGTTTGATTGGGGTAGTGTCTCGGTTATTGGTGTGTGAAAACCGAGTGAATGATTGGTTGATGTTAGGCCACTAGGTGTGGTGACCCAGTTGATTGGGCATGATCATATATGATTGTACGTTGGGGGAATTTGGTGTAATTGGATACCTGAGGATTTGGGTTAGACTCGGTCTTGTGGTTGAAAACCGAGTGAATAATTGATTGAAATATGACCCATAAGGTGTGGAAACCCCGATTGGATTTAGTGTGATCTTATACTGTCAGACTTGTGGAATTAGACCCTATGGTGGTTTCGACTCGGTGATATCTGAATGTTGTGGGAGTGTCTCACGAGGAATACTAGGTGACCCCTGGAATTTCCGAGTCGGATAATCTGATTGACCTTATGGATTGTTGAGCCGAGTAAGTAATTGTATAATGAATTGTTGAGGCTTGAATTGTCATAAGATGAAATGTAAGTGATGAATGTGATACCGGAAGGATAGTGAGCGGTAAGGTTGAAATTCGAGTACCTTGTGGTACTAAGAATGATGATGATGATGATTGTACTTCACTGTATTGTGTTTATGATTAATGAAAAGGTTTACCGATGTAGAAACTTGTTATGTGAATGAAAGTCACATGGTAATCCGAGTGGTATACCTAAGTGAGCTCGGTGAATCATTTAGGCTTAATTTGATCTATGACCAGTGAGCTGTGATGAAATGAAGGATTAATAGGCTGTCGGATTATGGTTTGAAGATGGATGTGATCCAATGAAAGGGTATTTACTCGGTAAGGGCTGGAAGCCGATTGTTGGTATGTCGAGTGAGTATATGTGAATACTGTGCTAAATCCATGTGATTTTTGTGGGGGTCAGAAACCTATTGCCATTATACTGTTTTACAGTAATGGTAAATGATATTTTATGATTATTGTTGTGTGATGTGCCCTAGGTGATGCATAATGATGATGTTGATGTAAATGTGTGCTTATATGTGTGTGTGAATTGCCACTAATTTTCATGTGGGTAAGTATTAGTTGAGTGAGTTTGGTCGGTGTGAGTGAAAGGAGTGTAATTTATGTTGTTCCGAGACGACTCTACATACCATAGGTATTGTGGCAGCGTACATTTTTGCAGCGACTTTATGAAATTGTTGTAACCCTATAGGAATGAGACGTCATCCTATAAGTCGGATGCAGCAATTCATAAGTCGGGCAGGTGAGGTTGTAACTGCTTATGGTGATGGTGAGTCTATCAGGTTGTTCTAAGTGAAGATGAGAGTTGTATTGAGTGAATAGTAAGTGGTTGTGTATCGAAATGAGGATAGAAGGTTTGTTTTAACCTTGATGTGCTTACCTCCGAGAGAATCAGAGGTTGTTATGGGTATAAATTGGCTATTGGCCAATAAAAAAATGATTGATTATTGAAATAGAAGGGTGATCAAGTTTGTCACTAAAGATTGAAAGTTTTATAAGGCTAACTGAGTGATACTGTGGGTTTAATGATGAAACCAGGACCTTGAGCCAAGGTAATTTGTAAGGTGAGGATTTGGTCGGGAAAGATTAGTATATTCCGAGTGTGAGAAAAAGGAGATAATTCCGAGTGAAATCTTTCTGGGAGAAAGAACTACTGAGTGAAGTTATGGTGTTCCGAGTGAAACATCGTTTTGGGGGAGTCATTACTAAGTTAAGGGAATTGTGTCCGAGCGTGACACTTCTGAGTAAGGTAAGATTCGAGTGATGTGCCTCGGAGTGTGACACTTCCGAGTGGAATGGTACCATGTGGGACGGTCCCAAGTGGGAAGGCATTAAGTGTGAAATTCCTAACACCCATATGATGTTCCACTTTTCCAGGAGAAAAGTACTTCTGGACGGGAAATGGAACTTCGAGTGAGTAAGTTTCTGAGTGAATGGCTCCCGAGGGAAGTAGATATCTGAGAGGAGGATTTATTTGAAATCGTACTCAGGACAGTGTTTGAGCTGCTGAGTTGAACTCAGGTTTGATTTCAAGGTAGGCTTGAATTCCGAGTGTGATGCCTGAAAAGGACGAGTCCAGGCAAACTGTGCTAATTGAAGCACATTGGAACTCTATTGAGTGTCTGTCTCGGTATTGCCAAGGTATATCATGGCTTGAAGGAGGAACTTAGTAGTCGGATGTTGAATATCTGAGGGTTTAATCTGAGATAAATCGGACAATAGTGAGTATTGGTGGGAATCAGTAATGTTGTTTACCGACTAGATTCTTCCCAACTGGCTGAATAACCTCCAGAATGTGTTTCATATGACACAATTTTGAGCTTATACTCAGTGTGGGTATATAATTGTGCCGAGTGACCTCCTTTAAATTTGAGGAGCTGACGATGGATGTACACCGATTGGCGTTGAGAGTGTAGGGCCGAGTGGCCAAAGAACTAGAGGTGCCCTTGGTTAGGGTGAATTGGTAGAGTTAAATGGGATAACTTGTACATTTTAAAAATTGAATCCCCAAATATATTGAATTCTATGAAGAGGTTGTAATCAGGTAGGATCTGACTTTAGCGATTATGCCGACTGGAATTGTGGAGCGGTCGGTAAACCACTTGAGAGGTAAAGCTATACCGAGTGGAATTATGAACCGGTCAGTGAATGCTTGGGAAGCAGAGACATGTAATTAGTTGAGGCAGCAATATTCTGAGCTGTTTGTTAAGGTAAGTTTGTATTTGAATTTTGAGGACGAAATTCTTTGAAGGAGAGGAGTAGTGTAACATCCCGGTTAAAGTTAATTACCGATTAAGGTTAATTAGAGAATTAAGATTTATTGATTGAATAATAATAATAATAATAATAATAATAATAATAATAATAATAATAATAATATGTGGCCAGGCAGAATTACGCTGGTGCCCTTGGTGGTTTAAGAGGAGTTTCGGTCCTCTCTCTCTTTGGCACGCTGATGGGATTGCATTAAATGAAGATGGGACTGTTGATTGAGAGGGAGAGTGGACGCTGGGCAGAGCAATGATGGAAGCTTCAGCTTCACGTTTTTTTACCCACTCTCTGCCCATTTCACCTTGTCTATGCTGCAAACACTCTCCATTCTCTCTTGAACTCTCAGGAGACCCTTCCTCTTCGTTGCTGTTTCTTCATCTTCGTCTTCTCCTTCATCTTCTTCTTCCACTCGCACGCTAAGTAGAACCCCGAGTGGAAGTGGGAACACGAAGTGGAACAGCGTGGTTGTGAAAGAACCGTGTGGTGCTGAGTGTTTTGGAGGCTGAGATCCTCCTCTGTTCTGCCTAAGCAACGATGGGTGCTTGGAAGTATGGGGTCCTTCACTATTAGTGAGGACTGGTCTGTTCATGTGTGGGAACAACCATGGAATCCTCCACTGGACTGAGTGTGGGGTGGCGTTCTGCCATGGAGGCATGGGACTCTCCACTGTCTTGCAAACAGAGCATGGAATGCAATGGAGACAGAGTTGTTCGTGTGTCCGAGTGGCTCGGTGTTCCTCCAAAGGAGATTCCTGTGCTGAACGACTGGAAGCTGGATCGTTCTGTTGAGAACGAGTGACTGAAGAACGTTCAGTCGGTGTTGCAAGCTCAGGGAGCTTCTGGGATCTTCATTCCAGGTAGGGGCTAACTTACATCTCAAATGTATGGTTTATGGACGGGTTCTGGGTTGTTTTGCTTAAATATGTTATGATATGTTTGAAATATGTTGATTGATGTGTCGTAGTACATGCAACGCCCAGATAGTTGTGATATTTATGATCTGTCTAGTGGTTTGCTGGTCCCGTCCATGAGATGTGTGTTGTTAAGCATGTGAATGCTGAGTGAATGCATGTAAATGTGAATGGCATTATGGTTATTGAGTGTGTTAAACTGAGACAGTGGACAAATATTCATGTGTTTATACGAAAATGTATGTTAATGCCGAGTGGGTTTTATATGAAAAGTATGTGATGCTTTTTGCAAATGTTAATGCCGAGTGAATCTCATGAAATAGCATGTGATGCTTGTTGTAAATGATAATTCCGAGTGGATGGCATTGTGATTGCCGAGTGCATGAGATGTGGGTCGGTTATGTTAATTCCTGTTCAGGATTTTATATTAAAAAGCATGTGATTTGCCAAGTGCATGTGATTGCCGAGTGCATGTATTGTGTTATTGCTATGTCGATCCCTGTTTATGAATAATAATGATAGAATGCATGGGATGCATGTTATTGATATTTGAATGCCGAGTGCATATGTGTGGAAAATATATTGAAAGACCTTGGGTTGGACTCAAGGCAATGCCGAGTGCATTGGCGTTGGACGCCTGATGAATAAGACCGTATGCATCTGATTCGCCACTGGAAATGCTTGGAGCATATAGCGTTGGACGCTTAATACCGATCGGCAATCAGATGAATATGTGTTAAAAATATATTAAAAGACCTCGGGTTGGACTCGAGGCAGTGCCGAGTGCACTAAGCGTTGGACGCTTAAAGACCTTGGGTTGGACTCAAGGCAAGCCTATCGGGTTCGACTCGGGGCTGCCCGTAACATTTCCGTTGTCGCTTGGAGTGACTGTGTTACATGTGAGGGCAAATGGTTTGGTACGAGTAAAACAGCCGGATCAGCTTGGAGCTAAATAAAAGGATTGGAGCCTATGTTACAACAATAAAATTTAATAATAATGGATTGGATCCGACTGAAATGATGTGTACACACTTATAATTGTCATTGAGCTCAATGTGAATTATTTGAATATGTGGATATGAATTGATTGGGGTGAATCTGATTGGATTAATGCATGTATACTGATGCTATGCCGAGTGCACACTTATATCCGAGTAGATGAATGCATGTATACTGATGCTATTGCTGAGTGCATATTCATAATGTTGATGAGCTCAATGTGATGGTATATATATATATATATATATATATATGTGTGTGTGTGTAAATGCTGTTGTGAATAGCATGATTAATATAGCCATGAATGATTGGTGTGAATTCCAACTGGGTGAATATTTGTACATTGGTATTGTTGCCGAGTGCAATGTGATGTTATGGCTGTGAATATGTGATTGTGAATGCTGTGAATTACTCAGTCTTGATTGAATTGCATGAGTCCCGAGGGGATGAAGTTGTTGTAGGGTTCATATTGAATGGCAGAGTGCATTATTGCTGATTAAGATATGTTATTGTATGGTTGAGGATTCGAAGATTAATCCGAGTCAATAACTGTCATTTAATATGTAAAAGCTCACCCCTACTGTGGCTATATTTTTCAGTATATGCAGGTCAGACTGGGAATGTTGAAATGGCCTCAAGTCCGAGTGATGGGCACACAGATTGTTGAAGTGCACATATAGTATATATTGTAAATAGATATGTTAAAGCCTTGGTCGGCTCTCTTGTAATCCGAACGGATTTAATTATATGGGTTGTCTATCGGGATTGTGAACAAGTATACATTTATATAAATATATATATATTACGTTGATATGATGTTACTTATACCGACTGAGATGTGATGTTGAATGGATAATGCTAAGTCAATGAATTTCGAGTGGAATGTTGTTGGGAGAGCCGTTTCTGAGTGAGGCTTTGGTGAGTGGGCCTTATCTGAGTGATAAAGGCAAAAGACAATTCTGAGTAAGATATACTCGAGTGGGCTACTTCCGAGGGAAGACTAGTCCATATGTTATCGAGTGAAAATATGAGTAAACCCTGAGTGGGAAAGTGTCTGAATATTCCCGAGTGGAAATCCCGAGTCAACCTCTTCCGAGGGAAGAGTAATTGTGATGGTTCTGATTGAGGTATTCTAGGAGTCCTCTTCCGAGTGAACGAGGATATATATATTCTGAGTGGATAAGTTTTAAATAAGTCCGAGTGACTTAACTTGGTGAATTCCTTCGAGTGATGTGAGGTTAGAGTAATTCTGATTGAAGTTTGATTGTGGAGACTCCTTTCGATGGAATGAAGGTTATGTGATCTCCGAGTGTGGAAGATCAAAATATGCCGAGTGAAGAATGGGTAATGTACCTCCGAGTGAATTGAGGTTGAAATATACCGAGTGGTATTGGACTGAGGAAATACTCCGGGTGAGGGAAGCTTATGGATTCCGAGTAGAATAACCGAGGGAATCATTTCCCGAGTGGAGATTGAGACACTTCCGAATAAAGCATGTCTGTGACCTTTTGAATAAGGATCTGGTTGAGTTTACCGGGTGAATCATATATGTGGGGACCGTTCCCGAGTGAATGTGGTCCTAAATCCGAGTGATGAAATTACCGAGTGAATGGGTTCGCTTCAGCGAAAGAGGATTCGCTCCAGCGAGAAAAGGGCTCGCTCAAGCGCTGCATCTTCCGCTGGTTTGTTTGACCGAAGCTGAGTCTTGCCCATGTGTGGCTTTCTGACTCGGTCTTCCCTTCTCTGATTGGTTTTGCTTTCCCTTGCCTTTATGCTGTTTTTAAATTACCCCGACTCTTAATCTGGGTTGATTCTGAACGTTTTGGACGTTTTAAATTTTGGAAAAATTTTCCCTGGTCTTGATTGAGGTTTATTTAAGTCGGGTTATCTCAATGTCCTGCTGGACTTTGGAAAGTATGATATTACTTCATCATGTCATGGACCCTATTGGTGCGTGGCCGAAGTGTGGCCTTACGATGTATGTTGATGTTAAACTTCGAGGACGAAGTTTCCTTTTGGTGGGGTGGATTATAACACCCTAAATTTTAAAGAAAACAACTTATGGAATAATGGTGATTAATTATTTATGTTCAAATAATTATGGAAAATTTTATTAGATACTAGAGGTGAATTATCAATAAATTGAGATTTACCAGATTCAGGTGATTTAACAGACTATGTGGGACCCACTTGGTCAAGTTAAATAATTGATGGGTCTAGAATGTTTAGAAAATTATTGTGGTTACGATGGTATAGTTGAAATAATTTTTAGTGTTAAGGAAATAATTATTTGGACACGACATAGGATATGAAACGGGGAAATACGAGCCAAATAGAATTAAAAGAAAATCTAAAATCCCATTTCTTCTCTTGTCATGATCGTAGCCTCTTTTTCTCTTTCTCACTTGACCCTTTTGCCCATTGTGTAATGGGGAATTATTACCCATTGGTAAAAGGTAACATGATGCACTCTTTGGACCAATGGACAATGTCCAATTTTTGCACATTTCTCCTCTCTTTTTCTCTATCACCATGGACTTCTTTTCTTCTTCCCACTTCTTTATTTTTTTCTTCTTCTCCTTCACCCCTCCATGGAGAAAACCGAACCCCTCCATTCCCACCTTCACCTCTTGCCAAAATTAATACTTGAGCATGGATTCATGGAGCTTGAATGGCACTTTGGGGCAAAGATCAGATGGGTTATCCTTCCTCTTCACTATTTTCGTGAGCATGGGCTTGAGGTAAGGATTCTTCCTCCCCTTACTATTCTAGTTATGGTTTTGTTGTTGATTGAGTTAGAAATGATAATGTTAGAAGTTATGGGTGTTGATGGGGATGTGAATCCTAGGCATGAATGGCTTAAAAATGTGATTCTTGATTATGGTTTGGTGTTATAAATGGATGAGGGTTAAGGTTTGCATATGAATTTTATAATGGGTTGAAGTTGTTGTTGGGTGATTTTAGAGAAAACCCTAAGTGTTGATAAATTGAGGATTTTTGCCCAATTGATGGTTTTAGTGATTTTGATGCCTTGGGAATGATTTTATATGAGGAAATGAACATTTAGAAGTATTGGGATTGATTATTGATGTTGATAAATTTTTGAGCTAAGTTAATGTTATGTGAATGATGATATATGCATGTGAAACCCAAACCATAGGATAGATGACCATTGGGAACATTGTGTGCTGTTTACATTGGTTGGCACTTTGATGATGATAACATACTTTTGATGATATGTGAAAATGGTTGGAACTGATGGTTGTCAATTTGTGTGGAATCCTTAAGAATTGATAAAATTGAGGCTTTTGGCATAGATGAGGAGATTGATGATTTTGTTGTCATGAGAGTGACTTTTGGGTTTAGAAAAGATGATTGGAATCATTGGTGTTGATATTTGAGGTTGTTGGATTTCGATGAGGATTTGATGAGGCCTTAGGTGATGTAGGATCTTCTTCTAGCTTCTTGAAGAAGGGTGGATCTAGGGCTCTTCTCTTCTTCTATCCTTCACAAGCCTTTGTTGAAGAGCCTTGCAAGGGGAAAACCGAAATGGAAAGGGAAGAAAATGACTCAAGACTACACGGATTTAGAAGTGAAAAAGAGAAAGGAAAGGTGGAAATGGAAGGGAGAAAGGAGAAGGATCAAGGATGGAGGAGGTGAAGAGGAGGCCACTCCAAGGGGAGATAACTCCCTAGAACTCGCCACTAAGAGGGAGGAAAACCCCTTGGATGAGAGCTTGCTAGAGCTCACTCTAACCTAGAGGGAAGGGAGAGCTTCTCTCACTAAAACTCACTTTGAAAGTGTAAAAACTCAAATGGCATTAATGTGTGTCAATTTACAAAGGGAGAGATCTTTACATAGAGCTAAGAGGATTTCGGCCAAGTGCCTACTAAATGGGCCTCTCCATGATACCTAGGCACAAAAGAGTTTCTAGATAATAGTATGGCCTATACATGGCCCAAAAGTGGCCCAATTAACCTTGCAAGGCCCAAAATAAACCCTATAAGCCCTAGAGAATCTAACTAAGAAGTATATTACAAGTAGAGTATGAATAGATCCTCAAGAAGTCTTCATTGGGCTTGGGTCCACTCAAGGAGAGGAAGGAAGATAAGGCCCGATGGATGTTCTCTTTGGCCTTTTTGGTCTTGGCCCTTGTGAGGGGACCTTTGTAAGCTTCAAGTCCTTTCTCTAGGGTAGTGTGAGGGTCCTCACTTAGTATGTCCTCATTATGCTCCCCCTCTTTGAAAGGATTTGTCCTCAAGTCTAAGGCATCATCCTCTTCATCTAAGTTAAAAGGAGACAAATCAGAAATATTGAAGGAAGCACTCACACGATAATCTTTTGGCAAATCAAGGACATAAGCGTTATTATTCATTTTCTTTATGATTTGGAAAGGCCCATCACCTCTTGGGTCGAGTTTGGATTTTCATAAGTTTGGAAATCTCTCTTTTCGAAGGTGTAACCAAACCCAATCTCTAACCTCAAAGGTGATATCCCTTCTCTTCTTATTGGCACAACAAGCATAGTATTCATTTTTAGTTTGAATTTGGTTTTTAACCTTCTCATGAAATTGTTTGATAAAGTTGGCCTTTGCCTCTCCATCCATATGAAGGATAGAATCAGAAACCTCAATAGGAAAAAGGTCCAAAGGAGTGAGAGGGTTAAAACCATATACAACCTCAAATGGACTATGCTTGGTTATGGAGTGTTGTACCCTATTATATGCAAACTCAATGTGGGGCAAACACTAATCCAACATTTAACATTTTTAAGCACTAAGACCCTAAGAAGTTAAGAAAGGGTCCTGTTTACTAACTCTATTTGTCCATTCGTTTGAGGATGACAAGTGGTGGAAAAAAGAAGCTTCGTTCCTAGCCTTGACCAAAGAGTTTTCCAAAAATGGCTAAGGAATTTGGTGTCCCTATCAGAAATTATGGTTTTAGGAACACCATGAAGTCTTACAATCTCTTTGAAAAAGAGTTTAGCAATATGACTAGCATCATCTACCTTGTGATAAGGGATGAAGTGAGCCATCTTACTAAACCTATCCACAACCACAAGGATAGAATCCATTCCCCTTTGGGTCTTAGGCAATCCCAACACAAAATCCATAGATATATCAATCCAAGGTGCAGTGGGTGTTGGTAAAGGAGTATATAAACCACTAGGCGAAAGTTTTGATTTTGCTTTTCTATACACAATACACCTAGCACAATGTTTTTGAACATCTTTTTTCATTTTTGTCCAATAGAAGTGTTCATGTAATATGGATAATGTTTTATCTCTTCCAAAATGATCCATTAAGGCTCCCTCATGGCTTTATCTAAGTAAAAGATCTCTTAAAGAACTTCTAGGAATGCTAAGTCTATTGGCTTTGAAAAGATAACCATCTAAAATGTAGAAGCCTTTATGAGATGAAGAAGTGGAAGATGATTTAAAGATGTGAGAAAAATCAAGGTCACTTGGATACAAAGACCTAATCTCATCAAGCCCAATAACTTTGGCTCCTAGGGAGGTAAGTAAAAAGTGTCTCCTAGATAAAGCATCAGCCACAGTATTGGATTTTTCATTCTTATACTTGATGACATATGGAAGTTGTTCCAAGTACTCAACCCACTTAGCATGCCTTTTATTTAGCTTATGTTGCCCTTTAATGAATTTGAGGGATTGATGATCACTATGTATAACAAACTTTTTGGGAATCAAGTAGTGTTCACAAGTTTGTAGGGCTCTAATTAAGGCATAAAATTCTTTATCATATGTGGGGTAGTTGATGGCTGCCCCATTAAGTTTTTCACTGAAGAAAGCAATGTGGTAACCTTCTTGCAATAAAATAGCTCCTATACCCACATTAGATGCATCACACTCAAGCTCAAATGTTTTGGAAAAATTTGGAAGTGATAAAATTGGAGCATGAGTGAGGCGATCTTTGAGATCTAGGAAAGCATTTTCTTGCCTTGGCCCCCAAACAAAAGGAACATTCTTTTTCACCAACGCATTTAAAGGGGAGGCTAAGGTAGAAAAATCTTTCACAAATCTCCTATAAAAACTTGCAAGACCATGAAAACTTCTTATGTCACTCATATTTTTGGGTGTGGGCCAATCTTGGATGGCCTTAACCTTTGAGTGATCTACCTCTACACCTTTTGAACTAACTACAAATCCAAGAAAGACAATGTTATTCATGCCGAAAAAACATTTTTCAAGGTTTGCATTAAGATTGTTTGTTCTTAGGGCAAGCATAAGATGGCTTAGATGAGAGGTCATGGTCTTTTAATAGATTAAAATATCATCGAAATAGACCATAACAAAATGCCCAATGAATTCCCTTAAAGCATGATTCATTAATCTCATGAATGTGCTTGGTGCATTAGTCAAGCCAAAAGGCATAACTAACCACTCATATAATCCAAGTTTGGTTTTAAAAGCGGCTTTCCATTCATCTCCCTCTTTGATTCTTATTTGGTGATAACCACTTTTAAGATCAATTTTGGAAAATATTGTAGAACCACTAAGCTCATTAAGCATATCATCAAGTCTAGGTATGGGATGTCTATACTTGATGGTGATATGATTGATGGCCTTACAATCGGTGCACATTCTCCATGAACCATTTTTTTAAGAACAAGTAAAACAGGCAAAGCACATGGGCTTAAGCTCTCTCTAATCCAACCCTTAGATAATAGTTCATTCACTTGATTTTCAATTGTAAGGCTTTCCTTGGGATTATATCTATATGCAGGCCTACTAGGTAAACTAGCACCAGGAATTAAATCGATTTGATGTTCAATGCCCCTAATAGGAGGTAAGCCTTTTGGGATGTCTTTTGGAAAGAGGTCTTTAAATTCATTTAAGATATTTTGAATCCCTTTGGGCAAAGGAGGAGGAGCGTTTCCCATTGAGTATAAGGAAGTGTTAGGGATATCTTTAGCATACATGATCAAACATTGTTTATGTGAAAACATAGCATGTTTCACATCATGTTTGGTGGCCAAAATATTGGCACTAGAGTCATCATAGATAACAACTCCTTTTCCTTTATCTTCTTTTTTATTTTTCTTAATTTTTCCTGGATGAGTTGAAGAAGATCCTAACTCTCTATCTCTTTTAAGCTTCATTTGTAGTTCATCTTTAGCTACTTGATGTGGAGTTAGGGGATGTAAAACTATCTTCTTACCATCTAGTTTGAAAGTGAGGGTGTTAGTGAAACCCTCATGGATGACCTTCCTATCAAATTGCCAAGGTCTTCCTAGCAAGATATGAGTTGCCTCCATAGGTACTACATCATAATTAACTTCATCTTTATATGTGCCTATGGTGAAATTTATTAAGAGTTGCTTATTAACTAACATCTCTCCCTTTTCATTTAACCATTGTAACTTATAAGGTCTAGGGTGATCTATTAGTTCTAAGCCCATCTTATTGACTAGTCTTTGGCTTACTACATTAGCACCACTCCCACTATCCACAATGAGAGAACATTATTTGTCATTTATGTAACATCTTGTATAAAAAATGTTCTTTCTTTGTGTAGTATCATCTAGCTTAACATGACTACCAAGCAATCTTCTAATCATGTAAAGCTCACCATCATCCCCTAAAATATGCTCAGTGTCATAGGAATCACTACTTGAGTCATCACTTAAAGAGTGAGAATCAGAATTAGACTCTGATTGACTTGAGTAGGTTCTATTAGTTTTCAAAACCATGGTTCTCTTTGTTGGACAATCAGAAGCAATGTGACCTTTACCAAGGCATTTAAAATATTTAATGGTAGATGATCTATAGGATTGTGGTTTAGATGTGGATTCATGCTTTTCTCTTTGATTCCTAAAAATTTTTCCATTTTTATGCAACTCACTTTGAGGTTTGGAAGATGAAGTGCCCACTTCCCTCTCCCTAGGGTTTCTATCAAACCTACCCTTATTATCTTATCCTACCCACTTAGATTTATAGGCTTTATTTTCCCCATTATAGGCTTCTCTCTCTTTGAATTGGCTCTCTGCCTTAGTGCATTGGTGAAGTAATTCCTCAATGTCTACATGTGGAAAGAGTTCTACTCTATTCTTAATGTTCCTATTAAGGCCATGTAAGAACCTATGCATTAGGGTTTCCTCATCTTCTTCTAGGTTTGCCCTAATCATAGCTATCTCTAATGATTTATAATAGTCTTCTACACTCTTTGACCCTTGGGTGAGTCTATTTAGCTTTGCTAATAGCTCCCCTCTATAGTAACTAGGAACATAACGTTTTCTTAATAGAGCTTTTAAGTCTAACCAATCATCTATTGGTGGAAAATTATCTTTCTTTCTCTCCTTACACACTTGTGACCACCATACTAAGACATAGTTTTGGAATGAGAGGGTGGCTATCCTAAATTTTTTTTCATCTTTTATTTGATGAGAGTTAAAGATTTGTTCTACTCTCATTTCCCACTCTAGATAAGCCTCTATGTCACTCTTGCCATTAAATGGGGGTATTTTTAATTTGACTTCTCTTAAGCCTATGTCTTCTCTTTTATGCTCATGGTGTCTTCTTTGTCTAGGCTCCTCTTCACTATCACTATTATTATGTCTATGATTTCTTTGATTTTTATGTCTAGTTCTAGGGTTTTCATTATGCTCAAGATTTGTTAGCCTAGCATTGATATTATTCAAGCTATCCATTATATTATGAAGCATATTTTTATTCTCCCTATCACTAGAAGACATCTTTTAAGGTTGTCAAATAAATTCAAGACAAAAACAAGGAATGTGTAGACAAACTAGTTGAGGAGGATGAATGCAAAAGAAGTGAAAGAAAACACGCAACAATCCTAAAATATCCATACTATGTTTCTAACCTAAGGTAAAAACAAGATCCTATGTTGTCTTTTACTAGGTTTGTAAGTCCTAGGTTGGCTTAAACCTAAGTTGATTATAATTGTCCTAGGTTGTTTCTAACAATTAACTAACCCTAGACAAGCCTAACCAATTCGGTTTACTAGTTAGTTACCCTAACAAAATTAGTTCAACTAACTAACCAACTCCTAACAAACCCTAACTAGAAGTAGTTATTTAGTTATGGAAGTTGTAACTAAGTCTAACAACCCTAACTAACAACTAATTTGGTTATGATCTAGTTAAGACACTAAACTAATTTCGGTTATGATTAGTTATAGTAACTAAAATTAGTTCCAACCACTAACTAATTAACCTAATTAGTTAAGACAAACAACTAACTAACAACTATTAGTTATAACCAACAACTAACTAACTAAAAGTAGTTAACAACCAAATGCAAATGCTCTACCACCTAGCCAAATTTACCAAATAAAAATGAAAGTTAATAGTGTCCAATGTCCAAGGTGTGTCCAAAATACAAGACAAAACCTAATACACAATGCCTAAGAATTGAAAAATTTGCCTAAGTTCTACTAGTTATAAGGCTTTTGCTTCCTTTACAATTTTTCTTCAAGCTCTTCCTTACCTAGCAAAACAAGACAAGAACATACTCCAAATGAAATTTGTTAATGAATTCAATCAAAGATTAAAACCTCACAAGTGTATCTCTCAAGTGTATCCTCACAACTCTTACCCTTTCTTTTGGTGTCAAGTTCACCCAAGCAATTTACACTCTCACCTCAAGTGTTCCAATATGCTACCCTCAATGGTATTGAGAAGGGAAATTATCAAGAAGTTTGAAGGAAAGACAACTTCAAAGACAAAACTTAAGAAGGAAAAAATGACAAACTAAAAAGGTTTAAGAAGAAAGGCTACTCAAAATGGAAAATGTTTTTGGATTTTGATTGACAAGACACTAAAGCAATAAATATTCAAAGACTAAAGGCTACACTATGGAATAGGATTTCAAAAATGATGATGGACAAAACTAGACAAACAAAGAACAAAAATGCAATCAACAAAAGGAAAGTACAACCTAAACTTAGAGACTCTAAAGTTACAATCACAAGTAAGCAAGTAAGATTCAAATGAAAGTGTATTGGAAAGTAATTGGCAAACGACTCACTTCAAGTATAAGGAATTTTGAAATTTGACTTTGATTTTGATGTTTCACTTTACTACCTTTCTTAATGAGGCTTCTTATCTTTTCAACACCCTTTTTACAATTTAGATAGTAGGGTTTTGTGTCTCTTTTTCTCTTTTTTTCTTTTATGGCCTCTTGTATTTTTCAATGTACCACACCACTAATGAAATTCCAAAACCGGATTGAGCTAATGCTAACACAAGTTCAAATGTCACTTTCTTGCTTAAAGAAAACAATGCAACCTTATTCCAAAGAGAGTGGAAGGATTATGTTCAAAACTTTTTGACAAAAATTTCCTTTTATGCAACAAGATGGAAACCAAATTATGAAGTGATCCTAATGTGCATTCAAAAACAAAATTAACCTAGAAAGAAAACTAAGAATGAATAGTAACAAGCCTTAAAATGAGAAAACCTTTGGAGAGTCTTAAGGTGAGACCTCCTAACAACACAAGAATGGAACCTTTGAGAGATTAATCAAGATACTTGAACTAACCTCTATCACATGGCAATGCACTTCTACAATGGTAAATCAACACAAAAAATCCTAGAACACTAGACAAAGGTTCCACATGGCACAACTAACAACTAACTTGTAACTAACTTCTAACTATCAATCTAACAACCTAACAACCGAAATAACATGTGCCAAATTCTGAATTTTTTTGAAGGAAAAACAATACCAAACCGAAAATACAAAGCAATATGCAAGAAAATTGAAGAAATGAAACAACTAGCATTAAAACTCAAAAGAACAACAACTTTTTATGAGTTTTCTATTTCAACATGGCATCAACAAAGTAAGCATATGGCATAACAACAAAATTCCAACCAGCAAAATGAAAGAAAAACCGAAATCTAGATGAAAAGAAGAATAGAAAAGAACCTCCAAAGCTCAAGTGATACCAAATGATGTAGGATCTTCTTCTAGCTTCTTGAAGAAGGGTGGATCTAGGGCTCTTCTCTTCTTCTATCCTTCATAAGCCTTTGTTGAAGAGCCTTGCAAGGGTAAAACCAAAATGGAAAGGGAAGAAAATGACTCAAGATTACACGGATTTAGAAGTGAAAAGGAGAAAGGAAAGGTGGAAATAGAAGGGAGAAAGGAGGATGAAGGATGGAATAGAGGAGGTGAAGGGGAGGACACTCCAAGGGAGATAACGCCCTAGAACTCGCCACCAAGAGAGAGGAAAACCCCTTGGATGAGAGCTTGCTAGAGCTCACTCTAACCTAGAGAGAAGGGAGAGCTTCTCTCACTAAAACTCACTTTGAAAGTGTAAAAACTCAAATGGCATTAATGTGTGTCAATTTACAAAGGGAGAGCTCTTTATATAGAGCTAAGAGGATTTCAGCCAAGTGCATACTAAATGGGCCTCTCCATGATGCCTAGGCCCAAAAGAGTTTTTAGAGAATAGTATGGCCTATACATGGCCCAAAGTGAGAGTACATGGCCCAAAAGTGGCCCAATTGACCTTGCAAGGCCCAAATAAACCCTATAAGCCCTAGAAAATCTAACTAAGAAGTATATTACAAGTAGAGTATGAATAGATCCTAAAGAAGTCTTCATTGGGCTTGGGCCCACTCAAGGAGAGGAAGGAAGATAAGGCCCGATGGATGCTCTCTTTGGCCATTTTGGTCTTGGCCCTTATGAGAGGACCTTTGTAAGCTTCAAGTCCTTTCTCTAGGGTAGTGCGAGGGTCCTCCCTTAGTATGTCCACATTATTAGGCCATGATATGTGTCACTTAAAATTTATTGATTGATGATGGTTTAAGTGAAGCTAAGATGGCTTATAATGAATTTGAGTGACAATGATGGCAAATGGATGATTTATATAAAGATTAGATGCCATATGAATAAGGGATATGATCTTGTTCTTATTAGGTGTGGTTAGCCTTTTGAGACCTAGAGAATCTTGGCTTTGGGAAAGGAATTCCCGAAGCCTAATATAAGCATATGAATTAGAGTCTACACAAGTCTAGGACTTGATAATGAGTTTTAAGAGATGATGCCTTATGATGGCTTATTGATGGCATGTGTATATATGTTTGTTGATAAGGTGGTATTCCAGACGATGATGTGGAATGGTCGAGGTAATTGCGTTGCAGTTCTTCTCTCGAGGTAGGAGAAGAGTTTGCATTTCAAATTGCATGAGTGAATAATTGTTAATTATGTATATGTGTGAACTCATGCATTGCCTTGCCATGAATGTGCTAAATGTTGAATTGATGATGTGATGAATAATGGCTTGGCCTTGTTGAATGTTAAGGAAATGTGTATATATATATGTGAGATGATGATAAATGTTGACTTGTCCCTTTGTTGGACATGGATTATTGTTGATAAAAATCTATGAATAGATAAATTACTTGAGTTGTGAAGTGGTGATATGATAATTAGGCACAATGACATGTGTGATTGTAAGAAAATTTTTGTTAAAACCTTCCTCATGTAGTTGATAAATTAGAATAAGAGTGGAGAGGTATAACTTGTTGAATTAGGACTAAAAGATGTGATTTTATCCATGTATTAGACCAATTTTACAAAGGATAGAGTGTGCCATGTGATAATGAGTGCAAAACTTAAGTGCTGAGCATGGAATGGTTAACTCGCTCAAGCGAGTTAGGATCTCGCTCAAGCGAGAGTCCCCTGCATCAGAGGGGTAGCGTTTAGCCCAATCTTGCTCAGGCGAGAAGATGTCTTGCTCAAGCAAGATGCATGTGTAATAGAGGGATGATGCGAAGAAGTTATTAAGCCACCCACCTCAATCTCACTCAAGCGAGTATGGGTCTCGCTTGAGCGAGTTGCCCAGAATGGAAATCTATTTCATTTTCTTTGTTTTGGGCTTATGTTGGACCCCTTCCTTGTATTGTGAGACATTTAAGGAAAGTATAGGGGGTATATAAGCATGACATAATATGGTGGTATTTGATATTGATTAAAACATTGAGATAATTCGTTTATGTCCATAATATGTAATGAAAAACATAATTGTTGACCATAAAAATAGGATAGGGAAGAATGCTAATCAGAGTTGGATGATGAGTTATAAGATATACCCTTGATTGATTATGAAACCAATGAGAAAATGATTAAATGATAAAGTGTTTGCTATAAACCGATGAATCGGTGATGATAATGGTAATGTGTGATAACAAATGATGTTGTGGATCATTTCCTTGAGTAAAGGTTGATCGTTATTATTGTTGATTTTGTAGTATACCATTATGTGTGTTACAAATGTGATCTTGCATGTGTGGCTTGAATTATATTAATGAAATGTTGTGAATGCCACACCAATATATATAGATGAAACAATGGTGATGAATAATGAGATGAAAATCCACTAATTGATTATGTGGAGATATTGATGAATAATGGATAAATGTTAATAACTTATGTGATGCCATTGTGGTTGATTGTAAGTGTTGACTTACATGTATAATATATGATATATCGAGATGAAAATGCCATATATAAAACTTGAAAAACAATGGCTAAAACCAACAATGATAAAATCCACTAATGTCTGTATGGTGGTGTTGGTGATTATGATGATGATGTTTGATGAGTGGCATTTAGGATGCACAGTGTGAGAAATGCATTTGATTTGCATTGTATTGCATCCATGGCATATCATACGCTGCCAGTAAGGAATATTAGAGGGTTCCCCCAGTTGGCCCAATGGGAGGGTGGCTTAGTGCACGAGCATTCTTGTTGTTTCCCTTATGACTCGGTATGTGAGTCACGAAGCTGCCCATAGTTTGGTGACGAGGCACCCTATGTGATTGGCCCAGTGGGCGAGCGGCTCTGTGATGAGCAAGTACCTCGGTGTTCGACGGGGCACGACTCTCTCGATGTGTGTTTGGGAGGGGCCCGTAGCACTTTTAGCAGTTAAGGCCATGTTGTTGATCCGCAAGTCACGGGGTCACTAGTGCTACAGATGGGCAATAGCGGTTTGGTACCAATAAAAGATGTTGTTGATATGCATGCATGCTTTGAGATATGTGTATACATTTTTCTACTATAGTAGGGGTATAGTTACACACCTATGCTCGACCCATAACTTGGTATTATTCCCACAGTCAGATCCGCATTTGTTGTCTATTCCATTGTGCATATGCATTAGCTATAAGAGCATTTGTATATAGCATGGAGATATGCCAGATGATGATGATGATGATTGAGATAGTGGTATAGTGTTAATGAGATGGGTAATTGAGTACCTAAAAGACCACATAAAAATTAATAAATGATAAGAATACAACAAAACAATATTGAACATGACGATGTGTATGTTATAGCCCAATGTGATGAAGGGCATAATTATTTATGATTGACGATAAAGATGTTAGCATATGGTGGCTTTGAGAAAAGACCTGAATGGTTGATATTGATGATGTTGGCCCGTTGTGGCGTTGGAATTGATGTGTATATGCTTGCTTTGCTATGACTTGATAAAAGAAAATGAAATATGAATATATTATTGAAGTATTAATTTATGATGATCATTGATGTGTTTAGCAAAGCATACATGACGTTGATATATATATGCACATAATTTCAATTGTATTCATATCATCATTTGAAATGTATAACTCACTCTCCTATGTGGTCTACTTTTTAGTATTGATGTAGGAATATCATGGGATGAGGATGTTTATAAAGTAAAGTTTTTGGGAAGGTAAATAGTGGTAACGGAATGCCTTGGCCGACAGCGTTTGTAATTTTTTGGGTGGTGTATAAAAAATAGATATTATGATATTGTTAATTACTAATATTGATGGATGAACTGTAAATATATATTGGAGGCATTGGATTTATACCCTTTGGTATATAATATAATGTTGATTATGTAATAATTTTGGGAATGCATAAGTGATGATGATACACGAATTTGAGGTTGAATTAGATATGGTCAATTATTGATTATGAATATTGGAGATGTATGATGCACGACCATATGGATATGTATATGCATATATCTTAGGCATTCTATGTTCATGAAATTATGTGAAAAAATGATGGTTGTCTATTAGGCTTACAATATGTCGTTGCATGTTTTGCCGAGCCTTTTTCCATATCTTCATATATAGGACTAGGCGTGTGCCCGGTATACACATCCTTTTCGCTGTAAACTCTGTTATTTCGTATACAGTTATGGGCAAACTTCTTAATCATCTAGTTATAGATTATCGAATCACACCCTTTGGTTTTCTGTGGTTCGAGTCTTGATGTAGTCATGGTTGTGTTTTGAATTTATTTCGAATGTGAAAAATTTATTCGTATTTTTATTGTTTACTTATTTAGATTACATCAGGATTCGAGTCCAAAAAATTGGGGTGTTACATTCTCAGCTCTGGAGATTGCTTAAAACTGGAAATTAAGCTTATTTGTTATTTAAGTTACTAAGTTACATTCTATGAAAAGTAGTATTCTGGGAGTTGACATCTTATTCCCAAAAGGATCAAAATCTTTAAAGTGTGTCCATCACCACCTTCCTACTTTAAAAGGATTCTAAGCACTGGATTTTATCTATTCAAAGATGAAATGTGAAAGCTTTTCAATATATAAAATAATTCGGGTGATATTGCATCACCTTGTCTAAGTCCTTTAGCAAGATTGAAGAATTCTGATATACTTCTATTCCATAAAATATTTGATTGAATAGTTGATTTATAGGCTATCAAAATTTTAATAAGCTATTGTGGCAGCTTGATTTATAAGTCCTCTAGTGATGTTTACTATATGGATGGATTGAAACCTAACTTGCTTAGCATAAGCCAATTATGTAACTGAGGAAATAGAGTTGTCTTTGATTCAAATTGTTGCATAATCAAAAACCAACAAGATAAGCAAGTTAAGTTTGTTGGTCAAAGAGTTGATAATATCTACATGATTAGTCTTGATAGTTTACCTTCAAATGATGCACAATGCTTCTTAATTAAAGAGGATGAATCATGGCTATGGCATAAAAGAATTACTCATATTCACTTGGATTATTTAAGCAAACTTATTTCTAAATAATTGGTGATTGATTTACCAAAGTTAAAATTTGAAAATAAGTTTTGTCGTGCTTTCCACAAGGGAAAATAAACAAATACCTCTTTTAAATCGAAAATATGATTTTAACCACTAGGCCATTACAATTTTTAAATGTGGATTTTTTTGGTCCATCAAGAATTAAGAGCTTTGGTGGCAATTATTATGCTATTATTATTGTAGATGACTATTCTAGATATACATAGATTTTATTCATTACACATAAGAGTGAATCATATTATTCATTTAAAAACTATGCCAAAGTTATCCAAAATGAAAAGAATTTAAAAATAACATTCATTTAAATTGATCATAAGGGAGAATTTGAAAATCAAGATTTTGAAATTTTCTATGAAAAACATGGCATTGAACATAACTTTTTAGCTCATAGACTCCAAAACAAAATGAAGTAGTTGAAAGGAAAAAATTAATCTTTAAAGGAGCTCGCAAGAACTATGTTTAATTAAAATAATGCTCCATAATATTTTTAGGTAGATGTCGTAAGCACTGTTTACCATGTTATGAATAGAACTTTGATTAGACTTATTCTAAAGAAAACTAGTTATGAGTTTTACAAAGAAAAAAACCTAATATCTCTTATTGTTATATTTTTAGATGCAAATGTTTTGTTTTGGATAATGGAAAGGATAACATAGGAAAATTTGATGCTAAAGCTGATGAAGCTATATTTCTTGGCTACTTATCTTCTAGTAGAGCTTATCAAATCTATAACAAAAGAACAATGACCCTTGAAGAATCTATTCATGTTTCTTTTGATGAGACTAATACTACTATGTTGAGAAAGAATGGTATCGATGATCTTGTAGATTTTCTTCACAACATAACTTAGAAGGTAACAATTAAGGGAAAGAAGCCAAATAATAGGAAACAAGCAAACCTCAAGAAAAAATATACCTTTAATTAGCATGTCAAAGGAATGGTAACATCAAAGGATTATCTAGTTAACAACATTCTAGGTGATATCTCTAAAGGGGTAATGATGAGGACTTTGCCCTTTGGGCCTTGCTTCCAAATTTGTAAATATTTTTGTTAGAAATATTATTTTTAGGAATTATTTAGGTTTAGAAAATAATTTTTAATTTGGGCCTTGCATGGCCATAATTTTCATTTTGGGCCACTTTTGGGCTATGTATTTTTAGATTTTAAGCCTTAGGTGAAGCTTTTACAAGTTCACCCAAGCTAATTCTGAATTTCACATGGAGTATATAAGACTTCATCTCTTTGTAAATCATAAGCTAAGATTCATTTGAAAAATTTCTAGTGAGATTGAGTGAATTTCCTCTCTCTAAACTCTTTGGAATTCTTAGGTCTCTCCTTCTAGTTTCTCATCCTTTAGACTCCTCCTAGATATGGTGAAACATCATTTTACTTATCTCTCCCTTGTGTAGAGTGGCAAAACCACTTCTCTCTCATGCCTCTCTATCAATTCCATTTCTTCTCCTTAGCTTCTTAAGTTCCTTTCCTCTAATTTGCACCATAAAAGCTTCCCTTTTCACTCACCTAATATCACAGCCAATACCTCCAATATACAATTTTAGCATTTGTTCTTCAAGAATTGGAAGTCTCTTGCATAGATCTTGAAGGAATTAAGAGGAAGATCCATCTCCCTCTTAGGAATTTGAAGAAATTCCTACATCAGGTAACAACTTGAAACACTTTTAAATATGCATGTCACCATTTAGCTTTTATTTCACAAGTTAATTCTAAAACCATTGATGAAGCTATTATTACCAAGTGACCTTAATACTCAAGAGGAGGGGTGAATTGAGTGTTTAAAAATCGTTTTAAATGCCTTTGAAAATTATTCTTGTGTACTTAAAACACGCAACACAAATTCATAAATAAAGTGGAATTTAATACTTAGTCAGAACAATACAAATAATATAACTATTTTAAATAATAGAAGTAATTATAAGGCGTTAAGGAATAAGAACTTGCAAACCGATATACTAGTTCCACCATTTCCACTTGTGGTGTACGTCTAGTCCCCAAGCAGAACCACTTGGAGAATTTTCACTATTGAAGATTTAAGATACAATTTTGGAGCAATTACAATCTTTCAATGTCCCATACCAAGAACTTAATCCTCAAAAAACTTGGGTACCCCACCCAATCTCACAATATCTTAATATCACACTTAAGGTCAAAACCTAACCTTTGGGAATCACTTATACTCACTCTTTTATGGTGTACAACAATTTTAGACTCTTAATAGAGAGAATGGAACAAATTGAAGCTCATGGAAAAGATAACTTACAAGGAAATAGAAAGCTAGAGCTAAAACTCAAGATTGTGCAAAATACCAATCAACTCTTGTATTTTGTGTGTTGTCTCCTTGCAATTTGAACCATATTTATAGAGTCTTGTAGCTGGATTTTCCATTTGGAGAAGATTAGAGTTTATGCTATATTTTGGGAGCAAATGATTTGTGCTGCTTTTAAGCTAATATTTGTCATTTTTACACTCTGTAATCGATTAGGATAACCTGCTAATCGATTAGTCCCGGACTAATCGATTATGATTTCTTTACAAATTGATTACGGTGCTGAGTTATACATGTTCTTATATTCTTTAATCATCTAAGTGATTAGGACTTCTTTGTTAATTGATTATGCTATTGAGTCATACCAGTTTTTCAATTTTTTATTATCTAATCGATTAGAATATCCTTGCTAATCGAATATGTTGCTGAGTCATGCCAGTTTTTCAATTCTTTCATCATCTAATCGATTAGGACTTCCTTGCTAATTGATTAAGGCTCGGGAAGCCATAGTTTTTAGCATTTTTACATGATAGAGATCTTTATGCATTATTTTTCCTTTGGCTCATTGATCTTATACATGTATTCTTAAGAAAATATAAGTATGGTAACATGTAAGAACATATTTGTTTGAACTTCATTTCTTTTGATCTTGAACTTAATTCTTGGAGGAATTTCTTGTCATTAATAAAACCTATTACAACATGTAAACACAACTATTTTTTATGAACATTGAATGTTGGCAATGCAAGAAGAACTAAATCAATTTGAAAGAAATCAAGTTTGGGATTTAGTGGCAAGACTAAATGATCATCAAGTAGTATGAAGTAAATAGTTATTTAGGAATAATGAAGCTAGATTAATTGTTAAAGGCTATAATTAAGAAGAAGGCATATATTATGTAGAAACATATGCACTTGTTGCTAGATTAGAAGCTATCTGCTTATTGCTTGCTTATTGAATTCTATAGTTAAATTGGTTTAATCTTGTTGTCACATATCTTTGGCTGTGTATTTATTTTCTATTTGGCACACTTTCTTGCTTGAATTTTCTATCTCTTCTTCACTAGCATCTATTCATACCTTTTGTTCTAGTGTTACAAATCTATTTTTATATCTCCATTCCATCTTGAGATTGGAAAATAAGTCTATTTCAATGGCATTCTTAAGAAAATCTTTAAAACTTAATTCACCCCTCTATTATGTATTAAGGCCACTTGGTAACACTTACATTATCTAAGAGGCTAGCATAGATAAAAGTAAAATACCATTTTTTATTTGAGAAAATTGTATTTTTGAAGTGAAAAAACTAAAAATAAGGGATAGTTACATCAACTTAGGCTTCACCAATCTTCTAGGAAATTGCTAATCTTCTAGCAAACCATCTTACTTCAGAACTTGTGAAGCCATAGAATCCCATGGAGGCAAGAAGGTTTTGAAGCCTGAAAGAATCACGCCTAGTCTTCATTATGACATTAAGCTTGTGGTCTATAACAAGTTTCTTGCAGAACCATGGAAAGGCTTTGTTGGTAGCATCCTTGTTGTTCAAAAGAATAATTTTATGATTAGTTTTCACCATTAATCAATTATATTATTAGATTACCTATCCCAACTGAAAAATATTCATTAAAGAAAGGTTGGTTTAAAACCATATCCCGACTATCTAAAGGCACTTTTGCATTATGATTGACTTCTTCTTAAAGCCTTAAGGAGGATGGAATATCTAGTGGCTTAGTCCTAGATGAGAAGTCCTCTCTAGATTGATGTCATGTATCCATTTGATTCACTTCATTAAAGTTTATTGACTCTTCCTTTTAATCCAGTTGAAGCTCTCAAGTTAAAATCAAGTTTTCAAGTGGAATAATGTCTTCATTATATCAAAGCTTATAATTATCTCTCACTTTATGTCATGCCATAACTAGAAAACATTATTTTAGCTATGACAATTTAGCCACCGACAGAGTCCCATCACTAATAGTGACTCTTTTAGCAACGACAAAAGAAGGACAACCAAGAATTACTCCTGGTTGTAGTTTGCAACGTGATTTAGTGATGACTGGCATACCCATCACTAGTAGAGACAACAAAAGAATAACAACCAAGTGTTACCCCTACTGGTGGTTTGTGATGTGATTTAACGACACCATACATACTCGTCACTAATATTTATTTAACGGACATCACTAAAGCTTTCAGTTTTATGAGAACTAGTCCTTGTACATCGCTACATTCGTTTCTCACCACATCATATAGCGACAGAGTAATCATCATTGCTATTAATTTCCTTCCTTACACTATAATAACCATCCTTAAACTGAAATGAAAATTAGTAGCAATGATAACGCAGCTCGTTGATCGGATCTTTACCTTGAGCTGATGTTAATTACATTGCTATCTTTAGTGGACTAAGGAAAAATATGAGGAAAATGCAACTTTCTGCAACAGGCTTGTAGCCTATTATTATATGTTTTGCCAATAACCATTGTTAAGCTTGTCACTACCATGGACTGGGGATGTGTGTGACGTTCTGATTCCCCGACTCAAATCCCAATGCAAGCATAAATAATTAATAAAAATATGAGTAAATTTTTTCATGGTAAAGTTCCAAAAGCCAACCACTTGCACCAAGATCTGAACCATAGAGAACCAGAGGCCATGATAAAAATGAAAACGACAAAGAAATGGATCGATAATTCAAAACGCTAAATATATATACGCAAAGGAAAGCAAAAGCAGTTGAAGAAGAAGTGTGTATAAAGGTAACCATCCCTTCCCATATATGAAGATATAAGAAGAGATCCAAAGGTATGTTACACTCATACCAAAGTTTAGTGAAAACATACAGATTAGGTTATGCATTTGAGCTAGAAAGCAAAGGAGTAGAATCATTATTCAAAGGAATGCAAATGGATAAGCAAACGATGTGAAACAAAACAAATTGAGCATCTAGTAGTGTGATCCACAGCCAGGCCATGGTTCACACTGCCTGCCAGGAGAATACAGGCATAAAAATTACATCATGAGGCAGAGAGTTCCACGGCCAGGCCGTGGTTCAAACCATGGTTGTGGTTCTTTCTACTAAACCATGTTTTTGGCACCACTTTTCCATGCTTTTAGGAACCCTATTTCATGTACTTCCTAAGACCTTTTTTGGCACACATTGACATGGAAACAACTACAACCTTTTGGGGTTTTTGCACCATAACTTATACAATATTTTAATCATCAAGGACATGCTTAAATCATGAATCATTATCAATATATGCATAAATAAAAAAAGGTCCTCAACATCTATCCTATAATCCATGCTTATAGCTCATCAATACATCCATACATATGGCATTTCCAAACTTTGGCAATCATAAATTATTCATTATCAAAATATCATAGCCATCACATTGGCATCCAAACACATTTTTCCAACAATCATACATTGTTATATCCAAAAGAATTGGCCAATATACATCATCATAAGAATAAGGGTTCATTTATTAAACAAATGAGGTCATCATCAACATAAATATCAACATTATCAAAAATCATTTACATTATTCCATTACCACTATTTTACCTACCTCACAAAAACATTATTTTCCAAAAGAATGTCATCTCAACCCAAGTAAGATCCTGCTTCACAATGCTAAAAAAAGACAACATGGGAGAGCGAGTATTACATTCGGAATGCTAAATAAGATAAGAAGTGTCATGTTTTTTGTATTGTGAAATGAAATGAAATGATAAGGAAGATGATTGGAATTAGGTTCTAGATGTAAGAGAAAAGTGAAACAAAATCCTTCTTTTCCTTTTCTTTTTTCTTAATTTTTTAAGTGCTTTTATGAAATACTGTAACAGCCCTGATTTCTTGAGAATAGGAAACCAAATCCTCAGGACTCCTAAGGACCCTCTATTGAGCTTTCAGTATGAAGCTAGAGGCTTCGGCCTGTTCCCCGAACAGTTTTAGTATGAGGAAAATAGTGAAAAATAAAGCTAGTTGAGGTATTTAATACGAGATATAAGAATATCGAGAGAATATAACGAGTAGGAGAAGACAAAATAAGAAAATAATAATAATAATCATAATAACGTTTGACAATGTTATTTAATTTGAAATAATATATCGATAATGATTATTTTATTGAGTATTAAATTATTGATAGTCATTTAATTAATGATTTTTTCCTGTTAATAATGTTTAATAGATATTACTCAATCTTAGTAATTAATATCTAATTTTAATTAATAATTATTTTAAAGATATATTAAAATATTTCATTACTCAATTTTAAAATTGAAGTGTTTAATATTTATTTATTTGTTAAATTCAAAATTTTATAATATTAATTATGTGACAGTTGTTTGATAATTATGATTAATAAGGATTATTTTATTTTAATTTGGTACTAATTGGTTAATAACTTTATAATGGGCTCGTTTGTTTAAACTTATTTTAAATGCTTTTTAAAAAAGTATTTTTTTGATAATCACTTTTTTAATAAGCAGATCAGAGTTGCTTCTTAAAATAAGCAGAAAGTAGCTTATTTTCAGCTTCTGCTTATTTTTAAAACTTTAAACAAACATATCAACATTTAAAATAAGTGTTTTTTAAAATTAAAAAACACTTATATCTTAAAATAAGCTTAAACAAACGAGCCCAAAATCTCTATAGAATAATTGATTATTGTATATTTTAAGTATCTTAAGGTATAATTAATTTTTATATATGTATAATTAACTATAACAATATTTTATTAAAATTTATTTAATTGTTTATTGATGTTTAAATAATAAAATATATTCAATTAATTATTTCAAAATGTATTTATAATAATATTTTATTTTTGAATTTTCATATTTAAATTGTTTATTCATTTAATAAATTAATCTAATAATAAATTATTGTTGGGTTCCTCAGTATTAAACTGTGGGACCCAGTGAATGATTCGGTATCAACGATTCAGCTCAAGACTAGTAGTCCAATAGGGAAACTAGTCCTGTTAGGACCCTTTCGTGGTAAATCGAGGATAACATGTTTGGTTCAACAGGCCCGGCCAGTGCCTTAAGTACGTCTTATGTTTGATCGTGCATATACTTCGGGATATCTGACAATAGCATGGTCAGTCCTTGGTGACTCATTTCGATAATTTAGAAACTTTTCCTGAAGGGACAATCGGTACAGTTTTCACAATCTTTGTAAACCTGTTCCAATTCCGTGACTGCACTGCATACTTTTAGGAAAAAATTTATATCTCCCTCTTACAATATTGAAATGACTTCATTCTTTTTTCTATGGTTCCATATCAAAAGGATCTACAAACTTCATAGAGGTCACAAAAGCTAATTCCTTACCCATTTTTCCCAAAAAATTTATTTTGTTAACAAATTCATTTCCGTCACAACCCTGCATAGTTTTCGTACAATAGTCATATCTCTCTCAATTCTTGATGAAAATTTTTGTGCCATATATTGTTTTAAAGAGAAAACAAAGATATATAATTTTTATGTTTTGTGTGTTTCCTAATTCAGTCCGTAATATTCTCTAAAACGTGTGATAAGTTGATGCCCCTGAGTGTGCCTCCTTAACCTTCATGCAAGAGTGGTCCAATTAGCTTGCAACACTTATGGACACTTGTCTCCTTCATATTAATCCCTTGCTCAGCCAGAATAACACATGTCCTTCTCTCCCTAACTCTTTCTCTTGCAAGGATTTACAACTTGCTTAACAAGTTGTCACCATGAACCATAATATGTATCCATACCTTGGCACACTAACATGCCATCATATCATGTGCCAAGTTTCTTTTCCACTCATGTTGCTTCCCTTTCTCTTCTTCTGCCCATTTCCAAATTAAATCATGACAAGCCACCATCACCATCACATAATACCACAAAATCATACCATGATCATACCATACCTTTCTCCTTAGCCATTATATATTAAAGAATCCTATTTCATTTCTATCTCTTTTCTCTTAGCAGCATCACAATCCTCTTGATCCCTTTTTATTTCCTTTATTTCCAGCAACCAAAACACATCTCCTATACACTACTACAAAAAAGACTTTTGTCAGTGGTTCCGCTACTACTATTATCAGCGGTACAAGCGCAGAAAATAAAGGCGCTAATAATAGCACTAAAAACAATGTCAGCGTTTAAACTGCTGACATTGACCATGTATCATCTGCGGTTATAGTGCGGGACTGCCGACAATAATCAAACAATGTCTGCGGTTGTAGTGTGAAACCGCTGACAATAGTTAAAACAATGTCTGCAGTTGTAGTGCGGAACCGCTGACAATAGTTAAAACAATAGTTTTAACCGCAGACAATGTTTGGTTTTTTTTATTATTTCAACTTTTTTTTTACATTAGTTAATTCATGAAATGATTGTATCCCACAATATAATTTTGTTTGATATGTTGAAATACTTGTTGTAACTAGGTAAATTAATTTATTCTTTCATTTTGAAACTCAGCATGCATAGAACATACCCAGACTCAAAACTAGTTGAAGACAAACATATCAGTTATATAATTGTAGAAATTTTCAACTATACATAACTCAAAATAAGATTGTTAGGCAGAATTATTTCAAGAATCTGAAGTGGATAAACAGTTCTATACATAACCCCTTCATACCTTCACTTTTGAATAAGTATAAATAGTTCTATACAGATCAGCACGAGTGGCAAATAACTTATGGATGGTAAGATCTAGCAAATTACACAGCCAAAAGCAATGGGCCGATCAGAAACATACAATTGAATTAGAAAGGTATTAAAAAAGGTGTATTCAAATAAAATGTTGAGATAGGACACTAACAGTCCTTGGCACGATAACAAATCTGATCATCCAAAATCCGCATGGTCTCCAATAACCTGTAAGAACTTGACAATTTAACATGCTAGAAGCAAAATATATAACTGCTATATTTACTTTCAATCTAAGAGAAATTATGATTAGACTAGTAAGGTTAATTTGAAGATAGTCATTAAACCTTTGAAATTCAAAGTTGCATCCCAGACCAACAGCTCGACAGCCACGGGTAATATAATCAAATCTGCAAATCAATAGTTTACACAAAGCATTACAATATAGGATAATTCAGATTCAAATACCTAAAGAATATATGATAGAAAAGAATAAACCAGATTTCCCTGTTAAATTTTATCTGTTTACTTACTTGTCAACATCAATTCCATTTCTTCCATTTACAACCATATCATACAAGAACCGTTTCTCACTTGAGCTCTAAATAAACAACACATTTGGAAACTTTGAAGGAAGAGAAGGACAAACTGGTAACAAATACCTTTCTTAAGAAATAATAAAAATCATCCACCAACATCATCGATAAATGACATCTTGAAAATAGACAATATAAGATAGAGCAAATTGAAAATCTTACTTTTGGAAGAGCACATTCAGAGCTCGCCAGTATCATCTCCTGCCATTAGTAATGTCACATTAGGTGTGTATTTGGATTGAATTATTTGTATCTTTTAGAGATTATTGAAATAATCTATTTTTCTCAACCATTACAATGAATATGTAAACCACTTTCTATTTTTTTATTTATCTGAGTGATGCATGCTTCTTAAGTAAAATACTTCTTAACTATATCTATATGTGAAAATACTTCCAAACTTGAAGCTTTTTCATTTTTTACTTTAACTAAGCACTCAGTTTATTAAACTAACAACTTCATCAACAAATTTACCTAAAACTCCACACCAACTATTCAGAATCTCAAGATACCTAGGCAGTATTTGAACCAACTTTTTGTGCTTCTCTTCTCCTTAAGAGTAGAAACTCCTCAAACTAGCTTCTGTAGAAGTTCTATTTTTTGGTTTTGCTCATTAATTAAAAAAATACTTTTAATTATAATTAAGGAAATCATGCCCAATAAAAATTGCATCAAACACTACCTTGATCTAAAACATGAAAAATTGGGCTTTACCTTGACTCTTCTAATCATCTAGGGATCAACATCAATATGGTGTTCATTAACTATATAATCAACCATATTGACTAACATTTGTTCATGAGACCTACAAAGTACAATAGCATATGGCACGTATTCAATGGATAAAGATCAAAAAAGAAATTTAAGAATAACCAAGTAAAATGTTAGTATATTTTTTGGGATTTTAGAAATATGGTAAAACATCATCTCTACAGCCACTATATGGGTTAAAAAATGAAATAAATTACGTCATTAAATGTATTAAAATACAAAAATGATAAATAAAAAAAGTACCAATCAGAACCACTAATAACTTAGGGAAGAAACTCACGTTCAAACAGGTGACTGAAAGGCCCATGTCCCACATCATGCATAAGTCCTACAAAAAATGAAATATCATCAGTAAACATGATAAAATAAAAAATAGCTTGTTGGGAGCATTTCTAAACATTAGATAACTCATACTTGCGAACTTCACTGCTTGAATATCAAATCTATCAATACCAAGCTCCACGCCCTGTAAAATCACATGCATATATTAGCGTCACATCATAAAGATTTAACATGGAAAATAAGTGACAATCGAAGTTTTTTGTTTATAAATCAAAGACATTTCAGATTCAACATGGAAAAGCAAGAACAAAAACAGCCACACCAGAAAACCGCTATGAAACAAAAGAATCAATAAAAATCTATAATAATAATAACAAGACAACCAAATTAAAAACCTGATTGCAACGCCTATTAAAAATTAAAGTTACCTGTCAGACTCGTTAATGGCGTGAGCAGAAGCAACTGAAGCAGATCAAAAGAGGAATGAATAGGTTCCTTTGGGGTTATTGCGCACAGAGGAAACAGAGAAAGAAGAAACTCAAGAAGGTGAAAAGAAGTGAAACTGAGGAGGCGCACACAGATGAAAAAATGAAAATAAAGATTGGTTGCCTATTACAGCGTTTGCTTAAAAGTAACGGAAATGTTATAGATTTAAGATATTATTGTTAAGCAATGATATTATTAACAACAATCCATATCAACGATTACATGGACAAATGATAAAGATTAGATTATAACATTATTGTTGCTGAAGAGCAATTACTGATATTTTTTTGAGAGGATAAATTCAAATTGTGAAACTTTTATAAGACCAAGAGCTTAATTAAATAATTGAGGACTAGCTGGGGTACTTTTTTAATATTTTTTAATTTAATTTGTTAATTCTCAACCTTCTTTGTTAGTATGCTATAGCAAACCCATGTCATCAACTTTAAAGTATTCTTAGTGATGTGATATTGTTATATCTGTATTATACATTGGTCATGTCAGTGGGTGCACTCACCAGAGAAGGTGGCTGGACTGGGTCACCTTGGTCAAAGAAGGTTACGGAAACAGAGACTGGCAAGTGGCTTACATAACCATACCATCTAAAAATGATAACGAGAGATTAATGATTTGATATCCTTAACATGTGACAACCTATAGGCTTCTAAAGGTCATTTTTCACTCATTATTGAACAAAGTCTTCATTTTAGATATCTTAAGAAACTCAAAGTTATTGCATTATTAAGATGCCAAGTAGTAAGAGAGTGTTATAGCATTCCCAAGAACTAAAAATGATAAGTGGATAATTGACACGTCATAGCCAGGATTTAACTCAAGGATGATACTACTTACTTTAGAAGAAATATATTTTCACGAGTCTGTTCAAAAGACTTTGCTATGGAGTCGCTCATCCACTCAAGGAAACTCTTCACATAGTCAATTGTGCTGGATGCAACATATGTAAGAATGTATATAAGGTAGTTCAAGTTTTCATCAGCCCAATACTGCAAAAACCAATATCTGATATTAACTCACATATATACTGTCAGGGAAAAGAGGCATCCGGTCAGCACCATTCATAAGGAAGAGAAGTTCACAAAAGAGGCATCCTGTCAGCAATAAGTTTCTAACCTGTCAAAATCATGCAATGTTACAATCAACAGCTTCCTCATCTTGAGAATATATAGAGGAAATAACAACAGAGAAAAAAGAAAGTAGGAAAAATATAAAAGATTAAGAAAGCAATGTTACAATCAATAAGACAACAATATGATGATAGCTGAAAAACTATAAATAACTATAATTATACAATGCTGCTGAAAAACTATAAATAACTATAACTATACGATGCTGTTGAAAAACCCGCTAAATGTGCACCACAACAATATTGAAACATTTTTCATTCTTAATATCCATTCCAACATTACCTATCTTATTTACTGGATCAAAGCTAGTAGCAACTTTGATTTGCCTTAAACTGAAATAACCTGCAGCTTTGATTAGTAACAACTTTGATTTATCTTGAAGTTCAACAACAAGGTAAGAGTAACTTGTCAATAATAAAAATAATAATTGAATAGAAGTCTCAGTATCAAGTATAAGAACCAAATTATTGATTTCAAGCCAAAAAAAATAAAATTAAACCAAAGAGAAGAAGTTTGAGTGGGAATATGCAAATTAATGATGATGACAAGTTGAGAATGAAGATAGCTAGTACTCTAGCAAGTCTAAAGTATAAACTACTTATTCAATTGAAGGTATCAGGAAGCAGTACTTTCAAAATCTTAAAGGAACATCAACCAACCCAGCATTTCAAATCATGACGACAAGTAGCTTTGGTACTGGACTTAATTAGTTTAACGACTATTTTATTTGAATATACTGAAATCACAAATAAGGTATCTAACCACTTCAGCACCAAAATGAAAAGTAAATAAATAGATATAAGATCAAGACACTTAAAAGTTTCAGCATCATTCTTGTGCATTACGAACAACTATCAACACTAAAGATAAGGTACAATGTTACCAGTGCATTAGTCCAAGTTTTACAAGAATTTGGTTTAACACTAAAATAAAATCATTTAAAGGAACACCAAATCAAGCATGTAAAATGAAATCTATATAAATTTAAAGTTGCATCAATAACTATTGGAAAGAGTTCAAAGCCAAAACAAAAGCTAATCAATTAAAAAACACTTAGAGATGCAACAACATATTCAAAATTCAACAACCGAGCTAAAACAAAACTCAATTTAATATATCAACAATACTGTAAAAAAATAAAATCCATACAGGTTCAACACTATACCTTCTTCTTTGATCTTCGACCAACACAAGCCCCATTTTGAGGTAGAGCAATTAATAGCCACCCGGAATTTCACACACACGAAGTGAACATTGATCCAAATCCCTACGCATCCAAACAGGATGAAAAGACCCAAAATCCCTAGAAATAGAGATGGGGGTTTTGGTATTAAGTGGGAAAAGGTCTTAATTTTTTAAGAAGGAGAAGATAGGCACCATTGAATAGAGGTTAGGGAAGAGTGAGAAGATTAGTACCTTAAACCAAACCCTTGATGGCAATGGCACAAAAGGACGATGAGGAGGAGCAAGGAGACTCAATGCACTATGAAAAACCAATCACCGCCATGACGAAAGAGGCTTGGCAGTGACGATGATGGCTTCAAGGTTTGAAGGTCGCTAGTTCTTGTAGAGAAGGAAAAGGGAATGCATTAAAGAGGGGAGATAAGAAACGACAGCATGCTTGTGATTTTTAATGAAGGTTAGAAGGAGTGTGTCGTGCAATAGAGGAGGAGAAGAAGGATGTGGGATGGAGCCAACCAGTGACACACCGCGGTACAAGAAAGAGGGAACATCGTGAGAAAGAGAGTGAGCGAGAGTGAGAAACAGAGTGAACAACATTGATACTGTTTTGAAAGAAAAAACAAAACCAATACTTAGAAACGACGTTTGCCATGCCAATGTCAGCGGTTCCTTTATAAATTAATATCAGTAGACTAAAGTGATAATAAAGTATTCTCAGCGGTTCCGGTTAAGAACCGCAGACATTGGTGTAAATTATTCAACAATTTCTACGGTTCCATTATAATGCAGACAAAACTAGTGTATCCTTTTAGCATTTTTATTGTAGTGATAGCTACCATTCATGCCCAAAACAGCCACCAACTTCTCCTCCATTTCATGACACCATTACTTCTAAATATCACCATCCTTAAACTTAAGCCTCCCCTATTTTCCCTTGCTGAACCCATCACCTTCTTCACCACTCAAGGCCAAATTCTTGCTCTAATTTGGCATCCTCAAGCATTCCTCTTACAACCACCTTTCTCTTGCTTCACCATCCTTAGTCGTGGGCACTATAGGTAAGGTAAGGTGAGTTTCTAAACTTTTAACTCTTGGAGTCTTGGCCTCCTCCTTTCTCTTGAAAATCCAATATCATGCATGTGACCTTATTGCTACTTATTCTCTATTTTAGGAGCCAAAGTGACCCTCTCTTCCAATTTTTGTGTGCATCCATTGTTCTTAGGTACCGCAAAGCGATCCATAGTCACCAACAATGAAACGACGGAGGACTCAGAGTAAAATGACGGACTATCGGTAAATGGATCTTTAAAATAAATCCATGCGTGGCTATTTTGTAGTATTCCTTGGCTGTCCATAACCCTTAAGGTGCCTAAAATTTTTTCTTATCATGTTTTCAGCAACGTAAGGACGATCCGTGGTGATCGACGAAGAGTTTGGCAATTGAAATTTTTTTTGGACAAGCCACTCCTTTTTCTCTCTCTAACTGTGAGCTATCCCTAAAGTAAGGGGGCTTCGCCTCATTTTAGTTCAATTTTGAATTTGTTATATTATTCCTTGTGTAATTAGGAACCGTCATCTTGAGTTTCATTACAATCCGACGGTTAGATCGAGAGATACATGATTTTCTTTGTCGCTGCATTTTTAGGCGTTTTTAGAATGTTAAATATCTCGATGATTCTCGAAGAAAAAAAAAGAAAAGAAAAATGTACGACTCTCTAAAAAGAAAAAGATTATAAAATAAAACTTTTACTCGATTTGCTTAAACGGTAGGAAACGATGTGGGCGCGGTTGAATGATTCAATATGGTTGTATATTATTATAATTATCAAGAATTGCTGTAAGTTGTGTGATTTAGTCTGTTAAGCCCCACTAGATTTAATTAAGTTGATTGACTAATATATCACGATTAAAATGGTTATTTAGGCTTAAGAAAATAATTCTAACTTAATATCGCTAAAAATGGTATTTAAGAAATTTAGCGCTACTTAAGAAAATAAGAATTGTTCCTTATAATTAATAAAACATTATTAAATGAATTTCATTAAGTTGGGACAATTGTTTTAAGCTAAAAGAAATTTCTTAGAAAAGCAAGGAATTTGAAAAAGGGAAGTGGCTTAATTTAAAAATTAATGTTTTCGGTATATTAGAGAAAATAATATTTTCTTAGAGTGAAAAGAGTAATTTTACCAATCCTAATAATAGAAAACCTTTTCCTAAAAAGAAAAGTAAATACTTTACAAATCCTATTAAGAAGAATCCTTTTCTTAAAGGAGCATGGGTAACTTATAACTTTTAGTAACAAAAGGATTAAACACATAGAAAAGAACTAGAGATTTAAGAATATATAAGGCATTCTATCTTGGTATGACATAAGAAAAGTAGCACTAGTAAGTTATATTAATAAGGAGAGTTAAAACGGATTAAACCATGAGTTATGAGAATTAAAGGTACATAAGTAGTAGTAGCACTAAGTGAAAAGAAGAAAAGAAATAATGTTGCTTAGTATCAATATAGATCATAATGAGTAAAAGAGATAATATTGACTAGTGGTGACATAAGTTATAATAAGTAAAAAGATAATATTGGTTATAAGTAATATAGGTCATGATAAACAACGAATTAAAACAAATGTTATTGACGAGGATATGGACTAATAGTAAATAAAGAACTAAAAGGATAGAATTATAATTATACAAGGAAGCAAAATTGAGTAAGGAAATAAAAATGTTGGTTAGTAATGATATAGACTAGGATAAGTACAGAAGTAATAATGGCTAATAATGATATGGAATGAAATAAACACTATTGAGAAATAGTCATGTAGATCTTAGAAGGCAAAAGACAATGTTGGTTAGTGGCGACATAAACCATAATAAAGAAGTATGCTAGGACTCAGTTGACTAATATAGGGAATAAAAGAAAAAGGTATACTACTGAAACAGGTAAGGTTACTTTAATTAATAGAAGGAAATAAATGGCAAGTCATTTAGTATGAATCTAAGTTTCACATTTGAGGTAGACTAGGACATTTGGAAATCTGAATGGAATATAGATGAATGATAACAAGATATATAGTTGAAAGGTATATAAAGAATTAAATCATTCCATAAGACGCCCTTAGATCGGTAGGCTAAATTAGGATGTACACATATTGTAATGCTAGATTAATGGGGATATGACGATGTGTTAACTAATATACAAGTTTTAGATACAAATAATTGTACTTAAATTCTCCGTAGATTGTTGGTTGAACGTGTGATGATTCCTTAGTACGATAGGCGTTAAATGCAATATGGTACTTGCTACATGATTGATTATGTATCATGATTAAATCTATGATTATAGATGTCTATGTGTTATGATTAATTCTGTAGTCATGGATGCTTGTGTGATATGATAAAATTTATGATCGTAGATGTTGTGTATTAATTGAATGAATTGCCTTGTGAACATGATATGTAAATCGTGTTGTGTAATGCATTGATGATTAAAACAAAGTAAAGGACATTGGTTGGAAATGAAAAGATAACATAAAGGCGGTATCAGAGAGGGTTCTGAGAATGACTAGATTGTGAAAATATGGAAATTGGATCTAGAATGATGAGTGGGCATTATAGAGCCAATATACCTCATGATTTTCTAGAAAGTATGAGATCTCGTTTCATTTCTAAGTGTCAAACAAGATTATTATGTATTTGAAAAACCATGAGAAAGAAAAGAAAAGAAGTAGTTATGATTTAACGAAATAAAATAAGTCGGTATTAGAAATGAAATGGAGTCATTGGAAAAACCCTACTGAGGACCAATAAGATGATTGATTAAAATTCTTGAATTATGCATCATACATGGAGAATAAGGGTGGAGGATGGAATGACTCCTTAGAGCATAACAACGATGGGGTACGCTGGAGAACCCCGAGTGTATCGACCCCCTACTGGCGGTCTTGGGAGTATACCGGGGCGGGCATCCAAATGGTTAAGAGTCGCGCCCAAAACCGGAGAACCCATGGCAACTCTGTTATACTTCGACTCAAAGCAAGGGTTACCATGACCATGTAGTGCTTGTCTAACCTGTGTTGGATCCATGATTTATGGCAGGACCGAGGGTCCTTACCTCTTTTGATTTGGGAAATAGACATGGAGAGCTCCAGTCGCTCTAGTGGACAAGGGGTATAAGGTGGGACTATAGTATATATTGTGTTAGGATTAATAAGAAGGAGATGGGCTACATGCATGATAGTGGCTAAAAGTTACCAGATCAAAGAATGAATTCATGCATTATATTATTATATTATGATTCTTTGTTGTTATCTAATTATGATTATGTGAATGCTAGTAATCTTGAAAGTAGGGTGACGAAATAGGGATCATTAGTTGAGACTAAGAGGAGTGAGACAACTGAGAATGAATTTATTAGGAAACCCAATGAGAATGAGAGGTCAATTCTGGATTGTTTGTGCTGTGTGGGGCAGGTGTCAATAAGACACTTTCCTGATTGTTGTGGATATGGAAACTCATCCTCACGCTAAATTTTTCCAGACATCGTGAGGATGGACACAGACTTCACATCGAAGATTAGTCAGACTCTTCTTAGACCAACGATGAATAGAATAGGTTAATTTTATTTCTTTTTAAGGGAGTTTGCGTGCCCTTTTACTTTCAGAATGTATAGTTGTTGTTATGACCATGTGTTGTATATATGATGTATCTGTTCCACCAAGTTTTCTTGTACAAAAGAAAAAAAACTTTCACATTTTTCTAAAACTTGTAACCTCTCAGTTGACCAGGATAATCTAGTGGAAAGGATTGTCCTAGTTAATCGGGGGTGTTACAAATACTACCTCGTTCTAAATATAAGTAAAAGTAATTACTTTCACACATATTAAGAATGATGGTTCAGAGTCAGACTTAGAAGAGGGGTTGAATAAGTCTTAGACTCTTTGCTGAAATATGAACCTTTAATACGCAAGTAATCGGACTTTTGCAAGTATGAATTATAAGAAGGAAAGAAAGGAGAAGAGGTAACACAAAGAGTTTATACCGGTTTACTTCTAACATAGAAGCTACATCTAGTCCCTTCTAACTTGAAGGATTTTCACTATTGTAAAATTTCCTTTAAAATAACAGCATCAGACTAGTGCCATAAGTATTCTTGACTCTAGCCACTCTTGGCTTATACCCAAGTATTCTTTCAACAAGCCACTCTTGGCTCAACAACTAAAATATTCTTTCAAAAGCCTTTTCAGGCCACAACTATTTCCCAATGAAATTAAAGGCTGGTAATTCACCAGACTTTTACATAATACTGATTTTAATGAAATATGTACGGTATCTCACAAAACCTAGTGTATAAAGGATATACAATAAGAAATGAATAGAGTAAGTTGAGAAAGACAAGAGACAAAGGTCTACTAGAATTAGACCAATAAAGAAGGTCTTTGTCTTTGAAGAAATAAGAAGAGATTAAAAAGATTTTGATCATAAAGACTAAGTATTCTTGATAGGCTTCTCTTCTCTATATTTGAATCAGATCATTTCCAAGAATATATAGGTGATATGAGATAACCGTTACTGATCTGGAAAGGAGATATGAACGTTGGAAATTCTTGAAGGAGTTTGCTTTGAGCGCAGGTACCAAACTTTCATGATCTGAAGTGATGTCTAAAAGTCTGGTAGTAAAGAACTTCAACATTTGCATGAATAAGGTGTTTCTTGATAAATTCAGAGAATAAAGCTATTTGTTGGCTTTGTTTCTTCTAGCAATCACACAGAAATCAACATTATAATTCTTGTAATTGTATCTGACACATAAGCTGACTTGGTTTAGCTTTTTCAAAAGAGTTCAGAGTTGTTACGTTGAGATCTTTAAAAACTTGTATTGGCTACTCTGTTAATTTGTATTTTATCCTCTTTGATGATAAGCACATTCTTCTTGTAAGAGCTTGACTTCCAATACATCATCAATTTGTTTTTAGAACGTTGTAATTTATTCTTTGAAGTAACGTTCTTATTGACAATTTTGGATGCCTAAAAGTCTAAGGTCTGATTCTATTGAATCATAAGGTTGAGAATTCTTGAACCAGACTTTTGGTTAAAGTCTAAGTTTTGTCTTTTGAAGGATCACACTTTTGATTTTATGAAATCCCCCTATCAGTTATAGCTTGTGCATATAAAACCTAAAACACTTAAATGAGCAGATTAGATCACACAAAAACAGACTTCATTTAGTTTAAGTATCTTGATGTATGTTATTAACAAATCCCGGGGTCTTGAAATAATAATGTAGTTTGGGGTCTGGTCCAGTACTAACATTGACTTCTTTTTCAACCAGATTTGTCTTCAATAATCTCCCCCTTTTTGTTGATAGCAAACATCAAGTCTTTTTCATAAATGAAGTCCATGATAAAAGGAGGATAGATCATACTTGTATAATATTCCATACCAGAGCAAGATATTTATGTAAAGAGATATCAGAGCATGTATATATATATCAGCCATAAATAAGCTTTAGTTTTTCAGAAAGATCAAAGCGCTAAACAACAACTAGTTCATTTTACATGTAAATTCTTTATTTTGCTTATTAAAGCATTAGACAGTATCAAAGCATTTAAGAGATAGTCTTTTTCACATCATAGCAAACTTATTTAAAAGAAATGATCAATCATAGAGCAGATGCCATATACCAAAGCAAAATATTTCCTTAATAACCATATGAAGAATCAGTATAAAAGATCAAGGCATAATAGATAAAATAAAACTAACAACCTACAGACTCCTAAGACTGTACCCACACAAAAAAGACTTCTAAATTCTCCTTATTTTGTTATCAATAAAGAGGGACATCATAGAGGCTTAAAGCATTAAACCACGAGCAGGGGTAGAAACAATGGGGAGGGAGGCTACATTTGAAAAAGGGATAAAATAACAAGTTTACAAAATGAAGATGTTAGGGGAATGGAAGTAAATAACAGAAGGGTGATAAAGAAAGGGAGGCTGGTTAGGAAAAGATTAGGTAGAACAAGAGCCTTTTTCTCTAATCGTCCGAAAATAATGACACCAAAGGGCATCAACATGTTCCTCTAAAGTTTGGGAGTAGTCAAGATGCTTCTGAGAGAACCTACAGAAAGCTCACGAGGTCTGAAAGGACCTTTATAGTGAGGCTTATACATGGGAAGCATGGGTTGCTTTATCCTCCCAAGCATGGGTTGCTTCATCCTTCCATGCTAGTAGCTTGCTCACCAAAGATGTGGATTGAACCAGGTCACTAACTGTCTGTGTCTGCACATTCTCTAATGTAAACACCTTCATCAACACTGCTGGGTAGGGAATCTTATTCTGCTGTTTCCCTACCAAGGAGATGAAGTAAGCCATGATAACGTTAGGCAAACTTACTTTTTCCTCATAAGCATATGGTACATGTAGAACCCATCCAGCTTGGTCACAGTATCCTTTGCACTTTTCCTTGGGAAAAATAATTGCCTCATAATTAGATGTAGCATCTTCACTTTAGAGAGAAGGTTCCTAAAAATAGACTTTGCTGGGTGAGTAGCACCATACAATAGTTCATTGATTTTAAGACTCGAGACTACCTCATACTTGAAAACATCAGCGTAGACATGCCTAACAGATGGACACCCAGTAACAGTAGCTAAAACGTCTTCAAAAATCTCAATGAGTTTCCCTTTGAGCTTTCCCAAAATAATAAACTTAGATTTATCCACTAAAATAGTCTTTCAGAACTCTAATGCAAGAAAGGGAGAATAAGGTTCCTTATCTAAACAAAACTTGGTCCAACCAATGCTTCGATTTCAGTAATAATGTCCCTACCATCCATCTTATGTTGCCCAGAGTGGAAGTAAGAAGATTCCATAATATTAGAGACTTTGAATGCCATTGTGAGAGCTTAAAGAAGGAGAAGAAGAGTTTAGGGTTTTAGGAGGTGAAGAGTTTTTAGAAAAAAAGTTGTTTTAGGAGGAAGAAAGACTCAAAGGGTTTCGATGGTGAGAAATAAAATGAATAGGAACAAATTTAAAAGGCAATAATTGTCCATTAGTAAAGAGAGAGAAAACATGTCTCAAGTGGCAGTTACACAAAATGGGTATTAACTGTTGTGACGTTGTACGTTTCAAAGTAAAAGGTAATAAAACATGAAACGTTTGACAGTTAACATGAATCCCAAAAGATTTAACCTTTTTCCACATAGAAAAATAGAAGCATATAATTGTGGGTTCAAACTTATGAAGCAACAAAAACATTCAACATCAGACCCAAACCAATCATGCAATCAGATTTTTTCAAGTAACAATTAGATCAGATATATTCATGCAATATTTCTTAAATTCAAATTATACTTAATAAAAGCAAACCTAGCCTCAGCTGGAGGCTTTGTGAAGATGTATTCCTATTGATGGTTTGTGTCCACAAACTTCATGTCTAGAATCCTATTTTGTACATAATCTCTGATAAAGTGATACTTAACTTCTATATGCTTTGCTTTTAGAATGCTGAATGGGGTTTTTTGAAAGATTTATTGCACTTTTGTTGTCATAAAACATAGGAATCTCTTCTTCTTTGATTGAATAATCTTCAAGTTGATATTTTATCCATAGAAGTTAAGAGCAACAGCCTCCTGTAGATATATACTCAGCTTCTATTGTTGAAAGTGCAATTGAATTCTGCTTTTTACTTCCCCATGATATTAGACTTTTGCCTAAAAAGTGAAATTAACCATTTGTGCTTTTTCTATCCACCTATCACTTGTAAAATATACATCACAATATCCAGATAAAGAGAAAGTTTATTCTCTTATAGAACAACCTAAGGTTAATTGTTCCAACAAGATATCTTAGAATCCTCTTCACAGCGGACAGGTGTGATTCCTTGGGGTCTGACTGATATCTTACACACATGCAAACACTGAACATTATATCTGTGGTCTGCTGGATGTGAGATATGAAAGTGAACCTATCATTCCTTTGTATAAGGTCTGATCCACTAATGTACCAGACTTATCTTTATTAATTATGCAGTTTGGATGCATAAGAGTGCTTATAAGCTTAACATTAGCTATTTTAAACTTTTTAAGCAGCTCCTTGGTGTACTTCTGTTGATGAATAAAAATACCATCATCATTGTGTTTGATCTACAAGCCTAGGAAGAATTTAAATTCTCCCACCATACTCATTTCAAATTCAGCCTGCATTATTTTAGAAAATTCTTTGCATAAACTTACATAAGTAGCACTAAAAACAATATTATGCACATAAATATTTTGATAGCTTTTTCTGAACAAAGTGGTTTCTACTTTTCCTCTAGTAAATCCTTTTGAAATGAAAAAGATACTAAGTCTGTCATACCAAGCTTTAGGGGCTTGTTACAGACCATACAATGCTTTACTAAGCTTGTAAACATGATTTGGAAAAGATACATCTTCAAAACCAAGGGGTTATTTTACAAAAACTTCTTCTTCAATAAACCCATTCAGAAAAGCACTCTTAATATCTATCTGGTATAATGTAACTCCTTTGAATGCTTCAATGCAAGAAGTATCCTTATAGCCTTAAGTCTAGCTATAGAAGCAAAAGTTTTAGTAAAGTTTATACCTTCTTGCTGATTGTAGCCTTATGCTACAAGTCTGGCTTTATTTTTTATTACTTTCCCATCTTCATCAAGCTTGTTTCTATAGACTTATTTAGTTCCAATGATGCTTTTGTTTTTGGGTCTTGGGACAAAACTCCAAACCTTATTTCTCTTAAATTGATTCAATTCCTCTTGCATGGCAATGATCCAATCAGTATCTTCTAGTGCTTCTGCAACAGATTTTGGTTTAAGTTCTGAAACCAGAGCAATGGTGGATTGATTGAGAAGTCTAAATCTGGTCCCGACTCCAACTGATTGATCTCCAATTATGAGGTCTGAAGGATGATAAGCCTTGAACTTCCAGTCTCTTGGCTTCTCTAGTTTAGACATAGTTTGATGTTGTTCTGATTCTTTGTCTCCATCTTTAGTAGGTTCAGGTCGAGCAAGGTCTAACCCTTATTGATCTTGTTCAGCTTCTTGCTGCTATACACCTGTATCATCAAGGTCTAGATCTGCTAGTCTCCTGTCAGTCTTTTGAAGATTATCAAATCTTACATATATTGATTCCATAATGATCTGAGTTCTTGTATTAAAAATTTTATAGGATTTTGATATGGTTGAGTATCCCAGAAATATTCCTTTGTCATATTTAGAATCAAATTTTCCAAGATGATCATTTATGTTAAGAATATAACAGATATTACCAAAAGAATGAAAATGTAAGATGTTAGGTCTTTTTTCTTTCCATAATTCATAATAAGTCTTATTCAGTATTGGTCTGATAAGGATTTTGTTTTGACTATAACAAGAAGTACTGGGGCAAACCTCTTTTTCTTTTGAACAGGTAAGGGGAGGGACCTTTCTAAGGTCTAATTAAGCAGAGGTAAGAACGCTAGTAGCTTGCTCACCAAAGATGTGGATTGAACCAGGTCACTAACAGTCTGTGTCTGTATATTCTCTAATGCAAACACCTTCATCAACACTGTTGGGTAGGGAATCTTATTCTGCTTTTTCCCTATTGAGGAGATGAAGTAAGCCATGATAACATTGGGCAAACTTACTTTTTCCTTATAAGCATATGGTACATGCAGAACCCATCCAGCTTGGTCACAGTATCCTTTGCACTTTTCCTTAGGCAAAATAATTGCCTCATAATTAGATGTAGCATCTTCACTTCAGAGAGAAGGTTCCTAAAAATAGACTTTGCAGGGTGAATAGCACCATACAACAGTTCGTTGATTTCAAGACTCGAGACTACCTCATACTTGAAAACATCAGCGTAGATATGCCTAACAAATGGACACCCAGTAACAGTAGCTAAAGTGTCTTCAAAAATCTCATTAAGTTTCCCTTTGACTTTCCCAAAATAATAAACTTAGATTTATCCACTAAAATAGTCTTTTAGAACTCTAATACAAGAAAGGGAGAATAAGGTTCCTTATCTAAACAAAACTCGATCTTCTGCAGGAAGACTCTTCTTTGATCCTGAGATCGAGAAATTTGTAAAAAAAATTAGATCTTTGAAATCCAAGACACAAACTACTACTTCTTCTTCAACTCCATCTTCTTTACATAATTTTGAAAATTTTAAAATGGCTGGAGAACAACCAAGACAGACTTTGGGTTAGTTTGCTACTATTCATGTACCACCTCATGTATGAGGAATGTTTCAAGGACCTATTGCAACGCTACATTGAATATAATTCAAAACAATCAATTTGCTAGTTTAAATCATGAAGAACCATAGGAACATCTAACTATTTTTTTATGAATTATGCAGCATGATTGGTTATGAACCCAATCAAGAAGAATCTGTGTACATGATGTAACACCCTCGGTTAACTAGGATAATCCCTTCCACTAGATTATCCTGGTCAACTGACAGGTAACGAGTTTTAGAAAAATATGCAAGTTTTTTTTGTACAAGGAAACTTGGTGGAACAGATACACGTTATATACAATGTAATCATATATGATACATGGTCGTAACAACAACTGTACAAACTGAAAGTGAAGGGGCACATAGGCTCCAATAAATGAAAATAAAATTTATCCCTAGTGCATGAACAGTGAAAATACAAGGATTCCCATAGGATTTACAAAGTGTCTTGTTTCAAAACATAAGACAACCATAAAAAATATTGCGTTTTAGGATTACCTCTTGAAGAATATCGAAGCAGTCGTAGCCTCATCCTTTAGGAGTCCACACGAGTACTCCCACCAGAAAACGCTACACATTCCAAATGCTAGTTTGACGACGTGTAGCTTTTGCAACTTTTGTATTTTTGTGTCTCTTTTTGGTTAGCCGCCTATGAGCATCATATGCTCTATTTATAGGCTTAGGTTTGACTTAATTTGCTCTCTCTAAAGAGTGGGCTCCTTACTCATTTTAAATGAGTTAGGCCTAATAGCTTTATTTTAGTCTAACTAAAATAAAAGCTATTTTTTGATGGGCTTACTCTATGTGTGTGACCTATAGGTAAAATACTCGGTCATATTAATAATAAACTATTTTATTATTAATATAAAATAAGAGTGACATCTAGCAATGCATCATTATGTTTGAATATTATTTATTATCAACATAACCTATAAGTGATAATTATTTTATATGTTTGTTTCTTTTGTCACGATATCCTAATTTGGTCCAAGGCATGGTCACGTCATCCTTGTATGGTCCAATTTATTTTACTTGATACTGGAGTAGACTTTATCCAAATAAATATCCAATATTTATTCTTTCTAGCATGGCCATGCATTTCCTTAGTCTTACTCTATCAAGTGGCCTATAGATATCACTCTTGTCATATAGGAGAGACAAATCCCATCTACATCACTCACATCCCTTTGCATAATTTATTCATTGCCTAATCACAACCTTTATAGTCCTCTTGTTATAGAAGACGCACTACAACATTTAGTAGTTTAGGCTACATCAATCAACCCACAGTTGGAAAAATATGGCCTAAATGACCCAAAGGCCATAGTTTTATACCCTTGTGGCTATTGATGCTTTACATTCCTAACTTTAAAAAACTTGACATAAAGTGCGGTCTTTTGTTTAATAGGCCACGGTTTACATATTGTTGCCTTATGTATATATAAAAGGCCACAGTTTTGTGATGGTCTATTCCATAAAAGACCACATTTTCTAATTTGTGGGCATTGCCATAGAGGAAAACATGGCCTATTCCATAAAAGACCACATTTCCTAAACCATGGGAACTGCCATAGAGGAACTGCACCCTATAATATAATAGACCACGGTTTATTGACTATGAAAATTTTAGACAACACTTTATTATCTGTTGCCTTATGTGCATATAAAGGCCATAATTTAAATGTGGGCCTATTCTATAAAAGAGCACATTTAATAAAATATGGGTATTAGCATAATAAAACCATGGCCTAAAATTGACTTAAAAGCAAGGCCTAAAAGTAATAAATTTTATGTACGAAAGTTAAAAAAAATTATAGGCGGCAGTGCTCCTAAAATAACGTGTATTGCCAATAATTAAAAAAATTACTCTACTCTCTCCCCTAAAACCCTTTTCCCCCAAATTGGTTTCCTTTTGCTTCGTGTTCATCTTCTGCTCCTCCTCTCATATTGTGCTCCAATCACCTTATGCCCTTACTCATTTGGTCCCATAAGGTTTTTTCTTTGTTCCCTCTCCAAGCACAATACTCTATTTTTTCTTTGTCTTAAGCAAAAGCCACTAATTTATTTTTATTTCAACAACAGATGCTTTATGTTACGTGAACCACTCATATTTCTTTCTTCCCTTCTCCAGGCAGCTTGCGGTCCCATAAGGTAATTTTCTTTTCACGTTGCTCTGCATACTATCTTGCTCTGCACATTATTTGTATTGTTTATTATTAATTGATGATGATTAATTGCTTATGATTTCTCCCTTGGTATTTGACTATTTCTATTATTTTTGAAAAAAAATTCTTACTCAACCGCGTGCATAGCTCATATAATAGTTACTGCAGTTCAGAAAATAATTGAAGGAATAATAAAATAAAATGCTAAAATAGAATTGTAATAAATTTATAGTCACACGAAAAACAACGTAACATTTAATAAATACCAAATAGCATTCTTGATTTACACTTAAGCATTAGTAGCATATTTTTATTTTTAGGATTGATTAAAAAGTGAATCAAATGATAATAAAAGAATTACAAATTCAGGTTGAGTGAGTCGTGGGCTGAATAATGAATTAAAAAAATTGTTACTCCCATACACACCATGATGATTGGGTGAAAATACATACGAGCCAACTTGTTATGAGCAACTGATACTTCTTTTTCTGGAGTCCAATAGTGTCCACCGAGCTTTATCATATGAAACTCATGTCTTCATTAAATTATAATCCAAACCGTATATGTTTTTTCCCTTATAATTGGTAACATGGGTTTTATTTGTATTTATATAATATATATTTTTAATGTAAAGGTTGAGTGAGTTTCAGATTGGGTTGCATATTGTGCGTATGAGACAATTATAAGGGACATTATACGGGTAAGTAACTGTAGCATAGCTTTCACACTTAATTATAGGAGCAATTATAAACACTTAATTGAATGGTTTAGTTTGACTATCATTTTGTTCTTTAGCTGAAAGCAATTTACGTGTGGACATGTGTTTGACTCTATTAGTTTCTTTTGTGCTTCTACCTAATGTGTGTGCCTTACTCTGAATTTAATGTTGTTTGATCAATATCTTTCTTAAAGTGAAAGAAATTGAAAGTTTATCTAATTGGTTCCTAAAGAGGTTTACTTAATGTTAGCTGTCATATATAAGCTGGGCTATATTTTATTATTTTTTGGTATGAAATGACTTGAGTTTTTAGTGGAGTTTGTTTTTACTTTTTAGTATCTGAATTGCTTAAATTTTTACTCATGAGGTTTGTTTTGTTTCTAAGCTAATCATACTTAAATAACAAAAATTTAAAGGATAGCCTGCTTCTTTTTTTGTTGGTGTATCCTAAGGCATTGTTCTAAGGGATTAATAAAGCATACTTATTGAGAAATCAAGATTATCATGCTTGTTGTATAATAGCCCTGTCTTTGATATTGTTAAGAGATGCTATGTTGAAATTATATACTTATACCTTGTTCACGTTAGAATATTAAGCTATGTTTCCTTTTCATATATCATGCAAGATTAGTTTTTTATTTTTTAATAATCCTTTACTAATTTACTTTCTCAATTCTGCCCCAGGTACCTCACTCCTACAGCCAAAGCACGTTGCTATTCAATCTTGTCAATCACAAAATAATTCACATCAGGTGCCATAAATTGACCCCTATATCTTTCATAATAATATAACCATTCTATATGTTCAAATTGATATTGATATTAATTTAATTATAACTTGTTAGAAATAATATTCATGCAACTTTACTTGGAATAATTCATGCAATTTGTTCTTGAGATAACAATATTCAAGCTCCAGCATCTTTAACACGTTGGCCACATATTGAACAATAGCAGTTAGTTAAAATCTGACAATATATATATGTATATAACAAATAAAAACTAAACATAATTAAACACAATACTATCCAAATTAAGATATGACAAAACCATCATATATAGAAATACTTTTTGTATGATCTTGAAGAAGTTAAAGAACTCAAAACTGATTTAGTTCTTATGTATGGTCTCTTAGGATTAATGTGTTGAAATTGGATACCAAGTCACTATTTTTTTGGGTCATTGTGACTTATAAATGTTATGATTAGGAATTTTTGTCTATGCATGTGTCACTTTAATAGTTATACAGTGACTTCAAATGCTTATTCATATACTATGGTCATGCTAATTGATATGTAATTTTGCTATTATATGAATTTAAATTAAATATATTTTTTTCTATTTAATGTTCATGAATCTTAGATTCACGATTTGAAGATAGACTTTCTAATTTAAGATTCATATCCTGATTTGATAACCATGATATACAATTTTTAATTGGTTAAAAATACATAAAAAACATGATTATAGTTAAGAATAGATGCCAAATAGTTTTACAGAAGTAAGATATGCGGTATAGCAATAGTAAGATATATGATTATATATATTGACATGTAGGCATCAGTGAGTGACGTGGATATTTTTACAGTCGTGGTTCCATCAAATTAGTACATTAAAATTAATTAATGTAGTACTAGGGTGTCAACCTAGGTCGTTCTCTCAAGGATCAACACAAAAATTTAGGAAAAATCAAGTTTAAAATTAATTTTTACAAACAGAATTTTAACAAATATACAAATACAATTGGGGGGGTTTGATTGATTTTGTTGTCACAATTAAAATTAAAACAAAGTAAATATAGGATTTAAAACAATAAATAATAAGCGATTGATTTTCTTGGAGTATTGTAAATAAATTTATCCTTGGTTCACTAAAGATAATTTGTATACTTTCATTACTGTTAATTTCTTAGCTCAATTTGAATTAATCAACTAAGCATATTTTTCAATTCATAATTCCTTTACTTTCATTTAAAAATTAATATTTTAATCAAGCATCCTAATTAAGCAAAAGGAGTCAAGATCGTAAAATCTAGGAATTATTGAGCATATGTAAAAACATCGCCTACATACATAATCTATTCTCATATTATGGAATTAAGCAAACCATAATTATTAAAAGTGATTATGAAAATATTCATTAAGCATTCATATTTCCTTAATCCATTCTAATTTAAAATCTTATTTTATTCCATTTGAATAATTAAACCGATTAAGCATACAAATTTAATTAAACAGAATGGAATTAAATAAGCAGAGTAAGATTATGAAGAAATAAACAATAATAAAAGCATACTATATTAAAAATAATGACCTCAAAATTACATTACAATATTCTCTAAGAAAATCAATCGAGGGGTTTTAGCCCTCCATAATTAAAACAAACTAAAAATAAAAAGAACCTAACCCGGAAATGAAGAACTGTCTGAAGAAGAAATAGAAACAGAGAAAAGGAACAGGAAGAACGAATGGTTTCTGAAGGAATTGATATGTTGATACAATGCTGAAAAATTCTCATGGTGCCTATTTATAGGAATCCAAAAGCAAGCCAATGCCATAAACAATTGTAATGGAGGGTGCACTCTTCAATTAACAAGTCCATTGTGCTCCATTATCAACTTCAGTGCTCTATTATCAGTGTTTAGTGCCTTGCCAACCATCCAGAAGCTCGAAAACATTATCCTAGGCCAATAATTCACTCATGGATCGATTCAAAAGTGAAATGAATCGATTCATGCTTTCCAAATGCAATTTTGGCCTAAAAATTAACGTGTGAATCGATTCAGTGGTGGGAAGAATCGATTCAACCATTCCAAATCCGAATGAATCGATTCAAAATGATGGTGAATCGATTCAAGCTTTAAAAATTCACATCCTGGGTGCATTAAACCGTGTGAATTGATTCAAGTGGGAGATGAATCGATTCATCTACCTGATTCTCCATTCTTTGTGTATTTTTCCACCCTTTTTGAGATCCTTTTGCATATTCCTTGGTTCCTTTGATCTTTAGGGACTTTGATCTTCATTTAAAAATCAAATATTAAATAAAGCTCAAATGATGAAAATGTGTTAAAATGCAATATATTAGACACTAAGTGATGGCAAATTATACACATTTAAAGTGAAGAATTAAAGATAAATCATGCATCATCAAATACTCCCACACTTATTCTTTTGCACTCCCGGGCAAAATCAAAATAAAAACAAGTATCACAATTTATTGAAAACATTAAGTTAAAAACAACACACAGAATTGGCATGAAATCTTAGGAATATACAGAAAAATAAGAGTTATTCAACATGCAAGATACAGAGCATCAAGATATATATAAAAATCATTCAAACACTTAGGCATGTGAAAATTAAATTAAACTGAAAAGAAGATCATAAGTGATAGAACCTCACAAGACATACTCTCAACTCTCAAGTGTTTAAGGTTTGTGTATACTCTCTAAACATTTCCTGAAAAACAGACAGTCTAAAAATTTGGCAAGTTTCTCAATTCCACAATCAACTTAAATGCATGTATAGATCAACAGGGCTATGCAGGGTTGTAATGTGGCCAAGGTTAAAATGGATGGAAATTTTATTTTATTTTATTTTTTTATTTTTATTTTTTAAATACCAAAAAGAATGATGAAGCAATTAATTTAACTGGCAAATAGTGAGGGTAAAACATTTATTGTATGATATTTGGTCGCAATCATAATATATTTTTTTTTAATAATGAGATTGCATAACACTTGGAACAAGAGTTGTAATTTTTTATACTCCCACACTTATTTGAATGCCTAATTTTGACTTGATTCCAGAGCTCCAATATATTCCTTAAGGTAGGTATATTTTTGGTTTTTCATCCATGGCTTATTTGAGCTGCAATAAGGAAACAGTTAAATAGGCTCAAAATGGCTAGCAAGAGATAATTTATTCATGGTAGGCTTATATGGCTTAGTGGCTCAATTGAACAAAATGCCTGTATCATTTCAAATACATTCATATGAGTTTCAAGTATCATCAAGAAACAAGACAAAAATTAGGATGTAAGCTTTCAGGAATTAATCACACATGAAAGGATTAAGATGGTTTAAAGTGATCCATCAAATTTTAAGGCTCAAAAATCTCACAAGGTATAATTTTATCATATATGATCATCTATCAATTATCATATCATTCTCATCATACTTAAATTGCTTGAGTTCAAATTATAACATATCTTTAAAGCTCATATCAGACATAAAAGAATTTACCTGTTACTCATGCATATCTTAAAATTCCAATAAAACACGCCTTTTTAAAACAAAAACACACACAAAATCTTTTATTTTTAATTCCTTTTTTTTCTAAAAATAGTCACACAAAATTAATCACATAACAACACAACAATATACAAGAATATTCCCACCCCCACACTTAAATCATACATTGTCCTCAATGTAAGACAAAGCATACAAAATAGACAATATAATGAAAAAGTAAAAAGATGGGTAAGAAAAACTCCCTCAAGGGGGATCAAGAAGTGGTTCCCCCAAAGCATGTTCCTCCATTGTAACATCCACAAGTGAAGGATTTTCATGAAATGGCTTCAAATGTTGTCCATTAACCTTGAAGCTTTTATTGGAGTTTTCACTTTTTATTTCCACAGCTCCATGGGGAAATACATTAGTAACAATGAAAGGTCCTTCCCATTTGGAGCACAATTTTCTGGCCATCAGTATCAACCGGGAATTAAACAGTAGCACTTTCTGTCCAGCAACAAAATCCTTTCTAGCTATTGATCTATCATGGAATTTCTTTGTTTTCTCTTTATAGAACCTCGAGTTCTCATAAGCTGCCAAACGGATCTCATCAAGCTCATTCAGTTGTAATTTTCTTTCTTTACCTGCTTGATCAAGTGCTAAGTTGCAAGCTTTTACAGCCCAATAAGCACGATGCTCAATCTCCACTGGAAGATGACATGCCTTACCAAAAATAATTCTATAGGGAGACATTCCTATAGGTGTCTTAAAAGTTATTCTATGTGCCCAAAGAGCATCATCCAGTTTCCTACTCTAATCCTTTTTATTAGACTGTACTATCTTTTCCAGGATTCTTTTGATTTCTCTGTTAGAGACTTCTGCTTGTCCAAGGGTTTAGGGGTGATATGGAGTAGAGACTCTATGAACAACCCCATACTTCCTAAGCATAGCTTGCATGGTCCTGTTGCAGAAGTGTGTTCCTTGATCACTAATGATTACTCTCGGGATGCCAAACCTGCAAAAAATTTAAGATCTAACAAAATCCACAACAACTCGAGCATCATTAGTTCTGGTGGCTTTAGCTTCCACCCATTTAGAAACATAATCTACAACCAATAAAATGTAAGTAAAACCAAAGGATGGAGGAAATGGACCCATAAAATCAATGCCCTAAACATCAAATACTTCCCAAAACAACATAGGTTGCTGAGGCATCTGTTGTCTCCATGTGGTAGCATTACTAGCTCTTTGGCATTCCTCACAGGTGTTACAAATTCTCCATGCATCCTTAAAAATTATGGGCCAATATAAACCAGAATCCAACACCTTCCTTGCTGTTCTTTGTGGACCAAAATGACCAACAACTAGTGAAGCATGGCAGAATCAAAGAACTGATTCTGTTTCATGATCGGGAATGCATCTTCGAATCACCTAATCATTACACAATTTCCACAAATACGGGTTATCCCAAATATAATACTTTGCATCACTTTTTAATTTTGAAATTTGGTTTCTGGATGCACATGGTGGAAAAACAGAAGCAACAATATAATTTACAATGTTAGCAAACCAAGGTGTATCAAAAGAGTTAGAAATACTCATGAGGTGTTCATCGGGAAATTGGTCCTGAATAGGTGCCGAATCAGGAGCATTCTCAATTCTGCTTAAATAGTCTGCCAAAAGGTTTTGTGTTCCACTTCTGTCATAAATTTCCAAGTCAAACTCTTGGAGCAAAAGCATCCAACGAATTAATCTTGGCTTGGACTCACCTTTCTTCAACAAGTACTTCAGAGCTGCATGGTCAGTAAAGACAACTACTCGAGAACCGAGTAGGTAAGATCTGAACTTATCTAATGCAAAAACAATGGCCAAGAGCTCTTTTTCAGTGGTGGTGTAATTTACCTGGGTAGCATCTAAAGTTTTAGATGCATAGTAGATGACCCTAGGCTGCTTGTCAATCTTTTGACCAAGGACGGCTCCCAATGCATAATTAGAGACATCACACATCAACTCAAATGGGGCTGTCCAATCAGGTGCTTGAATTATTAGGGTTGTGGTCAATGCTTACTTGAGGCAATTAAAAGCCTCCTTACACTTTTCATCAAACTCAAATGCCACATCCTTTTGAAGCAGACTGGATAGTGGCCTAGCCTTCTTGCTGAAATCCTTTATGAATCTTCTGTAGAATCCTGCATGACCAAGAAAAGAATGAACCTCTCGAACACAAAAGGGGTAAGGCAAATGTGATAGAACTTCTATCTTGGCAGGATCTACCTCAATTCCATTCTCAGAGATTACATGCCCTAAAACTATTCCTTGTTTTACCATAAAATGACATTTTTCATAGTTCAAGACAAGGTTAGTTTCAACACATCTATTCAAAACTTTATCCAAACTATCAAGACATGCATTAAATGAAGATCCATAGACAGTAAAATCATCCATAAACACCTCTATGCAATTTTCAATGAAATCATGAAAAATACTTATCATGCATCTTTGGAAAGTTCCAGGAGCATTGCATAGGCCAAATGGCATTCTCCTATAAGCAAATGTGCTAAAGGGACAGGTGAATGTGGTCTTTTCTTGATCCTCAGGTGCAATATGAATCTGAAAATATCCAGAGAATCCATCAAGAAAACAGTAATGAGATTTACCTGCAAGACGCTCAAGCATTTGATCAATGAAGGGTAAAGGGAAATGGTCCTTCTTTGTTGCCTGGTTTAGTCTCCTGTAATCAATACAGACTCTCCAACTATTCTGCACTCTAGTTGGGATCAATTCATCCTTTTCATTTTTCATAACTGTGATCCCTGTTTTCTTAGGAACCACTTGAATCGGACTCACCCATCGGCTATCAGAGATAGGATAAATGATTCCTGCTTGTAGAAGCTTGGTAATCTCCTTCTTAACCACATCAAGGATTACAGGGTTGAGTCTCCTTTGGGGCTGTCTTACTGCTTTAGTATTTTCCTCTAGAAATATTCTATGCATGCACATGGATGGGCTAATTCCAGGTATGTCTGCCAATGTCCATCCTATAGCCTTCTTATGTCTTTTCAATACCTGCAATAATTTTTCTTCTTGATTTTCATCAAGAGAAGTGGAAATTATCACCGGGAGCTGTTCATTATCCCCTAAGTATACATACTTTAGGTTCTCAGGTAGGGGTTTCAATTCTAACTTGGGTGCCTGCAAAATAGATGGAACTAACAAAGTAGATTTGGATTCCGCTATTTGCACCTTAAAAATTTTGTTAGAATTTTCTTGAAATCCTGCATTCAGCTCCTTATGGTTAACAGGTATATCTAAAGATTCTGAGTCAGAAATTATGTATTTATCAATTTCAGCACAAATATCACAACTCCCAGAATCATTGCATGCAAAACATTTGTTTGAATCATCTATGCATTCCAAATCAACATTAGAAAAATGTTCAAAAACTAGTTCATCAATAATGTCAATTTAGAAAACAGAATGATTTTCAGATGGGTATTTCATGGCATCAAGAATATTAAATTGAACTCTCGTGTCTCCAAATTCCATAGAGAGAGTTCCAGAATGAACATCTATTTTGGTTCGAGTTGTTTTCAAAAATGGTCTTCCCAAAATGATAGGAACAAAAATTTGAGGCATACCTTCTTCCATATCAAGTACGAAAAAGTCACCAGGGAAAACAAGTTGTTCTACCTGAACCAAAACATCCTCTATAACTCCAGCAGGGTAAGCAGTGCTCCTATTGGCTAGCTGAATTACTACACCAGTAGGTTGTAAATTTCTAAGAGACAATGATTTGAAAACAGACATAGGCATAACATTTATTGAAGCTCCTAAATCTAACATGCAATTTTCAAATTTATTATTGCCTATGATACAGGGTATAGAAAACGTACCTGGATCTTTGCATTTCTCAGGAATATTTGGAACTTCCTTACCAAGCAGTGCAGATACATTCCTTCCCATGCTTATCCTTTCATTCCCTTTGAGTCTCCTCTTGTGAGTACACAACTCTTTTAGAAATTTGGCATACTTGGGAATTTGCTTGATTGCATCAAGAAGAGGTATATTCACTTCCACTTTCCTGAAAGTATCCAAAATTTCTTTGTCCACTTCTTCCATCTTCTTACTTGGAATTGCTTTTGGTGGGAAAGGAAGAGGGATATGAGGTAGAATTTGGGGTGGTTGTATCTCAGATTTGCTTGAAGAGGGTACATCATTCTCAACTATTTCAAGCTCAGTTGTTTGTTTTTCAGGTCCCTTGGGTATGGGTACTTTAAGGTTCTTACCTGATCTTAACTGAATTGCACTCACATTTCTTGGATTTGCAGCTGGTTGAGATGGTAATTTGTCATAGTTTTGAGATTGTAACTGGCTCAATGATGAAGCCAATTGCCCAATTTGGTTGCTTAAACTCTGGATGGTAGCATCATTCCTCTGTGGATACTCTAAGTTCTGTGTAGCCATTTGTTTCACCAGATCCTCCAAAGAAGGGCCATTTGTGGATGGTTGAGGTGTAGGTCTTTGGAAGGTTAGTGCATTGTTTTGAAATGGGGGTTGGGGATTTTGTTGTTGGTTACCCCATCTCAAATTTGGATGGTTCCTCCAACCTGGATTGTATCTGTTAGTGGAAAGGTCATGGTTTTGTTGTTGTTATGGTGGTGGAGGTCTATCATGGTAGATGTTAGTTGCATAGGCTTGGGGACTATTATTATCCTTTTCTTGTAGAGAAGGACAACAATCAGTAGGGTGCTCTTGTGAAGAGCAAATGCCACATACTTTAGCAGTCATGGGTTTTTGATTTACTGCCAATTGTGTGACCAGAGTGGTGAGAGCATCAAGTTTGCTCTCCAATTTAAATCCAGATGAACTAGAATTGGAATCAAACATGGGTTTGAAAGAATCATTTCTCACACCAAATTGTTGAGAGTTAGATGCCATCTTTTCAATCAGGTTTCTTGCTTCAGCAGCAGTCATATCTCCTAGAGCTCCTCCACTTGCCGCATCAATCATGTTACGATCAACGTGGTACAGACCTTCATAGAAGTACTGAAGAAGAAGTTGTTCAGAAATTTGGTGGTGAGGACAACTTGCATAGAGTTTTTTAAATCTCTCCCAATACTCATAAAGACTTTCTCTAGAGAGTTGCCTAATGCCAGATATATCCTTACGGATTGCAGTTGTTCTAGAGGCAAGAAAGAATTTTTCCAAGAACATTTTCTTTAAGTCATTCCAACTTGTGATTGATCTTGGAGCAAGGTAGTACAACCAATCCTTAGCAACACCCTCTAAAGAATGAGGAAACGCTTTAAGATAGACATGGTCTTCTTGAACGTTTTGGGGTTTCATTGTGGAGCACATAATGTGGAATTCTTTGAGGTGTTTGTGCGGATCTTCACCCGCAAGACCATGAAACTTAGGCAACAAGTGTATAAGTCCAGTCTTAAGAATAAAAGGGACATCCTCATCAGGATATTGAATACACAAACTTTCGTAAGTGAATTCAGGAGCAGCTAGTTCTCTAAGAGTTCTTTCACGAGGTTCAGCCATATCAGAAAAACTAGCAGTAGTACTTTTAGCAGATTCAGAAAAGATACTATCACTATCAATATCAACAAAGTTATTATTAAATCTAGCTTCTCTAATTAACCTATGAAAAGTTCTATCAATTTCAGGATCAAATGAATATAAATGCTCAAAAGTTCTTCTAGTCATACATAGCATACAACAAGATATTTGATGATCATGAGCAATATATCATTAGAATCCTAAATCATGCAAAAGAAATAAAATAATACAAACAAACAAAATTTATTTTTTTTATTTTTTTTCAATTTATACAAAAAAAATAATCTTAAACAAGAATTTTTCCTAAAGATCGTTGATCCCCGGCTGCGGCGCCAAAATTTGACGTGGATATTTTTACAGTCGTGGTTCCGTCAAATTAGTACATTAAAATTAATTAATGTAGTACTAGGGTGTCAACCTAGGTCGTTCTCTCAAGGATCAACACAAAAATTTAGGAAAAATCAAGTTTAAAATTAATTTTTACAAACAGAATTTTAACAAACATACAAATACAACTGGGGGGTTTGATTGATTTTGTTGTCACAATTAAAATTAAAACAAAGTAAATATAGGATTTAAAACAATAAATAACAAGCGATTGATTTTCTTGGAGTATTGTAAATAAATTTATCCTTGGTTCACTAAAGATAATTTGTATACTTTCATTACTGTTAATTTCTTAGCTCAATTTGAATTAATCAACTAAGCATCTTTTTCAATTCATAATTCCTTTACTTTCATTTAAAAATGAATATTTTAATCAAGCATCCTAATTAAGCAAAAGGAGTCAAGATCGTAAAATCTAGGAATTATTGAGCATATGTAAAAACATCGCCTACATACATAATCTATTCTCATATTATGGAATTAAGCAAATCATAATTATTAAAAGTGATTATGAAAATATTCATTAAACATGCATATTTCCTTAATCCATTCTAATTTAAAATCTTATTTTATTCCATTTGAATAATTAAACTGATTAAGCATACAAATTTAATTAAACAGAATGGAATTAAATAAGCAGAGTAAGATTATGAAGAAATAAACAATAATAAAAGCATACTATATTAAAAATAATGACCTCAAAATTACATTACAATATTCTCTAAGAAAATCAATCTAGGGGTTTTAGCCCTCCATAATTAAACCAAACTAAAAATAAAAAGAACCTAACCCGGAAATGAAGAACTGTCTGAAGAAGAAATAGAAACAGAGAAGAGCAAGAGGAAGAACGAATGGTTTCTGAAGGAATTGATGTGTTGATACAATGTTGAAACCTTCTCATGGTGCCTATTTATAGGAATCCAAAAGCAAGCCAATGCCATAAACAATTGTAATGGAGGGTGCACTCTTCAATTAACAAGTCCATTGTGCTCCATTATCAACTTTAGTGCTCCATTATCAGTGTTTAGTGCCTTGCCCACCATCCAGAAGCGCGAAAACGTTATCCTGGGCCAATAATTCACTCATGAATCAATTCAAAAGTGAAATGAATCGATTCATGCTTTCCAAATGCAATTTTGGCCTAAAAATTAACGTGTGAATCGATTCAATGGTGGGAAGAATCGATTCAACCATTCCAAATCCGAATGAATCGATTCAAAATGATGGTGAATCGATTCAAGCTTCAAAAATTCACATCCTGGGTGCATTAAACTGTGTGAATCGATTCAAGTGGGAGATGAATCAATTCATCCACCTGATTCTCTATTCTTTGTGTATTTTTTCACCCTTTTTGAGATCCTTTTGCATATTCCTTGGTTCCTTTGATCCTTAGGCACTTTGATCTTCATTTAAAAATCAAATATTAAATAAAGCTCAAATGATGAAAATGTGTTAAAATGCAATATATTACACACTAAGTGATGACAAATTATACACATTTAAAGTGAAGAATTAAAGATAAATCATGCATCATCAGTGAGCCTTAAAAAGGGATGCTATGTATGAATCAAAAGCCACTTTGTGAATGACTAGCATAAGCCTATTTGATAGAATAAAAAAAATTACATTACCTGTTGTGTTAACATTGTCAAATGTGGATCACCATTTTTTTTAGTTTTAAATGATAGAATTAAAGGTTTACCACACATAAAAATAAATTGAGCAGCTATATTGTATCAGGTAACATTATTCTAGAAATAAGAAAAAAGACAATTAATTTACTTAAAATTCTGAATAAACTTTTAATTAACAAAATATCTTAACAAACACACTTGTGTATTTATTTCATGTTTGGATGGAGAGAAAAAGAAAAAAGAAAATGGTTTTGAAAAGAGAAAACATAAATGATATGCATTTTCTTTTATTTAATGTTTTATCATTTGAAATAATCATAAATAGGTAGGAAATTGTCTCTGTCTCATAGTTATTATGATTTTAAGTATTTTCATACACATTAATAAACAATTGAATATGTAATTATTTGAGTAAATATGAAAACCATTTAGTTATATTAATTGATTTTCATGTTATACTTAGTGTCAAAATAATACATTGTCTTTTGTTTGGTATAATAGTAAATAGATAGAAATTTAAAATAAAGTTAACGTGAATCAGATTATTTTTCTAAGAAAACTTGAAGAATATTCTGGATAACCGTATGCATTTCTCAACTTGTCACCTAATAATTTTCTTTGTTTGTAATGGTTTGCCAGTTCAAACCGTCCTTATCATCCTTCTCATCTATTATTGTTGTTCTTATTTTAGAAGAAAGAATTAAATTATAGATTGTTTTATAATATTTTTTGTAGCCTATCTTTCTTCAACTGAATTGGATCAGTGTTTGTCAAGGGAAATTAAAGCTTTCAAAGTCTAATTTTAATCTAGGTAATTTAAATTCTTTATTATGTGCCCAATTTATTAATTAAAGTTGAAATATTTAATAATGTATGTATGGTTATGAGAATTTATTTCTACTCCACAAAAGAGCATATAACAAATAGTTAATTAATTTTATAGCTTGTTATATCAGTTATTTTAAAAATATATGTAAACAATATTTACACTAATTTTTTAAAAGATTCACGTTACAGACTCTTAATATTTTATAACTTACTATCCCAAATTTTAAAATATCTAATGTAGTAAGTTATAAAGTTATTACTATGTTATAAATTAGGAATAAGTTGTTAATTTTACAACTTACTACATTAGATGTTTTAAAAATTGGGGTAGTAAGTTATTGTGAATATTTTAAAATTTGGTGTAAATATTTTTATGTCAATATCTATAATTGACTTTGAAATGTCACTATATATTACACCCCTTATTTTATTTTTTTTCTATTCTATGTTGTTACTTAGATTATAAGTGATGAATAAAGACTGGATAAATTGTGCAAAGTTTAGTGAAGAGTACATAAATGGTGTAAAGTCTTTTTTAGATACTGCGTACACAAAAGGAAGACCTCAAGGAGATGAGATGTTATGTCCTTGTTCAATGTGTAGAAATCAATGTTGGACTACAAGAGATGTCATCTATGATCATTTAATAGCCAAAGGATTTCTACAAGGCTACAATGTTTGGGTTCACCATGGTGAGCAAATACAAGCACTTGTGGAGATAAATGATGACTTGGAAGGCCAAGAGAAAACTTGTGACAACATTGATGGCTTATTATTTGACACATTTAGAAATGTGACAAATGAAAGAGCTAATGAAGGTCTTAATGAAGATGCAATAAAGTTTTACAAGTTGGTGGATGATGCGAAGCAGGTACTATACCCAGGATGTAAGAGTTTTTCTACCCTATCATTCATTCTACGATTGTACCTGTTGAAGTGTCTTCATGGATGGAGCAATACTTCTTTCACGACTCTTTTAGAATTATTGAAAGAAGCCATTCCTAATTTGAACATCCCTGAATCTTTTAACAAGTCAAAAGCCATGATTAGGGATTTAGGCCTTGATTATAAAAAGATTCATGCATGTCCAAATGATTGCATGATTTATTGGAAAGAACATGAGAAAGACAATTTTTGCAAAGTTTGTAAGACTTCACAATGGAAAGAATGTTCTCAGGTAGATAGTGGGGTAGAGCAATCAAAGAATGGTCATAAAGTTCCTGCCAAAATTTTAATACATTTTCCATTGATTCCCAGACTTCAGAGGCTATTTATGTGTTCAACAACAGCAGATTCCATGAGATGGCATAAAGAGGAATGCTCAAAGGATGGGAAATTAAGGCATCCTGTTGATGGCCAAGCATGGAAGGACTTTGATAGACTTCATCCTAATTTTGCTTTTGAGTCTCGTAATATGAGACTTGGATTAGCGAGTGATGGATTCAACCCATTTAGGACTATAAGCATATCATATAGTACATGGCCTGTCTTGATGATAGTGTATAACTCCCCACCTTGGTTGTCCATGAAATCTGAGTATACAATGTTGTCATTGTTGATTCCAGGACCACAATCACCAGGAAAAGATATTGATGTATACCTTTAACCGTTAATTGAGGAACTGAAGGAACTATGGGAACTTGAAGTACCTACATATGATGCCTTAAAAAATGAAACATTCATCATGCATGCGGCTCTTTTATGGACAATTAGTGACTATCCTGGATATGCTATATTGTCCGGTTGGAGCACTAAAGGAAAAATGGCTTGTGCTTGCTGCAATTATAACACCAAATTCAATGTATCTAAAATACAGTCGTAAAGTGTGTTATATGGATCATCGTGTCTTTTTACCTATGAATCATCCTTGGAGATATAACAAAAAGTCCTTTAATAGAGATGAAGAATTTAGGCCTCCACCACCAATGTTAGATGGGGTAGAAATACTTGAAGTTTGACATCTTTTCATAATGAATTTGGAAAGGCAAAAAAGAAGAAGATTGATGGCCCGTGGAAGAAGAGGTCAATTTTTTTTGAGTTACCGTATTGGGCTCAAAATACATTACGTCATAATCTTGATGTAATGCACATAGAAAAGAATATTTTTGACAACATAATTGGGACTCTTCTGGATATATCGGGTAAATCTAAAGATCATATTAATGGTCGTTATGATTTGCAAGAATTGGGGATTAGAAAAGAGCTTTATCCAAGGGAGATAGGTGGAGGTCGAGTAGAGTTTTCAAAAGCATGTTTCTCTATGACTCTGGTGGAAAAGGCTACTTTTTGTAGTGTTTTAAAAATGCCAAATTACCAGATGGGAGTGCATCAAATATCTCTAAATGTGTGTATATTGCTGATAAAAAGATATCCGGTTACAAGAGTCATGATGCGCATTTCATGGTACATTACTTGCTACAAATAGCAGTAAGAGACATAATACCAATTGAAGTGGCCGAGCCTCTAATTCGTCTTGGATATTTTTTTTGATCATTGTGTCAAAAAGTTATCCATGTTGAAGATTTAGACCACTTAGAAGCAGAGATTGCTGAAGTCATTTGTCAGTTGGAGATGATTTTTCCTCCTAGTTTCTTTGATGTAATGGTTCACTTGCCAATTCATTTGGCTCATGAAGTTAGATTAGGTGGTCCCGTCCAATTTTGATGGATGTATCCTGTAGAAAGGACCTTGTGTAAGCTTAAAACATATGTGCGTAACAAAGCTTATCCAGAAGGTTCCATTGCTGAAGGATATTTGGCTGAAGAAGCTTTAACTTTTTATTCAAGATACTTGAATAGTAATGTGAAAACAAGGCTAAATTGAAAGAGTCGAAATGATGATAAAAGTGATTTGTGTGAAATAAATTTAGTCGATTACTTCTCATCGCTTGGTCGACACTTAGGAGCAAGCAAACCATTTTCTCTAGATTACAAATCTAAAGCACAAGCCCGTCACTATGTCTTATTCAATTGTGGTGACATCCAACCATACATCGGGTATTAAAATAATTATTCAACACTTTCTTATATTTGTTTCTTAATTTAAGTGTGCCAATAATAACTCTTTCATGTCTTTATAGAGAGCATGCTGATGTTATGAAGAAAGGTAGAAAAAGAGGAAGATGGGCCAATGCCAAATCCTTAAGCAAAGACTTTAGTGAATGGTTTAAGACTCGAGCATTGAAGGATGATGTATTGTCTCAACTAAAAAGATTATCCAGAGGTCCAAATACTGTTGCAAAGAGTTATTCATGCTACCTTATCAATGGATATAGGTTCCATACTATGAAGCAAGATGCAAAATGCAAAACTCAAAATTCTGGCATGACATTAGCTTCATTAACTTCAAGTTTTGCAAGCTCCAAGGATGAGAATCCTAGGACTGAATCCATCACTTATTATGGAGCAATTGATGATATAATTGAATTAGACTATTATGGTCAATTCAAGTTTGTATTGTTTAAGTGTGCTTGGTTTGAGGTTGAAGATGATAAATATGGGCTAAAATATGTATACTTCAACAAAATGCTTTACCAAAATGATCCTTTTGTGTTACCTTCTCAAGTCCATCAATGTTTCTACATCCAAGATCCTTTAAATGAAAATAGGCATTATGCCTTGCAGCTAGTTCCAAGAGATTTCTTTAATATGAGTGATCAATCAGATTTAAAAGTATTTCCAACCGATATGCCTAATAATAATGGTGGATTCAATTGGGCTAGAGAAGACATTCCAACAATAGTGGCCGAGAAGCCTGTACATCTTATGACAGAAATTGATTATGAAGAGGATTCTGATTTTGATGACACTTTATTTGATTTCATGGAGTAATGCATGTATGTAATCGTAAGAAACATATTTGTAATTTTAAGTGTTCTTTTCAAGATTTTTTAAATTGAATTATTTATCACTTCATAAAAGTTCTATTAATAGCATACTTTCTGACAACCTATGAAGTGTTAACTGTACTATTTATGTTTACTATGTCTTTGTAATTTTTGATACAGGTGTAACATTATATTACCTTCAAGCTAGTATTTTCCTCCAAGTTGGAATTGTTTTGTAGTGAATTGGCTAAGCATGGTAAAGATTACTCTCTCATCAATATTGTATACATATATGATCATATAAAAATGCTTGTTGTAAATACTTGAGACTTGGATTATATTTTTTGACTTAATTTATTTCACTTGTTAGAAAATGGAGAAGGAAGTGTGTTCTAAGAAAAAGATGAAGGCTCAAGATAAGGGTGAAAGAAGTATTTCTAGTCTTCAACTTCCTCAAGTAAGGTCAAGTGCTGAATTGTTGAAGCATTTTCAAATCAAGCGTGAGAAGATAATTAGTAAAATTGGAGGAAAAAAGGTAGGAACCAAGGAGATCAAAGGAAGCAGTGAAGGCCACTTTCGGTTATCAGATTTTGCAACAAGTGGTCAAGCTAATGGAATGATTCAACCAACAACCTCTAGTCAACCCAAGACAATGACTCAACCAAAAGTCATTTCTCAAAACCAAGCAAGTGGTGAAGCAAGAGTGCATAAGTCCAAAGTTCCTACCCAAAACCAATCAAGTAGCCAAGCAAGAGTCCATAAGCCTAAAGTTCCTACCCAAAACCAATCAAGTAGCCAACCAAGAGTCCATAAGCCTAAAGATCCTACCCAAAACCAATCAAGTAGCCAAGCAAGAGTCCATAAGCCCAAAGGTCCTACCCAAAACCAATCAAGTAGCCAACCAAGAGTCCCCACATCCAAAGTTCCTCAAAACCAAATAATTGACCAACCAAAGAGAGTGAATCAACCCAAACCATCAAAACCTAAAGTCTTAACCCAAAACCAATCATACAATCAAGCAAAAGTCCCTAAACCTAAAGTCCCTACCCAAAACCAAACAAATGGCCAATCCAAGGGAATGACTCAACTTGAAGTTGCTAGTGAAAATAAAGTTCCAACAAAGAGGGTGCATGAGGATGATGAACCAAGAATAATGCAAGGTAACATAAAAAAACCAAAGACAATCCCATTGTGTCCATCCATGCTAATTGATGACTTCCTTCAAGAAAATGAGCAAGTTGGTAAAGATGAAGACCTAGGAGATGAAAGTGTTAATGAGTTTTAATGGAGAATGGAACAAGAAACAAATGCACAACCACAAGAGGAAGATGGTGAAGACAACACTAATGCACTTGAAGGTAAATTTTTTATTGCCATAATACTTCAAGGTAAATTTGATTTCAATATTTATCGGGGCTGCATCCTAATTATAGGTATAACTCTTATTTTCTAAATGGTTTAGGTTGTTTTTAGCTAGCATGACATTGGTAAAATAACTTTATTTGTATATTGCACTTTTTAGTTATGTTTTAAGGTATAGTTCTTATGCTAATTTTACATGTTTTTAAGTTTAAATATTTAATCTTACATACATTTTATATATAATAGTGACAAGTAAGAAAAGAACACGAGGACCAACACAATGCTTAAAAATACATTCAAGGAATAAGGAGGAACGACAAGAAATTGTGTTAGATAAAGATGGAGAGCCCGTTGGACCTATGGGTCAAATTGTATCTAGTTTTAGTCATTTTCTAGGCACCATGGCAAGGAATGCAGACTTTTGTGCTTTGGTTTACACAAATTTCAAAGCTTTAGTGAGCACAATGGAGCAATTATATGGGAATATGTTAATGTATGGAATTTGAATTTTTATGTTATAATATTTATATAATTGTATTTATTAATTGTTTATGACAATAATTATTTTGTTAGGAAAAATACAATATTTCTGAGGATGGAAGAAAATGAGTATTTTCTCGCATAAATGATGCTTGGAGGCATTACAAGTACAAAGTCAAGAAGAAATACTTTTTGAAGTACTCAACTATGAAAGAAAGGTTAAAACATCGTCCCTATAATATACCTGGAGCTCATTTTAAGCAATTGATGACTTATTGGAGGAATGATATTATTGAGGTAAGTTAACTATTTGGTTCTTTGATTTTAAAATCTATCTTTTAGCATCTAACATTTTATTTTTCCAATGTAGAGCATTAGTAGAAGAAATGTCCTTAATAGGGCAAAAGAAAAGTATATGCATTGGACAGGACCAATAAACTTTACTAGAATTCATGCACAAATGGTAGTATATTTATACATTTATATGAATAAGGAAAAGCAACTTGAAGTGTATTTATTCTGATTATCTAATTGATGTAGGAAACAAAGAAGAATGGAGAGAAAGTCAGCCAAGCTGAAATGTTTATTGAGACTCGTAAGAGTCGAAATGGAAAGCTTGATGAGGAAACACAGAGTGCCATTGTAAGTTTAATTAAGTGAAACTTATGGACTTCATTACATAGAAATGTTTATGTTTTATCTTGACATTACTTTTGTTTTATTAGGATAAACTTCAAGAATCAATTGAAAATTCAAATGATATTGAAGCATTTCAATCACTATTTGGGAAGGAGAAGCTAGGTAGAGTTCGTTGCTATGGAAGAACTATGACACCTACAATTCTAAAAAAAATGAAGAAATTACAACTATCAAGAAACAACATGTTGAGCAGTTGACTAGGATGGAAAAATAGTTTGAAGGAATGAAAGGACTTATGAGGATAATGATGAAACAACAAAACCCAAACTTGAGTGACGAAGAGGTGGATAATATGATGGCAATTGCATTAGGCTATGAACATAGCATTGGTCCACATTTATCCGCGTCATCTCATATTCCTTATCAACTACAGGTATATAATATAAATAAATTATCAAACAAATGTTTAATATTTAAGTTCATTTTGTAGTTTACTAAGATTGAACAAATCACATAATATATCAGATGCAATGGCTTTTCATGCTTCTATTTGAATGAGGTTTGTTATTTAAATGAGGTTTGTTAGTTGATTGAATACATAAGAGGTAGAATTAATATGGGTGATAAGAGGTTTGTTATTTAAATGAGGTTTGTTAGTTGATTGAATACATAAGAGGTAGAATTAATGTGGGTAATAAGAGGTTTGTTATTTGAATAAGGTTTGTTAGTTGATTGAATACATAAGAAGTTTGTTAGTTGATTGAATATGTGTGTGATATTTGTGGTGATAAATGATATCTATAGGCATTTTCTCAATGGTCTTCTACATATCTTGTGTTCTTCATTGTACCTTGTGGTTCCTTGTTCCTTGTATAAAACATTTGTTGTGCATTTTTTCCTAGTTTGTAAAATGAAAATTGAATAGTTTGTATTTCACTTAGTTATTAATGAGTAAATAAAATTCATATTGAATGATTTCCTTAAACATTTAATTTTGTGTTATTGAGAACTATGTAATTAGCGTTAGTGTGTGCATTTCTTGTCAAGGTGTGCTTATCTAGTTTAATAGAAATGATTTTCTGTTACAATGATGTGTGTGATATTTGTGATGATAAATGATATCCTTAGGCATTTTCTTAATGGTGATAAATGATTTCCTTGAACATTTAATTTTGTGTTATTGAGAACTTATGTAATAAGTGTTAATGTGAGTACTCATTGTCAAAATATGCTTATCTAGTTTAATAACAATGATTTTTCGTTGCAATGATGTGTGCGATTTGTGGTGATACCCTTAGGCATTTTCTTAATGGTCTTTTATGGATCTTATGTTCTTAATTACAGCATGAAGAGGAAGAACATGTTGCTCAAGATATTGAAGATGATGACAAAGAATGATGATGACCAAGGATGTTGATGTGTTTGATATGTTTGGAAACATTATTAATCTTGAGCTTATAAGTAAACTATGAATTATTGTGTAAGACATTATAATTGTTGAGATATTTAGCAAACTTTTTATTGTGCAAGATATTTAGCAAACCTTTTGTTTTGTAAGGACTTAAATTATAAATTGTAATGTAAGATATTATTGGTCTTGACATTTTTAGGAAAGTTTTTGTTGTGGAAGATATTTAGCAAAATTTTATTGTGTAATGACTCAAATGTGCTTTAAATATATTGCCACACTTGTAAAATTGTGATTTACACTATAATAAAACAAATATGGTCTAAAGATAAGTTTAAAAAACTGTGGCCTTTAATGTGAGACCATATTTGTAAACTCATGGTCTTAACCATTACAAAAAAATATGGCCAAAAGACTAGATCAACACACTGTAGCCTTTAATATATGGCCATATTTAAGAAACCGCGGTCTAAAACTAATGTAAAAATATGGTCACATTTAAGAAACCGCGGCCTAAAATTAATGTAAAAACCATGGCCTTTAATATGTTGCCACATTTTAGAAATTGCGGCCTAAAATGAATAAGAAAACTGTGGCCCTTAATATATGGCCACATTTGAGAACCGGTGGCCTAAAATTTATTTGAAAAACCGTGGCTGAAAATTAACGTGAAAAACCGCAGTATATTCTAATACCTAAGGCCACGGTTTTTAAAACAGTGTGGTTAAAAGTAGAAAACTGTGGCCTTTTGTTTTAGACCACGGCCACCTAGACCACGCCACAAAAAGTGTGGCCAAACCGTGGCCTAAACTAAAGGCCACAGTTTTCTCACTTTAGACCGCGTTTTTTCTTGTGGCCTAAACTACAAAATGTTGTAGTGACGTTTGATCGTATTAAAACAACAAACTTCTTATGTAGGAATCGTAGTGACTTCAGGTCGAAAGACTACATATACCATTATCACATTGAGAATCGTTTATGACATTCATGTAACGATCCATGCAACGTTCTTATAGTGGGTCTATCCAGTACATCATTACTTTTAATGTGTACCCATGTGAAGACTTGATATCATCTATATCCATGATCTGTGACATCATATCATCAATACACTCACACACTATCTTAATGTATTTACATGTCCCCATGTAAATAGTTGACTAGGGACATTTTAGGAATAACTCTCATTTGACCTATTATTCCAAGGATAAATAAAGGTTGTTAAACTATTTAACAAAAATGCCTTATTCAAAATGATGCCTCCTATACAGGCTCTTAGTGCATATTTCTAACAATCTCCCACTTGCACTTAGAGCCGATAAGGTTAATGCCTAATGACGTCTATAGTGCCCTCATGCTTTTGCTACGCAAGCGGTTTTACTAGTGGATTCCCAACAATTTTGTTAGTATGCACATTGCATATTTTCACATCTTCTAAATATGGAACTATTTAAGTATATGCTTGGATTAATCCGTTTCCTTATATTGTTCTATGGTTCTATTGTCATTACATTGGAAACTCATAGGGTATAAAACATTTGAAATAATTAAATGTAAATCGAATTTTGTATTTTAACATAGCAAAATACTTAGATTTGTTAGTAGAACCAATGACTGTTTTTTATTTTGAACCTTTCAAGCATACATTGCAACCATCTTGACAACACATATATATTTTGATTGCAATCTTAAGTCATTCAAATTACTCAAAAGGTTAGGATCAATGTAACCTTTACAACGAGCTCATCTTCTATTTATCAAGATCAAATCCTTAGTCCTTCTTAAGTGTTTAAGGATATTCTTGACTATAGAATGAGAATATTAGTTCTAGAAGAAGCATGTCTTCTACATGTAATACTAGAACTATAATTGTGCATATACTAACTTTTTATAGTCATAAGATTTATCTTCGTTCTTTAATGAAGATTCTAGCTTTTAAAAGCTTGTTTTAGTCCATAAATGGAACATTTGTAATTCACATACCTTCTTAGATGTTTCAGGCATAAAAGGCCTTTAGGTTGTGTCATATACACATCCTCAAGATTATTTCCATCTTAACATATATCTACCATATCTCATAATGGTGGTATACTACAATAACAAGTAGGATCTAAATGGTTTTTAAGCTAATTGAATTTTGTCAATCTTGCTTTTAAAGGTACTTTTATTACCATCCATGTTTAATTTTTCTTTTGAAAACCAACTTGCATCCTATAGGTTTCACCATTTAGGTGCGTCAACCAAGGTTCGTACCTTGTTAATATACATGGAGCCCATTGCAAATCTCATGGTCTTATGCCATGTCTTAGAATCTAAACTTGTATTAGCCTCTTCATAAGAAACTTGGTCAATTATCAATATGCCTCCTTCCTAATTTATAAGATATCCATATCTTCTAGATTTGGTGACATATCCTATTTGATCTTATGTAAATCTTGTGCTACCGGAGCTAATGATGTCATAACATTTTATGATTTTTGCTCCAAGTCCATCCTTGACTTTTGAATGCTTTGTGATACTTGAATTTCTTCAAGTTCTACTATCCTCCCATTGATTCTTCAAGAGATGTACTCTTATTCAAGAATACAACATTCTAAGCAACAAGCCTTTTGTTCTTAGATGGATTATAGAAATGATAACCCTTAACTTTCTTTGGGTATCTCACAGAAGACATTTATCTAATTTGGATCTAACCTTGTCAGAGTTGGATGCTCTATAGAAGCATCATAGTTCCAAATTATTAGTAAAGACATACTAGGTTTCTTCCTAGTCCATATCATATATGGTTTCTTTAAGAAAGTCTAAGATGAAACATGGTTAAGTGTGGAAATTTTTTCAATAAAGGAACATTGAAGGAGTTAGAGATGTTTGATAATAATCAATAATCAAACTGTGTCTAACAAGGTTTGACTTTTCCCTATAAAGATGCTATTATGGCATTCCATGAGGAATGAGTTAAGAGGTAATCTCTAACTCTATTAGATAGTTATGAAACTTGTAGCTCAAATTCTTTGCTATCTTGATTTAATCAAGAGCTTTAATTGTCTTGCCAATTTGGTTTTTCACTTCATTATGAATTCTTTGAATTTCTCAAAGACTTTCTAACTTATGTTACATAAATCCATACTCATTGACTTTTCAATTAGTATGTCGAAGTATTGAAAAATATATCTAGTTATTATTCCAATAGGCTTACATACATCGTCATGTATTAGATAATAGATTACTCATCTTTCATTTTTCAATGAATGAGGTCTTAACCATCTCTCTAATAAATAAGATTTACATGTCTCAATTGATTCCAAAATCAAAAGAGTCCAGATAACCACATTAATGGTATTTAGAAATGTGTTTCTTATTCATTTGCCTTAGGAGACAATACCATGTAAGTAAGGTTCAAAATCACTTATTTTAACCTACTTTGACAGTTATGTTATAGATGGGTGTTTTGAGATTTAGGATGTGGAATCCATTACTCAATTGTGCATCAACATCCTTTTGAAGAAATAAAGTTATTTTATAAAAGAAAACCTTTCTTGTCTAACAAGAAACAATATGCATAATGTCTAGTTCACTAACTAGCCCAATAGGTGAAGATATTATCTTTATTGTAGCAACTTTTGCTCAATTTTACACAGATTTCTCCACCCTTAGCAAGTGATCTACTTCCTTGATCTTTCAAAATGTGAGATCTGCTACTAGTATCTGATACTAATGTCAGTGAAGTAAAATAACTTGACTTTTATAACATGACTTGTAGTGGAAGTCTTACTTCCCTCTCTTTTAAACTCCTTCATGTTCTTTAGACAAATTATTTCAATGTCTTATTTGGCTAAAACTAGAAACAATTTTCTTTCTTGATCACCTTTTAGACTTCTAGACTAACTCGGCCTTAATAGAGTCTGTATACGATCATATCGTATATCTCCCATATATTCATATTGCCTTTTACAGCTTAGAGTTTATGCAGATTTCATAGGGTATTCAAGACCCAACCATAGATGATATATAAGCCAAACATGACACACTGTCGTTTCCTCTTTATTAAAGATAATTCTCAAGTCTCGATACCTTTCTAGGCATTTTTCCAGATAAAGTGTCCTTCCAAAGGACAGATTGCAACAAAACAATATTTGGTTTGTCATGGTTATTCTAAAACAAATTACATGCAAATGTATCACTTCTTCTTAAAATATATTTAACTTTTGGTCATTAAATAAATATGTTGTCTCCCACTATTTTGATTCAAAACAAATACCCTCACTGAATCAGAAAAATCCCGTTGGAAGATTTTTCTAGTGGGCCAAGATCCATATTTGGCCTAGTGTTGGGTCAGCTTTGGCCGATCGCGCAACCTTTGGTTATTTAGGTAAGAAACATATTTCCAATTGCATCTCATGCAACTCTTGGATGATTGAGTGGGTAACTTTTTACCCTTATTCATCTTATGAATTTAAGCTCAATCCTTACGTCTCTAAGTTATTTTCAATCCAATTGAAAAACTTAGTTAAGTTAAGGCCTAATAAAAACAATTTGGATATTACAATTATCCCATCGTGCCTTACTAATATAAATGATAGCACCCTACTTTGGCAGGCCTACTATTTGTTGACATTAGTCTCGATGAGTGTTACTTATTAGAAGGCGTTCAAACTTAATATTAACGCTTCTAGGTTCTTCAATCTGATTAAAGTTACCTAGATAAGTTCAATAACAAATGGTTAGATAATCTAATTATCCATCATCCTTTACTAAAATCAATAAAAGCACCCTACTTTTGCAGAACCTACACTTTATTGAAACTAGCATTGATGAATGTTGCTTATTGAAACGTGTTTTAGACTATTCATACCTTTAGGTTATTCCAATCCAATTGAAAAATGTCTATTTGAATAAAACTCAATAAGTTATACTTGGATAATCTAATTATCCAATCATGTCCTACTAAACATAAATAAAGACAACAACTATGGCGTGACCTGCACTTTATCTATATCAAGTTTGATGTTATTACTTATTGGAAGGTATGATTGTCAGGCTTGAGGGATTTCAATTTTCTTATTGTTCATTACCAACTTTCATTAAACGATTTAACGCAAAATAAAACCCCAAAACATGCAATAAAAAAATGTGAGATGGTTATGGTCTTCCTAGAAAATAAAATAGAATAAAATAAACCTAAAGGAATTATGGTGCCTTGACTTCATGAAATACTACTTCTTGAAACCACCATCCTCCTGGAGTCACCACTCCTTTGTTCCTTTCAAGGTCATATCCACCAAGAGTCACCACTATAGGTTTCTTCTAGGTCTCCACCTTGTTGGCTTCTTCAAGATTACAATGTAATAAAGAAACTCGTTTTACATACGAGTAAAAGGTTGAAAGAAGAAATTCAAGAATAGATAAAGGCACAGCACGCAGGCTGTATTTAAAATTAAATAAAAAAAATCTAAGACCATAACCATTCATCATTGGATGTGTTAATTAATCAATTAATAGAGTGATCAATTGTATTTAAAATAAAATAAATTTTAAAACACGTTACTAAACACGCGGGGTCATTAAAGGAAAATCACGTAAAGAAGTTTGTCGTTTTCGTTGACTGTTCAACGGACAGGGTAAAGGGGAGGCTACCCTTTATAGGGTGTCAAGTGGCATTCCAACCCAAAAATTTAGTACTGTAATCAGGTTAGTTCCAAGGAAAGAGAAGTGGGTCTGGTGTGACCGCTTGATTACCAAGTCTTTCCTAGCCAGAACGTCCCACTGACCATTAACAACTCAAAATATTTGGATATGATTTCAAACAATTTGAAATCCTAATTTTAAGTTTCAACTCTTGAATCATAAATTTTGGAACGACTAAGGTTCAACTTTCAAACCTTATCTTTTGATCCCAACAACTATCCTAAATAAGAATAATCAAGGTTTAACTTTTAAACCTTATCTCAAGAGTCTCAACAATCATTCTATTTTTAGGAATGATCAAGGTTTAAATTTTAAATCTTATCTCTAGAGTTCAAGATATTTTATTTTGAATCCTATTAAATTTGATAAAGATCTTATCTTTAATTTGCAACTTTTACAAATCCTATCAAAATTTATTAAGGATTAAATATTTAATTTTAAAATTATTAAATTTAATAAAGATCTTATCTCCTATTTGTAACAACTACAAATTATATTAAATTTGATAAACATGAATCAATTTGTAACTCCTACAAATCACATTAATTTTAAAAAGATCACATACGATGTAAATTCTATTAAAATTAATAAGAATAAATTATTTAAATTTGTAACTCTTACAAACTTTAAATTTAACAAAAATTTAAAATTTGATTTGTAACTTTTACAAATTGAATTTAAAATATAATATTAAAATAAAATATTTTATTTGTAACATTTACAAATAAATAAAATACCATGATGGCTAGGTTTCAACTTTTGAATCCTAGTTTTCATTACGGCTAGGGTTTAACTCTTAAGCTTTCTAAACACAATCTCGCATGAACAATTCATATTAGAACACATATAAAACAATCATCATTGCAACTTACAACATGTTCATATAATAAAGCATATCCCAAAAACATGTTCTTTACTTAAAATGTTAAGAAAAGCAATCAATATACCAAATAAAATAAATTGATACTAGCTTTCAAAAGGTGCAACCTTTGCAATATATCTCATAAAAAAAGTGACCTTTACATAATATCTCATTAAAAATACAACCTTTGCAACATATCTCATAAAAAAATGTAACATTTACATAATATCTTATTAAAAATGCAACCTTTGCAAAAGGATTCAACCTTTACAATTCTTTTCGTAAAAGAAAATTTATTTCACAAGTTCTTTAAACAAACATTTGCCCAAAACACGGTTTTGCAACCAAGCTCTGATACCACTATTAGGGAATCCCTAGTGTATGAGCAGCGGAAATACAATGATTCCCATAGGATTTGCAAAGTGTCGTGTTTCAAAACATAAAACAACCACAAAAAAATATTGTATTTTAGGATTACCTCTTGAAGAATATCGAAGAAGTCGTAGCCTCGTCCTTTAGGAGTCCACACGAGTACTCCCACCATAAAACGCTACACATTCCAAATGCTAGTTTGACGGTGTGTAGCTTTTGTAACTTTTGCATTTTTGTGTCTCTTTTTTGCTAGCCGCTTATATGCATCTTATGCTCTATTTATAGGCTTAGGTTTGACCTAATTTGCTCTCTAAAGAGTGGGCTCCTTACTTATTCTAAATGAGTTAGGCCCAATAGCTTTATTTTAAAAGCTATTTTCGGATGGGCTTACTCTATGTGTGTGACCCTATAGGTAAAATACTCGGTCATATTAATAATAAACTATTTTATTATAAATATAAAATAAGAGCGGAATCTAGCAATGCATCATTATGTCAAAATATTTTTTATTATCAACATAACCTATAAGTGATTATTACTTTATATGTTTGTTCCTTTTGTCACGATATCCTGATTGGGCCCAAGGCATGGTCGTGTCATCCTTGTACGGTCCAATTTATTTTACTTGATACCGGAGTAGACTTTATCTAAATAAATATCCAATATTTATTCTTTCTAGCATAGCCAGGCATTTCCTTAGTCTCACTCCATCAAGTGGCCTATAGATATCACTCTTGTCATATATGAGAGACAAATCCCATCTACATCACTCATATCCCTTTACATAATTTATTCATTGCCTAATCACAACCTTTATAGTCCTTTTGTTACAAAAGACGTTTGATCGTAAAATAACAAACTTCTTATGTAGGAATCATAGTGACTTCAGGTTGAAGGACTACATATACCATTATCACATTGAGAATCGTTTATGATATTCATGTAATGATCCATGCAACGTTCTCATGGTGGGTCAGTCCAGTACATCATTACTTTTAATGTGTATTCGTGTGAAGACTTGATATCATCTATATCCATGATCTATGACATCAGATCATCAGTACACTCACACACTAATCTTAATGTATTTACATGTCCCCACGTAAATACTTAACTAGGGACATTTTAGGAATAACTCTGATATGACCTATTACTCCAAGGATAAATAAAGGTTGTTAAACTATTTAACAAGATTGCCTTATTCAAAATGATACCTCCTATATAGGCTCTTAGTGCATTTTTCCAACATTCTACTCGTCCTTGGTTGGTCAAATGGATCCACAGGTAACGGCTGCATCGACATGTCGGAGGGAATCTCCTCTGGGTTTTTGTAACCCGCTTGGTCCTCTTGACGAATTACACTCCTAATACGATACCCGTGCCTGGTTGGAAGTCAGGGAAAATAGTTGTAAAGGTGAGTCTCTGCCTCCACAACAATCAGGGAGTATCCTCACTGACACTCATCCCATATAATTCATTCAATTACAATCAACCCTTCCAACTCTCTTTTAAGGTCCCTAGTATGTATTCTAAGTTATCTCACCACTCTTATTTTCTGACCATATTAGTTCCCCATCCTCCTCTCAGGATTACTAGTATCTATACAATCAATACACAATCAAAATCTCAGCATGATGATGAAATGCATAAGTTCATTTTATTATTTCCATTGTCTTTATTAGTCATCATGATGCATGTGTCACACCCCGATTATCTGGACTTGAATCCCGATGTAATCAAGAGAATAATTTAAAAAATATGAGTAAATTTTTTGCGTTTATAATAATTTCAAAAACACCATAAATATTACATCAAGACCTAAACCACAGAAAATTGAAGAGTGAGATTTAATAATTTATGAACTGGATCGTTAATCAAAGCGCCCACATATGTATACAAAATAATTTGAGTTTATAGCGAAAGAAGAATATGTATACGGGGCACTCGCCTAGTTCCATATATGAAGATATGGAAAAAGGCCCAAGCAATCATGCAATTCATGATGTAAGCCAATTAAACCACAATCGACCACACATATAAATCATAGTCATTCATTCACATATTAAACAATACGCACTCACAAAGCATCCATCATCAATATCATCATTCATATTTTAATTCATTACAACATATTTGACAATCACTGCCGGCCAAGGCATTCCGTTACAACTATTTACCTTCCTCAAAAGCTTTAGCTCAAAAGCACACCACATTTAGGGTTTAAGATAAGAAGAGGAAGGTGAAAAAGATGAAGAGGAAGAGGAGTATCAGAGGAGAAGAAGAGGAAGTGGTTTGCCAAAGAAGAAGAAAAGTGTCTTGAAAATAAGAGAGGAGAAGAGAGTTTTGTTTTTAAATTTTAACCCCTCATTAGTAATTTCACCGTTTTATAACAAACAGGATCTCTGTTTGTGCTCAATATTTTATCTAAAAATTATTCCGAATATAGATTCGGATTCCCAATAATATTCTTAACAGCCCTGACCAACGACATCTCAATCGGAGATACTTGGTCCGCCACCCATATTTTAATCGGGTATAATTTTGTCTCTTAAAGCCTCAGTAAATTATAAATAATCCTTATAAATTTCAATTTAATTATTTCAATATTTTTGGGACACTTATTAACCCATTTGTAATTATTTAATATTTATTCCTCTCAATTAATCATTTTTATAAAATTCGGGATGTTACAATCTACCCCACCTAAAAAGAAATTTTGTCCTCAAAATTTAACCTCAGCACACAAATCATAAGGCCATACTTCAGGCCACACACCAACAAGGTATAACGTCATCATAAAATAGTATTAGACTTCCTAAAGTCCATCAAGACATGATCATCATTATCCCATCATTCCTAACATAAAATTTTCTACATCTAAAGTGTGTCATATATCATCGATCATAACTCATCCAACAGAGCTCATATGTTCATACTCAGTACGACCAGATAGGCTCAATACATTCACCATAAGCAGTTACAACCCTACACCTACCCTGGCTACGTGTTGCTACATCCGACATACAGGAAGGCGTCCCAATCCCGTAGTGGTTACCACAAACACATGAGGTCGGCACATAAATGCACATTGCCACAATGCCTATGGCATGTAAAGTCATATCAGGACAAGTACGTCGTATTCCTATTGCTCTCATCGATCACACTTACTCTAATAAAATTAATTCATATGGGACTCAGTGACAATTCTCACAAGTCCATAACCAATATATTTGTATCTCCTCCTCATTATACAATTAATTTGGCATAAATCATGTCATACCAATCATCAAATATTAATTAACATCATCATAAATTGGTGTACCAACCATAAATTTTCAATCATCACAGGGTAAATACCCTATCCTTGGGCTTCATCCATCTAGAATCCATGATCAAACATCATAACAATCCTTTATCTCATTCACATATTGTTGGCTATAAATCAATTCAAGCCTACATGAGTCACTAAACTCGCATGAAGTACACAACTCAAGGTTAAAATAGGGTTTTCAGTCGTATAACGAGCTTTCACATTAGGGATTCTCCTCACAGATCACGACCAAAGCTCATAAATTAGACGTACATCTCATATCGTATCACATCACTATGTGATTTCTATCATCAATATGTCATCTTTCAAATTAAAAGGGAGGTGATGACACGATCAAATTTCTATCTACCAACCCATAATCACACATGTCATCTCTACATCATATCATAGTCCATAGCTATTCTCATGATCATAAGGTCAAGGGCACATGATTTATCCCAAAACTATACCATAAAATCACTTGTCATCATCAATGCCAAATCATAACCCAAATTCAATGTTATTATTCATCCACTATTAGGGGTCACATTAATTATTCGCATTTCATCTCATGATAGTTCTAGCCTCAACACTTTATTTCCCAATCAACTTTACTATAGGTCAACTAACCATAAGGTTTAATAATTCATCAAACCTAAAAGGCCCAAGGGGTTACCTGGTACCCATTGTGGAATACTCCTACAATACACAAACATCATTAGACATGCCCCATAAATCACATAGAGCCTAGACCACCATAGGGTCTAGCTCCACAAATTTTGATCATACAAGATCATGCCAAGTTAAACTGGGGTACCACATCTAGTGGGTCATAATTAAATTAATCATTCACTCGATGCTCACATATACAAAATCAAGTCTAACCCTAATTGGGTGCATATGCAATTCCACATTTCATCATCTCATTACTTATTCATGTTCCCAATGTAAGGAGATACAATAAATTACTTGTATCATATAATATATAAGGTTCTTGTGCTAAAGGATATAAAATCCATCTCTTACAAATGGCACAACCAATCATTTAAATTCAAAAATACCCATACTAGGGAATTCTATCACCATTATTTATTCAGTCAATTCAAGCATGTAAAGTGCTTATATTCAACAAGCATACTTTGGCCATAAGCCACAAGCATGAATCACACAAGAGACCTAATCAACAATTCAATTTCGATACATATTTCAAGGTCTCAACATCCATGGTCTACTACCATATCAACTCATTTATCAATACTTCCTATCCATGATCAATATATGGCATAGGTCCATACTCAATATATCATACCCATGATCACACATGGTATAAATTCATCATCAATTCAATTCATACTCATTATATATCAATATCAATGCATAATAACAATGTATTCCTTAATCAAAGGAAATAGTGTAAGGAACTTGGCCGGACTTACACAATTAAGCATATTAATCACATCAGATAATTTATCCACATGTATTCGATTCCATGAATCAACCATAATTAACAATCATAGCTCAATAACATTAATTCCTATGGAATTGATGATGCACTTTAAATGTGTATAATTTGCCATCACTTATTATGTAATATATTGCATTTTAACATATTTTCATCATTTGAGCTTTATTTAATATTTAATTTGAAAATGAATTAAGGATTGATTTTTAATGGAAATAATGGAATCCTTATTTCTCTTATTTTATAGTGAATGATTGAGCTTGTAATTGGAAATGATTGACTAAGAATCAAGAGGGAGAAGACACAAGTGATTGATTACATGTTCAAAAAAGGTCAATAAAGAAGAAGATAAGAGAAGAACAGTGTCAAGAATCAATTCCTAGCATCCATGAATCAATTCCTACATAAAACAAAGTCCAGGAAGTGAAAATGAAGGCTGGGAATCGATTCCCCACAAACATGAATCGATTCCCCACAGACATGAATCGATTCATGCATTAAAAATGGCCTAGGAATCGATTCACACACCTAGGAATCAATTCACAGCCCCCAGGAATCGATTCTTATGCTATTTTGCCCCTGGGAATCGATTCCTAACCTCTAGGAATCGATTCATTTGCTTAGGAATCGATTCCCACCCCTGAGGAATCGATTCATGTGAGGAAATTGCCTAGTATTTGCCTAGATGAATCGATTCAGGTACTTTGAAGAATCGATTCATCAAGTGGAAAACAATAGGAAACACATTCATCAAGTGGAATCAGCACTGAAGATTTATTAAATACGCATTAGCATTCCACTCGTCCATTTTTTATTGTTTTCGGAACCATTCCTTCCCCTATAAATAGAAGCCAAAATCACACCATTCCTTCACACCATAACTATTTCAAGTCTTCTTCTTCTTCCCTGCTTCTTCTTCTTCTCCCCCTCCATTCTTCATACCGGGTTAGGTTCTTTTATTTTTAGTTTGTTTTAATTATGGAAGGCTAAAACCCCTAGATTGATTTTCTTGGAGAATATTGTAATATAATTTTGAGGTTTTTGTTTTTAATGTAGTATGCTTATATTAATGTTTATTTCTTCATAATCTTACTCTACTTATTTAATTCCATTCTGTTTAATTAAATTAGTATGCTTAATCGATTTAATTATACAAATGGAATAAAATAAAATTTTAAATTAAAATGGATTAAGGAAATATGCATGCTTAATGAATATTTTCATAATCACTTTTAATAATTATGGTTTGCTTAATTCCATAATTTGAGAATAGATTATGTATGTAGGCGATGTTCTTACATATGCTTAATAATTCCTAGATTTTACGATCTTGACTCCTTTTGCTTAATTAGGATGCTTGATTAAAATATTCATTTTTTAAATGAAAGTAAAGGAATTATGAATTGAAAAAGACGCTTAGTTGATTAATTCAAATTGAACTTAAAAATTAACATTAATAAAAGTGTACAAATTATCTTTAGTGAACCGATGATAAATTTAATTACAATACTCCAAGAAAATCAATCGCTTGTTATTTATTATTCTAAATCTTATATTTACTCTATTTTGATTTTAATTGTGACAACCAATAAACCCCCCAATTGCATTGTGTAACACCCTCGGTTAGATAAGACAACCCATTCTATAGGATCATCCTATTTAACTGAGAGGTCACAAGTTTTCATAAAAAGTGAATATATATTTTTTTTTATAAAAAGATGGCAGATCAGTGGAAGCAAATAGTTCATATATAACATAGCCATTCACAAACTTACAAATAATTGTACTCATAACAGAATGGGACACACACGCACCCTTAAATATTATACAGTCATCCGGTGTCTGATTATCATTAATAATTATTCAATCTATATAAATTCTATCTTTAACGATCGTTCTCAGTGGGTTTAGCATATTGCTGTTCTTCATACTCGAGTTCTTGATTTCCTAATTCCTCTGAAAATTGTCAACAGTAAGGGTGAGTATAACCCAAGACCCTGATTGGTTAATCCGGTGCGGACATAATCCAGTTATCATACAATATCACATACATCATACAATTAGCATATTCACAATTATAACAATCAAACATGTTGTCATATAATGCATGACTTGAATTTATTATGATTTATCTTTGGTTAAGTCTCATGATGCATGTGGGCCCAATAAATCATTTCTTCATCTTATTTTTGGAATATCTCCATTCCAATTTTTCTAGAGCGATCAGGGTCCGCCCAAGTTCCATATGGTACAAATGAACTCATTGGTTCTCATCATTGATTTATATATTCTTGGAACTTGGATCCCTACGATCATAGTTACACTCCGTCATTTAGTCAAAGTACACTAGAATTGCATCGTCTCACCCGGCTATCAGGCGCGACTCTGATGCCATTGGGTTGCCGTTCCAGTTGTACTCCCAAGATCCTCATGGGGATCGAACGTGGATGTCCTCCAGCGTACCAGGTGTATGCTCTAGAAATTTTCTTCTTCAAAATATTTTCATGATGCGAAATGCATTCTTTTCATCTTTTGATTTCTTGGGTATCTATGTGTTTCCAGTCTTATCATACATCCTCATAAGTTGTTGAATCTCATTAATTATTAAAACGTTGTAAGATATTTGTTCTTATTCCAGAAAATATATCAGATATATCTTGGTTAAAAATTATATTTTTTATAAGAGTAAAATAATACATTCTTTATGTAATTACTCATAATTAAAACATTAATAATGTCAATAACAATAAAGCTAAACTTCCCAATAATTTAAAAAGGATTAAAGAATAGTTTCTAAATGAAAATCCAAGCGAAAAACATTAAAAATAGAGTTTTCCGAGTGAAACAAGGTTAATTCCGAGTGAAATAAGTATGATTCCGAGTGGAAATAATTTTTCCGATTAAAGCAAGTTATATCCGAGTGAAAATATTGATAACTAAGCTTTCTGAATAAAATAAGTTTAATATCGAGTGCAATCAATAGGATTCCGAGTGAAATAAGTAGGATTCCAAGTAAAATCAGGCTGAAGTGAGTTTCTGAATAAAGTAAACATAAACCCAAGTGAAATCAGACTAAAAGTTTTCTCAGTGAAGTTAAAAATGTTTCCCTAGTTAAAAGTGTTTGAACAAAAGATTTCTGAGTAAAAATACATATGATTTCTGAGTGAAAAATCATTCTGCTGAATAGAATAGCTTCGAGTAAAGTAAATCCGAGTGAAATAATCCTGATTCCGAGTGGAATCAGGTTGATAAGAGTTTTTCTGAGTGAAATCAACTATATATTCTGAGTGAAATTAAACTGAAAGGAGTTCTCTGAGTGAAAATAACTGTTTGCTGAGTAAAATAAATTATTTTCTGAGTAAAATCACTGAATGAGTTTTCTGAGTGAAAATAAAATGATTTCTGAGTGAAATAAGACGTGTCCTGAGTGAAATTCAAACTGAGATGTTTTCTGAGTGAAATATATCATGGTAGAGGGTTTTCCGAATTAAATAACTACGTTTCCGAGTGAAAAATGTTCTGCCTGAATGATCCGGTTGGTTTATTGTAAAACAGATATTTACTTCAAAATCTGTTTGAAGTATTATAGATGATCCGGTCGGTTTGAGCCTCTAATTCATGAATTTGACTTCTCTTTCATAATTTCTTGCTGGAATTCTCATAGATACCCATGATACTTAGTATTTTCATAGTTCAATACAGTTCATATCTTTTCACAATTCAACACTAATCATATCCAATTAATCATCGAAGTTACTGATAAACAATGCAATTAATCGAACATATTCACTGAATCATGATTAATAATGAAACACAGCCAATTGAACATATTCATAGTAATAAAGATACATAAAAGCAACATATAGAAATTAAAACATGTTAATCAAAAATTCCTGAACCTGTCCTGGAAAGGTGAGGAATAAGATTCCTTAACCCTTTCCTTCACACGGTTTTCCCACAGAGCACCCAAGAATATACCCCCTTACCTTAATGGAGTTCTTGGAGGAGAAGAAGAGGTTCCCTTTCACTGTCCTGCACCAATTTTGAGTGAAACAGAAGAGGAACTTGAGAGAGAGAAAGAAGTTGGTGCTGGTACGTAAGAGAAAGAGAGAAGAAGAAAGAGAGTTTCTAGTAAATTCTAAGGTTTTTGAACTTGGAATCAGAGTAGCATTGATTAATAAAGAGGAGACAAGTGGAGATATCACTTTCTCGTGAGTGGAAGTTAATGGAGACTTTCTGTATTTCCCAGTCAGCTTTGCATGAGAGAAAAGGAATATATATTAAGATATATAAAGGTGAGTGAAGTGGTGCAACTTTTGACTCATTTCCCTGTCAGCTATGCATTGATTGAGAGGATATATAATAAAATATATAAAGGTATTTTGTCTGGAGTGAAAAGTGCCTGCACGTGAAGAGAAAGGGATAGAACCAACTGCGCTTGAGCGCAGTATGCTCGCTTGAGCGTGGTTCCTTCATGCTGTGTCAGCAAGGCAAAATTCCACCTCGCTCAAGCGAAATCTGACTCGCTTGAGCGAGTCATCCAGTCTTCGCTTGGGCGAAGTGAAGATACTGAGCGAAAGGAGTGATTTTGCATCAGGGGCCCTTCTCGCTCAAGCGAAATCCGACTCGCTTGAGCGAGTCAGCCAATCCTCACTCGGTATTCCCATGAAACTGACTCATTTTTCCCATCATTCACTTGGTAATTCACCCCCACACCGACTCCTAATTTGCTTGGCCTTTTACTCGGTATTATATCCCAAATCCGAGTCATTTCTGATGGTTCTTACTCGGTTAAATCATTCCAAGCCTAGTCCTTTCTCACTCGGTAATGTACTTCAAAAACTGACTCCCTTTCATTTCTTTCCTATCATTCTTCTACTCGAAATTTTCATTCCAAATCCGAATCTCTACACACACTGTTCCACTCGGTAAAACTCATCCACTTACTCGGAATACTACTTCCCATACCACTCGGTGTATTTAACTTCAACACAATCGGGAATGTACTTCACATTCATCACTCGGCATAGACTTACATTTCTCACTCGGAGAATACACTTTCCTTCCCTTGGAAATTTACTCAGTTCCATACTTCCACTCAGGAAAGTCACACGTAAGATCCACTCGGAAATAAGGGTTTTCTCACTCGGAATTCATAAACCTTCTTTACTCGGGTTATCACTCAATCAAATACCACTCGATATGTATTTATTCACTCGGGTGAGTTAAGTCCCACTCGGACTTGTTCTGAGTCTCATCCACTCATGATTTAGAATCTCATTTACTCGGTTTAGGTACATCATTCACTTAGAATATATTCCCAATCAAAAACCATTATTACAACCCTTCCCTCAGAAGAGATTCACTCGGATTTTACCACTCAGGAGTATTTAAATTCTTCCCCACTCATTTTTCACTCGGATACTCATCTCTTAGGTACAAATACACTATCCTTCCTCAAAATGTGTTTCAATCGGAATCCTTTAAGGTCTTTATCACTCAGAAAAAGAGCCATAAACATAGCCTCACCCAATAATGGCTCTAAACCTTATATACTCTACTCGGATTGGGCTCCCATTTCTATATTCCACTTGGAATTCCATATTTCAGGGAGGTTTTGCTCGAAAATGGAAGTACTTGGCAAGGTTTGACTCAGAAACAAAGAATCAAGGGTGTTTTGACTCGGAATTTTCACCTAGAAGTGGTTTTCTTGAACACGCTTTACTCCAAATGTCTCTGAGGCCAAAATTCCACTCGGTAGTATCCCTCTCAGTCATGTTTTACTCGGTCAACATAACTTTATACTCGGAATTTCATCCTTCACTCGGAATCTCTAATCCTTCACTCGGAATTTCATTCTTTCACTCGGAATTTCTCTGTCACTCGGAACAGAGCCCTTTTCACTTGGAATTTCTCTCTGTCACTCGGAACAGAGCCCTTTTCACTCGGAATTTGATAAATTTCTTTAATGGTCTACATAAATTCCATAATTACACACAAAAATGAAATTCTTGTGATATTACAGACCATCTACAGGGTATTTATTCACTTATTACCACTTACAGACCTTCTAAACTTCAATTTTTACTAAATAAGACTGCTACTAAAAACAGGGATGTTACACATTGTATGTTTGTTGAATTTTTGTTTGTAAAAATTAATTTTAAACTTGATTTTCCTAAATTTTTGTGTTGATCCTTGAGAGAACGACCTAGGTTGACACCCTAGTACTACATTAATTAATTTTAATGTACTAATTTGATGGAACCACGACTGTAAACACGTCAAATTTTGGCGCCGCAGCCGGGGATCAACGATCTTTAGGAAAATTCTTGTTTTAAATTATTTTTTAATATAAATTGAAAAATAAAAATAAAAATAAAAATAAAAATAATATAATATTTTTTTCTTTTGTTTGTTTGTTTGTTTGTTTGTTTTATTTTATTCCTTTTGCATGATTTAGGATTCTTATGATATATTGCTCATGATCATGAAATATCTTGTTGTATGCTATGTATGACTAGAAGCACTCTTGAGCATTTATATTCATTTGATCCTGAAATTGATAGAACTTTTCATAGATTAATTAGAGAAGCTAGATTTAATAATAACTTTGTTGATATTGATAGTGATAGTATCTCATCTGAATCTGTTGAAAGTACTACTGCTAGTTTTTCTTATATGGCTGTACCCCATGAAAGAACTCTTAGAGAACTAGCTGCACCCGAATTCACATACGAAAGTTTGTGTATTCAATATCCTGAAGAGGATGTCCCTTTTATGCTTAAGACCGGACTTATACACTTATTGCCTAAGTTTCATGGTCATGCGGGTGAAGATCCGCACAAACACCTCAAAGAATTCCACATTGTGTGTTCCACAATGAAACCCCAAAACGTTCAAGAAGACCATGTTTATCTTAAAGCGTTTCCTTATTCTTTAGAGGGTGTTGCTAATGTTATTCAAGTGGCCTCAATACTCAAGAGGGGGGGTGAATTGAGTTTTCAAAATTTTTCATTGAAATGCCTTTGAACTTAGTTCCTTTTTCACAAATTAAGAGATTATGCAAGAGAAGGTAAGTTTTGTACAAGAAACAATACAAAATAAGAGATAAATGTTGCCAAAGCAATTTATCGAACACTTGGTGTGCAGCACTTTAAAACTATTAGTTCAAGCAAGTTTGAGAGGGGAAATCACAATCAACAATAATATCCCAGCCAGATGCAATGTATGAATGCAAGAGAGTAAGGGAGAAGAGTTTGCAAACCAATTTAACGAGTTCCACCACCCCGGTGTACGTCTCACCTTCAAGCAACCCAATTGAAGGATTTCTACTATTGAAGTTTAGAGATACAAGCTATGAGGAATTGCAGCTTCCTAGTGTCCCACACTCAAGAACTCAATCCTCACTACCACAAGGGCAACCCACCCAATCTCTCAAACTCTCAATACCCAAAGGTTGAACCCCAACCTTTGTGACCACTCAACCTAGAGTGCAAAACCTTTGTGTTTGGTGTAGTGTTTACAAGTAAATAACTCTCTCAATAGATTAGATGTACAAGTGAAAGCTCACACCAATTCTAACTCTCAACAAGAGAGGATATACAAATTTAAGCTCTAAGTTTCAGAAAATAAAACTATACAAGAATAGAACTCACAAGACTCAAGATTTGATTTCCCTTTGATGGATTTGATTGTTGCACATAGTAACTTGAAGGAGTCTTGCATTTATAGGTCTTGGAGAGGTGCTCTAAAGTCTTCCTAGCCGTTGGAGAGCATGGGCACCTGAGGGTTGTGGAGAAATAAGCTGGTTTCCTGTAACACCCCGAATTTTTAAAATAGGAAGATAAATTAGGAAAAATAAATGTTGGATAATTAACTTTGGGCTAAGAAATATCCCAAAATTCTTGAAATGATTTAAACAAGGTTTTTCAAAACTGTTGGTGAATTATGGTGGTCAGATGAGCTGAAAACTGACCCGGATAAAATATAGGTGTCGGACCAAGTATCTCCGATTGAGATGTCGTTGGTCAGGGCCGTAGACAATGTTATTGGGATTCCAAATTTATATTTGGAATAATTTTTAGAATATTTTTTGGGCCCGAACGGCGAACCTGTTTGTTAAAAAACGGAAGAGTTAATGAAGAATTAATAATTTAAATGCTAAATTCCTATTTTTCCCATTCAAAAGGCGGTTGCATTTCCTTCTCCATGTGAAGATGCTTTTCTTCTTATCTCCTTCTTCTTCTTCCCTTCTTCTTTTCCATTATTCCTCTTCATCTTTCTCTTGAACTTCAAATTAAAAAGAAATACATCTTCCTCCTCCATTCTTAACCTTCAAGAGACTTCAAGGAAGCTTGGAGACTAAACTATTTTCTCCTCCTTACTCCTCAAATTCGTGTGAACTCCCTCATCTTTTGCAAACTCACTCTTTTCTTTCATTGAGGTAAGATTATGATCATTTTCCATGTACATAAGTATATAGTTGAAGTTTAGTTGAAGTTTTGGTGTTAGAACACAATAAAAGTATGAGTAATGTTGAGGAAGTTTAAAAGTGGAAATCTAAAGATAAGTTGACATAAATACAAGCTTATGAATGATTAATGAGGTAGTTATAACTATGGTGAGAAAAGAAGGAGGTATATGAGCATTTATGAAGGTTGGTGGGTTGGTGAAAACCTTAAATTTGAATCCTAGGAGGAGAGGTAGGATATTGAAGGATATTGCAATTAATGAAGAAATTAGCATTTGTTGATGGGAAGAATGATATAAATGATATGGTAGACACATTAAATGATGATAATGTTAACTTAAAGTTATAATAGGTGGAAACTCACCAAGGTGTTGGTGGAGACCTACTAGGTGAAATAACCTAATAATTGGGTTGTAGCCTTTGATACTAAGGGATTGTAATTTAAGGAAAGGAATTCCCGAAGCCTAAGTAGGCAAATGAATGAAGTTGGTAAATAGTTTTCACATGACAAGGATCATGTGTACACCTATGTATATGTATATTGAATTGGTATTTGAATAAATAATTGATGTGGCCCTATAAATGATTGGTGTAGGGCTTGGCAATATTGGTGAAGCAGGAACGTCAACCCCAGAGGTCTACTTCTCTTGAGGTAGGAGAGGGGTGTATTTTTTAAATGCATGAAAATTGTGATGATAATGTATGTATTAATGTAGTATGACATGTTTGTGTGGATAAAGGTGATATTATGTGTATGTGAAGTGAATTGTGTATGATGATGTGAATTTAGTGTTTATATGATGAAGCCTAAATGAGGCTATGGATGGCTTATTATGTGTGATACATGATTGAGTTCATATGAAGATTGATTCTTGTGTATGAGATTGGTGGAAAATTGTGTGGTTGAAAATGAATATACCCTAGATGAAAGGGTAGGATAATCTAAATGAGCTTGAGGCATGCATGAGTATTTTGTATACATGGCATGACATGCATATCATGATGATGTTGATAAGTGGTTGCGATCACTTGATGATAGAAATGAAACAGGGCTTGCGAGTTCCTATGATTATTAGACCAGTGGTTGCGATCACCTGGTATTGAAATGAAAGGCCCTGCGGGACCAATGAGATTGAATGCCCATGGTTGCGATCATGAGGCGGGAGTACCCCTTGCGAGGAGGGAAACCTATATGAAATGTTTATGAGGCGGGAGTACCCCTTGCGAGGAGGGAAACCTATGTGAAATATTGAACGTGGTTGCGATCACGAGAAGCACCTTGTGAGGTTGCTAGAGGGAGTACCCCTTGCGAGGTGGGAAACCATTGAGAATAAGTATATGATATGGTGGTTGCGATCACCCGAGGAAATGAAGTCGGATCCGTGCATATGCATTTTCATGACATTAGCATGTGCATTAGTTTGAAAGCATGGTATAGTGTGATACCTTGATGATGAGATATAAATGGAACTCCCTTTTTAATTACTAAATTATGATGGTGAATCGATTGATATAATTCTGAGAGAATCAGGGAATAATTGTATTGAAATGGAAAATTGTTGATTGATTGATTGGTATTAAATAAACTCCTCTTGGGAGGGAGATAGTTGTATTGCATTCATGCATATATTGTTCTATTTATTGGATTTTCGTCATTGAGAAAGTATACTCACTCTCCCTGTGGTATATCTTTTTAGCTCCTGCGTTGTAGGTATTGCTTGGAGCTGTTGAGGAGGAGAAGTGTGAAGAAGGCCCCTTTTTGGTAAAGAATGCCTTGGCCGGCAATATTTTGGTTTAAATAGATATGTGGGATAGATGTAATGTATATAGTACAATGTATGTTGGTATAGTGTGGATTTAGAATGGATAATTGTATGAATGATGAGTTTGGGAGGTCATGGAGGAAAATGAGATCTTTTATCTATGACTCATTTTCAATCATGACCCTGTTAATGAATGAAAGATGAAACTCTCCATATATTGATGAATAAATGAAGTTTATGTGTGGAATGTTAGACTTATGAAATGGAAGAGTTAGTGAGATGATTCATACAATAGATGAATTGTAATGGAAATTTACAAGAATGATTCATTAGGACAAGTTCTAAATGTGTAATATGATATATATGAAGTGTTGAAATTAGGTAGATTTGATTAGAATGAGTTTTGGTGTAGAGAGTTAGGTGATTTTTGCATTTCCCCTATTTTTCTATCAAACTCGCTCAGGCGAGAGGGCATTCTCGCTTGAGCGAGAATGCCCTGTTTCGATTTTTAGGTCTCTGGATCATTCTCGCTTAGGCGAGAATGGGACTCGCTCAAGCGAGATCGCCCCAGCATCAGTGTTGGGCCATTATTCCATATTCGCTCAAGCGGTTGTGCAAGTCGCTCAAGCGAAATTACATTAGAATCAGAGTTTGGACCTTGGTTGGTGTTCGCTCAGGCGAGCTGAGGATTCGCCCAAGCGAGAGGGTTTTGGTCTCAGGTTTTGCTCTCGGGTTTATCAGGAAATTGCTCTCGGGAGTAATCTCGCTTAGGCGAGGATGGGTTCGCTCAAGCGAGTAAGCGTGGATGGATTCTGGGCGTTTTTCGCCTTACGCTCGCTGGCTTCGCCCAAGCGAGAAATGTACTACTCGCTCAAGCGAGTTAGGGTTCGCTTGAGCGAAGTGACCCCTGAATCTTCATTTACTTCTTTCGCTCAGCATTTTATGACTCGCCCAAGCGTGCTATGCGAAGCTCGCTCAAGCGAATTGGGATTTCGCTTGAGCGAGGGGGACCTGATTCTCCCAAAATGCTGAAAACATGTTATTTCCATTTTCTTCATATTAATCCAAGACTCCATCCTACTTCATGAACACTTTGGGATAACCTTGGCTTCTTAATTTCAAATAAGTGATCTCTTAAAAATTTAATTCCATAATATTGTTTTACTAAAGATATTTCCGCTATTATTAATTATGGATTTCTTAAGAGTTAATTTCTTTAACTTACCTTCTCATATCTTCATATATGAGATAGGTCTCTGATAGATCCAGGGAATTGTTAAATGGCTTCACCACTCACATGTTTCATAGATTAACAATAGTAAAATCGCAAAAAATTTACCCCTATTTTTGGGATGTCACATTTCCCACTTAAAATCACTTTCCCTAATTTTTGGCACGATTGTAATCGATTACGCCTCGAGCTCTAATCGGTTAGACTTTGAAATCTTCAGTGTAATTCGCTCTGTAATCGATTAGCACTTCTCTTCTAATCGATTAGCTATGAAACAGAACCCTGCTAATCGATTATGCCTTACCTTGTAATCGATTATGAGTGGCACCTGATGCATTTAATTAGGTTACGCAGCATCGTAATCGATTATGCCTTATGTGTAATCAATTGTGTTATAAACAGAAGCTCTGTAATCGATTAGATGTTCAGGTGTAATCGATTAGTTATATTCCAGAACCCTTGTAATCGATTGTAAATGTCTTGCAATCGATTAGCAGATCCACCTGATTCTTTTAATTCATTTTTTGAGCTTGGTAATCGATTAGCTTCCAAGGTGCAATCGATTAGGTTATAAACAGAAGCTCTCTAATCGATTAGTTCTGGTCTGATAATCGATTAGCCTACGTGTTTTTACAGGTCTGATATTGTTTTCTTTGTTTCCTCAAGATCCTTTGTCATTATCAAAATATTTAATCCTGAAAGCATATTCAAACACATTCTCCCCCTTTTTGATGATGACAAACAATGTTCATCTCTTGAGGGTGTTAGTTCAAAATAAAATTATCATATCTCTAAAATTATCTCTTAATCTTTATCTTCAAAGAGAAGGATTATCTACAAAGGTTATCTCAATCTGTAAAGACTTATCTGTAATCAATATTTCCTGATTATTATTTTTAAAAGATATCTCCCCTATCTAAATGAGTTTATGCCTTTAAAAAGATGTTTGTTATTTTAACCATTTGTTATTGTTAGGCAATTTCTGATTTAATTATCCACTTATTGTTATAGGCAATAATATTTCCTAATTTTAGCAATTAGATGAACTTCAATTATTCTCCCCCTTTGTAATCATCAAAAAAATAAATAATGTAATAGAGATATAACCAAAGGAAAAGTCATTCATTAAGGGAAATTGAAATTACAGAAGCAAATTGCAGAATGGAAATTCAGAGACATAAAGAAAATAATAAGCAAAATGTATCCTAAACAAAGCAAAATAAACAATGGATCTAGTTATCCGGATTGAAAAATCAAAACTCAGAGATTTGATGAGACAGCTCTTCATAGCATTGTTGCATGAGTTCATAGTGCTGCTGCTCAGTCATTTAGAACTCTTGCAGAGAGTTCTCAAGCCTATCAAAGCGACGATCAAGATATGCATAAAGTGAAGTGAAAGGATCAGCAGGGGCAGATGGTTCGCCTTGAGTTGCAGGAGGAGGAGGGGTAGGTTCATTAGCAGGAGCTTCAAAAGGAATGTTGGCATTAATGCCTTCCATTTTTGAGAGCCAAGCTCCGTTCACATTGTAACACCCCGGTTTTCTGGACTCAAATCCCGATGTAATCAAGATAATAATCAATAAAAAGGCGGGTAAATTTTTCGCGTTTGAAATATTTCTAAACACCTCGACGATTACACCAAGACCCGAATCACAGAAAACCGAAAGCGTACGATTTAATAAGGTATAACTGGATCGATAGCTAACTTGCCCACAATGGTATACAAAATAATAGAGTTTACAGCAGAAGAAGAATGTGTATACCGGGCATATGCCTAGTCCCATATATGAAGATATGAGAAAAGGCCCAAGCAATCATACAATTCATAATCTAAGCCTATTAGGTTACAATTGACTATGCACCTGAATCATTATTATATATCATCAAATGTAAGAAGCCTATACATGAGACATCCATCACTAGATGGTATCAATCTAATCATCACTTGCATACTAAACTTATATTCACCATTCACAAATTCAAAGGATTATCTTATACATATTCAAATTCACTAAATCCTCCATATCATCATGTACAATTTATTGAATACATTAAAGTTCACAATTGATGCTGGCAAAGGCATTTCCATTACCACTATTTACCTTCGCCAAAACTTTAATTCAAAGTCTCATCTCAGCCCATGATAACCCTGCATCACAATGCTAAAAAGGAGACCACATGGGAGAGTGAGTTATACATTCAAAATGACGAATATAAATATATTGTGATTATGTGTACATGCATACAATCATCATGTGTGCTTTGCTATAAAATCATTAATTCATCATTCAATCATCATCACATTGATATAATAGGTATACAACCCTCATGAAACGCATTTCATAACATAAGCAAGCACAAGCACATACACAATCACATTGCCACTTATTATCAAGGGCATTCACAATCATCATCATCAATTTATTAAATCTTTATTGAATTCCTCCTCGCAAGGGTCTTTCATCTCTCGTGGTCATCCCATCTCAAATGCCATGCTCTTATGGCTAATGCATATGTCAACTGTTTAATGCATATGCACGGATCTAATTTCATTTCATCAGGTGATCGCAACCACCATATCATTCATTCATATGGGTTTCCCGCCTCACAAGGGGTACTTCCTCTAGCAGCCTCGCAAGGTGCTTTCTCATGATCGCAACCACGTTCAACAATTCATAATGGTTTCCCGCCTCGCAAGGGGTACTCCCGCCTCGTGATCGCAACCACAGGCATCATAGGAACTCGCAAGCCCTTTTTCATTTCAACAACCAGGTGATTGCAACCACCGGCTCAATATCATTTCATCATCAAGTTGGTTTCCCGCCTCGCAAGGGGTACTCCCTTCATAGAATCCCGCATGATCTTTCATCATTGTGATCGTAACCGCATATTCAATGTTATGCCATGCCATGAATGCAAAATGCAATAATGCATATGCCAATCAACCTCGCAAGGATATCTCACCCTCTCAATTAGGGGTATATTTTATATTTTGGTTTTTATTATCATTGGCATACAATCAATCACAAGGCCCCTCAAGGCATAACATTCATATTTTCATAAATCCCCACATGGCAATCATAGCATATCAATCATCATAGCATTTATCCACGCATGGAAACTATAACACCCCTGATTTTCTATACTCGAATCCCGATATGATCGACATAATTAATAAAAATTACGAATAAATTTTTCACGTTTGAAAATATTTCTAAGACATCACCATGACCACATCATGACCCAAATCACAGAAAAACCAGAGAGTGAGATTATAAAACCTGAAGTTGGATCGATAAATAAATTGCCCATAACGGTATACGAAAATAATAGAGTTTACAGCGGAAGAAGAATATGTATACCGGGCACACGCCTAGTCCCATATATGACGATATGAGAAAAGGCTCGGCAAAACACGCAATGGCATATCGTAAGCCTAATAGACATCCATCATCCTTTTACATAATTATATAAGCATGTAATGCCTAAGATATAATTACATATACATAAATATATTCATCTACATTTGGGGATCTTCTCCCGACTATCACAACCATCAATTAACATCATTCAATTTCAATCCTTCTAATACACATCAAATCATCTCTTACATTCTATATATATATATATCATTCATCAATTCAATGGAGTAACTTATACATACTCAAAATCTCTAAATCATCTATACAATCATATACAATTTATTCATTACACAAGAATCCATAAATGATGCCGGCCAAGGCACTTCCATTACCACTATTTACCTTCACCCAAGCTTTAATTGAAATCCGAACTCATCCCATGGTAACCTGCATCATAATGCTAAAAAGGAGACCACATGGGAGAGTGAGCTATACATTCAAAATGACGAATAATATATATATTGTGATCATGTGTATATGCATACAACGTCATGTGTACTCTGCTAACAAAATATTAAATTATCATTCATTCATTACCTCATTATCACAATAGGCATACAAGCCTCATGAATCGCAATTCATATCATAAATAAGCACAAGCGTATACATAATCATATATACAATCACCAGCCACTTATCAACAAGGGCATTCATATTCATTATCATCATTAATCGTAAACAGTCATGCCCTTCATCACATTGGGCCGTAAATACGGATCGTCATATTCACATCATCTCATTTATTCATATATTCTCTTACTTTTATGTGGTCTTCCATTATATTAACTTCTCATCTCATCAACACCAATACCATCATCTCAATCATCATCAATCATCATCATATTCTGGCATATCTCTATGCTATATGCAAATGCTCTTATGGCTAATGCATATGCACAATGGAATAATCAACAACAAATGCGGATCCGACTGTGGGAATAAACACCAAGTTGTGGGTCAAGCATAGGTGTGCTACTATGACCCTACTGCAGTAGTAAAATGTGTACACATATCTCAAAGCATGCATGCATCTCGACAACATCTTTTACTGGTACCAAACCGCTATCGCCCATCTGTAGCACTAGTCACCCTGTGACTTGCGGATCAACAACATGGCCTCACTTGCCAAAAGTGCTACGGGCCTCTCCCGAACACACATCGAGAGAGCCGTGCCCCGTCGGACACCGAGGTAACTCGCTCACTATAGAGCCGCCCGCCCACTGGGCCTGCCACATAGGTGCCTCATCACCAAACTATGGACAGCTTCGTGACTCACACACCGAGTCACAGGGGAAATCAACAATACGCTCGTGCATTGAGCCGCCCTCCCACTGGGCCTGCCTAGTGGAACCCCCTAATATTCCACATAGACAGCGATGATATGTCATGGATGCAATACAAATGCAAATCAAATGCATCCTCACTCTGTGCATCCTAAATGCCACTCATCAAACATCATCATCATCATCATTACAATCACCAACACCACCATACACCTTAGTGGGTTTCAACCTTGTTGGTTTCATAATTATTATTTTCAAGTTTTAATGTGGCATTTCCTTCTCAACATATTTTCGCATATTTTTCACATCATACACGCAAGTCAATACTTGTAAATAGCCACTATGGCATTTCAACATCACATATTATTCATCAATATTACCATACTTCATTTAGTGGATTTTCATCTCATCATTCATAACAATCCATACATGGATATCAAAGGGCATAGCAATCATCATAATATTAATCCACACACGTGGCAACAAGGTGTTACAAATTATATATACATATATAGCAACCATAATTGCCTCACACACATGCAAGTCAATTACTTGCACCCATCACAAGAATATCATAATAGTTCTCAATAATTATCAAATTGTCATTTCAATTAATTCAATACATATACATGGCAAGGCAAGCATGAGTATAGAACACATACAACAATCACCATCAAACTACTCATTCAATTTGAATATATAACTCCTCTCCTACCTCAAGGGAAGAGCCAAAATGATTCCAATGCTCCGAATGCTCCATCACATCACCCGGAATATGATCTATATAATATACATATGCATTCATACAATTAATAAGCCATCTCAAGGCATTCCTCATAATTCTTAAACATTTGCTAGCTTATCATAAAGCCCAACATGAAGTCCTAGACTTGGTAAACACCAAGCTATGTAATTGTATTAGGCTTCGGGAATTTCTTTCCCAAAGCCAAGATCCTCTAGATCTTAAAGACTACATTCCACATCATTTACTTCTCATCAAGATTCATAATATATCAATAGAGGGGAAACATACATGATTTCGTAACATAGCATAGACATATACTTAGCTTGCCATGGCCTTAAGTCATTCCTCAATCACCTCTAAGACAAACCACACATATACCCTTAGTGAATTCTCTTATTTTTCCATACTAAAAGGGATTTTGGGCAATAGTGAGCCCATAATAATTTCAACATTAAGACATGAGAAAAGCTTACTTTTATTCTTAAAAATAGTGGGACATGTCACAAATATCACCTATTAGTCCCAATTTGATAACCATAAAAAGTTGGGTTCAAAACCCTCTTAAATTTGAATTTTATGACGCAGTAGGTCTGGTGTTTTATGTCTAATGAGAGTTAAAAAACTCCAATTAATGTGAGACTAATTCTCACACCTTCGTAACATAATTATCTACAACTTTCATGAAGAAGTCAGAGGCCAAAAATGTCATTAAGATGCCCAAACGGGCCAAAAACAGCAAAGAAAACAGACCAGTTGGAAAAACAGCACAACAGTGGCCATAACAGGGCTCTGAATCGATTCAGGCTCGTATGAATCGATTCAAGCGTCCCAAAATCTCAAATTTTGACAAATAGAGGGCCTTGAATCGATTCAAACTCGTATGAATCGATTCAAACGCCCCTGGAGCCCAAAATAGTGAAAACAGCACCTCTTGAATCGATTCAAAGGGTCTTGAATCGATTCAAGACAGCCCTGCTGCTGTTTTTATACAGAACAACACCAAAATTTCAACTTCCAATCACCCATTCTCATTCAATTCAAATCCAACGACCTTCAAAATTTGTCACAAGCTAAAATATATTATTTGTGACGTGTGGCCACCCGCCTCACTCAAAAATTCTCAAAATTGAGGGACTTATGCGCATAAATGCATTTTACCCATTTAGAGGCACTTTTATGCAACTCAAGGGCCTATTCTTATTAAAATTTTCCCATTCCAATTCCTACAAGTCATAAACTACATATATGGGCTAATGGGACTAACCCAAGCCATCAAAATCACATAAAACTCTATTTGACTCTATGAGTTCCTCAATTATGCATAAACCTCAAACTTATCACCAATACCATCACAATGGCCATCACATTCAATGCCAATCATCCACATAAATTCTCAATTCACAAAACATATACTTTATCCCCTCAAGGATGGTTCATTAACATGTACATATCTCAACCCCTCATGGGTTATTCATCATCATATATACACATACATTATCATCAATAGCCAACAATTTGCCATTCATATCATTTCACTATAAACATGGCATATATCAAGGTCTACTTACTCATCAACTCAAGCATCTATTTCCTTAATCCTTTATCAATAGCTTGCAACCATTTTTAACATCATCATAAACATCAACAATCCAATTTAATTCCTCCAACCTCATTAATCAACACCAATGCTTCAAACATTCATCTCCTCATATAAAATCATTCTTAAGACATCAATAATCATCAAAATCACCTATTTAGCTAAGACCCCCAATTTATCATACTTAGGGTTTCCTCAAAGCTCAATAATCATTTCCAATAACCATTAATCTCCATCATTAACAACACCCATACACATATTATCATGGGTTTTCACTAAAAACCATTTTTCATGGCATTATTACTCATTTCCCCCAAATCTTATAATTAGGGTTCCATTAATAATCCAACAATAATCATAAATAATCATCATCTTCCATCATTAAACACTAAATTTTCGTGTACCCCTCAACACCCACACAAAAACACATATTTCTCATACCCCACTTAGGGTTTTATATAAAAATAGCTTCTATCAATAACCCACATACATAAACCACTCTTCCAACACCTACAACTTATAACCAAAGGTTTAAGCTCTTGAGAAATGGTAAGAAGCTTACCTCATGAGAAGAAAATGGGTAGCTCCCAAGAAAAGGAGAGGGCCACACGAAAATGGAAGAGAAGAGAGAGAAGGGTTCCAGCTACAAGTTTCTCCTTCAAGCTCCCAAGAAGATGAAAATGGTGGTGGAGGAGAGGGCCACCATTAGCTTAGGGTTTTGAGGAGAAGAAGAAGAAGAGGATGAGGAGAAGGAGAAGTGATGAAGAGAAGAGAATAAGGAGGAGGAGAAGAAGAAGTGGCATGAAAATTAAGAGAAGGGGAGGGATTTTTATTTTAAAGTTTAGCCCTCATTAATAATTTCTCCGTTTTATAATACATAGGTTCTCTGTTCGGGCTCAATACTATATCCAAAAATTATTCCGAATATAGATTCGGATTCCCATTAATATTCTTAACAGCCCTGACCAAAGGCATCTCAATCGGAGATACTTGGTCCAACACTCATATTCTAATCGGGTATAATTTCCTCTCCTTAAATCTTAATAAATCATAATTATCCATAATAAATCCTAATTTAATCATTCCAATATTTTTGGGACACAAATCCTTTCATTTACAATCATTTATTATTCATTCTCCTTAATTATTCATTTTTATAAAATTCGGGATGTTACAGAAACCAATAAGATATTTCAAAACATAAATTCAACAATCATCATTGCATCTTATACATACAAGTCAATACTTGTATTAATCATATTAGCATCACACTAATCATATTAGCACCAAAAAATGGCCTGGGAATTGATTCCCAACCTCTACGAATCGATTCGTTTGCTTGGGAATCGATTCCTACCCCTGAGGAATTGATTCATGTGAGGAAATTGCCCAGTATTTGCCTAGATGAATTGATTTAGGTATTTTGAAGAATCGATTCATCAAGTGGAAAACAGCAGGAAATGCATTCATCAAGTGGAATCAGCACTGAAGATTTATTAAATACGCACTAGCATTCCACTCGTCCATTTTTTATTGTTTTCAGCACCATTCCTTCCCCTATAAATAGAAGCCAAAATCACACCATTCCTTCACACCATAACTATCTCAAGTCTTCTTTTTTTTCCCTACTTCTTCTTCTTCTCCCCCTCCGTTCTTCATTCCGGGTTAGGTTCTTTTATTTTTAGTTTGTTTTAATTATGGAAGGCCAAAACCCCTAGATTGATTTTCTTGGAGAATATTGTAATATAATTTTAAGGTTCTTGTTTTTAATATAGTATGCTTATATTAATTTTTAGTTCTTCACAATCTTACTCTACTTATTTAATTCTATTCTTTTTAATTAAATTAGTATGCTTAATCAATTTAATTATACAAATGGAATAAAATAAGATTTTAAATTCAAATAGATTAAGGAAATATGCATGCTTAATGAATATTGCCATAATCACTTTTAATAATTATGGTTTGCTTAATTCCATAATTTGAGAATAGATTATGCATGTAGGCGATATTCTTACATATGCTTTATAATTCCTAGATTTTATGATCTTGACTCCTTTTGCTTAATTAGGATGCTTGATTAAAATATTCATTTTTTAAATGAAAGTAAAGGATTATGAATTAAAAAAGACGCTTAGTTGATTAATTCAAATTGAGCTAAGAAATTAACATTAATGAAAGTGTACAAATTATCTTTAGTGAACCGAGGATAAATTTAATTACAATACTCCAAGAAAATCAATCGCTTGTTATTTATTATTCTAAATCTTATATTTACTCTATTTTGATTTTAATTGTGACAACCAATAAACCCCCCTAATTGTATTTGTATGTTTGTTGAATTTCTGTTTGTAAAAATTAATTTTAAACTTGATTTTCCTAAATTTTTGTGTTGATCCTTGAGAGAACGACCTAGGTTGACACCCTAGTACTACATTAATTAATTTTAATGTACTAATTTGACGGAACCACACCTGTAAACATGTCAGGAATCAACAATGGGAAACCAACGCCCTATCATAAACCCACCCTTGGGCAATAACTTCAATGAGTCCATATAAGGCAACTACATTCCAATGATCACAAAAAAATGTCTAACAATTGAGCAATTATGCTCTAAACATCCATAATACCAATTCATTATAGAGCAACCATGCTCAGAAAATGATCAATAGCTTCAATACAAAGCAAACATGCTCTAGCAAAATCAACAACATCTATATAGAGCAGAACATGCTCTAATACCAGCTTGTCACACCCCAATTTTTTGGACTCGAATCCTGATGTAATCAAGAGAATAATTAATAAAAATGTAAGTAAATTTTCCACGTTTATAATAATTTCAAACACACCATAAATATTACATCAAGGCCCGAACCACAGAAAACTGAAGAGTGAGATTTAATAATTTATGAACTAGATCGCTAATCAAAACACCCACATATGTATACAAAATAATTTGAGTTTACAGCGGAAGAAGAATATGTATACGAGACACTCGCCTAGTTCCATTTATGAAGATATGGAAAAAGGCCCAAGCAATCATGCAATTCATGATATAAGCCAATTAAACCGCAATTGACCACACATATAAATGATAGTCATTCATTCGTATATTAAACAATACGCGCTCACAAAGCATCCATCATCAATATCATCATTTATATTTTAATTCATTACAACATATTTGACAATCACTGTTAGCCAAGGCATTCCATTACAACTATTTACCTTCCTCAAAAGCTTTAGCTCAAAAGCACACCATATTTAGGGTTTAAGATAGGAAGAGGAAGGTGAAGAAGATGAAGAGGAAGAGGAATATGAGGGGAGAAGAAGAGAGAGTGGTTTGCCAAAAAAGAAGAAAAGTGTCGTGAAAATGAGAGAGGAGAAGAGAGTTTTGTTTTTAAATTTTAACCCCTCATTAGTAATTTCACCGTTTTATAACAAACAGGATCTTTGTTCGGGCTCAATATTTTATCTAAAAATTATTCCAAATATAGATTCAGATTCCCAATAATATTCTTAACAGCCCTGACCAACGGCATCTCAATCAGAGATACTTGGTCCGACACCCATATTTTAATCGGGTATAATTTTGTCTCTTAAAGCCTCAATAAATTATAAATAATCCTTATAAATCTCAATTTAACTATTTCAATATTTTTGGGACACTTATTAACCCATTTGTAATTATTTAATATTTATTCCTATCAATTAATCATTTTTATAAAATTCAGGATGTTACAGTATGTGGGCCCATCTTCCACTCATCAATCTCATATATCAATATCCATGTGCATAAAAATCCTGCCTTATTTAACTTGCCTAACTAGAGCGACCAGAGCTCTCCTCATTTTGGTTTTCACAAATGGGTAAGGACATGTAGCCCTATCATCAAAAAGGCCAATCACACACCTCATCAGAACGAGCACTCAACGGTCATAGAAACCATGGCCTCTCATCGAAGTATATCAGAGTTTGCCACGGGCTATCTGGCGACAGGCACGAATTCGAGCCATTGGAGTTCCCGCCTCCGATACAGTCCCTAGACTGCCCTCGAGTATCGAGGCGTGATAGATTCTTCAGTGTACCCATCACTGTATGCTCTAAGGGATTATTCCAACATCCCTCCTTAACTCCAGACATGATGCATAATTCAACAAATCATTTTTATTCAGTGGTCCTCGGTAGGGTCCCCTAAATGACTCCCTTCCATTCCTAATGTCAAGTTCTTTATCTATATTATGTATAATCAAATTTTCTCTTTTTCTTTGTTTTAGTAACCTTACTCGACTTTTAGGAATGAAATGAGATTTCATACTTCCTCAGCAATTAGGGGTACATTGGCACTACAACGCCCACAATTCATTTCGGATCTGAATTCCTTACACTTTCACAGTTTAATCATTTTGGAATCCTTGCTGATACCATTTTCCATGTCTCTTATTTGTAATTTTTCCTATCTGGTTATCCATACATCACACAACATCCATCAGCATAACATTTTTATGAGATACTCCATTCAATCAATACATCCATAATCATACATCCACAACCATTTAAATGTATCACATTATCTAAGACTATATTTCTAATGCTTACCTATGTAACGTGTACAAGTAACATACTTATGAGAAACTTTACTTAAACATTCATTAGCATGTCACATCAATAATTATACAGTGATACCATGATATATATAACAACGCGTGCCTCGAATCTTACTTTTTATGGGTGTGATGTGAACGATATATTTATCGGCATTAAATTTGATGTGCTAGCCTTTACGTCGGCTATTACTAAATGTTTTTAAGTTATACATCGAGTTGGGGTATTTTTTGAGATATTTGGGTTCTCTTAAACCATTTATGTTTCTATTAATTTAATCGGGTAGAACTGATTTATTTCATTATTTAATTCCCTAATGTCCAATTATGAATTCTTAGGCTATCTTCAAGTGACCCATTGTTTATTCTATTTTATCAATCTAGTTGGGCTTTATTTGTTGAATAACTTTTTTTCTTAGTCACTCAACGGGTCACTAATCCTTTAGGTTCTCGTAGCGCTTTAGCGATGTTTTTCTTCAACTTAAGATTACCAAATTTTGTAACTCTTACTTCATTATTCTTAACTACATTAACTAAATTATTCCCTTTATAAGTGTCTATTAGCTGTTAAGAAATCTAGGTACTATCTTAACCTTAATATCACAAACTAAGTCTACTATTACTTAGTTACTAAAAGTTACTATTTAATTAATAGGTTCAGTTTCTTTTCACGATATTTCTAAGATTTAGTCCTAAAACCCTTTCTTATTAATTAGTATTTCGAGATAGAACTCCTTTTGTCCCAACTTAATCTCTTACATCTCAATAGTGATATCTTTCTTAAACGTGACTTTACTAGATTCGATAATTCCTTTCTTTAGTGACTAGATTGATTAGTTTGTTTCTTTAACTATAATTAATTTCTTTTGCCATATAATTGTCCATTTGCTAATCAATGGCTTAGAAACCTCTTCAATTTGAAACGTCATAACTTGGTCTAATATTATTTAGTCAGCCAAAAGTCACCAATTAATTGGTAAGTCCTATTGTTTTTATTTCAAGTTTAAAACCTAGTATACCCAAAAATTCATCTCTTAGCTACTAACTAATTTGTTCTAGGCGTGAAATTTCCTTTAATCTTTTTTTTTGCTTTTAATGGCTTCCTAAGTTTCTTGTATAACATTATTTCCTTTTAAAATTCTAGATTTTAGACTTAATTCATTTAAGTAAATAATTATATTCTTGATTAATTTATTAGAAACCTTTCCTATAACTTATCCAAATTAGATTCTAATTATCCATTTTTTTCTTTATTCTTAGTTTAATTAATTTATTAAAATATTTAACCCCGAAACTTTTCACTTCCTAATGAAGTTTCTTTTACCACATCTATTTCATTTCATTAAATTTCTAAAGTTTCTATTTCTTTTTACTCTAAGTGGTCACAAAAGTGGTCACTAAATTTGTCACAAAATTCTTTTATAATTTCTAATACTAAAACTCCCTTTTTTTCTTTTTCCTTCTTTCCTTAACTTATAAAAATTTATTGGGCCTTAGTCACCAAAATTTTGAAAAGGTCCTAATAAGTAAAAATTCAATTTATTTAATTAACTTACTGTGTTCTCTTTTTCTTTAATCTTTAAAACACTTTTCAAATATATCATTTTGAGCAACCTTCTAAAAATTAATTTCTTTTGACTCCTTCATTATATTTTTTAAAAAGTAAATTACTTTTTATAACTTAATAAAAGAAAATACTTTGAATCATCCGATCGATAATTCCTTTTGTCATGCATAATATTCTCAAAACAACTTCAGCGACGCTTAAACGGTAAATTAAATTTTTAAAGGCGGGGCTTACCGGGGAATTAAATTATAAATTACATAATAACATCACAAATTAAATAATTTTTTCGATTATCTGATCACGAAAAAATCTTTTTGATTACGTGGACATCAAGTTACACTAAATAATTTTTTTAAAATATCAACAATTTTAAAAACGTAAACTTTTGTAGCCGTCAATTACAAAAAATTTTACGGTTTAAGATTTAACTATTGGATCGCAACAAAATTCGAAATAGAGGTCCCTGAATACACCAACAACAATATAGGACAGCCAAAAATACAATCAAACGAGGAAGAGACCCCCTTTACCTCATGATACTGTCATTGTCCAGATATGCGAAAACGGTGGTGACGTCAAAAATTCCCCTAGACGCTCCTAACGCCCTCTGATCGTCCCCTAAGCTTTTAGTTCCTAAAGCAACTCACAATCCATCAAGGAAACACCAAAAAAGGTCATGGTTTAGTCTCCAAACAGCAAGGAAAATATTTTTAAAATTTCAAAAGGGTGGCTGATTCTCAAACCAAAGAAACAATTAGCAAGATTCAAGAGCAAATGCTAAAATTTTCACCTTGAATTGGCTTGGATGGTTGGCGGTTTGGAGGTCCCCAAAGCAAGGAGATGGAATTTGATTCTTCAAGCCATTGCATGCAAGAAATCTTGAAGATGAAGGGCTGTTTGGGGGGGGGGAAGGTTTGTCGTGGTCAAATGGACAAGGAGAAGAGAGGTTATAATTTGAATGGATGGAAGTGGAGTGGTTGTCTTGGGCTGATTTTGGAAGCTTAAGAGAAAGGTATTGGTGATGATTAGATGAAGAAAAGAGGATTGAAGAGTAGGCTGGTCTGGCTTTGGATGGAGTGGAAAAGTGGAAGAGAAAATAGTGGAAGAATTGAGATGTGATGATGATCACTTAAGTTGCATGAAATTTTATTGGTCAAGAAGGGAGGTGGCATGGTTATGTCATGATAACATGACATTCTATCCTCCTTAGGAAGCAAGTAGTGTAAGCTTTCTGAAGAAGGGGTTCAAGAAGGTGAGACAAGTGTCCCATGGATAGAAGATGGTGATTGGTTCTTGTTGCATGAAGGGGCTGAGGTGTCCAGTTCTGGGGTGTCAACTTGTGCATGGGTTTAAGGGTCTTTTTAGGCTGAATTTAAAAATGTGTCAATCACAAAAGTTTTATATCTTTTTGTTATCTTTAATTTGGTATATGACATAAAAATTTTCATTAAGAAATGAGGGAGTTATGGCCCAAATACGAAAGTAGTGTAAAGCTATGACAAGATTATTGTTTCTTGCAGAGATTAATTTTTTGGGCAAAATTGGTAAGGATTTTGACTTTGTTCCCATCATCAAAGTTGTAGGAAATTGATAAGAAAATTTTTGTGAAAGAATCGTTCGATTTCACAGTCATAATAGGGAGAAACGTGAAAAATACTGAACATAGTGCAAGCTGCCATTAGGAAAACGTGAATCGGTATGGTATTTTAAATTTTAGGATTTATGGAGCAAGAATCAGATTTTGATCCCTTCACAAACTTTTCTATTTAATTTGATATATTATTTGCGACAATTCGAGACCGGTAGCCTGAGATATACTTGATTTACAATAGGGTGCTCCAAGAGCTTCCCGGATCATCTACGTCTTTGGAAATAAATTCACCATTAAGTGTCCTTTATGAATTTGGTTTCGTGCCCTTCATGAACATTGTAGAGGTATACAATATGGATTCATAGAAAAAACAATTGAGTAATTCAAGCACCAGACGAAGGAGATATGCAAATTTTACCAATGACTACCAGCATTGAAACGAAACAGCCAAGAGGTTGCAAAGATCTATTAACCTATACCAATCTAGAAAGATTTGGCCTTCAATGTCTTCACAAAAAGAAATAGATAATTTTGTTACAAAAATTTTTACACCAAGTTTACATAAATCAATGGTCGTATGAGAGAGTTATGAATTGTTTTCTGAACCATGTGCAGGGAAAAACATCCAAACATTGGAATTTTAAGGTGAACGTTCTTAATCTTTGATTTTAAGGTTGACAGAGTGAGCATCAGAGTTCGGGGATAGAAACGAAGATTGGAGATCTTTTCAAAACAAAGAGATTGAGACCAAAATCGTTCGATTCTAAGGTCGTATGCCAAAGTTGGGTTGAAAACACTTAAGGTGCTCGGGTCAGGTTTTAAAGCGATTTCTGAGGAAACCAACTTATAGGAAAATAGGGATGATAGAGTCCGAATCAAGCTTCGGCCTCTTCAGGAAATGTTCCTAAAATGTCAAAACGGGTCACCTGACACTGACCGTGCCACCATCAAATATCCTGAGGTATATGAACGATCAAACGTAGAAGACGTTAAATGTTCTGATTGGGCTGGTTAGGCCAAGTCAGACATCCTTGATCTTTTACGAAACAATTCTAATAGGACTAGTTTCCTTATTGGATCACTAGTCTCACATTGAACGGTCAGAGTCTGACCTCAGGCTGGGTCTGACAGTTCAAATCTGAGGAACCAAGTGATATTTTATTATTAAATATAATTATCAAATAAATAAACAATTTAAAATATATAATTTCAAAATAAATTATTTTAATTATTTATCTATTAAGTATTGTTGACAGGAAATAATTTTCAACTGATAGAATTATAAATTAATTAGCACCCAAAATAATCATCGTTAACGTATTATTTTTAATTAAAGAGTATTTGTGACGTCCTACGTCAATTTATATTTATTTCTACCCATTTAATTAATTTCATAATAAATCTTTCACAATTAATTAATTTAATTATACCTTAATTCAAAATAATGTTTATTTTCACTAAACAGGTTCAAAATAATTATTATATAGCATCACAAAACCTTGAGACCCAATAAAGTTTGAAAGAAATCAAAAACCTGAAACAGGGGCCTGATGCTGTGCGCCAGCCCCACGCGTAGTGTCAGTCCTGCTCTGCGCACCTCACGCTACGCATCAGCCTCACACGTAGCGTGGGCATGACAATACATATTTTAGGCCAAACGACCAACTTCTAACCTCCCCAATTGGCCCGTTTTAGGTCCGATTGCCACGAAACTTCACAGGCCACACGTTTTCCCCATTCCAGAACTGTTGGCGCCGTCTGTTCGCCAAAATTTCAACATATGTGCAAGTTATGTGCAAAATGTAGTTTAACTCAATTAGTGCAAAACCCTTGCACCAAACATCCTAAATAGGATCCAAATGGCCTAAGACCAATACACGTAACTTCTAAATATCCTAAGGAACCTATTGATGCATTCCAGGGGTCCCAAAACCCGTCGATTCTCAATTTCACCTATCTAGTTCCTTACTTCCCATAGTTACTCACTACATGCATAACTCTCCAATTCAATCAAATTAGCAATCAAACATCAATCATGAATATACACACATCAATCAAGCATATAACAGAACCTGCCCATATCATTCAACATTCACACATCATTGGCTCCGTGCCACGGTTCATCAAATCATACATTATACAACTAACCATCATAATTTCAATCAATCATCATCATTAACAATTCATCTAAATCGTCATCATGTCCATCATCATCACACCATATTAATTTAACACTTCCACACGCAAAACATACTCAACTCATCACACACGACTAGCAATCAATTACTCTACCACACATGGTTTACTATTTACTACACATATACATTACTTATATTACATTCATCCATTCATCCTTGGCATCAATCTTCAGCTTGGCGCACCTCCGTGGCATTAGCATCATCCCTGTTATTGGTCACTAAATGAAACAACAGCAAGGGTAAGTGTTTGGCGTATCATAATTAATCTAGGACAGAATAATGAATCTAACGATACCTATAATTTATATTGTTAATTAACTTCCACATTCCTATAATTTTACACGTTATGAATGCATATACATGTTATCTATCTCAATCTTGCATCTTTTCTACATAACCTCAAGTCATATACAATTACACTTAAATCCATCACATAAATGGTTTATCATAAATCATCCAACTTATATAAACATCAACATACATCATCAAGTCACATTTCATAATTATACATGAACCATTAATTCACATCGTCCACAACTGACTCGCATGTATTAGACTCTCTTGTATCCGGATACCTAAGGATAAGCCTTCAGCTGGGGGTCCTACTTGACGCCCCGTGAACCCTACTTGGTTCACCGAGTCCTACTTGACTCTCCACCTCAACCAGTAGGTCCTACTTGACCACTGGGTAGCTCAACTGGGCACAAAAACCACAGGAGCCAGAAACGAGGGGCTACACATACCGTCACTCGTTCCACACCACATAAGCACATAGTAAATCACATCATCATGCCATATCATCAATATACAATTGGAAAGGTATTTTTTATGTTTCATACAAGGAAATAAAGTGTTGAAGGAAAGAGAATCAAGTTTGTATAATATGAACTCAATGGAATATTTATGCCAAGTTTAAACACAGTAATTGTAGTATAGTATAGATATCGTTCCACTGAGGAGGTGTTGGTTTGAAGATCTTATTTCTTGAATTGATTTTGACAAAAGATTTGTTTTGATTTTGTTGTACAAGAGATTGAATACGAAAGAAACAAGTATGAAAATAATGATAGTAAAGTGTTTTGGTAGAAATCAGATTTGGAAAACTGGGATTGGTTTCATCGCATCTCACCTTTCATAAGCTAAATAAATTTGTATGTATGTAACTTGAAATGATAATTTCTACGTTATAATCAAAGTCATTTGTATCGATCCCTCGACTACAAAATTCATAAGAATGATTTCAAACCGCTGATCCCTCAGTCACTTTGAAACCATTCCAGCATTACCGATCAATTATTTTGATGTTCATTGCGTTAGATGCCATCCCTGGTCAGCTACTCACAACGAGTATTTCATTTAGATCTGCTCTCAAAAGTTACTTCCCAGTATACTTAAGAAAACTTAAAACAAGAAAATAATGATCAAGTATCTTCAGGCATTAATGGCAGAATGAAATAAAGAAAATATCAAATCTCATTAACATACATAAAAACTTACAGCAGCATTACTTCAGGTTTGAATTGATTACAACCAATCCCAATAAAGGAAAATTAGTTACTCATGCTATGCATTTTCACTTAAGAAAATTTGGAAATGAATACAGAATGAATGGTGGGATACAGGAGATGTGTTTGATGATTTGTTTTGTGCTTAATTTATAGGGGTTATGCTTCAGCTCCCCTTGCCCACTTGCATAAAGCCCATGAAGGAATATTCTGAGACATGCAAAAACACCTCAAAGTGGTTGAGTTGGCATCGCACCATTGGTTAATATTAAATTAAAAATCCCATACTACATGAGTCACGCTTGAGCTTAATGGTCAAGCTCAAGCGTGAAGGCCCTGATGCTCATTATAGTTTCTGTTTTCCTGTGCTTGATCACGTTTAGAGTCACACTTAAACATCCCTTGTATCACGCTCAAGCGTGATGAATTTTAACTCCCTACGCTCAGGCCACGCTCAATCCATGCTTAGGCTTTCATTTTTATCATTCCACGCTTAAGCGCCTAGTGTTCACGCTCAAGCGTGAAAGGCCCTGATGCTCACTATTGTGTCCTACGCTTTGAGCGCAAGGCTCAAGCTTAAGCTTTATTGTTCAAGCTTAAGCTTGTTGTCTTCACATGCTCCCGATCACGCTTAAGCTTGCTCTTTCACGCTTAAGCTTGCCCTTTCACGCTTAAGCTTGCTCTTTCACGCTTAAGCTTGCTTCTTCAAGCTTAAGCTTGCTCTTTCACGCTTAAGCTTGCTCTTTCATGCTTAAGCTTACCTGCTCAAGCTTAAGCTTGCATTTCTTTTTTGTTGAATTTCCTGCAACTTTCCCTGTAACTTTCCAAGAGTTTTAACACAATTCTTCTTTTATACACCTATCCATCACCACTTGAAAGATTCATGCTCAATTCCTTCAATAATTCATCAATTCAGCTTAAATTTTTAAAAAATTAGTTCAAATGAGTCATGAAATCAATGCTTAATCAACACTTATCAAACTCTCCCTAACCTAGAGTTTTGCTTGTCCTCAAGCAAAATGAATGAGATCTTAAATAAGAAAGCAGTCATATTATTCAGATTTTAGTTGCAAACAAAGTTAAAGAGACAATAATCACAGTTTAACTTCTTTAAGGTAAATAACATCTTCAATACCCATTTCTTTGAAATGTAATACACCATTTAATTTTTTATAAAGCAAGTAACCAATTGCTGTAAGAATAAGGAGTTTCTCATTACTCTTCACCAGGTGACTGTTTCACACATCCATCATGAGAACTGCCTAGTTAACATTGCCAGTCATTTCCAATCAAACCAAAATCAGAAGAACAACAAGGATCAAAAAGGTCTTTTAGGGTTGTAATGAGGCTGGGCTAAACAAGAATTCTTGGTTTTTCTTGGATTCAAGATGCATGCCCAAAGAAGAGCATAAGTTATGACATTTTCAAAGTTTATGAGGCTTCTTCCTTTTTGAGCTACAGAATTCTTTATTTCTCTAGTTCTCATTTTTGTTTAAATTTCTGGATGGAGAACTTACTGTTTTTCTTTAGCATTGCCTTTTTAAGCCTCCATTTCTTACATCACCCTTTGAAAAATTATTTTATGCTCTTTTCAAAAATAAGCATGTTGATGAGGTAGGAATTTATTTCTCATGCTTAGGTGTTTTTATAGAACAAAATTTTTGGCTCAAAATGGGCTACCAAAGAATGGGATGTATTTTTGAGGTTAGCTTTTTGGCTCTTGGCTAACTGTGTTTTCAAAAATTGCCTTTATCATTTCCTTGCTTTATTTCTTACGAAAAAGGTTAATTAGAGAATTTAGGCAACACAAACTTAACAAATTCTAATAAGACTCTCAGTGTTTAAATTTCTCACTTCTCACCAGGTTATAAGGCTTACTTCCATATTCTAACAGAAAAAGGTTCAAGCATGTAAACAATTTCAACAGTTCATTTATTTCATTTTCATGCTTCTTAAATCAGCTGATTTGCCTTTTCAAAATCAATGTTACTCTCTCAAAATAATTGCTACTTAAAATCTTTTCTTGCTTAAAAATTAATTCTTTGTTGGGTTTTTCAAAAATGTTACAGCTTCAAGCATGTAATGTTGTATCCAAATAGTCATAACACAAAATCACCACACAGAGAAAGGTAACAAAATTCAAACCAATAATTATAAATGAAAACTACTGCAAGAATATCAAAAATATTAAAAACTAAAGAGAATGCAAACAAAAACCAAAAACTATTAATAAAAATTGAAAAATTAAGAAATTGAAAAAAGCAATAAAAACTCATCACTCATCATTTTCTTCCTCTTCTACTAAGTCTGACTCAAACTCCTTAGGTCCCTTGTAGGAAGTGGTTGTGATGATGATGGCCCTGCTATCTCACCCCTCCTGGATAAAGTAGGACTGTCCCCAGGCCATACAATGTATGCCCCAAACTACAGGGTCCATCCAAGGGTTGATTTGGCCTACAGGGATACTGTAGTGTTTTATTCTGACCATCTAAAATATATTTAACAATCATCATATCAAATGGTAGAAGGCAGAGTAAGTCTCTAACAGTGAGCCTAGAGACTTTTTTAATCAATTGAATCAAGATGCATCAATTTCCAAATTAAGCATGCATATCAGTGACTAAACAATAGTGTTTTGACATGGCAATAACAATCGAAATATTTAATATCAAGCATGTATAACACATTCTGGACTTTTTCTTTTTTTTATCAGATAGTTAGTGCACCCTTAAAATTGAAGAAATTTTCGTAATTGTTCATTTGAAAACAAATACTCATTTCAAGATTAAATGAACAATTTCAAATGAGGAAGAACATTAAATCATATAAGCAAGCAAAACAGTGAAATTAAGTCCTTTTTTAAGATAAAGCATGCATTTTGATTCCCCTACTTAATGGTATCAGGTAGGGTAGTTTAAAAACTGCTCGCTTCAGGCATCATATTGCACGCTTAAGCATGACTGAAACAGTGACCAATATTCCTGCCCGCTATTGCAAAGAGGAACATCACGCTTAAGCGTGAATTCCCTGCACTTGAGCGCGGTCGGGGTGCCTTGCTTCCATGTTTCCTGATTTAAGAGGTTTCTTAATTAGAAGCATAGGGGGATGCTTGAGCTTGAAGGGGTCACGCTTGAGCGTAACTGAGGTCCAAGAACGACGCTTAAGTGCTCTTAATACACGCTTAAGCATGTATGGAAAAATTAGGACCTGCTATAATTTATTTCTTCCTTCGCTTAAGGTTGTAGTCATTCACCTGAGCGAATTTGAAACAGAACCAAGCTTTACGTTGCTCGCTTAAGCGAGTGTGATCACGCTTGGGTGCGATGGTGATCCTATCTTAAGCGTGACAAGTCATGCTTAAGCGTTCAACTTGTCCTTCCTTCTCCTTTGAACTTGGCACTTATCATTTGGATAATGAGTGGGATGAATTTGATGAGTTGCCTGAAAAATAAAAGAAAACTTCAATGCTTTACGTTGCTCGCTTAAGCGAGTGTGATCACGTTTGGGTGCGATGGTGATCCTATCTTAAGCGTGACAAGTCATGCTTGAGCGTTCAACTTGTCCTTCCTTCCCCTTTGAACTTGGCACTTATCATTTGGATAATGAGTGGGATGAATTTGATGAGTTACCTGAAAAATAAAAGAAAACTTCAATCATAAGATAAAATTTACTTAAAGTAAAATCGACAGGATGAAAAGAAAACATAAAAGATTGGGTTGCCTCCCAATAAACGCTTATTTATCGTCTTTAGCTTGACGCCTGATAAACTTCTCAATATGGATCATGAAGCTGGTGAATGAGAGTGTTGAGTTTTCCACCTCCTTTCCCAAGTCAGGCCTTAAGTTTCTTTCATTCAGATTTTCAAGTGAACCTATGAGACAACTTTGCTTATCTTCAGAGTATTTATTTATTTTAAAAATAATGAAACTGACTTCTTCTTCTTGCACTCGCACTTTTAGATTTCCATTATCCATATCTATGATGATTCTGGCTGCTTTCATGAATGGTCTTCCCAGAATTAGATGAACTTCAAAGTCTTTCTTTATATCTATGATAACAAAATTCTTATGAAATTCAAATTTATCAATTTTGACCACAACATTTTCAGCAATACCATAGGGGGTTTTTATTGATTGATCTGCTAGTTTTAAAGTTATTTTTGTTGGCTTTACTGAAAAATCCCCTATCTTTTTAAGTGTGGATAATGGCATCAAATTTACACTAGCACCAAGATCTAATAAAGCTTTTCTTCTTGAAAGATTTCCAATAGTGATAGGAATAGAAAAACTCCCTAGATCTTTGGTGTTATGAGGTACTGCCTTATGGATGATAGCACTATGTCCATCGTCCAGCTTAGTTGTTTCCTCATTCAGTGTGGTCACGGCCTTGCATTGCTCTATTGGGTTTGTTTTAGTGTTTGCTCCATACTGAGGCTTCTGGTTTTTAGCAACTTGTCGGGCTAGCTGTCCCACTTGTGTTTCCAAGTTCCTAAGTGATGCCTCATTATTCTTTTGATTTACGAGAGAAGCTTGCATGAATTTCTCCAAGGTGTCCTCTAATTTAGAAGTTCTCTCCATCAAGGACAAACCATTGTTTTGATATGGTTTATTTGAAGAGCTTGGCTCTTGCTTCCATCCTTGGCCTTGATTTTGGTTACTTCTCCATCCCTAAAATGGTTGGTTAGAAAAATTTGAATTGAAATTACCAGACCTTCCTTGGTTGTTCATGAAGTATACAACTGCTTCTTGTGAGCCACAATTTTCATTTTGATGGTCTTCTCCATAGAAATTACATGTTGTAGGTATTTGTTGTTGCACTGGTTGTGATGACTATATTGCATGTAATTGTTGTGGAAGATTGGATATCTTTTTAGTCAATGCTTCCAATTGTTGGGTCAGAATTTTGTTTTGAGCTAGAATAGTGTTTGTGGTGTTTAAATCAAGAACTCCTTTCCTTTGAACTTGCTGACGATCATGTTGAGCTTGGTAATTTGTTGAGGATAAAGCTTCTATTATCCTTGTGGCTTGGTCAGCATCCACTTTCATCATGGTCCCTCCTGCTACTGCATCCAATATCATTTTGTTATCAGCTTTGAGTCCACTATACAACATATTAAGTTATGCAATATCTTCAAGTCCATGGTTTGGGCATTTTCTTAGGAGAGATTTGAAACGTTCTCATGCCTCACAAAAAGGTTCATCTTGGCTTTGTTTAAATGTTGTATATCTGACTTGGCCTTGATGAATCTAGATGGAGGAAAGAATCTGTGTAGGAATTTTTCTTCCACAGTGTCCCAACTGTTCAAACTTTGATTTGGGTGCGTCTGGAGCCATTCTTTAGCTTTACCTGCTAGAGAAAAAGGAAATAGTCTTAGATATACAGCTTCAATTATTTCCTGTTCAAAACCCATAGTTCCAACTAATTCATAGAATATGGCCAAGTGAGTATATGGATCTTCACTTATCATTCCATGGAATTGGTGGGAACTAATTAAACTAAGAAAAGCAGGTTTCATTTTTATAGCCCTTATTGTGTTTGGAATAGCAATGCTTTAGTAATGTCTGGGTCCTTGTTGTAAAGTGTAATCTCCCAGTGTTCTCCTTGGTGGATTTTGATTGTTGCTATTGACATCCGCCATTCTGTCAGAGGAAGTTTCTCCTGTGTGGAAGTTATGCTTTTGCTTGCCTTTCTTGATTTTCATGAGGAGCCTATCTATTTCTGGATCAAATGCAAGTTGTTCTTTTGGTCCCTGTCCTCTTAAGATCATAAATCAAGCACTCACTCTAGTAATGCTACCATAAAAAAATGAAAAATGCAAACAAATGAAATTTATTTACAGAGTCTTGTCAATTCAATGCTAAAATATTCAAACTTAAATCACCTCCCCGGCTGTAGCGCCAAAACTTGGTAAGGTATTTTTTATGTTTCATACAAGGAAATGAAGTGTTCAAGGAAAGAGAATCACGTTTGTATAATGTGAAATCAATGGAATATTTGTGCCAAGTTTAAACATAGTAATTGTAGTATAGTATAGATGTCGTTCCACTGAGGAGGTGTTGGTTTGAAGATCTTAGTTCTTGAATTGATTTTGACAAAAGATTTGTTTTGATTTTGTTGTGCAAGAGATTGAATACGAAAGAAACAAGTATGAAAATAATGACAGTAAAGTGTTTTGGTAGAAATCAGATTTGGAAAACTGGGATTGGTTTCATCGCATCTCACCTTTCATAAGCTAAATAAATTTGCATGTATGTAACTTGAAATGATAATTTCTACGTCATAATCAAAGTCATTTGTATCGATCCCTCGACTACAAAATTCATAAGAATGATTTCAAACCGCTGATCCCTCAGTCACTTTGAAACCATTCCAGCATTACCGATCAATTATTTTGACGTTCATTGCGTTAGATGCCATCCCTAGTCAACTACTCACAACGAGTATTTCATTCAGATTTGCTCTTAAAAGTTACTTCCCAGTATACTTAAGAAAACTTAAAACAAGAAAATAGTGATCAAGTATCTTCAGGCATTAATGGTAGAATGAAATACAGAAAATATCAAATCTCATTAACATACATAAAAACTTACAGCAGCATTACTTCAGGTTTGAATTGATTACAACCAATCCCAATAAAGGAAAATTAGTTACTCATGCTATGGATTTTCACTTAAGAAAATTTGGAAATGAATACAGAATGAATGGTGGGATGCAGGAGATGTGTTTGATGATTTGTTTTCTACTTGATTTATAGGGGTTATGCTTCAGCTCCCCTTGCCCACTTGCATAGAGCCCATGAAGGAATATTCCAAGACATGCAGAAACACCTCAAAGTGGTTGAGTTGGCATCGCACCATTGGTTAATATTAAATTAAAAATCCCATGCTGCATGAGTCACGCTTGAGCTTAATGGTCACGCTCAAGCGTGAAGGCCCTGATGCTCATTATAGTTTCTGTTTTCCTGTGCTTGATCACGTTTAGAGTCATGCTCAAACATCCCTTGTATCACGCTCAAGCGTGATGAATTTTAACTCCCTACGCTCAGGCCACGCTCAATCCATGCTTAGGCTTTCATTTTTATCATTCCACGCTTAAGCGCCTAGTGTTCACGCTTAAGCGTGAAAGGCCCTGATGCTCACTATTGTGTCCTACGCTTTGAGCGCAAGGCTCAAGCTTAAGCTTGGTTGTTCAAGCTTAAGCTTGTTGTCTTCACATGCTCCCGATCACGCTTAAGCTTGCTCTTTCACGCTTAAGCTTGCCCTTTCACGCTTAAGCTTCCTTTTTCACGCTTAAGCTTGCTTCTTCAAGCTTAAGCTTGCTCTTTCACGCTTAAGCTTGCTCTTTCACGCTTAAGCTTGCCTACTCAAGCTTAAGCTTGCATTTCTTTTTTGTTGAATTTCCTGCAACTTTCCCTGCAACTTTCCAAGAGTTTTAAAACAATTCTTCTTTTATACACCTATCCATCACCACTTAAAAGTTTCATGCTCAATTCCTTCAATAATTCATCAATTCAGCTCAAATTTTTACAAAATTAGTTCAAATGAGTCATGAAATCAATGCTTAATCAACACTTATCAACAATATATGTAACAATGTTAGAAGCTGACATGTATCATCTCTCAGGCGACCTACTTGTCAAGCCTATCATCATCATAAGCCATGTTATACAATTATATACTCGTCATCTCATTTATTCACAATACTTTTATCTAATCATATGCAACAACATCACTAATTATCATGCCACACATCGCTAACATCATTAAACTTCACAATCTATCAGATGGTACTTATTCATAAAAATTTTCATATTCATTTCCTTACTTTTCCACTCGTACTTATTTAAATTAGTTACTTTCTTATCACACAACAACTAAATCATAATCCACATGCTTGTAAAAATTATATTAATCATTTTTAACTACTCTACATCATCTAAAATATTTTTCTAAATATTTCTAAGCCTCCCTAAGTCATCATACACTCGAATCCTAATTAATTACGACCCGAACACCCCCTTACCTCGATTCCAAGCTTCCATAATTTGCTCGAGGTGTCAGTTGCATCCTCCGGCCACTTAATTTGCTCTTCCACTTCCGATTCCGATGCTCACTTTGTCGATTGCTTGACCAACGCTCGTTCCAGCACCTTAGCCCTTTATGCACAAAATCACCAAAAACCAATAATTTCACAAGCCCAGAGTGAAAATTGCCAGAGAGAAGAAAGGAAAAGGAAATGATGTTCTGTCATTCTATTTGCATGCCTTCCTTTAAAACTGATCGCGACGCTGATGCTACGCGTCAGCTTATTAATTCCTACCTGACGCTACGCGTTAGGCTCCTGATGCCATTTTCCTTAAAATTCCATTTTCCACTTAATTTCTCATATATTATTATAATTTCAACCCAAATAATACTCTTATTTATTTTCCATTTATTTTCTAATATTAAAACATCAAGGATGTTACATCCACTCCCCCTAAAAAGAGATTTCATCCCGGAAATCAACGTACCTTATTGGAAAAAATCCGGATACAACCACCTCATATCAGACTCCAACTCCCAAGTATAAGTTACTCTGTTCAAGTTCTGCCACTTTACTTTCACCAAAGACACTTCCTTGCTCCTCAATCGCTTGGTCTGATATTCTTCAATACAAATAGGCATCACCTCCAGAGTCAAATCCTCTTTCATCTTGATAGAATCTTCAGGCACAATCATTGAATCACAAGGAATATATGCCCAAAGTTATGACACATGAAACACATTGTGGATATTAGTTAACGATTGGGGAAGATCCAATCGGTAAGCGAGATCACCAATCCTCTCCAAAATCTGGTATGGCCCAATGTATCTTGGATTAAGCTTATGACTCTTCAGTATCCGACCTATACCTTTGGTAGGTGAAACCCTCAGAAATACCCAATCTCCCACTTGAAACTCAAGTGGCCTATGACGATTGTCATAGTAACTCTTCTGAAAATCCTGAGCAATCTTCATCTTCTCATGAATCAATGCTACCTGATCATTCATTTCCTAGATTAATTCAGGTCCTAAATGAATCACATCACCATTTTCATTCCAACATAAAGGTGTACGGCACCGCCTACCATACAAAGCTTCATAAGGAGCCATCCCAATGCTACTATGATAGCTGTTGTTATAAGCAAATTCCACCAATGGTAGATACTTCTCCTATGAGCCACCTTGCTCCAGTACACAAGCTCTGAGCATGTCTTCCAAGATCTGTATGGTCCGCTCAGACTGGCCATCAGTCTTAGGATGATAAGCTGAACTCAACCTCAATTCAGTACCCAACTCCTGCTGTAGACTTCCCCAAAATTTAGAAGTGAATCGGGGATCACGGTCTAAAATAATACTCGAAGGTACACCATGCAACCTTATAATTTCAGTAATGTACAACCTAGCCAACCGGTCTAATGACCATTTTATGTTCATAGCCAAGAAGTGAGCACTCTTGGTCAATCTATCCACAATTACCCAGATTGTATTACATCCAGAACAGGTACGAGGTAACCCAGATACAAAATCCATGGTAATGCTTTCCCATTTCCATATTGGAATCTCCGGAGGTTGAAGTAAACCAGGAGGCCTCTAGTGTTCAACCTTACACTTTTGACATATCACATAAGATCTCACATACTCAATTATTGCTTTTTTCATTCCCGGACACCAAAATTCTTTCTTCAAATCATGGTATATCTTAGTGATACCAGGATGGATACTTAAGGAACTTTTATGTGCCTCAGCTAATACAACTTGCCTGAAATCACCTTCTGTGGTACAATAACATGGTTCCTGAACCACCAAATTCCATCATTGCCTCTAGTTAATCCCATATCTTTTCCTCTTGCTTGAGTATCAAGTAACTCCAACAACTCTTCATCATCCTCTTAAGCCACAGCTAAAGATTCTAAAAATTCATTGGAGATTTTCAGCATCCCAATTACCATCCAATTTGGGGCCTGAATAGCAACCCCAACATTCATATCACGAAAGTCTTCCAACCATTCTTATTCCTTGTCTATCAAGAAGGATGCATGTAATACTTTTCTGCTTAAGGCATCAACCGCCATATTTGCTTTATTAGGGTGGTATCTCAAATCAAAATCATAATCCTTCAGGTATTCCACCCATCGCCTCTGCTTTATATTCAATTCCTTCTAATCAAACAGATACTTCAAACTCTTGTGGTCACTGAACACCACAAAACGAGATCCATACAAGTAATGCCGCCAGATCTTCAATGCAAATACCACAGCAGCAAGTTCCATATCATGAGTGAGGTCATTCTGTTCATACAGCCTCAACTGCCTAGAAGTATAAGCAATCACTCGATCATCTTGCATCAGTACACATCGCAAACCATACTTGGAAGAGTCACAATACACCACAAATTCCTTTTCCACATCAGGTAATGCTAGTACCGGCGTCGAAGTCAAGCATTGTTTTAACATCTAGAAACTTAGTTCACATTTTTTCATCCACACAAACGGATTCTCCTTCCTTGTCAATGGAGTCAAAGGAAGCGCAATGCGAGAAAATCCTTCAATAAAGCAGCGATAATAACCAGCTAATCCCAAGGAACTTCTAATTTCAGTCACCGATCTAGGCCTCTCCCAAGCCATAACTGCTTCAATCTTAGATGGATCAATGGATACACCATCACGAGAAATCACATGCCCCAAAAATTACACACTAGCTTCCCAGAAATCACACTTTGATAACTTAGCATATAATTTTTTCTCACGTAGCACCTACAAAACAATTTGAAGGTGTTGTGCATGCTCCTCAATAGACTTCGAATATACCTGAATGTCATCAATAAACACCACAATAAATTGATCCAAGTAAGGTTAGAAAATCCGATTCATGTAATCAATAAAGATAGCTAGAGCATTGGTCAGTCCAAAAGGCATCACAACGTATTCAAAATGTCCATACCGCATCCTGAACGCCGTCTTTAGAATATCCTCCGACTTCACCCTTATCTAATGGTATCCAGACCTCAAGTCAATCTTGGAAAATACCATGGCACCTCGAAGTTGATCTAACAAATCATCAATTCATGGTAAGGGATATTTATTCTTAACCATCAATTTATTCAACTGCCAATAATCAATGCACATCCGCTTACTGCCATCCTTCTTTTTCACCAACAACACCGAAGCGCCCCAAGGTGAAGCACTCGGTCGGATAAACCCCTTATCTAACAACTCATTTACTTGTTTCTTCACTTCAGCCAACTCCACTGAAGACATTCAATAGGGTGCATGGAACACAGGTCCCTCCCCAGGAATTAAGTCAATAGCAAAATCAATCTCCCTATTAGGAGGCAGTTCCGGGATATCTTTCGGGATCACATCAAGGAAATCACACACCACCAAAATATCACTAGGTTTAAGATTATATCGCCCCTCAGCAACAAACAAAATAGCATAGGCTATGGAGATATCACTCACCTTATTCTTAGTATTGAGTTCCTAGGAGAAGATTATGGTCTTGCGATAACAGTCCACCATAATGTGATTAGCAGCTAACCAATCAAGTCCTAAAATAACATCGAAGTTCTTCAATGGCATACATATTAAATTCACCAAAAAGGAATGATCTTCGATTTGCATTGGCAATTCTCAACACATGGTGGTTGCATGGAATATAGAACCAGTAGGAGTAGAGATACTAAGAGCATTCTCCATTAACACCACCGGCAAGCTAAGTCGTCTAACATAACTTTCAGAAATAAAAGAATGTGTTACGTTAGAATCATAAATAACATTTACCAAGTAGCCATGAATAAGGCACTTACCCTGCACCAAATTATCATTTCTTGCAACTTCAGAGGCATCAAAAGCAAACACACGTCCAGCCATAACATTTTGAGCACCACTGGACTGATCATCAGATCGCCTAGGGTATTGGCCTCCACGGCCACCGCTGCCTCGGCTTCCACGCTGAAGATTACCACCACGAACCATAGAAGCATTAACCTAATTACCATGCCCGCCTTGTTGCTGCCTTTGTGGCAATCAGGCCTAAGGTGCCCAGGTTGTCCACATTGGAAGTAAACAGTTTGGTTGACAAAACAATGCTTCGTAATATGGCCCTCCTGACCACAGTTATAACATGCACGACCACCAGAACGGCCAGTAGATCCATGCCCAGAGGAAGAAGATGATGAAACAGAAGACTTGCCACCATAGAAGAACTGACCCATTTTCTTAAAACTGAACCCTTTAGCCTTCAATGGTCTCTTGTCCCTTGACTGGGATGCCCTCTGTAACTGTACCTCTTCAGAAAGTCTGGCTTTGTTTACCAGAGTAGGATAATCACAAATTTCAAGGGGAACAATTGCACTTCGGAGTTCAATCCTAAGTCCAGCTTCATATTTTGCATATTTGCTGCCTCTAGTTCCTTCAAGAGAGAAAGGATGATAAAAATCACACAACTCATCAGACCTTGTTGTGTATTCAGCTACTGACATTCTGCCTTGTTCAAGTTTCAAGAATTCTATCTCTTTTTGGATTTTATAATTATCAGGAAAATATTTAGTAAGAAACCTCCACCGAAAATTCCTCCATACCAAGGGTTCACTTGTAGCACTTATTTGAATTTTTGTCCTTGACCACCATACACGGGCTTCATCTTTCAATTGATAAGTAGCAAACTGCACCTTCTGTTCTTTTGAGCATTCATAGTATTCAAAAGCCTGCTCGATCTCATGCAGCCACATATGCGTACCATAATAGTCATGCCCTCCTTTATAGGTAGGTGGATTCCTCTTCAGGAATTTATCAAGAGTCGAGCCAGATTTAGCCCTACTCATCATTTGTGAGAACCTTGCAAAGAAATCATCACCACCACTCAAACTCGTTCCTTCAGCCATAATTCAATTCTATAATATCCAAACACATCACCGTTAATAACCAATAATTGACCAGGGAGTAAAATATTTACCTCACATATATACATATAATAAGATGCTGCCCAGAGTGCCAAGAGAATGATGCCAAGTTAACCTATTACAATTTAAACAGCACACAAACAATTGTAATAAAATGTAAAAATAGTATGGTATAGGACTCAAATAATCTACCAACTCTACCCATTTCCCCGACTCTAGAAAGAACCGCTCTGATACCACATGTGACATCCTACGTCAATTTATATTTATTTCTACCCGTTTAATTAATTTCATAATAAATCTTTCACGATTAATTAATTTAATTATACCTTAATTCAAAATAATGTTTATTTTCACTAAACAGGTTCAAAATAATTATTATATAGCATCACAAAACCTTGAGACCCAATAAAGTTTGAAAGAAATCAAAAACCTGAAACAGGGGCCTAACGCTGCATGCCAGCCCCACGCATAGCGTCAGTCCTGCTCTACACACCTCACGCTACGCGTCAGCCTTACGCATAGCGTGGGCATGACAGTAACAGCAACAGTTGCTGATACATATTTTAGGCCAAATGGCCAACTTCTAACCTACCCAATTGGCCCGTTTTAGGTCTGATTGCCACGAAACTTCACGAGCCACATGTTTTTCCTATTCCAGAACTGTTGGCACTGTCCACCTTCCTGCACTTTTACACGTTATGAATGCATATATATGTTATCTATCTCAATCTTGCATCTTTTCTACATAACCTCAAGTCATATACAATTTAAATCCATCACATAAATGGTTTATCATAAATCCTCCAACTTATATAAACATCAACATACATCATCAAGTCACATTTCATCATTATACATGAACCAATAATTCACATAGTCCATAACTGACTCACATGTATTAGACCCTCTAGTATCCGGATACCTAAGGATCGGCCTTCAGCTGGGGTTCCTACTTGACGCCCCGTGAACCCTACTTGGTTCACCGAGACCTGCTTGACTCTCCACCTCAACCACTGGGTCCTACTTAACCACTGGGTAGCTCAACTGGGCACAAAGACCACAGGAGCCAGAAACGATGGGCTACACATACCATCGGCCATCCCACACCACATAATCATATAGTAAATCACATCATCATGGCATATCATCAATATACAACATACGTAACAATATCAGAAGCTAACATGTATAATCTCTCAGGTGACCTACTTGTCAACCCATCATCATCATAAGCCATGTTATACAATTATATACTCGTCATCTCATTTATTCACAATACTTTTATCATACCATATACAACAACATCACTAATTATCCTGCCACACATCGCTAACATCATTAAACTTCACAATCTATCATACTTATTTAAATTAGTTACTTTCTTATCACATAACAACTAAATCATAATCCATATGCTTGTAAAAATTATATTAATCATTTTTAACTACTCTACATCATCTAAAATATTTTTCTAAATATTTCTAAGCCTCCCTAAGTCATCATACACTTGAATCCTAATTAATTACGACCCGAACACCCCCTTACCTCGATTCCAAGCTTCCACAATTTGCTCGAGGTGTCGGTTGCATCCTCTGGCCACTTGATTCGCTATTCCACTTCCGATTCCGACGCCCACTTCGTCGATCGCTTAACCAATGCTCGTTCCGGCTCCTTAGCCCTTTATGCACAAAATCACCAAAAACCAATAATTTTACCAAGCCCAGAGTGAAAATTGCCAGAGAGAAGAAAGGAAAAGGAAATGATGTTCTGTCATTCTATTTTTGCACGCCTTCATTTTAAACTGATCGCGACACGGACGCTACGCGTCCCAGTAACGCTACGCGTCCCAGTAACGCTACGCGTCAGCTTATTATTTCCTACCTGACACTACGCGTCCCATCTACGCTACGCGTCAGGGTCCTGATGCCATTTTCCTTAAAATTCTATTTTCCACTTAATTTCTCATACATTATTATAATTTCAACCCAAATAATACTTTTATTTATTTTCCATTTATTTTCTAATATTAAAACATCAAGGATGTTACAATATTGTTTAACGTTATTTATTATTTTCTTATTTCTGCTTCTCTCACTCGTTACATTCTCTCGGTATTCTTATATTTCATGTTAAGCTCTTCTTATCCCTAGTGTTCTCATTCTAAACTGTTCAGGGAACAGGCCGAAACCTCGAGCTTCTTACCAAAAGCTCTACAGAGTATCCTTAGGAGCCCTGAGGGTCTGGCTTCCTATTCTCAAAAATCAAGGCTATTACACATGAGATTATTTCCTTTTTCTTTGGTTGGGAAGGCGTAAAAATGGTTTAAATTCTATCCCCTAGTAGTTTTACAAACTGGTCTAATGTCGAAAGAAAATTTTTGGAAAGGTTTTATTTCTCTTTTAAATATTTTGAAGCTATGACAACCATCCACTTATTTTCTCAAAACCATGATGAGTCACTAGGAGAAGCGTGGGAACGATTCAAAGCATTGCTGAGAAAGTGTCCAAACCATAATTTGGACGATAGTGGAAAGATAAGAATCATCTATCATGGTTTATTACCTCAGTTTAAGATGATGTTTGATGCTTGTGTAGATGGTTCATTAATGAACAAGACAGCTGAGGAGGCAATAGCTATAATGGAGTCCATGTCCACTAGTGACAAACAAGCAAAACATGAGAGATGTAATGCTTTTAGGAAGCCAGGTACGTTAGAGTTAGAAGAAAATGATACAGTCCTAGCTCAGCAGAAATTATTGACACAACAAATTGAAGCAATCAGCAAGCAATTGCAAAAGCTACAGATTGCTTAAGTGTCATCACAGCCTTCTGCCCAGCTGAACAATGCATACATTGTATGGGTGAACAACCTTGTGGATATTATGCACCCGATGATAATGAACCTAAGCAAGCCAACTTTTTGAATAATCAGAGACAGCCTGTCGGTAATTTTCCTTTTTATTCTGGTAATTATTTTCCTAACAATTACTAACAGGGCTGGAAGAATCAAAATTTTGGCTAGAAGGAAGAAGCTAGATAATGAGGACACACTAAGGGAGGACCCTCACACTACCCTAGAGAAAGGACTTGAAGCTTATAAAGGTCCCCTCACAAGGGCTATGACCAAAAAGGTCAAAGAGAGCATTCACCAAGCCTTATCCTCCTTCCTCACTTTTAGTGGGCCCAAGCCCAATGAAGACTCCTTGAGGATCTACTCATATGTCACTTGTAATATACTTCTTAGTTAGATTCTCTAGGCTTATAGGTTTTATTTGGGCCTTGCAAGGTCAAATGGTCCACTTTAGGGCCATATACTCTCACCTTGGGCCATGTATAGGCCATACTCTTCTCTATTTGCACCATTGGGCCTAGGAATCATGGAGAGGCCCATTTAGAGTTCCCTTGGCCAAATTGCTCCAAGCCCTGTATAAGGAGCTCTCCTTTTGTATTTTGACACACATTAATACATATTGAGATTTTCCACTTCCAAAGTAAGATTTTAGTGAGAGAAGCTGTCCCTTCTCTCTAGGTTAGAGTTAGCTCTAGCAAGCTCTCATCTAAGGGGATTCCTCCCTCCTTGGTGGTGAGTTCAAGGGAGTTATCTCCTCTTGGAGTGGCCTCCCACCCACCTTCTCCATTCCCTCTTCCATTTCCTTCCTTTCTTCCTTCCATTTTCATCCTTTTCCACCCTTTTTCCCTTCTTAATTCCATGTAGATCTTTAGTCTTTGCCTCTTTTCCCTTTCGATTTTCATATGGTAAAGCATTTCAATCAAGGCTTGTGCAGGTTAGAAGAAGAGAGGTTCCCTAGATCCACCCTTCTTCAAGAAGTTAAAAGAAGTTCCTACATCATTTGGTATCACATGAGCTTGGGAGGTTCTTCTCTAATCTTCTTCTTCATTTAGAATTTGGTTTTTTCTTTCAATAGCTGGCTGGATTTTTAGTTTCATATCATATACTTGCCTTGTTAATGCCATGTTAAAGTAGAAATCTCATAAAAAGTTGTTCTTTTGAGTTCTTGTGGTAGTTCTTTCTTTTCTTTAACTTTTGCATATTGAATTGTCTATTTCAGTTTGGTTTTGTGTAGGTGTCTAAAAATTTAGATTTGGCACATCTATATTTTAGTTATGAAGTTGTTACTTTGGTTGTTAGAAGTTTGTTAATTGTTAGTTGTTAGTTAGAGCCAAAATAGGAGTTAGTTTGTGCCATGTGGAACCTTATCTAGTGTTCTAAGTTTGTTGTTAATTGTTTTCAACCAATTTAGTATGCACTGCTGTGTGGTAGGATTAGGTCAAGCACCTTGCCTAATTCCTAAAAGGTTCCATTCTTGTTTAGTAAGGAGGTCTCACTTTAAGACACTCCAAAGTCAACTCATCTTTAGGCTTGTTAGTATTCATTCTTAGTTTTCTTTCTAGGTTAATTTTGTTTTAAATGCACAAATAGGTCAATTGTAATTCGGTTTCATCTTGTTGCATTAAAAGAAAATTTGTCAAAAGAAGTTTTGAACATAAGCCTTCCATCTTCTTTGTAAGAAGGTTGCATTGTTTTCTCTAAGCAAGAAAGTGTCATTTGAATTTGTATTAGCCTAGTTCTCATTTCGGTTTTGGAATACAATTATGGTGTTGTTGCATTAAAAATACAATAGGCAATAAAAGAAAAAGAAAAACTACCAAAAGAGAAAAAGAGATACAAAACCCTATACTACCAAAATTGAAAAAGGGTGGTGAAAAGAAAAGAAGCCTCATAAGAAAGTTGTTAAGTGAAACACCAAAACCTAAACTTCAATTTCAAAATTCCATATACTTGAAATGAATTTTTTGCTAATTACATCCCAATAGACTTTTATTTGAATCTTACTTGCTTACTTTGTTTGCAACTTTAGAGTTTCTAAGTCTAGGTTGTACCTTACTTTTGTTGTTGGATTTTAGTTTCTTGTTTGTCTAGTTTTTTCTACCAATTTTGAAATTCTCATTCAAAGTATAGCCTTTATTCTTTTGAACATTTATTGCTTTAGAGTCTTGTCGATCAAAAAGCCAAAAATATTTCCCATTTGAGTAGCTTTTCTTCTTAAGCCTTTTTAGTTTGTCATTTTTCCTTCTCAAGTTTTGTCTTTGAAGTTGTCTTTCTTTCAAACCTCTTGATAATTCCCTTCTTTATACCATTGATGGGAGCATATTGGAACACTTGAGGTGTGAGTATGAATTGCTTGAGTAATCTTGACACTAAAGAGAAAAGGGTAAGAGTTGTGAGGAGTTTCTTGAGAGATACACTTGTGAGGTTTAAACTTTGTTGAATTCATTAACAAATTTTTGTTTAGAGTTATTTCTTGTCTTGTTTTGCTACGTAAGGTGGAGCTTACACATTAAGGGAAGATCTTGAAGAAAATTGTAAAGGAAGCAAAAGCCTTGTAACTAGTAGAACTTAGGCATTGTGTATTACGTTTTGTCTTGTATTTTGGACATAATTTGGACATTGGACTTTGGACTTTGGACACTATTATTTCATTTTAACTTTAGTTAATTTTGCCTAGTATAGTAGCATTTGCATTTGTTTGTTAACTACTTCTAGAGAGTTAGTTGTTGGTTGTAACTAATAGTTGTTAGTTAGTTGCTTGTCTTAACTAATTAGGTAATTAGTTAGTAGTTGGAACTAATTCTAGTTACTTTACCTAATCATAACCGAATTAGTTTAGGGTCTTTACCAATCCATAACCGAATTAGTTGTTAGTTAGGGTTGTTAAACTTAGTTATAACTTCCATAACTAAATAACTACTTCTAGTTAGGGTTTGTTATGAGTTGGTTAGTTGGTTGAACTAAATTGGTTAGGTTAACTAACTAGTAACTGAAATTGGTTAGGTTTGTTTAGGGTTAGAAATAACCTAAGATAACCATAATCAACTTAGGTTAAAGTTAACCTAGGACTTACATAAGCAACCTAGGACTAACCTAGTAAAAGACAACCTAGGATCTTGTTTCCCTTAGGATAGAAACCTAGTATTGATATTTTAGGATTTTTGTGTGTTTTCTTTCACTTGTTTTGCATTCATCCTCCTCGACTAGTTTGTCTACACATTCTTTGTTTTTGTCTTAAATTTCTTTGACAACCTTAAAAGATGTCTTCTAGTGATAGGGAGAATAAAACAATGCTTCATAACATAATGGATAGCTTGAATAACATCAATGCTAGGTTAACAAATCTTGAGCATAATGAAAACCCTAGAACTAGACATAGAAATCAAAGAAATCATAGACACAACAATAGTGATAGTGAGGAAGAGCCTAGACAAAGAAGACACCATGAACATAAAAGAGATGATATAGGCTTAAGAGAAGTAAAATTTGAAATACCCCTATTCAATGGCAAAAGTGACATTGAGGCTTATCTAGAGCGGGAAATGAGAGTAGAACAAATATTCAACTCTTATCAAATAAAAGAGGAAAAGAAAGTTAGGATAGCCACTCTCTCATTTCAAAACTATGCCTTAGTATGGTGGACCCAAGTGTGTAAGGAGAGAAAGAAAGATAACTTTCCACCAATAGATGATTGGTTAGACTTAAAAGCTCTTTTAAGAAAATGTTATGTTCCTAATTACTATAGAGGAGAGCTATTAGCAAAGCTAAATAGACTCACCCAAGGGTCAAAGAGTGTAGAAGACTACTACAAAGCTCTAGAGATAGCTATGATTAGGGCAAACCTAGAAGAAGATGAGGAAACCCTAATGCATAGGTTCTTACATGGCCTAAATAGGAACATGAAGAATAGAGTAGAACTCCTTCCATATGTTGACATAGAAGAATTACTTCACCAATGCACTAAGGTAGAGAGCCAATTCAAAGAGAAAGAAGCCTATAGTGGGGAACATAAAGCCTATAAATCTAAATGGGTAGGACAAGAGAACAAGGGTAGGTTTGATAGAAACCCTAGGGAGAGGGAAATGGGCACTTCATCTTCCAAACCACAAAGTGAGTTGCATAAGAATGGAAAAGTTTTTAGGAATCAAAGAGAAAAGCATGAATCCACATCTAAACCACAATCCTCTAGATCATCTACCATAAAATGTTTTAAATGCCTTGGTAGAGGTCATATTGCTTCCGACTGTTCAACAAAAAGAACTATGGTTTTGAAAACTAATGGAACCTACTCAAGTCAATCAGAGTATAATTCTGATTCTCACTCTTCAAGTGATGACTCAAGTAGTGATTCCTATGACAGTGAGCATATTTTAGAGGATGATGGTGAGCTTTACATGATTAGAAGGTTGCTTGGTAGTCATGTTAAGCTAGATGATACTACACAAAGAGAGAACATCTTTTATATAAGATGTTACATAAATGACAAACTATGTTCTTTCATTATGGATAGTGGGAGTTGTGCAAATGTTGTGAGCCAAAGACTAGTTAATAAGATGGGCTTAGAACTAATAGATCACCCTAGACCTTATAAGTTACAATGGTTAAATAAAAAGGGAGAGATGTTAGTTAATAAGCAAGTCTTAATATATTTCACCATAGGCTCATATAAAGATGAAGTAAGTTGTGATGTAGTACCTATGGAGGCAACTCATATCCTACTAGGAAGACCTTGGCAATTTCATAGGAAGGTCATCCATGAGGGGTTCACTAACACCCCCACATTCAAACTAAATGGTAAGAAGATAGTTTTACACCCCCTAACTCCACAACAAGTAGCTAAAGATTAACTATAAATGAAGCTTAAAAGAGATAGAGAGTTAGGATCTTCTTCATCTAACCATGTAGAAAAACATAAGAAAAATAAAAAAGAGGATAAAGGAAAAGGAGTTATCATCTATGATGACTCTAGAGCCAATTATTTGGCCAACAAACATGATGTGAAACATGCTATGTTTTCACATACACAATGCTTGATCATGTATACAAAAGATATCCCTAGCACTTCTTCGTGCTCTATAGGCACTTATCCTCCTCCTTTACCCAAAGGGATTCAAAATATCTTTACAAAAGACATCCCAAAAGGCTTACCTCCTATTAGGGGCATTGAACATCAAATAGATTTAATTAGTGGTGCTAGCTTACCTAATAGGCCTGTATATAGATGTAACCCTAACGAAAGCCTTGAAATTGAAAATCAAGTGAATGAACTATTATCTAAGGGTTGCATTAGAGAGAGTTTAAGCCCATGCGCTTTACCAGTTTTACTTGTTCCCAAGAAAGATGGTTCATGGCGAATGTGTACCGAGTGTAGGGCCATCAATAACATTACTATCAAGTATAGGCATCCAATACCTAGACTTGATGACATGCTTGATGAGCTTAGTGGTTCTATAATATTTTCCAAGATTGATCTTAAAAGTAGCTATAACCAAATAAGAATCAAAGAGGGAGATGAACGGGAAGCCACTTTTAAAACCAAACTTGGATTATATGAGTGGTTAGTTATGCCTTTTGGCTTGACTGATGCACCAAGTACATTCATGAGATTAATGAATCATGTTTTAAGGGAATTCATTGGGCATTTTGTTGTGGCCTACTTTGATGATATTTTGGTTTATTCTAAGACCATGACCTCTTATTTAAACCATCTTAGACAACTTATACTGGCCCTAAGAACAAACAATCTTTACGTAAACTTTGAAAAATGTTCTTTTGGCATGGATAGCGTTGTCTTTCTTTGTAACATCCCAAATTTTAATAATGAACCGAGTGAATAAGCCACTAGAGTAATAATTTCAGAAGTGGGAATTAGTTTATTAAGTACCATTAATTTAATTAATCAAAGGGTGTGCTGATTTAAAGGGAGGATTGACCTTAGTGGGTGCTGATGGGACTGGGTGACGTGAGCAGACTGCTCCTCACGTTTTCCCACCCCACCATTCCTTCCTTTATGCATGTATTTATAAGTGGACGATGGTTCTCCATGCCATTCGTTCTTCAGAGTTCCCTGCGAGTTCTTTCTTCTTCTTTCTTCTTCTTCTCTTCTCCTTCTCTGCTCTCTATTTCATTCCCTATTTCGAAAGCTGAGTGACGGTGCTGCAAAGGAGTCAGAGCCCCTCACACGAGTAGGAGACGAGCGTCGAAGCAGAAGCAGAAACAACCCTGCACCACTCGTGGAGGGCAGTAGCGTTCAAATAAAGGCTAAGCGAGTGGAAGCGTTGAGTGAAGCAGCGAAGAAGGGAACCAACACCCAAGTAGAAAAGTCCCTTGGAATCTCGTAGTTGGTAGGGGGAGTACCTTACATGTTAAATGCATGGGTTATGAATGGGTTCCGAGTGTTGAAGTGATAGTTCTGTATCCTGTTGTATAATAATGCCTGCATGTATAGTAACCGAGTGTGAGACAAGTGAGAGTGAGTGTTACATGTTATTATCGTCCTTGAAGATGCATGCGTTGTTTGAATTCTGATACCCTATGACCCAATTGCATGTTATGATGTGTTGACTGGAATGCTCGTTGAGTCCGTTCATGTTCGTATGCATACATGTGTTGACTGAGTTTTGACACTATTGTATACCGATTGCATATTATGTGGTACTGATTGAAATGTTTGTTGGAACCTGTTGATCTTCATATGGATGCCTGTGTTGAGTAAGTTCTGATACTGTTGTGTACCGAGTGCATGTTACGCTTGAGTTGATAAGAACGCTGATAGAAGCTTGATATTGACTGACACCGATTGCATTGAACTTATATGTTGTTAATAGAGCTATGATGATGATTGCATGGAAGTGTGTGTATGTTAAATAAATACATGGAATCCTGGAATTGCGTATTACCGACTGCATGAGAAATATGTATAACTGAGTGAAGGTTGTGTGCATGAATACTATGTTGTGTGATGAATCCGAGTGTGGCGCATGGGATGCGTTATGCTGAGAGCACGTAGTGTGGGACACTACCATCGGTTATAAAGCGTGGGACGCTATAAAATCCTTGAGTGGGACTCAGACTGCCTGTGATCACCTCCATTGGCGCTTAGAGCGTTGGTGTCACCTGTGGGCAAACGGTTAGGTACCTGTAAAACGGCCAAGCAGCTGGGAGCTGATTTGATAGCTGAGAGCTAGGTATAAAAAGGGATGAGAACCTACGTTGTAACGTCTAAACCGATACACACGAATGCGGAACCGAGTGAAATGCTATGTGCCTAGTAACTGTTGATATTGTTTGAAATTGGTTATGCATGCGAAGGTGTTAATAAGATGATGAATGTATATAACCGAGTGTACTATTCCGTGTGTATATGCTGTTAATGCTGATTGAAATCTACTCCATGAAGGTATGTTATGTATTGGAGAGTTGTATATATATATATATATCCGAGTGAGGATTGTGGATTCTGATTGGTAAGGATCTTGTGTATGTTCTGGCTGATTGGCATTGCCCCGACTATAATTGTTGCCATGTATAATTGTGTGTATATATACTGTTGTATGAAGGTGAGGTAACCTGAGTCAGTATCTATCATTTAAAATTTAAGATGCTCACCCCTGCTGTGGCAAATTTTCAGTGAACATCTCTCATAATGAGGAGTGATGGAGGAGCTGAAATGCCGGGTGAAGTGCTGCTGCACTATGAGACATTAAAGACTGTGCATATGCTGTATATAGTGTTTTGAGTTAAGCCTTGGTCGGCTCGTGCTTTGTTGTTAACCTTTAAATCAGAATTGAATTCCTTGGATTGGGAACATGACTTCTTGGTTGTAAAATCACGATATATACTTCTATATATATATGCCTATGCTTACGCCACGTTGCATGTCTATCTAATGTTGTAAAATGTCTGGGTGATCTATATATATGTGCGTCCATATCTCCGGTTGTGTAGGAAATAACATGTCCCAGCGCGAAGAAAGCCAATTCATGATCTAGAGGGTGAGTTTACGATTCTGTAACGGAGTGGAAGAGATTTAGATGTTCGGAGTGAGTGAAGATCAGGTAGCTCCGAGTAGGGAGTGATGTAGAAGACTGCCCTAACGACTAACTGCTAGGAGCCCTCCCGAGCATAGAATAGTCAATGATTCCCGAGTGAGAATTGCTGAGTGGTGGTTTTCCTGAATGGAGAGTGATACCTTAGACTGTAGAGGACCCCACTGTGGTGAACTATTGGTAATAAAGGAATCTGAGTGAGTCTTAGCTTAGTGGGAAGCTTAGAGTAGGAAGGTGATGGTTACCGAGTGAAAACTAGGCGAGATATCCCGAGTGACAAAAGGGGCGCGAAGGTTGTCCCGAGTGAAAGGGTTCCCATATATTCTGAGTGAGAGCCAGTGAGGACCATTCCCGTATTATTCGTGTATGTATTCTGATTGTTGAAGCCGTGGAATAAATTACGTTTCCGAGTGAATTGAGATCGAATTCTTCCGAGTGAATTAGGCACTGGAACCCGAGTGTGGAAATACCGAGTGAAATGAGCAGATACCGAGAGAAGCCTTCGCTTGAGCGGGTATGCATAGCTGCGTGGTTCGCGTAAGCGATTTCCCCTTCTTCCGCTGTCATTTCCTCTGAATCGGATTTATCTCTCCTGATCTCCTTTCCTTTCATTTTCTTATGCCAAGGCATTCTGATTTTCCTTTAATTATGAAAAATTTCCCTGATTTTCTTGCTTATGATTTGTCTAATTTAAGGTGTTACATTTTGGTATCAGAGCAGACCGAAAGGTCCAAGGCCAAGGTATGCTTACCGAGTGTAAGCGGTGGTATGCTTCTGACCGAGTGGTCATCCTGATTGTGATGTTAGTTGAACCTGATTGATATTGACTTATGGATAGGAGGTTGTTCCCTCCTGGTCCGATTGATATTGTAGCCTATAGAGATGGTGTGATGTGTTAAGTTACTGAATATTAGGCTGAAATACGATCGGTGGTAAGTGGCTTGGTATACTTATCCTTGAAGTGTGTTAATTTCAGGATAAGGAATGACGCATCGCCAAAGCATGGAGGCTATAGCCACAGCATTCCAACGCTTTGCGGACGTGTTTGAGAGGCAGGTCCAGCCTCAAGCAGAGGAGGGCCAAGTGCTGGACCGCTTCCTGAAGAGGAAGCCGAGTGAATTTCTAGGAGGACGGAATCCTGAAACGGCTTTTAAGTGGACTGAGGAGCTGGAAAGGATTTTTGGGGGTCTTCGCTTTACCGAGGCCCAGAAGGTAGAGTGTGCAGTGTACATGCTGCGAGACAAGGAGGAAAACTGGTGGAAGATAGCCAGAAACCGATTCCCTGATGATGATGCTCAGCTGACATGGAACGATTTCAAGACATGCTTCTTGGAGAAATACTTCCCCGACACAGTAAGGAGTTGAAAGGAGTTGGAGTTTATGGAGTTGAAACAAGGCTCCATGACTGTGGAGGAGTATGCGACCAGATTCGAGGAGTTGTGCCTATTCTACCCACCTTTCCAACAGCCTGGGACGGAAAGTTCCAAGTGCCTTAAGTTTGAGAATGGGTTAAGATCTGATATTAAGAGAGCTTGTAGATACCAAGAGATACGGAGTTTTCCTGCATTAGTAAACAAGTGTAGGATATTTGAGGAGGATGACAAGGCCCATTCGGGCTAGAGCAGCAGAGCTAACCATTCTTTGAGGCCCCAGCAATCCCGCTTCAAAAGGCCAAGCAACGTTGGTAGAAACAAGTCTTTTTCTAGATTTGGAGGACGGAATCAGTCTGAAAGACGACCAGTGGTGGGAGACGAAAAATGTTTCAAGTATTGAGGAAGCCACTACGCCCGAGACTGCAACAGCAATGGTGAAATAGTGTGCTTCCATTGTAATAAAAGAGGACACATTCACCCCGATTGCCCCCAACTCCGTCAAGCAAACACCAGCGTACGTCAAGGAGATTCCCAAGGGAGAAACCGAGTGAATGATAACCAACGACCGGGCGGCGGAGACAACAGAGCCAGAGGAAACATAATGCTTGCTTCAAGTAACCAAGAGAAGAATGCCGACCGACCAACAGTGGGGAGAGTCTACGCCATCAACGCAGAGAATGTTGCACAAGCAAATGACCTGGTACAATGTAAGTGCTCACTCGGTAGTAATACACTTAATGTTGTTTTCGATTCGGGAGCCACCCATTCTTTTATAGCTGATGAGTGTGTAAAGCGTTTAAAGTTACCGACTGTATTTATGGATCAGACTTTGGAAGTGGCCAATCTGACTGGCCCTAAAGTGTTGACATCGTCAGTATGTAAGGATGTGACATTTGTGCTGTGTGATAGGAGTTTCACTTTCGATTTGGTGTACATACCTTTAAAGGATCTTGATATTGTGCTCGGAATAGATTGGCTTTCAGCCAACAAGGTGTTAGTGGATTGCAGAAACCGAAGGATAATCTTCCCGAGGCAGCACAATGAGGACGACATAGCACAAGGTATAACCCAACTGTTTATGATGCTTTGTCTAACCAAGGGTGAGAGTAAAACCCGAGTGAACGAAATCCCAACTGTCTGTGAATTCCCAGAGGTGTTTCCTGAAGACGTACCGAGTGTCCCTCCCAATAGAGAAGTCGAATTCTCTATAGACCTGATCCCTGGAGCCGAGCCAGTCTCCAGTGCACCTTATAGAATGTCCTCAACTGAATTGGCCGAGCTGAAGAAGCAAGTAGATGAGTTACTCGGAAAACAATTCATTAGGCCGAGTATATCACCTTGGGGCGCACCTGTACTGCTCGTTAAGAAGAAGGATGGCAGCATGAGGCTTTGTATAGACTACCGACAGCTAAACAAACTCACGATTAAGAATCGGTACCCGTTGCCCAGAATTGATGACCTCATTGACCAACTGCGTGGAGCCTCAATTTTCTTAAAAATCGACCTGCGATCGGGATACCACCAAATCCGAGTGAAGGAGTCGGATATTCCAAAAACTGCCTTTAGGACTCGGTATGGTCACTACGAGTATGTAGTGATGCCGTTTGGTGTGACAAACGCCCCTGCTGTCTTCATGAATTACATGAAAAGCATATTCCACCCGTATCTAGACCAATTTGTAGTTGTTTTCATTGATGACATCCTAATTTACTCCAAGACTCCTAAGGAGCATGAGGAGCATCTCTGAGACGTACTTCAAGTATTAAAGGAGAAGCAGTTGTTTGCAAAACTTTCGAAATGTGACTTCTAGATGGATAAAATCCATTTTCTCGGACATGTGATTTCCGAGGAAGGTGTCTCGGTGGACCCTTCAAAGGTGGCAGCTGTAATAGCATGGGAGAGACCCAAGTCGGTCTCGGAGATAAGGAGCTTTATGGGCCTGGCAGGTTATTATAGAAGATTTATTGAAGGTTTTTCTAAGTTGGCCTCGCCACTGACTAAATTAACTCGGAAAAACATTCCCTTCGTATGGAGTCCCGAGTGCGAGAACAGTTTCCGAGAGCTAAAGGACAAGTTGACGACTGCTCCAGTACTGGCATTACCCGATTGCAAGAGAACTTCGTGGTTTACTGTGATGCATCGGGACTCGGATTAGGATGCGTGTTGATGCAGAAGGACCGAGTGATAGCGTATGCATCTCGGCAATTGAGACCTCACGAGCAGCATTATCCGACTCACGACTTAGAATTGGCAGCTGTGGTGTTCGCATTAAAAATCTGGAGGCATTATTTGTTCGGGTCCAGGTTTGAAGTATACAGTGATCACAAGAGCCTCAGATACTTATTCGACCAGAAGGAGCTGAACATGAGGCAGAGGAGATGGATAGAATTTTTAAAAGATTATGATTTCGAGCTAAGGTACCATCCGAGTAAGGCAAACGTTGTTGCCGATGCGTTGAGTCAGAAATCCCTTCATGTAGCAGTGATGATGGTGAAGGAGGTAGAGCTATTGGAACAGTTCCGAGACATGAACTTACACGTTGTCACCCCCTCTTCTCGGAAGATGATGATCGGCACGCTGAGGATTACCAATGAATTCCTAAAATCCGTGTGCGAGCAATAGCAGTCAGATTCCTACTTGGCTGAGATGAAGGAGACTCAGGCCCGAGGTAAGGACTTGTCCTTAACCAAAGGATCTGATGGGATCTTCTGGGTAAGAAACAGAATGTACGTGCCGAGTGGAGGAGAATTGAGAAGAATGGTACTCGATAAAGCTCACAAGAGCCTGCTAAGTATCCACCCGGGTGCCACGAAGATGTACCATGACCTGAGAACTCAGTTCTGGTGGCTCGAATTAAAAAGGAACATGGCGGAATATGTGGCTCGGTGCATCACCTGTCAGAAGTCAAAAGTGGAGCACCAGAAGCCGTACGGTGCATTACAACCCCTAGAGATTCCCGTGTGGAAATAGGACTCAATTGCCATGGACTTTGTCATGGGATTGCCCAACAATCGAGCGGGCCATGATGCGATTTGGGTCATTGTTGACCGACTGACGAAGAGTGCACACTTCTTGCCTGTGAACATGAAGTACCCAATGCATAGGTTAGCTCAGATTTATATTCGCGAAGTTGTCTGACTGTATGGTATACCGACTTCCATTGTATCAGATAGGGATCCTAGGTACACGTCCCAGTTTTGGACCAGTCTGCACCAAGAAATGGGTACAAAACTTTGGCTTAGTTCTGCTTACCACCCCCAATCTGATGGGCAATCCGAGTGAACAATCCAGAGCTTAGAGGACTTACTAAGGGCGTGTGTGTTAGAGCACGGTGGGGATTGGGAGCAATACCTTCCCCTGATCGAATTCACGTACAACAACAGCCATCACAATAGTATTGGCATGGCACCCTACGAAGCACTGTATGGTCAAAGATGCCGAACCCCGCTTTGCTGGTCGGAAATGGGTGAGAGTCTGCTACTAGGACCAGAGGTTGTGAAGCAAACTTCAGAGCAGATCCGGGTGATAAGGGAAAAGATGAAGGCGTCTCAAGATAGGCAGAAGAGCTACCATGACAAACGCACCAAACCATTGGAATTTTCAGTCAGAGACAAGGTATTTTTGAGGACTTCACCGAGTAAAGGGGTCGGGCGAGCCTTGAAAAGCAGGAAACTGAGCCCTCGATACATTGGGCCTTATGAAGTGTTGAAATGAGTCGGCTCCACGACATACCAAATAGCATTACCGACTCATTTATCTCGATTGCATGACGTATTTCATGTGTCTCAACTAAGGAAGTACCTGCCAGATTCTACTCACACAATGCCTGATGATGAGGTGGAAATCAAGGAAGATCTGACCACTGCAACTATACCGACTGGGATCGTGGACCGATCGGTAAAGCGATTAAGGAGTAAGAATGTGCAACTGGTTAAAGTGGAATGGCAGTAAAACGGGCATGCCTCTTATACCTGGGAGCACGAGGATGCCATGAGGCAGCAGTACCCCGAGTTGTTTGAGCAAGGTGAGTTACCAACTGAATTTCGAGGACAAAATTCTTTGAAGTGGGGGAGAACTGTAACATCCCAAATTTTAATAATGAACTGAGTGAATAAGCCATTAGAGTAATAATTTCAGAAGTGGGAATTAGTTTATTAAGTACCATTAATTTAATTAATCAAAGGGTGTGCTGATTTAAAGGGAGGATTGACCTTAGTGGGTGCTGATGGGACTGGGTGACGTGAGAAGACTGCTCCTCACGTTTTCCCACCCCACCATTCCTTCCTTTATACATGTATTTATAAGTGGACGATGGTTCTCCTTGTCATTCGTTCTTCAGAGTTCCCTGTGAGTTCCTTCTTCTTCTTTCTTCTTCTTCTCTTCTCCTTCTCTGCTCTCTATTTCATTCCCTGTTTCGGAAGCCGAGTGACGGTGCTGCAGAGGAGTCAGAGCCCCTCACACGAGTAGGAGACGAGCGTCGAAGCAGAAGCAGAAACAACCATGCACCACTCGTGGAGGGAGTAGCGTTCAAATAAAGGCTAAGCGAGTGGAAGCGTTGAGTGAAGCAGCAAAGAAGGGAACCAACACCCAAGCAGAAAAGTCCCTCGGAAGCTCGTAGTTGGTAGGGGGAGTACCTTACATGTTAAATGCATGGGTTATGAATGGGTTCCGAGTGTTAAAGTGATAGTTCTATATCCTGTTGTATAATAATGCCTGCATGTAGAGTAACCGAGTGTGAGACAAGTGAGAGTGAGTGTTGCATGTTATTATCGTCCTTAAAGATGCATGCGTTGTTTGAATTCTGATACCTTATGACCCGATTGCATGTTATGATGTGTTGACTGGAATGCTCGTTGAGTCCGTTCATGTTCGTATGCATGCATGTGTTGACTGAGTTTTGACACTATTGTATACCGATTGCATATTATGTTGTACTGATTGAAATGTTTGTTGGAACCTGTTGATCTTCATATGGATGCCTGTGTTGAGTAAGTTCTGATACTGCTGTGTACCGAGTGCATGTTACGCTTGAGTTGATAAGAACGCTAAAAGAAGCTTGATATTGACTGACACCGATTGCATTGAACTTATATGTTGTTAATAGAGCTATAATGATGATTGCATGGAAGTGTGTGTGTGTTAAATAAATACATGGAATCCTGGAATTGCGTATTACCGACTACATGAGAAATATGTATAACTGAGTGAAGGTTGTGTGCATGAATACTATGTTGTGTGATGAATCCGAGTGTGGCGCATGGGATGCGTTGTGCTGAGAGCACGTAGTGTGGGACACTACCATCGGTTATAAAGCGTGGGACGCTATAAAATCCTTGAGTGGGACTCAGACTGCCTGTGATCACCTCCGTTGGCGCAGAGAGCGTTGGTGTCACCTGTGGGCAAACGGTTGGGTACCTGTAAAGCGGCCAAGCAGCTGGGAGCTGATTTGATAGCTGAGAGCTAGGTATAAAAAGGGCTGAGAGCCTATGTTGCAACGTCTAAACCGATACACACGAATGCGGAACCGAGTGAAATGCTATGTGCCTAGTAACTGTTAATATTGTTTGAAATTGGTTATGCATGTGAAGGTGTTAATAAGATGGTGAATGTATATAACCGAGTGTACTATTCCGTGTGTATATGCTGTTAATGCTGATTGAAATCTACTCCATGAAGGTATGTTATGTATTGGAGAGTTGTATATATATATATATATCCGAGTGAGGATTGTGGATTCCGATTGGTAAGGATCTTGTGTATGTTCTGGCTGATTGGCATTGCCCCGACTATAATTGTTGCCATGTATAATTGTGTGTATATATATTGTTGTATGAAGGTGAGGTAACCTGAGTCAGTATCTATCATTTAAAATTTAAGATGCTCACCCCTGCTGTGGTAAATTTTCAGTGAACATCTCTCGTAATGAGGAGTGGTGGAGGAGCTGAAATGCCGGGTGAAGTGCTGCTGCACTATGAGACATTAAAGACTGTGCATATGCTGTATATAGTGTTTTGAGTTAAGCCTTGGCCGGCTCGTGTTTTGTTGTTAACCTTTAAATCAGAATTGAATTCCTTGGATCGGGAACATGACTTCTTGGTTGTAAAATCACGATATATACTTCTATATATATATATATATATGCCTATGCTTACGCCACGTTGCATGTCTATCTAATGTTGTAAAATGTCTGGGTGATCTATATATATGTGCGTCCATATCTCCGGTTGTGAAGGAAATAACATGTCCTAGCGCGAAGAAAGCCAATTCATGATCTAGAGGGTGAGTTTACGATTCTGTAACGGAGTGGAAGAGATTTAGATGTTCGGAGTAAGTGAAGATCAGGTAGCTCTGAGTAGGGAGTGACGTAGAAGACTGCCCCAACGACTAACTGCTAGGAGCCCTCCCGAGCGTAGAATAGTCAATGATTCCCCAGTGAGAATTGCTGAGTGGTGGTTTTCCCGAATGGAGAGTGATACCTTAGACTGTAGAGGACCCCACTGTGGTGAACTATTGGTAATAAAGGAATCTGAGTGAGTCTTAGCTTAGTGGGAAGCTTAGAGTAGGAAGGTGATGGTTACCGAGTGAAAACTAGGCGAGATATCCCAAGTGACAAAAGGGGCGCGAAGGTTGTCCCGAGTGAAAGGGTTCCCATATATTCCGAGTGAGAGCCAGTGAGGACCATTCCTGTATTATTCGTGTATGTATTCTGATTGTTGAAGCCGTGGACTAAATTACGTTTCCGAGTGAATTGAGATCGAATTCTTCCGAGTGAATTAGGCACTGGAACCCGAGTGCGGAAATGCCAAGTGAAATGAGCAGATACCGAGAGAAGCCTTCGCTTGAGCGGGTATGCGTAGCTGCGTGGTTCACTTAAGCGATTTCCCCTTCTTCCGCTGTCATTTCCTCTGAATCGGATTTATCTCTCCTGATCTCCTTTCCTTTCATTTTCTTGTGCCAAGGCATTCTGATTTTCCTTTAATTGTGAAAAGTTTCCCTAATTTTCTTGCTTATGATTTGTCTAATTTAGGGTGTTACATTCTTGGATTTGTAGTAAGTTCAAAGGGTGTAGAGGTAGATCACTCAAAGGTTAAGGCCATCCAAGATTGGCCCACACCTAAAAATGTGAGTGAAATAAGAAGTTTTCATGGTTTAGCAAGCTTTTATAGGAGATTTATGAAAGATTTTTCACCTTAGCCTCCCCTATAAATGAGTTGATGAAAAAGAATGTTCCTTTTGTATAGGGGCCAAGGCAAGAAAAAGCCTTTCTAGATCTCAAAGATCGCCTCACTCATGCTCTAATTTTATCACTTCTAAATTTTTCTAAAACATTTGAGCTTGAGTGTGATGCATCAAATGTGGGTATAGGAGCTGTGTTATTACAAGAAGGTCACCCATTGCTTTCTTCAGTGAAAAGCTTAATGGGGCAGCCATCAACTACCCCATATATGATAAAGAATTCTATGCCTTAATTAGAGCCCTACAAACTTGGGAACACTACTTGATTCCCAAAGAGTTTGTTATACATAGTGATCACTAATCCCTCAAATTCATTAAAGGGCAACATAAGTTAAACAAAAGGCATGCTAAGTCGGTTGAGTACTTGGAACAATTTCCCTATGTCATCAAATATAAGAATGGAAAATCCAATACTGTGGCTGATGCTTTATCTAGGAGGCATTCTTTACTTACCTCCCTAGGAACCAAAGTTATTGGGTCTTTGTATCCAAGTGACCTTGATTTTCCTAACATCTTTAACTCATCTTCCACTTCTTCATCTCATACAGGCTTCTACATTTTAGATGGATATCTCTTTAAAGCCAATCGACTTTGTATTCCTAGAAGTTCTTTAAGAGATCTATTACTTAGGGAAAGCCATGAGGGAGGCTTAATGGGCCATTTTGAAAGAGATAAAACATTGTCAATATAGCATGAACACTTCTATTAGCTGAAAATGAAAAAAGATGTTCAAAAACATTGTGCTAGGTGTATTGTATGTAGGAAAGCTAAATCAAAACTTTCGCCTAGTGGTTTATATACTCCTTTGCCAACACCTAGTGCACCTTGGATTGATATATCTATGGATTTTGTGTTGGGCTTTCCTAAGACCCAAAGGGGAATGGATTCTATCTTTGTGGTAGTGGATAGGTTTAGTAAGATGGCTCACTTCATCCCTTGTCATAAGGTAGATGATGCTAGTCATAACCCTAAACTCTTCTTTAAAGAGATTGTAAGACTTCATGGTGTTCCTTTATGATAGGGACACTAAATTCCTAAGCCATTTTTGGAAAACTCTTTGGTCAAGGCTAGAAACAAAGATCCTCTTTTCCACCACTTGTCATCCTCAAACGGATGGACAAACAGAGGTAGTCAACAGGACCCTTTCTCAACTTCTTCGGGTCTTAGTGCATAAAAATATGAAATCTTGGGATAAGTGTTTACCCCGTATTGAATTTGCTTACAATAGGGTACAACACTCCACAACCAAGCATAGTCCATTTGAGGTTGTCTATGGTTTTAACCCTCTCACTCCATTAGACCTTTTACCTATTGAAGTTTCTGCTGTCCTTCATATGGATGGAGAGGCAAAGGCCAAGTTTATCAAAGATTTTCACGAGAAGGTTAAGAACCAAATACAAACTAAAAATGAACATTATGCTCGTTGTGCCAATAAGAAGAGAAAGGAAATCACCTTTAAGGTTGGAGATTGGGTTTGGTTACATCTTAGAAAAGAAAGATTTCCAAACTTGAGAAAATCCAAACTCGACCCTAGAGGTGATGGGCCTTTCCAAATAATAAAGAAAATGAATAATAATGCATATGTCCTTGATTTGCCAGGAGAATACGGTGTGAGTGCTTCTTTCAATATTTCTGACTTGTCTCCCTTTGATTTAGATGAAGAGGAAGGTGCCTTAGATTTGAGGACAAATCCTTTTGAAGAGGGGGAGCATAATAAGGACACACTAAGGGAGGACCCTCACACTACCCTAGAGAAAGGACTTGAAGCTTATAAAGGTCCCCTCACAAGGGCTAAGACCGAAAAGGCCAAAGAGAGCATTCACCAAGCCTTCTCCTTCTTCCTCTCTTTTAGTGAGCCCAAGCCCAATGAAGACTCCTAAGGATCTACTCATATGTCACTTGTAATATACTTCTTAGTTAGATTCTCTAGGCTTTTAAGTTTTATTTAGGCCTTGCAAGGTCAAATAGGCCATTTTAGTGCCATGTACTCTCACCTTGGGCCATGTATAGGCCATACTCTTCTCTATTTGCACCATTGGGCCTAGGAATCATGGAGAGGCCCATTTAGAGTTCCCTTGGTCGAATTGCTCCAAACCCTATATAAGGAACGCTCCTTTTGATTTTGACACACATTAATGCATATTGAGATTTTCCACTTCCAAAGTAAGATTTTAGTGAGAGAAGTTCTCCTTTCTCTCTAGGTTAGAGTGAGCTCTAGCAAGCTCTCATCCAAGGGGATTCCTCCCTCCTTGGTGGCGAGTTCAATTGATTTATCTCCTCTTGGAGTGGCCTCCCATCCACCTTCTCCATTCCTACTTCCATTTCCTTCCTTTCTTCCTTCCATTTCCATCCTTTTCCACTCTTTTGCCCTTCTCAATTCTGTGTAGATCTTTAGTCTTTGCCTCTTTTAACTTTTGGTTTTCATGTGGTAAAGTGTTTCAATCAAGGCTTATGGAGGTTAGAAAAAGAGAAGTTCCCTAGATCCACACTTCTTCAAGAAGTTAGAAGAAGTTCCTACATCACTAGACCTTCCAACAGACCTCCTAACAATTAATTTCCACAACAACCACTTTATGATCAGAATGTTAGGCTGATAAGGATAGAAGACTCTATATAACAATTATGCAATATATGCAAATGAATGAAGCCGCACGAAAAGCGTCAGATTTGTAATTAGGACAGCTAGCAAAGGAAGTAGTTGAAATGAAAAGTTATGGTTTTTTTGCCAATACTCAGAACCTGAGGGAACAATGTAAAGCTATTTTCACTAGGAGTGGTAAAATTGTAGGAACTGATTGTAAAGAAAGTAAAGAGAGTGAAAAAGAAAAAGGTGAAAAAGAAAAGAAAGAAAAAGGGAGTAAATAAAAAGAAAAGAAAGAAAAAGAAAGAAATAAAAGAAAAACAAGAAAAAGAAAGAGAAGAAGAAAAACAAAAACAAAAAAAAAAGAAAAAAGAAAAAAAAAGAAAAAAATCAATATCTGGGTCAGACACCTCCAGTCAGGGATTTGTCTTATCCTCATACACCTTCAAGAAAGGATAAGGAAAGAGAGTATAAAAGATTCAATGAGATTTTTAAGCAGTTACAAATAAACATTTCATTCTCTATGGCATTGGGACAAATGCCAAAATATGTAAAGTTTATGAAGGAATTGCTTACAAAGAAAAGGAGGTATAATGAAGAGATTATGGAGCTTGAAGTAGGTTGAAGCATAATCTTACAATATAACATGCCGGAAAAGTTAGAGGACCCTGGAAGTTTCACCGTTCCTGTTTCCATTAGAAGTGTAAATATTGGAAAGGCTTTATTAGACCTAAGGGCTAGCATCAATTTAATGCCTCTAAGTATGATGAAGCACATTGGTGATCTTGATCCACAGAGGACAAAGATGACTCTACAGCTGGTAGACCGCTCAATTAAAAGACCCTCTGGGATAATGGAAGATGTACTTGTGAAGGTGGACAAGTTCTACTTCCCTGTTGATTTCGTGGTGTTAGACATGGAGGAGGATACTAAACTCCCCATAATTCTTGGAAGACCATTCATGAAGACTACTAGAGTGTTGATTGATATGGACAATAGGAAACTAGCAGTCAGGGTGCATGAAAAGGTAAATTTTGATGTTATTAAAGCAATTAAACATCCTAACCCAAAACAAGCTTGTTTTATACTGGATGCTCTTGATGAAGTTTGCATCTCCATATAAAAAAGTATGCCTTATTTTGATCCTCTCAATAAATTATTGATTGACTCTGTTGACTGTTTAAATGAGGAAGAGGAAAGATAGATAGATAGATGTTTGGAAGAGCTAGAAATAGGGAAAGTGTAACATCCCTAAAATGTTGAAAATAATTAAATTAAGATTTTTGGGGATTATTCATAATTTATTGGGGCTTTATGAGCTAACATTATACCTGATTAAAATATGGATGTCAGACTAAGTATCTCTGATTGAGATGCTATTGGTCAGGGCTGTTAAGAATATTATTGGGAGTCTAAATATGTATTCGGAATAATTTTTAGATAAAGTATTGAGCCCGAACAGAGATCCTATTTGATTTAAAATGGAGAAGTTTAATGATGGGTTACAATTTAAGACATTAAACCTTATTTCTTTCCTTCATTTCCCATGTTGTTTCTTCTCATTTCATACTCTCTTTTCCCTTCAACACTTTATCTCTCACTCTTCTTCTTCTTCCTCTTAAAATCCATAAAGTGGTGGTGTGTTCTCCTCTCTTCCATTTTTGTTCTACTGTAAGATTGGAGGTGAAGATAATGGTGCTTTGAAGCTATCCCTCTCCCTCTCTTATTTTCGTGCTCTTTCTCTTCCCCATTGGTACCCATTCATTTTCTTGGCTTGAGGTAAGTTCCTCTCCATTTATAATGGTGTTATGCCCTAGGTCAGAGGTTATTATGGTTTTTGAGAGGGTAATGCATATGGGTTATTAATGCAAAGCATTTAGGATGGGAAACCCTTAGGTGGGGTGCTTTTAATATGAGTTTTATGAGGGGATATATGGGTATGCGAAAATGACATTAAAAGATGATGGAAAATGATGAAGGGTTGTTGGGTCTTGATGAAACCCTAACTTTGTAAATTGGGGGAAATATGAAATGTGGGTAGGAGAATATTTATTGATGTTAAGAGAATGTATCTAATGATGTGGGATTGTAGCATTGATGGTAGATGACCATTAATGAGATTAAGTGATTGAGAATGGTTGTTGGAAACAATAAATATGAAAACCCATGAAGGGGCTTAGCTTTAATTGCATGATAAATAAATTTGGGCACCTAACCCATGGTGGTAATGGTGGATGAAATGAAATGAATGAGGTTTGAGAATTTAAAATGGCATGGAACAACAAATAGTTAATTATGAGCACTTGAATCTTGGTAGTTGAATAAAAATTGATTATGTGGCATATTGTATAATGTAGGAAACAACCCCATCGACAAGGCGGGACCTTCAGACCGTGTTGATTTCTTCACTTGAGGTAAGAGGGGGTAACATCTCTAAATGCTTGATTTCATCCATTAGTGATGTGTGTATATGGTTGTGTTATGCTAATTTGGCTTGGATGAATGATTTGATGATTACTTGATTGAAATGCATTTAGAGTGAATGGTGTTATGTGGCTTATGTTTATGGGATGATGATTATGATGTTGAATTGACTCATAATTAATAAGAGTTATCGTTAATGGCTTGGAACAATAATTGTATTGATTACAATGTTATTGAACATCCCATGATATGTGAATTGATGAATTGTGATTGCCACTAATTAGTTATGTGTATGAAATCCAATGAATGATGGTGATGGTTGAGAATGATGAGTATATGGAGTTCCACTAAGTGTTTGTGGTGAATTGTGATTATGGAGTGGCATTTAGGATGCATAGCGTGAGAATGCATTTGATTTGCATTGAATTGCATCCATGGCATATCATTCACTGTCTATGTGGAATGTTAGGGGTTCCAATAGGCAAGCCCAGTGGGAGGGCAGCCCAATGTACAGATAAAAAATTATATATTTATTCCCTAGTGATTCTTGGAATCACAAAGCTGCCCTTAGTTTAGTGACAAGGCACCCTATGTGGCGAGCCCGGTGGGTGGGCGGCTCTATGGTGAGCGAGTGACCTCGGTGCCCCTATGGGGCACAGCTCTTCTGATGTGTGTTCGGGAGGAGCCCATCACATTTATGGCAAGTAAGGTCATGTTGTTGAATCCGCAAGTCACGGGGTGACTAGTGCTACAAGTGGACGATAGCAGTTTAGTACCAGTAAAAGAGTAATGTATTGCATGCATGATTTGAGATATAAGTGTACACTTTTACTACTGTAGTAGGAGCATAGTCACACCTATGCTTGACCCACACTTAATATGATGTTGTTTTTCCTATAGCCAGATCCGCAATTGTTATTGATTCCTTTGTGCATATGCATTAGCCATTAGAGCATTTACATATAGCCGGAAATATTCCTAGTTGGTAGCCCTTGGTGGCAATGGATGATTGATAAATAAAAAGGGTAGAAGATGTGGTACTAACATTGAGTATGTGATGACTTTTATTGAGAATGCCAATGATTTTGATATGTGTGTTATGAATATATTGACTTGAGTATGTGTTATGTTGAGATGAGATGATATGATATGAGAATGAGGCTTGTGATGCTTCTTGAAATATGTATATTATGAATATATATATATATATATATATATATATATATATTGAATTGGATATGTGTGATATTGAAATAGAATGGCATGATATGTGATGGAAGCTTATAATGCTTCTTAAGAAATGGATGTTACGCACACATGTATATGTATCATTATAATGCATGACTTGATTCATTTGGTGCATGTTACTTACCTCCTAGTTGCCATTGATGTAGGTATGTTGGATATCCTACTCTTTTGGAGGATTGAGCAAAAGGTGGAAGTAATTATAGAAATGGAAGTTTGTAAGCCTTGGCTGGCATCTCTTTTGTAAAACACTTGATACATGTATATGCTTATTTTGTTTCATGAATATTGGATGATGGCATGTATTCTTTTGAGGGTCACTTGTGAAAATTGAGCCTTATATGTTTTGAAAGGCCAATTTTTGGTAGTGACCTTAATATTGGTTGATGTTAATTAAGATACAATGGCTTTACTTGCCATATTGATGAATGATGCTCTTTATGAAGTTCCATAGCCAATTGATGGCATTGATATGCATGTGGCTTGATGAATTAATCAAATTGTGAAGGTTGTGTATGAAGTTTATGCATAATTGAGGAACCAATAGGGTTAAAATGAGTTTTATGAGTCTTGGACAGTATGTGATGATTCCAATAGCCTAAGTATATGATTTGTGACTTGTTGAAATTGGAATGGGCCAATTCCATTGAGAATTGACCCCTAAGTTGCATCAAAATGCCTCAAAATAGACTAAATACATTTATGTGTATAAGTCCCTCATTTTTAGGAATTTTTGATTGCGGCTAGCGGTCACACGTCACAAATCACAAATAATATATTTTAGCTTGTGTCAAAATTTGGTGACCATTGGATTTGATTTAAAAAAGATGGGGTGGTTAGAAGTTGGAAAAAGGTGTGCTTTTTGCAAAATTTGCAACAGGGTACTGTCATACAGGGCTTGAATCGATTCACCTAAAGCCCTGAATCAATTCAGAGCCCTATCCATTTCAAGCACAACATGTGAATCGATTCACCCTAGGGGCTGAATCGATTCATAGGCCTGAAACCATACTGTCTTTGCCTGTTGGAACGTGTGAATCGATTCACCTAGGGGCTAAATCAATTCACCCACCTGTTTTTCACAAATCTTGGCCCTGAAGCATGCATGAATTGATTCATCCTGGCCCTGAATCGATTCATGGTGCTATCTTGGTGGAAAATCATGAGTTTTAATGCCTGTTGGGTCCCATTTAACCATTGCATGATCATGTATCTCTGTGTAAGTGTGTTTAATGCATTTTAACAATTAAATTGAGTATCTTTAAACCCTTTTTTATACAATTCAATAACGGTGCAGGTATTAAATTATGTTTCCCCTATCCCTTGTTGATGATCCATGTTTAATTGTCCAAGGAGTACTTTTGATGTAATATTTTCACCTTCTCATATCTTCATATATGAGATAGGTTATTTAAATGATATGGGGTTACTTGTTAAAGCTTTATGTTGTAGTTTCTTCCACACTTTATTTGTTTAAAAAATCATGAAAAATTTACCCTCATTTCCATTAATCAAATTAGGGTCGTTTCAGAAAGAAATTTCCCCTGAAACTAAGAAAATAGAGGAACTCCGGGAGACATCTATTGAAGAGATCCAGAAACCTTAGCTAAAAGTGTTGCCTTCGTACCTCAAGTATATCTTTCTAAAGGAAGGTAATCTCAAACCAATCATTATTAGTAGTTTACTAACTAAAACAAAAGAAGTGAGACTGGTGCAGGTATTGAAGGATAATTAAGAAGCCATTGGATGGACACTAGAAGATCTGAAAGGTATAAGTTCATCTTATTGCATGCATAGGATTTTATTAGAAGATGGTTTCAAGCCTGTAGCTCAACCTCGAAGACGCCTTAATCCCACAATGAAAGAGGTAACAAAGAAGGAGGTTCTAAAATTACTGAAAGCAGGTATCATCTATCCTATTTTTGACAGTGCACAGGTAAGCCCGGTCCAAGTGGTGCTGAGAAAGGGAGGTATGATATTTATTGTAAATGATAAAAATGAATTAATTCCAGTAAGAACTGTCACCAGTTGGAGAATGTGTATAGACTATAGGAAACTAAACCAGACAACTAGAAAATATCATTTTCTACTCCTCTTTATGGACCAAATGCTTGAAAGATTGTCTGGATAGGTTTACTATTGCTTTATTGATGGTTATTCTAGTTATAACCAAATTGTTGTGGATCCTCTTGATTACGAGAAGTCTTCTTTTACATGTCCTTTTGAAATTTTTGCTTACAGAAAAATGTCATTTGGATATGCACCTGCTACTTTTCAAAGATGCATGTTTGCTATTTTTGTAGATTTAATTAAAAAGAGCATATAAATTTTCATGGATGACTTCTCCATGTTTGGGAACTCTTTTAATACATGTCTATCCAACTTGGACACCGTACTGAAGCGGTGTATTGATACAAATCTAGTTATGAACTAGGAGAAATGTGACTTCATGGTGACAGAAGGAATTGTACTTGGTCATAAAATCTCTGCGAAAAGTATTGAAGTTGACCAAGCAAAAATTAAGGTGATATATAAACTCCCACCCCTGTGAATGTAAAAGGGATTAGAAGTTTTTTAGGACATGTTGGGTTTTACCGAAGGTTCATAAAGAATTTTTTAAAAATTACTAAACCTTTGACAAACCTTTTGAACAAATATGTTGAATTTAAATTTGATGATGCATGTCTTAAAGCTTTTAATTCTTTAAAAGAAAAATTGATTTCTGCTCTTGTTATTGTTGCTCCTAATTGGAATCTGCCCTTTGAACTTATTTACGATGCAAGTGATTATGTTGTAGGAGTTGTCAAAGGCTTGAAAAGATTTTTAGGGTCATACACTATGCTAGTAAAGTTTTAAATGAAAATCAAGTGAATTATGCAACCACTGAGAAAGAATTACTAGGCATAGTATATGCCCTAGAAAAATTTTGATCATATTTAATAGGCTCAAAAATAATTGTTTTCACTAATCATGTAGCTATCAAATATCTTTTGACTAAAACTGACTCTAAGCCTCTATTAATCCGATGGATTTTGCTCCTACAAGAATATGATCTTGAAATCAAGGATAAAAAGGGTAGTGAAAATGTGGTTCCTCACCATTTATCCAGATTAATAAATGATGAGGTCATTGCCAAAGAAAATCAAATTATAGAAGAATTTTCTAACGGGAAATTATTTAAAATAACCAAAAGACCATGGTTTGTTGACATGGCCAATTTTAAAGCAGTAGGAATTCTTCCCAATGATTTAACTTGGCAGCAAAGAAAAAAGTTTTTCAAAGATGCTAAATATTTTGTTTGGGATGATTTGTTATGACACTATGTACCCGCATGGTGTACTTCTTCTATTTGAACCGGGGTTTAAAACCAAACTTCTCAGGAGGATAGATGGGAGATTCAGGTAAGATCCAATGTAGATCCAACTTTATCTTCACTCATGGGATCCGGGTGATCAGACACATGAGCTGACTTGGTTTAGCTTTTCTGAAAAAGCTCAAAGTCGTTACATTAAAATCTTTGAAAAACTGTATTGGCTACTCTGCTGATTTGTCTCTTATCATCTTTGATAACACATTCTTCTTGATAAGAGCTTGACTTCCAATACATCATCAATTTATTTTTAGAACATTGTAATTTATTCTTTGAAGTAACGTTCTTATTAACAATTTTGGATGCCTAAAAGTCTAAGGTCTAATTCTATCGAATCATAAGGTTGAGAAATCTTGAACCAGACTTTTGGTTAAAGTCTAAGTTTTGTCTTTTGAAGGATTAGACTTTTCATTTTATGAAATCCCCTATTAGTTGTAGCTTGTGCATTGTTGTATCATTGGCAAGCGCACCAATTTATCATTGCAGTTTTCAAAAATTTAGATATCGTTCCTACAAGGATTGATTGTTTCAAAAATTTAGATATCGTTCCCACAGTAATTTTTATTTACTAATGGTAAAAAGTGTCAACACTTGTTAACAAAAGAATATTTCATATACAGTTTTGTAAAATATTCACAGATTCAAAGATTGATTTATACATTGGGTAAATAATAGAATGAAGTAAATGTAAAATAATCTAGAAAATAATTACAGAAATAACACTTTAGAAAAACAATTCCAATACTTGAGATGTAAACATAGAATGACAAACTATGTTGGAATTAGAATTCCTGCACTAGAAATATAACAAAGTAATATTTAATCATCAAGTTTATGTCATTGCAGCTTAAAATCATTAAACTCGATCCCTCGTAAAAAAATTCTAAATAGTTATCGTAAAGTCTGATCCCTCAGATGCTTTCTCAGTAAAAACTTGCTTTAAGTCTTGGCCTTAACACAACAATAATTACCAACTCTATCCCTAGTAATTGGTATATTAAGGGTATTTCAACTTTTACTTCCGTCAAAAGTAATTTTAACACGCATGAAAATCATTCTCCTATTTGAAATTCATACTAATAAAAGGTTGAAATACTAACATGAAACTTGAATCATAACATGTATAATTTATAATCACAACATCATACTCATAGATTGGTTCACCAATTCCAACACAAACAAGCTAGTTATACATGGTAAAAGTAAAAACACAACTTACAAGTGGAGACATGATGAACAATGACTTGAAATTGAAAAGGAGTTCACAAAATGAAAAGAAACTAAGCCTAAGAAATTAATCTTAACTATTGATAAGTCTTGAAAAGACTTAATTATTTCACCTTTTATTTAACATAATTCATTAAATATTGTTTAGTTTAGCACTATTATTTAATAAATTGTCAATAATTCTTATTTTATTTATTTATTTCAAAAGTGTTTAATTTATGTAAGAAAATGATTAAAAATAATAATTAATTAAGAAATTATGTTTTAATTATAAATTCACTAACCCAGCGTACAAACGCTGGACAGCCAGCGTACAAACGCCAGGAAATTATTTGTTTGCATGTGCAGGAGCAGTTCATGCTCAAGCTTGAAGGTTGTAAGCTCAAGCGAGAGAGCCACGCAAAGTAAGTGAAAAGAAACAAAGGAAAGCACGATCTCGCTCAAGCGAGCAAACTCACGCTTAAGCGTGACTCTAAAACACCATCACGCCCAAGCTTCTCCATCACACTCAAGCGTGAAAGCAATACTGCAGTGAATAATTCGACCTCGCTCAAGCGAGAGCCCTTCACGCTCAAGCATGAAGGTGGTTATTTAAGCTGATGTTTTCCCTCCAAAAGAAGCTCTGCACCGTTGCTGTACTGTTTGCCCGCTGTACTTTGTAATTTAAGTAATGTTTGTAATTAATTATTTATTTCTAATTATGTAATTAGTTTAGTTAGTTTAATTATTAATTAAGGTTTCTTTGTAATTAATTAAGTTAGTTAGTTATTTGCCTATATATATACTTGTACATACTCTTTGTAAAAAAACACAAGTACGGTAGAATACATAATACGATTCATTTTCCATTTTCAATCTCTCTCTAATTCTTTTCTCTCTCTAAATTCTCTCATCCATGTCTCTCCATATTCCTTCAACAGAATCCATGTCCATGGGTTCTTAAGTCCCTAGGGTTGGGATTGCGAAGGTTTGCAATGAATTCTTGAAAGTGTATTGAGGAAGTCAACTTCTAAATCATGAGGAGAACAAGCTGAGGAGTAGATCTACTTTTCTGGAGTGACAAATCCAGATCTGATGAAGAAACTCACCAGTGAGGAATCATGGTTGAGGCTTAGGTAACTTCTAGCTTCCTAACTAATTCAGGCCTAGTAATTAGGTGAATAGTTAGGGTTCAACCCCTAATTTCGCATTAGATTTCTCTGTTAATTTAATACCTAAGGGATTGGGGTTTAATGCTTAGGAATTAGTTTTATTCACCTAAGGAATTAGGGAGTAACCATCTGTGGATGGTTCTCTTGAGTCTGAAGCTTGATTGAACCTTAATTGCATGTTTCTTGATGAAATTGTAAGCTGAAGCAATCCTAACCTATCTTCCATTAATCACATTCCATCTTCTATACTGTCTCTGAAAATACAAAAACATTAGAAATATAAAATAACAAAAATAGAATAAACTCTATCTACATTGCATTGGTTCAGCTTGTATCAGTCTAAGATTGAGGTAATTACCACAATCCCTTTGGGAACGATCAAATATATTACAAATTTAACAATCGGTGTGCTTGCCAAAAGAATAAATCCTCTAAGAGTCATACAATAAGTCAATATTAATTCAAGATTTTCACACCAAGTTAATGACTTGGAGATTTAGCATCAAGTTAATGGCGCCGTTGCCGGGGATTATTGAGTAATATCAACAATCCTTGGACTGGTACTAGACTGAACCATTTTTTTTAGTCTTTGTAACTTTTGTTAGTTGTTAGTGAATTTTGTTGTAGGAGTAGATTTTGTTAAGTGTTGGTATTGTGTTGAGTGTTTGCTGTTAGTTATTTTTGGCTATTTTAGTGGTAGCACTAACCATTGCAGTGGCCTTGTTTGTAGTTAGTTGGTGCATTTATGTTTTTTCTAGTTCCTTTGGAAAGTGAAAAGTTATAGGTGATGGATCTTGATGACACCTTAGCAGAGTTTCTTCAATATTCACAAACGTTATGCATGAACCATATAGAGGAGGTATAACCAATTGAGGAGGAGCCATCGGAGTTAGAAATGATTTTAATTCAATTTATAAAAGTCACTCAAACCGGCCTCCAAAATTTTGATAACTCAATCATGAACATTCAAAAGCAAGTGGATTTTATTGCAAAGCAGTTGGCCGAAGAACAAAGAAATACAGAGGTTGTAAGAAGAGAAGACCAATATGAAGAGCCATGGGATGATGATGTTGGTCTAGCTAAAGAAACTAAGTTTGGGGAAGAAGAGGACCAGCTAGAAAACATTGAACTGGATGAACCTGAACTTGAAGTTGATGTAGAAACAAAAGAAGAAAAAGAAAATAAGGAAGTTCAGGGATATTTGATGAAAGAAAAGTCAATTGAAGAATGTGAAGAAGAAAGTGAAGAAGAAAGTGATATGAATTATACTTCAAAAGTGGAAGATGATAGTATATCTAGTGAAGCATTCTTTGATGATTGGAATGAAGAAGATTGGTCTGAAGAAGAACAAGAGCAAGAGTTGTCATTGAATAATTTCTTTGATGAGGCAAGTGTTGCAGGAGTACAAATTGAACAAATGACAACAGAAGCCATTGAGGAACCTGAGAATCAATTAGATACTATTATTGAGCAAGAAGTGATAGAGGAGGTAGATATTTCAGCTGAGATGGAAACCACATCTTGGCAAGACAATAATAATACTGAAATTTTATTAGAGCCAAGTGTGAATGCAGAGAAAGAAGTAGAGGTTCATGCACAAGAAGAGTTAACATGTTTAGATGTTGAGAATATAAAAGAAGAAGAAATTCAGCTATGTCATGAAGGGCGTTTGCTAGTGGTGACTACTGCAGCTATGGAAATCACAAGGGAATGAGAATCATCAAGTCAAGAAGAACATTGCTTGTGGCATAAAAAGAGGAAGACTAACACAAAACAGAAAAAGAAAAAGAGTAAAGGAAAGAAAAAGAAGAAAAAGCAGAAAGTTTGGAAAAATAAAGATTGGAGGAAAGTTGTGTTGAGCATTAGCCTCAAACACAACAAGGAGAAACAAGGAGTAAAAAGACCAAGAGTGTATGGTCATAAACAATGGGATCCTAGAGGATGATCTTATGTTTGTTTTTCTTGTACATAAATAAAATAGTGAGAGAGGTTTTAAAAAGAAAAAAAGAAAAAAAGAGAGAAAAATAGAATTAAAAAAGAAGAAAAAGAAAAAAAGAAGAAAAAAAGAAGAGAGAAGAAGAAAAAGAAAAAGAAGAAAAAGAAGAAGAAAAAGAAAAAAAGAGAAGAAAAAAAAAGAGAAGAAGAAAAAGGAAAAAACAAGAAGAAGAAAGAGGAAGAAGAAGAAAAGAAAGAAAAAAAAAGAGAGGAAGAAAAAAAAAGCATCAGACCCCCCTGGCGCTTGAGCGCCCTAACCTCACGCTCGAGCGCCCTAACCTGGCGCTTGAGCGTGCTCGGGTCCACGCTTGAGCATGACCCGTTATGCTGACCCTGATTCTGTCATGCTTAAGCGTGAGCGTGCCTGCACCAAACCTCTCACTATTTCATGCCTTGTGCTTGAGCGTAATTCATTCACGCTTGAAGCGTGATTTATAGCAAACTTTCATGCTTAAGCTAGAAACATCACGCCTAAGCGTTATCATGATGAGAGGGCCCTGTTTCTCCTACACGCTCAAGCGGGAACTTGTTAAGCTTGATCGTGACCCCTGGTGCCTGATACAAACCTTGCACGCTTGAGCTAGGGTCAACACGCTTGAGCGTGATTGATGATTTCATCTTTTCGCTTGAGCGTGCCTTGCTGTCGCTTGAGCAAATTATTTTACCCCCCTGTTGTACCTCACGCTTGAGCATCATTCCACACGCTCTAAGTGTGACCGTGATGCATGACCCTTTTTGCACTTCTGCTTGAGCGTATGTTAACATGCTCTGAGCGTGACATCTTGTGCCTTGTATAAATCCCTCGCCTGAGCGTCAGCGTGATCGGGGCTGAGGCAATTTTGTTCCAATTTCTCGCTTAAGCTTGATGCTGTAAGCTTGAGCGTGAGTGCCATATTGAAGCAATCTGATATCTATTTGTTTGGCGCTTGAGCGTAGTACTTCACGCTTGAGCGTGACATTCACTTACAAATCATTCGCTTAGGCGAAGAATGATACGCTTGAAGCCTGATTCACACCTGTTACCACCTGTTGTGCTTTAATATGGGCGTGTGTACGCCCAGATCCAGTGTACCTACCCGTACCTATGACTCATACCCCTTGTACATTGGAAGCTCTGGTTCTTAAAAAAAAGAGAAGAAAAAAAAATATTCTTTGGATTCCATTGAAAGGTAACATCTCTTTTATTCATTGATTTCAATTAATAACTAGAATTATTACATTCCACTATTCAATTTTGAATTTAATATATCCATCATATTCATTCATCTCATATTTTCATTTTGCCGTGGTTATGTTGTTTTTACATTTGCACTCATTTAGGCTTTATAAATACCACCCATACCATTTTCACTTATGATAATTTACTTTTGTGTATTAATGACGTTATTTTAGAATTCCTTTTCTTGAACAATGTAATTATTTTTCAGTTGTAATGGGATTTTATTTCTATGTTAAGTGTTTGTTGTTATTTCTTTTCTGAATTGTATTGTTAAATTCATGCATACCATTCCTCACCATGCATTGCCATTCAGGTAAAAAGGGAAGTAATCTATCCTTTTGTCTCATTGATTGATAAACTATGTTAATTATGTTTAATTTAGAATCCATCTTAATAATTTAAAGTTTGCTGATTCTCAGGCATTAATTGGATAATTAATTGATTGGCATTGCTTGATTCATGATCCCTGTCCATAACTATTTTTCATTATTAATTATTTGTTTATTCAGCATGCTAGTTAGCAATCTGAATTTATGATCTTCCATTAAGTTTGGGGACATGACTGGCTGATTACCTGTTTATTATTATCTTTTGAGCCTTTATTAATTCTCTTTTGAGTGAGCCTGCATTCTTGTTTAGTGAGACAGAATTTGCTTCAGTCCTTGCTAAATGATTATTTGTTTGCCAATTGGAAATGATGAAGGCCTTCTTTATTAATTTAGCCAGGGCCAAATTTAGCTATCCTAATTCTATTAATTATCCTTTGACCCAATAATTATATTTTGAGCCTGAGACCCTTTCATTCTACTTATGTACCTAACTTTACAAGCCTATTTATCTGAGAAAAACCAAGTGAATTATCCCTGGATGTTCCACTGATGAATTGCTGAGTCTTACTTATTGCTAGGGACTAGCAAGTTCTAAGTTTGGGGATAAAGAGTGTGCCTAACAGCAATTAAAGGACACACTCTGACCTTAATTATAGATGTGGGTTTTGAAAGAAAAAAAAGAGAAGAGAAATGAAAGGAAGAACAGTAAAAGTTGAACAAAAGTGAAAAATCAGCAAAGAAAGAAGGTGCAAAGCACCATAAGAGAAAAACAAGAAAAAAAAAAGATGGAAGAAAAGAAAGAAAGGAAAGAGTCCAAAGGACTAAAAGAGAAGAAGGTGCAAAGCACCACAAATTATTGAGTTACCATTCATATGAAAAATAATGAAAATAAAATAGCTAGTTAGTTAAGGCATTTAAGTTAAGATTGAGACAAGGCATCAGTGGCCACATCCTTTAACCCAACATTGACTAGAAAAACAAAAATAGAGCCTGTAGCCTAACCCCATTACAAGCTTAAAAAGCCCTTACTGATCCAATTATGCTAGCATATGTCATGATGTTTAGAACTGTTGCAAGCCTATGTTGATCTAACAATTATGCAGGTGATGAGTACATGCAATTAACCTTATACACTGAGAGAAGAGTGAAACACTAATTCAATGAGGAAAGTATCACCAACTTGTTTCCTAAAGGAGGTGTGAGTTATTATATTTTCAGAATTTATGAAAAGAAAGCATGGTTGGTATTCAATAATTATGGTATGAATTAAGTTAAGGAAAGGTTGATTGTCTTGAGTAAGTGCTGTTGAATTAATTAATCTGAGTATTTGCTTGAGGACAAGTAAGTTTTAAGTTTAGGGATGTGATAAGTCTTGAAAAGACTTAATTATTTCACCTTTTATTTAACATAATTCATTAAATATTGTTTAGTTTAGCACTATTATTTAATAAATTGTCAATAATTCTTATTTTATTTATTTATTTCAAAAGTGTTTAATTTATGTAAGAAAATGATTAAAAAAATAATTAATTAAGAAATTATGTTTTATTTATAAATTCACTAACCCAGCGTACAAACACTGGACAGCCAGCGTACAAATGCCAGGAAATTATTTGTTTGCATGTGCAGGAGCAGTTCACACTCAAGCTTGAAGGTTGTAAGCTCAAGCGAGAGAGCCATGCAAAGTAAGTGAAAAGAAACAAAGGAAAGCACGATCTCGCTCAAGCGAGCAAACTCACGCTTAAGCGTGACTCCAAAACACCATCACGCCCAAGCTTCTCCATCACGCTCAAGCGTGAAAGCAATACTGCAGTGAATAATTCGACCTCGCTCAAGCGAGAGCCCTTCACGCTCAAGCGTGAAGGTGGTTATTTAAGCTGATGCTTTCCCTCCAAAAGAAGCTCTGCACCGTTGCTGTACTGTTTACCTGTTGTACTTTAGTAATTTAAGTAATGTTTATAATTAATTATTTATTTCTAATTATGTAATTAGTTTAGTTAGTTTAATTATTAATTAAGGTTTCTTTGTAATTAATTAAGTTAGTTAGTTATTTGCCTATATATATATATACTTGTACATACTCTTTGTAAAAAAATACAGGGACGGTAGAATACATAATACGATTCATTTTTCCATTTTCAAATTCTTTTCTCTCTCTAAATTCTCTCATCCATGTCTCTCCACATTCCTTCAACAGAATCCATGTCCATGGGTTTCTAAGTCCCTAGGGTTGGGATTGCGAAGGTTTGTAATGAATTCTTGAAAGTGTATTGAGGAAGTCAACTTCTAAATCATGAGGAGAACAAGCTGAGGAGTGGATCTACTTTGCTGGATTGACAAATCCAGATCTGATGAAGAAACTCACCAGTAAGGAATCATGGTTGAGGCTTAGGTAACTTCCAGCTTCCTAACTAATTCAGGCCTAGTAATTAGGTGAATAGTTAGGGTTCAACCCCCAATTTCACATTAGATTTCTCTGTTAATTGAATACCTAAGGGATCGGGGTTTAATGCTTAGGAATTAGTGTTATTCACCTAAGGAATTAGGGAGTAACCATCTGTGGATTGTTCTCTTGAGTCTGAAGCTTGATTGAACCTTAATTGCATGTTTCTTGATGAAATTGTAAGCTGAAGCAATCCTAACCTATCTTCCATTAATCACATTCCATCTTCTATATTGTCTCTGAAAATACAAAAACATTAGAAATATAAAATAACAAAAACAGAATGAACTCTATCTACATTACGTTGGTTCAGCTTGTATCAGTCTAAGATTGAGGTAATTACCACAATCCCTTTGGGAACGATCAAATATATTACAAATTTAACAATTGGTGCGCTTGCCAAAAGAATAAATCCTCTAAGAGTCATACAATAAGTCAATATTAATTCAAGATTTTCACACCAAGTTAATGACTCGGAGATTTAGCATCAAGTATATGGAAGGGTTCTGTAGTGTAGAGAAGAGTATTTCACAGTGTAGAGCTTGATTGGTGATGTGAAGGATGAGAAAGGATGCCTGAACCCTTGGCAATGACCCCTATTTATAGTGGAAGGCTTTGGTCTTGATGCTACGCATGGCTCTGGTGCTACGCTTTAGGTCTCAAATTGGCTCCCACATTGGGCGTGGGGTTAATGCTACGCATCAGGACCTGCTGACTCAGATTGCATTGCTTTTCTATGATTTTTCTCAATAATTCACAATAATGCAAGGAATAATGCACAGACAAGTGTCCAAATTGTCTCCCACTGAACCTCTACCCATCCTTGATAGTGGATTGGTTTATTACATTTAAATATTATGCAATGTTGAAGTGGGGGAAAGCTGTCAGTAGGATACACGTTAAAGCTGATGCTATGCGTCAGGGTTAAAATCCTGATGATGAGCGTGGCTTGGACGCTATGCGTCAGCCCTCTAAATTGCATTATTTTTCCACTTTCAGCCTCAAATATTCATTACAAAAATAGAATAATAAGTTATGCTGAGTAAAAATTAATCACTTCTATTTATTTGTAAAACAAACCTAATCTTATACTTATTTATACTTTATTTTATTTATTTTATCATACCTTATATAATAAAAATAACAACAATTTAAGGACTAACAAACTACCCCCAACTTAGGAAATTTACTCGTCCTCGAGCAATAAGAAAAACGAAACAAACTAAAGCACACTTAAATCACAAACAAAAATAAAAATCAAACTGGAAAACAATTTTGAGGAAATTGAAAACCTTTCCCAAGAAATAATTCATAACTTACCATTTGAAATGATCAACACTGATGACTTGTGTAAAAGAAGATTAAAAGTAAAACTATCACAATGTAATGTAAATGACTCAAGCTTATTTCAAGGGCTTTCCTCACAAGTGTTTCCTTCTGTAAAAAGGTAACCTGTTTCACTCAATCAATCATAAAATCAAACAAATTTAATTTTGATTTTCATCTTATCAATTATTATCAATATAGAATTGTGAACACCTCTTTTTGTCCGGCCAATTGGTACAGTTCCATCCTTTGAGCACTCTTTTATGCGCATGGTTCATTTGAAAATTCATAACTCCTTCATACGATCTTTGATTTGCGCAAACCCGGTCTCTAAATTTTCGTAACAAAATTGTCTACGACTTTTGTGAAGACCTTGAAGGCTATATCCTTACCAATTGGTACAGTTTTAATAATCTTCCTAGACTTATTCCAGTTTCATGACTGCTCTGCACATCTTTAAGAAAAAATTCATATCTCCCTCATATGATACTGAAATGACCCCATTCTTTTTTCTATGGCTCCATATCAAAGAGATCTATAAACTTCATGAAGGCCACAAAAGCTAATTCTCCACCCATTTTGCCCAGTGAATTTATTTTGCTTGCAAATGTATTTCCGTCACACTCTGGAGCAGTTTTCATAGATGGGCCATATCTCCCTCGTTTCTTGATGAAAATTTTTGTGCCATATATCAAATTAAAGCTACGAGAAAGATCTACAAACTTCATGAAGGGCACAAAAGCTAATTCTCTACCCATTTTGCCCAGTGAATTTATTTTTACATGCAAAGGTATTTTCGTCACACTCTGGAGCAGTTTTCATAGATGGGCCATATCTCCCTCGTTTCTTGATGAAAATTTTTGTGCCATATATCAAATTAAAGCGACGAGAAAGATCTACAACTTTCATGTTGGACCCGTTTTCAAATTTGGCACGCATCATCCCTCAAATGCACAAGCAAGTTTGTGATGGTGGGCAAGGCACTAAAGATCATAATGGAGCACTAAGGATCATAATGGAGCACTAAAGCATCATAATGGGGCACTAAAGATCATAATGGAGCACTTAAGTTGATAATGGAGCACCATGGACTTGTTAATTGGAGACTGCACCTTCCATTACAAATTTTTTATGGCAATGGCTGCTTTTGCATTCTTATAAATAGGCACCATGAGCATTCATTCAAGGGGGATTCTTCATTGAAGGCAATCAAGTCTTGGGAAGCCATTCGTTTCTCCTCTTCTTCTTCTCTGTTGCATTTCTTCTTCCAGTAAGTTTTTTTTCATTTCCGGCAAGTTTCTTTTCATTTCCAAGTTTTTCCATTTCCGGGTTAGTTTCTTTTCCAGATTATTATGTTCTTTTCTTTTCTTTACTTTTCTTTGTAGTTGTTATTATGTAGTTTCATTTCTTCTTCCAGCAAGTTTCTTTTCATTCCCAAGTTTTTTTTATTTCCAGGTTATTTTTAATAAAGTATGCTATTATTAATAAAATAATAAAAAAAATAAAAAAATAAAAAAATAAAAAAAAAAATAATAAGTAATAAGTTTTGCATATGTTTTATTTTCTAGCCTAAAAATTTCCATTTTTTAACCGTGTCGTACGGGAACACTTCCGTCTACACAATCTCCTTAGGATCCGTACACGTGCGAAGAACTTCGTCTTGTATGAGTTCCCCATCTCAATGACTTCCATCATCATGTTCCGAGTCAAAATTTTTCCTCAGAACTACGTAACCCTGATTTCTTGATAATTCAAGAATACGTAGGAGCAGGACTTTAACTCCTGTCGGGCCCATCTTTCTTATTTCCTTTTACTGATTTATTTCCTTGCTTTTTGTGTTTCTTTCGTGATGTTACTTTTTGTCGTTTCCGTGAAAATCAATTTAGACGTGACGTCTTGTTGATTTCCCCCTAGTTTTTGTTCAAACCTTGCTACAATTCATAGGGAAGGGATACTTAGGACAAGACGTCCCGCTTATCTCTTTCCTATCCCTATCCTTTTTACCCAAGGATGTTTAATTTAGACGTGACGTCTTATTGGCATTCTCTCACCCTCTCTGTCTCATATCGAAGTCGAGCTTAATTCGGACGAAACGTCCCATTGACCTCGCTTCAACATTCTATGTCTGTACAGTTCTCTACTCCATTCTATCATTTTCAAAATAAAAGTAAAAGGGAAGAAACCATGTTTTATTTAAGGCTATTTATATTGTGCTTTCAATCTTGGTACTGTCTTTGACAGGCGATGTAGGGTGCTAATACCTTCCCTACTCGTAATCGACTCCTGAACTTGAATCTCAACTTTTAACCAGTGCTTTACTGAATTCAGTTTTTTCCCAATGTTTTTCCTATGAATAAAAATGTTGGTGGCGACTCCCTGTTTCATTCCACCCCTTCTCTCTTTCTCGCCGCGCCGTCGCGATCCAGGTTGCGACAGATGGCGACTCCACTGGGGACACTTAAGAGGGTCAGGCCAGTTTGATTGAAAGCGCATGTTCCTTTTATATAGCCTTTGTTATCTCGGATTTATTCCCCTTGTCTTATTTTCTGTCGATTATTGTGAATGTTTGTTCTTGTTTTAATCGTATCTTGTTATTTGTTTCGTTGTCTATGTTTTGCATGTTTATTGAACCCTAGGGTAGGAGACCATGTTACTTTTCTACAATCATTGAACCCTAGGGTAGACAACTTTGTATATTTGTTCTGTGTTTGTTCCTTGTGCAGGATGGGGTAAGGTAAAAAGTATTGAATGCCCTTTCACACACTACACTCACAAATTACTCGCACACACTTATGAGTGGCGCCCTATACCCGGGCCCCAAATGAAGCTTAAGTTAGGAGAGGTTGGTAACGGAATCGTATGGGATGTACTTCCTATCCGGTGTTCGTGAGAACCTCAACCAGAGTTCGACCTCTCATGATATACACACCTAGTGGTTCCCCACTGTTGCGTCCCTGTCATGGGTAGGATCTTGGCTCTGGTGACCTTCTAGAAGTCTAGAATGAGCCACCTGGTGTGAAGAGCCACTTTTAGACAAACCATAGGGCCTAGAGAAAACTTTCAACAAAACCCAACCTAGGCCACAAAAGGGCAAACTTTACTTTACCTTATGTCATTTTTGCCTTCCCCTTTTATCCAAGAAAATGAATTATCTACCACCCACAGATTTACTGAGTTATTGAAATAATGACTCGTTTTGAAACACACAGTATTCTTCGGGTGAATAGATAGTCCTCCTTTGGTCATGTACCCTTTGAGTATCTATGGAAATTGACATGGGATTGAACTTAAGAAATAAGGGCTGTAATTGCCCGAAGAAGATGTCTGAGCTAGAGGCTCCCGCCGCAGGATAAAAGATTTCTTCTGTCTTCACAAATATCCCATATTAATTTCTATGATTACCATACCTAGTACTTTTGAATGATAAGTTCTAAGGAATGGTCAAAGGATACTCGCCAAAGTCTGTGATTGTTTCCCACAACATTTTCCTTCTTTTTATTTCTGCCTAACATTTATTTCTTCTTTTTAAAAAAAAAAAAAGACACCAATGTCACGGGTAGGCATCCTTACCAGACCCGGCTCCAAAAGAAACTCATGGCTGAGGCAGAAGCTGTTGAAGGAAACTTTAGAACCGAGTTCGATCAGCTGAAAGAGCGAGTCGCGGAGTTAACTAAACTCTTAGAAAAGAAACTTACCGAAGGAGGCTCCTCTGCAGGTGTTGAGGATGCCCAACAGCAGCCTGCCACCGCGCCACCTCCCCTTGATTCTGACCCAGCAAGAACCCAACTCCCTAACACAACGACACCCCCTCTCACCATTCATGTCGGGAGACCTAACCCTGCCATTGAGACCCAGCCACCTTACGGCCAGTCTTACGCATAACATACATTTGTCGGTCTAGACGGCAACCCAGTACCTTTTCCACTTTATGGCCTACCCCCGGGGTACTATCCCCCGCTCGCTAACCAACAAGACGCCCACAACCAGCAAGCGGTAAATCCTCATGCTTCATACCCCACACAACCAAATATGCCACCACTCCACCAAACCCAAAACACGCAAGCCCATGACCCAAAAACCTACCAAACCCAAAACACGCAAGCCCATGACCCACAAACTTACCAAACCCAAAACACACAAGCCCCGATGGCCCAGCCAACCTACAACGCCCAAGCCCAAAATACACAAGCCCAGATAACCCAGCCGACTTATGCTATGGCCCATCCTCAAGGTCCCTCACCAAATACAGGCCTAGTAAACCAGTCCCATGTGTTGCCTCTGTTCAACCAGTCATTCGGCTATCCGTATGGATACGGAACCCCCTATGGGACCAACCTCCAAGATACAACCCGCGCGGTCGCGGCTCCTCGGAGGGAAAGGATAGAGATCTTAGAAGAGCGTTTAAGAATGATGGAAGGCGCCGGAGGTTTTGGACTAATAGATGCTTCGGAGCTATGTTTAGTCACAGATGTTATCCTCCCGCCTAAATTCAAGATGCCAGACTTTGACAAGTATCGGGGAATGACTTGTCCTAAGAATCATCTCACAATGTATTGTCGAAAGATGGCATCTTACTCTTCTAATGACCAACTGTTGATCCACTGCTTCCAAGATAGTCTAGCAGGAGCTGCTCTTACATGGTATGCTCACCTTGATCGGAACCGTATCCGTTGTTGGAAAGACCTGGCAGATGCCTTCCTTAGACAATACAAGTATAACATGGATATGGCACCCAACAGGGTTCATTTACAAAATATGGTGAAGAGGGACAGTGAAACATTCAAGGAGTATGCCCAACGATGGAGAGAAACAGCGGCGCAAGTGGATCCCCCATTGTTGGAAAAAGAAATAGTCGCAATGTTTATCGACACACTCCCATCACCTTTCTACGGCAAGATGATTGGTAGTGTTTCAGCCAACTTCTCCGACATTGTGACTATTGGGGAAAGAGTGGAGAGTGGAATACGAACGGGTAAGATCACTCAAGGCTCATCTGGGGCAAACATGACGAGGAAGCCGGCACCTGGGAGAAGGGACAGAGAAACTAATTCCATCTCTTCTAATCAAAAGACGGCTCCGCCGAGACCATTCACTCCTACCATGATTTAAGCTCCTAATCCTTATGTGGCCGCAGCCACTTATGGCCCGACAGCTCATACTCCTCACTTCCGCCCACCCATGGTAAGAGCTCCAATGCCACAACCCATGCCATACCATCACCCGCAGCAAGTAGCTCAACCACCCAACCATAATCAGAACCCAAGGAATCCCAACAATGAGCGCACCCCGGTGCAGTTCGATCCAATTCCCATAACATATTCCGAACTTTTTCCAATCCTCGTTCAGGAAGGTCTGTTGGTTTCATGCCCCATGAAGCCATTGCAACCTCTTTACCCAAGGGGATATGACCCAGACGCTCATTGTGATTACCACGCTGGGGCACCGGGGCATTCCACAGAAAATTGCATGGCTCTGAAATATAAAGTGAGAGATTTGATCAAAGCCGAATGGATCGATTTTAAAGAAGGAAGCCCTAACGTGGTCAAGAATCCCCTGCCTAATCATGGAAGCTCAGAAGTTAATGCCGTGGTGGTTGATAGTTTTGATAACAATGTTGATTTGGTGACCGCTTACCTGCCGGGCCGAGAGCTCAGTAACTGGGAAGCTGTCGAACTCCCTACGATTTTAAATGATTCACCAAAGTAATTTGTCATTGCCTTAAAAGTCTTGTTTATCCCTCTGCTATACCTAAGGCTTTGGGATTTTCCATGTAATAAAGGCGAAAAAAACTTGTTTTACCAGTCAATCAATAAATGCGTATCGATATTCTAAAAAAAAATTTTCATCCCTTTATCCTTGCATTGATTCATTTTCTTTACTTGCTTGTTCCTCTTTTTCTTTCCTTTTTATTTTTTGCCATAACGCACTAAATTACAGACCCAAAAATGATCCTCTTAAGACTAATGAAATCACAATCCTATTTTACGACCTCAACTACCCGGTCGATTGTGCTGACAAAGAAGGTAGGAAAGCTTGTGAGTCACCACACAAGTTAACCAGATTGTTAGAACAAGAGGTTAAGGAATACCCCTGAGTCAAGAATGACTGAAGGAATCACGGGGCAATATATCAGAAGACATTAGTAATATTGTTTCAGGGCGTGGAAATAATCTATGTGAATGATAACATTGCCAAGTCCCAAATTGGACAAGTGGTAGGCCAGTCAACTAAGAAAACCACAACAGTTACCAGCATAAATAGGGGAAAATTGCTAATGCCTTAAATGCAGATACAGTCAAGGGAGACTTGGCCAAAAATTCAAAAAAAATGAAAAATGAAAAAATGAAAAGTAGAAGTCAAGCTTGAAGTCCAATGCACATACCAAGCAGGGAAAGCTGGTTACGTCCAGATCCGCGAGCAAGCTGTCATTTTCTGTATAAGGGGAACAAATGTCGTCAGGCCAAGAACTCGTATTCTTGTCATCATCAACACCTCAACCCTAAGGAGTGCGCCATTCCACATACCTATGTAGCCAAGGAAATAGTCTGTCAGATTGAGTCGTTGCGTCATTAAGGGGATTAAAAAAAAACAAAGAAAAAAAAACACAAAAGCAAAAAAAAAGAGGGCAAACAAAAGAAATGGAAAATGAAAAAAAATAAAAAAAAAAGAAAAACAAAAGGCCAGAATGATGATTCAAGAGTAATTCCCTCTCATTGGTGCCAAAAGACTCACCAATATTTCCTTGGGTACATGGCATAGGAGTGGAGTCTCCTATTTGAAGTGACATCAGTTTCCCAAAGGATCAAACTAAATTTGGAAAAGAATAGGCAAACTCAACTGGAGTGTGATCAGTTTCAACTTTTTACTGTAAAGGATGCAGCCCAAAAATGAACAAGAACACATTATAAAGAAAGAAAAGAGCTCGCTAGGCTGAAAACCTGAAAGGGCGGCCTAGGCAAAAGTTAGAGCAACCAGGTGAGTTGAAAACCTGAAAAGGCAGCTCAGGTAAAAATTAGGGTCAAGATTTCGGCAGAGTAACTAAGGTTTCCAATGCAAAACGTGCAAACTGAGGCATGTGGACCATGGTTAAACTACCCTCTCAAAGGCAGAGTTGAACGATGTACTTGAGGTCGTGACGTGAGATTAAGGTTCTCACTAGTCTCAGGAACTCACTGGAGGATCCTCGAACCTTCCCTGTTTCTCCTGGCCTTGACCTGTCCTATGTAACTTCATTCCATCCCATCTATTTTCCCCATTGTCCATTCTCTGTATTCTGTTTGTCATACATGAATAAAATTTATCCTTTTTCGATACGTGTTATGAATTGCATTAATCTGATAAAACATTGTGTTTTTATAAAAAATAAAATAAAAGAATGGTGAACATTTAAAGTCGTAAGGGACAAGACGCTCCCACTACTTGACCTCGACAATCATCACAAAGACTCAGCCAGGCATGCGCTTCAAAGCTATGATCGCCTCTTGCATTCTCCTCTGTCCATGAGTTGTCCTAAGGGTCGCGGTTTCACAGGACCTACCGAGTTTTTGAACTTATCTTTGCACTACTTACCATTTTTTATGCAGGTTATCTCATAGACAGTCATGTCAGGCATTAACACCTTAATCAAGTCCTTCAAGTCCCCTCCTTGAATCGCCTCAGAACTCCTTCCCTAAATCGCCAAAGTTGGCACCTTTTAGTGTTTTCTTCTTCCATCGCCTAAGCAGACATCTTTAAAATCTCTCGCTCAACTCCAAAGTCAGCATCTCTCAAATTCTCATCCCCCTAGTGGAACCTTCCTAGCCAAAGTTGGCACTTCTCGGAACTCCATCCTTAGGTTGCCAAAGTTGGCACTTCTCAAAGTCTCCTCTTCAATCTCCAAAGCAAACACCGTTCTAAGCCTCTTTCGCCAAAGTTGGCAATCTTCAAAGTCTCCCACTCAACTCCAAAATCAGCACCTCTCAAATTCTCATCCCCAGTGAAATCAATCGCCAAAGCTGGCACTTATCAAGATCTCTTCCCCAATGAATCCCAAACTTTCCATTCTCAATCAAGAGGCAGTACCCGAATCACTAAATTCTTCCCCAGTAGAACTACACTTCCCAGACAAATTAAATTGGGGCATCACCCTAGATTCCCCCAAAGCCCTTTAGATCATGTCAAACTGGGGCATCTCCCCCAGGATGTTATTTTTTGTCAACCCAAGAGCAATACCCCACGCTCCCGGGAAGTTTAAGCCGGGACATCACTCGGGTCTCTCTCTGTCAAAAGGGAACGTACCCCAAGCTTCTTCAACCGCCCTAACTGGGGCATCACCCCATATCCTTCTCCCAGCCTTGAGGTGGTACCCCTAAATCTTCTAATCTTTCCAAAATTGAGGTATCACCCCAAATCTTTCCTCCGTTCGAGGGGCAGTATCCCTAGCTCTTTCAGCTAGATTTTCCCCCATTTCTCTTCCTACCAATCAAGGAGCAGTTCCCTGAATCATCCAAGACAGCTTGAACTGGATCATCCCCAGATTTCTTTCCTTTAGTAAGCCCACCATACATCCCCAGTGGACCCCAGATTTTTCCTTCCAGTCAAGAAGCAGTTCCCTGAGATCCTTTCAATCTTCCTAACTGGGGCATCTCCCCCAGATTTCTTCTATTTTAGTCAAGGGGCAATTCCCCAAGATTCCTTCAAATCATCTCCAACTGGGGCACCCCAGGTTCACCCTCTTTCAGTCAAAGAGTAATTCCCCAAGAACCTTCAGTCATGTCAAACTGGGGCATCACCCCGAGCCTTTAGGTCCAGTGAGTTAATTTGGACGAGACGTCCTGTTAGCTCCCCCCAACCTTCATATTTCCTACCAACAGTGAGTTAATTTGGACGAGACGTCCTGTTAGCTCCCCCAATCTCTGTATTTTCTGTCAACCGAGGGTTAACCCCACCCTTTACCTTCTTGTCGCCGATCAAGGCATCCTTTACTTTCCAGCCGCCTATCAAGGCATCCTTTACTTTCCAGCCGCCTATCAAGGCATCCTTTATTTTCCAGCCGCCTATCAAGGCATCCTTTATCTTCTAGCCGCCTATCAAGGCATCCTTTATTTTCCAGCCGCCTATCAAGGCATCCTTTATTTTCCAGCCGCCTATCAAGGCATCCTTTACTTTCCAGCCGCCTATCAAGGCATCCTTTACTTTCCAGCCGCCTATCAAGGCATCCTTTATTTTCCAGCCGCCTATCAAGGCATCCTTTATTTTCCAGCCGCCTATCAAGGCATCCTTTATTTTCCAGCCGCCTATCAAGGCATCCTTTATTTTCCAGCCGCCTATCAAGGCATCCTTTTCCAGCCGCCTATCAAGGCATCCTTTATTTTCCAGCCGCCTATCAAGGCATCCTTTATTTTCCAGCCGCCTATCAAGGCATCCTTTATTTTCCAGCCGCCTATCAAGGCATCCTTTATTTTCCAGCCGCCTATCAAGGCATCCTTTTCCAGCCGCCTATCAAGGCATCCTTTATTTTCCAGCCGCCTATCAAGGCATCCTTTATTTTCCAGCCGCCTATCAAGGCATCCTTTACTTTCCAGCCGCCTATCAAGGCATCCTTTACTTTCCAGCCGCCTATCAAGGCATCCTTTATTTTCCAGTCGCCTATCAAGGCGTCCTTTACTTTCCGTTCACCTATGCAGGCACCCTTTACCTTCTAGTCTACCAGGGGTCAATCCCGATCTTCCCACTGAAAGAATTTTTCCCGGTCAATCCAGAGTTCAAAAAAAAAAACAAAAACAAAAACAAAAAAAACAAAAAAAAACAAAGAAAAAAGAGAGGAGAAAAGAAGAGAAATAGAAGTAGAGAATGCTCATTTTTTTTAAGAAAAAGGTCACACTAACTCGCGATTGCCCACACCATCAGTTGCCATACCGATCAAGAGGTCCCACTTGGCCCCCTACATCGGTGTTCATATCTTTACTTCCTTTTCACTTCAAAAACACAGAAGCTTCGTGTCTCTTTGGTGAAAAAGAAGTAAAGAGGGGCATCTGTGAACACCTCTTTTTGTCCGGCCAATTGGTACAGTTCCATCCTTTGAGCACTCTTTTATGCGCATGGTTCATTTGAAAATTCATAACTCCTTCATACGATCTTTGATTTGCGCAAACCTGGTCTCTAAATTTTCGTAACAAAATTGTCTACGACTTTTGTGCAGACCTTGAAGGCTATATCCTTACCAATTGGTACAGTTTTAATAATCTTCCTAGACTTATTCCAGTTTCATGACTGCTCTGCACATCTTTAAGAAAAAATTCATATCTCCCTCATATGATACTGAAATGACCCTATTCTTTTTTCTATGGCTCCATATCAAAGAGATCTATAAACTTCATGAAGGCCACAAAAGCTAATTCTCCACCCATTTTGCCCAGTGAATTTATTTTGCTTGCAAATGTATTTCCATCACACTCTGGAGCAGTTTTCATAGATGGGCCATATCTCCCTCGTTTCTTGATGAAAATTTTTGTGCCATATATCAAATTAAAGCTACGAGAAAGATCTACAAACTTCATGAAGGGCACAAAAGCTAATTCTCTACCCATTTTGCCCAGTGAATTTATTTTTACATGCAAAGGTATTTTCGTCACACTCTGGAGCAGTTTTCATAGATGGGCCATATCTCCCTCGTTTCTTGATGAAAAGTTTTGTGCCATATATCAAATTAAAGCTAAGAGAAAGATCTACAACTTTCATGTTGGACTCTTTTACAAATTTGGCACGCATCAGCCCTCAAATGCACGAGCAAGTTTGTGATGGTGGGCAAGGCACTAAAGATCATAATGGAGCACTAAGGATCATAATGGAGCACTAAAGCATCATAATGGGGCACTAAAGATCATAATGGAGCACTTAAGTTGATAATGGAGCACCATGGACTTGTTAATTGGAGACTGCACCTTCCATTACAAATTTTTTATGGCAATGGCTGCTTTTGCATTCCTATAAATAGGCACCATGAGCATTCATTCAAGGGGGATTCTTCATTGAAGGCAATCAAGTCTTGGGAAGCCATTCGTTTCTCCTCTTCTTCTTCTCTGTTGCATTTCTTCTTCCAGCAAGTTTTTTTTCATTTCCGGCAAGTTTCTTTTCATTTCCAAGTTTTTCCATTTCCGGGTTAGTTTCTTTTCCAGATTATTATGTTCTTTTCTTTTCTTTACTTTTCTTTGTAGTTGTTATTATGTAGTTTCATTTCTTCTTCCAGCAAGTTTCTTTTCATTCCCAAGTTTTTTTTATTTCCAGGTTATTTTTAATAAAGTATACTATTATTAATAAAATAATAAAAAATAAAAAAATAAAATAATAATAATAAAAATAATAAGTAATAAGTTTTGCATATGTTTTATTTTCTAGCCTAAAAATTTCCATTTTTTAACCGTGTCGTACGGGAACACTTCCGTCTACACAATCTCCTTAGGATCCATACACGTGCGAAGAACTTCGTCTTGTATGAGTTCCCCATCTCAATGACTTCCATCATCATGTTCCGAGTCAAAATTTTTCCTCAGAACTACGTAACCCTGATTTCTTGATAATTCAAGAATACGTAGGAGCAGGACTTTAACTCCTGTCGGGCCCATCTTTCTTATTTCCTTTTACTGATTTATTTCCTTGCTTTTTGCGTTTCTTTCGTGATGTTACTTTTTGTCGTTTCCGTGAAAATCAATTTAGACGTGACGTCTTGTTGATTTCCCCCTAGTTTTTGTTCAAACCTTGCTACAATTCATAGGGAAGGGATACTTAGGACAAGACGTCCCGCTTATCTCTTTCCTATCCCTATCCTTTTTACCCAAGGATGTTTAATTTAGACGTGACGTCTTATTGGCATTCTCTCACCCTCTCTGTCTCATATCGAAGTCGAGCTTAATTCGGACGAAACGTCCCATTGACCTCGCTTCAACATTCTATGTCTGTACAGTTCTCTACTCCATTCTATCATTTTCAAAATAAAAGTAAAAGGGAAGAAACCATGTTTTATTTAAGGCTATTTATATTGTGCTTTCAATCTTGGTACTGTCTTTGACAGGCGATGTAGGGTGCTAATACCTTCCCTACTCGTAATCGACTCCCGAACTTGAATCTCAACTTTTAACCAGTGCTTTACTGAATTCAGTTTTTTCCCAATGTTTTTCCTATGAATAAAAATGTTGGTGGCGACTCCCTGTTTCATTCCACCCCTTCTCTCTTTCTCGCCGCGCCGTCGCGATCCAGGTTGCGACAAGAATTAATAAGAATCATAAGGGCTTTTCAAGGGTTGTAATGTGGCTTGGCTACAAGGATTTATGGTTTTTCTTGGAAAGCAAACACTTGAAATCATAAAAGAGTATCTCATGTAAAATTAGGGTGTTTTTCTTGATCTAAACTCACTTCCATTTTGATAAATACCCCCAACTTAGTTCTTTTTGTTGTTTCTTTATTATTATTATTATTATTATTATTATTATTTTGTATTTTTATATAAAATAATATTTTTTTATTTTTTTATTTTTATTTTTTATCTATACATCTATAATAGATTTAGCAATCTTGGATAAAAAGAACTAAGTTTATAATGTCACTCCCTTTTTTTTGTATGAACACTCAAAAACATTTTCATTATTGTTGTAATGCTCTTTTACTTAAGCAGATAAAGTGAATGGTTATTGAAAATATTTATGGGTGAGAGGAACCAAAGAAAATATTTTTAAAGCTCACAGGTAGCAATCAAAGGATAAAATTTTTTTACCATGGTAAGCTTTTTGGCCCTAAGTTCTTATGTAATCAATAAAATGCCTTGATCATATCCTTGGATCCTCGAAAGAAATTATGTTGATACCCTCAAAGTGTTTAAGAACTCACGATTCACCGAGTTTTTTGAAATTAACTTGTTTATTGACAAAATCATTGAAATTGATTTTATAAAAATGCTTATGTTGCAAAAGAATCAACATTGATTATTTAAAATAATTTATTATGTAAAAACATCAAGTGAAAAGAATTCTCAACTTTTCAAAAATTTATTATATGATTATTTTTATTTATTTATTTATTTATTTATTTTATATTATTTTTTATTTAAAAAACTTAAAATATCAAACCACACAAAATAATCAAAATAACTAACTAAATACCAACCAAAATATCAAAGCAAATATCAAAGCAATGTAATAGTGTAAATGAAAAATAAAGTCAATGCAAAAAATAAATATGGCCCCTCAATCCTCATCTATATGGATCTGAGCCACCTCCTCCTTATCAACGGTCTCCTTATTTATGTCAGCATGTTCACCAGATGTTACGCCCTGCAAAGACTAGGCTGTCCCCAGGCCAAGCTACATGTGTAGCAAACTCAGCAGGTGTCAAATATGGTGTATCAGCTCCCTGAACCTTATACTGATAGAATGATTCATGTAACTGAACATAGGCTCTATGGGAAGCTGCTATAATCTGTGTCTGATGCTGTTGCTTAATCCTTATCTGGGCTATCTCCTGGAGAACAATATTTGTAGAAGTCGCCTGAGGTGGTCGTCTGCGCCTCGGTCATGGCTGAGCATCCTCATCTGTAGGTGGTAGCTCACAATGCTGTAAAAAATAAATCTTATTCACCGAAACATTGGGTACTTACCCTGATGAACTGGTAAACTCAACAAAGGGTACCTATACTCCTTGCCTTCTCAGTAAGGCAGAGATGATTAGTGGGAAGGGAACCAGGAAGTTCACCTTGTATCCAAGGGCATAATAATGAATCTACTCAAAGATGAGAGAAGTAATGTCAATGGTGTGGCCCTACAAAATAGAGAATAACAGGCAACATCCTTCGACTAGCAAGCTAGAGAGGTGAGTCACAGGCATGATGTTGTGAAGCATCAGATACATCCATGTCTATGCTATCGGGGTCAATTGGGTCTTCAACAGGTTTGAAGGTGATCTGTTAACCTTGCTAAGGTTAAAATAGATCCCTTTCTTGCTCAAAAAATGAGCAACCTACTCTAGGTCAAAGCCTAGAGTACTATTCTCAATAGGGGTCTTACCTTTGTTTGCTTTCTAAAAACAAGTGTCATCCTCGGGGGTAGGCTCCCATGGGTTACCCAAGAGAGTACTGATGGTGTCTCTATCATAAGTGATGTGTCTGCCCCTTACCCAACTCGTCCTCCTCTGATCAATGTTGGGCAAATCCTAACGCGTCATGTAAGTGTTCGCATAGAATTCCCACACTAGGATGGGTCTCCCTTAGTAGGTAAGGAGAACAATGCCCCCATCTCCTTCTCTAGATCTCAACCTACAGCTCAGGATAATCACCAGCTCCAAGGTCATACACTCACTCCCAAATAAGTCTGGAACCCTTCAAATCTCAGAATCTAGCCCACTTTGCATCAGTCTTGAACCTATCACACCCTGATTTCCCAGACTCAAATCCCAATGTGATCAAGGTAATTAATTAATAAAAAAGATCTGAATCCTGGAAAACTGAAGAGTGACGTTTAAGATTATGAAAACTGGATCGACACATAAATAGCTCTAATATGTATACAGAATAATCGAGTTTGGAGTGGAAAATAATATGTATACAGGGCATACAGGTGGTCTCATATATGAAGATATGAGAGAATACCCAAAAATAAGTAAAGGAATTAAGAAAATTGAATCCTGACCAATTCGCTTAAGCGAAGCATAATTTGCTTGAGCAAAATCACGTTCATTCGCTTGGGCGAATCAAATTCACCTGAGCGAGAAACAACACACAATCAGACCTAACAACTTCGCTTGGGCGAGACTCACTCGCTTTAGCGCAAATTGTCCAGTGGCTAAACTCCAATTACTTCACCTGAGCGAGCCATCCTCGTTTGAGCAAAAAACTTCTAAAACCAAATTACCACATACTCGCTAAAGCGGGTCATCACTCGCTTGAGTGAAAAATCAACAAAATTGTTTTCAAGAATATGCGTTTGAGTGAGCTCCACTCGCTTAAGCGAAAAACGTCCAGAAAGCATGTACACATATACTCGCTTGAGTGAGATTTCAATGGAATCGAACCCTTTGGCCCTCACTTGGGTGAAGCCAAGCTCGCTTGAGTGAAAAATGGCCAAAAACCACACATCTGATACAGGGCCAATCTCGCGTAAGGTAGACCCCATTCGCTTGAGCGAATTTATCAGTAAATGCAATTTAACTTAGGCAATTCAATTCATATGGCACCCAAAAATGTATTATTCATAGATTTAATCCCAACCATCACTTGGCACACATTTATATGCTAAATTAAGACTTATTCCAACCAATCTCAAACCATGATTCACACTCTACATCAATATATGCATAAATGACGATCTATATGCATTTTAGTCCAACCAAGCATACCATTTCACAACATAGGCCTATTTGGCCACAACCACTCATACTCACAAGTCATATACATATATTATAAGCTATGAATGATCCTTACTTAAGGTCTTAGCCATTAAATGAAAATATGACCTATCCACTTCCCATTATTCCTACAATTTAGCATTCCAATAAATATAATTTCATACTCATGCATTAAATATGGCCATAATCCATAATCAACATCAGTCATTCACCATATGAGCATGAAACCCAAAATATTGCACTTGTCAACATACATTATTAAGGTTACATCCAAAAATTAGTCATACAACACCAAAGCCTAATTTTCACAAATGACCCATAAAATGAATATTCTCCATCCAATTACATATTAAGCATATATTAACATCATATGTTATACAAAATAATTGTTTGCCGGCCAAGGCATTCCTATAACACTAATTTACCTTCTCCACCAAAACATGTGCACTTTCAAAATAGACGCATCACACCCTATGTATATCCTGCATCATAATGCTAAAAATAGACAACATGGGAGAGTGAGTTATACATTCCAAGTGTTGAATATGAATACATTTGTGATTATGTGCATATGTGTATATATATATATAAATATATCAACATGTAGGCTTTGCATCAATTTATTCACTACCACAATGAATCTATCATTTCCCTAACACATGTTCATATCATGGTCATCAACCAAACTCATAGCAAAGCATAATTACACACACACATTTGTACCCCTCATCATATGGGGCTATCACACATAACATCACCATACACAAAGTCATTTCTTTGTATTCATATTTATATGTTACCTTTAGGTGTTCTTTCACCCATCTCAACCATCATCACAACTCATCACCTTTTGGCATATCTCCATGCTATATGCAAATGCTCTTAGGCTAATGCACATGCACAACGGAATTAATATCAATCGCAGATCCAACTGTGGGAATATAAATACTAATTTATGGGTTCAAGCATGAATACGTAACCATGCCCCTACTACAGTAGTAAAATATGTACACTATCTCATAATTAGCATGCATAACACCATATTTTACTATTACCAAACCGCATCGCCCATCTTGCAACCCCGGTCATTTTCACCATGACTGCTGTGAACAACATAAACAATATAAAGGTGTTGCAGGCCAACCATGAATCATACCATGGCAGCTGTGATCCAAAGGACCACCGAGAATACTCGCCCCTAAAGAGCCACCCCCACAGGGTCAACCATATGCAGCTCCTGTAGCTAAGCATGGGCAGCTTCGTGACTTACACACCAAGTCACTAGGGTAATATCAATAATGCCCGTGCACAAAGCTGCTCTCTCACTGGGCCAACCGAAGGAACCCCTAACATTCCCTTACCAGAAGCTATGCAATATGTCATGGATGCGATGCAAATGCAAATCGTATGCACCCTTACACTATGCACCCTATCATGCCACTCATCAATCATTACCATTATCAATATCACCACACCATTCATAGTGAATTTCATTATCATTGGTCATTGCCATTATTTTAAGTTTGTAATATGGCATTCACAACATTTTCCATCAATATAATTTCATCTCATATATACAAGTCTACACTTGCATCGACCACAAAGGCATCACAATCATCAATAACATTCATCAATCTTTCATCAATATTTCAAGGTATGCTCAACACTCATATTCATACTCATTGAACATCAACAGTCATTATTTAACATTTGTGGTGGATATAAATACCTTCTCAATATTTCAAGGCATGATATTATCAACAATTACATCACCACCAAGCATACGATTAATATCCCAAATGCATATTATACATTGCCAAGCATAAATAACATCTTAATGTACAACATTAGAATTTATCAACATAAAATAGGCAAGGCAAACATGTGCAATGTCATATATGACACTCAACTATTATCTATTTCATACATTTAGAATATAAAACTCTTCTCCTACCTCAAGAGAAGTAATCCGAGTGATTGGACGTTCCCGCCTCGTCGTTCAAAATAGATCCTACATCACACAATGACCACACATTACTTTCTACTTTAACCTACCAAGATTTACATATTCTATATTTAATACTTGGTGCTTATAACATTATCATTATCAAACCATTTGCCTTTTCATTCATTCCACCACAACCACCATGGGTTTGGTGTTCAAGTTCATTATTAGGCATTTATAGCTACACCTATTTATGGGTTCACACACCAATGGCCATCAACCACCATTAATGGTTATCCCATATCATTAATGCTATCTACCATCATCAATATTTATTCTCCCAACTTATTTAACAATACCCACTCTTTTAATATCATACATTTCCTCTTAAAATCAATTCTCAAACCAATATTTAATGTTTTCCTAAATTTCTAGGGTTAGGGTTTCATAAAAACCCAATAACTATCATAAATAATCATTGTTTCCCACCATTAACCATCACATTTTCATGTACCACCATTAATGTACATAAAAGTCTGCATTTTATACACCCCACCTTAGGGTTCCCATATTTAATGCTTTCCTTCAATACCCACAGGCCTTTAATCACTCACCCAACATTAATAACCCAAAACCTAGGGCATAAGCTTATTAGAAATGGAAAGGAACCTACCTCAAGCCAAGAAAAGAGTGAGCTTCAAGAGTGGGAGAGGAAGAACACGAAAATACAAAAGAAGAGGATATAGGAGTTTCTAATCACAAGCTTCTCCTTTGCTCTATGTAGAAAATCAAAATGAGGAGAAGGGGAATAGCACACCACTAATAGGGTTTTAGGGAGGAAGAAGATGAAGAGAATGGGAGGAGAAAAGAAAAGAGAATGTTTTCCTTTAGGAAGCAAGAAGCAAACATGAAATGATAAGGGAGAATGGGAATTTTTGTTTTAATTTCACCTCTTCATTAAAACTTTACCGTTTTATAACAAACAGGATCTCATTTCAAGCTCAATACTTTATCCAAACATTATTTTGAAGACATATTCAGATTCACATTAATATTCTTAACAACCTTGACCAACAGTACCTTAATCGGAGATACTTAGTCTGACACCCATACTTTAACCGGGTACAATTTTAGTATATTTAGCTTTAATAAATTATGAATAATCATAATAAATCTCAATTTATTTACTTCAACATTTTTAGGACATTAATCAACCCATATGTAATTATTTAATATTTATTCCTCTCAATTAATCATTTATATAAAATTTGGGATGTTATAGAACCTGGTAACATTCCTAGGTCCAAGTTGTTCCTCCATCTCTGGGTCCTCAGAAGAAGTGGTATCGGTCCTATTTCTTCTTTTAGGACCAGAAGTTGGGATGGACTTCTTCGGTGCCATCTGAAAAATAAATTGTAAAATTAAAATAATGCAATATAAACATAAATCACACAATTAAACAATCAAGCCACTAAATTAACATTTTAAGACGACATTAGAATAAAATCAAGACAACATGCATTCACCAAACTTATATCTTTTAGAAATAAAAACAATTAAAACACACAGTTTATGCATACACACAATTTTAAAATTTTTATTTATTTATTTATTTATTTTTTAACACATTCAAGACATTAAAACTAAAACCATAAAAATACTTAATTTAAGACAATGTTCAACAAAATTAAAATCTACTAAATAAATTAAAACAACAACATAACAATTTTTGAAATAAAGCTATTAAAATTAAAACACATATTGTTATTAACAAAAATAAAATTAAAAATTAAAAACAAAAAAGCAACAAAAAATACAAAAAATGGAAAAACTAGAACAGGGGCCTGACGCGTAACGCCAAGTTGGCGCGTGGCGTCAACCCTGTTGCCTCACGCTACACGTAGGCTTACAATTTCAGAAATCTTAAATTGCGCAACCCCTTTTTCAAACAACTAATCATCCTAAGACTATCCTAACAGCATGCATTCTACGAAATCAAAAACGAAAAAATTAAAGAGAAAAGAGAATGAGGGACTTGCTTGGATATTGATGCACAAAAAGAGAATGTGGAATGTGGGTTGTTTGAGGGAATTAGGTTTTAGATATTTTAAGGTTCTGAGAGAAAGAGGCAATTTAGGTTTTTTAAAATTTTAAAATGGGCCTATCTGTGAGTGGGCTCAGTTTTTAAAACCTGACGCTACGAGTAAAGTCAGTTTTCTTCCCACGCGTAGCATGGCTCTGATGTTGTGCGTTAGAGTCAACTATTCTCCATTTTTTGAAATTTTGATTTTAAAACCTAATTTTTACCTTTTTCAACCCTTTATTCCCTAAAATTTTCAATTTTTATTAAAAACATTTTTTTATTTTTTTTATTTTTAATTTAAAATAAAAAACAAGGAAATTAATGGGTTACCTCCCATTGAGCGCTTGATTTACTTTCTCTAGCTTGACATTACTTGCACATCACAAATCTATTAGGTAACAAATGGTGGTGAGTCTTTTAATCTCACCACCCAAATAAGGTGTCAGCTTGTGTCCATTAATTATCCAACTTCTTTTGGAAGTTGGATCTTTAATTTCAACAACTCCATATGACTTTACCTCTTTAATTATGAATGGGCCTGACCATTTAAATTTTAATTTACCAGGAAATAGATTTAATCTTGAATTGAACAATAGAACTTGTTGACCTAGTATGAAGATCCTTTTTCTTATTTTCTTGTCATGGTAAGCCTTCACCTTATCTTTGTAGCACCTGGATATAAGCATTGTTCTGTATTTCCTCTAACTTAAATAGTTGCAACTTCCTTTTGTCAGTTGCTGCTGTTTGATCAGAGTTGAGGAATTTAAGTGAGTATACCATATGTTCCATTTCTACTGGGAGGTGACAGGATTTTCCATAAACCATTTGAAAAGGGGAGAAACCAATAGGTGTTTTGAATGCAGTTCTGTATGCCTAGAGTGCATCATCTAGTTTTTATGATCAATCCTTTCTTGAAGAAGACACAGTCTTTTCCAAGATTCTCTTCACTTCTCTATTTAAAATCTTGCCCTGTCCATTAGTTCGAGGATGATATGTTGTGACCACTTTATGTCTAACCCATAATGTTATAACACTTTCTGAAGAACTTTATTGTAAAAATGTGAACCTCCATCACTTATGAAAGTTCTTGGTGTTCCAAACCTGCAAAAAAATATTTTTCTTTGATAAATTAACTATAGTTTTTGATTAAGCATTAGGTGAAGCAATGGCTTCCACTCATTTGGAAACATAATCAACTGCCAAAAGAATAAATTGATTAGAATGAGAGTTGGGGAAAGGTCCCACGAAGTCAATTCCTCAACAATCAAACACCTCAACTTCTTGGATGTTTGTAAGAGGCGTTTCTTGCCTCCTTGAGATATTACCTGTTCTTTAGCAATTATCACAGGATTGAACAAATAAGTGAGCATCTTTAAAGATCAAAGGCCAGTACAAACATGATTGGAAGATTTTTGCAGTAGTTTTCTCTCCATTAAAGTGACCTCCATAAGGGGATTTGTGACAATGCTATAGTACATCATCAATTTTCCATTTGGGCAGACAACGTCGTAACAAATTATCCACACCAATTTTAAACAGATGAGGGTCATCCTAGAGAAAATGATTAGCATCTTTGAAAAAAATTTTCCTTTGTTGCCTAGTTAAATCATTAGGAAGAACTCCTGTTGCTTTAAAATTGGCCATGTCAGCTAACCATGGTCTTTTTGTTATTTTAAATAATTTTTCATCAGGAAATTTTTCTTCTATTTCATTATCTTTGGCAGTGACCTCATTGTTTATTAGCCTGGATAGATGGTCAGCTACCACATTTTCACAACCTTTTTTGTCCTTGATCTCAAGGTCATATTCTTGTAAAAGCAAAATCCATCAAATTAACCGAGGCTTATAGTCTGTTTTGGTCAAAAGATATTTGATAGCTGTGTGATCAGTGAAAACAATTATTTTTGAGCCTACCAAATATGATTAAAATTTTTCTAGGCATACACTATAACTAGCAATTCCTTTACAATGGTTGCATAATTTATTTGATTTTCATTTAAAACCTTGCTAGCATAGTGTATTACTTTAAAAAAATTTCATGCCTTTGACCCAAAACAGCTCCCACAGCATAGTCACTTGCATCGCATATCAATTCAAAAGGTAAATTCCAATTTGCAGTAATAATCACATGAGCAAAAATCAATTTCTCTTTAAAAGAATTAAGAGCTTTTAGACATGCATCATTAAATTCAGCATCTTTGTTCAAAAGGTTTGTTAAAGGTTTCATAATTTTTGAAAAATCTTTGATAAACCTTCGATAAAACCCAGTATGTCCTAAAAACATTCTAATCCCTTTAACATTCATAGGGGGTGGGAGTTTGGATATCACCTCTATTTTCACTTGGTCAACTTCTATACCTTTTGTAGAAATTTTGTGACAAGCACAATTCCTTCTGTCACCATGAAGTGACATTTCTCCCAATTCAACACCAGATTTGTGTCAATACACCACTTTAATACGGTGTCCAAGTTGGCTAGACAGGTGTCAAAAGAATTCCTAAAAATAAAAAAGTCATCCATGAAAATTTCAATGCTCTTTTCAATTAGATCTTCAAAAATAGCAAACATGCATCTTTGAAAAGTAGTAGGTGCATTACATAATCCAAATGGCATTTTGCTATAAGCAAAAATTCCAAAAGGACATGTGAAAGCAGTCTTCTCCTGATCAAGAGGATCAATAGCAATTTGATTATATCTAGAGTAACCATCAAGAAAATAATAGTAACCTTCTCCTAATAACTTTTCAAGCATTTGGTCTATAAAAGGAAGTGGAAAATGGTATTTTCTAGTTGCTTGATTTAGTTTTCTATAATCTATACACATTCTCTAACTAGTGACAGTTCTTGTGGGAATTAATTCATTTTTATCATTAACAATAACTGTCATACCACCCTTTTTTAGAACCACTTGGATCGGACTTACCCATGCACTATCAAAAATGGGGCAGATGATTCTAGCTTTCAACAATTTGAGAACCTCATTTTTTGTCACCTCTTTCATTGTTGGATTGAGGCGCCTTTGAGTTTGAGCTACTAGTTTGTAAACATCTTCCAGTAAAATTATGTGTATACAGTAAGACGAACTTATACCTTTCAAGTTTTCAAGGGTTCATCCAATTGCTTCTTGATTGTTTTTCAACACTTCCACAAGTCTTGCTTTTTCTATTTCAGTTAACAAATTACTAATACTGACTGATTTGAGATTACCTTCCTTTAGAAAGATGTATTTGAGGTGAGATGGTAACACTTTCAACTTTGGTTTCTGGATTTCCTCAGTAGGTGCTTTCTTGAGTTCCTCTATCTTTTTTATTTCAGGGGAAATGTCTTTCCCTCTTTCCAGTTCTTCTAAACACCTATTTATCTGTCTTTCCTCTTCCTCATTCAATCAATCACAAATTCAATTAACAATTTATTCAGAGGATCAGAATAAGGCATACCTTCGGTTATGGAGAGGCAAACTTCATCTAGTGCATCCACTCTAAAATAGTCATATTTTGGGTAAGGATGTTTGATGGCTTAAAAAAATCAAAATTTACCTCTTCATCATGCACTCTGATTGCAAGCTTCCCATTATCAACATCGATCAAAACTCTCGCAGTCTTCATGAATGGTCTGCCAAGAATTAAGGGGACTTCAATATCCTCCTCCATGTCTAGCACCATAAAATCAGTGGGGAAGTAGAACTTGTCAACCTTTACAAGCACGTCCTTTACTATCCCATAGGGCCTCTTGATAGAGCAGTCCGCCAACTGTAGAGTCATCTTTGTCCTCTTGGAATTTATTCTAATGCCTCAAAGAATAGAATGTTTGTCTGTAACTACTTGAATATTTCAAGGAATCTTTAATACTCTTTTTCCTTATCTTTTTTCTAGAAGGTGCATGTGAATAAGGCAAATCCTTGACTGGAGGTGTCTGACCCGAGTACTGTTTTTCTCTTTTTTGATTTTTTTGTTTTTATTTTTCTTCTTCTTTTTCTTGTTGTTATTTTTCTTTTTATTTTTACATTTCTTTTTCTTCACTTTCTTTTTCTTCCTTTTCTTCTTCTTTTTCTTTTTTAGTTTCTTTATAATTTTCATTACAATCAGTTCCTAACATTCTACCACTCCTAGTGGAAATAATTTTACATTATTCTCTCAGGTTTTGGGTATTAGTGGAGAAACCTGAACTTTTCATCTCAACTACTTCCTTCCCCAATTGACCCAATTATAGATCCGACGCCTTTCAAATAGGTTCATTTGTTTGCATGTATTGTAGCAATTACTAGATAGATTTTTCTATCCTTGTCAATCTAGCTGTCTAATTATGTAGTGGTTGTTGTGGAGGTCTGTTGGAAGGTCCAGCTTCTTACTTCCAGCCAAAATTCTAATTTTTCCAACCCTATTGATAATTGTTAAGAAAATAATTACCAGAGTTGAAAGGATAATTACCTACAGGTTGTCTTTGGTTATTCAAGAAATTGGCTTGCTCATGTTCATTCTCATCAGGTGCACAGTAACCACAAGGTTGTTTACCCATGCAATGTATGCACTATTTCAACTAAGCTGGAGGTTATGTTGACATTTGGGCAATCTGTAGTTTATGCAGTTGTTTGCTCATTGCTTCAATTTGTTGTGTCAACAGTTTCTATTGAGCTAGGACAACATTATTCACTCCTAACTCAAGCATTCCTGGCTTCCTAGAAAAGTTACCTCTCTCGTGTTTTGCTTGTCTATCACTAGTTGACATGGATTCCATGATAGCTATTGCCTCTTTAGTTGTCTTGTTCATTAAAGAACCACCTGCACAAGCATCTAACATCATCTTAAACTAAGGCAATAAACCATGGTAGACAATTTTTACCTTTCCTCTGTCGTCCAAATTATGGTTTGGACATTTTCTTAGCAATGCCTTGAATCGTTCTCAAGCTTCACTTAGTGACTCATCGTGATTTTATGAAAAAGAGTGTATGGTTGTTATTGCTTCAAAATATTTGAAGGGTGAGTAAAACCTTTCTAAAAATTTTCTTTAAACATCTTACCGGTTTGTAAAACTACTAGGGGGACAAGAATTAAACCATTCTTTTGTTTTTCCAACCAAAGAAAAAGGAAATAATTGCATGTAAATAGATTCTTCTTGATTGGGTTCAAAACCAATTGTACTGCATAATTCATAAAAAATAGTCAAATGTTCATAACGTTCTTCATGATTTAATCCAGCAAATTGATTATTTTAAATTATGTTAAGTGTCACAGGTTTAATCTCCATTGCTACAACAGGTCCTTGGAACATTCCCGACACACAAGGTGGTCCATAGATAGCAGTAAATTGCCCCAAAGTCTGTCTCGGTTGCTTTCCAGCCATTGTAAAATTTGTAGATTTATGAAAAGAAGTTGAAGATGAAGAAGAAGTTTATGTTTTAGATTTTAAAAATCTAAGTTTCTTTGCAAATTTCTCAATCTCAGGATCAAAGAACAGTTTTCCTACAGAAGATCGAGTTTGCATACATAAACTTAACAGTAAAGGTTAGTGTAACAAGAATAATTAAAGAAGAAGTAAAGAATAAATAAATAAATATTTAAGTAAAAAATAAAAGTGAAATTTTTTTTTAAGTTAAAAAGTAAAGAAAATTTACCACAGTAATTAAAAATTTACTATTACTGAAAACTTGTTGTATCGTTGGCAAGCGCACCAACTTAACATTGTAGTTTTCAAAAATTTAGATATTGTTCCCACAATGATTGATTGTTTCAGTAAATAATAGTAACCAACACTTGTGCTTGAACCTGAGAAGATAATAGACTGGAAGTTAAAGGCTTATCATCTCATGATTAGGGATTAAGCTGCTAGAATAAGAACCAGATCAACTCTCCTTTATCAATCATCCATGGCTCTAACTTTGGAATTAGAACTCAAATCTGTGACTGAAGCTTTGCAAGATGTAGACTACATCATTGTTATGCAAGAAGAGTTGAAGCAATTCTAGAAGAACAAAGTCTAGAGCCTTGTACCTAGACCCAAGAACAAAAGAATTATTGGAACAAAATGGGACTTCAGAAACAAGCTTGATGAAGATGGAGAGGAGATAAGGAACAAGGCAAGGTTGGTTGCTCAAGGTTACAATCAGTAAGAAGGTATAGACTTTACTGAAACTTTTGCACTTGTAGCCAAACTTAACGCTATCAGGATGCTTCTTGCATTTGCTGCTTTTAAAAATATAAAATTAGATCATATGGACGTTAAAAATGCTTTTCTAAATGGTTTTATTAAAGAGGAAGCCTTTGTAAAATAGCCTCTTGGGTTTAAAGACACGTCTTTTCCAAATCATGTCTTTAAACTTAGTAAAGCCTTGTACGGTCTAAAACAAGAACCAAGACCTTGGTATAACAGATCAATACCTTTTTAATATCAAAAGGCTTTACTAGAGGTAAGGTAGACACTACCTTATTTAGAAAAAGATCTAACAGATACTTTATTATTGTGCAAATATATATGGATCACATTGTTTTTGGTGCTACTGATGAAAGTCTGTGTAAAGAATTTTTTGAAATGATACAGGCTGAATTTGAAATGAGTATGATGGGAGAACTCAAATTCTTCCTGGGTCCGCAAATTAAATAGACTGATGATGGAATTTTCATCCATCAATAGAAATACACCAAGGAGTTACTCAAAAAGTTTAAAATGGTTGATGTAAAGCCAATGAGTACTCGTATGCATCCTAGTTATACAATCAATAAAGATGAGTTTGGTATTGTAGTTGATCTAAATCTATACAGAGGCATGATAGGATCATTGTTGTATTTAACATCTAGCAAACTAGATATAATTTTTAGTGTTTGTATATGTGCAAGATATCAATCTGACCCAAAGGAATCACATCTGTCTACAATGAAGAGGATTTTGAGATATCTTGTAGGAACCACTAACCTTGGGTTGTTCTATAAAAGAACATACCCATTCCCTTTGTGTGGTTATTGTGATGCAGACTTTGCAGGAGACAGAGTTGATAACAAATGTACAAGTGGAGGATACCACTTCCTAGGCTAAGTCTGATCTCCTAAGGAAGCAAGAAGCAAAATTTAATTGTGCTATCTATAGCTAAGGATGAGTACATGTCTGCATCTAGTTGCTCCTATCAACTTCTTTGGATAAAGTATCAGCTTAAAGACTACTCCATCAAGGAATAAGAGATCCCAATGTTTAGTGACAACGCAAGTGCAACCAACTTGCCACAGAATCCCATTCAACATTCGAAAGCAAAGCATATTGAAGTGAAGTACCACTTCATAAGAGATTATATGCAGACAGGAATTCTAGACATGATGTTTATGGACACACATCATCAATGGGAAGACATTTTCACTAACCTTCTAGCTGAGGCTAGGTTTGCTTTTATCAAGCACAATTTAAATTTTAAAAACATTGCTTGATTTTAATAAGACTTCTCCATATATGATTATGTTAAGTTTGTTGAATAATTATGTTTGTACACATGTTATATGCTTAAGTCTGTGCGTATACTTGCTTAAGTCTGTTCCTGGGCATCTTTATACTTATATGATGTATATGTCTTAACCCATAAGAGCTAAGTCTGCTCTTCTTTAATGCTGATAGATTTAAATCATCTGGGCCTGTATTCTCATAATTGTTTTTGTCTTTTAAGCCCATTAACTTTGAAACATGCTTATGTGGCAAAGTTACTACTCTTGTGTAACCGTACTTAAACTATTTGCAAAAACCCCTTAAACCCTAAAATCTTGCATATTCTTTGAACCTCAACCTTCAATAATGGACGTGGACTACTCAATAGATGACGTAATGGAGTTTTCCTACTTCCTCCTCATTCAACACAAGATAGAAGATCGAGATGTCATTGCTGAGCTTCAAGGGATAGGATGGCTTGAGTTCTACACTAACAGGAAACTTTTCTCTCCTTCCATGGTTTTGAAATTATGGAAGTCTATCCAGGTGGACAAGATGAGGTTCATCCTTCATGGGAACCTCAAAGGAAATAAGATAGAGGTTTCTAAAGATGTGATTGCCACTGTCTGTGAATTCCCTCCGGAAGGAATAGTTTATATGGAAGACTATGAAGGCTCCATATGTTGGTGTATGCACTACGAACTATTAATGTATCAATTTTAACTTATTAATAAAATTAGTATTTTCAGTTTTAGACTAATTTTAATGCTATTTATTCTGGAATAATAGGTCATATGAGAATTATTCCTAAAACATCCCTAATCAAGTATTTACATGGGGACATGTAAATACATTAAGATTAGTGTGTGAATGTACTGATGATTTGATCTCACAAATCATGGATATATGATATCAAGTCTTTACACGGGTACACATTAAGAGTAATGTTGTACTGGACAGACCCACCATGGGAACATTGCATGGATCGTTACATGAGTGTCATAAACGGTTCTCAATGTGATAATGGTATATAGTCCTTCGACCTGAAGTCACTACGATTCCTACATAAGGAGTTTATTATTTTAATACAATCAAATATCTGTAATAAGATGACCATAAAGATTGTGATTAGGCAATAGACAAATTATGCAGAGGGATGTGAGTGATGTAGATAGAATTTGTCTCTCCTATGTGACAGGAGTGATATCTATAGGCCACTTGATGGAGTGAGACTAACGAAATGCATGGCCATGCTAGGACGAATAAATATTAGATATTTATTCTATAAGTCTACTCCGGTATCAAGTAAAATGAATTGGGCCATACAAGGATGATGACGACCATGCCTTGGGCCCAATTAGATATCGTGACAAAAGGAATAAATATATAAAATAATTATCACTTATAGGTCATGTCGATGATAAATAATATTCGGACATAATGATATATTGCTAGATACTGCTCTTATTTTATATTAATAATAAAATAGTTTATTATTAATATAATCGAATATTTTACCTATAGGGTCACACACATAGAGTAAGCCCACCAGAGGATAGTTTTATTTTAGTTGGACTAAAATAAAACTATTTGGGCCTAACTCATTTAGAATGAGTCAGGAGCCCAATGTTTAATAAGAGCACAGGTCAAGACCTAGGCCTATATATAGAGCATGAGATGCTCATAGGCTGCTGCTCAGAAATTAGATTACACTAAAATTCCGTACTAGCATTCGGATCTTTGGTTTTCTGGTGGGAGTGCTTGTCTGGACTGCTAAGGGCGAAGCTACAGTTGCTTCGATCAAGGAACTCGTTGTGCGTCTACAAGAGGTAATCCCTAGATCAAAACTTTAATTACATAATGCTTTGAGACATTTGCATTTGCAATCCTTATTTTTGGGAATCCTTTATGTTTCCACTGCCTGACCCTGATGGGATTCCCTAACACCATAGTCTCTACCGCTAAGATGAATAAGGTGCTTTATGGCAAGTCCAACCCAGCAAGCAAGACCTTTAGGTCTCTTCTTCCTAAAAAGAGTGCCAAAGATACGGTGACAAAGTTTGATAAATTTTACATGTATCACATGCTGAGCTCCAAAAGGTCAGTCTGCCCAACATAATCATGACCTACGTGATTTCTTTTGTAGGGAAGAACTAGAAGAAGATTCCCTGCCTAGTTATTTTGGCTAAGATCTTTGCTCTAGAGAATGTTCCTTAATAGACTATTAGAGACATGATCTTCAGTAACTCTTTGGTAACAAAGTTTCCCACCCTATCCCCTCTGCTTCTAAGAGAAAGATGTCTGAAGAACCAGAAAGACCTAAGTCTGTAGCAAAGAAGGCCAGGACTACAACAACTAAGAAGATTTAGCGTGAAGGGTCTGCTTCACCTATAAAGGTTGTCCCTATCTCATCTACAAAAGGGTTCTCTTAAAGGCTCTTGTATTTGTTGATCAACCAATTGTTGTGGTGGTGGAATCATCAGATATTGATGATCATAGACCCATTTAGCATATGTTGAAATCTTCTCAAGAGCAGAAGGCGCTCCCTCCTCCTATACAGTCTATAAGGATCAAAAATCTTAAGTACACCTGGACCAAGTTTTAGAAGTTGCCAACCAAGAAGATGATCTATTTTATCAAGCATCATCACAAGATGTATCCGTTTGCCAACAGGTCTATGTATGATTGGGGTGAAAGGTACCATGCTCTATACAAGCTGCATATAGAGCAAGTGCAGCAAGAAAAAAATAAAAAGAAGAAAAGGCTGAAAGAGAAGCCTGAGTCTGCATCTGTTTCAGACTCAGAGTCTATCTCTGAACACTTAGTTAAGTCTATCTCTCTCATCCATTCCTTTTCTCCTCTTAAATCTTCTCAACCCATTCTATCTGGACCCCTCTCTGCCTAGATTCCCTCCTCATCTTCTTACCAAACACCCTAGACCTCTACCTCAATCCCTCAAACTAGCAAAAAAAACACTTGACTGATAAGTGTCTAGTTTGCATTAGTTTTAGGGGATTTTGTTTTATTTTTTAGTTCATTTTGTGTCAATTTCCCCCTACATTCCATTTGTTTTCTTCCATTCCGCACATGCTACTTAGGTGTCTCTATTTTGTAGGATTTGTGATGTTATAAGTTCATATGCGAAAGGATTAAAGGCATTTTGATGAGCATTGGAGTTAATAGAACAGAGTTCAAGCCACAAATACACCAAACCAAAGCCATTACTGGACAAAACCCACCGTCCGTGGAACCTGCTACCTGGAAGGGAATTTGTGCAAACTGAGGGACCCTGTCACGATCCACTGGCCATGGGAAATTCCCACTACCAGTGGATTTTGCACATGCAGTAATTTCCTTGATTTTAGGAGCAATTTCTGAGGAAAAAGTGGGGCATGCATTTTGGACAGGAAAAGACCACTTTAGGCACTTTTGAGAAAGAAAATTAGGAGCTTTCTCAAGGGATTTTCAAAGGCGATTCAAGAAACAAAATGAAGGAACATCGAATTTTTAGAATTTGGGTAAGGAATTAGAAGACCTAATAAGAACTTCTTTTCTTTTTCTAAACCCTTATTTGTAATTTGGGGATTTCTTGATGTTGGGATTTGAATCAATATTTTATGGGCTTGTAAACTCCTTAGTGGCGAACTAAACTCTATTCTTGGGATTAGGGAGTAGTATGTTCATGTATCAAATTTAATTGTTCTTAATTCTCCATTTATGAAACCTTATTTTCTATTCAATTCATGAATTCTTAATGCTTCTACAAGACTTAGAGATAAGCGTAGATGATAATAAACGATGTGGGTGATCGAGAGATTGGCATGTGGTTTGAAAAGCATGAAATTGAACCTAGGGTTTTGGGTTACAAGAGTAGGAAAAGCCATTTGAGGGATAATTAGGTTTTCACAATGCGTAATGGACATAATTGACAAATCAAACGCGGTTCTTTGGTGATTAAGTACATTAGTAAGGTTTCGAGAGAAAGTTACTAATTAAATTAGGAAAACCTACCTTAGAAACAAAATTTCATAATAAGGGAAATGAACCCCTAAATTCCCAAGAGTGTTACTTTGATTGTTTCTTAAAAAGTAATTTGATTTTTATCCCAAAAGGCTTTGAGTTTTCTATTAATATTTTAGTTTTGAATTAATTTGAATTCTCCCTTAATCAAATTGGTTTATCTAGATAATCAAATCATTGTAAATCGGTACATGGGCACAGTCCCTATGAATAGGATAATCTTTTATATTACTTCGATAAACCATGCGCTTGTGGAACGGCTATCACAGACCCCTCTACCCTGTACATCAAACTTCTCACCCCTCTGACCCAACATCCCCAAAATGATTTATCACATCTTATATCACCCCTAGACCTTGCACCAAACTAAATAGTACCACACCTTTCACCCTTATTACCCTTGGGCCGGAACATATCATCCATACCAGATTGGTGGTAGATCCTGAACAACAAAGTTTCCATAAAGTTATGGTCTTCACCAACCCCTGTTTCCCACCTTTCATACCTCTTAAACATGCTCTACTCAACACCTCTTTTACCTCTCCTAAAGACCACGCCATGTTTTATAATCTAAGTCTAGAGGAACAGAGCATCAGGTTTTCTCGAAAAAGAAACATTTCCTCGATCTCCCAGTGGTCTTCATTAAGGCTTCATGCTGCCAAACAAGAAGATTTAGATAACACCAGATAGACTATGCCCTCTAATTTACATCTGCTAAAAGGATAAGCAGAAGAAGCCTCTCCCTCACAAATCTAGTTCCTTCAAGTAACCCTGGCATGAGCCCATACCTAAGGAACTATCCAAGGCTACTCTCAAAAGGCTGTTGACTACCCTCGAGCCTTCAGAAGACCATGCTCGGGTTATATGGAATCACGTCTTGTGGTTTATTGGTAATGAAGGCAACTGCTCCTTCTCTAAAGAGGACTCTTTTTCAGTCGGATTCTTCTGGGACATCAAAGGAAAAGTTCAAAGAGAAGCTTTTTTCTTACCCTGGTATCGGAGAGCTCCTCCCTCATTTTAGCTGCCCTCCCCTTGTTATTTTCATTACATCACCTCATTTCCTGTGCTTCAAGTATAGGTAATGAGGACACTATAAGGGAGGACCCACACATCATTTTGGACAAAGGATTGGAAGGCTAAGTCCAAACAGGGAAGGGAGGCCATCCACCGAGCCCTAACTTCTTTCATCACATTACTTGATGGGCCTAAGCCCAAGGAGGACACTTGGAAGACTTACAAGTACTCATCATATAATATCACATATACTTAGGTTTTCTAGTGTTTAGGCTTTATTTGGGCCTTACTAGGCCAATTAGTCACTATTGGGTCATGTACTCTTTTTTGGGCCATGTATTAGGCCACTTTATTTCTAGAAATACCTTATGGGCCTATAAAGCATGTAGAAGCCCAATAAGGATCTCCTTGGCTGAAATGCTCCATGGCCTATATAAGGAGCTCTCCTTTGTAAAACCACTACATAATATTCATTTTGAGAAATTTGACACTTTGAGTGCAAAATTTAGTGAGAGATTCTCCTCCTTTTCTCTAGGAAAAGAGAGACTTTAGCAAGCTCTTATCAAAGGGGTCTCTCCCTTCCTTGGTGGCGAGTTGGAGTTATCTTCCAACCTTGGAAGTGGCCTCCAAACCATTCTTTCCTTTCCCTTGCCCAAAATCCTTCCTTCCACAATTTCTCCTTCCACTTTCCTCTCTTTCTTTCATCAAATTCATCCACCACTTAGTATTTTCTATTTTTCTTTGTTTCAATTTCCAAGCAAGAAGAGGATTCTTCATTCGTTTGAAGATTGAAGAAGGAAAAAGATCCTAGATCCATCCCTTCCTAAGGAGTCTTGAAGCTTCTCCTACATTATTTGGTATCACTTGAGTCTTGGAGGTTCTTTTTCTACTTCTTCTTCCTCTTTCATTTTCAAATTCAAGTATGTTTATTGGCTGGTCTCATATTTCGTTTCATGCTTATTAGTTCTTGTTGCCATGATAAAAGTAGAAAAGGCATAAAAATTGTGAAGTTCTTTGTATATTGTGTCATCTTTCTTTAAATTTTGCATCTTGAATTTGTAGAGTCTAGTTTTATGGTATCATATACTTTAGTTTGTGTTTAGAATTCTGAGTTTGGAACATTTTTTGTTTCGGTTTCTAGCTTCCATATTAATGGTTGTGTAGTTGTTACTTGTTAGAGCCTAATAGGAAGCGTTTTGCGCCATTGGAGCCTTTTCCTTGTTCTAGAAATTTTGATTTGATTTCAACTTGTAGAAGTGCTATTCCGAAAGTTGAGTTGCTTTAATCATCTTTAGTAACTCTAAAAAAGGTTCCAATTCAATGGTTAAGGAGGCCTCACTTTAAGGCTCTCCAAAGTTAGCTCATTTTTAGGTTCTTAGAAATCTACTCTTAGTTTCTCTTCTAGGTTTATTTTCAATTTTAAGCATATTAGGTATACTTTCAATTCGGTTTGCATATTGTGTTTTCATAAAAAGAAAAATTGTCAAAAAGAATCATTAGCCTTCCATTCATTATAGTGGAAGAAGGTTGCATCTTTCCCTAAGCAAAAGAGTAAAAATTGAACTTTGTGAACTAGCTTTTTGGTTTCGGTTTTGGACTAGATAATTGGTGTTGAAAGTTACAAAATTGTAAGAGGCAAGAAAAGAAAAGTCATACAAAAGGTCAAAAGAAAAAGAAAACCAAAGCCCTACATCTCAAAATTAAGAAAATGATATTAAAAGAAAAGACTTGAAGTAGACCTCTTTAGCAAAAAGTTTGAAAAGAAAAACACCAAATCATTTGTCATTTTTTGAAATTCCAAAGCCATAAAAGAAGTGTTTGACAATTAATACATAACACATTGTTAATTAAACTTGCTTGCTTAGTAGTTATAACTCTAGAGTTCTCTAGGTTTAGTTGTTACCTTAGCCTTTGTTCTTGCATTTTAGTTTTGTTGATTGTCTTATTTTGTCTCATCATCAATTTTGAAACTTCAAGTAGTATAGCTTTATTCATTTGAGCTTTTCTTGTTTTGGTCTTGTCATAATCCAAAAACCTAAAAACATTCCATTTGAAAGGCTTTCTTCAAATTTACCATTTTTAGTTTGTCTTTATTCAATTCTTGAGTTTTGTCTTTTGAGTTGTCTTCCCTTTCACATTCAAGATAGTTCTTACTCAACATCAAGGAGGGTAGCATCTTGAGTGCACTTGAGATAGGTGTAGAAACTGCTTTAGTCTATTGACACCTAAGAGAAAAAGGATACACTTGAGAGAAACACTTGAGAGGTTTTGAATTTTTGTTTGTTTCTTCTTAACAATTTTCATTTGAGCTTCTTGTTTGCTAGGTAAGGTGGAGCTTCTACACATCAAGTGAAGACTTTTAAGACCATTGTAAAGGAAGCAAAAGCCTTGTACTAATTAGAAGCTTAGGAGAATTTTCAAAAAAAATTGTAGTAGGAATTTGGTCTTGTATTTTGGACACCAATTGGACTTTGGACTTTAGACTCTATTAACTTTTAAATTCTTTTGGTAAATTCGAAATTAGCTAGAAGCATTTGCATTTGTTTGTTAACTAGTTAGTTGTTAGTTGGTTAATTAGTTAATTGGTTACAACTAGAAGTAGTTAGTTAGTTGTTGGTATTAACTAATTTGGTTAGTTAGTTAGTGGTTGGAACTAATTTTAGTTAACCTAACTAACCACAACCGAATTCTAGTTAGCATAACTAATCCCATAACTGAATTTAGTTAGTAGTTAGAGTGGTTAGATTTAGTTACAACCATAATAACTAAATAACTAATTTTAGTTAGGGTTAGTTAGAGTTAGTTGGTTAGTTGAAACTAAGTTTGTTACTTCTAACTTTCATAATCGAATTTGTTAACTCTTGTTAGCGTTAGTTACTTGGTTAGTTACAACCTAGGATTCACATAAAGAACATAAGCAAAGACAACCTAGGATTTGCATAACTAATCATAGTAATACAACCTAGGATCTAACCTAGTATAAGACAACTTAGGTTCTTATTCCCTTAAGTAGAAACCTAGTACTTGATTCTTAAAATTCTTGTTTGAATTCTTGTTCTTGTCTTACATAAGCATCCTCGACTAGTTTGTTTACAACTTTTGTTTGTCTTGTCTTGTTTTTCTTTGACAACCTTAATCATGTCTTCTAGTGATAGGGAAAACAAATCTCTTCTTCATAACATAATGGATAGCCTAAATAACATCAACACTAGGTTAACTAACCTAGAACATAGAGATGAGAACCCTAGAACTAGACATAGAAATCAAAGAAATCAAAGGTATGAGAATAGTGATAGTAAGAATACCATAGGTATAGAAGACACCATCATAATACTAAAAGAGAAGACCTACAGTTAAAAGAAGTAAAATTTGAAATTCCCCCGTTTAATGGTAAAAATGATGTTGAAGCTTATCTAGAATGGGAGATGAAAGTTGAACAATTGTTTAATTCTCATCAAATTAAAGAATAAAAGAAAGTTAGAATAGCCACTCTCTTACTCCAAAACTATGCCTTAGTATAGTGGGCTCAAGTCTGTAAGGAGAAAAAGAAAGATAACTTTCCACCAATAGATGATTGGTTAGACTTAAAAGCTCTATTAAGGAAAAGATATGTTCCTAATTACTATAGAGGGGAGCTATTAGCCAAGCTAAATAAACTCACCCAAGGGTCAAAAAGTGTAGAAGATTACTACAAGGCCTTAGAGATAGCCATGATTAGGGCAAACTTAGAAGAAGATGAAGAAACCCTAATGCATAGGTTTTTACATGGCCTAAATAGGAACATCAAAAATAGAGTAGAACTCCTTCCACATATTGATATAGAAGAATTATTACACCAATGTACTAAGGTAGAGAGCCAATTTAAATAGAAGGAATCCTACAATGGGGAATACAAAAGCTTTAAGTCTAAGTGGGTAGGCAAAGATGGGTTTGAGAGAAAACCTAGGGAGAAGAGAGTGGGCACTTCTTCCCAAATACCAAGTGAGTTACATAAAAATGGCAAAGTTTTTAGAAATCAAAGAGATAAGCATGAACCCATATCTAAACCACAATCCTCCAGATCATCTACCATCAAATGTTTTAAATGCCTTGGTAGAGGTCACATTGCTTCTAACTGTCCTACAAAAAGAACTATGATTTTGAAAACTAATGGAACCTACTCAAGTCAATCAGAGTCTGATTCTGATAATCACAATTCAAGTGATGACTCAAGTAGTGATTCCGATGACAGTGAGCATATACTAGGGGATGATGGTGAGCAATACATGATTAGAAGATTACTTGGTAGTCATGTTAAGCTTGATGATACGACACAAAGAGAGAACATCTTTTATACAAGATGTTACAAGATGATACCTCAATTCGAACTTATAGTCTTTCAAAAACTTTATCCATCTCCGTTGGCACATATTAAGCTCCTTCTGATCAAACAGATATTTGAGACTCTTATGATCACTAAAGACCACAAACTTCGAGCCATACAAATAGTGCCACCATAACTTCAAGGCAAACACCATTGCCGCCAATTCAAGATCATGTGTGGGATAGTTAGCTTCATGTGGTCGCAACTATCTCAATGCATATGTTATCACATGCTCTTTTTGAATCAACACGCAACCAAGACCAAGCTTAGAAACGTCACAGTACACCACGAAGTCATCCAATAAGTCCGGCAAAGCCAACACCAGAGCAGAAGTGATTCTAACTTTCAACTCTTGGAAACTCCTTTCACAATCAAGACTCCACACATATGGTTGATTCTTACGAGTTAGCTTCGTCAAAGGCAAGGCCAATCGGGAAAATCCTTCAATGAATCTTCGGAAGTAACCGACAAGACCAAGAAAACTTCTCACATCGGTCACAGACCTCAGTCTTTCCTAAGCCAGCATGGCTTCAATCTTAGATGGATCAACTGCCACACCATCTTTAGAGATAACATGTCCAAGAAATTGGACCTCGGACAACCAAAATTGACACTTAGAGAGCTTTGCATGCAACTCTTTCTCTCGAAGGATATTCAAAACAAGACGAAGATGTTCTTCATGTTCCTCGTGGCTCTTGGAATAGACAAGAATGTCATCGATAAACACCACCATGAACCGGTCAAGATACTCATGAAAGATGCGATTCATGTAATACATGAATATCACAGGAGCATTTATCACTCCGAATGGCATCACTATATACTCATAGTGCCTATATCGAGTTTGAAAGGTAATTTTAGGAATATCCCAGTCTTTACCCGAATTTGGTGATATCTGGAACGCAAGTCAATTTTTGAGAATACAATGGCATCCTTCAATTGATCCAAAAGATCGTCAATGCGAGGTAGGGGATATCGGTTCTTAATGGTCAACTTGTTAAGTTGTCAATAGTCCACACATAACCTCATACTTCTATCTTTCTTTTTCACCAGTAAAACAGGCGCACCCCAAGGAGACACACTTGGGCGAATAAACTCTCACTCTAACAATTCTTCAAGGTGCACCCCAAGGAGACACACTTGGGCGAATAAACTCTCACTCTAACAATTCTTCAACTTGTCTCTTCAACTCTATAGGAGACATCCAATACGGCGCTCGGGAAATAGGTTCCGCTCCCGGAACAAGATCAATGGAAAACCCTACTTCTCATGGAGGAGGTAAACCAGGTACCTCATCAGGAAATACATCCAAAAATTCGGACACAACAGGAATATTTAAGGGATCGGGACCATTTGTCCCATCGGCAAGAGATAATAGTATGCAAAGTTTAGCTATACCTTGCACATCTAATTTCCCCACATTTGTGGAAGGGAAAATGACAGTCCGTTGTTGATAGTCAACCAAGACTTTATTGGCGGAGAGTCAATCCATACCCAGAATGATCTCCAAGCCCTTCATAGGTAGGCAAATAAAAGAAGTAACAAACTTCCTCCCGTCTAGGAACATACCAACGTTATCACATCGGTTAACCGATCTGAGACAAGCACCGGTTGGGGTAGTAACCACAAGGGCATTTTTCATTAAGCATACCAGCAATCTCAATCGCCGCACACAATCCTCAGATATAAAAGAATGGGTCGCACCCGAATCATAAATAACATGCACAGGATTTTTAAGTATTTCACACTTACTTTCAACTAGGGTATCGGCTTGAGCTGCTTCTTCACTAGTCACAGCGAATACTCTTCCAGCAGTTGGTTGGTTAGCACCATGATTGTGACCATTCCGGCCACCATTGCCATTACCTCGGCCGTTCCCATTTCCACGACCGTTGCCACCATTTTTGTTGCCATTACCATTTTGACCGCCATTACCGGCTCCACGACCATGGCCTATAAAAGCACCATAGCCACCCCGGTTTGCATCATTGCGAGCACTACACCCGTAGCATTTAAAGGATAATCGGGACGAATGTGCCCCGGTTGGTTGCATCTATAGCACACCACCGTCTCTTCATTACAACAATCATGAGCCAAATGATTTCCTCCACACCGGAAACAACAAAGTCCTTGGCCATTACCTCGGCCACCACGTGTACCATGTCTTCCACCACCTTATCTGCCTCTAAAAGAAGAGGACCCATGTACAAATTTCTATTACTCTTAAAGTTGCCCTTCTTCTTGAAATTAGGGGATTGACCCTTTAGTCTTTGATCATGCCCAGCATAATTCTTGGGCACCATATCGTTCTCTTAAAAGATCCTACATTTGTTCACAACAGTAGGAAAGCTCCTAATCTCTTGGTGACATATCGCCTTCTTAATTTCTTGGCGCAATCCGTTCTCAAACTTAACACGTTTTGAAGCTTCGATACCTTCCTATTGAAAAGGAGGGTAAAACACACATAGCTCTTCAAACTTTGAGGCATATTCCTCCACTGACATGCTTCCTTGTTTGAGCTCCATAAATTCAAGCTATTTCTTGTTCTTGTAGCTCTTAGGAAAGTACTTCCTAAGGAATTCCACTTTAAAGTTCTCCCAATCCAAAGAAGTGTGAGTTGTAATCATACGCCCACGAGTGAGAATCCACCAAGATTCAGCTTCATCTCGGACCATAAACACCACGTATTCGACTTTCTGAGCTTCTATACACTCCATACTTGCAAATATCCGTTCTAAGTCACGGATCCAAACATAAGCGTCCTCCGGTCTATAACCTCCATGAAATTCAGAAGGCTTCCACTTGAGAAATCAGTCAAGACCATGATTTGGCTGACCAACGGGTTGTTGTTGCCGTTCTAGGATATCGACAAATTGATTGAAGGCTTCAGCCATAGCGGCTGCGTCAATATTATGCCTATTCGCCATAAATCAATCTAGACACACAATATAATCATAATTAGAAACCTTGTGTTTCTTTCCTCAATATATATACTAGTCATCATCGGCTATCACTAATACAAATATCATCATAATATATTCACAATTTGAAGGTAAATATGAGGAAGGGAATGCCTGGTCGGGCTTAACATCAACCACAATATAAAGTAGTGAGCAATTCAAGCTCCAATAATGTTTAACTATAACCATAACATGTCAACATTAAGTGACAATCACTTTTTAACAACATTTTAACTTACATAATTCATCAAGGAACAATCAATGCTCTGATACCAGGTTGTAACACCCTGTTCCATAAACAGGGGTAAATTTTTCACGATTTTAAAATAATCGTAAGTAGAAGAAATTCTATATATATAATGCCGAGTAACTACCCTAGATCATTGAATAACCGATCTCATATATGAACATATGAGAAAGGTATCAGAGTGCACCTCGGAAGACCGGACTTAAGGCCATCACAAGGGAAAAGCAGAAGATGAAGTTAAATTTAAGAGTGATTAAAATATCTACCAAAAAAAGGATGAAAAATGCCTCATCGATTTGTTAAGCAATAGAAATATAATTTAATGATAATAATATCATTCATACATTATCAAGGTTATTAATGAAAATTAGCCATACACATCCGGTCTAATTTTCCCACATGACCTTCAAAATCAACCGTTATCAAATTAATTTCAAAATGAGCATACACGCACTATGTGCTATGCAAAATGAATACATATATGTCGGCCACGGCTCCCCATATTCCTTTCATATTTACCTTCTCCAATACTCGACCTCCAAAAAATAGGATTTTACATCACACCTACATCAAACTTAAAAATGGCAAGAAGGAGGTGAGTAACATAATCCAAATGAATCAAAGTCATACATTATGATGATATTTATACATGTGTGCATTACATTCATTTTTCAAGGAAACATCACAAGTTTCAAACACATGATACATCATTTCATCTCGGTACATTACATATCCAAATAAGTATATTCACAAGGCAATATCATATATATAATATATCCTTAACATTCTCAATAATCATCACACTTTTAATGTTAGTATCTTGGTTTACTTCTGCTCTATTTAACAATCATCCATTGCCACCACGGGCTATCAACTAGGCATATCTCCGGCTATATGCAAATGCTCTTAAAGCTAATGCATATGCACAACGGAATCATTTTCAAGTACGGATCCAACTGTAGGAAAACATCAATATATTAAATGTGGGACAAGCAAAAGTATGCTACTATGCCCCTACTACAGTAGTAAAATGTGTGCACTTATATCCAAATTCATGCATGCTCAACATCATATTTTACTGGTACCAAAATGCTCTCGCCCATCTGTAGCACTAGTCACCCCGTGACTGCGGATCATCATTATGGCCGTACTTGCCAAAGTGCTACGGGCCTCCCCCGAACACATATCAAGGGAGTCGTGCCCCGTCGGACACCAAGGTCAACTGCTCATCACAGAGCCGTCCTCCCACAGGGCCTGCCACATAGGGTGCCTCGTCACCAAACTAAGGGCAACTTCATGATTCCCCGAATCACTAGGGAGCAATAACAGTATACCCGTGCATTGGGCCGCCCTCCTACTAGGCCTGCCTGTTGGAACCCCTAACATTCCATATAAGCAGCAAATGATATGTCATGGATGCAAATGCCAATCAATGCATTCTCACACTGTGCATCCTAAATGCCACTCAATCAATCATTATTTATTACTACCACTTAGTGGATTTCAATATTCTCAATCTTTACCAATTCTCATTGAAACTCACACATCGGTAGTTAGTGGCAATCACATTTATCAATTCACATATACACATTTGGGATATTTCAAATCACTTATTTCAATTCAAAACATGGTCTCAAACCATCATAACATATTTCATCAACATATTCAACATAATATCGGATCCGGTCTCAATACCGATACCAGAATACAGATATCACTTCATCCGTTCTGTATGTAATACAGACAGCAAGTAAAACATCAGACATTAAGATCGGTCTCCTCTCATTAGGATATCGGATAATCATACCGAATACATACAGTACCGATCTAAAACCTTAGTCATCTATTGACTCTTGTGGCTGGTCCCATACCGGATTGTTGACTCCACCTCAGACCAGTTTAATATCATATTCATCATCCCAAACACATGCCATATAACATCAATCATTCTAAATGCATTCAATTCATGAAATCAATACATCGTCCATACAAGCAATCATTAAGCACAATCATATACACATATTTTCACATCATCAATGGATGAAATCATGTATTTTAGAATAGTTACCCCCTCCTACCTCAAGAGAAGTAGTAATCACCATGGTCAGATGGTTCCGCCTCGTAACTGGGGTTATTTCCTACATCACAATACATCACACAATCAATTTTCTATTCAACCACCTCGATTTAACGTTCATATTCAGTTACTCGATGTCTTCCAACTTCTTAACTCTCAATCCCATTTATTTCATTCATTCTGCCATAACCACCACGATTTAGGCGTCTGCATTTATTATTATTCACATTTAATGCCAAACCCATTAACGGGTTCCCACCTTAATGGTCCCCAACAACCATTAAGCTTCATTAATGGCCATTCACCATTAATAACATCATTTCACCTCACCAATAACAATTATTTAACACAATAAGTGCTTTTCCACTCATATTTTGCATTTCCCCCAAATCTTAGGGTTAGGGTTTCTCTAAAACCCAACAACACTCATTAAATCACATTCTCAACATCAAAACCCAAAAACCTATAGTTCATACTCTTGAGAAATAGCAAGATCTTACCTCAAGAGAAGGAATGAGAGAGTTTTCCAAGAGAGGGAAAACCACATGAAAATGAAGAGAAGGGAAGGTGAGACGTCAAGCTCCAAGCTCCAAACAAAAATGGAAAAGGAAAGATGGCACACCACTTTGCTTTGGGTTTTAGGAGAGAAGTAGAAGAAGTGAAGAAGAAAAGTATAGAAGAAGAAAAAGTAAAGTACATGTTATGGGAAAACCAAGAATCTGACGGAAACAAGAAGGGAAAAATGGGTCATTTGACTTTATTTTTAATCCCTCATTAAATATTCATCGTTTTATGATAAACAGGATCTCAGTTTGGGCTCAATACCTTATCCAAAAATTATTCTGAACACATATTCGGATTCCCAATAATATCCTTAACAGCCCTGACCAATATCATCCCAATCGGAGATACTTGGTCCGACATCCATATTTTAACTGGGCTCATTTTCAGCCTATCTGGTCCCAATAAATTATAAATAGTTCCCAAAAATCTTAATTTATTTATTCCCAATATTTTGGAATATTAAGTAACCCAAATATAATTATTTAATATTTATCTCCCTAATTAATCCTTTATTTTAAAATTTAGGGTGTTATAGTTGATACCCAATAAAAAGACTTTTACTCTGTAATACTTTAGTGCAATTTTTGAAAATCCTTGAATCAGACATTTGTCTTCTTCTCAACTCTCAAGTTTACATGCTCAAACGGCTATCTCTTTTTAATATAACGGTAAAGACTATCTGAAATGGCTTATAAATAAGAAGAGATATCAGACCTTGGAGATAGAGAACCAAGCTTGAACAAAGTGTATCATTTCAAAAACAGGGACTCTTATTCTTATTTCTTACATCTGCTTCTTACAAACTTAGTCTTTGTTTTTCAACTTAATGTGTATCTATTCTTAAGTTTATATCTTGTACGCTAAGTTACCAAAACATAAACATTTCTTAATCACTTCCTGTGTCAAAGTCTGTTGTTTTACCAGTCGTAAGTTCAGTGTGAAACAATTTGGCCTGAAGAGGCTTTAGAAAAAATACTTGGGTTTGAACCAAGAGTGACTTCACTAGTGCAAAAAAGGCTTTTTACACTAGCTATTTTTGGCTTTTTACCCTGATTTTTAACTGCTGTGAATCCAACAGCTGTAAAAAATACTACATTTTGGATCTGGTGTAAAAAATATATTTTACACAGGTTATTTAAAACTCACCCGATGTAAAAAATGGTTTTTACACCTGTTGTGAACTTGATACCCGATGTAAAAAATGCCTTTTACACCTATTTTTTTGCAACATCTAGTGTAAAAAAAGGTCTTTTGTACCTATTTTTTCACAGTATGTGGAAAAAGGGTCTTTTGTACCTATTTTTTTGCAATATTTGTAAAAAATGGTCATTTGTACCTATTTTTTATAGCATCAAGTGTAAAAAAAGTCTTTCGTACCAATTTTATTGCAATATCCGGTGTCAAAAAGGGTCTTTTATACCTATCTTCTTTGTACATCCGGTGTAAAAACCTTTTTTTTTGCTTTTTTTCCAATTTCTTTTGTTTTCCTTTTGTTTTCTTTGCTTTCAAACCTATTTTCAGTTAATTACCACTATCAAATTATAATGACTAATATTTAATTACAATGACCTTAAATTTCAATGACCAATTTTAAATTATAATTACCAGTTACAAATTATAATGACCAAATATATAATATTTTGCAATCCACAAAAAATCTACAATTTTGCAATCCATAAAAAATATTATTTTGCAATATCAAATTATGAAATGTTAATAATCTATAAGAAAAAAAACATCTATAATTTAACCAATCCATAAATTTAAACTAGACTTTTGCTACCGAAATGAAAACATGAATAAAAACAAGATAGTTATTCTTAAAGTTAAAATATTACAAAAATTCAGTTTACAACATAGTTTATCATTGGCAATATCTGAATTACCCACCCAAAAGGCAAAGTACTACAAACTTGGGAAATTTTTATGCAGTTGAAGCTATGTGATTGACAACTTCAATAACCTGCTGCTGAACCTGTAGAAGGAAATCGCAAGCACTAAGGAGTAACAACCAATCTTATAATACCTTGACACTTTCTATAATTAATAAAAAATATATTTTTTGAACCTGAATATTTTTCTCACCCCATCAAGGCAAAGTATACAGTAAACAAATCAAAATTTCTACTGCATCAAATTTTTTTGAACCTACTTGCTTCCTTCTCCCATAAAGATATAATTATCATTAGTTATCATAAACCAAACTTAAATGCTAGTTTCAAATCAGAGAATTTGAATAGTAAAACTAAAAAAAAATAGTTATATTATAAAAATTTATAATATATAGCATTATGTTCTCTTTTTGGAGTCTTGCAATTTTATAGTTGAAGCTAACACAGAATCAGTTATTTAACATGGGGATATTAACAATAAACCAGAAGATAAATCAGGTAATTAAAACTTGGAAACGAGGATGAGAGTAACAAGCTAGCTAGTTAGTTTAGTAGTAGTAGCAGTATTCAATACTTTTAGCATATGTTTTTCTACAAGTTAGTGTGCTGTTTTGGTACTCATATTAGTGAAGATGTGAATCTAAAAAAGGGCATAGGATTGGTGAGGGTTTGGATTTGGATGATCCGAGCTTCTAGCAACCATGCACTATACGTGAAAACACACGGGCTTTTGTGTGGGATGGTAATCTTCCACACAAATGTTGCAGCTTTTTTAGGTAATGCATTATTATTGTAGTGCTTTGTTGATGAGTATTATATTCAATTTATGTATATCAAGGTAATCACATAGCGGTCGCGGCTTATCGCGGTAAGTCAAAAAAACTTTATAAAGGTCATAGTGGTCGCTATAACGGCTTATGGCGGTTACATAGCGGACACAATAAAATAATGTAATAAATATATATATATATATATATATATATATATATAGCTGCATAATGTCATATAGAAGCAAAACAAACTACCAGAATATCATTTTAAAGCCAAGAAAACATCATAAGTCTTTAGTCAACCCAATAATAATGCCATCTAAGGAGTTGGAAGAGGAGACCTGGACCTGTAAGACTGAGAGGAAGACTAAACTGAGAGGGGAAGAAGACGCAGAGTACATGACGGAGAGGAACAGCAGAGCACACAAGGAGAGAACACGGGATGCAGCAGAGAGGAGAAGATTGAGAGGGAAACGCGCGAGGGTGGTTGTGGCAGTCGCGCGGTTATCACGGTTGTCGTGCTGGCCGGAGACAGTCACTGATGGTCGGGGTCTTGGTCAGGGAGGGTGAGAGTGAACAGAGAGATCGAGAAAGGTGGGACACTAAGGGTTCACGAGAGGGGGCTGGGTTCGAAAGGGTGAAGGGGGTTTCCTGTAAATGGGCCTTAACCCAGCCCATTTAGAAAAATAATAAAAGACCCTAAAAAACCATTATCCCCGCCACGAGACGCCACACCACAACCTGAATAGCGGTGGAATAGCGGCGTTACACTTCAAATAGCGGACACCATTATTTCTAGCATTTTTTCACATGCGTATAGCGACGGTTCAAAGAACCGCCACGCCATTCCGCCATAGCGCCGCCATGACCGCCATTTGATAACACTGATGTATATATCATGTGATTAATGTATATTAATTAAAAAACATGATTGTCAAATTGAAACATTGCATGCTGTTGTCTACCTCGTGTCGTGTGATATATAGATACTTCTTCGGCTAGTAGTAATTAAGTATAAAACTTAATAAAAAGATGTAGAATTATACATATGAATGTTCTGTTCAAATATTCAATGAAATTAAATATTGGTAATATATATATAAATATAATCATATTAGTAAGTTAAACCTTGTCTCTATTGATAAGTGCCATTTCACATTGATTTAATACTTCAATTAAACTCATTTTTGAAAGAATTTAACCAGATTAGTAATTAATTAAGCATGATTTTTGTTGTAAATAACACATTGTGTAAAACAAGCTTGATTTGTTAAAATATTTGAAGAAGGTACCAAAAAGCCTTGAAGAAACCAAGAAGAATCAGCATCGAGCCAAGGACGCTTGAGCGGGGCATACAGCACGCTTAAGCGTGATCAACAAATAGCAACAGCCCCCTCTCACGCTTGAGCGCGAGCTCGAGCTCGCTCAAGTGTGACCTTGGACATCAATGGTGCGCTTGAGCATGGATTTATGTAGCTTGAGCGTGATTAAATGCAGCATCAGGACCCTCTCACGCTCAAGCGTGAGAAGGGGCCGCTTGAGCGTGAGCCCGAGCACGCCTGAGCGTGAGGTGAGCGTGGATCAAGCGTAAAGCATATAGGAAGGCCACGCTTGAGCATGGTGAAAAAGGCATAAGCGTGAGACAAACAGAGAGCATCAAAACTTTCCACACTTGAGCGTGAACATCAAGCTTAAGCGTGATTTATGCAGCATGGGATTTGCAATTTTTTATTCACCAATGGTGCGATGCCAACTCAACCACTTGGGTGTGTTTCTGCATGTCTCTTAACGATTCTTCATGGGCTCTACACAAGTGGGAAAAGAAAGCTGAAGCATAATCCCTATAAATCAAGCAGAGAACAGGGATTGAAGGGAGGGTGGATCATTACTTTATCTCTTTCATATCATCAAACACATTTCCTGCATTTTTCACTCTGTATTCATTTCCAAATTTTCTTAAGTGAAAATGCAAGGCATGAGTAACTAATTTCCTTATTGGGATTGGTTGTAATCAAATCAAACCTGAAGTAATGCTGCTGTAAGTTTTCATTTATGTTAATGAGATTTGATAGTTTCTGTATTTCATTCTGCCATTAATGCCTGAAGATACTTGATTACTATTTTCTTATTTTAAGTTTTCTTAAGTATACTAGGAAGTAACTTTTGAGAGCAGATCTGAATGAAATACTCGTTGTGAGTAGCTGACCAGGGATGGCATCTAACGCAATGAACGTCAAAACAATCGATCGGTGATGCTGGAATGATTTTTAAAGTGACTGAGGGATCAGCGGTTTGAAATCATTCTTATGAATTTTGTAGTCGAGGGATCGATACAAATGACTTTGATTGTGACGTAGAAATTATTCTTTCAATTTACATACATGCAAATTTACTTAGCTTACGAAGGGTGCGATGCGATGAAACCAATCCTAGTTTTCCAAATCTGATTTTCACCCAAACACTTTACTGTCATTATTATTCAATACTTGCTACTTACTTTATATTCAATCTTTTTCATAACAAAAACAATCCAAACATTTTGTCAAAACTCAATTCAAGAACTAAGATCTTCAAACCAACACCTCCTCAGTGGAACGATCTTTACTATACTACAATCACTGTGTTTAAACTTGGCACAACCATTCCATTGAGTTCATATTATACAAACTTGATTCTCTTTCCTTGAACACTTCACTTTCTTGTATGATTAACATTCAAAATACTTTACCAAGTTTTGGGGCCACAGCCAGGGAGGTGATTTAAGTTTGAATATTTTAGTATTGAATTGACAAGACAGTGTAAATAAATTTGTTTTCAATTTTTTTTATTGTGTGGTAACTTGGCTATATTGAGTACTTGATTTATGATCTTGAGAGGACAGGGCACAAAAGAACAACTTGCATTTGATCCAGAAATAGATAGGTTCCTCAAGAAAATCAAGAAAGCCAAGCAGAACTTCCACGCAGGACAAACTTCCTCTGATACAATGGATGTCAATAACAACAATCAAAATCCACCAAGGAGAACACTGGGAGATTACACTTTACAACAAGGACCCAGACATTACTCAAGCATTGCTATTCCAAACACAATAAGGGCTATAGAAATGAAACCTGTTTTTCTTAGTTTAATTAGTTCCCACCAATTTCATGGAATGACAAGTGAAGATCCATATACTCACTTGGCCACATTCTATGAATTAGTAGGAACACTGGGCTTTGAATAGGAGATAATTGAAGCTGCATATCTAAGACTATTTCCTTTTTCTTTAGCGGGTAAAGCAAAGGAATGGCTCCAATCTCACCCAAATCAAAGCTTGAATAGTTGGGACATAGTGGAAGAAAAATTCCTACACAGGTTCTTTCCACCATCGAGATTTATCAAAGTCAAATCAGACATTACAACATTCAAACAGGGCTAAGACGAACCCTTCTGTGAAGCATGGGAACGTTTCAAATCCCTTTTGAGAAAATATCCAAATCATGGCTTGGAAGATATTGCCCAACTTAATATCTTCTACAGTGGACTCAAAGCAGACACCAAAATGATACTGGATACAGCAGCTAGAGGCATTATCATGATGGTGGATGCATAATAAGCTACAAGAATCATTGAAGCACTATCATCCACAGATTACCAAGCCCAGCATGATAAAACACAAGTCCAGAAGAAGGGAATATTGGAACTAAATACAACAGATGCCATTTTAGCTCAAAACAAAATTTTGACTCAGCAAATTGAAGCTCTAACACAGCAAATGGCAAAACTCCCACAGCAATTACATGCAGTTCAAACCTCTACAAACAATTAACAATCACAATTGAAATGTGATTTTTGTGGGGGAGAACATCAGAATGGACACTGTCAAGGAGAGCAAGGAGACCAATCCATCCTCTATATGAATGGTCAAGGTAAGCAGGGTAATTTCAATAACAATCCTTATTCTAACAATTTTTCACAGGGATGGAGAAATAATCAAAATGGTGGATGGAAGCAAGAGGCAAGCACTTCCAATAGATAACAACCTTATCAACAAGGTCCTTCCTTGACAGAAAGAACATCAAAACTAAAGGACACTCGAGAAAAATTCATGCAGGTCTCAATCACCGATCAGAAAAACACTGATGCTTTAATAAGAAACCTGGAGACTCAAGTGGGGCAATTGGCTCATCAAATTGCAGATCATCATAACTCTCAATTTGGAGCTAATACCCACCCAAATCCAAAGGAGCAATGCAAAGCAATCACAACAAGAAGTGGAAAGGTCGTGGGACAACAAGAAGAAAAGAGTGAAAAGGTGGAAGAAAAAAATTATGAAAAAGAAACAAGAGAGGAAGTCGGTGAAGAGAAAAACAAAAAAAGTGATGATGTACATAAGAAGGAGGATGAAGTTGAAAAAAAGAAAGAAATAAAAGAAGGGAAGAAGAAGGTAAATGACCCAGCACCACAGTTGAAAAGTTTGCCATATCCAAAGAACCCCTCAAAGATAGACAAAGAGAGGTAATTTGCAAGATTCATGGACATCTTCAAAAGGTTACAAATAAACATACCTTTTGTGGAAGCCATGGAACAAATGCCAACATACACAAAATTCAGGAAGGAGCTATTAACAAAGAAGAAAAGATTTTCTGAAGAAACAGTGGAACTCGCAGCAGGATGCAGTGCCATTATTCAGAAAGCATTACCTCAGAAAACAAAAGACCCAGGGAGTTTCACAATTCCAGTAACTATTAGTACTTTGCCAGTAGGGAAAGCACTCTTAGACTTGGGAGCTAGCATTAACCTAATGCCCCTCTCAATGGTAAAAAGAATTGGAGATCTTGAGGTGAAACCAACACGAATGACTCTCCAGATTGTTGATCGATCCATGAAGTTTCCATATGGCATAGCGGAGGATGTGCTGGTACGAGTTGACAAGTTCGTATTCCCTGTAGATTTTGCCATCATGGATATTGAAGAAGATACAGAAGTACCTCTCATTTTGGGAAGGCCTTTCATGAAAATAGCAAAAGTAATTATTGATGTGGACGATGGAAAACTAAAGGTAAGAGTGCAAGATGAGGAGGTGAACTTCAATGTGTTTGATGCAATGAAGTACCCAGCGGAGAAAATACAATGCTTCAAGATCGATATTGAAGAAATAGCTGTCAAAGAGGAATCCAATGAATGGCTCAACAAAGATCCACTAAAGGAATTAATGACAATAGCTGAATCAAATGAAAAAATGATGGAGGCTGACAAGGAGGTAAAAGACTTGAAAGATGATAAGCATGACATCCAAAAAGAAATTCATTATGAGAAGCTACCAGATGAAGCAAAAGAAGTCACAGCAACAAAAGTGGAGCTAAAGGTGTTACCCTCACATTTGAAGTACGTTTTTCTTGACAAAGATGGTCAAAAACCTGTTATCATTAATAGGCAATTGTCAGAATCAGAAGAAAAACAATTGATTCAAGTATTAAAAGAGCACTCAACAACAATTGGTTGGAAACTAGAGGACTTGAAAGGAATAAGTCCAGCTTACTGTATGCACCGTATTTACATGGAACAAGAATTCAAACCAATTTCCCAGCAGCAGAGACGTTTGAATCCAACCATGAAGGAAGTAGTGAAAGGGGAGGTAATTAAATTATTAGAAGCTGGTATAATTTATCCAATATCTGATAATTCTTGGGTGAGTCCTATGCAGGTTGTTCCAAAGAAGGGAGGAGTAACTGTCATACAAAATGACAAAAATGAATTGATTTCCACAAGAACAGTCACTGGATGAAGGATGTCCATTGACTACAGGAAACTAAACACTGCAACCAGGAAAGATCATTTTCTTTTACCCTTCATGGACCAAATGTTAGAAAGACTTGCAGGACAAGCCTATTATTGCTTTTTGGATGGATACTCAGGATACAACCAAATAGTCATTGTCGCGACCGTGATCGCGGAGACGGCGGAAGACCCTTCAATAAAACGAAACAAACAAAAGCAGGGAGTTGCCACCAACGTTTTTATCCACAGGAAAAACATTGGGAAAAAACTAAGTTCAGTAAAGCACTGGTTAAAAAGGTGAGATTCAAGGTCGGGAGTCGGTTACGAGTAGGGAAGGTATTAGCACCCTACATCGCCTGTCAAAAATAGTACCAAGATTGAAAATGTGCAACATAAATAGCCTTACAAGGGATGTCTTATTTCTTCCTTTTTATCTTTGTACTTTGTGTAAAAAAAACAAAGGGAACAAACTGAACAAACATGAAGTGTCGAAGCAAGGTCAACAGGACCTCTCATCCAAATTAACTTCGACTTCGGTATAAAATAGGGAAAGGGAAGAATGCTAACAAGACGTCGCGTCTAAATTAGTCATCCTTTAATCAAAAATACGGGGTCCGTAACGAGAAAGGGATAAACGGGACGTCTCGTCCTAAGTATCCCTTTCCTTATGAATCGTGGTGATAGTCAACCAAAAATGGAGGAAAATCAACAAAACGTCACGTCTAAATTGAATTTCGTGAAGGTGATAAAAAAATAGAATAATTATAAAAAAAATGTAAAAAATGAAAAAGGAAGGATGGGCCCGACAGGAGTTAAGTCCTGCTCCTACGTATTCTCGAATGGTCGAGAAATCAGGGTTACGTAGTTCTTGATAAAGGGTATGTAAGTGAAGCTAGATATTTAATGGTGGGTAGAGTTCATGTAAAAAAGGCATACAAGGTGGAGTTCTCCACACGTATATGCACTTCAGAAATAGTGTAGGCAAAAGTACATCTGCACGACACTGGCTAAAACAAAATTTATAATAATCAAAACAGAATATGAAAAATAGTCATTTTTGTTGTTATTTATTACGAATCTAGGTGAGGGAAAATTCAACAACAGAAACTAATGTAAGTAGGAAAGCAGATTCAACAAAAATAACAAATTTGATGAAGGAAATGAACCAACAGTATAAAATAAGCTGAAATAACAGAGGTGAAGAAAGATCGTAACCGGTGTGGAGTGGACTTAGGAGGAACCGGACTGTAGATGAGAACCGGTATGGAGTAAGGACTGGTAGATGATCTGCTAGTATGAGTCAGTGTAGGCTGAAACAGCGGTGCGATGCTAGTAGAAAACTGGATCGGAGTGGCTAGAACTGAAGTACAGTATAGAGCCGGTGTAAGACTCAGTGACAGAGATGTATTTTAGTGAAGAAACGGTGCAGGATTCAATGGTGTTATGAGCAGTATAGGGGTTTGGACAGAGTTTGGAATGACAGGAGGAGATTCTGAGGATCCTACGAATAGGAATGAGACGGGTACTTCTATTTTTGAAGAATCGAAGAGAATGAGAGTTAGGGTAGGTTTCTTGACTTCGGATTTAGAACACAGGAGTAATTTTGCAAGGGTTCAAGGATCCAAGAATACGGACCAAGTTTTCAGGGGTTTCTCCCTTCAAAGTCCCGACTCCAAAAATGACCAAATCTTTCAACCCTTTGTGCCTCTTCAAATGAGGCATTTATAGAGGTTCTGGGCGCTGGCTGAGTGCTTGGACAGCTCAAGCCTCACTCACCCACATGTACAGTGGAGCCAGCCTGGCCACTAACAGGTTGTGGGGAGCAGCAGCTGGTGGGGAATTTTTAATTATTTCCACTTTCGTCCCCTGTCTGCCACTCCCAGGATTCAAGGATCGGCTTGGATGTGCGATTCCAAGTCACAAAGCATAAGCAACCGGACTTGTCATCCCGTTGTTGGGTTCATGAGAGCCATGACATCAGATAATAAGGACATCGGTTCAACAAATAATTTTAAACCAGGCCGGTGTGTTCCCTTTAATAGTCTGGACCGGTGTTCTCTTGCTAGACACCGGATGATGTAATCTGGCCATCAAACGACGTCCCATTTCAGCAGCTTAGACCGGTGCTCCTTCATCCTTGGACCGGTGTTTTTCTTATGGCCCGGACCGCTGTGTCAGTGTCCATTCTTGGTGGAAATTGGTTGGACCAAAGTGCAGAATCGATCCTTCGACACTCGGTGTGAAGTCTTGAATTCATTCAAGTAACACCGGACCCCTTTTTCATTCAGAGTTGATTCACTCAAAAATATCTTTGCCTGAAAAGTACTCATTTGAAGTCAGACTCACTCGGGAATATCTCTTTCTGAGAAGTATTCATCAGAGCCTCATTTCATTCAGAATTGCTTCACTCAGACGTGATTCACTCGGAAATTTCTGCTTGAAAAACATTCAGTTAGCCTTTCTTCCCTTGAAAGTGACCCGCTCGGAAACGTCTTACTCAGAAACACCTTACTCAAAAATGTCTCTCTCGGATATATCTCTGCCCGAAAAGTGCTCCTTTGAAATCAAAGCCACTTTTCGTTCAGAATTGATTCACTCAAGAATTCTTCACTCAGAGATATCTCTACCCGAGAGGTACTCATTCAAAGTCAGAGCCTCTTTTCGTTCAGAATTAATTCACTCGGAGGTGATTCACTCGGAAATCTCTGCTTGAAAAAATTCAGTCAGCCTTTCTTCCATCGAAAGTGACCCGCTCAGAAATGTCTCACTCGGAGACACCTCACTCAAAAACATCTCTCTCGGATATATTTCTGCCTGAAAAGTGCTCATTCGAAGTCAAAGCCTTTCTTCACTCGAAAATATTTCTCTCGGAAGTGCGTCACTCAGAAATCTTACAACCGAAAGGATCATTCGGAGTCAAAGTTCAGTCCTCTCTCAGAAATCTTTCCACTTGGGAATATCACTCGGAGTCGAAGGCAATCTCGAAGACGAACCTGAGCACAAGCTCTAGGCAATTCTTAAGACACACTCGAGCACGAATAGAATGAAGGGGTTCACCACTCGGGAATTCACCACTCGGAAATATCTCAGTCCGAGAAGTACTCATTCGAAATCAAAGCTTTTGTTCGCTCGAAAGTACTTCTCTCGGAAATGTTTCACTCGGAGACACCCCACTCGGAAGTATGGAACTTGGAAGTGTCTTTGCCCGAAAGGTGCTTATTCGAAGTCAGAGCCCCTTTTCATTCAGAATCAATCCACTTGGGAATATCTCTTTCCGAGAAAAGCACTCATCCGAAGTCAGACTGGGAAATTCTTCACTGATCCCTGATTTGGGCAACATATGTCTGGCGCTTTTTAATTAAAAAAAAAAGAAACTCCACCGATCCTTGACTTAGGCAATGGATGCTTTTAATCCTTGTTTCCTGTAATGGGTTTCAAACTCCATCTGCCAATATGGATGTTTTTTGACCTCGTAGTGCATCCCTGTTTTATGCAAAGCTATTTCCACCTTCTCATAGTGCTGTTTCCAACCTGGCACGCTTAAGCACATAGTTTTCACTCTCAAGCGTGAGTTGCTTTTTGGAGGGTCACACTTAAGCTTGAATTCTCAAACTTAAGCTTGATACACTTGAGCTCAAGCTTGGCATTAAATCTTTGGTATTTGGGCCGGACCAAAAGAGGTGTTCACAGCCGTTGCACCAGAAGATCAAGAGAAAACTGCATTCACATGTCCTTTTAGGGTATTTGCATGCAGAAAAATGCCCTTTGGGTTATGTAATGCTCCTGCAACATTTCAAAGGTGTATGCTAGCCATTTTCTCAGATTTGGTGGAAAAATGCATTGAAGTCTTCATGGATGATTTCTCTATTTTTGGTCCATCATTCGATCAATGTTTGAAAAATTTGCGCGTAGTACTGAAAAGATGTATGGAAACCAATTTAGTCTTAAATTGGGGAAAGTGCCACTTCATGGTCACAGAAGGCATTGTGCTGGGACATCAAATCTCCAAAAGAGGCATTGAAGTGGACAAAGCCAAAGTGGAAGTAATTGAGAAGCTGCCACCACCAGGGAACGTGAAAGGAGTGAGAAACTTCTTGGGCCATGCAGGATTTTATCGAAGGTTCATCAAGGACTTTTCCAAAATCACAAAGCCTTTGAGTAATCTCTTGAACAAAGACACTCCCTTTATTTTTTATAGTTCTTGTCTGCATGCATTTGAAACTTTAAAACATAAATTAACTTGTGCACCTGTGATAGGTTCTCCTGATTGGGAACTAGATTTTGAAATGATGTGCGATGCTAGTGATTATGCTATTGGGGTCGTATTAGGACAAAGGAAGGTAAAATTTTTTCATGTTATACACTATGCTAGCAAAGTTTTGAACCCTGCCCAAACAAATTATGCAACAACAAAAAAAGAGCTCTTAGCAATAGTGTATGGCCTGGAAAAATTTAGACCTTATCTGATTGGTTCCCAAATCACTATTTTTACTGACCATGCTGCTATTAAATATCTGTTGAATAAACCTGACTCTAAGCCCAGGCTAATTAGATGGATCTTGCTAATGCAAGAATTCAATCTAATAATCAAAGACAAAAAGGGCAGTGAAAATTTTATTGCAGATCATTTGTCCCGCCTTGTTAACCAGGAAGTCACACTACTACAACCAGAAGTGAATGAAGAATTCCCTGGTGAAAAGCTACTGATGATAAAGGAAAGGCCATGGTTTACAGATATGGCAAACTTTAAAGCCGCAGGGGTGTTGCCTGAGGATCTTTCATGGCAACAAAAGAAAATGTTTCTAAAAGATGAGAAGCAGTTTATATGGGATGATCCATACTTGTTTAAACTTGGATCAGATCACATTTTGAGGAGATGTGTATCTCGACAAGAAGCCGGCAACATACTATGGCACTGTCACAGTTCCCAATACGGAGGACACTTCAATGGGGAGAGAACTGCAGCTAAAGTTTTCCAATCAGGTTTTTATTGGCCATCATTGTTTAAAGATGCTAATGTTTTTGTGCAGCATTGTGATGTATGTCAGAAAACAGGTAGCATATCAAAAAGGAACGAAATGCCATTAACTGCCATTCTTGAAATAGAAGTCTCTGATTGTTGGGATATAGACTTCGTTGGACCTCTACCTACCTCATTTTCTAATGAGTACATTGTTGTAGCAGTGGATTATGTATCAAAGTGGGTTGAAGTCTTGGCCTGTGTTAAAGCTGATGCCAAAACTGTTATCAAATTTCTCAAGAAGAACATTTTCAGCAGGTTTGGCACTCCAAGGGTACTGATAAGTGACGGAGCTTCTTATTTCTGCAACACTCAACTTCAAAAATGTCTGGAACACTACGGGGTAAAGCATAAAGTAACCTCTCCATACCACCCTCAAGCCAATGGTCAAGTGGAAGTATCCAACAGAGAGATCAAGAGGATATTAGAAAAGACAATTGGCCAGAACAGGAGGATTGGTCCTTAAAGCTGGATGATGCTTTATGGGCATATAGAACAGCCTACAAGGCACCAACTGGATTTTCACCTTATCAGTTGGTGTATGGAAAGAATTGTCATCTTCCAGTAGAGCTCGAACACAAGGCATTCTTGGAAATGAAAACTCTTAATTATGACCCAAAGGCATCAGCTCAAGAAAGAAAAATTCAGATGCACAGGTTAGAAGAATGGAGGATGGATGCCTATGAATCATCAAGGATCTACAAGGAGAAAATGAAGGCTTACCATGACAGACACAATATGAAAAAGAATTTTTACCCAGGACAATCTGTGTTCTTTTTCAACTCAAGGATAAAATTGTTTCCAGGCAAACTAAAATCCAAATGGTCAGGACCATTCATTGTGAAAGAAGTAAGATCTTATGGGGCCATTGAATTATAAGACCCTAAGTCTGAGAGAACCTGGATTGTAAATGGTCAAAGACTCAAGCCTTATTTAGGAGGAGAGGTGGAGAATGTCACCATCATCATTCAACTGACAAATCCTTGATCAAACAAACAGACGTCAAGCTAAAGACGATAAACAAGCGCTTGTTGGGAGGCAACCCAACCTTTTACATTTTCTTTTAATCTTGTTAGTTTCAATTTGAGCAATCTTTTCATTTAAAAGTTTTCTTTTTTTTTTCAGAATCACTCATCACCCATGATCCAAGAGTAAAAAGAAAAACAAGTGTCTTCAATACATTCAAGGGGACTCAAAAACAAGAAAAGAAGTAAAAGTGTCAGGTTTGTACAAGCTCAAGCGTGACAAGTCACGCTCAAGCGTGGGCATTCTGTTCAAAACTAACGCTCAAGCGTAATCCTACCAGCTTAAGCGTGAAATGTTAAAGCATCAGGGGGGTCACCACGCTCAAGCGTGGATAGTCTCGCTCAAGCGAGCCCAAGGTAAGCCACATACTGTCCATATCACGCTTAAGCGAAGGATTCAAGCCTAAAAGCGTGGCACCACTACAAAGGAAGTTTTAACAAGTCAAACCCGATCTCGCTTAAGCGTGATATTTTACGCTTAAGCGAGAGGACCTATAAAAACAAACAGAGATTGCCACGCTTAAAGCAATAAATTTCACGCTTAAGCGAGAAGTTGAATGAAGCATCAGGTACCAAATTTGTATATCACGCTCAAGCGTGTCAGTTGCGCCCAAGTGAAACTTAATCCAAACTTCATACGCTCAAGCGTGGTCATCTCTCGCTTAAGCGAGGAAACAATTACCATCAGGTGATAACCACGCTCAAGCGTGGAAGCAGAACGCTCAAGCGCACTTGAATTAACCATTGCTGGACGATCACGCTTAAGCGTGACATACCCACGCTCAAGCGTAAGGATTGAAAATTGCCCCTGATGCTAATAAATGGGGGCGTTTCGTAACTCCCCACTCATGAAACCGCCCACTATCACTCCTGACTTTCAAAATTTTGTAACTGACACTTCCATATTCATTACTTGCCCCATTCTTTCTTAATTTAATCTAGCATTTTCAATACATCCTATCCACAATTCCCCTCAAGCGTTATTGTAGTTTCTATTCTGCATCAATTTCTGATTCTCCAAGGTACTCACTGAACTCTTCTTTCTCTAATCTTCATTATGTTGTTGGCAAGAAATGATAAAACCTTTTAGGAATGCATGCATTAAAAGTATTGCTAATTCCTTTATACTCATTCCTACTATATGACTATCATGATGCTTCATGCTTGATTATTTTCTGGGATGTTTAAAAAGAGGATTAGTGCTACTGCTGTCCAACTTCTTTAGTGCATGTTAACTGTTTGTAAAAAGTCCAGCACGAACTTACTTTGTATATTGGTCATGTTCCACATCATACATAATGAGTAGTGGTATTTATATGGGCTACAAATTTTGACACAGGATGCCACACTTATGGTTTTTCTTTGCTACCCTTATTATCATATTAGCATCATATAAAGTTGAGCCTTTTATGCAGATGGCCAGAACCAAGCAAGTGGCACCAAGTTCCCCTTCCCCACCAAGGTCTTCAAGGAAGAATAAAGGAAAACGACCAAGGACAGATGACCAAGACAGCGCCCCAAAATTCAAAAACAAAGATAAAAGTAGGCGCTATAAAGATTTTCTAACTGGACATTCATACCAGAAAGAAAGGTAGAATTGGCCCTTGGAGAATATGATTCCTTCTTGCAAGTCATAAGAAGACGAAATTGGCTAAAAATCTACTACCCCAGAGACAAATATGATCCTGAGATTGTCCAGGAATTTTATGCCAATGCCTGGAACAAGGATGGTACAGGAGATCGGAAAACCTATGTCAGAGGACATGTGCTTTCCTATAGAAGAGATGCTATCAACACTTACTTAGGTAATCTCATAGAATTGGGGGAAGAAAAAACCTGTCAGTATGGAGAAATGAGACTGCGGAATCAGGAAATACTTACCCAAGATATAGAGGCAGCCATTTGCATCCCTGATCATCACTTCCAAACTGGCCAAGGGGAGTAGCCATTGCGTATCCTGAGAAGGGATATGACTACCCCTTCTCAAGTTTGGACTTCCTTCTTACTTGCAAATGTGGCCCCAAATGCCCATGTATCTGATTTGATTTATGCCAGATGTTATCTGCTATATTGTATTTTATAGGAGGACATCACCATTGATTTGACACAGATTATCTCAGATGAAATCCACAAATTTGCCACAGCAGAGCAGAAATTCTCTCAAGAAGGACAAAAGATTAAGGGAAGTCTAGGATTTCCTGTTTTTATTATTGACCTGTGTGCAGTTCATGGAATTCAGGTATAAAACTTAAAGCCTATCAGACCATCTATTGATAGGCGCTTCATAGAAAGATACTGCACCAACAGGCCTACCCAAGAACCTCAACAAGAGCCTCAGGGAGCACCATAGCAAGCACCACCATCAGCAGGACCAGAACTTACCGCTCCTTCTCTCAGCACAGAAACAGCCATGGTTTTGCAGGTCATTCACCTTCTGAAGATCCAAATTAGCCACCTTTTGGCATAAGAGAATGCTGATCATCAAGGTTTAATGCATATTCATAATGGCTTATACCATAGCATTCCTACAGGACAACCCAACCCCTGGATGGATCCAGTCCAATTTGAAGCCCTCATTGCTTGGCCTGGGGACAGGCCTCCTTTTATGGGAGGGGGTGAGACTTCACAAGCTAGGCCAGGACCTTCTTCACAAGGACCTCCAGAAAGGGAACAGGAGATAGAGGATGATTCTTCTGAGGATGAGTGATGAGTTTACTGCTTTAGTTTTTAATTGCTTCAATCTGCTACTTTAATTTTTCTTTCTGATTGACATTTTATAGTTTTACTTTGGGTTTTTAGTTTGATACTACTGCAGCATACTTTGGAAATTTTTAAATTTCTTTGTGATTTTATGTTATGACTGTTTGGATACAAATACATGTTTGAAAAACAACAGTTTTGAAAACCCTAACCAAGATTTAACTTTTTGAACAAGAAAAGTTTCTAAGCAACAAAATATTTGTAGACAGTAACACTGATTTTCAAAAGGCAAAACGGCTGAATTAAGAACCAGGGAATTGAAATGAATGTACTTTTGATTGTTTACATGCTTGAACCCTTTTCTGTTAGAATATGGAAGTAAGCCTTATAACCCGGTAAGAAGTGAGAAACTTAAACACTGAGAGTCTCATTAGAATTTGCTAAAATTGCATTGCCTAATTTTCTGATTAAAACTTTTTATAAGAAATTAAGCAAGGAAATGATAAAGGCAATTTTGAAGATAAAATATCCCAGAGCCAAAAAGTTACCCTAAAAAATATGTCCTATTCTTTGATAACCCATTTTTGAGCCAAAAATTTTATTCAAACACCCTAACCCAAGCATGAGAAATAAAATCTTACCTTTTTAGCATGCTTAATATTGATAAGAGCATAAAATACTTTTCCAAAGGGTGATGAAAGAAACGGAGGCTGAAAAATGATAAAGTTCTCTAGAAATGTAAACAAAACTAAAAAGAGAAATAAAGAATTCTGTAGCACAAAAAGGAAGAAGCCTCATAAAACTTTGAAAATCTTAGAACATATGCTCTTCTTCATGCATGCACTTTGAATCCAAGAAAAACCAAGAATTCTTGACAGCCCAGCCTTATTACAACCCTGAAAAGATCTTTTTGATCCTTACTTATCTTATGATTTGATTTTGATTGGAAATGACGGGCAATGTCACTTAGGCAGTTCTCATGATGAATATGCGACACATACACCTGGTGAAAAATAATGAGAGTTCCTTATTCTTACAGCAACTGGTTACCTGCCTTGTGAACTATTTAATGGTGCATTACATTTCAAAGAATTGATATTAAGGAGGTTATTTGCCTAAGTAAAAACTGAGATTATAGTCTTTTAAAATTTTGTCTGCAACTGAATCTGATCTTATTGAATGCTTGATTTCCTTTCCAAACTTCTTTTACTTGAGGACAAGCAAAAATCTAGGTTGGGGAGAGTTTGATAAGTGTCATTTCACATTGATTTAATACTTCAATTAAACTCATTTTTGAAAGAATTTAACCAGATTAGTAATTAATTAAGCATGATTTTTGTTGTAAATAACACATTGTGTAAAACAAGCTTGATTTGTCAAAATATTTGAAGAAGGTACCAAAAAGCCTTGAAGAAACCAAGAAGAATCAGCATCGAGCTAAGGACGCTTGAGCGGGGCATACAGCACACTTAAGCGTGATCAACAAATAGCAACAGCCCCCTCTCACGCTTGAGCGCGAGTTCGAGCTCGCTCAAGCGTGACCTTGGACATCAATGGTGTGCTTGAGCGTGGATTTATGCAGCTTGAGCGTGATTAAATGTAGCATCAGGACCCTCTCACGCTCAAGCGTGAGAAGGGGCCGCTTGAGCATGAGCCCGAGCACGCCTGAGCGTGAGGTGAGCGTGGATCAAGCGTAAAGCATATAGGAAGGCCACGCTTGAGCGTGGTGAAAACGGCTTAAACGTGAGACAAACAGAGAGCATCAAAACTTTCCACGCTTGAGCGTGAACATCAAGCTTAAGCGTGATTTATGCAGCATGGGATTTGTAATTTTTTATTCACCAATGGTGCGATGCCAACTCAACCACTTGGGTGTGTTTCTGCATGTCTCTTAACGATTCTTCATGGGCTCTACACAAGTGGGAAAAGAAAGCTGAAGCATAATCCCTATAAATCAAGCAGAGAACAGGGATTGAAGGGAGGGTGGATCATCACTTCATCTCCTTCATATCATCAAACACATTTCTTGCATTTTTCACTCTGTATCCATTTCCAAATTTTCTTAAGTGAAAATGCAAGGCATGAGGAACTAATTTTCTGAAGTAATGTTGCTTTAAGTTTTCATTTATGTTAATGAGATTTGATAGTTTCTATATTTCATTCTGCCATTAATGCCTGAAGATACTTGATTACTATTTTCTTGTTTTAAGTTTTCTTAAGTATACTAGGAAGTAACTTTTAAGAGCAGATTTGAATGAAATACTCGTTGTGAGTAGCTGACCAGGGATGGCATCTAATGCAATGAACGTCAAAACAATCGATCGATAATGCTGGAATGATTTTCAAAGTGACTGAGGGATTAGCGGTTTGAAATCATTCTTATGAATTTTGTAGTCGAGGGATCGATACAAATGACTTTGAGTGTGACGTAGAAATTATTATTTCAATTTATATACATGCAAATTTACTTAGCTTACGAAGGGTGCGATGCGATGAAACCAATCCCAGTTTTCCAAATCTGATTTTCACCCAAACACTTTACTGTCATTATTATTCAATACTTGCTACTTACTTTATATTCAATCTTTTTCATAACAAAAACAATCCAAACCTTTTGTCAAAACTCAATTCAAGAACTAAGATCTTCAAACCAACACCTCCTCAGTGGAACGACATCTTTACTATACTACAATCACTGTGTTTAAACTTGGCACAACCATTCCATTGAGTTCATATTATACAAACTTGATTCTCTTTCCTTGAACACTTCACTTTCTTGTATGATTAACATTCAAAATACTTTACCACCCATCCAAAATAATACAATAAATATCTATGTATATTATAAAATTCTATCTCCAGAACCACAATATAAATTGCTTTAAATGATAAAAGAAATCCTTAGTAGTAAAAATTAATGAAGGATTAGGGAGGAGAGAAGATAAAGAAACATGAGAAGGAAAGACAGCTTGGAGCTGAGGTCAAGACTGCACCTTAGATGATATATAGAAAGAAGAAAAATGAAGTGAATCCCCTAAAGTAAGAGATATATAAGCGAACATCACAATATAGCTAACCTGCAAGGAAATGAGGTATAATTTAAGGATCAAACAATTTAAACCCGCAAATAGAAAATAAAAACAACTTTGGAAATACATGACACAGTGACACAAAACTTGAACAAATAATTCCATATTCATACCCAGGACAAAAAAGTTAAGTATGAAATTAAAAGGACAAAAATATTACCAATACGAAAATAGCGTCTGCAGTACTTTCTCTTTCTAACTCTTCCTCAATGGAGCTTTCGGATGAAAAAGCAAGGGTTAAATTTCTAGATTGTACCATCGATAATAGCTCATCCTATCATGAAAGACTCAATAAATACAGGAAATCAGGAAAACTAAGATGAGTGATAAGAATAGTAATGGCCCAATTCCAAGATACATGACCATGTAGCAACACAATGGACAAGCAAGCTGTAACATCCCGGATATTTATAGAAAAAATTTGTAAAGTGGAAAATGTTAAAAATTGTTTTTAGGAATTTAATTGATATTTTTATGAATTATTGGTTAATTATAAAAGGTGTGATTAGAAGAAGAGAGGTTTAATTAAAATTATTAAGGAAATCATAAAGGAATGGAGAAATGACCGGCTGGGCAGGTGACTGGTTGCATGGGTATTAAAGAAAGGTTTCTTTCTCTTTCTTCAATCATTCATCTTCTCTCGAGAATCTTCTTCTCCTTCGTCTGTCCTTCCTTCTTCTCCTTCCTCCATTGTTGAGGGCCAAAAGCTTTGAAGGGAAGTCTCTTTTTGCATCAAACCTTGAGATAATTGCGTGGCTGTGGTTGTGGTTTCAAGGTAAGTCCTCTAAACCGTGTGAAATTGTCACCTCATCCCTTTCATTTCTTTTCTGGACCGAATGGTCATGCATGTGGGGATACTGTTTCGATCTCCACTTCTCTTGGCTATGAGCCTCAAAGTGGCCCTTTAATAGGGTGAGTAGTGGTGTAACGTTGATGTGTTTCACATCCCAAACCTGTTAGGTGGTGAAACGAACACTGGTGAAACGCGTAAGGAGGCTGGTGCTGGAACGATGATGGAACTATAGACCCACCAATTGTTAAAGCTTGGAACGGAGGTAAAGGGGTGTTCGGGTTATAATTAATTGGAATAGGACATACTGTCCGAGTTGTTGAGACATTTGTAAACCGAGTAAGAAATAATGCTAGAAGAAAAGTATGTGAATATGTATATGAATGTGCGCATGAATGCACACACCGATCGGTTTAGAATCGTGTGTGTGTGTGTGAATGAAGAAATATTTGATGTTGTTGCTGAGTGAAGTTGTGAATCTATGAGTATGCATGTATGTAAACACCGATCAATTTCTGATTGTGTGTATGTGACTTGAGAAGTATTTAATGTTGTTATAATTGAGATAATGCCGAATGAATTGTATATGAATGTGAATGAATGCATGTATATGTATGGACACCGATCGGTTTCTGATCGTGTGTGTGTGGCTTGAGTCGATTGAAATTAAAATATTTAATGTTGTGATAATCGGTATTTGCTGGCAATGTGATGAATGGGCTTGACAAGCAGGTCGCCCAAGTGATAATGTGATGAATGGGCTTGACGAGTCGGTCACCCTGTAATGAGAGTACATGCTAGTTTCTGGTAGTTGCATCTGTTAATTGTTGATAATATGTAATGATTGAGGAATGTGAATTGTATATGTGTGATAAGTAATTTCTATGTGTGGCATGAGATTGATAATGTTTATTATATTGAGTTACATATTGTGTATGAGATACTCCGTATACTGTTGAGGGCGGGGAGTGGTCGCCGGTGCGTTGCACGAGCAAGGAGCGGCTCCTGACAGGCTTCCAGTAAACGGATTGTATGATTATGATACATGATTATGTGGTGAAGGACGACCAACGGTATGAATTACCCTTTTTTGGCTTTAGTGGTCAAGTCAGACCTAGTTAAGCTACCCAGAGGTCTTTGACCTAGTGGTTGTCGGGCTCGGTGAACCAAGTCGGGTTCACGGGATGTCAAGTCGGACTCCCAGCTGAAGGTCGATCCTTTTAGTATTCGGATACTAGGCGTCGATTTTATGTGAGTCAGTTGTGACAATTGATGATTGGATGATTTTGCCGAGTGCAGTTTGTGATAATTGCCAATGAGATTTGTTATATTTGTTGAGTATGATTTGATTTATTTATCGAGTGATTGGCTGTATTTACCGAGTGATTGGCTGTATTTGCCGAGTTTGAATTATTATAATTGCCGAGTATGAATTATTGTACTTGTTGAGTAAGACTTGCCATATTTGCCGAGTGAAAATTGATGAGTATGATGTTGTATTTGCCGAGGGCCAATCTGTTGTATTTGACGAGTGTAACTTGTTGTATTTGCTGAATGAGGTTGAATATAATTGTCGAGTATGAAGTATTATAATTGCTGAGCATGAATTGTCATGATTACCGAGTGGAAAATTGTTATATTTGCCGAGTGGAAAATTGTTATATTTGCCGAGTGGAAAATTGTCACATTTGCCGAGTGGAAAATTGTCATATTTGCCGAGTGGAAAATTGTTATATTTGCCGAGTGGAAAATTGTTATATTTGCTGAGTGGGAAATTGTTATATTTGCTGAGTGGAAATTACTTGCTGAATGTTACTTGTTAAGATTGTCAAAGGAGAACTGTTACACTGCTGAGTATGAATTACTATAAAGCCGAGTGTTAATGGATATATTGCCGAATGTGAGTAAAGTGCCGAGTGTGAGTGTGATGCCGAGTGTGAGTTAAATGGCCGAATGTAATGTACAATCTGAAGATAAAGAATCGGAATGAGTTTATACTCATATTTTATTCCGTTCTAGATTAATTATAATGTTAAACACTCACCCTTGCTGTTGTTTTCAATTTAGTAACCAGTGACAGGGAGGAGGTCGGAGCCCTGGAGTCGGGCCAAGCGGGAGATCGATGCCAAGGCCGAGTGAATTTGAATAAATGGTGTAATACATATATATATATATATATATATATATAATGAGTTTTCCGAGTGTGGAACTAAGTGTGAGTTGATGTGTTAATTGAATGAATGTGAATTTATGTTGTTAGATGATTGGTATTAATTTTCATGTGTTTGTTGTAGCAAAGCCGATTACCGGGCGAATCTTGCCCGAGAGGATTTATTCCTGTCCGAGCGAGGACCAGTCAGTTTGATGTCCGTTTTATCTCTGTGGGAATTCCTCGTTCCTTTTCCGAGTGAAGAATAACTGAGAGACCCCCTTCTGGGTGGAAGGTTAGAATGTCCAGAGTGAGATTGGCCGGGAGAATGTTCCGAGTGATGAAAGTAGAATGTTTCCGAGTGAAAATTTGAGTGCTCCCGAGCGAAGGTGAAAAGGTTTCCGAATGAATTGTGGCCGAGAGAGCTTCTCCCGAGTGAAGTAAGGATAGGGTATTTTCCGAGTGGGGATACCCGGAGAAACTCTTACCGAGTGAAGGAGGTTACGTTATCCCCGAGAGAGCAGTAACCGAGCGGACCTTTCTGAGTGAAGCGTAGGAATGAGTCAAGCGTGGTATGCCCGAGTGAATGAAAGTTAAGTGTTTCCCAAGTGAAACCCTTTTGCCGAGTGAAACCCCGACTTGAGTCTCCCGTGTGCGTCTTGCTCGCTCAAGTTTAACGTGTGGCATTCGCTCAAGCGAGTCGGCGCTCGCTTAAGCGAATGACCCCCCTGTCTTCTTCTTCTTCTTCTTCTCCTTCTTCTCCTGCTGCTTTCAACTCCACTTTATTAAAGGATGTGTTTCCGATCGGATATTATTTTATGTATGCTCTTATCATTATTTTGAATATATTTAAACGAATACTATTTTATATCAAGACCGAGTTGAATCATTTCCGATCGGTTGTTACTTTTAACATACTTTCATTAAAGGATTTATTTTCGATCGGTTTTGTTTATACTGAGTATGATTTTATTATTTAGAATGTAACAAAGAAGTAAATATTATTTTACATCAAGGCCGGGTGGATTGTTTATTAAGGGAAGTAAATATTATTTTATATTAAGATCTAAATTTTTATTAAACGCGAAAAATTTATTACGAAAAATGATTAAATTGACTAGGGATACCACACAAGCAACTTAACTAAACATTTTATATGCCATTTAATTATTCTTTCTCCAAAGAAGAATTTAGGACCTAGTTATTGGATGTAGTGTGAGTACTAAGACTTGGGATAAAGTACTCCTAGTTACAACATTAAATGACAGAATACAAAGATGTTTTTAAGTCAAGACTAAGGTTTCAACCCTAGTTACAACACTAAGACAGAATACAAAATATCTCTTTGAGAATATTCTCTAAGGCTAACATAGTTAGTGTGTAACATAAACAAAAAGTATTAATTCAAGACTTAGGTTTCAACCTTAGTTCTCTTACTTCTTAAGACATATCCCCTCCCATCTACTGTCATTTCAAAGAATAGAAAAAAATATCCCCTTGAGATAACAAAAGAAGAGCTTTATATGGATTTCTGTTGACTGAGGAAAAATGAAACAAATGTTTATTGTTTAATTATTGCAAAATAAAGGAGCAAATTATCGGTTAACTTTGTTAGTGGGGATGATTTCAACCTTAATGTTTGGATCTGTGGAATCATCAAGAACTTGAATGATAATTCTATCATATGGCCATGATAGCCCACATGCAGCTCCAATTGATAATTGATACACCTGCAATAAATAAAAAAACCACACAACATATAGAAAAGGATTGTGACTACGACACTAACTAAAGTGGTTTTTTTCATTGTCTTTGACTCTGATGGAGGGGACTTGATTGTGTCCTGTTTCATAATATTACCCACCATTTGAATTAAGACTTCGATTTAAATAATTAAATCCCTTTGCATGTCTGAGTGAAAAAAAAAACTTACAATTATTTTTACCTGAATTTCAATAAGGATCATTGAGTAAGAGTATGCAAAGGCTATGTTACCAAGTGCTTAGAAGCTCCTCCAAACTTTTTGGGTTTGTAACACATTAGCAACACTTATTCTAGTTAAGCTTCCTCTAACTCTCTTGTTTTCTGTTACTATTACAAGTCTAACTCAAGTCAAATTTTTGCCTAATAATTTAATCTTAAAAAATAACAGAATAAAATACACTCACACATGATGCTTGATGAAATTATATTTAGCAATTAGAACCTATCTTTTTTCAAACGTCACAAATCTCCACTAATTATATATAAAAATGTAATACTAAATACCTTTCTCATTTACACTAACCTCTCTTATTTTTTTATATTATATATATTCATATAAAAGAAGATGAGTCAAAGTAATGTAAGAAAAAGGATGCCGACTATATTTTATCAAACCACAGGACATATAAATGTAATTTACCTAATAATAATAATAATAATAATAATAATAATGGAATCATGCCTATAACTTTACCAACACCAGGGCCAGCTCCAATTGTGATGGCATGAACAATGGTCATAAGACCCTCCACAATTCTATATATTAAGTACCTAAATCCAACTTAAGACTCTGCAGTTTTATATTAGTCCAATTACACACGTCCACTACTCTATAATTTTTAAGTTCCATTAAATTAAGCAAATCCAAACCATCAAGCCTCATACTCTAAGCCTTAAAAAAACTGAAAAAGGTTAAGTTATCAAATCATAAGAGATTTGCCAAGTCTCATCTCTATTCTATGAATCTGAACTCAACGAAGTCTCTTCACCCTCTGATGATGAAGTAGAATGCTCGCACTTCATCTTCTTCACATCTTCCCTTGAATAAATGAAAATCTTTTTCACCGTGCTACAAAACTCCCTGCAATTAGGAGAAAGAAGACAATTGAAGACTAGTTTTTCATGTGATAATCAAAATTGAAAGTGCTAAAATTATTCACTATTAAGGATCATCACCAACGAGCATCATATCATTTTCATTATCAGTAAAAGTAACTGTGCATTTGCTTTGCATTCAAAGCTCTCCCTTAATATCAAACATTTTCTCAAGCTCATCTATGAGATCATTGTAATCCTTTAACACAGTTAGGTCAACAACACGGCTAACAGCAATCCCTTGCATTTTGACACACAACCATCAGAACCTTAAGACCAACAAAATAAATATGCGAGAACATAAACTCCTGTGTGAACGGATTATGACCTGAGTCAAGTTAAAAATATGTTATCAACTGCCAGTGAACATGTAATTGTCAATATCAAATAAGATAGGACCTTCTCAAGTTAGCAATTTTTGTTTTAAGCAATACATATTTCAGTTACAAGGATGCTTCAATTAATTTTTGAGTCCAAATATGGAAACAGTAGTAAGTCCAGACAGATGCATTAAACCATGGAAAACAGAACAATACCAGAAATGGGTAACTGAATATCCTCTGAAGAAAACCTGAGTTTGATTGGCATTAATTGTTTGGTCAACCCATTTAGCAAGTGGTCAAAGCCTTCTAATATGCATCCAGAGCCTCCAGTTTTCGGTATACATGGTTTCCCTCTTGATAATAATTTTCTCTGTCATGGTACCAGATGACAGCAATATCAGAAACCTCAATTCCATATGCTTATTAGGAGCATATGCAGCAGGGAGTACATGATAGAATATAAATGGAAGAGAAAGACAAAAGTGATTAATAATTTGATTGATAAAGCAATCTCACATTACAAAATTACAAATACAAGATAATGTGACACATAGGAAGAAATTGAAATTGATATCATGATAAAATTCTATTGTTATTAGAGATATAAGGTTGGTCTAACGGCGAAGGGAGAAGAGAATGAGAGTTCGATTTCATCAGCTAACAAAAATTAACAAACTGACCACTAACATTTATTTATTAAAAAAAATCTATCGTGATTTTCTCTTCGAGCGGCATCATTGTAACAATGTATGGATTCGAGGACAAATTTTGAAGCAAAGAGTGATTTTATAATAACATTTAACATTTTTTTAAAAATAAACAGGAACTAAACTCACCCTTTTGATGTTTTATCATGGGTCCCCCAATGGCCTGTATTGAATACTATGATATTAGCATCCTGATACCTGGTAGTGGTCTGATCCATCAAGTCCAATCTTAATGTCTCAAATGACCCATTTTTGCCTTTGAAAGTTGACTCCCAAACAATGAATGGTGAACCAACAAAATCTACCGAACAATTATAATCCTAAAAAAACACAACAAAAAGAAGCTCCAATAAGGCACCATACCGATACAAGGTTATCAATTTCATCCAAAACCAAACATTAAACATAAGAAATTAGGGGGAAAAAAAAAAGAAAGAAAAGGTTTGTGAAACCCTCACCAGGTACTAGACAACGAGACTCATCTTTAGCGGCGGTGATGGCGAGCCTTCCTTCTTTAGCGATTGGTGGAACGAAACCTTGTGCATTACACTTGGTATAAACCCCCATATCTGCTGTCACAGTATGGATGAAATCGAAAAGAAAGAATCGAGGAAGAAGACGGAGAAGTACCAAATCTGGAGCAGAAGAGAGGGGAAACTGTTTTTGGAGGTTTTCCAGACGGCCACCTTCGAAGATCGAGAAGGAGAAGAAGGTTAAGGAGCCAGAACTTTTTCGATCGAGGGAGGGAGAAGAGCGTGATGCAGGAAGTTACAGACAGCTGGCAGCTCACCTTGCTGACAGCTCACTTTGGCAACTCACTTTAATTTCTAAATTTTGTGTGTATAAATAGTTAGTTGTAATTGAATTCATTCATTCTGTTTTTCCAATCAACAATTCTTGAATTTTCTCTCTCACTTCAATAAAATTTTTCGGGTTCCATTCTTTGTTCATTGGAATCCCTATTTTCTGTAGCTCTTCGAATCATTTCTCTATTCCTAGTGCTACTATATCAGTGGTATCAGCTTGGACCTTCCATCGGCAGTTATGGCAGAAGCGACTCGTAATCAAACCACTATGCGTGAACAAAAAGAGCGTTTGGAAAACAGGATCACATCGAAACTCGAGGCACATTTAATAGAGATCACATCTGCAATCAGACAAGCAATTGATTCTTTGGTGGATTAGCGAATCTTGGATACTTTACAGAAAGGGGAAAATCATTCGAAGTCCAATTATTCTTGTGGAACGCGCTTGGCACGAATTGATTTTCCATACTTTATTGGTGATGCAATTCAACAATGGATATACCAATGTGAAACGTATTTTGCGATTGATGGCACTCCTGAGGATTTTAGAGTGAAATTGGCGGTAATCCACTTCGAAGGGAAGGCACTACAGTGGCATACATCCTTTGTAAAGACGCTTCCGGGAGGTAACCTTCCTAATTGGACTGAATTTACAAAAATATTAATTAATCGTTTTGGTGAAATATGCGATGATCCAATGTCCAAACTTATGAAATTAAGACAGAAAGGCACAGTGGCGGAGTACCATGATCAATTTGATGCAGTGACTTCTAGATTAGACCTAAATAAAGCCCACTTGTTAAGCTGTTTTTTAGGAGGTCTAAAAAAAGATATTCAAATGCAAGTTAGAATGTTTCAACCTCAAGATGTAAGAAAGGCCTTCCAGTTGGCTAAATTGTCTGAATCGGCTTCTACTTCAAACTTCACTACCAAAATAATTCCAAAATTTCAGAAAACCCAAACTAGTACAAATGCCATTTTACCCTCACCTACCCTAAACACAACCAAAGAAACCCCAATAAAAAACTCACACCCGCCTTTATGAATTAGAGGAGATCCAAAGGACTTTGTTATTTTTGTAATGAACCCTATAGCCCTACACATGCCTTGACACAAAAAGCTTGAGATTCATGTTCTAGAGATAAGTGATACCGATGAGGAGACTACAAATCAGGGGGAGGATACTCAGGAAGAGAGGAGTCAATCTTTTGACCCTCAAATATCAGTGAATGCACTGACGGGTATAGCTAGCTTTAAAACTATGCAAGTAACTGGTTACTATAAGAAGAAACCCTTACATATACTCATTGACAGTGGAAGTACACATAACTTTCTAGATGAGGAGGTAGCTAAAAAATTGGGTTGCCCTATAACAGAGATTCCTAAGTGTGGCAGTTGTTGATGGAGCTCGGGTAAACATTAAGTCTACTACTACACAGTTTCATTGGACACTACAAAACACTGCATTTACCTCAGATATGCTTCTTATTCCCCTGGGATGTTGTGATGTGGTGTTGGGAATTGAGTGGTTAGTTACTTTGGGCGATATTACTTGGAACTTTGATAGGTTGTCTATGTAATTTTATGTTCAAGGCAAGAAACTGGTATTGAGGGGGGCCATAGGTGAAGGGCTAAAAACTGCTAGAAAAAAACAATTACAGAAGACAATTGCTTCTGGTGTGCATTTGTCCATGCTACAAGTGTATGTCAAGGATAATAATTTCCTATTGCACTCTTTAACCACACATGCTGACAGTCAAGTTATTCCTGACTCTATAGATGAATTACTATTGTAGTTTGAGGATATTTTCCAGGAACCTACCACACTACCGCCCAAGAGAAAAGGACATGATCATAAAATTCCCTTGGTGACAGGGGCTAATCCTAGTAATAAGAGGCCCTACAGATATGCTAAGCAGCAAAAAGATGTTATTGACAAATTGGTGCAAGATGCTCTTAAGTCTGGTATAAGACAAAAAAGTTGCAGTCCTTTTTCAAGCCCTGTTGTGCTAGTGGGCAAGAAAGATGGCTTTTGGAGACTCTGTGTTGACTACAGAGACCTTAATAAGTAGACAATTAAGGACAGATTTCCTATTCTGTTGGTGGAAGATCTTTTGGATGAGTTGCATGGCTCTAGGGTATTTTCAAAAATTGACTTACGGGCAGGTTATAATCAGGTGAGAATGGAGGAGAATGACATCCACAAGACTGTATTTAAAACACAAGGGGGCCACTTTGAGTACTTGGTCATGCCATTTGGCCTAACCAATGCACCGGCCACCTTCAAGGTCTTATGAATGATATTTTTAAAGAATATTTGAGAAAGTTCCTGTTGGTGTTTTTTGATGACATCTTAATATATAGCAAGGATTTGTAGCACCATCTCCTTCATTTGCATATGGTCTTGTTGACTATGCGAAGGAATTCCTTGTATGCAGAAAAATCTAAATGTTACTTTGGGGTGGCAAGAGTTGAATATTTAGGCCATTTTATCTCACAAGATGGTGTATCAACAGACCCTGCAAAAATAATAACTGTAAAGAATTGGCCAATGCCAACATCCTTGAAGTAGTTGAGAGGATTTTTAGGACTTGCAGGGTACTATAGAAGATTTGTTCGAGGGTATGGTGGTATTGCAAGGCCCTTAATTAACATGCTGAAGAAAAATAATTTCCACTGGTCAGAGGAAGCAAAAGCTGCATTTCAATCCCTCAAGGATAGTCTGATTCAATCACCAGTATTAGCTTTACCTGACTTCTCTAAGGTGTTTATGGTAGAGGTAGATGCTTCAGGTTATGGAATTGGTGTACTGTTGATGCAAAGTCACCATCTAATCATATTTATTAGCAAGGTTTTCAATATGCAACAACAGGCACTTTCCACCTATGAAAAGGAACTATTAGCAGTCATCTTTGCATTCCAGAAATGAAGGCATTATTTACTGAATACTCACTTCATTATCAGAACTGATCACAGAAGCCTACAGTATATACTGAGTCAAAGATGGACTACAACCTTCCAACAGAAATGGTTGGTGAAATTGATGGAGTTTGATTTTACAATTGAATTCAAACAGGGAAGAGAAAATATAGCAGCAGATGCCTTATCAAGACAGGAAGTAGTAGACTATCAAGCGATCACCACTCTAATATCTGAAAGCGACATGTTGAATAGAATCATAGATTCTTGGCAGACTGATCCTTACATTCAAAAATTAATCCGAGATTTGCAAACAGATGCTTCTTTACATAAGCATTATACTGGAAATCATAATGAACTCCGAAGGAAAGGGAGATTGGTGGTGGGAAAAGATGTCAATCTAAGGACTGATCTATTACAATGGATACATGCTGGTCCTACTAGTGGTTACTCTGGTCGGGAGGCTACACTAAAAAGGCTGAAATCAGTTGTATATTGGAGAGGCATGACCAAGGATGTCAGAATGTTTATGCTCAAATGTGAAGTCTGCCAGAAATGTAAATATGATAACTCTGCTTATCCCGAATTGCTGCAACCCTTACCTATTCCAAAGAGGATATGGCAGCATATAACCATGGATTTTATTGAAGGGCTACCAAATTCCAAGGGAAAACAAGTGATCTATGTGGTCGTGGACAGATTAAGTAAAGCTGCCCATTTTATGTCCCTAACACACCCCTACACTGCTACTAAAATTGCTCAATCTTTCTTGGACAATGTGTTCAAGTTACATGGTTTTCCAGATTCTGTAACCAGCGACAGGGACCCTATCTTTGTCAGCCAATTCTGGAAGGATTTATTGGCCTTTCAAGAGGTGCAGTTACAACTTTCCTCAGCTTACCATCCATAAATTGATGGTCAATCAGAGATAGTGAATAGATGCTTGAAGATATTCTTGAGATGTATGTGTTGTGATGTTCCTCATGAGTGGTCCAAGTGGCTCCCTCTAGCAGAGTGGTGGTACAATACTAACTACCATACTTCCATACAGTGTAGTCCTTATGAGGTTATGTTTGGTCAGCTTCCTCCTATTTACCTTCCTTATTTGCCTAGAGAGTTAAAGGTAGAGGTAATTGACAGAAGTCTGTAGAAAAGAGAGGAGGTTTTAAATTAGTAAAATTTCACATGAAAAAGGCCCAAGAAAGAATGAAGCAATTAGCTGACAAAAAGAGAAGTGACAGGTCCTTTGAGATTGGTGAACTTGTGTATGTCAAACTCCATCCATACAAGCAGGTTTCAGTAGCATTCAGATCTAATGCAAAGCTAGCCCCTAAATATTTTGGGCCATTTCTAATCGTAGATAAGATTGGAGTTGTAGCTTACAAGTTGAAGCTTCCACAAGGGTCTAAAATCCATGATGTTTTTCATATTTCACAGCTTAAGAGGTTTGTTGGTGAGGTACCAGTTTCAAATTCCCTTCCTGTTGATTCAGATGGTGTTATAGGGGGTAAAGAACCTGAGAAAATTTTGGATCGAGAAACTGTCAAAAGAGGCAACAAAGCTGTCACCAAGGTGTTAGTCAAGTGGAAGCACTACTTAGTAGAAGATGCTACTTGGGAGTTCTACTATGAATTAAAGAAGAAGTATCCAGATTTTAATCCTTGAGGACAAGGATTTTTTGAAGACAGGGGAATTGATGTAGGAAGTTACAGACAGTTGGCAGCTCACCTTGCTGACAGCTCACTTTGGCAACTCACTTTAATTTCTAAATTTTATGTGTGTGTATAAATAGTTAGCTGTAACTGAATTCATTCATTCTGTTTTTCCAATCAACAATTCTTGAATCTTCTCTCACACTTCAATAAAATTCTTCGAGTTCCATTCTCTGTTCATTGGAATCCCTATTTTCTGTAGCTCTTCAAATCATTTCTCTGTTCCTAGTGCTACTATATCAAAGCGTTAACAAAAAGAGGGAAAATATCGGGGGGTTTCCAATAAGCTTTAGGTTTCTAATAAGCTTTACGATTTCAATTGCACCTTGTACCGGTTTAACGTGAAGGACTGATGAAACATATCATCTTTCTCATAGGGTCTCATAATAAACTGGTGTAAATATTATTTTTTACATTGATTATTGTAAACAACCAATGTAAAGAAACAAAATATTTACAAAAGTACCATTGTATAAATTTTTACGCTGGTTACTTTTACAGGTGTAAAAACCTATTTTTGCATTAGTGCTTGTTGAAAGAATACTTAAGTGTTAAGCCAGAAGTGGCTAGAGTCAGCAATACTTGAGACACGGTGTAACATCCCGGATATTTATAGAAAATTTTGTGAAGTGGAAAATGTTAACAATTGTTTTTAGGAATTTAATTGATATTTTATGAATTATTGGTTAATTATAAAAGGGTGTGATTAGAAGAAGAGAGGTTTAATTTAAATCTTTAAAGAAAATGGAGAAATGACCGGTTGAAGAGGTTACCGGTTGGAAGTGACTGGTTGAGCAGGTAACCAGTTGCCATGAGTTTAAATAATGGTTTCCTTCTCTTTCCTCAATCATTTGCGCAATCATTCACTCTTTCACGTGAAGAACATCTGTTACTTTTCTTCTTCTTCTTTCTCCATTGTTGAGAGCTTTAAGCTTTGAAAGGAGGTTCATCTTTGCATCAAACCTTGAAATAATTACACAGCTGTGACTTGTAATTTGATGAGTTATTAGTTGTGGTGTATATTTGCCGAATGAAAATTTAAATAATTGCTGAGTGATTTATTATATTTACCGAGTGTAATTTTATATATTGCCGAGTGATTGTTATCATACTTGCCGAATGAGTGAATTATTAAAATGGCGGTGTTAATTGCTATGATTGCTGAGTGAATTAAATGAATTGTGTAATATATGTATATATTGAGTTTTCCGTGTTTAATGCTACGTTGTTGCCTGTATGATGAAATAAATTCGAATCAGTATGCTGTGTGAAGTAAGTATAAATTCTGGATGTTAAATGATCGGTGTTTCTTTTATGGGTGAATTTGCATTGCTGTAGCAGAGTTGATTACCGGGTGAGTCTAGCCGAGTGGATTCCTTCTTATCCGAGCAAGGGCCGATTGGATTGGTGCTCATTTCCAATCAAGAGAATATCCCTCATTTTTGAGTGAAGAATAACCGAGAGACCCACTCCCGAGTGGAAGATTAGTGTGTCACCGAGTGAGCTGTGGCTGAGGGAATCATTTCCGAGTGAAGTAAGATAAGAGTACTTCCGAGTGAAGATATGAGTGAACTTTTCTGAGTGAAGGTTAAGCTGTTCCCATGTGAGAGATGACCGAGTGGACTTATTTTCCGAGTGAAACCCGACTTGTTGTCTTTCTTTGTAAGTCCGGTCCGCTCAGGTTTAAAGAGGAGTATTCGCTTAAGCGAGTCGGATCTCGCCCGAGCGAATCAGAGTCTCGCTCAGGCGAGTGAACCATGACTGTTTCCTTCTTCCGTTGTTTTCTAAATAACTCTATGGATGTATTTCCGATCGGTTTCAGTCGGACATTACTATTTCAAGTATGATTTTACTATTTTGAATATATTTAAGAAAAGTAAATATTATTTTCTATTAAGACCGAGTGGATTTTTATTAAAAGCGAAAAATCTATTGTGAAAAATGGGAAAAATGACGCGGGTCGTCACACACGGGAGGTGCTGTTTGTAAAAAGACATTTTTACATAGTGAAAATCCTTCAAGTTTAAAGGTAATAGATGTAGCTTCATCATTGGAAGTGAACCAGTATAGTGCCTCTTTCTCTCTATCCCTTATCTCTTTAAGTTTAATCTTGTTTGTTAAAGTCTGCTGCCTTTTTTTAGTTCAAAAAGGTTCTTTTCTGCTAAAAGAGTTACAGACTTATTCAACCCCTATCTTAAGTCTGTCTCTGAACCATCAGGGTTTGATATTATCATAAGGTCCTGACGGTATCTAGCGTTTAAGGGTCGAATCTATGTTCTATTTGGTGGTGATTTGAGAAAATATATGCTTGAGAAAGCTCATAAAAGTGTGTTAAGCATTCATCTTGATGGGACTAAAATGTATCGGGACTTGAAAAAGAATTTTTGGTGGCCTAGTATGAAGTGTGATGTTACAAATTTTGTTGCATCCTGCCTTGTTTTTTAGAAGGCTATGATTGAACATCAAAAACCATATGGTTTATTGAGACCTCTTGAGATCCCAGTCTAGAAGTGGGATATTATTGTTATGGATTTTGTTTCTGGTTTACCTAAAACCCATGTTGGAAATGATGTGATATGGGTAATTATTGATTGATTGACTAAATGTGCTTATTTCTTAGCCATAAATATGAAGAGTCCATTAGAGAAATTGGCCAAATTCTACATAAAAAAGATTGTCAGATTGCATGGTGTGCCATCTAACATTGTATCTAATTGTGATCCTCGGTTTATTTCTCAATTTTAGGGAAGCTTACATCAAGAATTAGGCTTTAAGCTTAGGCTTAGTTCATCTTATCATCCTCAGATCGATAGACAATCCAAAAGGACTATACAAAGCCTAGAAGATTCGTTAAGGGCTTATGTTTTGAGTATGGTGGTGGTTGGGAGAAATTTCTTCCATTGATTGAATTATGTACAATAACAGTTACCACAATAGTATCTGTACGACTCCCTATGAGGCACTTTATGACAAAAAAATGTAGAACACCTCTATGTTTGTTGGAAACTAGTGAGAATTTGGCTTTAGGGCCTAAAATTATTCAAGAAACTACTGAGCAGATTAAAAGAATACAAGAAAACATGAAGATTCCTCAAGACCGACAGAAGATTTATTATGACAAAAGAAAGAAACCACTTGAATTTCAAGTTGGTGATCATGTGTTTCTGAAGGTCTCACGTGATAAAGGAATTGGTAGAGCTTTGAAACGTAGAAATTTAAGTCCTAAGTTCATTGGACCATATGAGATTCTAGAACGAATTGGTGAGGTTGCATATCGGATTGCATTTCCTCCATATCTTATGAATCTGCACAATGTATTCCATGTGTCGCAGTTAAGGAAGTACATTCCTTATCCCTCGTATGTGATTCCTATTGATGATATTGATATGCAGAAAGACTTGTCAGTTTCTTTAGGCTCTTTTCGTATTATCGAACATTCTGTCAAGAAGCTAAGGAACAAGTTGGTGCCATTGCTGAAGGTGGCTTAGAGACTACCACATGGGAACATGAAGACAATATGCGGAAGTGGTATCCAAATATTTTTGAATCAGGTATGTTGAATTTCGAGAATGAAATTCCTTTTTAGGTGAGGTGGATAGTAACATCCTAAATTTTAGAAAAGAAATTATAATGTGATAATGATTAATTATTTGATGTCCAAAACGTGTAGGAAAATTAAATAAGTATTAATTATGATTTAGCGGTGAATTAAAATTTACTAGAATGGAATGATTTAACTGAAGGTGTGTGATGAGGACATGGTCCATAAAGCTTCATTTTCTCTTTTATAAACAAATTTAGATATTATTTTGATAGGTTTTGGGTCTTGCATGGTCAATGGGCCACTATTGGGCCTTGTACTTTCATTTTAGGCCTTGTATTTGGCCATTTTATATAGATTAATTGTCTTTGGGCCAAGGAGTAAGTGAAAGCCCAAGTAGGAGCTTACTTGGCTAACACTTCACCTTTTCCTATAAAAGGCTTTCCTTTCATTAAAACAAATATAATTTGAGAATAAGATGAATACACTTTATGTTGTTGTGAAGTTGAGTGAGAATCCTCCTTCCTCCTTAGGCTAGATTGCCCTGGCCTTGTGCAAGCTCTTATCCTTAGGTCTCATCCCCTAGGGTGACGAGTAGGAACTTATCCTTTCTAGGTGGCATTCCAAAGTATTCAAATATTCCAAACACTTCCAAAATCCCTTCCAACACCATTTCCATCTTCCATGTTTTCGACTTTATTTCTTGGTCTTAAGGTAATCTTCATCCAAGATTTGAAGAAAAATAGCTAGATCCATCCCTCTTCCTATATCAGGGTGGGATCCATTAAATCTTTTTGGGACATTTGATAGGCTTAGAATAATAAGATAATTATGGTTGTTATGGTGGTATGTTCAAAATAATTTTTAGAGTTGAGGAAGTAATTTTTCGAACATAGTGTAAACTTATAGTCGGTGAAAATACAAACAAAATATAATTAAAGAAAAATGCAAATTTCCCTTTTTCGCTCCTTCATGTGTCGTATGACTTCTCTCACTCTCTTTACTCTCTATTGTCCAACGGATAAAGGGGAATGAAGGATCTGTGGACAATGGCAAAAGGTAACACATGAACCAATGGGTACTAACCCATTCACATCTTGTTTCCCTATTTCTCTTCCCTCATTTTTGATCACTCTCTTCTCTCTCCCTATCTATCTCTCAGTTTTCATCTCCTTCTTCCTCCTCCTTGCAAAAAACTGCCCATATCCTCTCTTAAGATATTTTCACTTAAAATCACTTAGTCTTATTTGTTTTATAAGACATTAAAGGCACTTTGGAACATATTTCTTCTCTTCTTATCTTCTCCATCTCCATTTTTCATTTTCATCAAAAGCTTAGGTTTTAGGTAAGAACCCATGACCAAATGTTGTCTCCATTTATTATGTTATTGGTATTGATGTATGAAAATGGTGGTTTTGAGGTTGTTAAGTTGGGATATGGATGTGGATACATTGAACCCTAGGCTAGATAATATGAAAATTTAATTTTTGGTATTTGGATAATGGAACACGAAATTATAAGCTTTGTGATGCTTAAAGTTGTGCATGAAAATTAATGGGATTAGTTGTTTATGGCTTTGGTGAAAAACCCTAAGTTTTGGAAATTGGGGCTTTAGTAAAATTTGAGAAATTTGAGATTAATTGCCATGAGAATGATTTTGGTGTATGGAAATGAATTTTGGAATGATTGGTATCAATTATTGGTAATGGAGACTTAAGAAATCAAGAAGGTATGTTGATGTTTTAAGTTGACAAGTATGATGTATGTTGTATCTTGGTGGTGTTGGCATAAATTAATTGGAATAATGTATTTTGGACCTTGAGAAGCCATATTGGACTATGGGTGATAAAATTATGTAAGGTGGTACCTTAAAGCTTGGTGTGTAGTATATTTAAAGAATAGAAAATATCGATTTAGGGAAAGGAATTCCCAAAACCTAATAAAATGAGAAATTAATGCTCATTAAATTTTTAGAACATGATGGAAGTCATGAATATGTTTATTGTGTATTTGAAATTTAGAATGATGCCTTGATAGGTGATTTGATTATATTTATGTACATTGAAATGTAGGATAAAATTCGGTGGATGAGGCGGGACCGTCAAGCCTTTGGATTTCTTCTCTTAAGGTAGAAGAGGAGTTTATATTCTAAATGCATGAATTGAGATAACTTGATGATTGTGGTATATGATAGTAAATCATGTTTTCCTTACTAAGGTTATTTTGAATTGTTGTGATAATTGATATTGTTGTGGTACCTTGCTTGGCAAATGTGTTGAATGCATTTAGAATATATATGGCATGTCCCTTTGTGGAGAATGACAATGCTATGACTTTAGGTAAATTTGTGTCTATGATATAATGTGAAAAATATATGTGTTTCACCACTAGTGTTGAACTATGATGATTGTTAATGAATTAAATGATCTATGGTTGTGTGACATACCCTTGAGTGGTGATTGAAATTAATGAAATGTTGATCTAAGCCTTTATGAGCTTATAATGATTAATGGAAATTATAATGATAAATGGGGACCTAAATGCCATAGTTGAATATTGAAACAATAGCCAAATTATGTATAATTAAAACCCACTGAGAAAAGAGTGATGTTATTGATGAGAATGATGACGAATGATTGATGAGTGGCGTGGTATGATGTATAGTGTGAGATTGCATATGATCTACATTTGCATTGCATCCATGACATATTTGTATAGCTGCTCTGTATAGAATGTTAAGGGTTTCTCGGGTTGGCCCAGTGGGAGGGTGTAACATTCCAAATTTTAAAGAAAATAAATTTATTAGATGGTGAAAATTAATTAGTTAAGACTCAAAGTATGTGGGAAAATTAGTTAGGAATTAATTATAATTTATCAGTAAATTGAAATTTACTAAAACCAGATAATTTAACAGAAAGTGTGGGACCCAATAAATATTTTTGGGCATTCAATGAGTTTAGATTAATGAGGATTTTATTATGGTTATGGCAGTATGTTTGAAATAATTTTTAGAGTTGAGAAGGTATTTATTTAGACACGGCGTATGTTAATAAATGACGAAAATACAAGCAGAATGGAAATAAAAGAAAATATAAAATTCCATTTCTTCTCTTGTAATCATTGTGTGAATTTTCCCTCTCTCTTTTGGCTCTTTTGTTCATTAGACAATTTTGTTGATCAAAGGAAAAAGCAAAAAAGTGCATCCTTGTAACCATTGGACAATACCCAATTTTGCATTTTTCTCTCTCCTTCCCCTCTTAATTTTTGTTGCATTCTTCCTCTTCTTCTCCATACACTTTGTTTCTTCTTCTTCCTCTCCATGAAGCAAAACCGTGACCACACCCCTGTTATGCCATTTTCTTACAAAATCAATACTTGAGCTTAGATTTGTGAAGCATATATTGGACACTGGAGCCAAGCTTGAGTCATTTTCCTCTTTTTCCCTCTCAATTTCATTTTTTATTGGGGCTTGGAGAAAAGGTATGTGTTTTTTGACTTTTAATGAGGTTTCTTGGTGGTTTTGGGGTTACTAAAGCTTAATAATAGATGATTGGATGTTGTTTTATTGAGAAAATGCATGTGGAAGCCAACCCTAGGCTAGATGACCATTACGACTTATTGTTGTTAATGATGATTTGAATGTAATATTGTTAGCTTAAGGATGCTTGAAATGGTGTATGTGAGTGATTAGAATTGAAGACTGGTAGATTGTGTGAAAACCCCTAAAGTGTGGAGTTTGGGGCTTTTGACAAAATTTTAAAGAGAATGTGATTAATTGTCATTTAAATGATTTTTCATATGAAAATGAAATTTTGGAATGATTGGCATTAATTATTGATGTTGGGAATTTGAGAAATCGAGAATATATGATGACACTAAGTTGGTAAAATTGGTAAAAGTGATATTTGGTGGCGTTAGTATGAATAGGATTGGTATAATGTGTTTGAGATATTAAAACCCATAAAGGATGATGGGTAAGGAGTTTGGTGTGTGTTAATGACTTCAGTATTATGTTGTAGCCATTAATTATAGAGAATTTTAGTAAATGAGAAGGAATTCCCGAAACCTAAAAAAATAAGGAAATAATGCTTATAAATATTTACAACATGATGGGAATCATGTAAATACATTTGTTTATATAACAAGAATTGAGAATGATGTTTGAATGAGTGATTGATGTGGTCCTACATTTATTTAATATAGGGTTTGATAATTCTAGTAAGACAAAACCATCTAACTTGGTGGAATACTTCTCTTGAGGTATAAGAGGAATGTATTTTCTAAATGCATGATCAATTATGTGTTGATAATGTATATATAGGTGTATACTTGCATGTTCTTCTTGAATGGATGTGCTACCTTCTATTGAGAAGTTGTATAAGATTGAACCTTGTTGATGGTTTAATTTTGGATTGGCAAATATATTGATGATATATATATATTTAGAGTATGCTTGTTGATATGCCTCTTGACTCCCATGTATGGATTGATGTTAATGAGACTCCTTGGCTATTATATTGTGAACAATATGAATTGATGCCTTAGAGGATTTTATGATAAATTGTATGCTTTGGAGAGTATTATGATTTGTTGCATGCCACTAACTAAAATGTTAAGTGCAAATTATACCCCTAAGTGAGAGAGTGAGAGATTCTTGTGAAGCTGAGGCTAGCATATGCATTCTTGCATTCATGGCATGCATGGCATATCATATTATATATGGTTACGATCACTTGATATGTTGAAATGATAGAGGTCTTGCGGGATCTTTGAAAACGACCCTTGCACAGGGGACAAATATTTAAATGATTATATATGGTTACGATCACTTGACATGTAGAAATAATTAAGGTCTTGTGGGATCTTATGAAAGGGACCCTTGGGGGGACAAATATTTAAGCAACTATGCATGGTTGTGAATAATTTATAAATTGTGTACACATGTGTAATGAATAATTGTTTCAAATCATATCCATTGCATATGCATTTCATGGTATGACATATGTATTAGCCATAGGGACATGGCATTTGAGTTGGAAATGACCAAGAAAAATGGTAACTTGTTGAGAGTGTAGATTAAGAGATGAAACTCCACTTATTGGACACTAACTAATTATGTTATCATTGTTAGTGTTGTCTTTGATGTTGCTTATAGACTTTGACAATAAATGTGATAGTGATATGATCTACTGACATGATTCTATTTGGTAGTATCATTGTTATTAGAGCTTGATTATATACATATGTATGTGTTTAATGGAAATTGATATGAATTGTGACATTGAAGTTGGATTGAAACTCCTTGATAGGAGAATATGATTGGTTGCATTCACATATCTATATCATCACAATTTTTATTTGATTGTTCATCATTAAGAAAGTATGCTCAAATCTCCATGTTGTCTATTTTTAGCTCTTGAGTTGTAGGGCATGATCATGGAGTGATGCTTTTTGGAAGACATGGGGTATAGTGTGAAGAAAGAGTTGACTTGATACCTTGGCCGGCATGCTTTTGGAATGAACGACTTGGACATATTTCTTTTGAACTTGTTGTATATGGCATTTGTTTTGTATAGATATACTATTGTTTAATTCCTTATGAGTACGATGGTGATTGGATATTGATGATTTGATAATTTATGATGTTGAGTGGTAATCTGTTAATGTAATCGATTAGAACTATCCTTGTTTTGTGGTAATCTATTAGCTAGTCAATTAGGACCATTCTGAATGAGGCGTAATCGATTAGCATAATCGATTATGGACATTCTGGATGGTGGTAATTGATTAGTTGGTCAGCATAGCAGATTAGCTAATCGATTAGGACCCTGGTAATAGATTAGCTAATCGATTAAGTCAGTTCTAAAATTGTGTTTTCACTATTTTTGGATACTTACCTTGTGTTTTCCTTGTGATTCTTTCCATGGTCTTGTACTCCCTAATTCTCTATGCCTTGTTCTTCAATTCTTTATCCCTTAATACTTGTTGTACACCTCTTTGACATCTTTTCCTTAATCAAATGCATATACTTCTAATCATGGAATGTTCATATAGATGAATGTATATGTTTTTATCATATTTTGGCAATCACCTTGTGCTTACTTAGATCATTTCTCATATTCACTTTTGCTCTTGAATTAACTTACATGTTCGTAAACACTTGTAAGGTGTTTATGTAATTGATTACCCTAAGTAGACATTTGCTTAAACTACTTACCTTCTCATATTGTCATATATGAGATATGTCTTTAGAAAGGTTTGGGGTTAATTATTAAAGTTTTTACTTGTGGTGTTCTTTTTCCAATATTTGTTTAAATCATGAAAAATTTATGCTTATTTTTAATATCTAAACAAGAATATCGTTAATATCATTTACCAAATTAAGGGTGTCACAGATGATGGCTCAATGCAAGAGCATCTTTGTTACCCTAGTGATTCTGTGGTTGAATCATAAAGCTGCTCATGCTTAATCATGGGGGATTGCATGTGGTTGACAAAGTGCAGGGTGGCTCTTTGAGGAGTGGGATTTGTAACATCCCTATTTTTAGTAGCAGTTTTATTTGGTAAATTTTGAAGTGTGGAAGGTCAGTAAGTAAGAATAAGTGAGTAAATACCTTGTATAGGGTCACTAATACTCCAAAAATTATATTTTTGGGTATAATTATGGAATTTATACAGACCTTTGAGGATATTAATCAAATTCCGAGTGAAGAGGGACTCTGTTCCGAGTAATAGTGAGTAATTCCGAGTGATAGAAAGAAAATCCGAGTAAGGAATGAAATTTCGAGTGTAAATTTAGGTTGACCGAATAAAACGTGACTGAGAAGGAATACTACCGAGTGAAATCTTGGTCTTAGAGACAGCTGGAGTGAAGTGGGTTCAAGGGAACCACTTCTGGGTGAATATTCCGAGTAAAAATACCCTTGAGAGACTCATTTCCGAGTCAGACCTTGCCAATTGCTTCTTTCTCGAGTGGAAATTTCTATGATTACAGTATACCGAGTGAATAGACTCAGTCAGGGATATAACTGATGCAATCCGAGTGAAGTTGTCCAAGTCAGACCTCCTTAATAAGATAGAAGATAGCAATCCGAGTAGGTTGAAAGCCATTTTGAGTAAGACTAAATATGTAGTCTTTCCGAATGAATGGGTTTGAATATTCCCGAGTAAGATATACTCGAGTGGGAAAATAATACTGAGTGAAATATATGTGTAAGAATGAATTTAGATATTTCCGAGTATAAAATCCGAGGGAAGATTAGTTATAATGGCTTAGATTGGAAAATTTCTAAGTATATGATAAACCGAGTGAATGATCCATATATAAATCCGAGTGGATGGGGTTAGAACAAGTCTGAGTTGAACTTAATGTGATGATATTTCCGAGTAGATTAAATAATGTGTAATTAGAGGGTCTAAGTATGAAATGAGTCCGAGAGGAACCTGACTTAATAAGTTTTACCTGAGTGGTTAAGCATGAAATAAACCCGAGTGAATGAATGCATATGTGTTTTATGTTAAGTTGATACTTCTACCGACTGAAATGTGTTATTAAAATTATTTGGGAAGTGTTGATGGAAGGAATAGTGATTAAGTTATGAATTCCGAGTGGTTATATATAAATATTGTGTGGTTAAGGAATTACTTGGCTTGAATATGAGTGATGATAAATGAATAATACTAAGTGAACTGATACCGAGTGGAAACTAGTAGTGGGAAACCGTTTCGAGCAAATAGTAGAGTGCATAGAGCCATTTCCGAGTGAATCTAAGGTATATAAACTAATTCCGAGTGAGTGTTAACCCGGCGACGGCGTCTCAACGGTTCGTTTCCACCACTGGGTTTGTTAATTGGCAAGCACACCAATCGTTTGTAGTTTTCAAAATTTAGATATCGTTCCACTGGGATTGAAAGTCCAATGACAACAGTAATTTTCTATTTACTATGGTAAATGTGAAGGAAATTATAAACAAAAGAATGATTTATATACAGTTTATACAATATTCACAAGATAGCATGATTGAGTGATTCATAAGATAAAAGTAAATAAAATTTATCTAAAAAGACGAGTTGCAATCTAGAATAGGTAAGATACTTGAGATAAACACAGATAAACAAATTATGTTGGAAATTGGATCCCTAATCTAGAATAACAATGAGGAACTCAAGACATGCATATTTAATCATCAAGTTTCATGTCATTGCAGCTTAAAATCATTATACCCGATCCCTCGTGATATAAATTCTAAGAATTCACCGTAAAGTCCGATCCCTCGTGAGCTTTCTCAGTAAAAACTTGCATTAAGACTTGGCCTTATGGCAACAATGGTTAACAACCCCTATAGAATTGAGATACCAAGGGTATTCCAACTTTTTACTTTCGTCAAAACAAGTTTCAATACGGCATAAATAATCATTCTCCCGTTTGACATTTACACTAATAAAACCAGTTTTGATACACATGAAAATCATTCTCCCGTTTGACGTTCATATTAATAAAAAGTTGAGATACTAACATGGACTTGAATCATAAACATGCAGAGGTTGAATTCACAACATTATACTCAATAGATTAGTTCAACAATTCCAACATAAACAAATTAGTTACACATGGTAAAAGTAAAAACAACACTTACAGAGTTTGACATTACGAAGACGATGGAAACTTCACGATACAACGATCACAATACACCGAAACACACTCAAGTATCTAGAAAACTATTCTAGAACTACAACTCACAAAAGAAGTACTCAAAGTCGAGCACAAGAGAGAAGAGAAGAGAATGAAATGCTGTGTAAGGGATGATTTGAATGGTGTTGGATGGCCCTATTTATAGGGCTGAGCAAGGGTGCTGACGCTACGCGTCCCTGTGACGCTACGCGTCACACCCCTGACTCAGCCTCCATTAAACACTTGATAATGGCCACTTCAAATTATTAAATTTTATCATGCCTGGCCATATGGACATGTCTCAACGAGTTTTGGCCTTTCATGGTGAGTGGGATGGCCCTTTTGGCTGAGTGGAGTGCCCATTATTGGGTCCAAGTGGAGTGGTTGATCAAAGTGGAGGTGGAGACCACGCAGCACTGACGCTACGCGTGGCTTTGATGCGTAGCGTCAGCATCAAAAATAGTTGTTGATGCTAAGCGTGGGGTGAGGCTACGCGTTAGCTCCTCCAGTGTAATTTTCTCTTGATTTCTTAACTTTTTCACTGCAAAACTAGAGAAAATTGATCAAGGGCAGATTATTTCCAACAACATCCATTTATTGAATTTAAATCCTAATTTTCTAACAAATTAAACTAATTTTTATAATTTTTATGAAATTTTTATTTAAGCTTTTTTTGAAAATTTGAGGACTAACAAATACCCCCAACTTGAGACATTGCTCGTCCTCGAGCAAGAGAGAAAAATAAGAAAAATAAAAATTTGAAATCAAATTTTTAAGTTAGTCCGAAAATTTACCACAAAAAATAATTACACAATTTTAACTATTTTGTAATAATCAAAAACTGATATCAAATATAACAAAGGTTTAATGATAAAATTATTTACAATATTCTATTAACAATCAAGCAGAATTTCAGGCTTACCTTACAAGTGTTTATCTCTATGCAATTGGTAACCTGTTTCACTCAATCAATCATAAAATCAAACAAATTTAACTTTGTTTGTCATCTAATCAATGGTTATTTATACCGAGTTAATTCGAAAATCACAAGGTCTTTTCACGGGTTGTAATGAGGCTTGGCTTACAAGAATTAATGGTTTTTCTTGGAATTCAAAAACCTGAAATCATAAAAGAGCATTTTCATAATTTTTAGGCTTTTCTCTTGACCCAAACTTCTCATTTTCTTTTATTGATGAAAAATAAATACCCCCAACTTGATTCTTTTCACTATTTTTGACTTTTTTTTCTTCATACTTTCCTTTTGAAAAGAATCAAGTTGCTTATTTTCACTCCCCATTTTTGTGAGAACACTCAAAATATTTTTCATTTATTTCAACTGCTCTTTTAATCAATCAAGTATAGGCAATGGTTAAAACAAAATTAGGTTTTAAGGGTACCAAAGAATTTTATTTTAGGCTCAAATTGGCTTGCAAGGGATAAAAGACTTTTTACCAAGGTAAGCTGTTTGGCCCAAGGTTTCGTTTCACCAATAAATGTGCCTTGATCATTTTCCCGAATTCTCTGTACAACAACACAAATCAGAGATTAAAGCAAAATCAATTCGAATTGAAAATATGTCGATTAAACCCTCAAGTGTAAAAAAAAAAATCTCTCAACTCACCGGGTTATTGAAATTTGCTTGATGGTTAATAAACTTATTGTAATTAAATTTATCAAAATTCCTAAGTTATAAAGAATCAATAATTGATTTTACAAAATTGGTTTTATTGTGTAAAAACTTTAAGTGTATAAATTAACTTACTAACAAAAGTTTGATTGAAAGATAAATTTTTTTTTTCACATATATATAAATAACAAGAAAAGAATGGGTTGCCTCCCATTGAGCGCTAGGTTTAATGTCTCCAGCCTGACATTCCTGCATTTCAAGGGTCAGTTAAAAGATAACTGGTGGTAATTTTGTTAATTTCACCACCCAAATATAGTTTCAACCTTTGGCCATTTACCATCCAACTTCTTTTGGAAGTTGGATCTTTAATTTCCACTGCTCCATATGGTTTGACTTCTTTAATCAAAAACGGGTCTGACCATTTTGATTTCAATTTTCCAGGAAACAATTTTAATCTTGAGTTGAACAATAAAACTTGCTGACCTGGTGTGAAGTGTCTTTTCTTTAACTTTTTATCATGGTAAGCTTTCACCTTACTTTTGTAGCATCTAGATGATTCATAGGCATTGTTCCTCATTTTTTCTAACTCAAGTAGCTGTAACTTTCTTTTATCTGCTGCTGCATTTTGATCAAAATTGAGGAATTTTAAAGCCCAATATGCTTTATGTTCCATTTCAACTGGAAGGTGACATGATTTTCCATAAACCATCTGAAAAGGAGAAAGACCAATTGGTGTTTTAAATGCAGTTCTGTATGCCCAGAGTGCATCATCAAGTTTTTGTGACCAATCCTTTCTGGAAGATGACACAGTTTTTTCCAGAATCCTTTTCACTTCCCGATTTGAAATCTCTGCTTGCCCATTGGTTTGTGGATGATATGCTGTGGCTACCTTATGCTTTACTCCATAATGTTGTAATACTTTCTGAAGAACTTTATTACAAAAGTGTGAACCACCATCACTGATTAAAGTTCTTGGTGTCCCAAATCTGCAAAAAATATTTTTCTTCAAGAAATTAACAACAGTTTTAGTATCAACATTGGGGGTAGATATTGCTTCCACCCACTTTGAAACATAATCTACTGCCAAAAGAATGTATTGATTTGAGTATGAGTTAGGAAAAGGTCCCATGAAGTCAATTCCCCAACAATCAAATACCTCAACTTCTTGTATATTTGTGAGAGGCATTTCTTGCCTTCTTCCAACATTACCTGTTCTTTGGCAGTTATCACAAGATTGAACAAATAAGTGAGCATCTTTAAAAAGAGAGGGCCAGTACAAACCTGATTGGAGAACTTTTACAGATGTTCTTTCATCATTAAAATGTCCTCCGTATGGTGATTTATGACAATGCCACAACACATCTTTTACTTCCCAGTCAGGCACACAACATTGTAACAAATTATCCGCTCCAATTTTGAATAAATGAGGGTCATCCCAAACAAAATATCTTGCATCTCTAAAAATTTTTTTTCTTTGTTGCCAAGTCAAATCATTTGGAAGAACTCCTGCTGCTTTGAAATTGGCCATGTCAGCAAACCATGGCCGTCGTGTTATTTTGAAAAGTTTTTCATCTGGGAATTCTTCCAAAATTTCTCTTTCTTTAACAGTAACCTCATTATTCACTAATCTAGAAAGATGGTCAGCTACCATATTTTCACTACCCTTTTTATCTTTGATTTCAAGATCATATTCTTGAAGGAGCAAAATCCATCTGATTAACCGAGGTTTTGAATCAGGTTTAGTTAAAAGATACTTGATCGTAGCATGATCAGTAAAAATGATTATTTTTGAGCCAATCAAGTAAGATCGAAATTTTTCTAAAGCATACACTATGGCTAGTAATTCTTTTTCAGTAGTTGCATAATTTATTTGATTTTCATTCAAGACTTTACTAGCATAATGTATGACTTTAAAAACTTTCTCGTATCTTTGACCTAAAACTGCTCCAACAGCATAATCACTTGCATCGCACATAAGTTCAAAGGGTAGATTCCAATTAGGAGCAACAATTACAGGAGCAGTAACCAATTTTTCTTTCAAAGAATTAAAAGCTTTAAGACATGCTTCATCAAATTTGAATTCAACATCTTTATTCAGAAGGTTTGATAAGGGTTTCGTAATTCTTGAAAAATCTTGAATAAACCTTCTATAAAATCCAGCATGTCCTAAAAAGCTTCTAATACCTTTTACATTTACAGGAGGTGGAAGTTTAGAAATTACCTCTATTTTGGCTTGGTCAACTTCAATACCTCTAGAAGAAATTTTATGACCAAGTACAATTCCTTCTTTCACTATGAAGTGACATTTTTCCCAATTAAGCACCAAATTTGCCTCAATACACCGCTTCAGTACGATGTCCAAGTTGGATAAACATGTTTCAAATGAATTTCCAAAAACTGAGAAGTCATCCATGAAAATTTCAATGCTCTTTTCAATTAAATCTGCAAAAATAGCAAACATACATCTTTGAAAAGTAGCAGGTGCATTACATTAATCCAAATGGCATTTTTCTGTAAGCAAATATGCCAAAAGGACATGTAAAGGCAGTTTTTTCCTGATCAAGAGGGTCAACAGCAATTTGATTATATCCAGAATAACCATCGAGAAAGCAGTAATATTCTTGTCCAGATAATCTTTCAAGCATTTGATCCATAAAAGGTAATGGAAAATGATCTTTTCTTGTTGCTTGATTTAATTTTCTATAATCAATGCACATTCTCCAACTGGTGACAGTTCTTGTAGGAATTAGTTCATTTTTTTCATTAACAATTACTGTCATACCACCTTTTTTTGGAACAACTTGAACAGGACTTACCCATGTGCTATCAGAAATAGGATAGATAATACCTGCTTTCAACAATTTCAGAACCTCCTTTTTGGTTACTTCTTTCAAAGTTGGATTAAGGCGTCTTTGAGGTTGAGCAATAGGTTTGAAATTATCTTCCAACAAGATTTTGTGCATGCAGTATGATGGACTTATACCTTTCAAATCTTCAAGTGTCCACCCAATTGCTTCTTGATTCCTCTTTAGTACTTCCACCAGTTTTTCTTCCTCTGTTTCACTCAACAGATTACTAATGATAACTGGTTTCAAATTACCTTCTTTCAAAAAGATGTATTTCAGATTGGAAGGTAACACTTTTAATTCAGGTTTCTGGATTTCTTCAGTAGGTGATTCTTGAATTTCTTCAATCTTTCTTAATTCAAAGGAAATTTCTTTCCCTTGATCAAATTCTTCAAGATATCTTTCAATCTGTTTTTCCTCTTCTTCATTCAAAAATTCAACCGAGTTAGTCAATAACTTATTTAATGGGTCAGAAATAATCATACCTTTTGATAAGGAAAGATAAGTTTCATCAAGGACGTCCACTTTGAAACAATCTTGCTTTGGGTTAGGATGTTTCATTGCCTTGAAGACATCAAAATTTACTTCCTCATCATGCACTCTTACTGCTAACTTTCCATTGTCCACATCAATCAGTACTCGAGCAGTTTTCATAAATGGTCTTCCAAGAATTAGAGGAACATCAGCATCTTCTTCCATGTCTAGGATCACAAAATCCACAGGGAAGTAGAATTTGTCAACCTTTACAAGCACATCTTCTACAATCCCATAAGGTCTCTTGATGGATTTATCAGCTAATTGCAGAGTCATCTTTGTCTGCTGTGGATCAAGATCACCGATATGCTTCATCATACTTAGGGGCATTAGATTAATGCTAGCCCCTAAATCTAATAAAGCTTTACCGATATTTACTCCCCCAATAGAGACAAGAATAGTGAATTTTCCAGGATCTTTGGATTTTTCTGGCATCTTGTATTGTAGAATAGCGCTGCAACTTGCTTCAAGTTCTACAATCTCTTCATCATACTTCCTTTTTTTTGTAAGCAGTTCTTTCATAAACTTGACATATGTAGGCATCTGTTCTAATGCCTCAGAAAAAGGGATGTTTATGTGTAACTGCTTAAAGATTTCAAGGAATCTCTTGTATTCCTTCTCTTTATCTTTTCTTGATGGTGGATGAGGATATGGTAAATCCTGGACAGGAGGTGTCTGTCCAAGATACTGATTTTTTTTATTTTTTTCATCTTTTTCTTTCTTTTCTTCACTCTCTTTTTCTTTTTCTTTTTCTTTTTCTTTCTCTTTTTCTTTTTCATTCTCTTCTTCTTTTTCTTTTTCATGATTTATACCTACAGTTTTACCACTTTTTGTAAAAATAGCCTTACATTGTTCTTTCGCTTTGAATTCTTTGATGTCGGCTACTTCTTTTACTAGCTGACTTAACTGTTGATCTGATGCTTTACGTGTGACATTAATTGTCTCCATGTATTGCATCAATTGTTGAATACTTTCTTCAGCCTTTGTCAATCTAGCATTGTAATCTCCTTGATTGTTGAAGGGTCTAGCATTTTGTTTCCAACCATAGTTTTGCCTTCCCTGCAAGTAATTGTTAGAGAAAGAATTTACAAGAGGATTTAGAGAATTACCTGTAGGTAATCTCTGATGAATCAAGGAATTAGCTTGTTCTTGTTCATTTTTGTCCAGAACACAGTACCCACATGGCTGTTCGCCCATACAATACTCACATTGTTTTAATTGAGCAGGGAGTTATGGTGGTACATGGGTAACTTGCAATTTTCCAAGTTGTTTACTCATGGCCTCAATTTGTTGCATCAAAAATTTTTGTTGAATTAACACTGTATCATTTACTCCTTGTTCAACTATACCTTGTTTATTACCTCTTTCTGGTTTAGCTTGATGGTCACTAATGGACATTGATTCTAATATCCCAATAGCTTCCTCCACAGTCTTATTCATTAAAGAACCACCTGCACAAGCATCTAACATCATCTTGAATTGAGGCAATAAACCATGGTAAACGATTCTTACCTTCTCGGCATCATTCAGGTTGTGGTTTGGGCACTTTCTCAAGAGTGCCTTGAATCGTTCCCATGTCTCTCCTAGTGATTCATCATTATTTTGAGAAAAAGAATGTATGGCTGTCATTGCTTCAAAATATTTTGAAGGAGAATAAAATCTTTCCAAAAATTTTCTTTCAACATCGGACCAGTTTGTAAAACTACCCGGTGGACAAGATTTAAACCATTCTTTTGCTTTCCCAATCAATGAAAAAGGAAAGAGTCTTATGTAAACAGACTCTTCTTGATTGGGTTCAAAACCAATTGTGCTACATAACTCATAAAAAACAGTTAAATGTCCATATGGTTCTTCATGATTTAAACCAGCAAATTGGTTGTTTTGAATAATGTTTAAAGTGGCATGTTTAATTTCCACTGGTAAAACTGGTCCTTGAAACATTCCCGAAACTCGGGGTAGACCATTTATAGCAGCAAACTGTCCCAATGTTCTCCTTTCAGCCATATTTGAATTTTCAAAATTCTTAAGAGTAGAAGAAGACTTAGTTTGTGTTTTAGATTTCAAAAACTTAATTTTCTTTACAAACTTTTCTATCTCAGGATCAAAATAAATTTTACCTGCGGTAGATCGAGTTTGCATACACAAACTAGACAAAGAAAGTTAGTGTAATAATGATAAGAAATAAATAATAAAAAAAATTAACTAAGCTAAAAAAAAATATTTACCATGGTAATTAAAATTTTACTGTTTTACTGAAACAATTCAATCCCCGGCGACGGCGCCAGAAAACTTGTTAACCCGGCGACGGCGTCTCAACGGTTCGTTTCCACCACCGGGTTTGTTAATTGGCAAGCGCACCAATCGTTTGTAGTTTTCAAAATTTAGATATCGTTCCACTGGGATTGAAAGTCCAATGACAACAGTAATTTTCTATTTACTATGGTAAATGTGAAGGAAATTATAAACAAAAGAATGATTTATATACAGTTTATACAATATTCACAAGATAGCATGATTGAGTGATTCATAAGATAAAAGAAAATAAAATTTATCTAAAAAGACGAGTTGCAATCTAGAATAGGTAAGATACTTGAGATAAACACAGATAAACAAATTATGTTGGAAATTGGATCCCTAATCTAGAATAACAATGAGGAACTCAAGACATGCATATTTAATCATCAAGTTTCATGTCATTGCAGCTTAAAATCATTATACCCGATCCCTCGTGATATAAATTCTAAGAATTCACCGTAAAGTCCGATCCCTCGTGAGCTTTCTCAGTAAAAACTTGCATTAAGACCTGGCCTTATGGCAACAATGGTTAACAACCCCTATAGAATTGAGATACCAAGGGTATTCCAACTTTTTACTTTCGTCAAAACAAGTTTCAATACGGCATAAATAATCATTCTCCCGTTTGACATTTACACTAATAAAACCAGTTTTGATACACATGAAAATCATTCTCCCGTTTGACGTTCATATTAACAAAAGGTTGAGATACTAACATGGACTTGAATCATAAACATGCAGAGGTCGAATTCACAACATTATACTCAATAGATTAGTTCACCAATTCCAACATAAACAAATTAGTTACACATGGTAAAAGTAAAAACAACACTTACAGAGTTTGACATTACGAAGACGATGGAAACTTCACGATACAACGATCACAATACACCGAAACACACTCAAGTATCTAGAAAACTATTCTAGAACTACAACTCACAAAAGAAGTACTCAAAGTTGAGCACAAGAGAGAAGAGAAGAGAATGAAATGCTGTGTAAGGGATGATTTGAATGGTGTTGGATGGCCCTATTTATAGGGCTGAGCAAGGGTGCTGACGCTACGCGTCCCTGTGACGCTACGCGTCACACCCCTGACTCAGCCTCCATTAAACACTTGATAATGGCCACTTCAAATTATTAAATTTTATCATGCCTGGCCATATGGACATGTCTCAACGAGTTTTGGCCTTTCATGGTGAGTGGGATGGCCCTTTTGGCTGAGTGGAGTGCCTATTATTGGGTCCAAGTGGAGTGGTTGATCAAAGTGGAGATGGAGACCACGCAGCACTGACGCTACGCGTGGCTTTGATGCGTAGCGTCAGCATCAAAAATAGCTGTTGATGCTAAGCGTGGGGTGAGGCTACGCGTCAGCTCCTCTAGTGTAATTTTCTCTTGATTTCTTAACTTTTTCACTGCAAAACTAGAGAAAATTGATCAAGGGCAGATTATTTCCAACAACATCCATTTATTGAATTTAAATCCTAATTTTCTAACAAATTAAACTAATTTTCATAATTTTTATGAAATTTTTATTTAAGCTTTTATTGAAAATTTGAGGACTAATAGTGAGACTCTTATGTGTGGGTCTTTTCCGAAAGGTGATGGCCTTAATGGGCTTTTGATTGGAAATGTAGTTGAAGATAGTCTAAACCGAGTGAACCGAGTGGAGAAAGACTTTAATACTCCTGCGAGTTAATTTCCAAATAAAGGATGTTATAATTCTGAGTGAAAACTATATATTCCGAATGAATATGGATACCCTTTTTCCGAGTGAGCCTAAGGTGTTATGAAATCCTGAGTAAAGAGAATCTGACTGAATACAGAAGAAATCCGACCTAGGGAGGAGAAATCTGACTAGATGTTTCAAGAAGAAACAATCATGACTGAGGACCAAGAGAAACGAATCAGTTTTAGAAGATTTCCGAGCAGAGAAGTGCTGATTCTCTCAAGCGAATCAGATTTCGCTTAAGCGATCCGATGTCAGCACTCCACACCGGTTGGCCAATTAGGTCCGTCCTTAGATCAGGGGTTCACACTGAACAGCTCTGAGCCGGTGTTCATAACAACACCGCCCTCTTTCCATAGACGGTGTCCTTAATTTTTTCACACACACCGTCCTTCCCTACTTCACACTCAACACCGCCCACTCCATACCGACCTCACACAGCATACCGCCTCACACTCCACACCGCCCTCACTTAATACCGCCCTCATATTGCACTCCGCCCTCACACTGCACTCCGCCCTCATATACTCAATACCGCTCTCTTCAAAATCTCCAACAACGAACACCTTTTTAACTCCACTCGGACCACTTTATATATTTTAATATATCACTAACCTCTTTAATGCAAAGCTGACAGTGAGATGAGTCAAAAGTTTCCATTATCCCACCTAATCCTCCAATCGATGTCTCCCATTTGTCTCCTGCACTATTAAACCAATATATATCTCCAAGCCAAACTATCAGAACCAAAATAAAGACCTTCTTCCTCTTCCTTCTTACTTCTCTTACGTACCAGCACCAACTTCTTTCTTTTTTTCTCAAGTTCCTCCTCTGTTTCACTCGGAATTGGTGCAGGACAGTGAAAGGGAACCTCTTTCTTTCCATCCAGGAACTCCATTAAGGTAAGGGGGGTATATTCTCGGGTATTCTGGGGAAATCTGAGTGAAAGGAAAGGGTTAAGGTACCTTGGGTCCTCACCTTTCCAGGACAGATCTGGTTTTGTTGTGATTTAAATGTTTTAATTGTTTGTTATATTTGTATATATAATGTATTGAACATGTTTAATTACAGCGTTGTTTATTATTGACCATGAGAATTTAGTGAATATGTTGATTTTATTGATTAATATGAATGAATGTGTATATGTTTGATGCTGGGCTGTAAAAATATTAAAGTATCATGGGTATTTATGAGGACTCCAGTGAAAAGTTATGAACTGACATCGGATATTATGATATTAAGCTCGGTATTGTACCAATCAACTAGAGCAGTTAAAGAATACACAAATTCACTCAGAGATTACAGTAATTCGACCAGTTATATATTAATCCGATTAGTTATCTGAAGAATACAAGTTTCTTATTTAAATTTTCAAACAGAACTATATTTCATTTGATAAACACCTTAATTTCACTCGGAAAACATCTTTTCAAGTTGATTTTATTCAGAAATCAGTATTTCACTTAGAAAGCTCTTTTCAATTGATTTCATTTGGAACTATATATATATTTAAACTAGAATATATCTTATTTCACTCAGAAAATAGTTATTCCACTCAAAACTTATTCATTTTTGATTTCACTCGGAAAATCAGTTATTTCACTCAAGAAAACTTACCCAGTTTGATTTTTTTTTACTCGGGAAATATCTTATTTAACTCAGAAAACTTCATCAGTATGATTCTACTCGGATTTATAATCTTTTCACACATAAAATCTCTTTTTAATCAGAATTTACTTAGAAAATAATTATTTCACTCAGAGAGCTCTTTCTTCATTATGATTTACTCAGAAAAAACGTTTTAACTTCACTGAGAAAACTCCTTCAAATTGATTTCACTCGGATTCAGAATTGTTTTATTCAGAAAATCCTCTCAGTTCGATTTTATTGGAAATCCTGCTTGTTTTCACTCGGAATCTTAACTTTTGCACTCGTTATTTATCCAAGTTTTACTCAGAAAGTTTGGTTATCAACATTTCCACTCGGACATAACTTGTGCTTTAATCGAAAAACTCATTATACTCAGTACCAATCTATTTCTACTCGGAAAATTCATTTTTCACTCGGAAACAGACTTCTTTTACTCGGATAATTATATTTCACTCGGTATTTAATTGATTTCACTCGGAAAAACCTATTTGTCACTCGGTATTTAACTCCTTCTCCTCGGAAAAGCAGTCTTAACGTTTTATACTTGGATTTTTCATTCAGAATTCCTTCTATACTCCTTATTGAATTATTAAAATGTTATAAAAAAATCATTATTGGTCTTTTCCTATTACTACTATTAATATTATTATTATTTACATTATTATTTTTATTATTGTTATTCCTGTTATTATAATTAGTATTATTGTTATAAATATCTTATTTTATTAACTATGAGTAAATAAATATGAATTGTATTTTATTATTTATTCGAAGTATAAGTTATAAATGATATATTTTATCAAAATGACTTGCAACCTTTGATCCATTAAATCAAAAGCTTGTGAACGAATATGATGAGGCTGGAATCACATAAATACCCATGACTCAAAAGATGAAAGAGAATACATTTCGCATCATGAAAATATTTTTGAAGAAGAAAAACCTCTAGAGCATACACTTGGTACAGTGGAGGACACTCACGTTCAATCTCCATGAAGAATCTTGGGAGTACAATTGGAACGGCAACCCAATGGCATCAGAGTCGTGCCCTGATAGCCGGGTGAGACGAATAATTCCAGTGTACTTTGACTAAATGACGGAGTGTAACTATGATCGTAGGGATCCAAGTCTCAAATGTATATATATATATATATATATATATAAATCAATGATGAGAACCAATGAGTTCATTTGTACCAGAGCTTGGGCGGACCCTGATCGCTCTAGATGATTGGAATGGTGATATTCCATAGAAAGAGAAGAAGAAATAATTTCTTGGGCCCACATGCATCATGAGACGTAATCAAGAAATATCATAATGAAACAAACTCATGCATTCCCTGATGACATATTTGATTGTTATAATCTTAGAAATGTGAATTGTATGATTACATGTGATTACTTGTTAACTGGATTATGTCCGCACCGGGTAACCTACAGGGTCTTGGGTTATACTCACCCTTACTGTTGACAATTTTCAGAGGAATTAGGAACCCAAGAACCCGAGCATGAAGAACCGCTATACGCTGAACCCATTGAGAACAATCATTAAAGATAGAATATTTATTATTAATAATCAGACACCGGATGACTGTATAATATTTAAGGGTGCCTGCGTGCCCCATTCTGTTAAGAGTACAATTACTTACAGTTTGTGAATGACTATGTGATATATACATTATTGCTTCCACTGATCTGCCACGTATTTATTTTTTTTTTAAAAAAAATATATATTCACTTTTCTTAAAACTGTTAACACTCTCAGTTAAATAGGATAAACCTACAGAAGGATTTGTCTTATCTAACCGAGGGTGTTACAAAAGGTGGTATCAGAGCATAGTCGATTCATTAAGCTTGGGGAGTGGACCATTAGGTTTCCACGTACTCTGATAGAAATATTAAACAGTCCATAAAACACCTAAGACTAGATTTCCTATGTGGAATTCTCCACATAACATATACACAGAACCTCTTTGTTGATATTCTATCAACAAATTCCTAAGCGATTCACTTAAACAATGATCATGACATGGAGAAACTTCTTACTCAAATCGTGGAGACGATAAGACAACGAGAATTATCCCATACTCTACTAGGCAGAGCCAAGGACTAGCTAACTTTTAGCGGAACGATCTTACACAATTCGAAGGAGAGCTACGACAGGAAATCCGTCAAACATTATTGGAACTTGAAGAGTTAAAATAAGACCCAGTTAGAATCTGGGTGTCGGACCAAGTATCTCCGATTGAGATACCATTGGTCAGGGCTATTAAGAATATTAATGGGAATCCGAATCTATATTCGGAATAATTTTTAGAGTTAGTATTAAGCCTGAATAGAGATCCTGTCTGTTATAAAGCAGGAAACGTTTTAATGATGGGACAAGATATGACCTATTTCCTTATTCTCTCTTCATTTTTGTGTGCATACTAGGGCTTGGGATAGCTCAGAGCGTAAGGTAAAATTCTCTAATCTTTGTTTCTAGGTTTTGAATTTCTATGTGATTAAGAGAATGCCTTGTGAATGGGTTTTAGGAATAGAAACCATTTTCATGCAAAACCCAAAGGTAGAATACACTTATGTGTGTTTCAGGATGGATGTAAAGTGGTATACAAAAATTTCAAGATTTGAGACAGAAGATGATGGTTGTTAATGGTGATTGTTTGATTCTAGTGGAACCCTAACTTAGGATTTAAGGGAAGTGAATAATAATGTCATGAGAGATGATTTTTAGCGAAAACCCACGATAATGTGTATGTAGGTGTTGTTAATAATGGAAATTGGTGATTATTAGAAATGATCATTGAATTTTGATGAAAAACCCTAAGTGTAGTGATTTGAGGATTTTAACTAAGTTGATGATCTTGATGGCTTTGAATACTCTAGAATGATTACATATAAGGAAATAAATATCTGAGGCATTAGGTGTTGATTATTGAGGATTGGGAAAGGAGTGTATATAAGTAAGTATGTAATTGGAGTAATTAATTTAGACTATTGATGTTATGATAGCAGATTAAGGAAATAATCGATAGTGGATTAAGATACTTGAGTTAATGAATAGGTATGCTATTTTGAAATAAGTTGAATGATCTTAGATGAAACCAAGAGGCTTATAATGAGTTTGAGTAAATTTTGATGATGGTTGAAAGATTCAGGTGATGATTTGGAAGTCTTAAGGCTAAGGGTCATAATATTAATGTTGTGAGATATGGTTAGCTATTAAGGATTTAAAAGAATCTTGATCTTGAGAGAGAAATTCCCGAAGCCTAACCTGGGCGTACAACTTGGATTCAGAAAAGTCTAGGACTTGATAATAAGTTTTGGGGGGAAGATGTCCTATGATGGTATATTAATACATGTATAAATATGATTGTGATGGAATTGTATTCAAAACGATGATGCGGAACGATTTCACCTTTTGAATTTTGGGACGAAATTCCTAAAAGGGGAGGAGAATGTAACATCCCTATTTTTAGTAGCAGTTTTATTTGGTAAATTTTGAAGTGTGGAAGGTCAGTAAGTAAGAATAAGTGAGTAAATACCTTGTATAGGGTCACTAATACTCCAAAAATTATATTTTTGGGTATAATTATGGAATTTATACAGACCTTTGAGGATATTAATCAAATTCCGAGTGAAGAGGGACTCTGTTCCGAGTAACAGTGAGCAATTCCGAGTGATAGAAAGAAAATCCGAGTAAGGAATGAAATTCCGAGTGTAAAGTTAGGTTGACCGAATAAAACGTGACTGAGAAGGAATACTACCGAGTGAAATCTTGGTCTTAGAGACAGCTGGAGTGAAGTGGGTTCAAGGGAACCACTTCTGGGTGAATATTCTGAGTAAAAATACCCTTGAGAGACTCATTTCCGAGTCAGACCTTGCCAATTGCTTCTTTCTCGAGTGGAAATTTCTATGATTACAGTATACCGAGTGAATAGACTCAGTCAGGGATATAACTGATGCAATCCGAGTGAAGTTGTCCAAGTCAGACCTCCCTAATAAGATAGAAGATAGCAATCCGAGTAGGTTGAAAGCCATTTTGAGTAAGACTAAATATGTAGTCTTTCCGAATGAATGGGTTTGAATATTCCCGAGTAAGATATACTCGAGTGGGAAAATAATACTGAGTGAAATATGTGTGTAAGAATGAATTTAGATATTTCCGAGTATAAAATCCGAGGGAAGATTAGTTATAATGGCTTAGATTGGAAAATTTCTAAGTATATGATAAACCGAGTGAATGATCCATATATAATCCGAGTGGATGGGTTAGAACAAGTCTGAGTTGAACTTAATGTGATGATATTTCCGAGTAGATTAAATAATGTGTAATTAGAGGGTCTAAGTATGAAATGAGTCCGAGAGGAACCTGACTTAATAAGTTTTACCTGAGTGGTTAAGCATGAAATAAACCCGAGTGAATGAATGCATATGTGTTTTATGTTAAGTTGATGCTTCTACCGACTGAAATGTGTTATTAAAATTATTTGGGAAGTGTTGATGGAAGGAATAGTGATTAAGTTATGAATTCCGAGTGGTTATATATAAATATTGTGTGGTTAAGGAATTACTTGGCTTGAATATGAGTGATGATAAATGAATAATACTAAGTGAACTGATACCGAGTGGAAACTAGTAGTGGGAAACCGTTTTGAGCAAATAGTAGAGTGCACAGAGCCATTTCCGAGTGAATCTAAGGTATATAAACTAATTCCGAGTGAGACTCTTATGTGTGGGTCTTTTCCGAAAGGTGATGGCCTTAATGGGCTTTTGATTGGAAATGTAGTTGAAGATGGTCTAAACCGAGTGAACCGAGTGGAGAAAGACTTTAATACTCCTGCGAGTTAATTTCCAAATAAAGGATGTTATAATTCTGAGTGAAAACTATATATTCCGAATGAATATGGATACCCTTTTTCCGAGTGAGCCTAAGGTGTTATGAAATCCTGAGTAAAGAGAATCTGACTGAATACAGAAGAAATCCGACCTAGGGAGGAGAAATCCGACTAGATGTTTCAAGAAGAAACAATCATGACTGAGGACCAAGAGAAACGAATCAGTTTTAGAAGATTTCCGAGCCAAGAAGGGTTGATTCGCTCAAGCGAATCAGATTTCGCTTAAGCGATCCGATGTCAGCACTCCACACCGGTTGGCCAATTAGGTCCGTCCTTAGATCAGGGGTTCACACCAGACAGCTCTGAGCCGGTGTTCATCACAACACCGCCCTCTTTCCACAGACGGTGTCCTTAATTTTTTCACACACACCGTCCTTCCCTACTTCACACTCAACACCGCCCACTCCATACCGACCTCACACAGCACACCGCCTCACACTCCACACCGCCCTCACTTAATACCGCCCTCATATTGCACTCCGCCCTCACACTGCACTCCGCCCTCATATACTCAATACCGCTCTCTTCAAAATCTCCAACAACGAACACCTTTTTAACTCCACTCAGACCACTTTATATATTTTAATATATCACTAACCTCTTTAATGCAAAGCTGACAGTGAGATGAGTCAAAAGTTTCCATTATCCCACCTAATCCTCCAATCGATGTCTCCCATTTGTCTCCTGCACTATTAAACCAATATATATCTCCAAGCCAAACTATCAGAACCAAAATAAAGACCTTCTTCCTCTTCCTTCTTACTTCTCTTACGTACCAGCACCAACTTCTTTCTTTTTTTCTCAAGTTCCTCCTCTGTTTCACTCGGAATTGGTGCAGGACAGTGAAAGGGAACCTCTTTCTTTCCATCCAGGAACTCCATTAAGGTAAGGGGGGTATATTCTCGGGTATTCTGGGGAAATCTGAGTGAAAGGAAAGGGTTAAGGTACCTTGGGTCCTCACCTTTCCAGGACAGATCTGGTTTTGTTGTGATTTAAATGTTTTAATTGTTTGTTATATTTGTATATATAATGTATTGAACATGTTTAATTATAGCGTTGTTTATTATTGACCATGAGAATTTAGTGAATATGTTGATTTTATTGATTAATATGAATGAATGTGTATATGTTTGATGCTGGACTGTAAAAATATTAAAGTATCATGGGTATTTATGAGGACTCCAGTGAAAAGTTATGAACTGACATCGGATATTATGATATTAAGCTCGGTATTGTACCAATCAACCAGAGCAGTTAAAGAATACACAAATTTACTCAGAGATTACAGTAATTCGACCAGTTATATATTAATCCGATTAGTTATCTGAAGAATACAAGTTTCTTATTTAAATTTTCAAACAGAACTATATTTCATTTGATAAACACCTTAATTTCACTCGGAAAACATCTTTTCAAGTTGATTTTATTCAGAAATCAGTATTTCACTTAGAAAGCTCTTTTCAATTGATTTCATTTGGAACTATATATATATTTGAACTAGAATATATCTTATTTCACTCAGAAAACAGTTATTCCACTCAAAACTTATTCATTTTTGATTTCACTCGGAAAATCAGTTATTTCACTCAAGAAAACTTACCCAGTTTAATTTTTTTTACTCGGGAAATATCTTATTTAACTCAGAAAACTTCATCAGTATGATTCTACTCGGATTTATAATCTTTTCACACATAAAATCTCTTTTTAATCAGAATTTACTCAGAAAATAATTATTTCACTCAGAGAGCTCTTTCTTCATTATGATTTACTCAGAAAAACGTTTTAACTTCACTGAGAAAACTCCTTCAAATTGATTTCACTCGGATTCAGAATTTTTTTATTCAGAAAATCCGCTCAGTTCGATTTTATTGGAAATTCTGCTTGTTTTCACTCGGAATCTTAACTTTTGCACTCGTTATTTATCCAAGTTTTACTCAGAAAGTTTGGTTATCAACATTTCCACTCGGACATAACTTGTGCTTTAATCGGAAAACTCATTATACTCAGTACCAATCTATTTCTACTCGGAAAATTCATTTTTCACTCGGAAACAGACTTCTTTTACTCGGATAATTATATTTCACTCGGTATTTAGTTGATTTCACTCGGAAAAACCTATTTGTCACTCGGTATTTAACTCCTTCTCCTCGGAAAAGCAGTCTTAACGTTTTATACTTGGATTTTTCATTCAGAATTCCTTCTATACTCCTTATTGAATTATTAAAATGTTATAAAAAAATCATTATTGGTCTTTTCCTATTACTACTATTAATATTATTATTATTATTTACATTATTATTTTTATTATATTTATTCCTATTATTATAATTAGTATTATTGTTATAAATATCTTATTTTATTAACTATGAGTAAATAAATATGAATTGTATTTTATTATTTATTCGAAGTATAAGTTATAAATGATATATTTTATCAAAATGACTTGCAACCTTTGATCCATTAAATCAAAAGCTTGTGAACGAATATGATGAGGCTGGAATCACATAAATACCCATGACTCAAAAGATGAAAGAGAATACATTTTGCATCATGAAAATATTTTTGAAGAAGAAAAACCTCTAGAGCATACACTTGGTACAGTGGAGGACACTCACGTTCGACCTCCATGAAGAATCTTGGGAGTACAATTGGAACGGCAACCCAATGGCATCAGAGTCGCGCCCTGATAGCCGGGTGAGACGAATAATTCCAGTGTACTTTGACTAAATGACGGAGTGTAACTATGATCATAGGGATCCAAGTCTCAAATATATATATATATATATATATAAATCAATGATGAGAACCAATAAGTTCATTTGTACCAGAGCTTGGGCGGACCCTGATCGCTCTAGATGATTGGAATGGTGATATTCCATAGAAAGAGAAGAAGAAATAATTTCTTGGGCCCACATGCATCATGAGACGTAATCAAGAAATATCATAATGAAACAAACTCATGCATTCCCTGATGACATATTTGATTGTTATAATCTTAGAAATGTGAATTGTATGATTACATGTGATTACTTGTTAACTGGATTATGTCCGCACCGGGTAACCTACAGGGTCTTGGGTTATACTCACCCTTACTGTTGACAATTTTCAGAGGAATTAGGAACCCAAGAACCCGAGCATGAAGAACCGCTATACGCTGAACCCATTGAGAACAATCATTAAAGATAGAATATTTATTATTAATAATCAGACACCGGATGACTGTATAATATTTAAGGGTGCCTGCGTGCCCCATTCTGTTAAGAGTACAATTACTTACAGTTTGTGAATGACTATGTGATATATACATTATTGCTTCCACTGATCTGCCACGTATTTATTTTTTTTTAAAAAAAATATATATTCACTTTTCTTAAAACTGTTAACACTCTCAGTTAAATAGGATGAACCTACAGAAGGATTTGTCTTATCTAACCGAGGGTGTTACAGGATTTTCTCAGTGGCTTTGTTGAATCATAGCTGCCATCATGAGGTATCTGGTTGGCTCGCAACACCATTTTATGATATCTTTGATGTTGTTGATGTTATCTTTATGATATGACCAGTGTTGCATTATGGACGATGCGGTTTAGTGCCAGTAAAATATTGATTGGTGTTTATATGTGTACATAATATTGTTGATACTACAGTATAAACCCACATTAGTAATTATTTCCCATAGTCAGATTCACAATTGTTGAGTATGAACCCTTGTGTATATGCATTAGCTTAAGAGCATTTGCATATAGCCTAGTGAAATGTCAGAATGAGAATGAGATTGAGATATTGAAAGATGATGGGTGACGGATGAATTGGGTAATTGAGAACCTAAACACCTGACAAAGTAAAATACTTAAGATAAATTATATGTCAAATTTTGATAACGCTTGTGATGGCCCAATGTGAAGAAGGGAAATATGTTGTGAATATGTATACGTTGGTTATGAGATGGTTGATGAGTACTATTTTGCTTATGGTGATATTTTGATGAAAACTTGATGATAATTGATGTTCGTGTTGCAAAGCACAGAGGTGGTTTATATGCATGTACACATGATCACAATGTATTCAAATTCGTCATTTTGAATGTAATACTCATTCTTTCGTGTTATCTATTTTAGCATTGTGATGTAGGACTTTCATGGGGTGAGATGCATTTTATTTTGGAAACTTACATTTTATGGTGGAAGGTAAAATAGTTGTAATTGAAAGTGTTGGCCGGCAATGTTTAAAATTTAGGCATTGTATATGTTTTGGTGATGTTAATATTGTGGTGACAATGACCTAATTTCTTTTGTAATTGAACCTTTATTATTGTGAGTATAGTTGTGTATACTTTGGCCAATTCTTTGTAAATGACCGTGTTGATATTTAAACAATGTGAATTTGATAGCCAATGAAATGACAATGATGTTTATATTGATGGAAAACCCTTGAGTTGATGAAATATTGAATTTCTAGATTGTGGCCTATTATTGATGCATGATTGAGACATGGTTTTGATGATTAATTTGATGAATGATTTAGGATACAAAAGAGCCTTGATGAAATTATGATGTTTCCCATGTTTTTACGCCTTATATTTGTAACACCCTCGGTTAACTAGGACAATTCCTTCCATTAAATTATCCTGGTCAACTGAGAGGTTACGAGTTTTAGAAAAATATGGAAGTTTTTTTTTTGTACAAGAAAACTTGGTGGAACAGATACACCTTATATATAACATAGTCATATACAATATATGGTCACAACAGTAACTATACATACTAAATGTAAAGGGGCATGCAGGCTCCCATAAATACAAATAAAATGAACCTAATCTATTCATCCTTGGTCCAAGAAGAGCCTGACTGATCCTCGATATGAATTCTGTATCCATCCTCACAATGTCTAGAAAAATTTAGCGTAAGGGTGAGTCTTCACCTCTATAACAATCGAGAAGGTATCTCATCGACACCTGTCCCACACACAATACAAACAATCCAAGATTGAACCCTCCCACTCTCTTTGGGATCACTAAGATACACTCTAAGATATCTCACCACTCTTAGTCTTAGTTGACCATCCCCATTCTCCCATTCATCTCTCAGGATTACTAAGTTCTATGAAGTTATACTTAAGTAACAACCAATCACAATCTCAATACGATGATGTAATGCATGAGTTCATTTTGTTATTTCTAATCTTTTATTAGCCATCATGATGCATGTGGGCCCATCTCCTCCTTATCATTCCCAACACAATACATATTATAGTCCCGCCTTATCCTTCCTGTCCACTAGAGCGACCGGAGCTTTCCCCGTTCTGGTTTTCACAAATGGGTAAGGACTCATAGTCCTATCATCACAATGGCCAATCACATCTCTGTAGAATGGGCACTCCACAGTCCTGGCAACAGTCACTCTAAGTCAAAGTATACCAGATTTGCCACAAGCTATCCGATCTCAGGCCCGAATCCGAACCATTAGGCGCTTGCTCTGGTATACTCCCAAGACCTCCCGTAAGGTCAGAAAGCCAATGTATGCTCTAAGGAGTTTATCCAATCATCCACCCTTATCTTCCATGTATGATGCATGACTCAAGTTATTATTCTTTTCATTCATTGGTCCTCGGCAGGGTCCCCTAAATAACTCCCTTCCATTCCTAATGTCGAGTTCTTTTTCTTTATTCGGTATAATCAAATTTTCTCTTTTTCTTTATTTTAGTAATCTTACTCGACCCTTAGAAATGAAATGAGATTTCATACTTTCTCGGTAATTAGGGGTACATTAGCGCTACAACGCCCACAATTCCTTTCGGATCCGAATTTATCACACTTTCATAATTTAATAATTTCAGAACCCCTGCCGATACCACTTTCTGTATTTCTCATTTATGAATTTCCTTAATCAGTTATCCATGCATCACACCATATTCATAAGCACAATACATTTATGAGGTACTTCATCCAATTCACACATTCACTACCATATCACACCAATAATTATTCAGTAGTATCACAACATACAATTCATTATACTACATTTATCATGTACCTTCATCATAATGTTCATCATATAACTTACACACGTATATTTATATACACAATCATTCATAGTCACATATTCCGTCACGTTACATAATCAGTCAATCAATAAGTGTCATATTGCATGTAGTATTAAGAAGTCATTACACAATAATTATTAGACACACACAATATACATTTCAATATTCATCATTACTACGGCTTAGCAAGTGACCACACATTTAACGTTACTAAAAGTTTACTTATATGGGCAACTAGATGTAAGTGTTCATGTTATATCGTTACCGTTTATCTAGTTCACGTCATTAGCATTCCTTTAATTTAGTTCGTTATTAAAGACATACTGTCACTTAATTTAATTTTTTATGTAACTTTCAATTATTTGTTTAATAATTATTAGGTATGATTATCTCTTTACTCAATTTAATTTCCTAAGATCCAATTATGAACTCTTTAGTCATCGTCAAGTGGTCTCACAGTTACTTTTCCTTTATTGATCTAATTAAATTTTATTAACTGAATGACCCATTTCCTTGGTCATAAAAAGGGTCACTAATTCTTTATGTATAATTATCAACTTAGTGATGTTCTTTCTAGGTTCATGACTACTTATCTTTTTGTACCTTTTTCTTTATTCCCCTTATTAACTAATTTTGTTCCTTAGTTACATTCTTTTAATCGACTAAATTTTGCTTCTTATAGTGTTGATTTATTGCTTAAGAACTTAGATACCGCTCTAACCTCTGTCGCGACCTGGATCACGGCGGGAGGCCGAGCGTAAAAAGAAAATAAGGTTTCCCGAGTTCCCTCCGAAAACCGTGGAGTCGCCACTAATGTTTTTAAGGTAAAACATCAGAAAAAACCTAACGTGAAGGTACTGGTCCTAAATTAAGATTTTAAGTTTGGGAGTCTAATTACGGGTGGGGAAGGTATTAGCACCCCACACTGTCCATTTTAAATGGTTACCCTAAATTGTTTAAGTTTGAATAATCCTACTACTTTATAATTTAAACCTCTTAGAGATGCCTTATGGATTTGTTGTTGATTTAAAGATTTTTAAAATTATAAATTTTACGATTAACAGGACGTCTCGTCCAAATTAATCGAGTTATCGTTAAAAGCGTAGTGATTTTATTTTTACTAGTAAAAGGGATATATATTTTTTAAAATTTGGGCCCGACAGGAATAATTGTTCCCGCTCCTACGTATTCCCCAAGCGTTAGGGGAAATTAGGGTTACGTAGTTCTTTGGGTTATTTTTAAAAAAACGCGAAGTAAGTTATATTTTTTTAAAAAGGAAGCCTTAGGTTTTATTGATTTTATTATATTTTTAAAAAGAGAACTTAACAGTCTAGGTTAATTTGAGAATGAAAAGTTTATTTAAAGACCTAGATTAACAGGACGTCTCGTCCAAAGAATCTATAAAAATATTTTGATTTTATTATATTATAGATATTATTAAAGTGTTTTATGGTCTAAATTCTTTTAGGAAATTTTACATAGATTGACAGGACGTCTCGTCCAAAAAAAATCTATAAAGATCATAAATTTGTTATCAAAAATATTTTTAAAGGTCTATGTTAATTTTGAGGCCCTTATATATTTATTTTATTCAAAAACTTAGGCTAACAGGACGCCTCATCTAAATTGATCCTAATGTGAATATATTAATTTTTGTTACCTGTTGGCATCACAAGAATACTTTATGGTCTAGAAATTAAACATAAATTAATAGGATGTCTTGTCTAAATTAACCCTAGCATAAAGATTCTAATTTTAAGCACATACTAGCATTAATTTTATTCCCTATTTTATAAGTGTAATACTCTAAACTTAGTTAGTAACAAACATTAACAGGCACTCGATGATACTAATTATTAGAATATTCCAAAAGGGAGAGAAATTCTATAATTTAATTCTTTAAGAAACTAAGATTACATATAATTGCAACAAGAAAAAAAAGGAAAAGAAAGAGATACCTAGAGTTATCAATTTTCTACGTCAATTATAAGATTTTCTTCTTCAATTAGTGTAATCCTTCTCCTTACGTGAACAGTATTTCAATTTAGCTTCTCAATTTGCGTCAATGTGCTCTCTGTTTCTTGAATTTCATGAATTCTACAATTGAATTCTCTCTTTCTCTCCTAACAGTGTCAATTCCCCTCCCCCCCTTTGCAGTGTGCGTCGTATATTTATATATACTCCTTGAATCCTTTCTTATCTCCTGGTGCTATAATATTTATATTTTAACAAACTCTTCCCTTTTTTCTCGGCGTGCTTTCTTATATATAATAATGGCCATTTTCCTTATCATAAAAAACCAATTTGCGTGAATGACCCCTGCTCCCTTATTGTGTTTTTCTTTCAAAATCCTCCTTCATTTTTATATAATATACAAACGTAATAACCACTGATGCCTTCTTCCGTGTTTATGTATTGGATATAGCATTACATATATATAATAATAATATTTTAATCTAATCCTATTCCCTTTTGCGATTAGCATATTAGATTATAATATAATATGAAACCTGATTGCCCTTTTATTTGGTGCGTGTGTGATCATTTTTCTGTTACTAAAAACTTTTCTCTTTTATGTTATCTTTTATGTGTCAACTTTTATATATATATATATATATATATATATATATATTAAAAACTAATTTTTAAAAAAACTTTATCTCAAAGTTTATCCTTTTTTATATTTAAAAGCTCTTATCTCATAAAAATTTTATCTCTTCCTTTCTCTAATCTTCTAAAATCTTATCCCGTAAGAAATTTAAATTTTAAACCTCCTTGTTAAATTTTAAATTTTGAGTCTAGAAGTTCAAAAATTTATGTTTCTAATAAGGATTTAAAATTTAAAATCTAGATCAATAATTTGAAATTCAAACAAGCCCACAGGTTCACTTTTTCTTAAAAAATAAATTATTTTTTATTTTTTACTTTTTTTTATTTTTTTAGAAATTTTAAATGGACCCGGACAAAATTGGGTAGCAATAACCTCTATGTTATGAACTCATCATTTATTCCTTAATCACTAAAAGTTGTCATCTAATTTATTCTACTTCTTATTAGTACTTAGTTTGAAGTCCAAATTTCATTTCCTTTCTACATTGCTTACCTTTACAAGTGATTAATACTTTATAACTTATTTATTTCATGTCCTAAAATCCTGCTTACTTGGATAATTATATGTATCATATAGATTAAATCCCTTGTCACTTGTATTAATTACTAAAGTTTTTAACTCCTAACACTTATTTCTTAACTTAGATTCCTAATGATCTCATTTATTTCTTTTAGGCACTTTTCTTTTTTCTTAATCTATTTACTTAATTACTTTCTCTGTAACTCTTTCCAAATTAAATTCTAAAATTCCTTTTTATTTCTTTTCTTTTTCCACCTGGCTTAATTAATCTATTAAAATATTTAAGCTCAAAATCTCATTTCCTAATGAATCCTTTCCAAATTAGTCCTACTTCATTAACTTCTTGAAGTCCCTCATTATATTCTACCTCATTTGGTTACTAAAATTGGTCACTAACATTTCTAATACCTAATATCCATTTTATTATGCTACAAAAATTCTTTTTGTTTTTATTCCTTTTTCTTAATTCATAAAATTTGTTAGGGTCTAATCATGTCACTTATCGATAAAGCTTTTTCATATAAAATTTTCCACTTTTTAAGCTCAACTTATTCATCTAATTAACTTGTATAAAGTTTTGTAATATTTTAAAACAATGCCACTTTTAGTAAAATAAACGTTGTAACCGTCCGGTCGGTAATTCTTTCTTAAAAACGCGATGTCGTCAAAATACTCTCAGCGATATGTGGTGATAAATTAATTCCTAATAATGGGACTTACCAGAAATAAATTACAAATTACATATCATTACTATAAAATTTAAAGAATAATAATACAACCAAATTGAATAAAACCGAACCCGCCTAAACACTAAAATTCCTAAATTTTTCGTTACGACTCTGATCGCGATAAAATCCTTCCGAACACACGAACGTCGAGTTACGTCAATTAAATTTTTTAAAATACCCATTAACTTAAAAATGTTAAGTTTTTTAACCATCGGTTATGAAAAATTACGCGATTTGAAATCTAACCATTAGATCGCGACGAAATTCAAAATGGAGGTTCTCGAGTATATGAGCAATATTATGGAACGTTTAAAAATAAGTTTAGACGAGGTAAGACCCCCTTACCTTGCCGGACAGAAGAGGAATTTACATACACCTTACATAACACTCTCAATAGGGCATCCCTTTCTCAATTGGTTTGTCTCAATACCATGCTTCTATGACTAATGCATATGTTGGTGTTTAAGAATGCATATGTACGGATCCAATTTCATTCATCAGGTGATCGCAACCAGCGTATCATTCATTTCATAATCTACATATCAATTGTCATCATGTCGGTTTCCCGCCTCACAAGGGGTATTCCCTTCATAGAACCCTGCAAGGTTATTCATTCATCAAATATCATAACATCATCACGTCGGGTACTCCCTTCATGGAACCCCGCAAGGTTATTAATTCATCAAATATCATAACATCATCACGTCGGGTACTCCCTTCATGGAACCCCGTAAGGTTATCACATTACAAACGTGCTTATGCATGCCATGCTATAAATATGCATTAATGCTCATGCATACCTTAATCTCGTGAGAATTTTCTCACCCTCTCACACTCATACTCAATCGCAATGTTAATCTTACACAATTTAACATATATATACCAATCATAATATTCAAGAATCATCCTAACTAAGGATTTCGAATATTCATCAAGCCACACATGGAAACAATAACATGTCATCACACATTGTACCACTCATAACCTCATCATGGTCTCATTCCAAAATCAATCATTACAAGGGCCTTATTCAATTTCACATCACATACATATTATACTACATTCATTCAAGAAAACATGCCACATTACATCAATACATACATTATCATCATACAAGATCCCATGCATTTAGAAAATACACCCTTCTCCTACCTCAAGAGAAGTAGACTTCCGGGTTCGATGTTCCCGCCTCACAAGTATTATCAAGCCCTACACCAATCAATTATAAGACCACATCAATCATTCATTCAAACACCATTTTAATATACATATACATATATGTACACATGATTCTTATCATGTAGAGACTATTTATAGGCTTTATTCATTTGCCTAATTAGGCTTCGGGAATTCCTTCCCTTAAATCACCATTCATTATCATCAAGGCAATAACCTAATTAGTTAGGTTACCCCATTTACCAAGCTTACATTTAACTCATTCTAAGTGGGTTTTCATTTATGGTTTCCAACCATCATCCCCAATCATCATTTATGATTATACTCCATCATTAATGACATTCTCACCATTAATTAATGCCCATCTACCCACACATCATATTTCCCCCAATTTATAAGGTTAGGGTTTCACCAAAACCCATCAACATTCGAAAATAATTATACATCCTCAACTCCTTCCAACCATAAATGCATCTACCCCATTGATACCATTTAAAGCTTGTATTTATGACACCCACCTTAGGGTTTCCACATTTAAAGCTTCTCCTAATAACCCACATACATTAAATGCTCTCTTAACATTAAGGAGACATAACTAAAGGTTCATATTCTTGAAAAATGGCTAGAACCTTACCTCAAGTGAAGTAATGAAGGAATTCTCAAAAGAGAAGGGGGCCACACGAAATTAAGGAGAAGAAGGGAGAAGAACTTCAAGCTCCAAGCCTTCTCCAAGCCTTTATGAAACGAAAATAAGAGGAAGAAGGGAGGGTAGCACCTTGGCTTAGGGTTAGAGAAGGAAAAGAGATAAAGAAGATAAGAGAAGAAGAAGAAAGAAGTGTTTTGCCAAAATGGTTCAGCACTTGAATGAAAATGAGAGTGAAAAAGTGAGGTTTTATTTTTAAATTTTAATCTTTCATTAAACTCTTCTATTTTTAAACAAACAGGCTCTCTATTCGGGCTCAATACATATTCTAAAAATTATTCCGAATACACATCCAGACTCCCAGTAATATTATCTACAGCCCTGACCAACGGCATCTCAATCAGAGATACTTAGTTTGACACCCATATTTTATCCCGGTCAGTTTTCTGCTTATCTGGTCTCAACAAATCACTAACAGTCTCCGAAAATATTAATTAAATTATTTCCAATATTTTGGGACATCAAATAGTTCACATTCAATTATTCAGTATTTATTTTCTTAATTTAACTTTCTATTTTAAAATTCGGGGTGTTACATTTGTCATTTTCTGCCATAAGCGATATACATTTCCTTGATATGCGTTCTATTTCTTCATAGTGACTTCCCTTGCTTCAGTTGTCACCACCATCAAACATTTACATTGTTGATTTTCTTTTTCTCCATTACTTTCAATGACAGAATTCTTGCCTTGCTCATGAACCTTTAGTGTTTCCTTCGCATCTATACTTGTAACTATTAACACTTCACAATCATTATTAGAAGGTCAAGTTATGGTTTCTATGTCATTCAAGACTTTTTCTTCTTCTTTTGAATCATCAACACATGTTTGAATCTCAATTTCTTCTTCATCCTTTACTATCACATATTCCTCACAATGTTTTTCAAAGCTCTGTTCTTCAAGCACACAATCAAGTGACAACTTTTCTTCCTCTTTCGACTAATATTCATCATTGTTGTTGTCAAAGAATGAACTAATTGATAAATCATCCTTAAATTCAGGAGTTTCTTCCTTTAAGTAGACCTCATCATAACATTCTTCTAACAGCACCCGCAAATGCATAAGGACCGTGTTCTCAATCACTCAGAATTTCAATCCTACTTGGCAATTGAAAGAAACTTTTCTCAAAGAAATTAAAAACAAACCAAACAAAAATCGCAATAGAAAGTTTTTTTAGGAAAGAAATCAATTAAAAAGCATATTGGGATCTTTGGGTGGTGAATTGCTATGTGTTGATGTTTAAAGATTTTGCTTATCTTTTACTTTTATGTTAACCAGGACAATTTTCCTAAGGTTTTAGTTTCCCTTCTTAGGGCTCTACTAAAGTGCTCAAGAATTCAAACCGTAACGTTTAATTTGGAACCAGAGTTATTAAGCGCTATGAAAAACTTAAGTCCTCAAAAGATTAAGAACATTCACTTCTCAGTCCCTTCTAATTTCAATCTTAAGTTCAATTCTAAAATTGATTAAAGTATTTTACCTTTTAGTCCTTCCTAATTTAAATTAAAGATTACCCAAAACCTATCTCCAGATCATTGAGCAAATAAAGACATCAAGAATTGAAGGAAAACATAATTTCATTGATAACTCAGAGTAAATATTACATGAAACACATTACAAATCAACCCCTAAATCCTAAGAAAGGAATCCTAGCCACTCATTGTGGGGGTAGAAAACAATGCCAAGAATTGAAAACATTGGTACTCTAGAAAATAAGGATTACAAGTAAAATAAATTAAAAACACTAAAGACCCTAAGACAAACCACGAGTCTTCCAACGTCTTTCCTTTGTTTTGGCCTTGAGAACCCTTGAAAAGCACCTGCCTAGATCGCCTCTTTTGCCTATCCAAAGTGCCTCTAGCCTTAAAATTACAAAGCCTTTAAAATTGACCCATCTTTTGCCTTTTATACTATTAAAAACATGTAACAGGGTTTGTCTGACACAAACCACGATTATGGTGCATTCCATGGTCTGGCTGTAGATCATGCTGTCTTCTTCAGCTTCAATTTTTGGTAGAAAGCTGCATGGCAATGACCAAAACCATGGCCTGGCCGTGGATCCTACTTTTTGGGCTACTAAATCTCTTTGTTTTTCTTTGCTTTTAGCATGCGGTAGCTTTGCTATGAATTTCCTTTAAACATTGACTCCAAATAGGGTCTTCAAACCTAAATATTCCTACAAAACTAGCAAATAGAGTAGCAAAGGAGGGAAATAGTGAAATAACCATGGGATTTAGGGAATTCTTACTCAAATAACCTAAATAAGCCTAATAAATGTACCTTAAAATGATGTGTTTTAGAGACACATCATCTTCAAATAGGGAATTAAGTGGCACTTTCATGAGTCTCTTTCACCAAGAACCTTTGAGGAAAAGGAAGATATTTCATGTCCTCAAGGTTTGGTGTACAAAAAGCTTCTTCCAATAACTCCTCTTTTGATTTTCTCATGAAACTCGGTTCTCCTCAATAATATTTTCCTAAACATCTTCAACTTCAACTTCTTTTTCTTGAATCATATTCTCAATTTCAGTTTCATGTTCAGCTTCTTCTTCTTGGATAACCTTATCATCCCATTGCTCAATATATTATTCTTGTTGTGTAACCATATCATCGCATTGCCCTCTATATAGTTCAGCCATTTGTCTTGCAATTTTCTCCACTTGGTTTTGAATGTTTCTAATTGAAGCATCAAAATTCTCGAGGCCGGTTTGTGTGAATTCAATGAATTGAACAAAGTGCATTTTCCAATTCAGATGGTTCCTCCTCAACTAGTTGCCCACTTTCGATATGGTTCATGCACAAGTTTTATTTATACTAGAGAAATTCAGCAAATGTACCTTCTAGATCATATTGCATCACCTGCAACTTTTCCTAAAACTACAAACAACAATTACAAACAAATCCTGAGCAGCCACACCCAACTATTGGGATGGTACTGGAATCCGGTGTAAGTAGCGCGTAGCTTGGGCGTGGACACACCCACTCTCTATCTAGCACTGATGCTTGGTCATGATTCCAGCATAAGCGTGCCTATGCGTGGTGTATCTTTGGCATTTGTGCATTGCTAGCTGAGTGGAGCCTTAGACCAGCATATGGGTATGCGGGCCAGCGTATTTACGCGCACTGGCTTGGGTCCCTTAAGCATTGCGTGTAAATCCTTAGGTTGGGGTGGGCGTAGGCACACCCCACCCCTTTGGTGCCTTTGGTTCCTTATTGAAACTTCCAGCGTATACATGGCCTACTGGCGTATGCATGCCACATTGCACTTGATTCAATCACCAAGGCACAAGCATATGTTAGCTTTGATGTAGGTACACTGGGGTTAAAAACTCATATTTTATTGATTTACAAATTAAAGATAAAAATCACATGATTAATTACTAAAAATGAAAAGAATTTATAAAATGACTAAATTATAAATTTACTGAATATTTAACAATTATTTTACTAAATTAATAATTATGAGTCATTAATTAAGAACATGTTGCATTAAAATGATCAAATAATTGAGCTTTTCAAAGCTTATCATAAACCCCTTGACTCTAGTAGTTAATGTGACATGTGGTGATCAAACACAACATTTGACATATCTTAAGTGGCTTTCCATTAGCTAGCTAGCTCAACAATTAATAGAATAGTACTAATATCAAGAACCCAAATAAAAAAAAGGACAAAGTAATTTTTGGGGACCAAATTCAAAAAGTGTAAATTTTATAAGACCAAAAGTTTAACTAAGCCAGCAAAAAAATAATATGTTAACATTTTAGTCTAAATATTTTAATATGTTGTTCATGGATTATACAATTGCAAAACATATCAAGGTTATAATTTAGAAATCACTATCATATTAAATAACAATTCATTCAAAATATGCAGTTAAAAATAAGTAAAATTACTCTTTGAAAATATGAATATAATAATTGTTTAAGATCATCCAGGTTTACACACAGCTCAATGTGGGTAAGGATAATTCAAGCATAGAATTTGAAAGTATCAATTCGTGTCGCCATAGAAGCCGCTTGCGTATTTCACCCATTGTAGACCAATTTTAGATTGAGAAAATTGGTGGTAGGATATACATAAATTTTTATTACGTAATAGAAATACTTGTCCCTACTTCTGAATTTTTATGAATTTATTTGTATATGTGTAAGGATGATTTGAAAACTCTATAAAGGACATTGCAAAATGGCAAGTGTCAAAATCTAAATTTTTTTTGTTTCCTCCCGGGTCAGAGAATGCCCCACGGTACCCAATGATTCTCTATTATCCCCTAGAAGCGGTTATCTCCTTACTGGATTTGGGCCTAGATTTCCTTTTTTACAAGTGTATAAATACAGCCTATACTGAGAAATAATATACTTGATCCCTAGAAAATTCTCTAGGATTTTTGTGCCTGTCACTCTTTGTGTGAACATTTTGACGCCCACCATGGAGCTCGGTAAAACGGATACTACACTTCAACCTTCAAGACCCTAATCCTAAAAAACATCAATGGGGAGCAGTCAACAGGATTTTTCACTAACCTCGCGTCAAACTTTGGTAAAAATGCTTTCATCATCTCGTCTCACACGCGCTCTCGAAGGCGGACAACAAATTCATGTCTTTCGCCTCACATCGGAGACCTCATACTGCTATGTCGATGTCTTGATCACACTCTAACTGATTTGTCAATTCAATCCTCCAAATTTACAAATCGGAAGTACGGTAAGAGCATATTCTTTTCCCATTTGTTGTGCCAAATTCTTGATTCACGAATTGCTATATAAATTGATTTTTCCAATTCGAAATACGCTCTGCATGTCAAGCCGAAATCTTTTATCAGGTTCTTCAATTCGCAAGTTTTGTTCATCAATTACGTTAATTTTTTTGGCACTATGTCAATTTTGTCTTGTAGCAAATACAATTTCAACTGACATTTCAAGGTTTTGGCACTAAGATCCAATTAGTCAATTTGCTTTGAAATATTCAATCAGTCTAGCAAATTGGTGTTGGTCAATTTGATGTGAATTCTTCGTTCACTCAGTCTAGCAAATTAACTTCTTCAAGTTCAAAAGTTGTACGTGTTAGGACGAAATCTTTATGGGCAATTGTCAATTTTCTTCATGCAAAAAGTGCAGTTCCGAGAGTCTTGATTGGTCCTGTGCGAATTTCCTTCGGTCTTGGCAGGTCCTGGGTCAATCAATTTTGGCTGAATTTGCAATTGCTATTGAAAATCGGGTTTTTCATTTCAATTTTGATAATTGAAATTGCCACTTGATCTTAACAATTAATTGGGTCAATTACAAGTTGCTATTGAAATTTCTGCTTTCAAAATTCTTTAATTGGTCAGTGACTATATTGGTGCGTGCAATTTGTTGATCATAGGCATTGAAATTACGAGTTTTGTGGTCAATTGAATTAATCATTTTAGTCGTCTTTTTATTTTAAGGGACATTGTAATATCCCGAATTTTAAAATAGGAGATTAATCAAAGAAAATAAATATTGATAAGTTGAATATGAATTGTTTAATATCCCAATAAATTGAAATTAATTAAATTAAGATTTTTGGGAATTGTTGGTGATTTATGGAGGCCGATTAAGCTGAAAATGAGCCCGGTTAAAATATGGGTGTCGGACCAAGTATCTCGGAATGAGATGATATTGGTTAGGGCTGTTGAGAATAATATTGGGAGTCCGAATATATATTCGGAATAATTTTTAGATGAAGTATTGAGCCCGAACGATGAGCCTGTTGGTCATAAAACGATAAATCTTTAATGAGTGATTAAAATTTAAAACACATGAGCCCAAATTCCCTTTCCTTTTCCACGTGAATGTTGAAGCAATTGGGAAAAATAATTCACTTCCTCTCTTCTTCATCTCTTCCTCATTTCTTCTTCTTCCAAAGCCCTAACTTTGAGTGGTGAGCTTCTCCTCCATTTTCGTTTTGAAGAAGCTAGGAAGAGAACCATTGGAGTTGAATTCCTCTCCTCTTCTCCTCCATTTTCGCAGCCCTCTTTTCTCCGCTTGGAACCCATTTCGTTTTGGGTGTGAGGTAAGCACTTTCACCATTTTTAGAATGGATTGATGATGATAATTTGGGGTATTATGATTTAGAGAGAAGATGCATGTGCATGGGTGTTTATTAGAGCATTTAATGCTTAGGCCCTAGAATGGGTCATCATAAATGTGAGTATTTAGGAAGAGGAAATGGTAGTTGGTGTATTAATGAGGGTAGAGAATGAAGGTTTATGATGTATTAATGAAGGTGGATGGGTTTTGGAGGAAACCCTAACCTTGAAGTTGGGGGAAAATAGTTAAAGTTAGTTTAAGAATGTGTTTAATGGAGAAATATATGTCGTTGAGGAGTTTTGTGAAGCTTGGGGATAGGGTTGTCTTGTAACCCTTGAATTTAATGATGGTGGCTTAATGGGAAGGAATTCCCGAAGCCTAATAAAGAATAAAAATGATATCCACAACATGTCTAACACATGTTGTGACATTATAAATATGAATATGACTAAATAGAATTGAATTGATGACTTGAGTAGTTGATTAATTAAGGTTTTACATGAATGTAAATGTAGGACCTATTCCGAACGACGAAGCGGGACCGTCTTATCAACCAAAATTCTTCTCTTGAGGTAGGAGAGGAGTCTAAGTTCTAAATGCATGAATTTGAATGTTAATTGATTGTGGTATGTAGTGTTATGCATGTTAGCCTTGCTTGAAAGTTGTAAGAAATGATGACTTGTGGTGTGATGTAGATAATATGTTTGGCAACATGCTTTTGTGCATTTAGAATATTCATGGTATGTTATGCGAAGGTGTGTAATGAGCAGTGATATGATGTTAAGTTGTGTTTACCATGAATGTGATATGAATGATGATGTTGTTTGTTGAGATTGAGAATAAAGAGAATGCCACCCAAAGATTTAAACTATTGTGAACAATCAATGTTAATAAAAGCTTGTGGTGATGTTGATGATGGTGTTGATGATGTTGGATGATGAGTGGCATGTATAGGATGCATAGAGTGAGGAATGCATATGATTGCATTTGCATCCATGGCATACTGCATAGTTGCCGGTGTTGGAATTTTAGGGGATTCCCCCGGTTGGCCCAGTGGGAGGGCGGCTCGGTGCACGAGCAAGTTATATTTTCCCCTGTGACTTGGTGTATAAGTCACGAAGCTGCCCATGTTATGCCTCGGGGAGCCACATGTGGTTGACCCTTGTGGGGGGTGGCTCTTGAGGAGCAGGTGTCCCCAGTGGTCCTTGAGATCACAGCTGCCATGATATAATTCGTGGTTGGCCCGCAACACCATATGTTGATATGTTATGTACCGCGGTCATGGTGAAAATGGCCAGGTGTTGCAAGATGGGCGATGCGGTTTGGTATCAGTAAAACTATTGGTGAATGCATGCAATTTAAAGAATAAGTGTACACATTTTACTACTGCAGTAGGGGTATGGTTTGATGACCATGCTTGAATCCCACATTTGGTGTTGAATTCCCACAGTCAGATCTGCAATTATTGAAATATTCCTTGTGCATATGCATTAGTTAAGAGCATTTTCATGTAGAAGGAAGTATGCCAAGGTGGTAAGATGTGATGATGATTGTGTGAGGTGGTAAAAGTATATTTAAGACAACATAAAAGATATGAATACTAGTTAAAGGTTGTGTGACAATTCAATAGTTGAATAATGTGATTATGTATATGCTTGTGTGCTTTGTATGAAATTGTGTTGGTATATGGCATGGTGATTATTAATGATGTGCAAAGTATATATGTGGGGATGCCTATATGCATAATCACTTGGTATTCATATTCATTCCTTTGGAATGTGGACTCACTCTCCCATGTTGTCAATTTTAGACTTGTGATGCAGGGCATTCATGGGAAGAGTAAGCATTTTGAAGTATAATTATGGTTGTGGAGGTAAATAGTGTATAGGGAGCGCCTTGGCCGGCGATATATGTAAACATATGTATTTTATGTAGCAGGAGATGTAATGAATGTTTGTTTTGGAAGTTTACTTGATAAGTGATTTTGGAGGGTCATGGAGGAAAATGAGAAATTGTATGTGTATCTCATTTTTATTTGTGACCCTAAGTATGTATGAAGGATTCATTTATATTGAATGTTTCTATATGCTGATGAATGAATGAAGAATTATATTTGAATGTCGATTTTATTAAGTTAAAGAGATGGAGAATTGATTTTCATATGTTTGATGAGTTGAATGGAAAATTGATGAGTAAGATGATGTAGAACAAGTTTTAAATGACTCATAGGATGTTTGAGATGTAGTGAATCCTTGTAAAATAGATGGAATTCAATTTTAGTAGGTTGTGTTGTGCAAGTTTCGAGTTCTGCATGATGTCTGATGTTTTCGCTCAGGCGAATTCGATTCTCGCCCGAGCGAGAGCCACACCTATTGGGAAATTGGTCTCTGGGCAATTCTCGCTCAAGCGAGATTGTCCCAGTATCAGTGTTTAGATACTGGAGGAAATTCGCCCAGGCGAATGGAGCTTCGCCCGAGCGAGGGCGAAAGGATTAGCCAGGCGAATGGCCAGTTCGCTCAAGCGAGAATGATAGTAGAATCAGGGATTTAGCAACTGGATGAAATCCGCCCGAGCGAAGGATCTTGGGGAATGGCAATCGCCCAGGCGAGACAATTAAATGGTGAGTGGGTGAGTTCCTGAATAAACTTTGTCTAAGTGGAAGTTTTGGAAATAAACTAAGAGGTGGTGTAATTTCCGAGTGAATTCCGAGTGACCTATGTCCGAGTCATGACCTTCCGAGTGAGGAAGTGTACATAATCCGAGTGAGAAGACTCTTGAGTGTGGTGATCTGGGCAGTGGAGTCCCGAATGGGGAATATCCGAGTCCAGTGTAACTTGTTCCGAGTGGCGTGTCCTGATTGTACATTTCCGAGTGGGTGAACACCGATTGGAAATACTCGGTGTGAGTTTGTCCAGAAGTCCCCTGGGATAACTCAACTCGAGTGAAAAAGAGAGGAAGTCGGATTTGTAATAAAATACCGAGTGAAAGCTGGTCAGGCAATGAGTCAGTTTTGGAATGAAACTCTGAGTGAGTGAGTCGGTTCCTAGAGTGTTGTACCGAGTGGAACCCCGAGTGGGTGAAGACTCGGATTCGGAATGAATTTACCGAGTGAAAGTCTGAGTGAGAGAGGACTCGGTCTGGACTGACTTTACCGAGTAGAGGATTGAGTGAATGATGGGTCAGTCAGGATGATCTTGCTGAGTGAGAACCTGAGTGCCTTGAGTCGGTTTCGGGAGGATTCTGCCGAGTGAAAACCCGAGTGTTGGGAGTCGGATTTGGAGGGGCCTTGCTGAGTGAAAACATAAGTATTAGAAAGCCTTATTAACGAGTGGGTATAAGCCCAACTCTGTAAGTTGTTCGCCTAGGCGAGGAAGTCTCGCCCAAGCGAGTCAATCATGAATTCGATTCTGGACGAATTTCGCCCAGGCTCGCTGGTTTCGCCCAAGCGAGGTTTGTGTTACTCGCTCAAGCGAGTCGGAATTCGCTTGAGCGAGATCGTCCCCTGATGCATAACTATTCCTTTCGCTCAGCTGTTCTTTACTTCGCCCAGTGTGCCACGTTGGCTCGCTCAAGCGGATGAGAGTCTCGCTTGAGCGAGGGGCACTCTGTTACTCCTTTTTGCTTTGATTTTAATTCATTTCGATTCCCTTGCAATAAATGTGCATCCATGCCATATTTTAATGGAATTCTGGTTTTTGTATGACTCATGGGATTTCATGAGGTCCTTTCCCTTAAACTTATTTTCACAAGGATTAATTTGATTAATTCTTCCGCTGATTTAAACTTGGAAAATTATCATAAAAATTTAATCTTTTAATTTCACCCTCTCATATCTTCATATATGGGAGTGGTTCATCATTGATCCAGGTACTGTGTCCAAAATGCTTCAGCACTTAATTTCTTTCATTGAATTTATGATTTATAAAAACGTGCAAAATTTACCCTGATTTTTGGGGTGTCCCAGACATAATCCATTATCTTTAGGCCTAGTAATCTATTATAAACGCTATTATCATGTGACAAATATATATCGCTAGCCACCTGAGGGTAGAAGCAAAAATTAATATATGAAAAAATTCTGAATTCTTCTTTTCCGACCCCCTGGTATCTCCTTTTCCAACCGGACCCATTATTTTGTGTTTTATCAACAAAACAAAATTTGTGAACTTGTTTGTCACCTCTGGGTTTTTAATGAATAAGCTCTTTTGGGTCGCATGAATTTATCGGAAGTACGTGGCCAGGAGTTTAGGCGAATGCACACCACGAGTTTTGATCAAGGGAATTTTCTATGATTAATTAAATTTTCGGGCTAGGAAATTACATATTTCATATATAATTTCATTGCATATGTATTTTTTTCATACTATTATTATGTAATTTCCCATGAGAGTCCCACAAATGGAGGTATGTGGCTCAACAACTATATCTGTTAGATTGCTATACCATTTTTTACATTATTTCCGTTAATTAAAAAACGGTGCACGTTCTCGAAAGGAATGGCATGGAAAAGATGATAAATTGATAATTGACAATTTGGTATATTTGCTTGAGATTCACTCTGGCCCATGCTTGCGAGGAGACAAAAACGGAGGCCCTTACCTTTACCTATCATTGGATGGAAGGCTTAAATTCATTTAGAAAAAATGATTGTTAAGAATTTTGTATATATACTTGTCTAAGTAAAAGAGACTTGTGCATTTGAAGATATATATTATATAGTCCAACAACTTTACAGCGGCATTCCAGCCGAAGAAGAAATTGCAATTTTTTTTTTTTGGTCAATAAGAAATTGCAATTTAAAATGCTCGATCGCGAATGGGATTACAGGCTAGGCCCATCCGGGCGAGACTTCAATCAGTCAACCATGAATAACATATGCTAATGCAGCTCAAAGATCTTGGCACTTAAACGTGGATCTTAAACCCGCTAAGGTGCTCTTCAAGAAGACTACCCCCAGGATTTTCCAGAAAAACTTGAATTTCCACCAGGACCATTTGTCAGCATGGCTACTATGCATTCTATAGGGCGGTGATAAAATAAATGATTCTACCAGTTTTGAATGTTGCCCAGTATATTCAGGGCATAACCTCGAAGCTTTCAACCGCAGGAAAACTCTCAGGCACTTTGAATCTCCTCCCCATAAATATCAAGATCGTCATCCTTTTTCAAAGCCGCAACATGTGCTTCATCTGGTACCAATTTTTGAGGCCTATAAAATGCTGCTCGAGACGTCAAAAAGAGGGATAAAGTCGTGAATACCATAGAGATTTATAGTCAACAAGGGAGGAGTCCAGACCTTCATTTTGTCGTACTCTTAAAATTGGATGATTATCTGCCGAGTTCCATATCAAGCTATTTCGGTTTTTTGTGTCGGCTCCAGTCGTAAAATTTGTCAGTAAAAGAAGTATGGCCAAGAGCCATGAATCACCCTCTTACAGAAGTTTCTTGAATTACAATAAGCTTTCAGGAGTCAACGACTCCATCGCAGATGTTGAAAATACTTAAAGAACCAACACAACGCACTCTTCGGTGTCCCTCTTCTACTGGCTCTTATGCTCTGTTATCAACCTCACCGCCAGGATCAAAAAATCGACATCGCATCACGAATGTTTGAAAGATCATGACTGAAAATCCTACCCAATGTAACCACCTCCTCATCATGAACCGAGAAAGAACTACGCACCAATTCCTTGCATACTAGTGGCTGGGATATTTCAAATAAGACAAACTGTTGTTCAAGTGGCCTCAATACTCAAGAGGGGGGGTGAATTGAGTTTTAAAACTTTTGATTGGAATGCCTTTGAACTTGTTTTTTATATCCAAGTTTGTAAGAATATGCAAGTGAAATCAAGTTAAAGATAGTATGGAATGCACCACAAGGATAAATATTGCTGAAGCAATTTAACAAACACTTGGTGGGCAGTATTTCAAATATAACAAATTTGACAAGCTTAAGTATGCAATTCACAATCAATCAACACCAATTAACCAATTGAAAGTAAAAGAGTAAGGAAGAGGAGTTTGCAAACCGATATAACGAGTTCCACCAACACCGGTGTACGTCTCGCCTCTAAGCAACCCACTTAGAGGATTTCCACTATTGAAGTTTAGAGATACAAGCTATGAGCAATTGCAGCTTCCTAGTGTCCCACACTCAAGAACTCAATCCTCACTAGCACAAGGGCAACCCACCCAATCTCTCAAACTCTCAATACCCAAAGGTTGAACCCCAACCTTTGTGACCACTCAACCTAGAGTGAAAATCTTTTGTGTTTGTTGAAGTGTTTACAAGGAAATGACTCTCTTAATAGAGTGGATAAGCAAATGATAGCTCACACAATTTCTAATCTCTCAAGAAGAGAGGATATACAAATGAAATCTCAAGATATAAAAGAATAGAGCTTACAAAGCACAAGAGTGAGCAAAGGAATTGTAGCTTCTTGGTGTGTTCTTTGTGCTTGAGTTCCTCTTCAATTTATAGAGCCATTTGAGAGCTTGAGGAGTGCCTTTCTTCTTCCTAGCCGTTGCACACAGTGGGGTTCTGAAAAATAGTGGAGATATGTGCTGGTTTCCCACTTAAAACTGTTTTCCCACTATCGTAATCGATTACACCCTCGAGCTGTAATCGATTATCTTCAAGACAGAGGGCATCTAATTGATTACATATTGGCCTGCAATCAATTAGCAACTATACCTGATGCATTTAATTTGGCTTCGCAGCTTTGTAATCGATTATATTGTATAGTAACCGATTAGCTTAAATCCAGTAGCCTTCTAATCGATTGGATAGATTCCCTCAATCGATTAGCCATTATACCTGATGCCTTTAATGCCATTTTTGATATTGGTAATCAATTATTTAATGTTTGTAGTCGATTAGCTTAACTCCAGTAGCTCTTTAATCGATTATCTCAATTGCTGTAATCAATTAGCTTCTGTCCTGATGCAATTGCTTCCAAAACAGAATGACTCTAATCGATTAGCCTGGTCTTCCTAATCGATTATCTTCGCTGTATTTCAGGGTCTGCTTCCATGTCTTTGTTTTTGCAAGGATTTCTTCAAGAGTGTCATTATCAAAATTCTTGAACCTGTTTACACATTCAAACACATTCTCCCCCTTTTTGATGATGACAACTATGTTCATCTCTTGAGGGTTGTTAGTTTTAAACAAAAAGACTTATCTCTAATTTTATCTCTTGCAGAAACATATCTGCTGCATTATCTCTTAATCACAGTTTCAAATAGCAGAGTTTCTTTAACCAGTTTTTCAAATGTTCAGCATCTTTATCTCTTATCAATATCCTTATCTCTTATCTTTTAGCATTAACAAATCTCCACCTATCAAAAGGAATTTATTAACCTCTTTACAAATTGTTAATCATTTGGCAATTATTTTGTTTTAGCAGCTTATTCCTAGATGAACAAGATATGAACAAATAATTCTTCTCCCCCTTTGGAATCATCAAAAATACTAAAACAAGTAAAGCATATAAGGAAAGACATATTTTATTCATGATAACGGAAGGAAATTACATGAAGAAAATAAAAACGTTAATGAAATGAAGAACTGAAGTAGAAAAACAGAAAGCACAACCATAAAATCTAGTTATCAGGATTAAAAAATCGAAGTTCGGAGATTTGGTGGGAGAGTTCTTCATAGCGCTGTTGCATCATCTCAAAGTGTTGCTGCTCAGTCATTGAGAACTCTTGAAGGGAGTTTTCGAGGCGATCGAAGTGGCGGTCAAGATAAGCATAGAGTGATGCAAAGGGGTCAGCAGGAGCGGATGAAGAGGCTTGAGGTGGAGGAGGAGGAGGAGGAGGAACAGGCTCATCATCAGCAGGAGCTTCAAAGGGAATGTTGGCATCAATGCCTTCTATTCGTGAGTACCATGCTCCGTGTAGAAAAACAAGACCCATTTTGGTTAAATGATGAGTGCCGATGCAGGCTCTTGGAGGCACTTTTTCTGATAATTCTCCAGCCAAGTCTACTCCACAATATTTGAAAATTTTGGTAAGGAGAATACCATATGGAAGTTTTTGTTGGTCCTTTGCGTGGCGCATATGGAACTTGACCAACTGAACCCAGTTAATTTCCTTGTGGTTCAGCATCGCCCACATCAAGAGGACATCATCTTCTTCCACCAAGGCATAGTTCCCACCACGAGGAACTATCATTTTGACCAAGAAAAAGTGTAGGAGACGGTTGTTCATGGTCAAATGTCCTACCAATTTGTGGTTGCTCCTGGGGAGAGCAGCCTTCCACAATGATTGACGAGCAGTTAGAGCATTGAAGCCCCATTCATCTTCTGGTTCTCCTCCATCAAAATCTGCATTGTTGAGCGGCAGCATAAAGATTTCTGCAAATTGGGCGTTGGTGAGCTTGATGGTCACGTTTTTCACTTTGGATTCGACCATCCCATTCACCAGTTTCAGATTGCAGTAGAACACCCTGATGAGTTCAGGATAATATTCTTCTTCCTTGAGGGTGAGGAAGGGAAAGAGATTGTAGTGGTGGAGGCATTGGGTGAAGGTGAGGCTATGGTTATCAAAGGTTTCTGCAATGGTGAAGTGGGGAGTCATGATTTCTTTCTCAGAAAAATTTTTAACGAAGTGTTGGAGGTCTCTAGGAGAGGAAAAGAACCTTGAGAAGTCAAGGGGGTTGTTGGCCTGAGCCATGGAGGACCTTGCTCATTTAACTGTGCGGGAGGAAGCCATTGAAAAGGAATGTAGAAAAAGATAAGGAGAGGAGAAGAGTTCTTGGGAACTTTTGAGAATGAGAAAGAGGAAGTAGGTAGTGTGAGTTGAGAGGGTGAAGAGAGGGGTATTTATAGATAGAAATTAGGTTTAGGAAGGAGTGAGATGAGTTAAGAGAGTGGGGAATTCGAGCAGACCTTGGAAACATGCGTTTTAACTCTGCAGTACCGATGCTAATCGATTACGAGACATGGGTAATCGATTAGCTCACTATTTCTGGGGAATTTGAAGGGTTTCGAGCAGTGTGTAATCGATTATTGAAATGGAATAATCGATTAGTTAAGAAACAGAATCGTCCTAATCGATTAAAATAGTATGGTAATCGATTAGTGAGAAGATGAAACGTTTTATACCTGAAACAGAGGCTGTGTAATCGATTATGGATTAGAAAGTAATCAATTAGATTAAAACAGAAGCATTGTAATCGATTAGATATCAAAGGGTAATCAATTGTCAACAAAACAGAAACGTGTTAATCGATTATGAGGAGCTGAGTAATCGATTATATGGATCAAAAATTCACTTTTATGCATTTTTCTCAACGGAAGTTTGCAGTCTTAAAGAATCATGCCACAGATAATACCAAATTCATACAAACATGCTATACAACAGTGCTTTTATCAAAATACTTCATCATTCAAACACAATTGTTCATGTCAAGAATTCCTAATTCTCTTCTAATGTGGATGAATTGCTCCCTAGCTAAAGGTTTGGTGAAAATATCTACTAGTTGCCTAGAAGTTTCAACATGCTCAATTACACAGTCTCCTTTTAATACATGGTCTCTAATGAAATGATGCCTAATCTCAATATGTTTAGTCCTAGAATGCATTACAAGATTTTTTGAGATATTGATAGCACTAGTATTATCACACTTAAGAGGCACATGGTTCAATACAACTCCAAAGTCTAGAAGTTGTTGTCTCATCCAAAGGATTTAAGCACAACAACTACCAGTTGCAACATATTCTGCCTCAGCTGTTGATAGCGCAACACTTACTTGTTTCTTGCTATGCCAAGAAACAAGAGAACTACCAAGCAAGTGACATGTTCCGCTAGAGCTTTTTCTGTCAAGTTTACATCCTACAAAGTCTGAATCAGAGTAACCAACTAAAATACATTCAGCCCCTTTGGGGTACCATAAACCAACATTTTGAGTCCCAACTAAATATTTCATTATCCTTTTTTACTGCAGTGAGATGTGATTCCTTAGGACAAGCCTGGTATCTAGCACACATACACACAGCAAACATGATATCCGGTCTACTAGCGGTTAAGTAAAGTAAGGATCCTATCATACCTCTGTATTTTGTGAGTTCAACATCCTTACCTTTCTCATCCTTGTCCAAATAGCATGAAGTGCCCATGGGTGTGGCTATATCATTTGCTTTATCCATATTGAATTTTCTAAGTAGTTCTTTGCAGTACTTGGATTGATTTATGAATGTGCCTTCATTGGTTTGCTTGATTTATAGTCCGAGGAAAAAAGTGAGTTCCCCCATCATGGACATTTCAAATTCTTCCTGCATTAGCTTAGCAAACTCCTTGCACATTGAATCATTAGTGGCACCAAATATTATATCATCAACATAAACTTGTACCAATAGTATGTTATTCTTTTTGTGCTTTATGAATAAAGTTGTATCAACCTTCCCTCTTTCAAAATGATTTTCTAAAAGAAATTTGCTCAACCTTTCGTACCAAGCTCTTGGAGCTTGTTTCAAACCATACAAAGCTTTCTTTAATTTGAAAACATGATTTGGAAATTGATGGTTTTCAAAACCTGGAGGTTGATCAACATATACTTCCTCTTGAATGTATCCATTCAAGAAAGCACTTTTAACATCCATTTGGTACAATTTGAAGTCCCTACAGCATGCGAAGGCTAATAGTAGTCTAATTGCTTCTAATCTAGCTACGGGTGCATACGTATCTTCATAATCAATGCCTTCTTCTTGATTATAGCCTTTAGCTACTAGCCTAGCTTTGTTTCTAGTAATTATACCATTTTCATCCAGTTTATTCCTAAAAACCCATTTGGTTCCTATTATTTGGTAATCATTGGGTCTTGGCACGAGCTCCCAAACTTCATTTCTTTCAAATTGATTTAGTTCTTCTTGCATGGCCAATGTAACGTCCTAGGTTATTTTTGCATTTAGTTTTATTCAAACGATTGCAACTTATGATAAAATTTTTCCTTTTCTGGATAATTAATCAAGGTTTAATAAAATAGCATTTAGTTTTATTAACTTATTCAAGTGACAGCAGTCACAGTTAGATTAAATAAATGAGGTTTAGAGAGAAGAACAAATTAATCTAAGCACAACGGATGTGAGAAAGGGAATCAGGGCCTCCCGCTTGAGCGGGGCCCTTACTCGTTTAAGCGAGATTCCGGACTCTCACTTGAACGAGATTCTATTCGCTTGAGCGAATACCCTTCGCACATCAGATTGGGCAAAACATGCAATCGGACTCCCAAAATTTCACCCTAAAAATGATTCTATGAACCAAAGAGTTATCATAGCTACCATGAAAGCATATGTAAATAACAGTGATGTATTTTAAAATATAGGTTTACATCCGGTCCGGTCTTGATTAAACACAACTAATAATAATACTAAGAAGTTTTTATACACACATATAACTCTATAGAGAGTCATTCAAAATCACTCGGACCCTGGCACCGATCTCCCCCTTGGCGCGACTCCATGGCTCCTTCCCCCTCCCTGTCACTGGTTACTAAAAAAAAAGGGCAAGGGTGAGTGTTTGGCATTGTAATTAATATAGAATGAAACTTAACAAACACACATGCATATTTATACATATACATCAAGCATCATTCGAAAGTAAGCATACCGAAACATAGTGTATTACATACAGTAACTATATTAACCCAACCATGCAATTCCATCACATCCATCACGATCACAACTGACTCTCATACAATCTGACTCCTAGTATCCGGATACTAAAGGATTGGCCTTCAGCTGGGGGTCCTACTTGACACCCCGTGAACCCTGCTTGGTTCACCGAGTCCTGCTTGACTCTCCACCTCGACCACTGGGTCCTACTTGACCACTGGGTAGCTCAACTGGGCACGAAAACCACGGGAGCCGGAAATGAGGGGCTATCATATACCGTCGGCCATCCCACACCACATAGTCATTCAACAATTTACCTTTCACATAATAATATCAATTCCTCATCACTCAGGTAGCCTGCTTGCTAACCCGACGTCACATAACACTGATCATTTCACATTAGATATCACAAGATCATAACATGATAAACTCAACCACACCCGATCCTCCACTAATTAATGTACTCAGTCACACATGCACAAGCATAAACACACAACTACTTTTAGCAACATTTTCCTTAACCTGTTTACATTACCTCAATGACCTGTATAAGAAGTGAGTCCTATTCTAATTAATTATAACCCGAACACCCCCTTACTTTGGTTCCAAGCTTCGATAATCTGCTCTCTGTGTCGATTCCTTCCTCTGAGCACTGGTTTCGCAGTCTCAACTCCGTCACTCAGTCTTCCGTTGCTTGACTTACTACCTACGGATCATAAAGTACAGCTCGTCACTTCAACGCCCCTTAGTTCATGGACAGTATCTGGGCTCACACTCACCAGAGGAGTGGAGAACAGCCTCGAATATAGCCATGCATGGCCCTTAACAACCAAAGAATAAAAGGAATAAGGGAATCACAATTGGAACGGATCAGTAGACTCACCTTGAAGCCTCGATCATAGGAATGGGGTTCAATTGAAGTTTAGACACAAATAGAGTCCCTCTCCAGTGCATGCAACTCAGTGTTAAGAGAGGAGAAAGTGAAAGAGAAGGGACAGACCAGCAGCAAAGGTGACTTGTAAATAATGAAGAGGGAAGGAAGAGAATCTCCTTATATATATATAGCTCATGGACAAGATCGTCTTTTCCTTTATTTTATTTGTATTCTTACTAAATTTAATCAATTTCACTATATTAAACTATTGCATAGTTATCAAATCAATTACACTTATTTATTCCCTCAACGTTTAATTATTCACAATTCTCTAATACTTCGCAAGAGTATAGGCCCAATATGAATATCGGTCCCGGCGTCCTAACTTAGTGTTCATACCTCGGAAATCCGAGCTACAACCTGAGAGATCGGATATCTCATCCGTGCTCACCTCTTGGTTACCTACACCCGTTGTTTCAGTCATTATGAGGTTAATCCAGGCTATGACTCCGTGTGAGGCGCTCTCCTCACAACGGTTTGGACCAAACCTCCTGGCCCTGTCCGCTCTTCTCTTACACTTCCAATCTTTAACTCCGCCTGACCGCTCTCTGGCTCAGACAGAACAAATATTAAATAAAACTTCCAAAACATTTACTAACATTTCCCATTTCTTATAATTCTCATTAAAACATCAGGGATGTTATAGCCAACATCCAATGTTCATCAATAATAGCCTCATTTATGTTCTTGGGTTCTATTTGTGATACAAATGCTAGGTGATTACAAGTATTTCTAATAGCATTTCTAGTACTTACACCTTGAGTCATTTCACCTATGACTTTGTCTAGAGGATGATCCTTCAAAGTGATCCATTGTTGTGGTTCCTCATGTTTGGCTTCATTTGTGTCTTTGATTTCTCCTTCCTTGTCATCTAAGGTCAATTCTTGAAGAGTACCTACAAGATCATCAACATCTTCCTTTCTCGGAGGGTTATGGCTATTTTCATCAAATTTAACGTGAATAGACTCTTCAATGGTGTTTGTTTGTTTGTTGAAGATTCGATAAGATTTACTAGATTGAAAGTACCCTAGGAAGATTGCCTCATCAGATTTGGCATCAAACTTTCCTAGATTATCCTTTCCATATTGAGCACAAAACATTTACATCCAAAAATATGAAAGTGTGAAATGTTGGGTTTTCTACCCTTGTAAAGTTCATAGGGGGTTTTCTTTAGAATAGGCCTTATTAAACATCTATTCATTACATAACAAGCGGTGTTTACCGCATCGGCCCAAAAGTGTTTTGCAATATGGTTTTCATTTAACATGGTTCTTGCAAGCTCTACCAAGGATCTATTTTTCCTTTCAACTACTCCATTTTGTTGTGGAGTTCTAGGAGCTGAAAAATTGTGATTAATACCATGTTTTTCACAAAACTTTTCAAAAGATTGATTTTTAAATTCTCCCCCTTGATCGGTTCTTGTAACACCCTCGGTTAGATAAGACAAATCCTTCTGTAGGTTCATCCTATTTAACTGAGAGTGTTAACAGTTTTAAGAAAAGTGAATATATATATATATTTTTTTAAAAAAATAAATACGTGGCAGATCAGTGGAAGCAATAATGTATATATCACATAGTCATTCACAAACTGTAAGTAATTGTACTCTTAACAGAATGGGGCACGCAGGCACCCTTAAATATTATACAGTCATCCGGTGTTTGATTATTAATAATAAATATTCTATCTTTAATGATTGTTCTCAATGGGTTCAGCGTATAGCGGTTCTTCATGCTCGGGTTCTTGGGTTCCTAATTCCTCTGAAAATTGTCAACAGTAAGGGTGAGTATAACCCAAGACCCTGTAGGTTACCCGGTGCGGACATAATCCAGTTAACAAGTAATCACATGTAATCATACAATTCACATTTATAAGATTATAACAATCAAATATGTCATCAGGGAATGCATGAGTTTGTTTCATTATGATATTTCTTGATTACGTCTCATGATGCATGTGGGCCCAAGAAATTATTTCTTCTTCTCTTTCTATGGAATATCACCATTCCAATCATCTAGAGCGATCAGGGTCCGCCCAAGCTCTGGTACAAATGAACTCATTGGTTCTCATCATTGATTTATATATATATATATATTTGAGACTTGGATCCCTACGATCATAGTTACACTCCGTCATTTAGTCAAAGTACACTAGAATTATTCATCTCACCCGGCTATCAGGGCGCGACTCTGATGCCATTGGGTTGCCGTTCCAATTGTACTCCCAAGATTCTTCATGGAGATCGAACGTGAGTGTCCTCCACTGTACCAAGTGTATGCTCTAGAGGTTTTTCTTCTTCAAAAATATTTTCATGATGCGAAATGTATTCTCTTTCATCTTTTGAGTCATGGGTATTTATGTGATTCCAGCCTCATCATATTCGTTCACAAGCTTTTGATTTAATGGATCAAATGTTGCAAGTCATTTTGATAAAATATATCATTTATAACTTATACTTCGAATAAATAATAAAATACAATTCATATTTATTTACTCATAGTTAATAAAATAAGATATTTATAACAATAATACTAATTATAATAATAGGAATAACAATAATAAAAATAATAATGTAAATAATAATAATAATATTAATAGTAGTAATAGGAAAAGACCAATAATGATTTTTTTATAACATTTTAATAATTCAATAAGGAGTATAGAAGGAATTCTGAATGAAAAATCCAAGTATAAAATGTTAAGACTACTTTTCCGAGGAGAAGGAGTTAAATACCGAGTGACAAATAGGTTTTTCCGAGTGAAATCAATTAAATACCGAGTGAAATATAATTATCCGAGTAAAAGAAGTCTGTTTCCGAGTGAAAAATGAATTTTCCGAGTAGAAATAGATTGGTACTGAGTATAATGAGTTTTCCGATTAAAGCATAAGTTATGTCCGAGTGGAAATGTTGATAACCAAACTTTCTGAGTAAAACTTAGATAAATAACGAGTGCAAAAGTTAAGATTCCGAGTGAAAACAAGCAGGATTTCCAATAAAATCGAACTGAGAGGATTTTCTGAATAAAACAATTCTGAATCTGAGTGAAATCAATTTGAAGGAGTTTTCTCAGTGAAGTTAAAACGTTTTTTCTGAGTAAATCATAATGAAGAAAGAGCTCTCTGAGTGAAATAATTATTTTCTGAATAAATTCTGATTAAAAAGAGATTTTATGTGTGAAAAGATTATAAATCCGAGTAGAATCATACTGATGAAGTTTTCTGAGTTAAATAAGATATTTCCCGAGTAAAAAAAAAATCAAACTGGGTAAGTTTTCTTGAGTGAAATAACTGATTTTCTGAGTGAAATCAAAAATGAATAAGTTTTGAGTGGAATAACTGTTTTCTGAGTGAAATAAGATATATTCTAGTTCAAATATATATATAGTTCCAAATGAAATCAATTGAAAAGAGCTTTCTAAGTGAAATACTGATTTCTGAATAAAATCAACTTGAAAAGATGTTTTCCGAGTGAAATTAAGGTGTTTATCAAATGAAATATAGTTCTGTTTGAAAATTTAAATAAGAAACTTGTATTCTTCAGATAACTAATCGGATTAATATATAACTGGTCGAATTACTATAATCTCTGAGTGAATTTGTGTATTTTTAACTGCTCTGGTTGATTGGTACAATACCGAGCTTAATATCATAATATCCGATGTCAGTTCATAACTTTTCACTGGAGTCCTCATAAATACCCATGATACTTTAATATTTTTACAGTCCAGCATCAAACATATACACATTCATTCATATTAATCAATAAAATCAACATATTCACTAAATTCTCATGGTCAATAATAAACAACGCTATAATTAAACATGTTCAATACATTATATATACAAATATAACAAACAATTAAAACATTTAAATCACAACAAAACCAGATCTGTCCTGGAAAGGTGAGGACCCAAGGTACCTTAACCCTTTCCTTTCACTCAGATTTCCCCAGAATACCCGAGAATATACCCCCCTTACCTTAATGGAGTTCCTGGATGGAAAGAAAGAGGTTCCCTTTCACTGTCCTGCACCAATTCCGAGTGAAACAGAGGAGGAACTTGAGAAAAAAAGAAAGAAGTTGGTGCTGGTACGTAAGAGAAGTAAGAAGGAAGAGGAAGAAGGTCTTTATTTTGGTTCTGATAGTTTGGCTTGGAGATATATATTGGTTTAATAGTGCAGGAGACAAATGGGAGACATCGATTGGAGGATTAGGTGGGATAATGGAAACTTTTGACTCATCTCACTGTCAGCTTTGCATTAAAGAGGTTAGTGATATATTAAAATATATAAAGTGGTCTGAGTGGAGTTAAAAAGGTGTTCGTTGTTGGAGATTTTGAAGAGAGCGGTATTGAGTATATGAGGGCGGAGTGCAGTGTGAGGGCGGAGTGCAATATGAGGGCGGTATTAAGTGAGGGCGGTGTGGAGTGTGAGGCGGTGTGCTGTGTGAGGTCGGTATGGAGTGGGCGGTGTTGAGTGTGAAGTAGGGAAGGACGGTGTGTGTGAAAAAATTAAGGACACCGTCTGTGGAAAGAGGGCGGTGTTGTGATGAACACCGGCTCAGAGCTGTCCGGTGTGAACCCCTGATCTAAGGACGGACCTAATTGGCCAACCGGTGTGGAGTGCTGACATCGGATCGCTTAAGCGAAATCTGATTCGCTTGAGCGAATCAGCCCTTCTTGGCTCGGAAATCTTCTAAAACCGATTCGTTTCTCTTGGTCCTCAGTCATGATTGTTTCTTCTTGAAACATCTAGTCGGATTTCTCCTCCCTAGGTCGGATTTCTTCTGTATTCAGTCAGATTCTCTTTACTCAGGATTTCATAACACCTTAGGCTCACTCGGAAAAAGGGTATCCATATTCATTCGGAATATATAGTTTTCACTCAGAATTATAACATCCTTTATTTGGAAATTAACTCGCAGGAGTATTAAAGTCTTTCTCCACTCGGTTCACTCGGTTTAGACCATCTTCAACTACATTTCCAATCAAAAGCCCATTAAGGCCATCACCTTTCAGAAAAGACCCACACATAAGAGTCTCACTCGGAATTAGTTTATATACCTTAGATTCACTCGGAAATGGCTCTGTGCACTCTACTATTTGCTCGAAACGGTTTCCCATTACTAGTTTCCACTCGGTATCAGTTCACTTAGTATTATTCATTTATCATCACTCATATTCAAGCCAAGTAATTCCTTAACCACACAATATTTATATATAACCACTCGGAATTCATAACTTAATCACTATTCCTTCCATCAACACTTCCCAAATAATTTTAATAACACATTTCAGTCGGTAGAAGCATCAACTTAACATAAAACACATATGCATTCATTCACTCGGGTTTATTTCATGCTTAACCACTCAGGTAAAACTTATTAAGTCAGGTTCCTCTCGGACTCATTTCATACTTAGACCCTCTAATTACACATTATTTAATCTACTCGGAAATATCATCACATTAAGTTCAACTCAGACTTGTTCTAACCCCATCCACTCGGATTTATATATGGATCATTCACTCGGTTTATCATATACTTAGAAATTTTCCAATCTAAGCCATTATAACTAATCTTCCCTCGGATTTTATACTCGGAAATATCTAAATTCATTCTTACACACATATTTCACTCAGTATTATTTTCCCACTCGAGTATATCTTACTCGGGAATATTCAAACCCATTCATTCGGAAAGACTACATATTTAGTCTTACTCAAAATGGCTTTCAACCTACTCGGATTGCTATCTTCTATCTTATTAGGGAGGTCTGACTTGGACAACTTCACTCGGATTGCATCAGTTATATCCCTGACTGAGTCTATTCACTCGGTATACTGCAATCATAGAAATTTCCACTCGAGAAAGAAGCAATTGGCAAGGTCTAACTCAGAAATGAGTCTCTCAAGGGTATTTTTACTCGGAATATTCACCCAGAAGTGGTTCCCTTGAACCCACTTCACTCCAGCTGTCTCTAAGACCAAGATTTCACTCGGTAGTATTCCTTCTCAGTCACGTTTTATTCGGTCAACCTAACTTTACACTCAGAATTTCATTCCTTACTCGGATTTTCTTTCTATCACTCGGAATTGCTCACTGTCACTCGGAACAGAGTCCCTCTTCACTCGGAATTTGATTAATATCCTCAAAGGTCTGTATAAATTCCATAATTATACCCAAAAATATAATTTTTGGAGTATTACTGACCCTATACAAGGTATTTACTCACTTATTCTTACTTACTGACCTTCCACACTTCAAAATTTACCAAATAAAACTGCTACTAAAAATAGGGATTTTACAGTTCTCATGGATGTAATTTTAGAATTTTGCTTATTTTGGATAATCTTTGCAAGTTTCTTGAATGCATGATATGCTTCATTTTTATGAGCAAGAAACAATGTCCATGTATATCTAGAATAGTCATCTACAATAACTAGACCATAGTAATTACCTCCAAAGCTTTTGATTTTGGATGGTCCAAATAAGTCCATGTGCAAAAGTTGTAAAGGCCTTTGTGTGGAAACAATATTTTTGGATTGAAAAGATGCCTTTACTTGTTTTCCCTTTTGACATGCATCACAAAATCTATTTTCAAATTTAAGCTTTGGTAATTCAATTACTAATTCTTTGGAAACAAGTTTGTTCAAATGGTCTACATGTATATGAGCTATTCTCCTATGCCATAGCCAAGTTTCATCCTCTTTTGAAATGAAGCATTGTTCATCATTTGTAGACAAACTATCCATATCAATCATGTAAATGTTATCAATCCTTTTTCCAACAAATTTGACCTCTTTGTTTAGCTTATTCTCAATTATACAACAATTGGATTCAAATAAAACTCTATATCCTTTGTCACATAATTGACTTATGCTAAGTAGATTATGTTTGAGGCCTTCAACATACAACACGTCACTTATTGATGTGGAAGAATTTTTACCAATATTTCCGATGCCTAGGATTCTTCCTTTGGTGTTGTCTCCGTAGGTGACACTTCCTTTTCTCTTGGGAGTGAATGATGTAAACTTGCTTATGTCTCCCGTCATATGCTTTGAACACCCACTATCCAAGTACCAATGGGTGTTGCTTGCCTTGAAGCATACCTACAAAACAAGATTAGTTTAGAGAACTAGGTACCCATTTTATGTTGGGTCCTTTTAGGTTAGCTTGTGGTAATGTTCCTTTGGGAACCCACACCTTTTTCATAACCTTTGGCCCTAATTTTCTAACATTACAATTCGAAGAGTTATGACCTTTAAAACCGCAATGATGACATTTCATAAAAGGTGAAGATGATTTGCTTGGTGGTACAAAGAAATTTTTATAGTGTTTTTCCCTTTTGTGATTGCTATTTTCTTGAATATATCCTAGCCCGGTTTTATTAAACATGCATCTTTGTTTTCCAAGCAAGATATTCAAATTGTCTCATCCATTAGTGAACTTTTCTAATGTCTTATTTAGATCTACAACCTTTGTTTCTAACATCACGCATCTTTTTGCAAAGTCACATGGTTTATCCTTAGAACATGCTTGAACATTCTCTAATTCTTCTTTTAAGCTATCATTTTCTTTACATACCTCCATAAGATGCATTTCAAGGGTGTCACTAGTTTTCCTAGATGACTTAAGCCTATTAGACACTTTTATAAATTTATCATATAACTCCTCAAAAGCATCTAGTAGTTCATTCTTATCTAAGTCAAGAAGGTTTACCTCATTATCTTCTTCTTGGTGATTGGCCATTAAGCAAAGATTTGCTTCCTCATTTTCTGAATCGTCAGAGCTACTTACATCGTTCTCATCCCAAGCGATGTAAGCTCTTCTTCTTCCTCGTTTATCCTTGCCCTTCTTTTTAAGATTTGGGCAATCGGCCTTGAAGTGCCCTTCCTTGCCACATTCGAAATAACTAGGTGAAGAAGAAATTTTATTTGAAGTTGGCTTCTTACCTTGGGGCTTGAAGTTCTTTTGGAATCTTTTGTTCTTCATGAATCTTTCGAATCGTTTTACAAACAGCCCAAATTCCTCTTCTTCATCCATGTCACTGCATGATTCTTCTTCATGTATAGAGGTGGCTTTGAGTGCTAAGCCTTTTTTTTGGAAGATTTTTCTTCTTCCTCCGCTAGCTTCAATGCTTTTAGTTCTTGCTCTTGCTCTTGTAATTTTCCAAAGAGTGTCGCAAGAGACATCTCATTGATGCTTGGAGATTGTTTTATGGCTGTGACAAGTGGTTGCCATTCCCTGCTAAGACTTTTTAAAACTTTATGCACAAGTTCTTTGTTAGTGTAAACTTTGCCAAGAGTAATGAGATGATTAATAATAAGAGTAAATCTTTTCTGCATATCTACAATGGTTTCTCCTGAGTTTATTCTAAAGCTTTCATATTGACTTGTCAAGGTACTAATCTTGGAGTCCTTCACATCGTTAGTGCCTTCGTGAGTTACTTGTAGAGTATCCCACATTTCCTTAGCGGTTTGACAAGTTATTATTCTAAAGAATTCATCTTGACCTAATGCCATAGTGATTAGATTCTTTGCCTTATATCCATATTGTACTTTCTTTTCTTCATCACTGGTCCATTCATCTATAGGCTTTTCCACATTCTTACTATCAACAGTATGCATTGGTATATAAGGACCATTTTCAATGGCATTCCAAATTCTCAAATCAATGGATTGAATGAAGATTTTCATTCTTTCTTTCCAAAATGCATAGCCTTCCCCATTGAAAGCGGGAGGTCTGTTTATAGCACCACCCTTTGGAAAAAGGTTGTGAGAACTTGAGGCCATCTAGTCTCTTGAAGCTGTTAAGCTTAATTTACCAAGAGTCAAGCTCTGATACCACTTGTTGTTCAAGTGGCCTCAATACTCAAGAGGGAGGGTGAATTGAGTTTTAAAACTTTTGATTGGAATGCCTTTGAACTTGTTTTTTATATCCAAGTTTGTAAGAATATGCAAGTGAAATCAAGTTAAAGATAGTATGGAATGCACCACAAGGATAAATATTGCTGAAGCAATTTAACAAACACTTGGTGGGCAGTATTTCAAATATAACAAATTTGACAAGCTTAAGTATGCAATTCACAATCAATCAACACCAATTAACCAATTGAAAGTAAAAGAGTAAGGAAGAGGAGTTTGCAAACCGATATAACGAGTTCCACCAACACCGGTGTACGTCTCGCCTCTAAGCAACCCACTTAGAGGATTTCCACTATTAAAGTTTAGAGATACAAGCTATGAGCAATTGCAGCTTCCTAGTGTCCCACACTCAAGAACTCAATCCTCACTAGCACAAGGGCAACCCACCCAATCTCTCAAACTCTCAATACCCAAAGGTTGAACCCCAACCTTTGTGACCACTCAACCTAGAGTGAAAATCTTTTGTGTTTGTTGAAGTGTTTACAAGGAAATGACTCTCTTAATAGAGTGGATAAGCAAATGATAGCTCACACAATTTCTAATCTCTCAAGAAGAGAGGATATACAAATGAAATCTCAAGATATAAAAGAATAGAGCTTACAAAGCACAAGAGTGAGCAAAGGAATTGTAGCTTCTTGGTGTGTTCTTTGTGCTTGAGTTCCTCTTCAATTTATAGAGCCATTTGAGAGCTTGAGGAGTGCCTTTCTTCTTCCTAGCCGTTGCACACAGTGGGGTTCTGAAAAATAGTGGAGATATGTGCTGGTTTCCTACTTAAAACTGTTTTCCCACTATCGTAATCGATTACACCCTCGAGCTGTAATCGATTATCTTCAAGACAGAGGGCATCTAGTTGATTACATATTGGCCTGCAATCGATTAGCAACTATACCTGATGCATTTAATTTGGCTTCGCAGCTTTGTAGTCGATTATATTGTATAGTAACCGATTAGCTTAAATCCAGTAGCCTTCTAATCGATTGGATAGATTCCCTCAATCGATTAGCCATTATACCTGATGCCTTTAATGCCATTTTTGATATTGGTAATCGATTATTTAATGTTTGTAGTCGATTAGCTTAACTCCAGTAGCTCTTTAATCGATTATCTCAATTGCTGTAATCGATTAGCTTCTGTCCTGATGCAATTGCTTCCAAAACAGAATGACCCTAATCGATTAGCCTGGTCTTCCTAATCGATTATCTTCGCTGTATTTCAGGGTCTGCTTCCATGTCTTTGTTTTTGCAAGGATTTCTTCAAGAGTGTCATTATCAAAATTCTTGAACCTGTTTACACATTCAAACACACAAACCACTTAATAAGCAAGAAGGAACACACTGTTTTCACCCAAGACATACGCTTTGGATTTCCAAGAATTGTATGATAAAGAGTCCGGTTATAAGGGTAAAGCAGGAAACTCATCTACCGGAAGGAAACAAAAACTTATGTGAAGAGATCCGAGTAACATACAAAAAGTCTGAGGTTGGAATTGATCCCTCTGCACACGATCTGAAGGCTTAAATCCGATCAAGTGTTACAAAAAGTCCAAGGTCGGAATCGATCCCTCGGCACACGAACTGAAGGCTTGAATCCGTTCAAGTATTACAAAAGGTCCGAGGTCAGAATCGATCCCTCGGCATACGATCTGAAGGCTTGAGTCCGTTCAAGTATTACAAAAAGTCTGAGGTCGAAATCGATCCCTCGGCACACGATCTGAAGGCTTGAATCCGTTCAAGTATTACGAAAAGTTCAAGGTCAGAATCAATCCCTCGGCACACGATCTGAAGGCTTGAATCTGTTCAAGTATTACGAAAAGTATGAGGTCGGAATTGATCCCTCGGCACACGATCTAAAGGCTTGAATCCGTTCAAGTGTGAAAAGGCCGAGGTCGGAACCGACCCTCGGCACACGCTCAGAAGGCTTGAATCCGTTCAAGTGTTACGAAAAGTCCGTGGTCGGAATCGATCCCTTGGCACACGATCTGAAGGCTTGAATCCGTTCAAGTATTACGAAAAGTCCAAGGTCGGAATCGATCCCTCGGCACACGATCTGAAGGCTTGAATTCGTTCAAGTATTACGAAAAGTCTGAGGTCGGAATCGATCCCTCGACACACGATCTGAAGGCTTGAATCCGTTCAAGTATTACGAAAAGTTCGAGGTCAGAATCGATCCTTCGACACACGATCTGAAGGCTTGAATCCGTTCAAGTATTACAAAAAGTCCGAGGTTAGAATCAATCCCTCGGCACACGATTTGAAGGCTTGATTCCGTCAAGTATTACAAAAAGTCCGATGTCGGAATCGATCCCTCGACACACGATCTAAAGGCTTGAATCCGTTCAAGTATACAAAGAGTCCAGTCGATCCCTCGGTAATTACGTTGTGAAAATCTTTCAAGTACTAAAGACCGAGCGTGGAGTCGATCCCTCGGTAATTACATCGTGAAACTGAAATACGATCAAGTACTCAAAGCCTGGGCACGAACTCTCGACAATTTTGAACACAAGCCCGGGCACGAACTCTCGACAATTTTGAAGACAAACTCGGGCACGAGCTCTCAGAAATTTTGAAGATAATCCCAAGCACGAGCTCTCGCCAACCCTGAAGATAAGCCTGAGCACGAGCTCTCGGCAACTCTGAAGATAAGCCCGAGCATGAGCTCTCGGCAACTCTGAAGAGAAGCCCGAGCACGAGCTCTCGGCAATGGTGAAGACAAGCCCAAGCACGAGCTCTCGGTAATTTTGAAGATAAGCCTGAGCCCGAGCTCTCAGCAACTCTGAAGATAAGCCCGAGCACGAGTTCTCGGCAACTCTGAAGATAAGCTCGAGCATGAGCTCTCGACAATTTTGAAGATAAGCCCGAGCATGAGCTCTCGACAACTCTGAAGACAAGCCCGAGCACGAGCTCTCGACAACTCTGAAGATAAGCCCGAGCATGAGCTCTTGACAATTTTGAAGATAAGCCCGAGCACGAGCTCTAGGAAACTTTGAAGATAAGCCCGAGTACAGGTTATCAGCCATTTCAAAAACCTACATTACAGTCAGTGACGTTGAGGCCAATATGCTAAGACCTGAGTAACATACGCTTACTCGGTGAACCACTGACATACGTTGAAGAAATAGAAGACTCAAGTAATACACGCGCACTTTTGCCAAATAGAACGAGGGGGCTCTAAGCGACGGCACTCCCTATGTGACAGGACTAATCCCTACCTCACTCGGAACCGCTCATTCGAAGTCATTCGGAGTCACTCACTCGAAAACGCTCATTCGGAGTCAATCACTCATTCAGAGCTACTCACTCGGACTTACTTACTCGGAATCAACGATAATCTACCAGTCAACACCAAGGAAACCTCGTTCGAGGGGTTGGTTCCAGTTCATGCTTACCCGGTAAGCGATTCTCGAAACTTAAAAATTTGTTCAAGCACGCAAGCACCATGTCGCTTCGATTACAAATTCCCGTGGCAAAACCAGGAGCCCTTTCCTTAAAAGAACATTGTATGACGAAGAACCAAGAAAACTTAGACATTGATATAGAGAAGCGAGGCATGGTCTACATCAAGTTATAAACCTCAACCAAGCAAATAGGAGGAACCACACCGGGTGAAAAACGTCATCAGTAAAAGGGCATATCGACTTGAAAGCATATCATTTTGTATAGACAAATGTAACGAAGGCACTCTTTTTCTTACTCGAGGGTTTTTTTCCCACTGGGTTTTCCCCTGAGAGATTTTAATGAGGCCTGCCAAAATAGTAAAATATATTAGCGTTGAATATAAAAGGGGCACTTTTTTTCCTGCTCAAGGAGTTTTTCCCACTGGGTTTTCTCCCGAGAGGTTTTTTACGAGGCCCGCCACTATAACAAATGAGACAAGTACAACTCAGCTCATCTCATGGAAAAACGACAAAAGTTCAAGACCAGAAATTGTTTGGTATACAGCTACTCGGAATTAGTCACCCGATCCACTCGGGTCTGATCACTCGACATCGGCTCATACACACTCCAGACGAATCTTCAATCAGCGTCCAACATGGAGGTGTCTCACCCTGGCACTTAGCCACTTCGCTCGGCTCTACGCCTAAAGCTCGTGACTAAGGGGCTCTTGTTCCCTCCCGGGTCAAAGGGGGCCCCACGGTACCCCCGTATCCCTTTAATTTAGCAGATAATAATTCTCCATTATCCCCCAGAAGCAGCTATCTCCCTTACTGGACTTGGGCCTAGATTTCCCTTTTTACAAGTGTATAAATACGGCCTATAGGCTTACATTGTAAGATAAGTGATACATACTAAGAAATAATATACTTGATCCCTAGGGGAATTCTCTAAAGTTTTTGTGTCTATCGCTCTTTGTGTGAACACTTTTGAAATTTATTAATTTTTTTTACAGTATTTGAATATAGATAGCTCACATAAACTATTCTTAAGGTTTATCAAAACTACAATTTACTCTAAACTTTGGAGAAATACATCTCACCCCAATTTAAAACTTTTGTGACCCTTTTGTTATTGTTTTTTACAGTTTTAAAAATTTTGAAGTCGTTTTGTTATGTCGATTAAAAAGATATCACAAATTTTTAACATGGGGCATCTGATGTAATTTTTCCTTTGATATAAAATGAATTGTAATTTTCACAAAGCTCGGTAATTTCTATAATTTACACTTAAAATAATATTGTCGTTGAATTTAAGCTACCTTCGTATATTTTACTAGCTAGATGCTTAGGTCGGAGGAACTACGATAAGGCTTTCTGAAGACTCTTTCCATAATACTATCTAGGATGCTGATGTTTGTACTCAGATGTCTATTCGTAAGTTCTGTAGTTGTCTTCATTAAAACCTCTGCAGTGCAAGGCTCTAAGAGATGTGAGTTCCCAGCAATCTACAACTTTGGTGACTCAAATTCAGACACAGGAGCCATATCTGCTGCATTCACAGGTTTGCATCCTCCCAATGGCGAAAACTTCTTGGGAAGCCTCTCGGGAAGGGCCTGTGATGGCCGTCTCATCATTGATTTCATTAGTAAGCAAATCATTCTCTTTGACCCTTATTTGTATGCACTGTGTTAGTTAAATAAGTAACTTTCTAGTTCCACCCTTCTTTGATGTGTCCATTTTGTCATAACTTGGTACATAACTTTTGGACTATTTTTTTTTCTATGGCGGTAGATCTTTATTTTATGAAACTTTGCAGCTGAAGAATTGAAGGTACCGTACCTTAGTGCATATTTGAACTCAGTTGGGTCCAATTACAGGCATGGTGCAAACTTTGCAACAGGAGGATCGTCAATTCTCCCAGGTGGTTATAGTCCTTTCCATCTTGGCCTTCAAATATCCCAGTTCATACAGTTCAAGTCCCGCACCAAGGTCCTTTTCTACCAGCATTCTGTCAACAACAGTTAGTTTCTCTTCCGTGCTACTACATTTGCTTTCAAGCTTCTTCCTTCTTTTGTGTTAGTTCTTCCTCGGAAAGGTTTAGGAATATAATAATTTTAATCAAGTGCTAAAATTGATTGCCCTATTGAGAGTTTAATAATTGGGATATATTATCTTTGTAACCTATTTATCCATTCTGAAAGAAAAAATTACACAACAATGAATCTAATCATTGGGTAATCGTTATGGGATGAAATTTCTCATTTATCCTCCATTTAGTTAGTTAGACTCTAATTATTTTTATTACAAAAAGAAGACTCTTTATTTATTTCTGTATATTGATGAAAGGGTATAAGGGGAAAATGATGCTTAATATGGTCTTGAGAGATATTAAAATCGGTCAAGTCCCTCTATCAACGAAATTAATTAACTAACAACTAATATTTGCTAGCCAAAAAACAATTAATATTTGTTTATTCAAAAAACTTAATGTGCTTGAGGTAGTAAGCAAGACTCTTAATTAATTTAAACAATCATTTCAGGAACCACACCATCTTTTAAAAGCAGTATTCCAAGGCCTCATGATTTCTGTAGTGCTCTATACACCTTTGATATTGGGCAAAATGATCTTGCCTACGGTTTTCAGCACACTTCAGAGGAACAAGTTCGAGAGTCTATTCCTAATATCTTGAAGAAGTTCTCGGAAGCAGTGCAGGTAAAGCAACCAAAGGCCTTGTGGGAAAAAATCAGAATAGAAGATTTCATGAACTAAAGCATTAATTGTTTTGTCTTGATGTTTTAGCAACTATACATAGAAAGAGCAAGAGTATTTTGGATTCACAACACAGGTCCCATTGGGTGCTTGCCCTTCAATTTCCTTTCTTACAAGTCAAAGCAGGGTAACCTGGATGCCAATGGTTGTGTTAAACCTCAGAATGAGATTGCTCAGGAATTTAATAGGCAACTCAAGGACCACGTGTTTCAGCTAAGGAGAAAACTCACTCTTGCCAAATTCACTTATGTTGATGTGTACAAAGCAAAATATCAACTTGTCAGCAATGCAAAGAAGCTAGGTGATGTTCAAGCCTCCAAACTAAACATACACATACATGGATTGGACAAAACTTGGGTGTAGTTTCTGATGTGCTTTTTGTGTTATTCTCTAATTAGAAATGAAATTTCATCTCGATAGCCTGCAACATAAGGATTGCTATTCATAATCAACCGAGTTAATGAAATGAAATTCTAATTTTGAATGGAGAACAGTACCAAAAGTCACTAAAGAATTGCACTTAAACTTTGTTGCTATGGATTTCATTGTGTTAGTTATCTTTTGTTATCCTGTATATAATTAACTTATATGCAAGCTTTTGGGCAGGTTTTATCAATCCTTTGAAGTTCTGTTGTGGAAGTTACCATGGTTACCAGATAACTTGTGGGAAGAAAAGCACAGAAAATGAAACATTTTATGGCAATGCGTGTAAAAGTCCATCTCAACTTGTTAGCTGGGACGGCATACACTACTCTCAAGCAGCAAACCTCTTGATTGCCAAACAAATTCTTTCTGGCGCTTTCTCTGACCCATCAGTTGCCATTGAGCAAGCATGTTTCTAGGTAGGTCTTTTGAGTTGATATTTCAGTAAGAGGGTGATAGGATCAAAATTGTCCTACCAAGGTATTAACCAAGAATTGCAGAAAGAGAACAAAATATTTACAGAGAGGGAGAGAGAGAAGGGAGAAGAATAACACAAGGGGGTAGAAACTTGTTTTGATATTTTTCATTCATACCCGTACAATACAATAGCAACTAAGAATAATGGGCCTAAACATAATAGACCAATGAAGATAATACTGAAATATAAATCATAAATATAGAGTAAGCTAATCTAATTAATAACCATTAAACTAAAATACTAATCTAATTATGCCTATAAGAGGGTTAAAGGGTTTAATTACTTGAAGAATTGTTGAAGAGCTGTTTAATTGAGTAAGAAGATCATAGTTTGTGTTCTTGTAATAAAACCAAATGTTACTTATTTCAGTTTGGAAATTTCAGGTTTCTATAATGGTAGAGCTGCCAAAAATAATTATTCCTTTGAAAGATTGGTACTTGACTACTTGGAAGATATAGAATATGACATAGGATTCTACTGAAGATGTCATTTAAGCTGTGGACTTGGTCTTTCTTCCCTACCGTTTCATTCACCTCTTTTTTTTTTTTTTTGGAAAAATTCACCTCTTCAGTATGATGGTATCTATCCACCAAATATTATAAAAGCACAGTCCAACAAGTGAACTGTTTTGTATATAAAAATTTACCCACTTAAGTTCCATGATTTTCTATTCTAAGTTTGTCACATGTTAAAGTTTAAAGTTGCATAATTTTCACGGCAAAATCATTTGATATTTTAAAAATGGTTAAATATGTTTTTAATCTTTGTGTTTTGACTAATTTTTGGTTTTGTTTTTCAGATTTTTTAAAGAAGTTTTACATTGAATAAAATAGAAAGACTTAAAAAATATATGTGTTGGGAGTACCACTTATAGTGTCTTAAGATTTTATAGTTAATTGTTTCTCATCTAATAAACTCACATTCATTGTCTAAAGTATATTTGTGTTCACCATGTTACATTTTAAGACCAATTTTAATATATTAGGAATTAGATAATGTTGTTATACCTAATAATAGAATATAGCTAATAGTTAAACTGTTTGTTAACATTGAAAGCTGATTTGTTTTTGTAACTAAATCAGTTATAACTATTTTAGATGTACTTATATTGTATTAGCCTACATATAAAGCGTAGTCATCATCAATGAATGATAACGAAAATATCAAATTGTATTATTCAAGAATTTTGTTGCTTTTGCAATTCTTTTAGGGTATCAAAGCATGATTTATCTTACTCTACCTCCGCATGCATTGCTACATTTGACACTCAATAATGGAAGAACCTCAAACCACCCACAGGGGAAATGACAACATTGATCAATCTTTGATCCCCTCTAGTCCATATTATCTTCATCCTAAAACCCATGAACAATTGTTGTTCCCCTTTTATGAATGGGTCAAATTATCATGTGATAAAAGTATGAGAAAATACATGAAAAATATAAAATAGTAAAATATGTGATGAAAGTATAAGAAAATATGATGCCTTGGTAGTTAAAAGTCGTTCCACTTTGTTGACTTATATGTCCTAAGTTTGATCCCTGGTTGTTTCAATATATGTATATATACATATTCTTTATCACAAAACTACATGAAGCTACTCACAAATTTGATGAGCATGCACCGTCGTCGGTTTAGCAACTAGGAAATCGGATTATGGTTTTAATTAAGGAAGGGATACACAAAACAAAAAAAGGTGAGTGAGGCTTAATTTGGAGGGGCACGGGTTACTGCACAATATGTTGCTACAGAATCTAAGAATTTTATGCTAATTGGTTAATGAAATTATGGGGTGTTCTTATTTGTATGGGATCAGATAATATTTTATCTAAAAATCGAATCAATTTGGATTATGAACACATTGTTAATGTGGCGTCCTTAATCCGATTATTGATATTAATGATGATGATACAAAGTTAAACTTAGAAGGGGGTTGAATAAGTCTTAAACTCTTTTTGAAAATTGTAAAGACCGCTCAAACAGAATAATCAATGTAACAAACTAGTGAAGGAGCAGAAAATCACGTAGCAGAAATTATCCTGGTTCACTTCCAACTCAGAAGCTACGTCCAGTTCCTTCAGATCGAAGGATTTTTCACTATTGTAAAATGCTTTTACAATCTACATCAGCCTAGCGCAACAATATTCTTGACACCAGCCACTTTTGGCTTAAACCCAAGTATTTTTGACACTAGCCACTCCTGGCTATAAACCTAAGTATTTTTTCAAAAGTCTCTTCAGGTCATAGTGTTTCTCAACACTTACAAATTCTGGCAACACACCATAATATACAAAGTGAAGTGATAAAGAGTTTGAAGTTACAATCAAATAACTCAACATACAAAGATATGAAGTGATTACAAGGTACACTAAGCTACAGACTGCTATAAGTCAAGGTTTGTTGGAAGCAAAACTATAGAGAAGACTTAATTAGTGAATACAAGAACTTAGAAACTTAAAAGAAAAGTCTTTCAGACTTCGGTTTCTAGAGAGAACACAAGAAAGTATTCAAGTATATAACTGAACAATGTGATTGCGTAACTTGCTGCTACCTTGAACTTAGATGTTTCTTGTATTTATAGTCCTTCTGAAAAATATCCATTGGTTTAGCTTCGAAGGATGTTAGTCTCTTGAGGATTGTGCTGTCAATGAGTGCAGACACATGCTTTAGAGAAATTTCCTTAACTAGATTGTTTCGAAAGTCTTCAACAAAATATCCCTTTTACTTATACACTTTTGGAAAGCTTGTACATTTTATAGTAGTTGACCTTAGGCTATCCGTTCTGAACAAGGTTTAACTTTTCTGGCACCTTGAGACACGTGAGACAGTTTTCTTGATAAGAGTGAGGAAAGTCTTCAACTTTTTCGTGATTGCCTTTTTGATGATAGTTTTAGAGATGACATGAAAAAGTTCATGCAGCTTAATATTTGGAAAGGAAAGATCCTTTTTCAATACTCGAAAAGTTAGACATCCTTTCATAGTCTATAGAGAAATCTTCTCGTGGTCTGTAGATTCAAATTGGCTTAATTCAGAGAAGCTTCAGGTGAGTACAGACTTTTTCATTTCAGAAGTGAATTAATTTCTACGGACTCCCCTTTTCTTTTGCAAATGGAGTTCTTCGGACTCCTGTAACACTTCAACAGAATTGTTAGATAAACAAATTGTATAAACTTCATTTTAGCTAAGAGTCTTGATGTGCATTATTAACAAATCATAAAGGGTTCAGACTACTCAATCATGAGTTCAGACTAGTCTTTAACAAACGATATTATTATTTAAATATTAAAAATGAGGATAAATTTTTTTCTTCGCGATTTAAACAATCGTTGGAAGAAGAATAGCACAAATAAAAACTTTAACAATTAATCTCAGACCTTTTAAAGACCTATCTCATATATGGCGATATGAAAAGGTAAGTAGTTTAAGCAAACATCTACTTTGGGCAATCAATTACATAAACACCATATAAGTGTTTGCGGAACATGTAAGTTAATTCAAGAGCAAGAGTGGATATGAGAAATGATCCAAGTAAGCATAAGATGATTGCCAAAATTTGATAAAACATGTACATTCGTCTATATAAACATTCCATGGTTGGAAGTATATGCATGTGATTAAGGAAAACATGTCAAAGAGGTGCAAACCAAGTATTCAAGGATAAATGACTGAAGTACAAGCGTAGGGAACCAAGGAGTACAAGACGATGGCAAGAAAATTTCATTTTTAGTCTTAGAAATAATAGGACATGTCATAAATATTACCTATTAGTCCCAAGTTAAAAATCATAAAAAGTTTGGTTCAAACCCCCTTTAAATTTAAGTTGTGCATTGCAGTGGGTCCGGTGTTTTACACCTAATGAGAGTTACAAAACTCCAATTAAGGTAATTCCAATTTGTACGCCTACGCAACATAATTATCTACAATTGTTATGCAGAAGTCGGAGGCCAAAAATGTCATTAAAGTGCCCAAAAGAGCCAAAATAGCAAGGGAAAAGCAATAGTTAAAAAATGTGACAGTGGCCATTCCACCGTGGAACCCACTGACTTCACCACCCAAAATTGCCAAAATTTTCACGTTTTGAGACAGAATGATCCACTGGCTGTGAGAAATTCCCAGTGTAACATCCCGAATTTTATAAAAATGATTAAATATGTGGAATAAATAATAAATAATTAAACATGAGCTGATTTATGTCCTAAAAATATTGAAATAATAAAATTGAGATTTATGAGAATTATTCATAATTTATTGAGGCTTTAAGAGCTAAAATTATACCCAGTTAAGATATGGGTATCAGACCAAGTATCTCCGATTGAGATGCTGTTGGTCAGGGCTGTTAAGAATATTATTGGGAATCTGAATATGTCTTCGGAATAATTTTTGGATTTAGTATTGAGCCCGAACGGAGATCCTGTTTGTTATAAAATGGGAAACATTTTAATGATGGACCAAGATATAACTTATTCCCTTCTTTCTCTCCCTCATTTTCACGTGTATCTTCTCCTCCCCTCTCCCCCATTTTCGTCACTTCTCTTTTCCCCTACACAAACCCTCTTTTTTCTTCTCTTCTTCTACAAGCTCACCATTTTTGTGAGTCTCCTTCCATACCCAACCAACCATGCTTCTTCTTCTTCATTTTGGAGATGATTCAAATGCTTGGAAGCTCTTTATTTCTCCCTTCATTTTCGTGTACATGCTAGGGCTTGGGATAGCTTGGAGCTTGAGGTAAATTTCTCTACACTTTTGATGTTTTTGGCCCTAGGTTTTGGTTTCTATTTGGTTAGGAGAGTGCCTTATGAATGGGTTAAGGAATGGGAGCCATTTTCATGTTAAACCCAAAGATGGGATGTGATTTATGTGTGTTTTTGGATGGGTGTGAAGGGGTATACGAAAATTGCAAGATTAGAGATGGAAGATGATGATTGTTAGTGGTGATTGTTTGATTTTAATGGAACCCTAACTTTAGGATTTGGGGGAAATAAGTAATAATGCCATGAAGGATGATTTTTAGTGAAAACCCATGATAATGTGTGTGGGTGTTGTTAATGATGGAGATTGATGGTTATTAGAAATGATTATTGAGTTTTAAGGAAACCCTAAGTATGATAAATTGGGGGGTTTTGGCTAAATAGGTGATTATGATGGTTTTGAATGCCTTAGAGTAATTTTATATGAGGAAATAAATTTTAGAAGCATTGGTGTTGATTATTGAGGTTCCAATCTTAAAGTGAAAGATATATGTATATGAAGATATATAAGAATTAGAGTAGTTGATATTAGAGGTTGTTGGATTTTGATGAGAATTTGATGAGGCCTTAGGCCATGGTATGTGTCACTTGAAATTTGTTGATTGATGATGGCTTAAGTGAAGCTAAGATGACTTATAATGAATTTGAGTGACAATGATGGCAAATGGATGATTTATATGAAGATTAGATGCCATATGAATAAGGGATATGATCTTGTTGTTGTTGGGCGTGGTTAGCCCTTTTGAAACCTAGAGAATCTTGTCTTTGGGAAAGGAATTCCCGAAGCCTAACATAACCGTATGGATTGGGGTTTAGACAAGTCTAGGACTTAACAATGAGTTTTAAGAGATAATGCCTTGTAATGGCTTATTAATTGCATGTGCATATGTTTGCAACATGTAGATTCAAAGTCGAATGATGAAGCGGAGCATTGGAATTGCAGTTCTTCTCTCGAGGTAGGAGAGGAGTTTGCATTTCAAATTTGCATGAGTGAATAATTGTTGAATTATGTATATGTATGAACTCATGCATTGCCTTGCCATAATTATGTTGAATGTTGAATTGATGATGTGATGAATGCTAGGCTTGGCAAATTGTTGAATTTTGGAAATTATATATATATATATATATATATATATATATATGAGATGGTGATGAATGGTTAGTGGTCCTTTAATAGGAATTGATGTATTTAAATGAAAGGCCCATAATGAAATGAATGATAGATGATTTGAGTCATATTGTAGTTCACAAAGTGCATTTTAATGCATAATCATGGAAGTGAAGGGGTCAAATAGAGTTTCATGTGGTTTTGATGACATAGGATAGTTCCAATAGTTTCCATGTATGAATTAAAACTTGTGGAAATTGGAATGGGTCAATTTAAGTAAGAAGTGACCCTTGAGTTGCATTAAAATGGCTTAAAATGGGTAAAACGCATTTATATGCATAAGTCCCTCATTTTTAAGAATTTTTGAGTGCGACCGGTGGTCACGCGTCACAAATGGTGTAATTTAGTTGGTGTCAAAATTTGGTAGCATTTGGAGTTGATATGAAAAAGTTAGGAGGGTTAGAAGTTCCAAAATCATGCATTTTCTGTACAATTTCTGCATTCTGGTATGGCGTAATCGATTACGAAGGTGATCATAATCGATTCCAGACACTCTGTTTTAGGCGTAATTGATTAACTTCAGGTGTAATCGATTACAGAGATGAGCGTAATCGATTACAAGTGTTCTGTTTAGGCTGTAATCGATTATCGTAATCGATTACGACAGGATTGCTCAATAAGCATCCTTTGCTGATTTTGGCCCGTTTGGGCATCTTAACGACATTTCTGGCCTCCGACTTCTTCATGAAAATTGTAGATAATTGTATTACGGAGGTGTGAGAATTGGTCTCACATTAATTGGAGTTTTTCTAACTCCCATTAGGAATAAAACACCGGACCGACTGCGTCATTAAATTCAAATTTAAGAGGGTTTTGAACCCAACTTTTTATGGTGGTCAAATTGGGACTAATAGGTGATATTTATGGTATGTCCCACTATTACTAAGACTAAAAGTGAGCTTTTCTCATGTCTTAGTATTAAAAGTTAACATGAGCTTGTTATTACCTAAAACCCCCTTTATTATGTAAAAGTAAGAGATTATGTTAGGGGTATATGATGATGGTGAGTCTAGGTGATAATGATATTGATTGACACATATTATGAGAGTATAAATATTCACCACTAATGATATTAAATGATGGTTGATGTATAACACACCTTGTATGGTGATGAAACTAATGAGGGATGATTATACGACAATATATTTATTACAAGTTGATGAATCGGAGATGATATCGATAATGAATGATGATGGGTGAGATTGTTAATCATTCCATGAATAGAGGATGGTTGCTAATATTGATGATTTGTTGAATACTACTATGTTGATACAAATGTGATCTTATATGTGTGGTTGAATTATAATTGTGAATTATTGTGAATACCACACTAATACGTAAGACAATGGTTATAAATAATGAGATGAAAATCCACTAAATGAATGTGTGGTAATATTTATGAATGATATGTAATGATGTGATGCCATTGTGGTTGATCGCAAGTATTGACTTGCATGTATGATATGAAAAATATGTAAAATATATTGAGATGAAGATGCCACACTTAAAACTTGAAAACAATGGCTAAAACCAACTGTGATAAAATCCACTAAGATGTATATGGTGGTGTTGGTGATTATGATGATGATGGTTGATGAGTGGTATTTAGGATGCATAGTGTGAGAAACGCATTTGATTTGCATTGCATTGCATCCATGGCATATCGATCACTGTCTATGTGGAATATTAGGGGGTTCCACTAGGCGGGCCCAGTGGGAGGGCGACTCAGTGCACAAGTATTCTTGTTGTTTCCCCTGTGACTCGGTGTGTGAGTCACAAAGCTGTCCATAGTTTGGTGACGAGACACCCTATGTGGCGGGCCCAGTGGGCGGGCGGCTCTATGGTGAGCGAGTTACCTCGGTGTCCGACGGGGCATGACTCTCTCGATGTGTGTTCGGGAGGGGCCCGTAGCACTTTTGGCAAGTGAGGCCATGTTGATCCGCAAGTCATGGGGTGACTAGTGCTACAGATGGGCGATAGCGGTTTGGTACCAGTAAAATATGATGTTGAGCATGTATGAATTGAGATATAAGTGTACACTTTTACTACTGCAGTAGGGGCATAGTAGCACACCTATGCTTGACCCACAATTTGGTGTTTATTCCCACAGTCGGATCCGCATTTGTTATTATTCCATTGTGCATATGCATTATCCATTAGAGCATTTGCATATAGCATGGAGATATGCCAGGTGGTGATGATGATTGATGATGATTGAGATTGTGGTGTGGTGTTGGTGAAATGGGTAATTAATATACCTAAAAGGCCACATAAAAGTAATAAATGATATGAATATACGAAATAATATCGGATATGACGATATGTATGTTATGACCCAATGTAATGAAGGGCGTATTTGCTTATGATTGATAATAATGATGTTAGCCCATGGTGGCTTTGAGAAAAGACCGGAATGGTCGATGTTGATGATGTTAGCCCGTTGTGGCGTTGGAGTAGATGTGTATATGCCTGCTTTGCTATGACTTAGTTAATGAATATGAAATATGTATATGTTATTGAATTAACAATTTATGATGATCATTGATGTGTTAGCAAAGCATACATGATGTTGATATGCATATGCACATAATTTCAATTGTATTCATATCGTCATTTGAAATGTATAATTCACTCTCCCATGTGGTCTACTTTTTAGTATTGATGCAGGGATGTCATGGGAAGAGAATATTTTTAAAGAAAAGCTTTTGTGAAGGTAAAATCATGGTAATGGAATGCCTTGGCCAGCAGCCATTGTGATTCATTGTATTGTGAAATAAAAGGTGTATCCTAGTGTTGATAATTTATTGATATTGGTGGATGTATTATAAATAGCTAGGTATGTGAATGACATATTGATATTTGGAATGACATCATGTATGTAGCCCATTTTGGGAATATATAAATGTTATTGATACATTATAATGACGGTGAATTGAATATGGTGAAATATAGAATATGAATGTTGGAAATGTATGATGTATGACCATATAGCTAAGTATATGTATGTACCTTAGGCAATGCATGTTTATGATTTACGTGTAAGTTTGGATGTGGCCTAAATGGGCTTGTGTTGTATGTTTGCATGCTTTGCCGAGCCTTTTCTCATATCTTCATATATGGGACTTGAACTGGTCTGAACCGGGGTCTACGATCCGATGTGGGAACCAGCCACAAAAATGTATGTTTTATAACATTTGTACACCGGTACAGTGGGTATCCGGTATTATAATTCGACTTCCCAGTGGGAAAAGCCGGTCTTGTTGTCCTGAAGATCCTTCACACCAGAGTTTCACGTTGATAGGGGGCGAAAGGTGGTGTCACATGCGAAGATTCTCCGACGCTCAAGTTAGAAGAGTATACTGGAACTCAATGAACACTTAAGCAATGTAATAGTAAAAGTGAGAGTAAGAACAACGTAACCTTGCATGTGTTGGGGAATATACTATTTATAGTTGAGCGTGGAAAATGAATCGTTGGGCGCAAGTGGGACCATGAGTTCTGATGCCGTGTGCAAAGTATCAATCAGAATGGCTTAGTATTCAGAGCGTGGCAGTGGGTAGGTCAATGATCAGTGTACGATCCTGACACAGGGATGAGGATAATTCTCCTTTTCCGTATATTACGCTTGTAATCGTACTTACTCCTTTCAGTGAATGATATAGAAACATTCCGCTGTGTAAGGTATCTATACTGATAAGTTATAACTCCTCTTATCTTATCGTGACACTGAGGCAAACAGTTATACGTAATGGAGAAATGAGAGCGGATGAAGTATCCGGTGTCTTTGACGCAACTTTGGATCGCCGGTGTAGGAAGGATTCTTATGTCATACCTTTACAGCACAGATATTACCCTGTGATACCGGTTAACCTTGTAGAATGGTCGAAATGACGTCACACCTTAAGGACCGGTATCCAGACCGGATCATTTGTCCCCTAGCTTGTGTGAGGGACTGTTAAGTTGCTCATATAAGCTACACAGTCTTCGAGAAGTTTGGATGCTGGAAAAGGTACACGTGTCTGTTATATGCTGGTGCACTGCAGGTAAAATATCCGCTCTCATAATACCCTCATAACGGATTTGGACAAAGATTTGCTACGAGGGAAATCCCAAGAGTTTTTGGAAATCGCAACTCTTGGTATTCGAGTGGTTGCGGGGGTGCATTTAATGCGTCTGAATCATTTGGACAATAAATGCTTTTTAACACGTGAGTCATCATTGCCCCAAATAGATAATCGTCGCTATGACTATTTTGGGCCTGAATTTTGAACTTCTTCTGGCCCATTTCGTTGAGTCTTTTCGTGAATCGTCACTGTTTCGCGCCTTTGTGGTTCAAAACGACAGTGCCGTTTAACCTGATAATATTGCGTTTTGCTTCAAACGACGCGTCTTATACCAAAGGTTGGGCCTCTTCGTTACCTATAAAAGGATAACTTAGCGATTTCGAAAAGTCACATTCGCCTTCAACCTTAGTGAAACTCTGCTGAAATTTTGGAAGAGATTGTTGCTGGTATTTTGTGAAGTTCTCCCCTCTTCCATCCTTAACTTCCTTCTAGGTAACCTCCTTTCCCTCCTTTTAACTTCTTCATCTTCATTTCTCTTGAACTTTTAACCATACGCCCTAGGCAGAGCCGCGCTGGTCCTTCGAATAGGAGGGGAAATATCCCTTTCAGGCCCTCTGGCTATCAAGGTGGAAGGATTTCTGTGGGTCCTTCCGGAATTGGGTCTCGTGGTTCAGGGAGAGGTGGAGCCTCCTTCACGAGACAGCTAGTGATTAGGCTTGACTCTGAACCCTCCTCTAGTTCCGAGACCACCGAAAGCTCGTCGGGGTTCGGAATGGTTCCTTGCTGATGATGTTGCTTTTTACCATAGTACAGACGCCTTTGTTCGCGCCACTGACGAGATGGAAATCGAGGGACGTGGTAAAGTTCCTGTCGTACGCACTCAAGAGGGGTGCGTCAACGTTATAGCACACCAATTAGATTGGGAAACTATCAATCGGTCTCATCCTTATTGCTGGGTAGAGGAAGAATTCAAAGAAGTCCCTTCTCGACACGTTCACGAAAATGGTGGACCGGCGTCTCCAAGCTTTAGAGTTTTTGCTGGAGAGGAAAATCGAGGGAAATTCTTGGTTCTGGCACCCCGGCCTATGGAATGAATCTGCCATGCTGTGCCAGACGAGCGCTCCGTTTACATGTACGACTTCATTTTCCAATACCTCAGCGTGCGTTTCCCAATGACAGATTTCCAAATGGGAGTATTGAGATTCCTAGACTGCGCCCCCTCCCAGTTGCATCCCAACGGATAGAGTCTTGTCCGCGCTCTGGAAGTCCTGGGTGAATACTTCAATTTTAAACCCACTGTGGCTATGCTGTTCTACTACTGCTAGGTGGTCCGCCGTGCTAACAAGAAAGGCGGTTTGGGCTTCATAACCCTCCGCTGTGGCTCGAGAGTCATCAACTTCAAGTCTTTTACTGAATCGGCGAAGATCGATGGGCGCTCTTTCAAACAATACTACATGAGGATTCGCGTGAGGCCAGAAGAACCGGTTTTCTAGATGAGTGAGGGCGGAATCCCCAAATTTCCTTTAAGCTGGACTCATGAGCACTTCTTGCTCGCCAGCCGTGCTTATTTCATAGACGAGAGTGAGCTTTCCTCTCACTCGATTGAAGTCTTGGGCGCTCTAAGGGCGTTTACTTCTGTTCACAAAGAAATCTTTTGCAAACGTCTCCTGCAATCTGCTTCTAGCAGGAATATTTATCTAAGTAATCAACTTAACTCTTTATGTTCATACATCATAATCTGATGTGTTATTGTGACTAATGTTTCTCTCTTTGCTTTTGTAGATTGGATAGAAAGGAATAGCTCCGAGATGCTTGCGCTAAAGTCCTTATTAGTTGAAGACGGTTCTTCTTCTGAGAATGAGGAAAACAATGTCCAGCCGAAGAGGAACGCCGTCAAAGCGAGAGCTGAAGTCATCCCCCTGACCTCCGACGTGGGTGACGATGTCCCCCTCTTGGATTCTCAAGCCGAAGGGGAAGAGGTCTCCCAAGAAGAAACGCAAGGGGAGAAGAAGGAGAAGAAGAAGAGGGTTAGGCTTACTAAAGCCTCTGACAAAGAGAAAACCTCCACCACGGTGCCGGAAAAGAGGCAAAAAGTTGCTCATGACACCGGTGCGAGGAAAGACATCACATCCTCTAGAGCGCCCCCTCAACCTTCTGACCGTCCTGCTCCCCCATCTTTTCAAAGGGTGAGGATGGAACCACCTACCTTTTCCTTCCTTTCTCCTTTCTTGGTATATGAAGGGCCTTCTCCTGCCGTGCTTCCTCCTCCACTCTATAAACTCCGCCCCACCCTAGAAGTGGATGAAATGAAAGAGGCCATTGCAGCTGGCAAATGGCAACTGGCCGAGTTAACCGGTCTCCTGAACTCCCTTAGCCGCACCGTCGACAGCGTCAAAGAAGCAGATGAGCTGGCTGGTAAGCTTGAACACTTGAATCTCTCGGCTGTAAAAGATAGGGCTCATTTAAAGACCACGGAAGAGAAATTGGAAAAGGCTCGGGAGCTGGAATTAGAGCAAACAGCTGAGTTGGTTTCTCTGAGGGCCTCAACCAAATCTCTTGAATGGAAGATTTCTGAACTTCAAGATGATCTCAAGGTGGAGAAACAAAAAAGCTCCAAGCTTTCTGATGATTTGGCCGCTTCAGAGGCCGGTAAACTCAAGAGCCAGGAAGGTTTTTCTGCCAGGGAGAGGGAATTGCTCAAGCAGATTGAAGAGTTAAAGGTGGGGGATGCTGCAACTAGTTCCTTAAAGAAGGAAAATGCCAAGTTGAAAAAGGACTTGGTCAAAGCCAGAAATAGGGCAAACAAGGCTGTCCAGGCATGCACTGCTGTGGCGTATGATTCCTTTGGCCTTGTTGTCTGCCAGGTCTTCTACCGCAACCCCGGCGTGAAATTTGACCTATACGGTATGGATCCCTTCTATGAATTTCACGAAGGGAAATTAGTTGCTGTGGTGGATGGCAAGTATAAGGAACCCCCTCTATCTCTATATGAAATGCCCCCTCTCCCAGAAGGCCAAAGTATAGGTCCCTCTGGATCCACTCCGGATCAAGGGGATCATCAAGAGGAAAATACCGGAGCGGAGAAAACCCAGACTACTCAAGGGGACGACGGAGGTAAGAAGGCATCCATAACGGACAATCCGAAGCCTTCCTCTTAGTCTCGTATCTATTTCCAGTTTTTGCTGCTTTGTTCTGGGATCAGCTCCAGTTTTATTTCAGTTTGTACTAAATTGCTATTGAATGAATAAGATTTTCCTTAAGTTTGCCTTTAACATTCACAAGAAATGTATCGTTAGACATAACTTAGGCATTGCTGCGCTTTTACCTTAGCACTATTCGTAAGACCGCTCTGTGTAAGTATCTTGACGTTGAGATATAATATGCACCCCGGAGAGAATAATTAAATAAAACTCGAAACAGACAAGTTATAGAACGTAAAATCGTTCATACGAGCACTGTCCCCCAAGTATGAGTATTTTGGGGGGTAAATATCTGTCATGAGATATTACCTTTAACTCTTTTGAGGGTAACAAATTTCAACCGGCCTCTATAATGCAATACCGCAGACCGTGTAACAATGATTAACAAATACTACGAATAGCATTCCGTGCTTAGGAATCTGCCAGAAAAATACTCCAACCATAAGGATGATGATTGAAGCTTCCATCATAAGGACGATGATGGGAATTGTCCACGCCAGGAATTAAGATCATTCGTCCTGGGGGAAATTACTTTAATTATGAGGACAACGATTGAGTCCTTACCAACGTTCGGCTAAACTTACTAGTTGTACTTGGAGTTCAGTTTATTCCTACAATCCAAGCCTTCGACGGTGTTCGGTTTAATCCTACTAACCATACTCAGAGTTCAGTTTAATCCTACAATCTGAGTCTTCAGCTGGGATTCGGTACAACCTTGAACAAGGTTTGATCCTACTACCCTCTTCCCGAGGTTCGGTTCAATCCTACAACTCAGGTCTTCAACGGTGTTCGGTCTTATCCTACTAACCGTACCCAGAGTTTGGTTCAATCATACAATCTGAGTCTTCAGACGGGGTTCGGTACAGCCTTTAAGGAGGTCTGATCCTACAACCCATTTCTTGACTTACGGAGTTACATCGCCAATCACAGAATAGGTGATTAGGATCATCCGTCCTGAGCTTTTCCATATAGATTAGCCGATGCTATAAATTGCAATACAGAAGAGAAAAAGGTAAAATCAACGTATTCATGAATAAAATTTTCATTAAATTGGATGTGAATTACAAAGAAAGCGTAGCTGGGGTCATGCATCATTAAAACCTCCTTGAGAAAACCCAATGGAAAAAACTCAAGTAAGGAAAAAGAGTACATGCTGTCTTACCAACTAGTTGTAATAAATACGTAAGTTCTGTGTGTTCCATTTATTGCGGATCGGTGTTCCATCGAGCTCTTCCAGCCGGTATGATCCCTTTCCAGTTACCTCATATATTCTGTAAGGGCCCTCCCATGTCGGCGCCAATTTTCCTTGATGGGCGAACTTATTTCCCACACTTGCCTTCCTCAAAACTAAATCCCCAGTGTTGAAGGCTCTGTACTACACACGTTTATTGTACCGGAGGGCGGCCTTTGCCTTTATCGCCTGGTCCCTGACAAAAGCCTCTTCTCTTAATTCATGGAGAACATCTAGTTCTGATGCCAAATTAGCAATATTATCCTCTGCAGAAAAATATTCCACTCTCGCCGATCTTGTCTGAAGCTCCACAGGAATCATCGCTTCAACCCCGTAAGTGAGACGGTAAGGAGACTCATTGGTAGAAGAATGGGGCGTAGTAAGATATACCCATAAAACATGACAGTTGATCAGTCCATCCCCCTTTTGCTTCACCTAGACGCTTCTTCAGTCCCTTCAGCACCTCTCTATTAGCCACTTCAGCTTGGCCATTCATCTGAGGGTGTTCCACAGATGAAAAGATTTGGACTATCCCTAGTCCTTCAAGCAATTCTGTGAATTTCCTATCAGTGAACTGGGTGCCGTTGTCAGTTACAATCCGCCCTGGAACGCCGAATCGAGCTATGATGTTTTCGTATACAAAACGTCGTGTCCGTGCCGATGTGATATGCACTACTGACTCCGCTTCGATCCATTTGGTGAAATAATCAACTCCTACAATGACATACTTAATGCCGCCAGGTGCGGTTGGAAATGGACCCAAGATGTCGAGGCCCCATTGGTAGAAAGGCCATGGCACCGCAGATGAAGAGAGTTCTTGGGCCGGTGTGTGATGGAGATTAGAAAATTTCTGGCAAGCGTCACACCTCTTAACAAAATCAATGGAATCCTGCTTCATCGTGGGCCACCAATATCCAACCCTGAGGATTTTTCTCATTAAGTTTCTTCCTCTGGCGTGGTGCCTACACTGTCCCTCGTGTACCTCCTCCATTACTCCTTGTACTTCGCTTTCTTTTAAACAGAGGAGATATGGCAGTGAGAATCCTCTTTTGTAGAAAACACCATCGACTATAGTGAAATATAGTGACTCCCTTTTCATCCGCCTTTTCTCTTTCTCATCGGTGGGCAGCTGTCCGTCAGCTAGATAACGGATATACGGGGTAACCCAAGAATTTTCATAGGAAGAGCTAACCATTATAGCATTCAGAGAAGGGAACAAAGGAATGCTGGGAGATGTCAACGTACTCTGAACCACTGTCGTTGTACTGCCAGGCTGCTTTGTACTTGCGAGTCTTGATAGAATGTCCGCTCTAGTATTCTCTTCTCTTGGTACATGTTTAAATTCTAACACATCGAACCTCCCTTTCAACTCGTTCACATAGTTCAAATACAATTGGAGTTGGGGCTTACGAACCTGGTATTCACCTTGGATCTGCGATATCACTAGCTGTGAATCACTGCACAATGTTACCTGTGTTGCGTCGATATCGATTGCTGCTTAGAGTCCAGCTAGACATACCTCATATTCGGCCTGGTTATTGGAAATTTTGAAAGTAAATCGGAGAGAAATCTCCAGATGCACACCGTCATCACTCTCCACAACCACACCAGTTCCACAACCTTTACTATTCGATGACCCATCCACATAAACGGTCTAATGAGCACGAGGTGTGGTTGGGTCTACTCCTGTCATCTCTACAACAAAATCAGCCAGGATTTAAATAAAGATGTGAATACAATTAACGATATGAATACAATTAAAATTATGTGCATATGCATATCAATATCATGTATGCTTTGCTAACACATCAATGATCACATCTTTAAATTATTATCAACTCTTCAGTATTCTAAGATTCCTACTTATGAGGAGAGGGAGCAAACCCAAGTTTCTGGAGACAGAGTCAGTACAAGGAGAAAAGAGCAGGTAGTGGTAACTTCTGGGGCATACATACTCAATGTTCCTTTCTCAAGGAGACTCATGAGTGTCCTTATCCCTAAGCACCTACAAACAACCTAGCTACTTTCGATCGGAAAGTATAATGGAGAAACTGATCCCACTATGCACCTTGATGCTTATGTGTATGAGGCCATGTATTTGGGAGCTGATGAGGATGTGATGTGCAGAATGTTCCCAAGAACCCCAACGGAGGAAGCTCTTAGTTGGTTCAAGAGTTTACCCTCAGGATCGATAGATTCCTGGGAAGAAATGGCGGCTGCATTTGAGAGCCATTTCGTTATTTCTAGAGATGTTCCCAGGACTTCTCATACCATGGCCCAGCTCAGACAAGGAGAAAACGAAACCCTTAAGGAGTTTTTAAGGAGGTTTTATAAAGAGGCTGCTTTGGTGCCTAACCTCATAGAGGCCATTCAACTTTATATTGTTGTTGAAGCTCTACAACCGGAGGAAAGCTTCGAAGTATGTGGGCATAGAGATGCACCTGGAAGCCACAGCTGCTAGACTGAAGCCATTAGCCCCTCCGTAGCAACCGCGAAGAGATATGGAAAGGGTAAAGCCAGAGAGGCATGCACACAGAGATGACTTCATGAGTCTTAGACCTCAACAACAAGATAGGCGTGTGGCCTCCTTTAGTAACTACGCCCCGTTGAATTCCAGGCACTCTCAAATCCTGAGGGAGGTGGGCTGGCCCACGCTTAGTGTTTACGGGATAAGGAAATCTCCTCCAATGAAAAGGCCTGGTAACTCTTGAAAATATTGTGCTTTTCACGAGCAGGTTGGCCATACCACAGACGAATGCAAGGTGTTGAAGAACGCAGTGGAGACCCTTATTAGAGAGGGAAAGCTGAAACAGTATTTATTCAAGGAGAAATCTTTAGATGAGCCAGACAGGATGGAAAAAAGAGGAAGGGATCACGATGATGAAGGTGACAATGGTCGTAATCCGACTAGGAGGTTCACAGCAGCTGAGAAACAGAAGGGAGTAGTGATCAATGAAGGAGCTCAGCAGGACGGCATGCCTCAACAGCAAAGACAAGGCCGGCGCAAGGTGGTTGATATGATCGCTGGAGGATTTGCTGGAGGAGGAGCGTCAATCACAGCTCGTAAGAATCACCACCGGATGATCCTATCAGTACAAGGAAAGCCTAGAGACAACCGCCCTTTCAGGGACGTCATGACAGCACCGGTGGTATCATTCACAGATGACGATTTTGGCCCAATGATTCCAGGAGGGGACGATGCAGTAGTTATCGTCACAGTCATAGCCAACAAGGATGTCAAGAGGATCCTCATCGATCAGGGAAGTTCTTGTGATGTTATTTTTTATTATTGTTTCAAAAGAATGGGTTTCAATGATGCAGATTTACAACCTTATACACAAGAGCTCACAACGTTCAATGGAGCGAAGCAACCCTCTAAGGGGTATTTTTATACTCTCATTTCTTTTGAGGGTGAACCTGGAGCGAGAACTGTGAAGTCCAGGATCCTGGTGATTGACGTGGAGTCCCCTTACAACGGGATCATTGGCCGTCCTACTCTGAACGCTATGGAAGCGATCGTGTCTACCCCACACCTCCTTATCAAATTTATTGGCAAGGACAACGGTGTCTCATCGCTTTGAGGTGATCAAGAGATGGCCAGGTATTGTTACAACCCGAGCTTGAATATGGGGAAGATGGAGGCGTTTAACAAGAAGAGAAAGTTGAATGACGGGGGAGCAGCGGATGGTTCGGTCAGTTTGATTGATTTGGACCTTAGAGCTGAGTTGAAGATTGACCCTCTCAATCCTTCAAAGCCCATGCCAGACAGAGGTTCTAGGGACGTTGTCTTAGGGGATTCCCCAGAGAAGATCACACACATTAATGATAAGTTGGAGTCCGTTATGGAGCAGCGCCTGTTAACACTCCTCCAAGAATTCAAGGACCTTTTTGCATGGACTGCTGCAGACATGCCTGGGATGGACCCTGATTTCTGCTGCCACAAATTATCTGTCTACCTAGAAACAAGGCCGGTTGCCCAGAAGAAGAGGAGATTGGGACCGGAAAAGCAGAAGGCAGCTTGTGAACAAACAGAGGAATTGTTGAAGGCCGGATTTATTAAAGAAGTCCGTTATTCTTCTTGGCTTTCCAATGTGGTGATGGTGCAGAAGGCCAACGGTAAGTGGAGAATGTGCACTGATTATGTGGACCTCAACCGATGTTGCCCGAAGGATCCGTACCCACTCCCGAATATTGATTGTATGGTTGATGATTCGTCTGGTTACCAATACCTCAGTTTCATGGATGCTTATTCGGGGTATAACCAAATTCTGATGTGGGAGGAGGACCAGGAGAAGATAGCTTTCTTCAATGACCGCAGTGTCTTTTGCTACACCGTTATGCCCTTCGGTTTGAAGAACGCTGGAGCTACGTATCAGCGTATGATTGATAAGGTATTTGAAGGCATGCACACTAAGCTGGTGGAGGTATACATTGATGATATTATTGCCAAGACTCCCATTAGAGGTGACTACATTGATGATTTACGCCAAGTGTTCACTCGGTTACGACAATATAACATGAGATTGAACCCGTTGAAGTGTACCTTTGCTGTCCCAGCTGGGAAATTTCTAGGTTTCATATTAACCCAGCACGGTATTGAGGCCAATCCAGGAAAATGTCAGGCTATATTGGACATGCAGAGTCTGAAGAATTTGAGGGAAGTACATTCGTTGAATGGGAAAGTGGCCGCTTTGGCTCGATTCATGCCCAAAATGGCGCATAGGTCCCTTCCCCTGTATATAGTGTTGAAAAAATCTAAGAAGTTCGAATGGGGACAGGAGCAGGAGCAAGCATTCCAGCAACTTAAGGAAGTATTATCAAGTCCACCGATCTTGGTAAAGCCAAACCCTGGTGAATCCCTCATCTTATACTTGGCAATTTCTGATGAAGCCTTGGGCGTAGCATTGGTCAAAGAGACTCCAGAGGGACAGAGGCCAATATATTTCACTAGCAAGACATTGTAAGGAGCAGAAAGCAGATACCAGAAGATAGAAAAGGCTGCTCTTGCAGTTGTATGGGCCTCATGACGATTGAGGCTGTACTTCCACGCGCATCCAGTTCTGGTAAGAACGGATCTGCCGCTCTGTTCCGTGCTTAATAAACCGGACCTCGCTGGGAGAATGATCAAATGGTCTATCGAGCTTTCTGAGTTCGAGATTTCTTATGAACCTCGAGGAGCCATCAAAGCCCAAGTCCTGGCTGATTTTGTTGTAGAGATGACAGGAGTAGACCCAACCACACCTCGTGCTCATTGGACCATTTATGTGGATGGGTCATCGAATAGTAAACGTTGTGGAGATGGTGTGGTTGTGGAGAGTGATAACGGTATGCATCTGGAGATTTCTCTCCGATTTACTTTCAAAATTTCCAACAACCAGGCCGAATATGAGGCATGTCTGGCTGGACTCCGAGCAGCAATCGATATCGGCGCAACATAGGTAACATTTGCAGTGATTCACAGCTAGTGATGTCACAGATCTAACGTGAATACCAGGTTCGTGATCCCCAACTCCAGTTGTATTTGAACTGTGTGAACGAGTTGAAAGGGAGGTTCGATGTGTTAGAATTTAAGCATGTACCAAGAGAAGAGAATACTAGAGCGGACATTCTATCAAGACTAGCAAGTATAAAGCAGCCTGGCAGTACAACGATAGTGGTTCAGAGTACGTTGACATCTCCCAGCATTCCTTTGTTCCCTTCTCTGAACGCTCGTCTGGCACAACATGGCAGATTCGTTCCATAGACTGGGGTGCCAGAACCAAGAATTTCCCTTGATTTTCCACTCCAGTAAAAACTCTAAAACTTGGAGACGCCAGTCCACCATCTTCGCGAGCGTGTCGAGAAGGGATTTCTTTGAATTCTTCCTCTATCTAGCAATAAGGATGAGACCGATTGATAGTTTCCCAATCTAATCGGTGTGCAATAACGTTGACGCACCCCTCTTGAGTGCGTACGATAGGAACTTTGCCACGTCCCTCGATTTCCATCTCATCAGTGGCGCGAACAAAGGCGTCTGTACTATGGTAAAAAGCAACGTCATCAGCAAGGAACCATTCCGAACCCGACGAGCTTCCGGTGGTCTCAGAACTAGAGGAGGGTTCAGAGTCAAGCCTAATCACTAGCTGTCTCGTGAAGGAGGCTCCACCTCTCCCTGAACCACGAGACCCAATTCCGGAAGGACCCACAGAAATCCTTCCACCTTGATAGCCAGAGGGCCAGAAAGGGATATTTCCCCTCCTATTCGAAGGACCAGCGTGGCTCTGCCTAGGGCGCAAGGTTAAAATTTCAAGAAAAATGAAGATGAAGAAGTTAAAAGGAGGGGAAAGAGGTTACCTAGAAGGAAGTTAAGGATGGAAGATGGGAGAACTTCACAAAATACCAGCAACAATCGCTTCCAAAATTTCAACAGAGTTTCACTAAGGTTGAAGGCGAATGTGACTTTTCGAAATCACTAAGTTGTCCTTTTATAGGTAACGAAGAGGCCCAACCTTCGGTATAAGATGCGTCGTTTGAAGCAAAACGCGATATTATCAGGTCAAACGGCACTGTCGTTTCAAACCACAAAGGCACGAAACAGTGACGATTCACAAAAAGACTCGACGAAATGGGTCAGAAGAAATTCAAAATTCAGGCCCAAAATAGTCATAGCGAGGTTATCTATTTGGGGCAATGATTACTCACGTGTTAAAAAACATTTATTGTCCAAATGATTCAGACGCATTAAATGCATCCCCACAACCACTCGAATACCAAGAGTTGCGATTTCCAAAAACTCTTGGGATTTCCCTCGTAGCAAATCTTTGTCCGAATCCGTTATAAGGGTATTATGAGAGCGGATATTTTACCTGCAGTGCACAAACATATAGCAGACACGTGTACCTTTTCCAGCATCCAGACTTCTCGAAGACTGTGTAGCTTATATGAGCAACTTAACAGTCCCTCACACAAGCTAGGGGACAAATGATCCTTAAAGATGTGATCACATTGCCAAAAGAATAAAGATGTGATCCTTAAAATAATATCAACATCACCATCATTTAAATTGTCATTTACACATCCACAAAGTCACTAATTATCAGTATTTCCGGCCAAGGCATTCCTTTACAACTAATTTACCTTCTCCAAAAGCTTTAATTCAAAACATGATCCCATCCCATGACAATCCTGCATCACAGTGCTAAAAAGAGACAACATGAGAGAGTGAGTTGTACATTCAAAATGATGAATCCAAATACATTGTGATCATGTATACATGCATATAAACAACATGTGTGCTTTGCAATATAATCATTAATTTATCACCAAGCCTTCATCAAGATATCATCATACGCATTCAAATCTCATTATTTATAACTCATAGCAAGTACACACATATACACATACATATTCACATTACCCTTCATCATTATGGGCTATTACAAGTATCAACATCAAGTTTTTACATTTTCATCAATTCACACTCTCAATAGGTTATCATTTTTCTTGGCCATCTCCAACTCAAATGCCATGTTTCTATGGCTAATGCATATGCCATAACATGAAATGCATATGCAACAGATCCGATTTGAAACAAATATTTATACACATGTGTATACAATTTATCAAATAATCGCAACCACGCATAATTGCTTAAACATTTACCCCCCCCCCCCCCCCCCCCCGCAAGGGTCATTTTTACAAGATCCCACAAGACCTCAATTATTTCAACATGTCAAGTGATCACAAGCACTCTTAGACGTTTAAATAGTTATCCCCGTAAAGGTCCTTTCCACAAGATCTTGCAAGATCGCAGTATATCACCATATCATATGTCATTCATGCCATGAGATGTAAGAATGCACATGCTAGCCTCAACTTCATAAGAATTTCTCACCCTCTCACTTAGGGTACATTTTACACTTAATGTTTCGGTTAGTGGCATTCAACAAATCACCATACTCTCTAAGACATACAATTTATCACAAAATTCTCTAAGGCATTAATTCACTGGTTCATAATATAATGCCAAGGAGTCATATTCATATCAATCCACCCATGGAAATCAAGAGGGCATATCAACAAGTATACTTCAAATGTATAGCATCAAATATATTTTCCAATCTAAAATTAAACCATCAACAAGATTCAATCTCATACAACTTCATAATAGGAGTAACACATTTATTCAAGACAAATATATAAGTATGCACCAACATATACATTATCAACACACAATTCTTAGTAGATTTTAACTTCAATTATCTTACCATTGTTTCAAGCTTTAGTGTGGCATTAATCTTTTTAATCATCTTAAATTTTCAACATTATTTCCAATTCACTAATTGACAACAAACACAATAACATTTAATCATTGTCTCAATATTTTCATCATCACTCATGGGTGTTTCACACAACCACATCATTCAATTCTCATCATCAATTATCATATCTGATCAATAATTGTGAAATATACATGGTTTTCACAATATGACATAGGCACACACTTTTGCCAAAATCCCAAGTCATCATCAATCACCACCAAGGACAGACCACATACATATATATTCTAAATGCAATCATATATTTACCATGCACATCATTATCACAATATCAATCATCACATCATTTCAACATAACTATAGCAAGGCAAACACGAGCAACATCATATATCATCAATTATTTAAATCATGCATTTAGAATATAAACTCTCCTACCTCAAGAGAAGTAATCCAAGCGATTTAACGCCCCCTCCTCATCGTTCGGAATTGGTCCTCTTCTCCAAGCACAATGAAGAACATGAAAATGATAGGGAAATAAGATGAGACAACCAAAGATTGACTCCAATATGCCTTCAATGCCTCATGAATCATGAAAACCTAAGCTTTTTGAGTGAAAAATGGCTAATAGAGGTGTAGAGGTGGTAGACAGTTTTCGGCTTCTAGAGAGGAAGAAGAAGATGAAAAAAATGAAGGTGAATAGAGAGAGTGGAGAAAGCCAATGGAAGTTGAGAGATGGGAGGAAAGAGAAATAGTCAAAATTAGGTATTACCCAATGGTTAAAAGGATGCACCTTTTTGCTTTTACAAATGGTCAACAATTCCTTTATCCAAAGGAAAAAAAGAGTAAATAAGAGTGGGAAAATATGCACGGTGATGAGAAGATGAGAAAAGGGATTTTACAATTTCTTTTATTTTTATTCCGCTCGTATTTTCACTGTTTATTAACATATGTCGTGTCCGTATAAATATCTCCTCAACACCAAAAATTATTTTAATCATACCACCGTAACCACAATAAATTTCTCATTATTCTAGACCCTTTAAATGTCCAAAATTATTTAATGGGTCCTACACCATTTGTTAAATCGTTCGATTTCAGTAAATTTTAATTTATTGATAAATCACAATTGGTGTCTAATTAATTTTTCCACATATATTGGGCCACAAATAATTAATTATCATCATTTAATAAATTTATTTTCTAAAATTTATGATGTTACAGTTAAGTTATTAGGCCATCTGATTTTGTTTTTGAAAAACCTACTTAATGCATAAAAAAGTTTTATTGAGTGGCCGCTTATTTATTCTAAGTTACCAATCTTCCTTTAAATCAGCCAAGTTAAACTGGTTTATTTAGGCCATGTCTGATATATTAAAGGCTCAACCCCGACATGGAATTAGTTTTTAGATTTAACAATTTGATTAGTTGATCCAGTATGAGTGAATAACATTGGTTATATCTCTTATTCTTAACTTATTTGTTGGATTTTTTGAATTTCAATTCTAGTATCCTACAGTGGTAATCTTTTATTTGAAAATAAATATATTTATTACATTTTTGATTTTATGATTAAATAACTACATTTATGCTTATGAAAATTATCATTTTGAGTGACTTAAACTTAACTATTATCGAGGTTGACAAAATCCATTTTTTTCCTAGGTTAGAAATGAAGAAAATAAGAGAGGTAAAAAACTTAGTACAAGCTAATTTAGACAAAATACAGGATCCAAATGCATGTATAATAACTTAATTATATTAGTAGAGTTTAGCCAATAACACCTTTAGTGGTTAGTAGTGATCTTACATATTATTCGAGGCATCTTTTTACTTTGTTTGACTAGTAAATCAAAACTTGATTTTTATTAGCCCTAGTTGGGCACCCCAACTCGAGAACCAAACAATAACTAAGGACGAGGGCACAACAAAAGTGATGGCACCTTCTCATTGTATTATAGCATTACTATAAAAAAACACTTTTAACACTGGGTAAATTTGACTTTTAACACCAGATATTTTATTCATTTATCCGGTGTTAAGTGCACAGGTGTTAAAAATCAAGACAATTAACACCAAATATTTTATTCATTTATATGGTGTTAATTACTATTTTTAACACCAAACTTATAAAATATCTGGTGTTAATTACTACTTTTAACACCAAATTTATAAAATATTCAGTGTTGTTTATGCACTACAACACCAGACTTTTTTAAACATCCGGTGTGAAATATTGTTTTCCATACTAGTTAGTTCCTATATCATTTTATCCAGTGTTAATTATACTTTTTTGTAACACCTATATATTTGTTATAATCAATGTTAATTTTATCAACTTTTAACACATGTTTTAGCTTTAACCGATGTTTAAAGTTCCTGCTTTGCTTTGTTTTTTGATTAAAACACAATTTAATCAAAAATGAATATCCATATGCATCAATTGAAATATTTAAGGTCAAGCATTAATGTTCATATTAATTTAAATTGAACTATATAATATATAAGATATATATATATATATCCAAAACATCAATAGATATAAATATATACAAATTAAACATAGACTTTGAATGTCTTTAATCCCAACATAAACTATATCCAAAATATTTAACAAAAATTACAAAAGGACATAGTAATTATGGTGTTCATTGTCAAGAGGCATGAGAACTTCACTAATACTTTGCCCAATACTTTTAAGATATTTCAAATCAACTTCTGTTTATATCACCAAGAAAACCTGCAACCTGATAAAATAGCAAGATGCATCAAGAAAATTGGAAGAAGGTAGACCAGGACTTGAATTCACATCATATCATGTTATTTTCCTTCTATATGTCTGAATAAATTAACTCTTCGTATATAAGGATACAAGAAATGCCAAAAATAAGAGGTAATTTTCTATAATACTAGTAGTAATACATGGTTTAAATTATTAGATAAACAACATATCTGATTAGTTTCCTTTATGGGTGGGGTTGGATTATTGCTCGATAGGTGTTGGGTTGGTGAATATAGGACAGAAAGGGAGTTGACATTAATAAAGGACTAGTAGCACTGCCAAAATTACCTATAACTAAATTATTTAAATTTCACAATAAGGATATACAAGCATCTGGACTCTTGAACCTGATAAGCCAAGAAGTTTGAAGCCCACTATAACGTCTTGTCTAATTATTAGATACTAACCATGCAATTAAAGTTAATCTAACATATAATGCTGTACTAATAAAAATACCGAGGAAAATTTTTCATGATTTATAAAATATTTAAAAGTTGAGAATGATGAAAATTTATATAAAAAGAGGTTGAAAGATGCACCATCAAATTATTAAACATTAATAATACCATCACATAATGGTAACAATGTTTCTATAGTTCATGGAACCCTAAACAATCAAGAAAAATGGTTAAATGAAGCAAAAATAAAGAAAATGGAATCAGGGCAACTCGCTTGAGTGAGGCCCTGACTCGCTTAAGCGAGACCAACAAGAGTTGCTTGAACGAGCCCATCCACGCGCGAGTGAAATCCCTCCAGAACCTTAACCACGTTTGCTCGCTTGAGTGATATCGCCACAGAATCATTCTACCTATCGCTCGCTTGAGCGAGGCCAAGCCCGCCTGAGCGAGATTCATCCAGTAAGCACCCCTCTGGTGCATGCATGTCTCGCTTGAGCGAGAATCATTCTCACTTGAGCGAGATTAGGCCAGAGGCCACACCACTAATGCTGAGGGCTCTCGCTTGAGCAAGAGTCTATCTCGCTTGAGCAAATTATGCAGTACATGGGTGGAAACTTAAAATTTTCACATAATCTGATATGCTTAAACATTCACATGCACCACCTGGCCTAAATTATTCTTTTATATACATTCAAACATGCATTTGGGATTTATTCCAACTAATCATCACATCAATCTTAACTCTAATTCACCAAATGCATCACAATTAAACTTATTACTTTACATACTTTTATAGAAGACAGAAATTTGTGAAATTCATCAATTCATCGAATCATCGAGACACTAAACAATTCACACACAATCTACATCATTTATGACCAATTATATACAAGACCTGCCCATAGCAATTTATCATCCGCACTTAATATTGGCTCCATGCCAATATACATCAAATTCATGAAAATCAACATTGCTCACATTAACATCACCACCATACCACTCCATCAACATGAATTCATGTCCTCATCAAACTAACACTAATTTTGATTCATCATTCATCACAATCAACCATAATTTAAATTGTCATCATTCATACCACATCATAACCACATTGACCATATGATAAGTTAATCCAACAAACACATAAAGCATGTTATGATATTACATACATTAAACACATTACATATATTCATTCATTTCACAATTTCCTTCACTCCTTGGCATCAATTCTCCGCTTGGCACACCTCTGGCGCATCAACATCCTCCCTGTCACTGGCTACTAAATTAAAGGAAACCACAACAAGGGTGAGTGTTTGACATATCATAATTAATTTAGAACGGTAAGTAAATAACAAAGCATATGATTAACTAAGTGTTATCACTAATACTAACTCACTAATTCTACCATATGCAAATGGTTTCACTTCTCTTTATCATTAATTCATATCTACAACTTCCTTACAACCTATACATACTTACAAACTACCTAGTTTCACACAAGTTTCAACATCCTTAAGGTGAAAATTACAATCAACAAACATGATAGAGCACATTCACATCATCACATAATATCAACAATTTCATTAAATATCACAACTGACTCTCATATAATTCGACGCCTAGTATCCGGATACTAAAGGATCGGCCTTCAATTGGGGGTCCTACTTGACACCCCGTGGACCCTGCTTAGTCCATCGAGTCCTGCTTGACTCTCTACCTCAACCACTGGTCTTACTTGACCACTAGGTAGCTCAACTGGGCATAAAACCATAGGAGTTAGAAAACGAGGGGCTATACATACCGCCGGCCGTCCCACACTACATAATCATGCATGTACATCATGTCATTATGGCTTCAAACATCATCACACCCATCCACAATTGTCAGAAATCGACATAAAATGTTACACAGGATGGTCACACAGATCCAGCCATCCCAAGCCATGTTATAACCTTTCCATCATCATCATTTCATGATTTACTTAATATCACACATGTACATAATTCATAAACTTGTTACTTTACTTTCTATCAATTACTTAATCAAGTTGAGTATATTTTCTCAAACACATACATACAAATATTTATATCAATAATGCTGAGCTAATTTACAAACTCCCTAATACGCCTAATTATTTCATGCATTCCCCGAATCCAATTATTATAACAATCCTAATTAATTACGACCCAAATACCCCCTTACCTCGATTTCAAGCTTCAATAATTTGTTCTTGGTGTCGGTTGCGTCCTTCAGTCACTTGGTTCAAGGTTCCACTTCTGAATCTAACACCCGCTTCACCAGTTGGTATTCCAGCATTTGTTTCACTACCTACGAATGTCGAAACACGAAACTTATTAGTTTTTGATTGCACCCGCTATCTTAAGATCAATACCCAAGTCCTACATTGTCGTAAAATGCAAGACCCAAACCTTTCCTCACACATGCAACACGCTTCTAAAGAGAGAAAGAGGAGAGGGAAGAAAAAGCTTGAAATTGAAGGCGTAATTAGGCATACCTTGATGCCTTAACTTCAAAAACACGATCAATTTGAAGTTCTGATGCAAAACGAGCCTCCCCTTGGAAGCAATGAGCTTTGGCAATAGAGAAGAAGGAAGAAGAAGATGACACGTGCAAAGATGAGGAAGAAGAAATGTGATTTTTGTTATTTAAGGTCCAGGGGCAAAATGGTCTTTTCTATTATTTCGTTTATATTTTTCCTTTAAAGCTTTTAATTAATTTCTTCACTTTTAACCTTTGGTAACGAAAATTTACCATCATCTAATTAAACCTTATTTAAATCTTTATAATTAATCAATCAAATAAATTTATTTAATTCCATAACATTTAATTATTTATAATTGTATTTATAATAATAATAATTTCCAAAAATCTAAAATAAATTTGAGGACAATTATTAATATTTTCCCGCCAATAAAATAGTTTAATTTAATTATTTGGAATGTTACACCCACAGCTCAGAATAATGAAATTTATGCATATTGCACATAAATCCTGTAAAGATGTATAGATACACCAAGTGAAAAGTATTGTAAAATTTATTATGAAAACTATTGCAAAGTTTAAGAAGCAAATTAAGAATAACTAATAGAATAAAAAAGATAAATAGTTAAAAGGTCAAACATGGCTTCAAAATTTAGTGCACCTGTTTGTTTGAATCTTCCAAACACCACCATTTCTCTGTTGGATGGGACAATAAACTAAATATGAAAAATAGAACAAATTCAGATTAATTGACCAAAATGATAAAACATCCTGAAACACCAAATTATTAAAGCGGTAATTCACTGTTGATATTACCTGGCAACAGGCAGACACTTTTTCACACGAGTCAACATACAGATGTACCTAATAACACATTTTAAAAGATATAGAACTCAGGTTTGACATCTTATTGAAAATATATAATTAAGGTCATTAGCAATCAAGTAGCAAGTATAAATGCCTTGTCATAAAATTAGCGTTGATAAAAACAAATGGAAAAAGATGTACTGCCAATAAAGGCATAACTCTACATTATTACTAATTTTAATAAAATATGTATTTAACCTTTACTTTTTATACATTATCAAAGGAGGGAAAAGTAAATTAATTTAAATAAAGGGCTATACAAATTCGTTTACCAACATCACATGTGCAAACTGTAACATTCCAAATTTGAAATAAATGATTAAATAAGAGGAATAAATATGGAATAATTATATGTGAGTTAATTAATGTCCAAAATATTGGAAATAAATAAATTAAGATTTTTGGGAATCATTCATAATTTATTGAGGCTTTATGAGCTGAAAATATACCCGATTAAAATATGGGTGTCGGACCAAGTATCTTTGATTGAGGTGCCATTGGTCAGGGCTGTTAATAATATTATTGGGAGTCTGAATATATATTTTTTAGATAACGTATTGAGCCCGAACTGAGATGCTGTAAGTTATAAAATGGAGGAAATTTAAATGATAGGCCAAACTAAAAACTTAATTCCTCATTCTTCTCTCATTTCTCACATTGGCTATCTCTTCTCCTAAGGCAAACACTCTCTTATTCTTCTCCTTCATTCCTTCTTCTTCTCCTTCCAAAAACCTAAGCAAGTGGTGTGCCCATCCTTCTCCTTCATTTTCGTTTTCTCCAAGCTTGAAGGAGGTGACATTGATTTGAAGCTTCTCCTTCCTTTTCCCTCAATTTTTGTTACCCACCTTTCTCCTTCTAAAGCTCATTGTTGTGTATTGGTAGAGGTAAGTTTCTCTCCTTTTTGTTTGAGCTTATGCCCTAGGTTTTGGGTTTTTAAGGTTTGAGTGAGTATTAAATGCAAATGGGTTGTTGGGAGAAGCCATTAATATGGAAACCCTAAAGTGGGGTGGTCTTAAATGCAAGTTTGATGGACCATTAATGGGGTACACAAAAATTAATGTTTGGGATGGTAGAAATTGATATACATTTATGATGTTGTAGGATTTTTAGAGAAACCCTAACTTGTGAAAATTAGGGAAAATGATTAATGTTGGTTGGAAAATTATTTAATGAGGGAATAAATGATATTTGAATGATAGGTATGAGTAAATATGTTGAGAGAATATTTATTGGTGGTGAGAGTTAATGTTGATAATGGTAGGTGGCCATTAATGGTGATTAATGGCCATTGGTATGTCAACCCTTTTGTGGGTATGACATTAAATGCATAAAAATATACTTGAATGCCTAACCCATGATGGTTGAGGTGAAATTAATGAAATGGAAAATGACTTGATAATGATAATGTTGTAAACACCAAGTGTTAGATTAGAATATATGAATCTTGGTGATCTTGAGTGGAAAGTAATGATGTGGTGTCTTGTGAAATGTAGGACCCATTCCGAATGACGAGGCGGGAATGTCGTATCACTCAGAATTCTAGGTAGGGGAGGAGTTTTATATTCTAAATACATGAATTGAGTAGTGTTTGATTGTCATATGTGACAATATGCATGTTTGCCTTGTTTGAGTGGTAATGATGATTTGTGGTTGTTAAACATGATGATGATGATGAATATGCTTGGCAACATGTAATGTGCATTTGGAATGTTTATGGTATGCTAAATGGTGACGATGAATTGTTTGGCTAGTATATTGCCTTGATGATGATGTGATTGTGTTATGTTCACCATGAATGTGGAATGGTCATTATCAATGATAAATGAGAATGGAAATGGATGATTAGCATGCCTTTATGATGATGAAGGATTGATGATTGAAATTGATGATTTGATGCCTTGTGACAATGAGGAATTGTTGAAAATGCCACACTAAAACTTGAACAATAGTAACAACCAATGATAATAAAATCCACTAAGAAACGTATGTTATTCAAGTGGCCTCAATACTCAAGAGGGGGGGGGGTGAATTGAGTTTTTAAAACTTTTAGTTGGAATACCTTTGAACTTGAATCTTATATACCAATTTACGAGATTATGCAAGTGAAATAAAGTTTAGTGAAATATGCAATGCAAAACAAAGGTAAATATAGCTGAGACAATTAAACAAACACTTGGTGTGCAGTCTTCAAGATTTACCAATTTAAACAAGTTCAAGTATGCAAGCCACAATCAATCAACACAAGCCAATTAAGTGCAGTATATGAAAGTAAAAGAGTAAGGGAGAAGAGCTTTGCAAACCGATTTAACGAGTTCCACCAATCCGGTGTACGTCTCGCCTCTAAGCAACCCACTTAGAGGATTTTCCACTATTGTAGACTAGAGATACAACTTTGAGCAATTGCGGCTTCCTAGTGTCCCACACTCAAGAACCCAATCCTCACAAGTATAAGGGCACCCCACCCAATCTCTCAATCTCACAATATCCCAAAGGTTGAGTCTCAACCTTTGTAACCACTCAACCTAGAGTGAACTTTGGTGTTTTGATGTAGTGTTTACAAGTAAGTAACTCTCTCAATAGAGTGGATAAGCAAAATGATAGCTCACACAATTTCTAATCTCTCAAGAAGAGAGGATATACAAATGAGATTCAAGATATACAAGAATAGGGCTTACAAAGCGCAAGATTGAGCAAAAGAATTGTAGCTTCTTGGTGTTTTTTGTGCTTGTGTTCCTCTTCAATCTTATAGAGTCATTCCCCTCTCTGTCTCATATCGAAGTCGAGTTTAATTCGGATGAAACATCCCATTGACCTCGCTTCGACATTCTATGTTTGTACAGTTCTCTCACTCCATTCTGTCGTTTTTAAATAAAAAGTACAACAATAAAAGGGAAGAAATAAACCATTTTTTGTAGGGCTATTTATGTTGCGCGTTTTCAATCTTGGTACTGTTTTTGACAGGCGATGTAGGGTGCTAATACCTTCCCTACTCGTAACCGACTCCCGAACTTGAATCTCAATTTTTAACCAGTGCTTTACTGAACTTAGTTTTTTCCAATGTTTTTCCTATGGATAAAAACGTTGGTGGCGACTCCCTGTTTCATCCTACACCCCCCTCTCTCTCTCGCCGCGCCGTCGCGATCCAGGTTGCGACAGATGCAATTTTAGAATTTTGCTCATTTTGGATAATCTTTGCAAGTTTCTTGAATGCATGATATGCTTCATTTTTATGAGCAAGAAATAATGTCCATGTATATCTAGAATAGTCATCTACAATAACTAGACCATAGTAATTTCCTCCAAAGCTTTTGATTTTGGATGGTCCAAATAAGTCCATGTGCAAAAGTTGTAAAGGCCTTTGTGTGGAAACAATGTTTTTGGATTGAAAAGATGCCTTTACTTGTTTTCCCTTTTGACATGCATCATAAAATCTATTTTAAAACTTAAGCTTTGGTAAGCCAATTACTAATTTTTTGGAAACAAGTTTGTTCAAATGATCTATATGTATATGAGCTATTCTCTTATGCCATAGCCAAGTTTGATTCTCTTTTGAAATGAAGCATTGTTCATCATTTGTAGACAAACTATCCATATCAATCATGTAAATATTATCAATTCTTTGGCCTACAAACTTAACTTCCTTATTAGTCTTATGCTCAATTATGCAACAATTTGTTTCAAACAAAACTCTATATCCTTTGTCACATAATTGACTTATACTAAGTAGATTATGTTTGAGGCCTTCAACATACAACACGTCACTTATGGATGTGGAAGAATTCTTACCTATATTTCCGATGCCTAGGATCCTTCCTTTGGTGTTGTCTCCGTAGGTGACACTTCCTTTTCTCTTGGGAGTGAATGATGTAAACTTGCTTATGTCTCCCGTCATATGCTTTGAACACCCACTATCCAAGTACCAATGGGTGTTGCTTGCCTTGAAGCATACCTACAAAACAAGATTAGTTTAGAGAACTAGGTACCCATTTTATGTTGGGTCCTTTAAGGTTAGCTTGTGGTAATGTCCCTTTGGGAACCCACACCTTTCTTATAACCTTTGGCCCTAATTTTCTAACATTGCAATTTAAAGAGTTATGACCTTTGAATCCACAATGATTGCATTTCATAAAGGGTGAAGATGATTTGCTTGGTGGTACAAAGAAGTTTTTGTAATGCTTTTCCTTTTTAACAGAATTGTACCCTAAACCAGTTTTGTCAAACATGCATCTTTGATTTCCAAGTAGTACATTCAGATTATCTCTACCATTTGTAAACCTCTCTAAGGTTTTGTTTAGACCTAGGACTTTATTTTCTAGATCAACACATTTCTTAGCAAAATCACAAGGTTTACTTTTGGAGCATGTTTGAGTGTTTTTCAATTCTTCTTTTAAGCATTCATTCTCTTTGCAAACCTCCATAAGGTGCATCTCTAGAGTGTCACTAGTTTTTCTAGACACCTTAAGTCTATTGGAGACTTTTGTAAATTTATCAACAATTCCTCTAGAGCATCAAGTAATTCATCCTTATCTAAGTCATGGAAGTTTACCTCATCATCTTCTTCTTGGTGGTTGGCCATGAGGCAAAGGTTTGCTTCTTCATTTTCTGAGTCATCCGAGCTGCTTATCTCGTTTTCATCCCATGCTATATATGCTCTCCTTCTTCCTCTTTTCTCTTTTCCCTTCTTCTTAAGATTTGGGCAATCCGCTTTGAAGTGCCCTTCCTTGCCACATTCAAAACAATTGGGTGAGGAAGAGTTTTCTTTAGTGATAGGTTTCTTACTTGGGTTTTTGAAGCTTCTTTGGAAGCGTTTGCCTTTCATGAATTTCCCGAAGCGTTTTACAAATAGTCCAAACTCTTCTTCTTCATCAAGTTCACTTCCGGATTCTTCTTCATTTATGGGAGTGGCCTTGAGAGTGAGACCCTTTTTCTTGGAAGATTTTTCTTCCTCTTCCGCCATCTTTAATTCTTTCAGCTCTTGTTCTTGTTCCTGCAACTTACCAAATAGTGTGGCAAGAGACATTTCGTTTATGCTAGGAGATTGTTTGATGGCGGTAACTAGCGGTTGCCATTCTCTGTTAAGACTTTTCAACACTTTATGAATGAGCTCTTTGTTAGTGTAAGTCTTTCCAAGTGTAATGAGTTGATTAATGATGAGAGTGAATCTTTTTTGCATATAAGCAATTGATTCATGAGAGTTTAATCTAAAGCACTCATATTGACTAGTTAGTGTACTAATCTTAGAGTCTTTAACATCATTTGTACCTTCATGGGTTACTTGAAGAGTATCCCACATTTCCTTGGCGGATTTACAAGTGATTACTCGGAAAAATTCATCTGGTCCTAGTGCAAGAGTAATTAGATTTTTAGCCTTGTAATTGTATTGTACTTTCTTCTCTTCTTCACTAGTCCAATTATCCATAGGTTTTTCAACTAGTTTATCATCAATAGTATGCATAGGTATAAAAGGACCATTTTCAATGGCATTCCACACTCTTAAGTCAACTGATTGAATGAAGATTTTCATTCTCTCTTTCTAAAAGGTATAACCTTCCCCATTGAAAGCGGGAGGTCAATTTGTAGCACCACCCTCAGGAAAAAGGTTTAGAGAACTTGAGGCCATCTTTATCTCTTGAAGCTGTTAAGCTTGATCTACCAAGAGTCAAGCTCTGATACCACTTGTTATTCAAGTGGCCTCAATACTCAAGAGTGGGGGGTGAATTGAGTTTTTAAAACTTTTAGTTGGAATACCTTTGAACTTGAATCTTATATACCAATTTACGAGATTATGCAAGTGAAATAAAGTTTAGTGAAATATGCAATGCAAAACAAAGGTAAATATAGCTGAGACAATTAAACAAACACTTGGTGTGCAGTCTTCAAGATTTACCAATTTAAACAAGTTCAAGTATGCAAGCCACAATCAATCAACACAAGCCAATTAAGTGCAGTATATGAAAGTAAAAGAGTAAGGGAGAAGTGCTTTGCAAACCGATTTAACGAGTTCCACCAATCCGGACGTCTCGCCTCTAAGCAACCCACTTAGAGGATTTTCCACTATTGTAGACTAGAGATACAACTTTGAGCAATTGCGGCTTCCTAGTGTCCCACACTCAAGAACCCAATCCTCACAAGTATAAGGGCACCCCACCCAATCTCTCAATCTCACAATATCCCAAAGGTTGAGTCTCAACCTTTGTAACCACTCAACCTAGAGTGAACTTTGGTGTTTTGATGTAGTGTTTACAAGTAAGTAACTCTCTCAATAGAGTGGATAAGCAAAATGATAGCTCACACAATTTCTAATCTCTCAAGAAGAGAGGATATACAAATGAGATTCAAGATATACAAGAATAGGGCTTACAAAGCGCAAGATTGAGCAAAAGAATTGTAGCTTCTTGGTGTTTTTTGTGCTTGTGTTCCTCTTCAATTTATAGAGTCATTCGAGAGCTTGAGGTGTGCCCTTCTTCTTCCTAGCCGTTGCACTTAGTGGGTTTTTGAAAAATGGTGGACATATGAGCTGGTTTCCCACTTAAAAGTGTTTTCCCACTATCGTAATTGATTACACCCTCGAGCTGTAATCGATTATCTTCAAGTCAGAGAGAACCTAATCGATTATATCTTTGCCTGTAATCGATTATCACCTGTACCTGATGCATTTAATTTGACTTCGCAGCTTCCTAATCGATTAGCTTGCTTGACAATCGATTAGGTTAATTCCAGTAGCCTCCTAATCGATTATATGACTTCCCTTAATCGATTAGCCATTATACCTGATACATTTAATCCCATTTTTGACATTGATAATCGATTACATCATGTGTGTAGTCGATTAGCTTAATTCCAGTAGCTCCTTAATCGATTATTTTGATTGCTGTAATCGATTAGCTTGTGGCCTGATGCAATTTCTTCTAAAACAGAATGCTCCTAATCGATTAGCCTGGTCTATATAATCGATTAGATTCGCTGCTTTTCAGGGTCTGATTCCATGTCTTTGTTTTTGCAAGGATTTCTTCAAGAGTGTTTTTGTCATTATCAAAATTCTTGAACCTGTTTACACATTCAAACACATTCTCCTCCTTTTTGATGATGACAACTATGTTCATCTCTTGAGGGTTGTTAGTGTAAAAATACAAAGACTTGTCTCTAATTTTATCTCTTAATCTTAGTTTCAATATAGCAGTATATTTTTGACCAATTTCAAATATTCAGAATCTTTATCTCTTAATAAAATCATTATCTCTTAATCACATTCAGCATCTTTATCTGATTATCTCTTATCTCTTATCAACAAATCTCCCCCTTTCTTTTGGAATTTATTAATCTCTTAAAATATTAATCTTTTGGCAATCTATTTCAGATTTTAACAAGATATGAACAGTTAATATTTCTCCCCCTTTGGAATCATCAAAAATAATGAATGCAAGTAAAGAGATATATCACAAAAGGAAAATTTTTATTGGATTGCAAACAAAAAGCAGGAAATTACATGAAGTAAATTTCAGAAGTTAAAAAAAAGAAGCAACCTAAACCAAAAACATGAAAAAGGTTCTAATTATCCAGATTAAAGAAACGAATTTCAGCAATTTGATGGGACAGCTCTTCATAACGCTGTTGCATCATTTCAAAGTGTTGCTGCTCGGTCATGGAGAACTCTTGAAGGGAGTTTTCGAGACGATCGAAGCGGCGATCAAGATGAGCATAGAGTGATGCAAAGGGGTCAGCAGGAGCGGATGAAGAGGCTTGAGGTGCAGCTTGTGGTTGAGGAGGAGGAGAAACAGGTTCTTCTTCAGCAGGAGCTTCGAAGGGAATGTTGGCATCAATGCCCTCCATTCATGAGTACCATGCTCCATGCGTAAAAACAAGACCCATTTTGGTGAGGTGATGGGTGCCAATGCAAGCTCTTGGAGGCACTTTTTCTGATAATTCTCCAGCCAAGTCTACTCCACAATATTTGAAAATTTTAGTAAGGAGAATACCATAAGGGAGTTTTTGTTTGTCCTTTACGTGACGCATATGGAATTTGACCAACTGAACCCAGTTAATCTCCTTGTGGTTCAGCATCGCCCACATCAAGAGGACATCATCCTCTTCCACCAAGGCATAGTTCCCACCACGAGGAACTATCATTTTGACCAAGAAAAAGTGAAGCAGACGGTTGTTCATGGTCAAATGTCCTACCAGTTTGTGGTTGCTCCTGGGGCGGTCAGCTTTCCACAAGGATTGACGAGCAGTTAGAGCATTGAAGCCCCATTCGTCTTCCGGTTCTCCTCCATCAAAATCAGCATTGTTGAGAGGCAGCTGGGAGATTTCCGCAAATTGAGCATTGGTGAGCTTGATGGTTACGTTCTTCACTTTGGATTCAACCATCCCATTTGCAAGTCGGAGGTTGCAGTAGAACACCCTTATGAGTTCAGGGTAATATTCTTCTTCCTTGATAGTGAGGAAAGGAAAAAGGTTGTAGTGGTGAAGGCATTGGGTGAAGGTGAGGCTATGGTTGTCGAAGGTTTCCGCAATAGTGAAGTGAGGGGTCATTATTTCTTTCTCAGAAAAGTTCTTGACAAAATTTTGGAGGTCTCTTGGGGAGGAAAAAAACCTTGAGAAGTCAAGGGGATTATTGGCCTGAGCCATGGAGGACCTTGCTCTTTTAACTGTGTGGGATGAAGACATGGTGAGGAATACAGAGAAGAAGGTGAAGAGAAGAAAAGAATTCTTGAGAGCTTTGAGAGATTTGAGAGGAAGGAGGTAGTGTGAGATGAGAGGGTGAAGAGAGGGGTATTTATAGATGGGAATTAGGTTTAGAAAGGAGAGGATTAGGTTTAGAAAGAGGTGAGATGAGTTAAGAGAGGGAGGAATTCAAGTAGGCCTTGGAAATAGCAGTTTTGACTCTGCAGAATCGAGGCTAATCGATTACGAGACAGTGCGTAATCGATTAGATCACTGTTTCTGGGGAATTTCAAACGCTTCGCACAGAGTGTAATCGATTAGAGCATTGGAATAATCGATTAGTGAAGAAACAGAATCGTCCTAACCGATTGCAACAGTACTGTAATCGATTAGTGAGAAGGTGAAACAGATTGTATTTGAAATAGAGGCTGTGTAATCGATTATGGATTGGAATGTAATCGATTGCGTGTAAAACAGAAGCAGTGTAATCGATTAGATATCTTAGTGTAATCGATTATCAACAAAAATAGAAACATAATAATCGATTGTGAGGATGCATATAATCGATTATTGATTCAAAAACTTTAGGTTTTCATACAGCAGAGTTGCAAACATGAAATGTAATATTAATGAATCATACCATTTATCCAATCATGCCATACAACACAGTTTTTATCAAAATACTTCATCATTCAAACACATTTGGTCATGTCAAGAATGCCTAATTCTCTTCTAATGTGGATGAATTGTTCTCTAGCCAAGGGTTTTGTGAAAATATCTGCTAGTTGCCTAGAAGTTTCAACATGCTCAAGTACACAATCTCCTTTTAATACATGGTCTCTAATGAAGTGATGCCTAATCTCAATATGTTTGGTTCTAGAATGCATTACAGGATTCTTTGAGATATTAATAGCACTAGTATTATCACATTTAAGAGGCACATGGTTCAATACAACTCCAAAGTCTAGCAGTTGTTGTCTCATCCAAAGGATTTGAGCACAACAACTACCAGCTGTAACATACTCTGCCTCAGCTGTTGATAGCACAACACTTACTTGTTTCTTGCTATGCCAAGAAACAAGAGAACTACCAAGCAAGTGACATGTTCCGCTAGTGCTTTTCCTGTCAAGTTTACATCCTGCAAAGTTTGAGTCAGAGTAACCAACTAAAATACATTCAGCCCCTTTGGGGTACCACAAACCAACATTTTGAGTTCCTACCAAATATTTCATTATCCTTTTTACTACGGTAAGATGAGATTCTTTAGGACAAGCTTGGTATCTAGCACACATACACACAGCAAACATGATATCTGGTATACTAGCGGTTAAGTAAAGTAAGGATCCTATCATACCTCTATATTTTGTGAGTTCAACATCCTTACCTTTCTCATCCTTGTCCAAATAGCATGAAGTGCCCATGGGTGTGGCAATATCATTTGCTTTGTCCATATTGAATTTTCTTAGTAGCTCTTTGTAGTATTTGGATTGGTTGATGAATATGCCTTCATTGGTTTGCTTGATTTGTAGTCCAAGGAAGAAAGTGAGTTCCCCCATCATGGACATTTCAAATTCTTCCTGCATTAGCTTAGCAAACTCCTTGCACATTGACTCATTAGTGGCACCAAATATTATATCATCAACATAAACTTGTACCAGCAGTATGTTATTTTTCTTGTGCTTTATGAATAAAGTTGTATCAACCTTTCCTCTTTCAAAATGATTTTCTAAAAGAAATTTGCTCAACCTTTCATACCAAGCTCTTGGAGCTTGTTTCAAACCATACAAAGCTTTCTTTAATTTGAAGACATGTTTTGGAGATTGATGGTTTTCAAAACCTGGAGGTTGATCAACATATACTTCCTCTTGAATGTATCCATTTAAGAAAGCACTTTTAACATCCATTTGGTACAATTTGAAATCCCTACAGCATGCGAAGGCTAATAGTAGTCTAATTGCTTCTAATCTAGCTACGGGTGCATACGTTTCTTCATAATCAATACCTTCTTCTTGATTATACCCTTTAGCTACTAGCCTAGCTTTGTTTCTAGTAATTATACCATTTTCATCCATTTTATTCCTAAATACCCATTTGGTTCGTATTATTTGGTGATCATTGGGTCTTGGCACAAGCTCCTAAACTTCATTTCTTTCAAATTGATTTAGCTCTTCTTGCATGGCCAACATCCAATGTTCATCAATAGTAGCCTCATTTATGTTGTTGGGTTCTATTTGAGATACAAAGGCTAAATGATTGCATGTATTTCTAATTGCATTTCTAGTACTTACACCTTGAGTCATTTCACCTATGACTTTGTCTAGAGGATGATCCTTTAAAGTGATCCATTGTTGTGGTTCCTCATGTTTGGCTTTATTTGTGTCTTTGATTTCTCCTTCCTTGTCATCAATGGTCAATTCTTGAAGAGTACCTACAAGATCATCAACATCTTCCTTTCTTGGAGGGTTATGGCTATTTTCATCAAATTTAACATGAATGGATTCTTCTATGGTATTCGTGCGTTTGTTGAATATTCTATAAGATTTACTAGATTGAGAGTATCCTAGGAATATTGCCTCATCAGATTTTGCATCAAACTTTCCTAGATTATCCTTTCCATTATTGAGCACAAAACATTTACATCCAAAAATATGAAAGTGTGCAATGTTGGGTTTCCTACCCTTGTAAAGTTCATAGGGGGTTTTCTTTAAAATAGGCCTTATTAAACATCTATTCATAACATAACAAGCGGTGTTTACCGCATCAGCCCAAAAGTGTTTTGCAATATGGTTTTCATTTAACATGGTTCTTGCAAGCTCCACTAAGGATCTATTTTTCCTTTCAACTACTCCATTTTGTTGTGGAGTTCTAGGAGCTGAAAAATTGTGATTAATACCATGTTTTTCGCAAAATTTTTCAAAGGAGTGATTTTCAAACTCCCCCCATGATCGGTTCTAATGGATGCTGTGAACACCTCATTCGGTCCGGCCCAAATGGAAAGGACACCGGTCCCGTGGCACCCCAAAAGTTTCGACTGTTGTAAATATGACACCGGTTTATGTGGGGAACACCGGACCAGTTGCTAGAGTTCCTTAGTGACCGATGTCATACGCCTGACAACGGAAGGACAGGTCAATCCGGCCCAAGTAAAATTTCTCAATCTAATGGGATGACTCAGATCGAAACATATGAACACCGGCTGAGGCAGTAGATCCGGACTAGGAGGAAGAACACCGCCCCTGGATACCACATTGAAAAAAAAAGGAGTTCAACCGATATGAAGATACAGGTCCAGGTTCTTGAGAGGCCACATCGGACCATTTGGGATTCCGTCCAACCGGTGTCTTTAAAAGCCGATGTCCCGAACTTGACAACGGAAGGACGAGGTCGGAAGTTTATGCGTGATGACCTGGAATCGCACTCCCTAAAAATGGCAGACAGGGAGGCGGAAGTGGACAATTAAAAATACCTCACTGAACCACTGTTCCCCACGAACAGATAGTGGCCAGGGTTGCACACCACTACGCGTATGGGTGAGTGGGAATTCTGGTTGTCCCAAACCCTCAGCCCATGTCCTCAAAGCCCTATAAATGCCCCAACCAAAGAAGCTCAAGGGGTTGGCTGGTTGGAATCCCCCTCTTGGAAGAAAACTCTCCCAAATTCTCTCTGATTCCTCAAAACCTTCAAAGGACTTTCCCATTTGAAACCCGTGATTTGCCTAGATTATCATAAAAGGACCCCCAGTATTAGAAAACTTGAAGTTCTCCATTGTTCAGAGACTGTCTCTCACATCGAACCTACACCGTTCCTACGTCGAACCTACACCGTCCCAGTACGAAGTCATTGCCCTTCACTGTTTCCATTGTACCTTACCAGGTCACTGCCTTTACCAATCCTCGACATCGACCCTACACAGTGTCTGGGCACTTCCTCGCTTCGGATCAACTCATACCAACACCGGTCACATCCTTCAGTTTCCAGCATTTAATCCAACACCGGTCCAGTGTTTCTGTCAACGTGTAAGTCCAGTACCGGTTTGACACCGGACCTGTGCCTGACTCCAACACCGGTCCTGAGCCCTCAACACCGGTTCCTTTCTGTCCCTTATTTCTCTTATTTTCAATCATTTATTTCCTTGCCAGTTTGCTGTCCACAGTTATGATTTTATACGTAGCATAGTTTATACTGTCAGTGTTTACCCCCCCTTTCCCCTAAAAAAAAATAATAATATAAAAATAATAAGTAATAAATTTTGCACATGTTATATTTTCTAGTTTGAAAATCTTCTTTTTTTTAAAAAAAAAACGGTGTCGTACGGGAGCACTCCCGTCTACACAACCTCTTTAGGATTCGTACACGTGCGAAGAACTTCGCCTTGTATGAGTTTCCCGTCTCAATGACATCCATCATCATTTCCCAAGTCTTTTCCTAAAAGAACAACACTCAGAACTACGTAACCCTGATTTCTTGATAATTCAAGAATACGTAGGAGCAGGACCTCAACTCCTGTCGGGCCCATCTTTCTTATTTCTTTTTATTGATTTATTTCCTCACTTTCATGTTTCTTTCATAAATGTTCTTCTTTTTGGTCGCTTTCGTGAAAATCAATTTAGACGTGACATCTTGTTGATTTCCCCCTAGTTTTTGCTCAAGCCTCGCCATAATTCATAGGGAAGGGATACTTAGGACGATACGTCCCGCTTATCTCTTTCCTATCCCTATTTTTTTTATCCGAGAACATCTAATTTAGGCGTGACGCCTTATTAGCATTCTCTTCCCCTCTCTGTCTCATATCGAAGTCGAGTTTAATTCGGATGAAACGTCCCATTGACCTCGCTTTGACATTCTATGTTTGTACAGTTCTCTCACTCCATTCTGTCATTTTTAAATAAAAAGTACAACAATAAAAGGGAAGAAATAAACCATCTTTTGTAGGGCTATTTATGTTGCGTGTTTTCAATCTTGGTACTGTTTTTGATAGGCGATGTAGGGTGCTAATACCTTCCCTACTCGTAACCGACTCCCGAACTTGAATCTCAATTTTTAACCAGTGCTTTACTGAACTTAGTTTTTTCCAATGTTTTTCCTATGGATAAAAACGTTGGTGGCGACTCCCTGTTTCATCCTACACCCCCCTCTCTCTCTCGCCGCGCCGTCGCGATCCAGGTTGCGACAGATGGCGACTCCACTGGGGACACTTAAGAGAGTCAGGCTAGTTTGGTTGAAAACACGTTTTTTTTATAGCCTTTGTTTAGCTTGGATTTCTTCCCCTTGTTTTTTATTTTTTCCATTGATTGTTGTGAATGTTCGTTATTGTTTTAAATTGCATTTTGTTATTTGCTTTATCGTCATGTTCTGTATGATTGTTGAACCCTAGGGTAGAGGACTATGTTACTTTTCTGCAATTATTGAACCCTAGGGTAGACGACTATGTATATTTGTTCTGTGTTTGTTCTCTGTGCAGAATGGTGTAAGGTAAAAAGGTATTGAATGCCCTTTCACACACTACACTCACAAATTATTCGCACACACTTATGAGTGGCGCCCTATACCCGGGCCCCAAATGAAACTTAAGTTAGGAGGGGTTGGTATACAGAATCGTATAGGATGTACTTCCTATGCGGTGATCGTGAGAACCCCAACTAGAGTTCGACCTCTTATGACATACGCACCTAGTGGTTCCCCACTGTTGCGTCCCTGTCATGGGTAGGATCTTGGCTCTAGTGACCTTCTAGAAGTCTAGTACAAGCCACCTGGTGTGAAGAGTCACTTTTAGACAAGCCTAGGGTCCATAGAAAACCTTCAACAAAACCTGATTTAGGTCACGAAAGGGCAAACTTTACCTTACCTTATGTCATTTTCACTTTCCTGTTATTAAAAAAAAGATTATCTACCATCCAAAGATTCGCTTAGTCTTGGAAAATCTTTGGAAAACATAAGTATTCTTCGGGTGAATGGATGATCCTCTTTTTTTGTGTCATGTAACTCTAGTCAGAAGTCATGGGTTCTCTTAATCGTCAAAAGAAAAATCCACACATAAAAAAAATTTTTATAATTCATTTCCCTCTGGTTGAAGTGGCAATGACGATTGGGAAAAACCTACGACTTTTGAGCTCGCATGAGTTTTAAAAATCCATGTTCTCCCCACTTTTTTTTTTAACTTTTCTTTAACTTGTATCAAATCCCGGGGAGGAACATTGTTTTTTAGGACTTGATAATAACTGATTCCATTTTTTGTCTTGATGTTCGCAGGGGACGATTCCGAATTTGTCAGTATTTCTAAGACAGTATGGAAATTAACATGAGACATAGTAATTGTGATATAGGGGTGACTGAATTAAAGAAGTTATTGCACCTCAAGGCTAGAAAGGTCAATACTGACAGTTTACAAGCACTAGGGAGAAAATTGAGCTTGACACAGAAGATGACTTTCGCAAGGAAGTATGGGAAGATCCTGAAACTTTTGGAGGTAGACGTCCAAATAGAAGCCATCACAGCTCTGGCTCAATTCTATGACCCACCTCTCCGCTGTTTCACTTTTCAAGACTTTCAACTGGCACCCTCCATAGAAGAATTTGAACAAATATTGGGGATGCCAATGGAGGGACAGATTCCTTATCGCCATTTGGACCATCATGCGTCAATCCTTCTGTCGCTCGTATTTTGAAGGTCCATCCTGAAATGTTAAAAGGAGTACAAATGAACAGAAACCAGGTTCCCGGATTTACTAGGGAATTTCTGGAGAAGCACATGCATGTCCTGGCAGAGAGGGAAGAATGGGAAGCTTTCATTGATACCTTGGCTCTCACTATTTACGGAGTTGTCTTATTCCCTAACTTAGACAACTACGTAGATTATGATGCTATAGGTGTCTTCACCGCTCGCAAGCACAGACTGGAAAATCCCGTCACAGCAGTATTGGCCAATGTCTATTGCACCTTGGATTTCTGCCATACCCAAGGAGGAAAGAGGATTATTTGTTGTCTTCCTGTTCTATATGTGTGGCTCACATCCCACGCTTTTCATCAACTATGCAAAGCCGAGTGTCCCATCTCTGATTTGAAGTTGTGTCAGTTGGCAACGAAGAATGGGCGTGAGTGGGCTAATCACCTTGTAGGCCTTACAACAGAAAAGGTGAGGTGGTGTCCTCAATGGCTAGAAGTTGAGTCCATCATTTATAGCTGTGGGGGATATCCAAATGTTCCTCTAATGGGGACACAAGGTTGCATCAATTATAATCCTGTTATTGCTAAGCGGCAGTTGGCTTATCCTCTACTTGGGCCGCCGGACGAAGCACTACTTACTCCTTTCGTTCTGTACTATGTGAATGGGAATTACACCTCCACTATTCGGGACATAGCCAATGCCTGGAAGAAGGTCCATAGGATGGGCAAAGAACTGGGAGCACGAAGCCACGCTGTGAGAGTTGAATACTTAGATTGGGTGGTGAACAGAGTCTCCATCGTGAAATTGCCTTTCAAGAGCCCTTCATACCAACCTGAGGACACAGTTCCTCCGCCGTGCATTGTGGAGGACAAGGTTACCATATCGCTAAAAGCCCAAGTAGAAGAGCTAAAGGCAAGGAATCAAAAACTGGAAGAAGACCTCTTGAAATGCCAACAAGAATGCGCCCTCCATAGGAAAGAGAACTCCGAAGGAAGACATGCTATGGAAGAAATGCGGAAAAAGAGAAAGATTGACGAAGATTATAGAATAAAACAAGATCAATGCCTTCAGGCGGCCAATTCGCAGCTGAAGATGAAGGGTCAGCAGAGCGATGCTGTATTGGCCGAAAAACAAATTTTAAAGGACATGCTGGTACAATCCAAGGAGAAGGGAAAGGAGGCTTTGATGTAAAAAGAAATGCTACGAACCCAAGTCCACAAATTGGAGCAACAGCTTGATGAAACGATGAGAGCTTATGAGCAAGAAATACATGCTGAACAGAAGAAAGCCCTTGATGCCGAACGCCGCTGCCAAGAAGCCACACGAGTTTTGGGGACTGAGTTAGCTCAACGGGATGAAGTCATTCATTTATGGATGGACCGTTTCGCCAAGTTGGCATACCTATCCAATGGAATCTTGGAAGATTTTCCCTCGATGTTGAAGCAGGCCGAAGGCATGGTCAATCCTCTATCCACCCCAAAGGAGATATCATCATTTTTGAACTATTATCAAGAAAGACTTTGCAAAATGAAAGTCATGATTGCCCAAGCTAGGAATGGCTGAATATTGTAACCGTATCTTTCAAGTAACATTGTACCTTTACAGATGAATGGAATGATGAATTAATGTGCCTTCACAGTTATCTCATGTTAATTTCCAATATACTGTTATACTGAGTACTTTTGAACGCGACGTTCTGGGGAAAGGTCAAGGAATACATGTCAAATTCAGAATTGTATCCCGCGAATGCCCATTTATTTTTTATTTTTCTTTTATCTTCTTTAACTGTTCCCTCTATTTTTCTAATCGTTTGTCGTGATTCTTTAGACATTACGGGCAAGCACCCCTACGCGACCAGGCTCAAAAAGAAGCTCATGGCCGAAATAGAGCAAGAGAATGAGAACCTCAGAGCTGAGGTCAATCAGTTGAAAGAACAAATGGCTGAAATGGCCAAAATGTTCGAAAGGAGGATCACAGAAAGGGATTCCTTAGCAGAAGTTGAAAATACTAGGCAGCAACCTCCCACTTCCCGACACGCTCAAGGTCAGGCTGAAGGACCAAGCTCAAACCATGCGGGGCCTACTGTTACCGTTCGCCTTGGTAAGTCGAACCCTGCCCAAGTTCAACAACACACTTTCATTGATGGAGAAGGGAATGTCATACCCTTCCCACAGTATGGATTACCCCCGGGTTATTTCCCGCCACTCCAAGAGGGGCAGGATTACCAGGAAACAATCCTTCACGCGGCTCAACCAAACATCCCCCCTGTCCAGAATCCTCAAACGGTTCCGATCCATACACAGGCTGAACAACCACAAGCTGCCCAAGCCACAGCGGGACACTAAGCCTCAATTCTGAATGAGAGCCCGGCACATGTTGACCGACTAGTCAGGAGTGCTAGTCACTATGTCGTTGCAGGTCCAAGTACTGCCACTACTGCTACCCAGGAAGGGAGATTAGAGTTCTTGGAAAGGCGTTTAAGGGAAATGGATGGAATGAATCGATTTGGATTAGGCAGTGCTGCACAACTCTGTCTAATTCCCGACGTTGTTATTCCACCCAAATTCAAAACGCCTGAATTTGATAAGTATCGGGGGCTGACATGTCCGAAAAATCATCTTACCATGTACTGCCGGAAGATGGCTTCGCATGCCTCCAACGACTCTCTGCTCATCCATTATTTTCAAGATAGTTTGGCTGGAGCGCCTCTAACCTGGTATAACCAACTTGAACGTTCTCGTATACGCTGTTGGGAGGATCTGGCAGATGCTTTCATGCAGCAGTATAAGTACAATTTGGACATGGTGCCAGATAGAGTACAATTGCAGAACATGTCCAAGAAAGACAACGAGACATTCAAGGAATACGCCCAACGGTGGCGTGAAGTAGCAGCGCAAGTTGACCCACCTCTGTCTGAGAAAGAGGTGATCTCAACATTTATTGACACACTCCAATCGCCATTCTATGACAAGATGATTGGAAGTATTTCATCCCACTTCTCCGATATCGTCACTATCGGAGAAAGAATAGAGAATGGCCTCCGGACAGGGAAGATCGCCCGAGGCCCAGCTGGGGTTAATGCAGCAAGAAGACCCTCCGATGGGGAAGGAAAGAGAAGAGAGGGAGAGACTAATCTAATCTCCCATAATCAGGGAAGAAACCAGCCGAGGCCACCCACCCCGGTCGCCTTTCCATCAACCTATCATAATACACCACATCCATATGTGGCCGCCGTTCAAACACCACATCCACCACATTTCCGCCCACCTGTTGCACCACTACAGGCACCATATCAACCACCACAAGCGCCATACCAACAGCCACAAATGAACCCGCCAAATCCAAATCAGAGAAGGCAAAACAATGACCGTGCCCCACCGTAATTTGATCCGATCCCCATCTCTTACACAGAGCTTCTCCCTTACCTCATCGAAAACACGATGGTAGTGTCGTGCCCTCTAAAGCCACTTCAGCCGCCATATCCTAGAGGGTATGACCCAAATGCACGGTGTGATTACCATGCTGGTGCACCGGGACATTCTACTGAGAACTGCCTGGCACTGAAGTTTAAGGTAAGGGACCTCATCCGGGCCGACTGGATAAGCTTTAAAGAAGGGAGCCCAAGTGTGACAACCAATCCCCTTCCAAACCATAAAGGACCGGATGTCAAGGCCATAGAAGGGGACGAAGAATGCATTTCCAAAGTAGAGGACATCCAAATGCCTTTGGAAACAATACACTCCCATATGCTGAAGGTCGGATTAATAGAAGGATCATGGGATGAAGAGCATAATGACCTCCAGTCCGCAAAGCGAAGGGGCTTCCAGGAAACCCTTCAAAGACTCATGAATGCTCGAGTCATAGAGGTCTGCAGGCGCCGTGAAGAACAAATAAATATGGTACAGGGACAGGGTAAGGCACGAGTTCCGAAACCCCTGGTCGTATACTATAACAAGGATACGCCAGCGGCCTCGGCTCCTGCCAAGACTGTCTTCACGGTGAAGGCACCAACCCCTTTCCCCTTCGAGAGTTCCCATGCTGTGCCATGGAGGTACAATACAGATGTGGTCGTCACTAATCCTGAAGAGATCAACTCCATGCCATCCTCCTCTATTACAAATATAACCGGAGTAGGAAGAATGACACGAAGTGGAAGGGTATATACGCCATCTGAACCCAAACAAGGCAAGACTACCGGAGAAGGAAAAACTGGGAAAGAAGTAGCCTCTGGCGAAACAAAGGGGGCTGTGACTGAAGAGGAAGCCCAGGAATTCCTGAAGTTTATTCGCCATAGTGACTACCAGGTGTTGGACCAATTGAACCACACCCCTGCAAAAATTTCCTGTTGTCTTTGCTAATGAGTTCCGAACCACATCGGAACACATTGATGAAGGTGTTGAGTGAGGCGCACGTGAAGCATGACTTACCCGTCGAACAATTTGGGGGCATAGTGGGGCATATCGTTGCCAACAATTACTTGACCTTCACAGATGAGGAAGTACCTATTGAAGGAAGAGGGCACAACAAAGCCCTCCATATTTCTGTGAAATGTCAGGATTATATCCTGGCAAAAGTACTTATGGATAATGGGTCTTCTCTGAATGTCATGCCGAAATCCACGTTGGCAAAACTGCCTTTCGATGGAACATACATGAGACCTAGCTCTATGGTTGTGCGGGCTTTTGATGGGACACGTAGGGAAGTCATAGGAGAAATCGAATTGCCTATACAAGTTAGACCCTGTACTTTCCAAGTACTCTTCCAAGTGATGGATATCGTGCCCGCCTACAGCTGTTTATTAGGGCGACCATGGATCCACTCAGCGGGGGTGGTCCCCTCCATGCTGCATCAAAGACTAAAATTCATCATCAATAACAAGTTGGTGACTGTTTCATTAGAGGAGGACCTTTTGGTCAGCAAACCCATATCCACTCCATACATTGAGGCCGCCGAGGAAGCCCTCGAAACATCCTTCCAAGCCTTGGAGATTGCCAATGCAACGAGTGTCGTAAAGGTGTCTTTCCCCAACGTACCTCTAATGGTGACGCTGAACATGTTGCGGAAAGGGTACCAACCCGGAAAAGGATTAGGGCGGGATTTGGAAGGCAGAACCCAACCAGTGAGTCTCTCAGAAAATAAAAACAGATATGGTTTGGGATATAAGCCCACTGTGACGGATAAGAAAAGGGTTGAAGAGGAAAAGAAGGGGAGGAGAGTTGCTCGCCTTACTGGTCAAGAGATCAACACTACGAGAATCCTTATCTGCGATCTCTATCAGAGCTTTAAGAGCGCCGGGGTGATATACCCGGATCAGGTTGCCATGGTTGAGAATGAGCCTGACCTTAATGTGGAGCTGGTATATGCTTGCCATCCAGATCAAGAGCTGAGCAATTGGGAGGTCATGGAGTTCCCTACAACCATTAACGTTCTATCAGAGTAATCACTGTATTTCATAATTTGGTGGTCCCCTTGCTATGCCCAAGGCTCCGGGACCCATTTTGTAACAAGGGCAGAACTTGTTTACTTTATTTTTGAAAATCAATGAACACATTTTATTTCCCATCACCTCATCTTTGTACATTCTCTGTTTCTTAAACCTTTCACTTGTTTGTTTCTCTTTTCACTTTATAATATAACCCGAATGCAGATCCAAAAATGATTTTCCTGAGAAAGACAAAAACCTGGATTTATTTCATGACCCTGTTTATCCAAATGATTGCGTCTACGAGGAAAGTAAGGAAGACTTTGGACCCTCATTTGAATTGACAAGATTGTTGGAACAAGAGGATAAGGAGATCCGCCCACATCAGGAGGAAATCAAAATCATCAACCTTGGAGATGAAGGAGAAGATAAAATGATCAAGATAGGCACAGGCCTGAACAAAGACCAGCAAGATGAATTGATTGAATTGCTCCAGGAATTTCGGGATGTGTTTGCTTGGTCATATCAGGATATGCCAGGGTTGGATAACAGTATAGTGGAACATAGGTTGCCTCTGAAACCAGAGTGTCCACCAGTTATGCAAAAGCTACGGAGAATGAAACCGGAAATGCTTCTCAAGATCAAGGAAGAGGTCAAAAAACAATTCGAAGCTGGTTTCTTGGCCGTAGCCAAATATCCACAATGGGTAGCCAACATAGTTCCGGTCCCGAAGAAGGATGGAAAAGTACGGATGTGTGTGGACTATCGAGATCTAAACAGGGCCAGCCCTAAAGATGATTTTCCTCTTCCACATATTGACATGTTGGTCGATAACACAGCCCAGCACTCCATCTTCTCTTTCATGGATGGTTTCTCTGGGTACAATTAGATTAAAATGGCGCCCAAAGACATGGAAAAAACCACGTTCGTCACGTTGTGGGGTACTTTCTGTTACAAAGTGATGTCCTTTGGTTTGAAGAACGCAGGGGCAACTTATCGGAGAGCAATGGTCACTTTATTCCATGATATGATGCACAAGGAAATAGAGGTCTATGTGGATGATATCATTGCAAAATCCAGAACCGCGGAAGATCATGTCCGCGACTTAAGGAAATTGTTTGAACGATTGAGAAGGTTTAAGCTTAGATTAAACCCTGCCAAGTGCACGTTTGGCGCAAGGTCAGGCAAACTGTTGGGTTTCATTGTAAGCAAGAAAGGAATTGAAGTGGATCCCGACAAGGTCAGGGCAATCCTAGAAATGCCACCTCCTTGCACAGAAAAAGAAGTCAGGGGGTTCTTGGGAAGATTAAACTACATCGCTCGATTTATCTCATAATTGACATCGACCTGCGAGCCGATCTTCAAGCTACTCCGCAAGAACCAACCAGGGCAATGGAATGAGGACTGCCAAATGGCTTTTGAGAAGATTAAGCAATACTTGAAAGAACCACCAATATTGGTGCCACCAACCCCTGGGAGACCACTGATTTTGTACATGACGGTACTGGATGGGTCCATGGGCTGCGTATTGGGTCAGCACGATGAAACGGGAAAGAAAGAACATGCCATATATTACCTAAGCAAAAAGTTCACTGATTGCGAAATGCGATACTCCGCATTAGAATGAACTTGTTGCGCGTTAGCATGGGCTGCGAAGCGTTTAAGGCAATACATGTTGAGTCACACTACCTGGCTAGTCTCTAAGATGGATCCTATCAAGTACATCTTTGAGAAGCCAGCCCTGACCGGAAGGATTGCTCGATGGCAAGTGCTATTAACTGAGTACGACATAACATATGTCACTCAGAAAGCCATAAAAGGGAGCGCTTTGGCTGACTACCTAGCCCATCAACCCGTAAGTGATTACCAACCAGTACCATTCGACTTCCCAGACGAGGATATTTTGGCACTGTCCGATGAAAAAGAAGGCGGTAACAAAGACAAATGGATTTTAAGATTCGATGGAGCTTCTAATGCTTTAGGGCACGGAATTGGGGCCATTTTGATTTCGCCAAAAAGAGAATTCATCCCTGTCTGCGCCAGGCTATGTTTCGATTGTACCAACAATGTCGCTGAATATGAGGCCTGCTCCTTAGGGATCCAAGCGGCATTAGATATGAAAGTAAGGACACTGGAAGTCTACGGAGACTCTGCTTTAGTCGTCCACCAGTTAAAAGGTGAGTGGGAAACCAGAGATAGCAAGCTTCTCCCCTATCACGCCCACATTATGGGAATGATCAGAGATTTCGAAGAGATTTCTTTCCATCATGTTCCTCGGGAAGATAATCAGATGGCTGACGCTTTGGCCACTCTCGCTTCAATGTTCAAAGTAAACAATGACTATGACGTGCCCCTCATCGAGGTAGAAAAGCGTCATGAGCCCGCATACTGCCAAGTAGTCGAAGAACAATCGGATGGAAAACCTTGGTATCATGATATCAAGAGGTATATCCAGAGGCAAGAATACCCCGACAATGCCACAGAAAATGACAAGAGAACCCTGCGACGGCTCGCCATGGGGTTTTTTTTAAGTGGAGACGTGCTTTACAAAAGAAACCATGATTCTATCCTTCTTCGCTGCGTTGATACCGCTGAAGCAAATAGAATCATGAGGGATATCCACGAGGGATCTTTCGGAACCCACATCAATGGGCACGCCATGTCAAGGAAAATCTTAAGGGCTAGTTATTTTTGGATGACCATGGAAACAGACTGCTTCGCCTATGCTCGGAGATGTCATAAGTGCCAAATATATGCTGATCATATTCACGCACCCCCGTCATCTCTAAATGTTTTGTCAGCACCATGGCCTTTTTCGATGTGGGGCCTGGATGTCATTGGTCCCATTGAACCAAAGGCTTCAAACGGCCATCGTTTCATTTTGGTCGCCATTGATTACTTCACAAAATAGGTGGAAGCAGCTTCGTACACTAATGTAACCAAAGGTGTTGTTGTTAAATTCGTCAAGCGTGAGTTGATATGTCGGTACGGCCTACCGAGTCAAATCATCACAGACAATGGTACAAACCTGAACAACAAAATGATGAAGGAGCTTTGTGAGAGCTTTAAAATCTCCCACCATAATTCCTCTCCGTACCGCCCAAAAATGAATGGGGCAGTCGAGGCGGTGAACAAGAATATCAAGAAGATAATACAGAAAATGGTGGTAACCTATAAAGACTGGAACGAAATGCTTCCTTTTGCTCTGCACGGTTATCGTACCTCAGTCCGGACCTCGTCTGGGGCAACTCCATTCTCTTTAGTTTATGGCATGGAAGCAGTCCTGCCTTTTGAAGTGGAGATTCCTTCCCTCCGAGTAATCATGGAAGCCAAACTGGTTGAAGCTGAATGGATCCAGACTCGACATGACCAATTAAATCTGATTGATAGTAAGAGACTGACTGCCCTCTGCCATGGTCAGTTATATCAAAGGCGTATGAAGCGAGCGTTTGAAAAGAAAGTACGACCCCGACAGTTCCAAGAAGGAGACTTGGTGCTCAAGAAGGTTTTGTCAATGCATAAAGATCACCGGGGCAAATGGACTCCCAGCTATGAAGGGCCTTATGTCGTGAAGAAGGCTTTTTCCGGAGGTGCTCTCATACTCGCCAACATGGATGGGGAAGATCTACCGATGCCTATAAACGCGGACGCAGTGAGAAGATACTATGCATAAAAAAAAAAAAGGGCTCGCTAGGTTGAAAACCTGAAAAGGCGACCTAGGCAAAAGTTAGAGCAATTGGTGGGGTCAAAAATCCTAAGAAAGCTACCCCAACAAATTCACACCCTATAGATTCAACACTGCAATGCCAATTTTCCAAGTCACGGACAAGGGGATGGGTCTAGAACATCGAAGCCATTGTCAAGTCACGCCCTCGAAAGCAAAATTAGAAGATAAACAGGAAATCATGGAAAAGACCAAGAATCTTGTCGCTCTCAGGAAATCGATGGAGGATCTAAAAGGCCTTCCCTTCCATCCTTACCATCAATGCCTCACACCTTGTCATATTTTTGCATTATTATTGTCACCTGTACATATCTGTTATTCATAAATAAAAAGTTTCCTTTCTTCTCACATGTGTTCATGACTAGAATGAATAAACAAGTTTTGCCTAAAAAGAATTTCTTAAAAAAAAATGAGTTTTGAGAAGAACGAAAACACAAAGTTATGGGGAACGAAGTGGACACCGTTGCCAGATCTTACCTCAAGCAAGCTCAACCAGCTCTGCGAAACAACCTCAATGAAGTTAGAAGTAATAATTATTTTGGCCATGAGTTACTTCAACGCCTGTCGCCAAGGGAGTCCGCCTGTAAGTTTTTAATTAGTTTCGCGTTTCTCTGTTAAAGGATGGCCAGGAACCATGATCCCCGAGATGTGTAGTTGCCCAACTCTCTCCTTAGCAGACCTTCGGCATATCCGCAGTAAACCCCAAGTCCATTCTCTTTCACCCAAAGGGACATTACCCTGAATCACCAAATTTTCTCCCCCAATGGAACCATAATCGCCAAAAACTACACTTCCCAAATCCTTCCCCAGTGGGACTACACTTCCCAGTCAACCCAAAACTGGGGCATCTCCCCAGATTCTTCTTTCGGTCAAGGGACAGTTTTCCCCAAAGACTCTTTCGATCATGTCAAACCGGGGCATCTCCCCGGGTTTATTCTTTCATTCAAAGGACAGTATCCCACCCTTCAAGCTTCATCCAATCATGTCAAATTGGGGCATCTCCCCGGGTTCATTCTCATTCATTCAAGGGGCAGTTCCCCAGGATTTCATCCAATCATGTCAAACTGGGGCATCTCCCCGGGTTTATTCTCTTATTCAAGGGGTAGTTCCCCAAGATTTCATCCAATCATGTCAAACTGGGGCATCTCCCCGGGTATATCCTCTCAATCAAGGGGTAGTTCCCCAACCACCCACAGTCATGTCAAACTGGGACATCCCCCCAGATTCATTCTCTTGCGTTCAAAGGGCAGTTCCCCAAGAACCTGCAGTCATGGCAACCGAGGGTCAACCCCAACCTCTACATTTCCTGCCAACATTGAGTTAATTAGGACGAGACGTCCTGTTAACTCCCCCAACCTCTACATTTCCTGCCAACATTGAGTTAATTCGGACGAGACGTCCTGTTAGCTCCCCCAACCTTTACATTTCCTGTCAACAGTGAGCTAATTCGGACGAGACGTCCTGTTAGTTCCCCCAACCTTTACTTTCTTGTCGCCAATCAAATGGTACCCTTTACTTTCCAGTCAACGAAGAGGCAACACCCTCACCCTTTACTTTTCTGTTGCCGATCAAATGGCACCTTTTACTTTCCAGTCAACGAAGTGGCAACACCCTCACCTTTTACTTTTCTGTTGCCGATCAAATGGCACCTTTTACTTTCCAGTCAACGAAGAGGCAACACCCTCACCCTTTACTTTCTTGTCGCCAATCAAATGGCACCTTCTTACTCTCTAGTCAACGAAGAGGCAACACCCTCACCCTTTACTTTTCTGTTGCTGATCAAATGGCACCCTTTACTTTCCAGTCAACGAAGAGGCAACACCCTCACCTTTTACTTTTCTGTTGCCGATCAAATGGCACCTTTTACTTTCCAGTCAACGAAGAGGCAACACCCTCACCCTTTACTTTCTTGTCGCCAATCAAATGGCACCTTTTACTCTCCAGTCAACAAAGAGGCAACACCCTCACCCTTTACTTTCTTGTCGCCAATCAAGTGGCACCTTTTATAATTCCTATCAACAGTGAGTTAATTCGGATGAGACGTCCTGTTAGCTCCCCCAATCTTTACCTTTCTTGTCAACCGAGGGTCAACCCCAACCTTTACTTTTATGTCGCCAATCAAATGCCCCCCTTTTTACTTTCCTGTTGCCAATCAAATGGCACCCCTTTACTTTTATGTCGCCGATCAAATGGCACCCCTTTACTTTCCTATCGCCAATCAAATGGCACTACGTTACTTTCCTGTTGCCGAACAAGTGCCTTTTAGTCACCTAAGAGGGCATCCTTTTATCTTCTGATCGCCAAGCGAGGCACCCTTCATCTCTAATCGATTGGAAATTGACAACCAATCCTCTCTCCTTTTATTAACTGAAAGGCATTCTTTCCGCTTCATGGCATTCAAAGGGTAATTCCCTGTTAACCACTTCCTACAAAAAAAAAAAACCGGTGTCATGACCCTCAAATCGAATGAAGTCAGCCCAATGTGAATTAGGGGACGATGTCCCAGTGGTTACACCGGTTTCTGTTGTGTAACGAACGGTATCATGAAACCTACCTCGGATAGAATTAAGTTCACGGTTCGATTCGGGCATTGCCGAGGCCGATGTCGTGCACATTACCCCGGCCATTTAAAGGCGATAGAAATTGAGGACGAAGTGATCATGGTGCACCAATCCAAGGTTGTGCGTTGAAGGGACGATGTTCAATTTAAACTGGGAAACGATAAGTGAAGTCTCAATCCCAACTACAGATTAATGTTTAGACGGTGTTATTTCAAGTTGGTATCTTACATCGGTCAACAGGTTGGTTGTACTTTGATATTTTTGAAAAAATTTTGAAAGACAAGCAGATGTGGAAAAATTGCCTTATATTAATAAAGGGCACTAAGGCCATTACAAAAGTTTGACTCCGGAGCCCATCTCGGAACAAGGCTAAAAGAAAATCCTAATTAGATGCTGGAGAGTCAGGTCTAGCAGAAGCTGTCCTCTCGGATTCCTCCGACACCGTCCTCAGCTCCATGCTCTGGCCTTCGGGGAGAGGCATGGGCTTATAAGGAATATCCTCAGGTTCCGAAGCCTGACCCCGGTTCATAGCATATAAATGGCCACCATGAAATTCGTAGTAGACACCTATACTGTTCAGGTTAAGTTGTACAACGAAATTCCGATGTACAACCTGACGAACGGCGGAGCTGAAAGCGACATCGGCCAATACCGAAAATTCAGCCAATTGCTCCTCAGTTTCCTTCCGCTCCCTCACCTGCTCTTCCTGCACATCGGCAAGCTTCTCAGCTAGCTCCTTGTTCTTCTTATCTACCTCGGCCTTTGCAGCCTTGGCTTGATCTAGTTCGGTCCAGAGAGCCTGGAGAACGTCCTCTGAAGCTTTGCCCTTAGCCTCAGCAGCATCTGCCCTCCTGGCTGCCGATGTGTAAGCCGTTGTGAGTTCGGACAGGTCTTCTTTGCTCTTGACCAACTCCTGCTCCTTTTGGGTCAAGGCGGTCTGGGCCTCAACTCTTAAGGCCTCAGCTTTCTTCATCCGATCTAGGCATTCCTTAGCCTCAACACCGGAATAGTAGGAGTGGCCCAAAGAGCTGAGGACCCCGGCAGCCTCAACTAAATTAAAAATAGCTGCTTCAGCAACAGACTGAGCCTCGGGAGCAGGAAGATTGGTTTTGAGCTTGAAGGGGATGTTGAACCGAGCCGGTGTCCCTCCGACATACTCCAAAAAATCCGAAAGATGGGAGTTGATGACGATGTCTTCTGGTTGAGACCGGTCCGGAGAAGTATTTACAGGATCGGCCTGCTCCTCCCGTGGTGCCTCTACCTCGGTCATAACCCTTGAAGCCTTGTGCTTTTTCTGTTTAGAGGTTGCGCCGGGGTTGGTCTTCCTTTTAACTGGGACCCTTTCAGCTGGCCCCAGAGTCATAGCCCCAACATGGTCAGCCGGGATGCTCACAACTTTGGCCGGTGTGAGACGAGGAGTCACCCTGTTCTCCTGTTCAGCAGCAGCAGTGTTCCGGGCTTCGGCAGCCTGCCTCAGTTTTCTGAGAATGTCTATCCGAGCCATCTCACCTGAAAAAAAGGGGGACGATGTTAGGACCGGTGTGAGCATATAAAAAAAATAATAAAAAGAAGGGGAAAAGGAAAGGGAAGGTTGAACAGTATCTACCAAGGTAAGTATCCCGGCCCGACTCCGTCCCCAAAAGTTTCCTGTAGGAGATCTTGGCCAAGACGGAGTAACCCTTCAGAGCGTCCAGGACTTTCTTGGACTCAGTTGACAAAGTACTCTCACTGACGATGTAGGCATTGCTTGTTAGGAGAAAGTGCTCATGAGTCCAACCGGTGTAGAACTTTCTGGAAAAATCAGAATTCTCCCAGAACACCGGCCTCCCTGCATTGACATCGACTTTGACATAGGAGTGTTTGAAGCTGACCCCGTCCGTCTTGGCCGATTCGGTGTAACTTTCGAAGTTAACCACCTTTGAGTCGCAATGGAGATTGATGAAGCCCAGACCCCCTCCAGCGTTACCCCGGCGCATCACCCTGCAGTAAGTAAAAAAGAGGGCCACTGTGGGGACGAAGTGAAAGTACTCCCCAAGTACTTCTAAAGCCCTTACCAAGCCCCAGCCATTGGGATAAAGTTGGCTGGGAGAGCAGTCCAAAAAACAGAGTACCCCCATCTCGAACTCCGTCAGTGGGAAGTGGACGCCTATCTTGGAGAAGACCATCTCATACATGAAGAGATTTCTCGACCCCGGTTGATGGCAGATCCTATCTGAGGTTAGGGGGCAGAATACAGTAAAATCGTTTTCATGCTCAATATCGGTGTGAACAACGACATCTTCAATGGTGACATCGACAGCATCTTCAGCATACCGGGAGACGATGGTCTTTGGGTCTTCATGAACCCAGAAGTAGGGATCCCTGGCCTTCTCAGCTAGCCAGTTAATCCGGTGTGCCAAGACATTTGTCTCAACGGGATCAGTTATCACAGCGGCGCCGGTGGAGGAGTTTTCAGAAGCCATTCGGACGGTGTGGCGAAGGAAGGGAATACAGCTGTAAAAAGCCAAATCGTCAGTAAGATAGAGATCGACGCTGCTACCCTTCTCACTAGCAGTGCCCAAGTTAAACGATGAGTCTGACGATGTGTCAAACCCCTCTGTTTCCCACAAAGGCAATGTGGAGAAACGGTCCCCTGATGAGACGAGCCGATGTGAAGCCCCTGAGGTTGCCTCACTATGGTGACTCAGACCTCGGCTCGAGACTCCACCCGGCTGACGCCGGGATGTAATTGAAGGAGGACCTGATAGGACCTCAATGGAGTCACTACTCGAACCGGTGTCCCCCATGACCTATCTACGAATTAAAATAAAGGAGATGAGGGATACCTGCTGAGGCGATGCGTGCAGTTCTCTTAGTACAAGCCAGGGTTTGTAACACCGGAGAAGAATTGTAACACCGGAGAAGAATTGTAATACCGGAGAAGAACTTTAACACCGGAGAATTCGAACGTCGGAGAGGCAGCACTTCAATATCAAGAAAGGAGTGAAAATGATAGATCCCCGAAGCTGTTTTTATAGAGGGGGAAGCGAGGATCCAGAACTTTCTGCATTCCGGCCCAAGGCCCATTAAAAAAGGGCCGACTTTTGGCATTCCGGTCCAGGGGCGTGAATTTTGAATTTTGAAAAGAACCAGTTAGATGATGACACGTAGGATGTTCCAGTCATCTCCTGACAAGGGCCACGTGGAGGACACGTCGATTGATTAACCAGCCACATCATCGAGTCCCACACCGGCTTTGGGTCCCGCTTAGCCCCTACATCGGTGTTCATGTCTTTACTCCCTTTTTTCACCTCGGAAATACAAAGATTCCGTATTTTTCTTGTGAAAAAAAGGGAGTAAAGAGGGGCATCTGTGAATACCTCATTCGGTCCGGCCCAAATGGAAAGGACACCGGTCCCGTGGCACCCCAAAAGTTTTGACTGTTGTAAATATGACACCGGTTTATGTGGGGAACACCGGACCAGTTGCTGGAGTTCCTTAGAGACCGATGTCATACGCCTGACAACGGAAGGACAGGTCAATCCGGCCCAAGTAAAATTTCTCGATCTAATGGGATGACTCAGATCGAAACATATGAACACCGGCTGAGGCAGTAGATCCGGACTAGGAGGAAGAACACCTCCCTTGGATACCATATTGAAAAAAAAAGGAGTTCAACCGATATGAAGATACAGGTCCAGGTTCTTGAGAGGCCACATCAGACCATTTGGGATTCCGTCCAACCGGTGTCTTTAAAAGCCGATGTCCCGAACTTGACAACGGAAGGACGAGGTCGGAAGTTTATGCGTGATGACCTGGAATCGCACTCCCTAAAAATGGCAGACAGGGAGGCGGAAGTGGACAATTAAAAATACCTCACTGAACCACTGTTCCCCACGAACAGATAGTGGCCAGGGTTGCACACCACTACGCGTATGGGTGAGTGGGAATTCTGGTTGTCCCAAACCCTCAGCCCATGTCCTCAAAGCCCTATAAATGCCCCAACCAAAGAAGCTCAAGGGGCTGGATGGTTGGAATCCCCCTCTTGGAAGAAAACTCTCCCAAATTCTCTCCGATTCCTCAAAACCTTCAAAGGACTTTCCCATTTGAAACCCGTGATTTGCCTAGATTATCATAAAAGGACCCCCAGTATTAGAAAACTTGAAGTTCTCCATTGTTCAGAGACTGTCTCTCACATCGAACCTACACCGTTCCTACGTCGAACCTACACCGTCCCAGTACAAAGTCATTGCCCTTCACTGTTTCCATTGTACCTTACCAGGTCACTGCCTTTACCAATCCTCGACATCGACCCTACACAGCGTCTGGGCACTTCCTCGCTTCGGATTAACTCATACCAACACCGGTCACATCCTTCAGTTTCCAGCATTTAATCCAACACCGGTCCAGTGTTTCTGTCAACGTGTAAGTCCAGTACCGGTTTGACACCGGACCTGCGCCTGACTCCAACACCGGTCCTGAGCCCTCCACACCGGTTCCTTTCTGTCCCTTATTTCTCTTATTTTCAATCATTTATTTCCTTGCCAGTTTGCTGTCCACAGTTATGATTTTATGCGTAACATAGTTTATACTGTCAGTGTTTACCCCCCCTTTCCCCTAAAAAAAAATAATAATATAAAAATAATAAGTAATAAATTTTGCACATGTTATATTTTCTAGTTTGAAAATCTTCTTTTTTTAAAAAAAAAACGGTGTCGTACGGGAGCACTCCCGTCTACACAACCTCTTTAGGATTTGTACACGTGCGAAGAACTTCGCCTTGTATGAGTTTCCCGTCTCAATGACATCCATCATCATTTCCCAAGTATTTTCCTAAAAGAACAACACTCAGAACTACGTAACCCTGATTTCTTGATAATTCAAGAATACGTAGGAGCAGGACCTCAACTCCTGTCGGGCCTATCTTTCTTATTTCTTTTTATTGATTTATTTCCTCACTTTCATGTTTCTTTCATAAATGTTCTTCTTTTTGGTCGCTTTCGTGAAAATCAATTTAGACGTGACGTCTTGTTGATTTCCCCCTAGTTTTTGCTCAAGCCTCGCCATAATTCATAGGGAAGGGATACTTAGGACGAGACGTCCCGCTTATCTCTTTCCTATCCCTGTTTTTTTTATCCAAGAACATCTAATTTAGGCGTGACACCTTATTAGCATTCTCTTCCCCTCTCTGTCTCATATCGAAGTCGAGTTTAATTCGGATGAAACATCCCATTGACCTCGCTTCGACATTCTATGTTTGTACAGTTCTCTCACTCCATTCTGTCGTTTTTAAATAAAAAGTACAACAATAAAAGGGAAGAAATAAACCATCTTTTGTAGGGCTATTTATGTTGCGCGTTTTCAATCTTGGTACTGTTTTTGACAGGCGATGTAGGGTGCTAATACCTTCCCTACTCGTAACCGACTCCCGAACTTGAATCTCAATTTTTAACCAGTGCTTTACTGAACTTAGTTTTTTCCAATGTTTTTCCTATGGATAAAAACGTTGGTGGCGACTCCCTGTTTCATCCTACACCCCCCTCTCTCTCTCGCCGCGCCGTCGCGATCCAGGTTGCGACAGATGCAATTTTAGAATTTTGCTCATTTTGGATAATCTTTGCAAGTTTCTTGAATGCATGATATGCTTCATTTTTATGAGCAAGAAATAATGTCCATGTATATCTAGAATAGTCATCTACAATAACTAGACCATAGTAATTTCCTCCAAAGCTTTTGATTTTGGATGGTCCAAATAAGTCCATGTGCAAAAGTTATAAAGGCCTTTGTGTGGAAACAATGTTTTTGGATTGAAAAGATGCCTTTACTTGTTTTCCCTTTTGACATGCATCATAAAATCTATTTTAAAACTTAAGCTTTGGTAAGCCAATTACTAATTCTTTGGAAACAAGTTTGTTCAAATGATCTACATGTATATGAGCTATTCTCCTATGCCATAGCCAAGTTTGATTCTCTTTTGAAATGAAGCATTGTTCATCATTTGTAGACAAACTATCCATATCAATCATGTAAATATTATCAATTCTTTGGCCTACAAACTTAACTTCCTTATTAGTCTTATGCTCAATTATGCAACAATTTGTTTCAAACAAAACTCTATATCCTTTGTCACATAATTGACTTATACTAAGTAGATTATGTTTGAGGCCTTCAACATACAACACGTCACTTATGGATGTGGAAGAATTCTTACCTATATTTCCGATGCCTAGGATCCTTCCTTTGGTGTTGTCTCCGTAGGTGACACTTCCTTTTCTCTTGGGAGTGAATGATGTAAACTTGCTTATGTCTCCCGTCATATGCTTTGAACACCCACTATCCAAGTACCAATGGGTGTTGCTTGCCTTGAAGCATACCTACAAAACAAGATTAGTTTAGAGAACTAGGTACCCATTTTATGTTGGGTCCTTTAAGGTTAGCTTGTGGTAATGTCCCTTTGGGAACCCACACCTTTCTTATAACCTTTGGCCCTAATTTTCTAACATTGCAATTTAAAGAGTTATGACCTTTGAATCCACAATGATTGCATTTCATAAAGGGTGAAGATGATTTGCTTGGTGGTACAAAGAAGTTTTTGTAATGCTTTTCCTTTTTAACAGAATTGTACCCTAAACCAGTTTTGTCAAACATGCATCTTTGATTTCCAAGTAGTACATTCAGATTATCTCTACCATTTGTAAACCTCTCTAAGGTTTTGTTTAGACCTAGGACTTTATTTTCTAGATCAACACATTTCTTAGCAAAATCACAAGGTTTACTTTTGGAGCATGTTTGAGTGTTTTTCAATTCTTCTTTTAAGCATTCATTCTCTTTGCAAACCTCCATAAGGTGCATCTCTAGAGTGTCACTAGTTTTTCTAGACACCTTAAGTCTATTGGAGACTTTTGTAAATTTATCAACAATTCCTCTAGAGCATCAAGTAATTCATCCTTATCTAAGTAATGGAAGTTTACCTCATCATCTTCTTCTTGGTGGTTGGCCATGAGGCAAAGGTTTGCTTCTTCATTTTCTGAGTCATCCGAGCTGCTTATCTCGTTTTCATCCCATGCTATATATGCTCTCCTTCTTCCTCTTTTCTCTTTTCCCTTCTTCTTAAGATTTGGGCAATCCGCTTTGAAGTGCCCTTCCTTGCCACATTCAAAACAATTGGGTGAGGAAGAGTTTTCTTTAGTGATAGGTTTCTTACTTGGGTTTTTGAAGCTTCTTTGGAAGCGTTTGCCTTTCATGAATTTCCCGAAGCGTTTTACAAATAGTCCAAACTCTTCTTCTTCATCAAGTTCACTTCCGGATTCTTCTTCATTTATGGGAGTGGCCTTGAGAGTGAGACCCTTTTTCTTGGAAGATTTTTCTTCCTCTTCCGCCATCTTTAATTCTTTCAGCTCTTGTTCTTGTTCCTGCAACTTACCAAATAGTGTGGCAAGAGACATTTCGTTTATGCTAGGAGATTGTTTGATGGCGGTAACTAGCGGTTGCCATTCTCTGTTAAGACTTTTCAACACTTTATGAATGAGCTCTTTGTTAGTGTAAGTCTTTCCAAGTGTAATGAGTTGATTAATGATGAGAGTGAATCTTTTTTGCATATCAGCAATTGATTCATGAGAGTTTAATCTAAAGCACTCATATTGACTAGTTAGTGTACTAATCTTAGAGTCTTTAACATCATTTGTACCTTCATGGGTTACTTGAAGAGTATCCCACATTTCCTTGGCGGATTTACAAGTGATTACTCGGAAAAATTCATCTGGTCCTAGTGCAAGAGTAATTAGATTTTTAGCCTTGTAATTGTATTGTACTTTCTTCTCTTCTTCACTAGTCCAATTATCCATAGGTTTTTCAACTAGTTTATCATCAATAGTATGCATAGGTATAAAAGGACCATTTTCAATGGCATTCCACACTCTTAAGTCAACTGATTGAATGAAGATTTTCATTCTCTCTTTCTAAAAGGTATAACCTTCCCCATTGAAAGCGGGAGGTCAATTTGTAGCACCACCCTCAGGAAAAAGGTTTAGAGAACTTGAGGCCATCTTTATCTCTTGAAGCTGTTAAGCTTGATCTACCAAGAGTCAAGCTCTGATACCACTTGTTATTCAAGTGGCCTCAATACTCAAGAGTGAGGGGTGAATTGAGTTTTTAAAACTTTTAGTTGGAATACCTTTGAACTTGAATCTTATATACCAATTTACGAGATTATGCAAGTGAAATAAAGTTTAATGAAATATGCAATGCAAAACAAAGGTAAATATAGCTGAGACAATTAAACAAACACTTGGTGTGCAGTCTTCAAGATTTACCAATTTAAACAAGTTCAAGTATGCAAGCCACAATCAATCAACACAAGCCAATTAAGTGCAGTATATGAAAGTAAAAGAGTAAGGGAGAAGTGCTTTGCAAACCGATTTAACGAGTTCCACCAATCCGGACGTCTCGCCTCTAAGCAACCCACTTAGAGGATTTTCCACTATTGTAGACTAGAGATACAACTTTGAGCAATTGCGGCTTCCTAGTGTCCCACACTCAAGAACCCAATCCTCACAAGTATAAGGGCACCCCACCCAATCTCTCAATCTCACAATATCCCAAAGGTTGAGTCTCAACCTTTGTAACCACTCAACCTAGAGTGAACTTTGGTGTTTTGATGTAGTGTTTACAAGTAAGTAACTCTCTCAATAGAGTGGATAAGCAAAATGATAGCTCACACAATTTCTAATCTCTCAAGAAGAGAGGATATACAAATGAGATTCAAGATATACAAGAATAGGGCTTACAAAGCGCAAGATTGAGCAAAAGAATTGTAGCTTCTTGGTGTTTTTTGTGCTTGTGTTCCTCTTCAATTTATAGAGTCATTCGAGAGCTTGAGGTGTGCCCTTCTTCTTCCTAGCCGTTGCACTTAGTGGGTTTTTGAAAAATGGTGGACATATGAGCTGGTTTCCCACTTAAAAGTGTTTTCCCACTATCGTAATTGATTACACCCTCGAGCTGTAATCGATTATCTTCAAGTCAGAGAGAACCTAATCGATTATATCTTTGCCTGTAATCGATTATCACCTGTACCTGATGCATTTAATTTGACTTCGCAGCTTCCTAATCGATTAGCTTGCTTGACAATCGATTAGGTTAATTCCAGTAGCCTCCTAATCGATTATATGACTTCCCTTAATCGATTAGCCATTATACCTGATACATTTAATCCCATTTTTGACATTGATAATCGATTACATCATGTGTGTAGTTGATTAGCTTAATTCTAGTAGCTCCTTAATCGATTATTTTGATTGTTGTAATCGATTAGCTTGTGGCCTGATGCAATTTCTTCTAAAACAGAATGCTCCTAATTGATTAGCCTGGTCTGTATAATCGATTAGATTCGCTGCTTTTCAGGGTCTGATTCCATGTCTTTGTTTTTGCAAGGATTTCTTCAAGAGTGTTTTTGTCATTATCAAAATTCTTGAACCTGTTTACACATTCAAACACAACGTATTATGGAAATAATGGTGATGTTGATTGCTGAGTGGCGTAATTAGGATGCATAGTTATGAGAATGCATTATGATTTGCATTTGCATTACATCCATGGCATACTGCATAGCCGCCAGTGTTGGAATGTTAGGGGATTCCCCCGGCCGGCCCAGTAGGAGGGCGACTCAATGCACGAGTATATTTATTTTCCCCTATGACTCAGAGTGTAAGTCACAAAGCCGCCCATGTATAGCTACGGGCAGCTATGTGTGGCCGACCCTGTGGGGGTGGCTTTTTGATGAGCAAGTGTCCCTGGTGGTTCTATGGATCACAGCTGCCATGGTATGAATCATGGCCGGCCCGCAACTGAGAAGGGTCAATCAAGCAAACTAATGAAGGCACATTCATTAGTCAATCAAAGTACTGTAAAGAATTGCTTAAGAAATTCAACATGGACAAGGCAAATGACATTGCCACACCTATGGGTACTTCATGTTATTTTGACAAGGATGAGAAGGGTAAGGATGTTGAACTCACAAAATATAGAGGTATGATTGGATTCTTACTTTACTTAACTGCTAGTAGACCGGATATCATGTTTGCTGTTTGTATGTGTGCAAGATATCAAGCATGCCCAAAAGAATCACACCTTACTGTAGTAAAAAGGATAATGAAATATCTTGTTGGAACTCAAAATGTTGGCTTATGGTACCCCAAAGAGGTTGAATGCACTTTAGTTGGTTATTCCAATTCAGATTTTGCAGGATGTAAACTTGATAGGAAAAGCACTAGTGGAACATGTCACTTACTTGGTAGTTCTCTCGTTTCTTGGCATAGCAAGAAACAAGTAAGTGTTGCACTATCCACAGCTGAGGTAGAATATGTTGCAGCTGGTAGTTGTTGTGCTCAAATCCTTTGGATGAGACAACAACTTCTAGATTTTGGTGTTATGTTAGACCATGTGCCTCTCAAATATGATAACACAAGTGCTATAAATATTTCAAAGAATCCTGTAATGCATTCAAGAACCAAACAAATTGAGATTCGACATCATTTCATTAGAGATCATGTATTAAAGGGTGATTGTGTGCTCGAACATGTTGAAACTTCCAAGCAATTAGCGGATATATTCACCAAACCTCTAGCAAAAGATCAATTCATACATATTAAGAGAGAATTAGGAATCATTGATATAACCAATTGTGTTTGAATAAATACATGATTTTGATAATTCCTTGATTCTGATTATGTTTCATTAAGTTCGAAATGTTCTAAGGAATAACTTGATAGATTTCCAGCCTTCTAGAACAAAATCTACAAATTCTAGGCGTTTTTAAGCAAAATAATCGATTACAAAGATTGATAGAATCGATTAACAAGCTTCTGGTTCTTAGCTAATCGATTACTCCTTGACATCTAATCGATTACCAAGCTTCTGTTTTCTACCTAATCGATTACCCCTTGGTCCATAATCGATTACAAAGCCTCTGTTTTAGGTCCAAAACGTTTCAACTTTCCTCTAATCGATTACCAGCTTCCCTTAATCGATTAGGACAATTCTGTTTCTCAACCTAATCGATTACCCATCTTACCTAATCGATTACCCATTGCACGAAACGATTCAAATTCCTCAGAAATAGTGAACTAATCGATTACCTATGCCTCATAATCGATTAGCCTCGAGTCTGTGATAGTCAAATGCTGTTTTCCGAGGCTGCTCATTTTCTTCTCACATTAAACCACTTTCTCTCCTTTCTAAACCTACCTTTTCCCTATAAATTCACCCCTCCTCACCTTCCCCACTCACACTACCTCTTCCACCCCCTCAAGCTTTAAAAGCTCTCACTCTCTTCTCATCTTCTTTACCTTTTTCCACCACCATGTCTTCCTCAAGCAATGTCAAAAGGGCAAGGTCCTCCATGGCCCAAGCCAACAACCCCTTAGACTTCTCTAGGTTTTTCTCTTCTCCTAGAGACCTTCAAAATTTCATTAAAAACTTTTCTGAGAAGGACATAATCTCTCCCCACTTCATCAATGAGGAAACCTTCAACTACCCAAGCTTCACCTTCACCCAAAACCTCCACCACTATGAGCTTTTGCCTTTTCTCACCCTCAAGGAGGAGTTATACTATCCTGAACTTGTTAGATTCTTCTATTGCAACCTAAGGTTGGTTGATGGGTTGCTAGAGTCCAAAGTCAAGAACGTGACCATAAGACTCACCAATGCTCAATTTGCGAAAATCTCTCTTCTTCCGCTAAATGATGCTGAGTTTGCTGAAGGAGATCCCGAGGATGAATGGGCCTTCAATCCCATTGCTACACGCTAGTCGCTGTGGAAGGCTAACCGCCCAAGGAGCAACCACAAGTTGGTAGGTCACCTTACCATGAACAACCGTCTCCTTCACTTTTTCCTGGTGAAAATTTTGCTTCCTCGCGGTAGGAATTATGCGTTGGATGAGGAGGACGATGTTCTCCTAATGTGGGTGTAACATCCCAATTAAGGACGTCACAGTGGGCAATGCAAAATCAGAAGGATATTAATTGAGTTCAAATGATCAAACTGCATATGCTCCAAGCCAAACATCAACAAAAGCTCCCATATGCAATCTTACTTACCAAACTTTTCAAAGCTGTAGGAGTTGATTTGGCTGGTGAGCTATCTGAAAAAGTGCCTCCCAAGGCTTGCATTGGTACTCATCACCTCACAAAATTGGGCATCGTTTTTCTCCATGGAGCTTGGTACTCAAGGATGGAAGGCTTTCATGCCAACATTCCTTTTGAAGCCCCTACTGATGAGCCAGTCCCTCCTCCTTCTGCAACACAAGCTACACCAGAAGCCCCCACTGATCCATTCACATCTCTCTACGCTCACCTTGACCGCCGCTTCGACCACATTGAGAACTCTCTTCAAGAGTTTTCAATGACTGAGCAGCAACACTTTGAGATGATGCAACAGCGCTATGATGAACTATCTCACCAAATCTCCAAGCTTCGCTTTTTCAATCCGGATAACTAAATCCGTTTTTCATGTTTTGGTTAATGTGTTTTGTGTTTTTCTCAATCATGCATAAGTTCTTAATTCTGCAACATTTTAATTGATTAACTTTTTCTTTTGAATTAAATAAAGATTTATCTTTCATTATATGCCTCTATTTACTTTATTATTTTTGATGATTCCAAAGGGGGAGAAGAAGTAATTGTTCATCCAAATTATTGTTCAATCTGATATTGGCTGCTAAAATAAATTACTAAATGATTAAATATCTCTAAGTGATTTATTATCTCTAAAAGGCATAGATTCCTTAAGATAGAGGGAGACTTGATAATGTTTAAGAGATAATGTAAAATCTGAAAATCTGTTTAAGAGATAAGAGATAATGCAGAATTCAAAAGATATGGTTTTTGCAGATAAATACTTAATTAGAGATAAACTTATTGTTTAAACTAACAACCCTCAAGAGATGAACATGGTTGTCATCATCAAAAAGGGGGATAATGTGTTTGAATATGATTATAGGTTCAAGGATTTTGATAATGACAAAGGAATTTTGAAGAATATCTTGCAAAAATAAGATTCAGCATCAGACCTGCAAAAACAGCGTAGCTAATTGATTAGAGAGACAGGGCTAATTGATTACAGAGCTTCTGACTTGTAACAAATCGATTAGAGAGACAGGGCTAATCGATTAGAGAGCTTCTGACTTGTAACTAATCGATTACACCAGTATGCTAATCGATTACCAACATCAAAAATTGGATCAAATATATCAGGCATATATGCTAATCGATTACAGGACTTCAGCCAATCAATTACCAAGCCACTGAAACGACACTAATCGATTACATGGGTGTGCTAATCGATTACCAAGATCAAGAATTGAATTAAATGCATCAGGTTCTATGGCTAATCGATTACTGTGCAAGATCTAATCGATTACCAGAGTTCTGACTTTAAGCTAATCGATTAGATGGTGAATACTAATCGATTACAGCACGAACTGGACTGAAAAATTCGAAGAGTAATCGATTACAGCTCGAGGCGTAATCAATTACGATAGTGGGAAAACATATTTTAGTTGGAAATAGCTTATTTTTTCACCATTTCTCAGATACCCACTACATGCAACGGCTAGGAACTCCATTGTGCTCATCTCCAAGCCCTATAAATGCAAGATTCCTTCAAGCTACTCAAGGAATCAATTACATCCATCAAAAGAAATCAATTCTTGAGTCTTGTGAGTTTTATTCTTGTATAGTTTCATTTTTCTGAAACTTAGAACTTCAACTTGTATATCCTCTCTTGTTGAGAGTTAGAATTTGAGAGAGCTTTCAATTGTACATCTACTCTATTAAGAGAGTCACTTGCTTGTAAACACTACTCCAAACACGAAGGTTTTCACTCTAGATTAAGTGGTCACAAAGGTTGGGGTTCAACCTTTGGGTATTGAGAGTTTGAGAGATTGGGTGGGTTGCCTTTGTGCTAGTGAGGATTGAGTTCTTGAGTGTGGGATACTAGGAAGCTGTAATTGCTCATAGCTTGTAATCTCTAAACTTCAATAGTGGAAATCCTTCAAGTGGGTTGCTTGAAGGCGAGACGTACACCGGGGTTGGTAGAACTTGTTAAATTGGTTTGCAAGCTCTTCTCCCTAACTCTTTTAATTTATATACTGCTCTGAATTGATTTAAGTTGGTTGATTGTGATTTACATACTTGAGCTTGCCTGAATTAGTTAACCTTGAACATTGCACACCAAGTGTTTGATAAATTTCCTTATCCATATTTGCCTCTTATTTTGAATTATCTTTTGTACTTTACTTGATCTTACTTTCATAATCTCTAAACTTGTGATAAAAGAATCAAGTTCAAAGGCATTTCAAGCAAAATTTTAAAAACTCAATTCACCCCCCTCTTGAGTATTGAGGCCACTTGAATAACAACCTCTATATTGATTATGGTGTTTACCGCGGTCATGGTGTAAATGGCTAGGTGTTGCAAGATGGGTGATGCCGTTTGGTACCAGTAAAACATAATGATATGTATGCAATTGGTGATATAAGTGTACACATTTTTCTACTACAGTAGGGATATGGTTATATGATTATACTCGACGCATAATTTGGTGATTATTCCCACAGTCGAATCCGCAATTGATATTACTCCATTGTGCATGTGCATTAGCTTAAGAGAATTTGCATATAGCAAGGAGGTATGCCTAAGGTGATGAGAAATGGTGATGGTTGTGATTGGGTGAGAAAATACCTAAAGACAACACAAAAGATATGAATACAAATACATATATTGTGTATGGTGATTTTATATGTGATAGCCCAATATGATGAGGGGTTCAATTGTATGTATGTAAATGTATACTTTGTTATGACCCATAAGGATGATTGAGTCATGTGTATGATTGATGAGATGTTGATAATTATGGTGATGAATGATATGTCGATGCAAAGTATACATGATGTTGAATGCATATGCACACAATCACATTGTATTCATTTTCATCGTTTGGAATGTATAATTCACTCTCCCATGTTGTCTATTTTTAGCCTCGTGATGCAGGACACTCATGGAAGTGAGATTATATCTTTTGGAAATATGCATTTTGATGGTGGAGGTAAATTAGTGTATAGGAAGTGCCTTGGCCGGCGATTTTGTATAGCATATGATGAATGGTGTATGCTCAATATGTACTTGAATGGTGTATATTCATTTTGGAGGTCATAGGTGAAAATTGGACCTTATATGTATGGATAATTTTTTATTATGACTTAGACATTGTATGATGTTAGTTATGGGGCTGAAATTATTGCCCAGCTGTTGAATGGATGAAGTTAATTCATGAATTACAATGTTCTATAGAAAATATGTGATGTTGTGCGTTGATGTTTATGCCTATTTGAGGAACCAATAAGGTCAAATTGTGTTTTAAGTGGTTTTGATGGTATGTAATGACTCTAATAGCTTAAATTCATGATTCGTGACTTGTAGAAATTGGAATGGACCAATTCCATTGAGAATAGGTCCTTGAGTTGCACAAAAATGCCTCAAAATGAGTGAAACGCATTTATATGCATAACTCTCTCGTTTTTGGGAATTTTTCAGTACGGCCGGTGGCCACACATCACAAAGGATGTATATAAGTTGGTGTCAAAATTTGGAAGGCACTGGGACTCATATGAAAAAGTTAGGGGGGTTTAGAAGTCCAAAAATGAGACCTTTTCTACATAAAATGGCCTATGTGCTGTCATGAATCGATTCACAACAGTGCATGAATCGATTCAAGACACACTATTTTTACTGTTCCTAATTCCAAAACAGCTTGAATCGATTCAAGCCCCCGCATGAATCGATTCAAAGCTTACTGGAATCACTGTTCATGAGGTCCAGGAACGTTTGAATCGATTCATGCGAGCTTGAATCGATTCAAAAGGGCCTGTTTGCATTGTCTGGACTCCAGAGGCACTTGAATCGATTCTTGGGGTGCCTGAATTGATTCATACCCCTAATTCTTCTGCTGATAGATGGGTTCTATTTAGCTACGGCACGATTGTATGTCCATGTGAGACTTCACTTACCACTTTTAGCCATCAATGCAAGTCTATTTAAACCCTTCCTCATTCTTTTCCATAACTCTCAAATCGATTATGCTTTCTGCTCTCACTTGTTGACGATCTTATGGTCGATTGTCCAAGGAAGACTTTTGATTTAATTTATTCACCTTCTCATATCTTCATATATGGGATAGGTTATTTAAAATGATCCGGGGTTACTTATTAATGATTTATCTCGTGGTTCCTTCTATTCTTTAATTACTTTAAAATCGTGAAAAATTTACCCTTATTTTTGGGGTGTCTCATAAACACAAATGAATGCTTCTGCTTACACTATAAAAGACAATAAAAATCATTCAAAGAGACCGTTATAGTTCATGTTTGGAAATAAAACTAGAGGACAAAGATGGTGAAAAACTGAAAAACCAAACCATGATTGTGCTAGCTGTTGATGCTGCTCTAGTAGTAGCAGATTCCCCTACACAAAAGATGTATACTTGTTTTACTTTAGAAGATTTCTTCCCTCAATTGTAGGAGTAAATTAAAAACAAAATAAGAATCAGGGACTTTAATGACAAAACCTTCAAATTTAATGTTTAATTTTGATGAATTTTAAAATTTGGTATATACTAGAAATAACAATCAAAATAGTGAAATGGTGCTAGGATTGGAGCATTCTATTCTATAACAAAGAAAATAATTAAATAAAGCACATTTTCCAGAAGCTTGCAAACCTGTTCTATTTCCACAGAGAGGGTCAGTTCTACTTTACCCAATCAAATTCTTTTCAAGTAAGCAAGACCAGATTTTGACAAAAAACCCATGATTGAAAATAAACTGAGAGAATAAAGATCCAAACTTTAAAAATGTTAAAATCTCAAACAACGCCCAAAACAATATTACGAGCAAAATTAAAGACACTGTAAATTAAGAGTATAAAACAAAGTTGATCATGTTGATCCAAATTAATTAACTAATAAATAAAAAAAAGATAATGATCCAATTATGTGTAACTACAAATAACATGAAATTAAAACAGGTGCTAAGAAGAATAATAAAAACAACACTAGATTAAGTAGAAGGGACAACCTTTGGTTTAAGAAATCGAGGCGATGAATGAGTGGGACAAGAACTTATGAATTCACCCTGCAAGTGCAAACTGAAGAATGAAACAAAACAAGGGAGACCCAATATTAAATAAAAATCCTGCAAACTGGGATTTTAAAAGTAAAAACCAAATCCATGCATCTAGAGTCTACACACTTTAAAGTTAAAAATTTAATGGGAAAATAGAAAGAGAATTGTCTATATGACAAATATCAAATCAAATCTATGAACATTATGAATTATGCAAAATTTTCTATAAACTATATTAATATACAAATAAATTTCTAAGAGAACTAACAAAAAAGAAATTGAAGGCGCTCAAAAAAATGTAGAATCCAGACAGCGCAGATAAATTTCTAAGGAGAAGTTAATCAGTAAATTGATCATAATGTATGTTAGAGGAAACAATACTATACTCAACAAGAACTAAGACCAGAAAAGAATAACTCACCTCTAGATCACCAATGCAAAATAGAACACCAGAACTTCAATAAATCGGAATGACATTAATTTGTACAACATAACCAAGAAACATGAAGCAATCAGAATGAATTAAATTGTTATTGCAATGTTGATTTCTACATAACCACTAGAACCAACATTTTATGTATTAGTATAGTCATCTAAAGCATCCTGTAAGTATGAAAATTGATCCATGTGTTAGTTACTGGATTGAAGAGTTTTTAACATGTGAAGGGAATATTACACTACAAAGTGTTGTGGGTCCCTCCTCCATGATGGCCATAATTAATTGCAACATATGATGGAGAAAATTATGGTCATCAAGCAAGCAACATAGATGCAGCAAAGCCATACAATTTGTGTGGCTAAATTTCATTCTCATGGCCTATAAATTGGCCTTGGAGCATTGCATCAAGGCATCAGAAGCAATTGAGAACAATTGCCTATAAAACTCCAGTGTGAGAGTTTTCTTGTGAGGCCAAAGTAATTAATTAATTGCTTTAATGATTTAGAGTGAGGGAAAAATAATTAGTGAGTGACAAAATAGTGAGGTTAATTGGAGTGTTTGGGAAACACTTGAGTGCCACTATTTTGGGTTAATCTCGCGTGTATGCCTCTAATATTTTATTAGAGAAGTCCCTCTTGTACGCCTACTAATTTTATTAGTGGAAGAAATTTTGGAGTTTGTCCCGTGGACGTAGCCCAAATCAAAAGGGTGAACCACGTTAAATTGCTGGTGCCATTTTAATTATTTATTTACTTCACTCGTATTTAATTTATTCTATAACCACCTATTTTATCGGTCCGCCATTCCACTGCGCTGGGGAAATTATCAGTTAATCTATGCCGATTTTTCCTAACAACTGGTATCAGAGCGGTACTAGGGGAATTAATATCTACTTATTGTATGCTCTGTGGTTACCACTAAGGTGGACCCTCCACATCAAAAAATAAGTCAGATTATTATTTACCCTTTAAAAGTCCAGTTGGGGCATGGAGGTGAAGACGAGCAAAATGATTAATTTAAATGGCATGAATTACCACATATGGAGAAACAAGATGAAGGATCTCCTATTTGTGGTGAAGATGCATCTACCAGTGTTTAGTACAACTAAACCTGAGGACAAGACAGATGAAGAATAGGAATTTGAGCATGAACAAGTCTGTGGCTTTATCCGACAATTCATCAAAGACAATGTGTACTATCATATTTGTAGTGAGACTCATTCTTGAACATTGTAGAACAAACTAGAGGAGTTGTACGCTTCTAAAACCGGCAACAATAAATTATTTATTTAACAAGGCTACTCTAGATGAAGTACCGGGAGGGTACACTGATAGCAGATCATTTGACCGAGATGCAGGGGATCGTAGAGCAGCTGTCAAGGATGGGCATTAAATTTGACGATGAAGTACTTGTTCTTTTGGTGCTGGCTTCCCTACCAGAGTCTTGGGAGACTTTGAAGATTTCCATCACAAATTATACACCAAATGGTGTAGTAAATATGGAAAATGTCAAAAGTGGTGTCCTAAAGGAAGAAATAAGAAGAAAAGCACAAGGATCCACATCATCACAACAGGATATTCTTGTTGCAGAGACAAGACGGAGGAATCAGACCAAAGGTTCGAAGTCCAAAAACAAAAGCAGAGGAAAGTCAAATAAATATGCAAATGTGGAGTGTCATCACTGCAAGCAGAAGGGCCACATAAAAAGGTTCTGTCGGATACTCAAGAGATCTCAAAAGAAGAACAAAGGCAAGGAGAAGGCCCAAGATGACAGCAGTGATGATGAATAAACCAATACTGCCGAGGAGTTCCACATCATCTATGAAAAAGACATTGTCAATCTTGCAACCCATGAGACTAGTTGGGTAGTTGACAGTGGAGCTACTATTCATGTGACATCTCAGAAGGAATTATTCTCCTCTTACACACCAGGTGATTTTGGTGTTGTTAGAATCGGGAATGAAAATTATTCAAAAGTTACAGGAAAATAAGATGTTTGTTTAAAGACATGGAATGGTGCGCGCTTAGTCCTAAGGACGTCAGGCATATTCCAGACATGCGCCTAAACTTGATCTCAACCGGAAGGTTAGATGATGAAGGTTACTACAACACCTTCAACAACGGCCAGTGGAAGCTTACCAAAGGATCATTGGTGGTGGCCAGAGATAAGTACTCAAGACTGTACATGATGCAGGCCAAGGCTTTGCAGGAGACTGTGAATACATTGGAGAATGATGGTATAGTTGAATTATGGCACAAGCGGCTCGGTCATATGAGTGAGAAAAGTATGACTGTTCTAACCAAGAAGAATATATTGCCTAGATTGGATCAGGTCCATCTGAAGAAGTATGCTGATTGTTTAGCGGGAAAGCAAAACAGAGTTGCTTTCAAGAGTTCCCCTCCTTCCAGAATGAATAATGTATTGGACCTACTACATTCAGATTTGTGTGGGCCAATGCCAAAGTCACTTAGTGGTGCTCAATACTTTGTGACTTTCATTGATGATTATTCCCGGAAGACTTGGGTGTATCTTTTAAAGACTAAAGACCAAGTGTTTGATGTCTTTAAACATTTCTTATCTATGGTAGAGACGGAGACTGACAAGAAGCTTAAGTGTATTCGTACAGACAATGATGGAGAGTACACAGGACCATTTCATGCTTATTGTAAAGAGCATGGTATTCGACATCAAACGACACTGCCAAAAACATCGCAATTGAATGGTTTAGCTGAGAGGATGAATAGGACTTTGATGGAGAGAGTTAGATGTATATTCTCACATGCAAAGTTGCTAAAGATGTTCTGGGGTGAGGCTATACAAGTAGTCACTCATGTATTGAACCGTTCACCTTGTGTTCCTCTTCAGTATGACACTCCAGAGAAGGTATGGTCAGGAAAGGATGTTTCCTATGATCATTTACAGGTGTTTGGCTGTAAGGCCTCTATGCATGTACCGAAGGATGAAAGATCCAAACTTGACGTCAAGACACGACAATGCGTGTTTGTCGGCTATGGTCAAGATCAGCTTGGCTATAGATTTTATGATCCAATCCATAAAAAGCTTGTCAGAAGCCGTGATGCAGTGTTTGTTGAAGATGAGACAATTAAAGATATAGAAAAAGCCAAGGAAAATGCTTCCAAATCTAATGATAGTTCAACAAACATAGAGCTACTTCCTTCAACAATGGTGCCAAGAGAAGTTGAAGATGAAACTCATATTGATCAACCTGAGGTAGGTGATCCAATTGCTCCCTTTGAGACACCATCAGATAATTCTGATGATAAAAGTGTTCATGAACCACTAGCTCCAGCGGGTTCTCCAAATCTAAGGAGATCTGATAGAGTCAGACAACGCTCTACAAGATATCCTGAAGAACAGTATGTGTTACTGACTGAAGGGGGAGAACCAGAAAGTTCCTAAGAAGCTATGAATGATGAACACTATAAAAGGTGGGTTGAAGCCATGCAAGATGAGATGAATTCCTTGCATAAGAATAAGACATTTAAGCTAGTGAAGTTGCCAAAAGGCAAGAAGGCTTTAAAGAATAAGTGGGTGTTTAGGATCAAGCATGAAGAACACAGTCCCCAGCCATGATTCAAAGCTAGATTGGTCGTCAAAGGATTCAGTCAGAGAAAGGGGATTGACTTTGATGATATTTTCTCACCAGTGGTGAAGATGACATCCATCAGAACAGTGTTAGGGTTAGCAGCAAGTCTCAACTTAGAAATTAAGCAGATGGATGTGAAGACAGCCTTCCTTCACGGTGACTTGGAGGAAGAGATATACATGGAGCAGCCAGAGGGTTTCAAAGTAAAAGGGAAAGAGGATTATGTCTGTAAGCTTAATAAAAGCTTGTATGGCTTAAAGCAGGCACTGAGACAGTGGTACAAGAAGTTTGAGTTTATGATGGGGGAGCAAGGCTACAAGAAGACCACTTCAGACCATTGAGTGTTCATAAAGAAATTCTCTGATGATGATTTTATTATTCTTTTGCTCTATATAGATGACATGTTGATCGTTGGCCAGAATATTTCCAGAATCAACAAGTTGAAAAAGCAATTAAGCAAGGCTTTTGCTATGAAAGACTTGGGGCCAGCAAGACAAATTCTTGGCATGAAAATATCTAGAGATAGGAACACCAAGAAATTATGGTTGTCACAAAAGAAGTATATCAAGAAGGTACTTCAACGATTTAATATGGACAAGGCTAAAGCGGTTAGTTGTCCTCTTGCTAATCACTTTAGACTAAGTACCAAGCAGTGCCCTTCCTCAGAGGATGAGAATGATGAGATGGATAGAGTTCTATATGCTTCAGCAGTTAGGAGTTTGATGTATGCCATGGTATGTAGCTCACTTTGTGGGCGTAGTGAATCATTTCCTTTCAAATCCTAGAAATGAACATTGGGCTACAGTAAAGTGAATTTTCAGGTATCTCCATGGTACCTCCAAAATGTGTTTGTGTTTTGGAGATGAAAAACCTATGTTAGTAGGTTATACAGATGCTAATATGGCTGGCGATGTTGACTCAAGAAAGTCTACATCAGGATACCTGATCACTTTTGCAGGGGGAGCTGTGTCATGGCAATCAAGACTACAGAAGTGTGTTGCTCTCTTAACAACTGAAGCAGAATTTATTGCAGCCACTGAAGCTTGCAAAGAGCTGATATGGATGAAGAAGTTCTTGGGAGAACTTGGCATGCACCAGGAAAAGTATGAACTGTTTTATGACAGTCAGAGCGCAATTCACCTTGGGAAGAATTCCTCCTTTCATTCCAGATCTAAACACATTGATGTGAGATATTACTGGATTAGGGATGTATTGGAGAAGAAGTTACTACAACTTGAGAAGATCCATACAGATAAAAATGGATCAGACATAATGACTAAGACTCTTCCAAAGGAGAAGCTGGAGTACTGTCGACAAGCAGCAGGACTGGTAGAGCCATCCATGTAATCGGGAGGGGGAGATTGTTGGGGGTCCTTCCTCCATGATGGCTATAATTAATTGCAACATATGATGGAGAAAATTATGGTCATCAAGCAAGCAACATAGATGCAGCAAAGCCATACAATTTGCGTGGCTAAATTTCATTCTCATGGCCTATAAATTGGCCTTGGAGCATTGCATCAAGGCATCAGAAGCAATTAAGAACAATTGCCTATAAAACTCCAGCGTGAGAGTTTTCTTGTGAGGCCAAAGTAATTAATTAATTGCTTTGATGATTTAGAGTGAGGGAAAAATAATTAGTGAGTGACAAAATAGTGAGGTTAATTGGAGTGTTTGGGAAACACTTGAGTGCCACTATTTTGGGTTAATTCGGGTTTATGCCTCTAATATTTTATTAGATAAGTCCTTCTTGTACGCCTACTAATTTTATTAGTGGAAGAAATTTCGGAGTTTGTCCTGTGGACATAGCCCAAATCAAAAGGGTGAACCACGTTAAATTGCTGGTGCCATTTTAATTATTTATTTACTTCGCTCGTATTTAATTTATTCTGCAACCATCTATTTTATCGGTCTGCCATTCCGCTACGCCGGGGAAATTATCAGTTAATCTATGTCAATTTTTCCCAACATAAAGAAGGTAAAAAATTGCTAACATTTGAAGATGATATACAACGTTTTAGAGAGCGTCCTTGATATGTAACAGAAAATAGTAGATATTGTTTTAACGAGTTTGTCTTTTCAGCAATCTTTTGTATTCATACTTAGGATAGGATGATATCTTATCCTCCTGATTTTTGTATCTCTCTATTGAGAGAGAGAGAGAGGGTAAAATTGGCACAAAAAGAAACTAGGTAACCTTCAAATGCTTCTCTTGCTCAATAGCTGCTTCTCTGGCACTCCAGGCAGACCAATATGATGCACATAAAATGGTACCAACAACCATAAGCCATAGAAACACTTTCGCAACATCAACCAACAGACACATTGGAGTGTATAACTGCATAGACACTTAAGAGCAAGAATTGTACATGCAAAAGTGACCAGATTAGGTATCTCTAAATAAAGTAGTTTTTTCAAAAATAAAATTATCCTGCACCCAAAGAAAAGCCATAATAGCTCTTAGAAAATCAACCATACCATTGGAGTTGTTCTTTATAAGCCTTTCCTTGTTCAATCCAGCATCCTGTGAAAGTATGACAACAGGCATTCTAATATAAACATCAGTTTGATTTTCTTCATAAACCATCTTGAAACGTTCTACACGGCAAAGAAATACAATGCTGGGGAAAAAATCAAAGGTTCAAGACACAAAAGCTATAAAGATAAGCCATCATAAAACCTATATATACAACATAGAAACAACGCTATAGAAAAAGAATTTGAAAAACTTTTTTTACTATCAAAAGAGGCAAAATAGAAGGGAACATCCTTCTAAGAAACGCTTCTCCTTCAAAGATCTTCCACAACTCCCTCTTGCACCAAAGACTAACAAGATGTTTGTTTGTCACGTGAGCGACTTTGACTTGGAGAGCGTGGTCGACGAGGGCATCATCAGAGATGAAGACAATCTTGAAGGGGTCTTGAGAGGAAGAGGGAAGGAGACAGAGGGGTAGAAGTGGTGGTGGAAGGAGGGAAGGGAGAGGAATGAGTGACGAATGAAAGAAGTGAGGGGGTCGAAGAAATAAGGGGTGGGTTTGATAGTAAGGGTGTGTGTAACATCCCTACTTTTATATAAATGATTAAATATTGGGAATAAATACTAAATAATTATATATAAGTGAATTAAAATCCCAAAAGATTGGAAATAATTAAATTAAGATTTTTGGGGGTTATTCATAATTTATTAGGGCTTTATGAGTTAAAGTTGAACCCGATTAAAATATGGATGTCGGACCAAGTATCTCCGATTTATGTACCGTTGGTCAGGGCAATTAAGAATATTATTGAGAGTCTGCATATATATTCGGAATAATTTTTAGATAAAGTATTGAGCCCGAACTGGGATCCCGTTGATCTAAAACGGGAAACTTTTAATGAGAGGTTAAAATAAAACACAAACTCTTCTCTTCTCCTTCTCATTTTCACGTAACCTTTTCTCCCTCTAAGGTAAACACTTTTCTTCTCCCTTGACTCTTCCATTTCCCACTCATCTTCTTCTTCTTCTAAAAACCCACAAGTGTGGTGTGTGCCATTGCTCCCAGCTTCCATTTTCATCCTCCTCATCAAGCAAGAAGGTGAAGCTTGATATTGGAGCTCTTATCTCCCTCTCATTTTTGTATTTCTCACCTCTCATTCTTGGAGTTCTCCTCTTTTGGCTTGAGGTAAGGATTTCTCTTCATTTTCACGAGCTTTAAGCCCTAGGTTTTGAGTATTGGTTGTTGGGAGTGAGTTAATGCATATGGGTTATGAATGGGAAGCATTTATGATAGTAAAACCTAAGGTGGGATGTTTTTAATATGAGTTTTATGAGGGCCTTGAGGGGTACACGAAAATGGCATGGAAGGTGATGGAAAATGATGAACATAATTAATGGTTGTTGGGTTTTTTATGAAACCCTAACTTAATAAATTGGGGGAAATATGATTTGTGGGTGGATGGGCATTTATTATTGATGGTAGATGTAACACCCCAAATTTTAAAATAGAGAATAAATTAAGAAAATAAATATTGAATAATTGAATGTGAACTATTTAATGTCCTAAAATATTGGAAATAATCTAATTGAGATTTACAGAGGCTGTTAGTGATTTATTGAGATCAGATAAGCAGGAAACTAACCCGGATAAAATATAGGTGTCGAACCAAGTATCTATGATTGAGATATCGTTGGTCAGGGATGTAGATAACATTACTGGGAATCCGAATGTGTATTCAGAATAATTTTTAGAATGAGTATTGAGCTCGAATAGAGAGCCTGTGTATTGAAAAATGGAGGAGTTTTAATGAGGGCATCAATTTTAATTCCCATTTTCCTACTTCTTTCCTCACTTTCATGTTACCTTCTTCAAAACACCAAACATTCATTCTCTTTCTTCTTTATCATTTCCTCTTCATCTCCTTCACCTCTCAAAACCTAATCAATTGGTGAACCCATCTTCTCCATTCAATCTTCATTTTCTTCATTGGCCAAGGAGGAGACCATTGTGACTAGAAGCTCTCCCCATTCTTCTCCAAATTTTCGTCATCTTCACCCTCCCCCTTGTTTCCCATTTTTGTTTTTGGAACAAGGTAAGCTTCTTGCCATTTTCTTGTGTTTGGAAACTAGGAAATAGGTGGTTATGGCTTGGGAGAGTCTTAAATGCATATGGGTATTGAATGGAACCATTAAATGCATAAAACCTAAGGTGGGTGAAATAAATGTGAACTTTTATGAGCATTTATTGGGGAACACGAAAATGGGGTTGGGTGATGATGAAAATGGATGTGCATTTATGATATGGTTGGATTTGATAAAACCTTAACTTATGATTTTGGGGGAAATGTGAAATGTGAATGGGGTTGGCATTTATGGATGGAAGAGGTGCTATTAATGATGAGGTATGGCCATAAATGATGATTAGTGATGGTGGTTAGAAGCCATAAATGAAAAACCCACTTAAAGAGTTGGATGTGAAAATGGCATGTATGGGTAACTTGACTACTTAGGTTGTGGCCTTTGACAATAATGGATTTTTACTAAAGGGAAGGAATTCCCGAAACCTAATAAGACAAATGAATAAAATCTATGAATAATTTCTACATGATGAGAACCATGTGTACATATATGTATATGTATGTTGAAATGGTGTTTGAATGAATGATTGATGTAGTCCTATAATTGATTGGTGTAGGACTTGATAACACTTGTGAGGTGGGAACATCAAACCCGGAAGTCTACTTCTCTTGAGGTAGGAGAGGGGTGTATTTTCTAAATGTATGAGAACTTATATGATGATAATGTATGTATTGATGTAATGTGGCATGTTTTCTTAAATGGATGTAGTATCATGTGTATGTGAGGTGAAATTGAGTAAGGTCCTTATAATGATTAATTATGGAATAAGACCTTAATAAAGTTATGAGTGGTATAATGTGTGATGACATGTTATGGATTCTATGCGTGGTTTGATGAATACTTGAAGTCCTTGGCTATAATAATTCTTGAATATTATGATTGGGATTTATATATATATATATGTTTGATTATGTGGAATTAACATTGTAATTGAGTATGAGTGTACCCTAGATGAGAGGGTGAGATAATCCATATGAGGTTGAGGCATGCATGAGCATTTGCATTCATAGCATGGCATGCATATCATGATGATGTTGATAAGTGGTTGTGATCACTTGATGTTTGGAATATAAAGGGCTTGCGAGTTCCTGTGATTATTGGACCGGTGGTTGCAATCACCTGGTACTTGAAATGAAAGGCCCTGCGGGACCATTGAGATTGAATGCCCGTGGTTGCAATCATGAGGTGGGAGTACCCCTTGCAAGGCGGGAAACCATTATGAATCGTTGAACGTGGTTGCGATCATGAGAAAGCACCTTGCGAGGCTGCTAGAGGGAGTACCCCTTGCGAGGCAGGAGACCAATGAGAATGATTGAATAATTTCAGTGGTTGCGATCACCTGATGGAAAGAAATCGGATCCGTGCATATGCATCCTTAAACACCAGCATGTGCATTAGCCATAGAAGCATGGCATAGTGTGATATCCTATTAAGGAGATTGTGTGAGGAGTATATAGGGCTCCCTTTGATTACTAATTGTAATTGTGACATCGGTTGGTGTGACTTGTGAATTTTGATGGATATATGTGTGTAAGGAATTTGATGAATAATTGATTTTGTGTTGATTGAACTCCCTTTTTAGGAAAAGATGTTTATCTTGCATTTATATATATTATCAAAATTGTTAGATTTTAATCATTGAGAAATTATACTCACTCTCCATGTGGTATATCTTTTAGCCCTTGTGTTGTAAGATTGCCCATGGAGCACTTATGCAAAAGAATGGTGTGAAGGAAGTCTACTTTGGGTTAAAGAATTCCTTGGCCGGTATTCCTTTTGTAAAACAATGGATATATGTATATGCTCATTTTATTTCATGAATATTAGTATGTAATCTTTTGAAGGTCACTTGTGAAAATTGGATAGTGACCTTAATATTGGTTGATGTTGATAAGATATGTTTATTTAGCTTACCATATTGAGGAATGAATATTAATTATGAAGTTTCTTGGCCAATTGATGGTAATAATGTGCATGATGTTTGATTGATTGATTAATTTGTGAAGGTTGCATATGGAGTTCATGCATAATTGAGGAACCAATAGGGTCAAAATGAGTTTTATGAGTTTTGGATAGTGTGTGGTGGTTCCAATAGGTTAAATACATGATTTGTGACTTATAGAAACTGGAACGGGTCAATTCCATTAAGAATAGACCCCTAAGTTACTCAAAAAGGCTCAGGAATGGACTAAACGCATTTATTTACATACGTTTCTCATTTTTAAGAATTTTTGAGTGAGACCAGTGGCCACACGTCACAAATAATATATTTTAGCTTGTGTCAAATTTTGATGGCCATTGGATTTGATTTGAACGAGTTAGGATGATTAGAAGATGGAATGTGGTCGATTTTCTGCATAAAATATAGTAGGGGATAGGTTTGAATTGATTCAACCATGCCCATGAATCGATTCACTAAGTTCTGGAATTACTGTTCATTTTGGCAGTAGGCTGTGAATCGATTCACCCTATACCCATGAATCGATTCATTTCTTTTTGTTTTTACTGTTCCTGGCATCCTAAATTTGTGTGAATCGATTCACCAATTGGAGGGAATCGATTCATCCCTCTGAGTCACATAATCATGTGCATTAAAACGCATGAATCGATTCAATTGTAAGGGGGAATCGATTCATTCATTAAAAATTAGAATTTTGGCACAACAGAATCGTATGAATCGATTCACTCAAATGGAGGAATCGATTCATGGTACTGATTCATGGGAAATTGCATAGTTTTGAATGATGTTGGACTTCAAATGAATCTTTTACCCTTCCATATTTACTTCATACACTTCTTTGATGTAAATTCACATCCTTACAAGGATTCTTGCTAATTTTACCTAATTAATCAATTTCATTGCATTTATGATCACTATACCACTTATGATTTCTTCTTCCGCTGTCTTTAATTGAGAGCTTATTTAAGAGTCATCCTCATTTCGCCTTCTCATATCTTCATAATGAGACAGGTTTTCATAGATCCAGGGTGTCGAATTGAAAGCTTCACCACTCATTTCTTCATTAAATAATGATTTTAAATCATGAAAAATATCCCCGTATCTTTGTGGCGTCTCAGCCTGGTATCATATCATTACTTGCCCTTTTCTGTTGTGATTAATTATTATTATTATTATTAGAGCATGACATGCGTTTAATAAATGATTACCATTATTGCCTGATTTTATATGGATTGATTGTGGATGAAATTTGATTTCTATAAGTCCGACCAAGCTTTCTTCACACTATTCCTCCTCAATGATGAATTCTTATGATTATGTGAATGCATGTGATATCATAATATGATGAAATATTTTATAAGCTTTAATGTGGATTGATCAATGTTGGACTCCATGATGGAGGGCCATGGCTTAATTATATGATGAACTGCTATAGTATGAGACTATAGAGAAGTCTGAACTAGTTTACTGATCTTAGTTGAATTTGGTGTTATGGTTATAGATACTGTGATGGCTCATTGTCATCAAGATAACGATGACGCTATAGCTAGAGCTTTGAATCGTTTTACGGACCTCCTTGAGTCGCAAAACTGTGATAGACAAGAAGCGGAAAGACAACCTGCTCCTGCTATTCAAGGTACTCAAGGCCTTGACATGTTCTTGAAGCGGAAGCCTTCTGAGTTTCATGGTGGGTTTAGACCCGAACAAGCCTATGTCTGGATCTGAGATGTCAAGCGAATCTTCGACAGTTTCGAATGCAATAAGCTCCAGAAAGTGGAGTATGCTGTTTTCATGCTGAGAGATGAAGCGGAGACTTGGTGTAGACTCACCAAGAGTAGAATTATTACTGTTGCTATTCCCTTGACTTAGGAAAATTTTAAGCTTGAACTTATGAGAAAGTTTGTGCCCGAGAGCTACAAGAGTAAGAAGGAACTTGAGTTCATGGGACTCAAGTAAGGTACAATGACGGTAGAAGAGTATGCTTCCAAATTTGATGAACTCTGTGAATTCTACCCTCCTTATCAACAAGAGAGAACTGAAGCCTCCAAGTGTGTGAAGTTCGAGAACGGCCTACACCCCGATATTTAAAGGGCCATTTGTCATCAAGAAATCTGAAGCTTCACGATACTTGCAAATAAGTGCCGCATTTATGAAGAACATGCTCCCCCTCATCATTCCAAATTCGACTCTAAGTTGAAGGGTCAATCTCCCAGTTTCAAGAGGCAAGGGAATTTCAGAAGGGGACGTTTTCAGAGGGGTGCTCATCCTAATGTCCAAGCTAGAAGCGGTGGACATGGTAACACCTTTGGCTGGGGCAATGCAAATGCCAATGGGCCGAGATGCTATAGGTGTGGTGGTCCATACTATACTCATGAATGTGTACACCGAGAGGACGTGATGTGTTTTAATTGTGATCAGGTGGGACATATCCGTCCTGCATGCCTTATGCTTACAAGACCGGCCTCGGTACAAGCTAATACTCTTAACCGTGCTAATGGACCCGCTCATGTGAACCGCGGAGGCCACAATGGTGGTCGGGGCCGTGGTAATGGAAACAATGGTGGCCGAAATGGTGGTCGAGGTGGCTATAATGGTGGAAGGCATGGCAACGGCTGAGGTAACGGCAATGGTGCTCGCGATGGAAATAGGAATGGTGGAAATCTTCAACCAAATACCGAAAGGGTGTTCGCTGTGACCGGTGAGGAAACAGCACAAGCAGATAATTTAGTTGAAAATAAGTGTGAAATACTCGGACATTTAGTTCATGTTATTTATGATTCGGGTACGACTCATTCTTTTATATCCGAGGAGTGTGTTCGGCGATTGAGATTACCGGTGTGTTTAATGAAAAATGCCCTAGTGGTTACCACCCTAACCTGTACTTGTGTCAGATCGGTCAACCGGTGTGATAATGTTGACATGCTCTTAGAAGGGAGAAGGTTTATTGTGTCGTTCATTTGCTTGCCTATGAAGAGATTGGAGATCATATATGGTATGGACTGGCTCTTTTCCAATAAAGTTTTGGTTGACTGTCAACAGCAGACTGTCATCTTCCCTTCTTCTAATTTGGGGAAATTTGATGTGCAAGGTATAGCTCAACTTTGCATATTATTATCTCTTGCCGATGGGACAAATAATCCCGATCCCCTTAGTATCCCTGTCGTGTCAGAATTTTTGGATGTGTTTCTTGAGGAGATACCTGGTTTACCACCTCCACGGGAGGTTGAATTTACTATCGACCTTGTACCTGGTTCGGAACCAATGTCTATCGCTCCTTATAGGATGTCTCCTATGGAGTTAGTTGAACTTAAAAGGCAAGTTGAGGAGCTACTTGAGAAGGAGTTTGTTCGACCCAGTGTGTCACCTAGGGGCTCCTGTTTTACTGGTAAAGAATAAGGATGAAACCATGTGGTTGTGTGTTCACTACCGTCAGTTGAACAAGATGATAATAAAGAATAGATATCCTCTACCTTGTATTGATGATCTGCTGGATCAATTAAGATGTGCTGTGGTGTTTTCGAAGATTGATTTACGCTCTGGTTACCATCAAATTCGGGTGAGAACTGAAGACATTCTGAAGACTGCTTTTAAGACACGATATAGCCATTATGAATATGTTGTAATGCCATTCGGAGTGACTAATGCTCCAGCGGTATTCATCAGTTACATGAACCGCATCTTCCATGAATACCTGGATCGCTTTGTTGTGGTATTCATTAATGATATCTTGGTGTATTCCAAGAGCCGTGAGGAACACGAGGAACATCTGAAGCTTATGTTAAACTTTCTTATAGAGAATCGGTTGTATGCTAAGCTCTCTAAATATGAATTCTGGTTATCGAGCGTCCAGTTTCTTGGACATGTAGTATCTGAAGAAGGTGTTTTGGTGGATCCATCTAAGGTTGAAGCCGTTATGGCATGGCCTAGACCTACATCGGTTACTGAAATCCGGAGTTTTCTTGGACTTGCCGGATATTATCGGAGGTTCATCAAAGGTTTTTCTCGTCTTGCTAAACCTTTGACAAACTTGACAAGGAAGAACCAACCTTTTGTATAGACAGTTGAGTATGAGAGGTGCTTTAAAGAGTTAAAAATAAGGTTGACTTCTGCGCCTATCTTAGCATTACATGATTTACAAGAAGATTTATGGTGTACTACGATGCTTCCAAGCATGGACTTGGATGTGTTTTGATGCAGAAGGAACATGTTATAGCTTATGCTTCACGCCAGTTGAGACCTCATGAAGTTAATTACCCAACTCACGACTTGGAGTTGGCGGCGGTTGTGTTCGCCTTGAAGATTTGGCGTGACTATCTCTATGGCTCGGGGTTCGTGGTCTTTAGTGACCATAAAAGCTTAAAATACCTCTTTGATCAAAAGGAATTGAATATGCGCCAAAGGAGATGGATGGAATTCCTGAAGGGCTATGATTTTGAATTAAGGTATCATCCGGGAAAAGCTAATGTTGTTGCCGATGCTCTTATTCGGAAGTCCTTGCATGTGTCAGCCATGATGGTCAAGGAATTTGAATTGATTGAGGAGTTTCAGAATTTGAATGTTGGGACCGAAATTCCATCTCCCAAGAAGCTATGTTTTGCTACCATAAAGATATGCAACGAGTTCTTAGAGCTTGTAAAGGAGAAATAAGGAGATGATGAATACTTACAAGAGATGAGGAGATCTCAAGGTGATGGGAACAATCTATTCCTTATTGAGGATGTTAATGGCTTATGTTGAGTGAAAGGTCGTGTGTACGTGCCTTCATTCGGAGATTTGAGACATACGGTGCTTGAGGAGGCGCGCAAAAGCATTTTTAGTATTCACCCTGGTGCGACCAAGATGTACCAAGATGTGAAAAAGAATTTTTGGTAGCCTGGAATAAAACGTGATATTGCCAACTTTGTAGCTTCGTGCCTTACTTGTTAGAAGGCGAAGGTAGAGCATCAGAGACCTTCGGGTACTTTGAGACCACTTAATATCCCCGTTTGGAAGTGGGATGCAATTGCTATGGACTTTGTGTCTGGACTACCAAGGACAAGGCCTAGATGTGATGGAATCTGGGTGATTATGGATTGCTTGATGAAGAGTGCACATTTTTTACCGATCAGTATAAAGATTTCCTTGCAGGATTTGGCACAGTTATACATTCAGGAGATTGTGAGTTTACATGGTGTGCCATCAAGTATTGTCTCTGATCGTGACCCCCGATTTACTTCTCAATTTTGGGAAGCTTACATAAAGTGATTGGTTCAAAATTAAAACTAAGCTCATCGTACCATCCTCAGACTGATGGACAATCTAAGAGGACTATTCAAAGTCTTGAGGACTTATTGCGTGCTTGTGTTTTGGAGCATGGCGGTTCGTAGGAGAAATATTTACCTTTGATCGAATTCACCTACAATAACAGTTTTCACTCTAGTATTGGCATGGCACCATATGAGGTGTCATATGGAAGGAAATGTCAAACCCCTTTATGTTGGCTTGAAGTCGGTGAGAATTTAGCCTTAGGGCCTGAGATTGTTGAGGAAAGTACTGAACAGATTAAGATGATCCGAGAGAAGATGAAAATCGCTTAAGACCGACAGAAGAGCTATTATGACAAGAGGAGGAAGCCACTTGAATTTCAAGTAAGCGATCATGTGTTCTTACGAGTACTCGCGTGATAAAGTTATTAGGAGAGCTTTGAAGAGCAGAAAATTGAGCCCTAAATTCATCAGACCTTATGAAATCTTGGAACGGATTGGAGATGTCGCTTACCGGATTGCGCTCCCTCCACATCTTGCCAACCTACATAATGTGTTCCACGTGTCGTAATTAAGGAAATATATTTACGATCCTTTGCACGTGATCTCTATTGATGATGTTGATGTGCGGGATGACTTGTCCGTTCCTCCCATTTCGGTTCGTATCGTTGAGTATTCCATGAAGAGGTTGCGGAATAAAATGGTACCTCTGGTGAAGGTATCATGGAAGCATGGGAATGTGGAGACACTCACCTGGGAACATGAGGATGATATCCGTGAGCGGTACCCTCACGAATTCGAATCTGGTATGTCAAATTTCAGGGATGAAACTTCTTTAAGGTGGGTGGATTATAACACCCCAAATTTTAAAATAGAGAATAAATTAAGAAAATAAATATTGAATAATTGAATGTGAACTATTCAATGTCCTAAAATATTGGAAATAATTTAATTGAGATTTATAGAGACTGTTAGTGATTTATTGAGATTGGATAAGCATGAAACTAACCCGGATAAAATATAGGTATCAGACCAAGTATCTCTGATTGAGATACCGTTGGTCAGGGCTGTAGATAACATTACTGGGAATCCAAATGTGTATTCGGAATAATTTTTAGAATGAGTATTGAGCCCGAATAGAGAGCCTGTGTATTAAAAAATGGAGGAGTTTTAATGAGGGCATCAATTTTAATTCCCATTTTCCTACTCCTTTCCCTACTCTCACGTTACCTTCTTCAAAACACCAAACATTCACTTCTCTTTCTCCTTTCTTATTTCCTCTTCATCTCTTTCCCCTCTCAAAACCTAATCAATTGGTGAATCATCTTCTCCATTCAATCTTCATTTTCTTTATTGGCCAAGGAGAAGACCACTGTGACTGGAAGCTCTCCTCATTCTTCTCTAAATTTTCATCATCTTTACCCTTCCCCTTGTTTCCCATTTTCGTTTTTGGAACAAGGTAAGTAACTTGCCATTTTCTTGTGTTTGGAACCTAGGAAATGGGTGGTTATGGCTTGGGAGAGTCTTAAGTGCATGTGGGTATTGAATGGAACCATTAAATGCATAAAACCTAAGGTGGGGTGAAATAAATGTGAACTTTTATGAGCATTTATTGGGGAACATGAAAATGGGGCTGGGTGATGATGAAAATGGATGTGCATTTATGATATGGTTGGGTTTGATAAAACCCTAACTTATGATTTTAGGGGAAATGTGAAATGTGAATAGGGTTGGCATTTATGGATGGAAGAGGTGCTATTAATGATGAGGTATTGCCATAAATGATGATTAGTGATGGTGGTTGGAAGCCATAAATGAAATACCCACTTAAGGAGTTGGATGTGAAAATGGCATGTGTGGGTAACTTGACTACTTAGGTTGTGGCCTTTGATAATAATGGATTTTTACTAAAGGGAAGGAATTCCCGAAACCTAATAAGACAAATAAATGAAATCTATGAATAATTTCTACATGATGAGAACCATGTGTACATATATGTATATGTATGTTGAAATAGTGTTTGAATGAATGATTGATGTGGTCCTATAATTGATTGGTGTAGAACTTGATAACACTTGTGAGGCGGGAATATCAAACCCAGAAGTCTACTTCTCTTGAGGTAGGAGAGGGGTGTATTTTCTAATTGCATGAGAACTTATATGATGATAATCTATGTGTTGATGTAATATGGCATGTTTTCTTGAATGGATGTAGTATCATGTGTATGTGAGGTGAAATTGAGTAAGGTCATTGTAATGATTGATTGTGGAATAAGTCCTTAATGAAGTTATGAGTGGTATAATGTGTGATGACATGTTATGGATTCCATGTGTGGTTTAATGAATACTTGAAGTCCTTGGCTATAATAATTCTTAAATACTATGATTGGAATATATATATATATATATATATATATATATATATATGTTTGATTATGGGGAATTAACATTGTAATTGAGTATGAGTGTACCCTAGATGAGAGGGTGAGATAATCCATATGAGGTTGAGGTATGCATGAGCATTTTGTATACATAGCATGGCATGCATATCATGATGATGTTGATAAGTGGTTGTGATCACTTGATGTTTGGAATATAAAGGGCTTGCGAGTTCCTGTGATTATTGGACCGGTGGTTGCGATCACCTGGTACTTGAAATGAAAGGCCCTGCGGGACCATTGAGATTGAATGCCCGTAGTTGCGATCATGAGGCGGGAGTACCCCTTGTGAGGCGGGAAACCATTATGAATTGTTGAACGTGGTTGTGATCACAAGAAAACCCCTTGCGAGGCTACTAGAGGGAGTACCCCTTGCGAGGCGGGAAACCAATGAGAATGATTGAATGATTTCGGTGGTTGTGATCACCTGATGGAAAGAAATCAGATCCGTGCATATGCATCTTTAAACACCAGCATGTGCATTAGCCATAGAAGCATGGCATAGTGTGATATCCTATTGAGGAGATTGTGTGAGGAGTATATGGGGCTCCCTTTGATTACTCACTGTAACTGTAACATCGGTTGGTGTGACTTGTGAATTTTGATGGATATATGTGTTTAAGGAATTTGATGAATGATTGATTTTGTGTTGATTGAACTCCCTTTTTAGGAAAAGATGTTTATCTCGCATTTATATATATATATATATATATTATCGAAATTGTTAGATTTTCATCATTGAGAAATTATACTCACTCTCCATATGGTATATCTTTTAGCCCTTGTGTTGTAGGATTACCCATGGAGCACTTATGCGGAAGAATGGTGTGAAGGAAGTCTACTTTGGGGTAAAGAATGCCTTGGCCAGCATTCCTTTTGTAAAACAATGGATATATGTATATGCTCATTTTATTTCGTGAACATTAGTATGTAATCTTTTGAAGGTCACTTGTGAAAATTGGATCTTATATGTTTTGAAAGGTCAATTTTTGGGTAGTGACCTTAATATTGGTTGATGTTGATAAGATATGTTTATTTAGCTTACCATATTGAGGAATGAATTAATTATGAAGTTTCTTGGCCAATTGATGGCAATAGTGTGCATGATGTTTGATTGATTGATTAATTTGTGAAGGTTACATATGGAGTTCATGCAGAATTGAGGAACCAATAGGGTCAAAATGAGTTTTATGAGTTTTGGATAGTGTGTGGTGGTTCCAATAGGTTAAATACATGATTTGTGACTTATAGAAACTGGAACGGGTCAATTCCATTAAGAATAGACCCCTAAGTTACTCAAAAAGGCTCAGGAATGGACTAAACGCATTTATTTGCATACGTTTCTCATTTTTGAGAATTTTTTAGTGAGACCGGTGGCCACACGTCACAAATAATATATTTTAGCTTGTGTCAAATTTTGATGGGCATTGGATTTAATTTGAATGAGTTAGGATGATTAGAAGATGGAATATGGTTAATTTTCTGCATAAAATACAGCAGGGGACAGGTTTGAATTGATTCAACCATGCCCATGAATCGATTCACCAAGTTCTGGAATTACTGTTCATTTTGGCAGTAGGCTGTGAATCGATTCACCCCATACCCATGAATCGATTCATTTCTTTTTGTTTTTACTGTTCCTAGTATCCTAAATTTGTGTGAATCGATTCACCAATTGGAGGGAATCGATTCATCCCTCTGAGTCACATAATCCTATACATTAAAACGCATGAATCGATTCAATTATGGGGGGATCGATTCATTCATTAAAAATTGGAATTTTGGCACAACAGAATCGTTTGAATCGATTCACTCAAATAGAGGAATCGATTCATGGTACTGATTCATAGGAAACTGTATAGTTTTGAATGATGTTGGACTTCAAATGAATCTTTTACCCTTCCATATTTACTTTATACATTTCTTTGATGTAAATTCACATCCTTACAAGGATTCTTGCTAATTTTACCTAATTAATCAATTTCATTGCATTTATGAACACTATACCACTTATGATTTCTTCTGCCGCTGTCTTTAATTGAGAACTTATTTGAGAGTCATCCTCATTTCGTCTTCTCATATCTTCATATATGAGACAGGTTCTCATAGATCCAGAGTGTCAAATTGAAAGCTTCACCACTCATTTCTTCATTAAATAATGGTTTTAAATCGTGAAAAATTTCCCCATATTTTCAGGGCGTCTCAGTAGATGCTATTTATGAGGAGTAATGACCATTAATGAAGGTAAATGGTTGGTGGAGCTCATTAATGTTAAAACCCATGAATGGGTTTAGCTTTAAATGCACAATAATAAGATTAAACACCTAACCCATAATGGTCATGGTGGAATTAATGAAACAAATGAGGTTTGGGAAATTAAAGTGATATAAACATCAAGTAAATAAATGTGAGCATTGAGTTTTGGTGGTTTGAATAGAAAATAATTGTGTGGTATATTGTATAATGTAGGAAATAACCTCATCGACGAGGCGAAACCTTCAGACCACATTGATTTCTACTTCTCTTGAGGTAGGAGGGGGTAACATCTCTAAATGCTCGATTTCATCCATTAGTGATGTGTATGTATGTTGTGTAATGTTAATTTGGCTTGGATGGATGATTTGATGAATACTTAATTGAAATTCATTTAGAGTGAGCAGTGTTATGTGGCTTGTGTTTGTGGGATGGTGATTATGATCATGTGTTGGCTTATAATTTAATGAGAATTGTTGTTAATGGCTAGGAACCATGTTGATATTGATTGTAATGTTGTTAAACATCCCATGATATATGAATTGATGAAATGTGATTGCCACTAACTAATTATGAGTATGGAATCCAATGAATGATGGTAATTGTTGAGAATGTCAAGTATTTAGAGTTTCAATAAGTGTTTGTAGTGAATGGTTGATGGTGGAGTGGCATTTAGGATGCATAGTGTGAGAATTCATTTAATTTGCATTGCATTGCATCCATGGCATATCATTCACTGTCTATGTGGAATGTTAGGGGTTCCAATAGGCGGACCCAGTGGGAGGGCGGCCTAGTGAACAGGTAAAATGTTGTTATTCCCTAGTGATTTTAGGAATCACGAAGCTTCCCTTAGTTTGGTGACGAGGCACCCTATGTGGCAGGCCCAATGGTGGGCGGCTCTATGGTGAGCAAGTGACCTCGGTGTCCCAATGGGGCACGGCTCGTAGCACTTATGGCAAGTAAGGCCATGTAAGTGATCCGCAAGTCACGGGGTGACTAGTCCTACAAATGGACGATAGCGGTTTGGTACCTGTAAAATATGATGTTAAGCATGCATGATTTGAGATATAAGTGTACACTTTTTACTACTGCAGTAGGGGCATAGTAGCACACCTATGCTTGACCCACATTGATATGATATTGTTTCCCACAGTCGGATCCGTAATTGTTATTGATTCCCTTATGCATATGCATTAGCCATAAGAGCATTTGTATATAGCCGGAGATATGCCTAGTTGGTAGCCCGTTGTGGCGATGGATGATTGTTAAGTAAAGAGGAAGGAAGATATGGTACTAACATTGAATGTGTGTTGACCTTTATTGAGAATGCCATAATTTTGATGTATGAATTATGAATATGATGATTTGGATATGTATGATGTTGAATGGAATGAGATGATGTGTGAAAGGTGTTTATGATGCTTCTTAAGAAATGCATGTTATACATATATGTATGATTTTGGATCATTTGGTCTATGTTACTCACCTCCTTTGTTGCCATTTTTTAAAAGCTTGGTGTAGGTATCTTGGATACTCTACTCTTTTGGAGGATTGAGTCATGGAGGAGGTAAATATGGAATAGAAGTCGTGAGCCTTGGCCGACATTCTCTTTTTGTAAAATGATTGACTTATGTATATGCTCATTTTCTTTTGTGAATATTAGTATGTATTCTTTTGGGGGTCACTTGCGAAAATTGGGTCTTATATGTCTTGAAAGGCTAATTTTAGGTAGTGACCTTAACATTGGTTGATGTTGATGGAGATATGATGATTTAGTTTGCCATATTGATGAATGACTGTTAACTATGATGTTTCTTGGCTAATTAATAGCACTATTGTGCATGATGCATGATGAATTGATTAATTGGTGTAGATTGTATGTGAAGTTCATGTATAATTGAGGAATCACTAGGGTCAAAATAAGTTTTATGAGTTTTGGATAGCATGTGATGGTTCCAACAACTTAATTATATGATTTGTGACTTGTTGAAGTGGGTATAAGCCAATTTGTGACTTGAGAATTGACCCCTATGTTGCACAAAAATGCTTAAAAATGGACTAAACGTGTTTATGAGCATAAATCCTTTGTTTTTAGGAATTTTTGAGTGCGGCCAATGGCCACACGTCATAAATAACATAATTTAGCTTGGGTCAAATTTTGGTGGCCATTGCATTTGATTTGAATGAGATAGGGTGATTAGAAGTTGCAAATTGGGTAATTTTCTGCATAAAATGCAGCAGCGTCTGATTTGCCAAGCTTGAATCGATTCAAGAGAGGCTTCGAATCAATTCAAAACTTGCTGGATTTACTATTCATATGGGTAGAATCGTGTGAATCGATTCACACCAGGCATTGAATCGATTCAACCCTTGCTGTTTCCATTGTTCCTGAAAATCCTCATGCGTGAATCAATTCACCCAAGCACAGTTGTACGCATGAATCAATTCATGCTTTGAATCAGAGGTCCCTGCATTGCATTTTCGCATGAATCGATTCACCCCCTTTGGGGAATCGATTCATTCCCCTGATTGATGAAATCTGGCACTCCAGAAATGCATAAATCCATTCATGCAAGGTGTTGAATCGATTCATGGCCCTGTATTGGCATATTTCCATCAATTTTCAATTGTGTTGGGTACCTTTGTTCCATACTATGATTATGCTACTTTTTCTTAAACAATTGAGATATTTTAAGGATCACTTGATGGTATTATTAGAAGTCTTTCCATATCCCCTGGCATACCTCAATTTAATTACATCTTCCGCTGTTTATTATCAACAATCTTAAGATTAATTGCATCTTGACTTGATTTATTTACCTCCTCATATCTTCATATATGAGGTGGGTTCTTTTAAATGATCTGGGGTTACATTGTTAAAAGTTTATCTCGCGGTTTCTTCTGATGTTTTATTAATTTCAAATCGTGAAAAATTTACCCTCACCTTTATTATTTGAACAATATTATTATCGTTATGTCCCCTATATTTAGAAGGGTGTCTCAACCTGGTATCAGATCATTGATTGCTCATTGATGAATTATATGAGTTAAATGTTATTGAAGGGTGAGTTCCCTTATTAAAGTGAGGTTGTTTGTTATTGAAGTGTGGTGGTTTAGTGTTGAGATGTTATTGTTATGGTTAAGCATCATTGGAGCTTAAAATGCTCACTGCTTTATTTTGTGAAGGATTGTGACGATTATATGATTGTTGTTAAGCCCGGCCAGACACTTCCTTTCAATATTTACCTTCGAATTGTGAATATACTATGATGATAACTGTATTGATGATAATTGTTGATGATTGGTAAATCTTGAGGAAAGAAACTTAAGGTCTCTAAATGTATTTGTGTTGTGTGTCTAGATTGATTGATGGTGAATAGGCACAACGTTGATGCAGCCGCCATGGCTGAAGCTTTTAATCGATTTGCCGATATTCTTGAATGGCAACAACAACCCGTTGGTCAACCAAATCATGGTCTTGACCAATTCCTCAAGCGGAAGCCTTCCGAATTTCATGGGGGTTATAAATCGGAAGACGCTTATGTTTGGATCCATGACTTGGAGCGGATATTTGCTAGCATAGAGTGCACTGAAGCCCAAAAAGTTGAGTACGCGGTATTTATGGTTCAAGATGAAGCTGAATCTTAGTGGATTCTCACTCGTGGGCATATGATTGCTGCTCACACTCCTTTGAATTGGGAGAACTTTAAGGTGGAGTTCCTTAGGAAATACTTTCCTGAGAGTTACAAGAACAAGAAGGAGCTTAAGTTTATGGAGCTCAAACAAGGAAGCATGTCGGTGGAGGAATATGCCTCAAATTTCGAAGAGCTATGTGTGTTTTACCCTCTTTTCCAACAGGAAGGTACGGAAGCTTCTAAATGCGTTACGTTTGAGAACGGATTGCGCCAAGAGATTAAGAAGGTTATATTTCATCAAGAGATTAGGAGCTTTCCTACTCTTGTGAACAAATGTCGGATATTTGAAGAAAACGATGTGGTTCCCAAGAGTTATGTGGGGCATGATCATAGATTGAAGGGCCAATCTTCTAGCTTTAAGAAGAGAGGAAATTTCAAGAAGAATAGACAATTTGTGCGTGGTTCCTCTTCACTAAGAGGTGGACGCGGTGGTGGAAGACATGGCGCTAACGGTGGCCGAGGTAATGGCCAAGGACTTTGTTGTTTCCGATATGGCGAAAATGATTTGGCTCGTGAATATGACCATGAGGATGTTGTGGTGTGTTATCGATGCAACCAACCGGGGCACATCCGTCCCAATTGTCCCTTGAATGCCATGGATGTGGTGGTGCATAATGATGGAAACCGTGGAGGCTACGGTGCTTTTAGAGACCGTGGTCATGGAAATAGTAATGACGGCCGCAATGGTGGTCGAAATGGCAATGGTAACGGTGGCAACGGTGGTGGTAATGGTATTGGCCGTGGGAATGGTAATGGTGGCCGGAATGGTCACAATCATGGTGCTAACCTACAAACTGCTGGAAGAGTCTTTGTCGTGACCGGCGAAGAAGCTGCACAGGCTGGTGATTTGATTCAAAGTAAGTGTAAAATCCTTGGTAGTTGTGTAGATGTCTTGTTTGATTCCAGTGCGACACATTCATTTATTTTGGAAGATTGTGTGAGGCGATTGAAATTGCCAATTAGCATGATGAGAGGTTCTATCATGGTGTCTATACCGACCGGTACTTGTTTGCGGATGGTTACTCGGTGTGATGATATTGAGATGGTTCTTGAAATAAGAGATTTATGGTATCACTTATTTTTTTGCCCATGAAGGACTTAGAAGTTATTCTGGGGATGGATTGGTTGTCTGCCAACAAGGTCCTTGTGGATTGTCAAAATCGAAGTGTCATCTTTCCTTCTCCAAATACCGAGCGCTTTGATGTGCAAGGTATATATCAACTCCTTATTATGCTATGCATAGTGGATGGAGAAAATACTATTCAATCCCTTGATATCCCGGTCATATCTGAATTTTTGGATGTATTTCTTGTTGAGGTACCTGGTTTAACTCCTCCATGAGAGGTGGAGTTTTCCATTGATCTTGTTCCAGGCGCGAAACTTGTTTCTCGGGCGCCATATCAGAAGTCTCCTATAGAGTTAACCAAGTTGAAAAAGCAAGTTGAAGAGTTGTTAGAACGAGAATTTATTCGCCCAAGTGTATTTCCTTGGGGTGCGCCTATTTTATTGGTGAGAAAGAAGGATGGGAGTATAAGGTTATGTGTGGACTATCGATAACTTAACAAGTGGACCATTAAGAACCGATATCCCCTACCTCGCATTGATGATCTTTTGGATTAACTGAAGGATGCAGTGGTTGTGACACCCTCGATTAACTAGGACAAATTCCCACACTGTAACGTCCTACTTAATTAAGGAACCATTAAAAATAGGAGTATTTTTTAAATGGCGATCATCAGCACACGATTTAAAATAAATATATTACATAGATCGATTCTTTCAACATGAGAGTATTTAAAAGAGTACAGAGCTCACAGGCTCCCGACAACTTCTACAAAATAAAAGCATAACCGAAATGTTGAGTCTATAACGATCTCGAAGCAAACAGAAAATATACACAAAAATGACGCTTCTAAACTGGCGTCCTCTACTGTAGATATTCCAAGTCCTGCCCACGCTCGCCTTATCCTTCAACTGATGATCACAGAAAAAGAGAAACAACATACACAACAACAAAAAGGGTGAGTACAAAGCTCTCAACCCATAATATATACATACAAGGGTAGCTTAATATTTTAAATTATAGAAAAGATTACATACAGCATACCTTAGAATAGAAATACAAAACTTCACATACACAATTGTTAACAATAAGCAGAGGGTCAATCATATAATGATGGCATGCTATGCATGTATTAGATTCAATTACTGTAAGTTATAGCTCGTTACCAATATGCAATGTGGTCCAACTTCCATTCCTCAATCTCATATATCAACAATCATGTGCAGAATCCACCACCCTTATCACTCCTGCCCAACTACCGGAGCTCTCCTCATTCTAGTTTTCATAAATGGGTAGGGACATCACAGTCCCGATCATCAAATGGCCAATCACATATCACACATCACCACAGAACGGGCACTCCATGGTCATAGAAAATCCTGCCTGTTGTCGAAGTATACCAGAGTTTGCTACGGGCTATCCGGCGACGGGCGCGAATCCGATGCCACTTGGAATTCCTGCCTCTGGTGATACTCCTTAGACTGCCCTCGGGTATCGAGGCGTGGTATATTCTTCAGTGTACCCAGCACTTTATGCTCTAGGGGATTTTTTCAACACCCCTCCTCAACTCCAAATGCAAAATGCCATGTACTTTTTCTCAATTACTTAGGGTACCCAAAGTCTAGACGGAACCTAACTCTCATATAGCATATTTGTTCTTAAAAACTCATAAATGTCTAACCATAAATCTTTTCATATTGTAGGGGCTAAGTCTCAAGATTCAATATTACTAAAAATTCACTTTATGAGAATTTCCAAGTTATTTACTAGTAATTCCTTTAAGAAAATTCTCTACTGTAAAATATATAATTTATTTGTATGATAAATATCTAAGTAAAAGAGGTAACATAAAATTTCAACTTTGTTTCTTATAATTTAAGAAAATTCAACGTTACCTTAAGTATAAGGTATAAAAGTTTCTCTCAACTTTTCGGTTACTAAAGTCGTTTCGTCGTATTTACTTATAATAAACCAAAGAACTTGATTTTATCTTTCTTAAAATTTTCATAAAATAATAGATGAAATATTTATGAGGTATCTCTCCTAACTCTATATTGTAAATAAAAGAATCCTTTTTTCTAAAGTAAATATATAAAGTAGTAAATTTTCATTTTGTTGTCAAAACATTGTTTTCATCGTATTTTGTCTATAAAATTCCGATTCGAGTGATTCCAAAGCCAAAAGTGTTTAAATTTGAAAATACTAACTAAATAAAGTAAAATTAAAAATAAAATCTGTCCAGAAAATAGCCCCTACATGAAATTTCAACAAATGCCAAAGTTTGTTGTTCCAACGTTTGTAAAAATGCGTTTTAAGGACAAATCACGCGTCAAAAATTCATCCAACCAATTTTTCTTCTTTGGGTATTTTTCTCATGCTCAAAATTCATCTTTCATGCCACAAAATAATTCTCCAAAACAGTTTTGTCATTTTCTTTCGTTTGTCCACAAAAACACGTTTTATACCATTTTCGACTCGGGTCCCTTTTTAATTCCTTTATTATTTACAACATCCATAATATTTTTATAATCACAAATATTTCTCAAATATATGAATATACAGCAGCAACAAAAATTCTAAATATTCATCAAGAATTAATTCTAAAATTCATGTAAATCACTTCCTTAATGTCATAAACATATTGTTTTATTATTATAACTAAAAGTCACTTGTTTTTATTTTTAATAAAAAATTCCAGAATTAACATTTTACATTAAAATTAATTTCTATCTCATAAAATTTTAAGATGAATGTAAATTTCCAAATTTTAACCATAAAAATTAATTCTTTCAAGTTATACTTTTAGAATCAAAGATTTCCAAGTGGTTCACTAATTAATAAAATTTTTCAGCAGCAACATTAATTTAGTGTGAGTTATAAAATTGTTTTGGAAATGTTTTACATTGTCTAAAAAATTATTATTCACACTCCAAGTCACCCATTAAGCCAAGAGTACATAATTAAACAAGATCTTTACATGCAATATGATTTCAATCAAAAATCTACAGCAATAAAAATTTAAGTGTTAGTAATCTTCATAAAAATTTTAAAATCCAAAGGATCTAACAACAACCATGGTGTAGCCATAATATCTCTTGAAGATCTATCTTTTTCCACAAAAATTTCTCAAGATTCAAACCATAGAAACTTAGATCTTTAAAGAGATATTAAAGTATAAGTGTTAAGGACACTTATACTTCACCATGCATGCATAATTTTATGGATCTAAAACAAGCGAAGTACCCCCCTTACCAATAAGAATTTCGTGTTCAAGGGAGAATGACAAAGCTCCAAGATTTTGCTTCTAGACCACCATGGATGGCTTTACCAAATGGAAGAAAGATGGATACCTTGGGTGGTGGTGGTTTCACGTGAATTTAGTGGTGAATAAGAGAAGAAAAAGCTTGTTGTTTGGTGGGGGAAAAAAGATTTTGGTCTTAGAAAGTGGTATCTTGAACTATGTGATGTGGTATGGTGATTTAGAATGGATGATAATGGGTATGGATGATGTTTAGATGAAGGAAGTGTATGAAAAATGGAAGAAGACATCTTCTGAATTTTTTCTCTAAGTTAGAAGAATGAAGGAAAAACAAGGAGAACAAAGCATGGTTGCTAAAGTGACAAGTTTTGTATGTTTTCCTTGTCTCCCAAAGAGGTCACACGGCTGGAGCAAGTGGATGGGCAAGTGTCACACTAGTTCCATGCATGAGAAAGGTGTCAACAAGAACTGAAGATGATGTGGAGGAGAGTTATGCATGGCTGGGACAAGTGTCCAAGTGGTGGAGTCATGTAATTGGTTGTTTATGCATGTCAGCCTAGGTGTCTCATACAGGGTAGTGACTTGATCAAAGGTTTAGGATGTCTTATGGGATGAATTAGCAAATGGGATGAACATAAAAGCTGTAGAACGTTTTTTTCTCTTTAAATCCATAAATAGCACAAAACAATCCATTGAGAATTGAGTGAGATATGGCCCAAATACTAAAAGGGTACAGGGCTGTGATGGGATTTTTGTCACTTGCATAAATAATTATTCTGGGCCAAATGGGCTACGAATTGGACTTTAGTTTCTTCATCAAAGTTGTGTAAACATGTGTTAGGAAGATTTTGGTGAAGGCTTCATTCAGTTTCATGGCCATATGAGAGAGTTATATAGAAAATACTGCACCTAGTGCAAATTGATGCTTGAAAAACGTGAATTGGTGTAGTTTTTTAATTTTTGGGAATTATGGGATAAGAACTGGCCTTAGTGGTCAACATGAAAGTTGTAGATAAATTTGATACGGAGATTTTGGGATAATAACGACTCAAATCCAATATCAGGAGAGAACATTACGCCCAAAATACTTACATATGCGTATTTTGGCTTACCCTGGTATCTTAAATTCAACGTTTTTAAGCTTGGTTATTTAAAATTGGGTGTTGGGCTCTTCATAAAAGTTGTTAGGAATAACATGAGGGATGTTTTGGCATAAAAATAATTTACTCAAGTCCCTCAGATAATTTTTGGACTCAAACCGGGGAGTTACTCTATTTTATTAATTTAAAACAGTTACTTAATCATTTAATGTTTTCTTTTATAAATCTATGTTATTAGCGTGTTATTAAACACATTATTATATTATTCTAATTATTTTGATTAATCACATAATTAAAGTCAGAACCTCTACCTTATACTCACAAAATTTCCTTTAAAACGGACATATAATTAAATTGGTCGTAGCCCATTCATCAGTACACACAAAATTTACACAGAATACAGACAACTGGTCTCAAGGATCTAACATTAAAAATGAGGGCTGTTATAGTGGTTTTTTCAAAGGTTGATTTGCGTTCCGAATATCATCAAATCTGGGTGAAGACCGATGATATTCCAAAGATTGCTTTTTGCACTCGCCATGGCCACTATGAATATGTAGTGATGCCTTTAGGTGTGACAAATGCACCTGTGATTTTCATGGATTACATGAATCACATCTTCAATGATTATCTTGATAAATTTGTGGTGGTGTTTATTGATGACATCCTTGTCTATCCCAAGAGTCATGAAGAACATGATGAATATCTTCATCTTGTGTTGAATATCCTTTGTGAGAAAGAGTTGTATGTAAAGCTCTCTAAGTGTGAATTTTGGTTATCCGAGGTCCAATTTCTTGGATATGTCATTTCTAAGGATGGTGTTGCAGTTCATCAATCAAAGATTGAAGCCGTGATGGCTTGGGAAAGACCGACGTCCATGACTGAAATAAGAAGTTTTCTTGGTCTTGCCAGTTATTACCAGAGATTTATTGAGGGTTTCTCCCAGCTGCTTTGCCATTGAGGAAGCTAACCCGTAAGAATCAGCCATTTGTGTGGAGTCTTGATTGTGAGAAAAGTTTTCAAGAGTTGAAAGTTAGACTCACTTATGCTCTTGTGTTGGCTTTGCCTAACTTATTGGATGACTTCGTGGTGTATTGTGATGCTTCCAAGCTTGGTCTTGGTTGCGTGTTGATGCAAAAAGAGTGTGTGATAGCCTATGCGTCAAGACAATTACGACCGCATAAGGTTAATTATCCATACATGATCTTGAATTACCGACGGTTGTTTTTGCTTTGAAGTTATGGCGGCACTATTTGTATGGCTCAAAGTTTATGGTCTTTAATAATCATAAGAGTCTTAAATATTTGTTTGATCAGAAGGAGCTTAATATGTGCCAACGAAGATGGATGGAATTTTTGAAATATTATGAGTTTGATTTGAGATACCATCCTGGAAAGGCGAATGTGGTTGCCGATGCCTTGAGTCAAAAATCGTTGCATGTTTCTGCTATGATGGTGAAAGAGATGGAGCTCATTGAGCAATTTTGAAACTTGAATATGGGTGTAGAAATATATACCCCGAAGAAGATGTCCCTTGAGGTATTGACGGTAGCAAATGTATTCCTTGAAATCGTGAAATTGTAATAATTGAAGGATGAGTATTTAATTGAGATAAAAGAAGCTCAAGCTAATGGGAAAAATTCATTTTTGACGGAAGGTCATGATGGCATTTGGCGTGTGAAGGGTCAAATTTATGTTCCATCTGGTGGTGATTTAAGAAGGTTGGTACTTGAAGAAGCTCATAAAAGTGTGTTGAGCATACACCCTGGTTCCACAAAAATGTATCAGGATTTGAAGAAGAATTTCTAGTGGCCCACTATAAAACGGGATGTGGCTAACTATGTCGCAGCATGCATTGTTTGTCAAAAGGCTAAGGTGGAACATCAGAAGCCATCTAGTGTACTTAGACCTCTTGATATCCCTGTTTGGAAGTGGGATGACATTGCCCAAAACACGTGCTGGAAATGATGCAATATGGGTGATTGTTGATAGATTGAAGAAGTGTGCTCACTTCTTACCCATGAACATGAAGAGTCCTTTGGAGAAATTGGCCCAATTATACATTAAGGAGATTGTTAGGCTACATGGTGTGCCTTTGAGTATTGTGTCGGATCGCAACTCGCGGTTCACTTCTTGATTTTGGGGAAGCTTGCATAGAGAACTGGGTTCTAGACTTAAGCTTAGTTTGGCTTATCATCTGCAAACGGATGGACAATCTGAGCGAACAATTCAAAGCCTTGAAGATTTGTTACGGGCTTATGTTTTGGAGCATGTGGTTATTGGGAAAGATTCCTATCATTGATTGAGTTCACATATAATAATAGTTATCTTAGTACTATTGGTATGGCTTCGTACAAAGCATTGTATGGCAGGAAATATAGGACTCCACTATGTTGGCTTGAAACTGGTGAGAACTTGGCTTTAGGGCCGGAGTTGATTGCGGAGACAAATGAACAAATCAAGATGGTACAAGAAAAGATGAAAATTGCTCAAGATCGTCAGAAGAGATACTATTATAAGCGACGGAAGCCACTAGAGTTTCAAGTTGGCAATCATGTATTTTTGAGAGTATCACGAGATAAGGCCATTGGAAGAGCTTTGAAGAGCAAGAAATTAAGTCCAAAGATCATTGGACCATTTGAGATCCTTGAAAGGATTGGTTAGTTGGCATATAGAATTGCTTTCCCTCCACATTTATCGAATTTGCATAATGTGTTCCATGTTTCCCAATTGTAGAAGTATGTGCATGATCCTACACATGTGGTAGCCCTTGATGATGTAGAAATCAGGGAGAATTTATTTATTCCTCCGGTGTCTGCTACTATTATGGAGCGTTCTGTCAAGAAATTGCGGAACAAGTTGATTCCCTTGGTGAAGATATCTTGGAAGCACGGAGATGTGGTGACTACCACTTGGGAGCGTGAGGATGATATGCGGAAGCGACATCCTGAAATATTCGAATCAGGTTGGTAAATTTCAGGGACGAAATTTCTTTTTTAAGGTAGGGTGGATTGTAACATCCCTAATTTTATATAAATGATTAAATATTAGGAATAAATACTAAATAATTATATATGAGTGAATTAATATCCCAAAAGATTGGAAATAATTAAATTCAGATTTTTAGGGGTTATTCATAATTTATTGGGGCTTTATGAGTTAAAATTAGACCCGATTAAAATATAGGTGTCGGACCAAGTATCTCCGATTGAGGTAGTGTTAGTCAGGGCTGTTAAGAATATTATTGGGAGTCTGGTTATATATTTGGAATAATTTTTAGATAAAGTATTGAGCCTGAACTGAGATGTTGTTGATCTAAAACTGGAAACTTTTAATGAGAGGTTAAAATAAAACACAAACTCTTATCTTCTCCCTCTCATTTTCACGTAACCTTTTCTCCCTCTAAGGCAAACACTCTTCTTCTCCCTTCACTCTTCCATTTCCCACTCATCTTCATCTTCTTCTAAAAACCCACAAGTGTGGTGTGTGCCATTGCTCCCACCTTCTATTTTCGTCCTCCTCATCAAGCAAGAAGGTGAAGCTTGAGATTGGAGCTCTTATCTCCCTCTCATTTTCGTATTTCTCACCTCCCATTCTTGGAGCTCTTCTCTTTTGGCTTGAGGTAAGGATTTCTCTTCATTTTCATGAGCTCTAAGCCCTAGGTTTTGAGTATTGGTTGGGTTATGAATGGGAAGCATTTATGATAAGAAACCCTAAGGTGGGGTGTTTTTAATGTGAGTTTTATGAGGGCCTTGAGGGGTACACAAAAATGGCATGGAAGGTGATGGAAAATGATGAACATAATTAATGGTTGTTGGGTTTTTGATGAAACCCTAACTTTATAAATTGGGGGAAATATGATTTATGGGTAGATGAACATTTATTATTGATGGTAGATGCTTTTTATGAGGAGTAACGACCATTAATGATGGTAAATGGTTGGTGGAGTTCATTAATATGGAACCCATGAATGGGTTTAGCTATAAATGGACAATAATAAGATCATAGTGGTCATGGTGGAATTAATGAAACAAATAAGGTTTTGGGAAATTAAAGTGATATAAACATCAAGTAAATAAATGTGAGCATTGAGTCTTGGTGGTTTGAATAGAAAATAATTGTGTGGTATATTGTATAATGTAGGAAATAACCCCATCGACGAGGCGGAACCTTCGAGCCGCGTTGATTTCTACTTCTATTGAGGTAAGAGGGGGTAACATCTCTAAATGCTTGATTTCATCCATTAATGATGTGTATGTATGTTGTGTAATGTTAATTTGGCTTGGATGGATGATTTATGAATACTTGATTGAAATGCATTCAGAGTGAACAGAGTTATGTGGCTTGTGTTTGTAGGATGATGATTGTGATGATGTGTTGGCTTATGATTTAATGAGAATTGTTGTTAATGGTAAATGTAACACCCTCGGTTAACTAGGACAATCCCTTCTACTAGATTATCCTGGTCAACTAAGAGGTTACGAGTTTTTGAAAAAAATGTGGAATTTTTTTTGTTCACAAGACTTGGTGGAACAGATACATCATATATATAACATAATCATATATAATACATGGTCGTAACAATAAGTGTACATACTGAAAGCAAAGGGGCACACAGGCTCCCATAAATGAAAATAAATTTCATCCTATCCTATTCTTCCTTGGCCCAAGAAGATTCTAGCTGGTCCTCGGTGTGAAATCTGTATGATCTTCTACGGTGTATACTCCAATTCAGAGGTGTGGAAAAATAGTTGTAACGGTGAGTCTCTACCTCCACAACAACCAGGGAGTGTCATTACTGACACCTGCCCCATACAATTCAATCAATCATAGTCAACCCTTCCCAACTCTCTATGAGAATTCCTAACATGTATTCTAAGTTGTCTCACCACTCTTGTTCTCATTGACCATTCCAACCCTCCATTAACCTCTTAGGGATATTGAAAAATTCATACAATCATACTCAAATAACGAATAATCATAATTTAAATATAGCGATGCAATGCATGAATTCTTTTCGTTATTTCTATTCTTTTATTAGTCATCATGATGCATGTGGACCCATCTCCTCCTCAACAATCTCGTATACAAGAACTGTGTGCACAACCAGCCACCCTTATCTCCCCTACCCAACTAGAGCGACCAGAGCTCTCCTCGTTTTGGTTTTCACAAATGGGTAAGGACTCACAGTCCCAACATCATAATGGCCAATCACACTATCTCACATCACCACAGAGCGGGCACTCCATGGTCATAGAAAATCCCGTCTCTTGTTGAAGTACACCAGAGTTTGCTACGAGCTGTCTGGCGACCGGCGCGAATCCAATGCCACTTGGAATTCCCGCCTCCGGTTTTACTCCCTAGACTGCCCTCGGGTATCGAGGCGCAGAAGATTCTTCAGTGTACCCATCATTGTATGCTCTAGATGATTATTCCAATATCCCTCCTTAACTTCCAAACATGATGCATAATTCAACAATCCATTTTTATTCAGTGGTCCACGGTAGGATCCCTAAATGGCTCCCCTTCATTCCCAATGTCGAGTTTTTTTTATCTTTACTCAGTATAACTAAATTTTCTCTTTTTAGTAAACTTACTCGACACTTAGGAATGAAGTGAGGTTTTACACTTTCTCAACAATTTGGGGGGTGCATTGGCGCTTCAACGTCTACAATTTATCTCGGATTCGAGTCCTACACCTACTTTCATATTTTAATCATCTCGGGATACCTACCGGTACCATTTTCCAAATTTCTTATTTATAATTTTTCTCATTTAGTTATCCATGCATGACACAACATCCATTAACATACTACATTTACGAAATACTTCACTCAATCCACATATTTGTAATCATATATCAACAACTATTAAATAGTATCACATCATCCAATACAACACCTATTCCACGTAACATGTACAAGCCACATACTCATAAGAAACTATACTTAAACATTTATCAACATAGCACATCAATAACTATACAGTGATATCATGACATAAACAATAACATGTGCCCCTAATTTTACCATTTATGGATGTAAGGTAAACAACATATTCATCAGTATTAAATTTGATTTACTAGCTTTTATGTTGGATTAAGTTATACATCGGGACGGGTTGTTTTTTGAGGTATTTGGGTTCTCTTAAATCATTCATGCTCCTATTAGTTTAATCAGATATAATTGATTTATTTCATAATTTAATTCCCTAATGTCCAATTAAAATTTCTTAGGTCATCTTCAAATGACCTCATTGTCTCTTTCATTTCACCCATTTTATTGAGCTTTATTTATTGAATAACTTATTCTCTTGGTCACTAAACGGGTCACTAATCCTTTATGTTCCAGTGGCGTTTTAGCGATGTTTCTCTTCAACTTAAGCTTAACATTTTTGTAATTCCTTACTTCATTTCTATTATTCTTATCTATATTAACTAAATTATTTCCTTAATTGTATTCTTTTAATTAGCTAAATTTATTTTCTTTATGAATGTCCATCAGTTGTTTAGAAATCTAAGTACCACCTTGACCTTGATATTACAAATTAAGTTTATTATTACTTAGTTACTAAAAGTGACTATTTAATTAATAGGTCCAGTTTCTTTTCATAACAAGTCTAAGATTTAGTCCTAAAATCCTTTCTTTAGTGACTAGATTGACTAGTTTGTTTCTTTAACTATAATTAATTTCTTTTTCCATATGATTGTTCATTTGCTACTCAAAGACTTAGAAATCTTTTAATTTGAAACGTCATAACTTAGTCTAATATTATTTAGTTCCCCCCCAAAAGTCACTAATGAATTGATAAGTCCTATTGGTTTTTATTTTATGTTTTTTAAAAAATAGTATACCCAAAAATTTATCTCTTAGTTACCAACTAGTCTAGGTCAAAATTTCCTTTGGCTTCATTTTCTATTCTTAATGATTAACTTATCCTTTACTATATTATTACCCAAAAATAAAAAATTTTTGGTTCTAATTCCAATTATTTAAAGAAATCAACTTATTAATCTATTAGGATCTTTCTTAGTACCTTGATCAAAATTTCAAGTGCTAATTTAATATTTCTTAGTTCTGAATTTCTTTAGTCTTAAAACAATTAATTCCAAAGTTCATTATTTTTAATCAAATCTTCTTTTAAAAAAATCTATCCTTTTTTTTTATCTCAAAAAGATATCTTTTCTTTTAATCCAAATGGTCACCAAACTAGTCCCTAAAGTGGTTGCTAAAATTTGTCATTAATAATTTCTTCTTTTACTCTTAGTATCTATCATGCTAAAATTCACTTATTTTCATTTCCTCCAAAAATCTTATTTGGGCCTAAGTTATGGAAATCTTGAATAAAATCTTCAATTTTGTTCATTTCACCCAATTTTTTTTGAAATCCTATTGTTTAAATACAAAAGTACATTTATTTGCTTAATTTGAGAAATCATCAATTAGAAAGACAAAAGTAAAACTTTTCACCATTAATTCTCTTAAAAATTAAGTTTCTTTATTTTCAATTCTTAAGTCATATTATTTAAAGAAATCTTCTAGAAATCTAATTCCTTAATTTCAACTTTTTCAAGTAAGTTATAAATTTGTGATTTCCCGACCGAAAATTCTTTTACCGAATGCGATATTTCTTAAAATAATTCAATGCCGATTAACAGGTTATTAATTATTTAATAGTGGGGCTTACCAGAAAATATACTACAAATTACATAATAATCTTCGATTAAGAATTTATTTAGTACAACCATATCGAAAGTAACTGAGCCTGCCTAAACGCTAATTTTTATTTTTTTATTTTTACTAATTTCTTTCTTCGTGTATCTGGTCGCAATAAAATTCCTTCGAGCATACGAACGTCGTACTACGCCGAATAAATTTTTAGAATATCGATTAATTCAAAAATGTAACTTTTAGTCGTCGATTACCAAAAATTCTACGGTTTGAAATCCGACCGTCGGATCGTGATGAAACTTGAAACGTAAGCTCCTAAATACTCAATTATTATCATAACACAGTAAGAATTTGAATCAATAAGATGGAGACCCCTTTTACCTCATGATTTTGCTGCTGCCCGGAGGAGAAATTTGAGGATGTCGCCAAAAATTCCACCGACTTCTCCTAACGTACTCCGATCGTTGTCTAGGCTCCCGAGTCTTTAGAAAAATAGACATACATGCTTAAGAGAGGAGAAAACAGCCACGGTTGGTTCCAAGCATCATGAGGATTATTAATAAACTTTAACATGCAAGGCTGAAATTTAAGATGAAGGAATAAGGACACCAACCAAGAGAAGAAAATTACAACATCCTTACCCTTGTAGCTTAGATGGATTCACGGTTTGGAAGAGGTGGGAGAAAGGAAGTAGAAATTTTAGATGGGGAGAGGATGGATGATAATGGTGGACGTGATTTTAGGAGAAGGAGGGGCTGATTTTTTTTTTGAGCCTTGGAAGCTTAAGAGAAAGGAAGAAGTGTTAATTAATTAAAGAGAGGAGATTTATGGGCTAGATTGTTTCTGCTGTCAATGTAGAATGAAGAAAGAAGGGAATATACCATTTGTTTAATGCAAGACATGTGAAAATATGATGGCATGGTATGGTATGTAAAATTATGGTGGCATAGTTATAGGATGATAGCATGGCACATGGTGTCTCCTTATGAGACAAGTTATTAGAGCTTGATGAGGAAGGAGTTAGCTGTGTGTTGACACATGGGAGGGCTAGTGGCAAGCTAAATTAATGCATGGAGGGAGAGGTTAACATGTGGTAAACTTTCTGAACAAGGGGTGAGGTTGAGTGGGATAAGTGGCCATTGATGTTGCAAGCTTATTGGATCATGTTGCATGGAGGCTAAGCTGTCTAGTTCTGGGGCATCATTTTGTATGGGTTTTTTATGGCCTTTTTGGGATGAATTTGAAAATATCCCAAACATAATTGTTGTAATACTTTTTGTTCTCTTTAAATCAATATAAAGCACAAAATAATCCATCAAGAATTGAGTGATATATGTCCCAAATACTAAAAGGGTGCAGGACTGTGACGGGATTTTTGTCCTTGTCATAGATTAATTTTCTGGGCCAAATGGATTGCGATTTAGGCTTTGTGTCCTACATAAATGTTGTAAACAATTGAGTTAGGAAGAATTTTGTGAAGGCCTCAGTCATTTTCATGGCCATATGAGAGAGTTATGTGGAAAATACTACACCTAGTGCAAACTGTTACTAGAAAACATGAATTGGTGTAGTGTTTTTATTTCTGGGGCTTATGGGATGAGAATTGGCTTTTAAGCCCTACATTAAGTTTTTAGATCTTTCTTTAATATTTAATTTGATATGTCATTTGTGATGATCCAAGTTTTGTAGCCTGAGATATACCGGATTTACGATAGGGTGCTCTAGAAGCTTCCCGGATCAGCTAGGGTCTTCAAAATAAATTACCATTAATGCTCCCTTAGGAATTTGATTTCATACCCTTCATAAAAATTCTAGATCTATTTGATACAGATTCATATCAAAAAGAAAGAAGTGATTCAAGCATCGGACGAAGGAGATACACGAATTTAATCAAAGGCCGGCAACATTGAAATGAAACAGCCAATGGGTCACAAAGATTTATTAAACTGTACTGATCTAGAGAGATTTAGCCTTTGATTTCTTCATAGAAAATGTAGATAATTTTGTTATGGAGATTGTGATACCAAGTTTATGCAAATCAAAGGTTGTATGAGAAAGTTATGAATTTTTTTTGAACTATGCGCAGAGAAAAACATCCAAACGTTGGAATTTTGAGACGAATATACTTAATCTTTGATTTTAGGGTTGACAGAGTAAGAATCAGAGTTCGGGGATAGAAACAGAGATTGAATATCATTTCAAAACGAAGAGATTGAGACCAAAATCGTTCGATTCTAAGATCGTATGAAAAATCAGGGTCCAAAACACCAAAGGTATTCGGGTCGAGTTTTAAAGCGATTTTTGAGGAAATTAATTGAAAAACAGGGATGATAGAGTCTGAATCAAACTTTGGTCCCTTCAGGAAAAATTCCTAAAACGTTGAAATGAGTCACCAAAGACTGACCGTGCCACTATCGGATATCCCGAGGTATATGAATGGTTAAACATAGGAGACGCCAAAGGTTTTGATTGAGCTTATCAGGCCAAGTCAGACTCCCTTGATTCTATGCAGAGAGATTCTAACACGACTAGTATCCCTACTGGATCACTAGTCTTGGTTCGAACGGTCAGAGTCTGACCTCAGGCTGGGTCCCATAGTTCAAATCTGAGGAATCGAGCGATATTATATTAAATATAATTATCAAGTAAATAAATAATTTAATATATATATATAATTTCAATATAAATTATTATAATTATTTATCTATTAAATATTATCGATAGAAAATAATTATCAAATAAATATAATTATAAATTAATTTGTACCAAAAATAATCGTTGTTTCTAATTAAACAGCGTTGTCGAATGTTATTTATTATTTTCTTATCTCCGTTTGTCTCACTCGTTATGTTCTCTCGGTATCCTCATCTTTCATGTTAAGCTCTGCTTTTCACTATTTTCCTTATTCTAAACTGCTCAGGGAACAGGCCAAAAGCCTTGAGCTTCTGAGAAGCTTAACAGAGTACCCTCAGACACCTGAGGGTCTCATTTCCTATTCTTAAAAATCAGGGATGTTACATTCTCCCCACCTTTTAAGAATTTCACCCCTGAAATTCTCCGCACGTTCTACTTGCATCGAGGTAACCTTGGTCATTGACCCTTAGTGTCCCTGTTCGATACTTTAACTACTTGAGTTTAGTCAAGTAGTTCCTACCACACAAGTCCTACAGTGGGGTATAGTGGACCATCCCCAAGCCTATTGAATCGACTATGCTCTGATACCACCATTGTAACACCCTCGGTTAACTAGGATAATCTCTTCCACTAGATTATCCCGCTCAATTGAGAGGTTACGAGTTTTTGAAAAAAATATGGAAGTTTTTTTTTATACACAAGACTTGGTGGAACAGATACATCATATATACAACATAATCATATATAATACATGGTCGTAACAGTAAGTGTACATACTGAAAGCAAAGGGGCACGCAGGCTCCCATAAATGAAAATAAATTTCATCATATCCTATTCATCCTCGGCCCAAGAAGAGTCTAGTTGGTCCTCGATGCGAAATCTGTATGATCCTCTGCGGTGTATGGTCTAATCCGGAGGTCTGGAAAAATAGCTGTGAAGGTGAGTCTCTACCTCCACAACAGTCGGGGAGTGTCATTACTGACACCCGCCCCATACAATTCAATCAATCATAGTCAATGCTTCCCAACTCTCTATGGGAATTCCTAACATGTATTCTAAGTTGTCTCACCACTCTTGTTCTCACTGACCATTCCAACTCTCCTTTAACCTCTTAGAGATATTGAAAAATTCATATAATCATACTCAAATAATGAATAATCATAATTTAAATACAGCGATGCAATGCATGCATTCTTTTCGTTATTTCTATTCTTTTATTAGTCATCATGATATATGTGGACCCATCTCCTCCTCAACAATCTCGTATACAAGAACCATATGCACAACCAGCCACCCTTATCTCCCCTGCCCAACTAGAGCGACCGGAGCTCCCCTCGTTCTGGTTTTCACAAATGGGTAAGGACTTACAGTCCTAACATCATGATGGCCAATAACACATATCTCACATCACCACAGAACGGGTACTCCACGGTCATAGAAAATCCCGCCTCTTGTCGAAGTACACCAGAGTTTGCTACGGGCTGTCCGGTGACGGGCGCGAATTCAATGCCACTTAGAATTCCCGTCTCTGATTTTACTCCCTAGACTGCCCTCGGATATCGAGGCGTGGCAGATTCTTCAGTGTACCCATCACTGTATGCTCTAGGGGATTATTCCAACATCCCTCCTCAACTTCCAAACAAGATGTATAATTCAACAATCCAATTTTTATTGAGTGGTCCTCGATAGGATCCCTAAATGACTCCCCTCCATTCCCAATGTCGAGTTTTTTCTCTTTACTTAGTATAACTAAATTTTCACTTTTTAGTAAACTTACTCGACACTTAGTAATAAAGTGAGGTTTTACACTTTCTCAACAATTTGGGGGGTACATTGGCGCTTCAACGCCTATAATTCATCTCGGATCCGAGTCCTACACCTACTTTCATATTTTAATCATCTTAGGATCCCAACCGCTACCATTTTCCAAATTTCTTATTTATAAATTTTCTCATTTAGTTATCCATGCATCACACAACATCCATTAACATACTACATTTACAAAATACTTCACTCACACACATTTGTAATCATATATCAACAACCATTAAATAGTATCACATCATCCAATACAACACCTATTCCACGTAACGTGTATAAGCCACATACTCATGAGAAACTATACTTAAACATTTATCAACATATCACATCAATAATTATACAGGGATATCATGACATACACAACAACGCGTGCCCCTAATTTTACCATTTAAGGACGTGAGGTAAATGACATATTCATCAGTATTAAATTTGATGTGCTAGCTTTTACATTGGATTATTACTAGACGTTTTAAGTTATACATCGGGCCGGGTTGTTTTTCAAGGTATTTGGGTCCTCTTAAATCATTTATGCTCCTATTAGTTTAATCAGATATAATTAATTTATTTCATAATTTAATTCCCTAATGTCCAATTAAAATTTCTTAGGTCATCTTCAAATGACCTTATTGTCTCTTTCATTTCACCCATTTTATTGAGCTTTATTTATTGAATAACTTATTCTCTTGGTCATTAAACGGGTCACTAATCCTTTATGTTCCAGTGGTATTTTAGCAATGTTTCTCTTCAACTTAAGCTTAACATTTTTGTAATTCCTTACTTCATTTCTATTATTCTTATCTATATTAACTAAATTATTTCCTTAACTATATTCTTTTAATTAGCTAAATTTATTTCCTTTATGAGTGTCCATTAGTTGTTTAGAAATCTAAGTACTACCTTGACCTTGATATCACAAATTAAGTTTATTATTACTTAGTTACTAAAAGTTACTATTTAATTAATAGGTCCAATTTCATTTCACAACAAGTCTAAGATTTAGTCCTAAAATCCTTTCTTTATTGACTAGATTGACTAGTTTGTTTCTTTAACTATAATTAATTTCTTTTGCCATATGATTGTCCATTTGCTACTCAAAGACTTAGAAATCTTTTAATTTGAAACGTCATAACTTAGTCTAATATTATTTAGTCCCCTCCCCCCCAAAAGTCACCAATGAATTGATAAGTCCTATTGGTTTTTATTTTAAGTTTTTTTAAAAAATAGTATACCCAAAAATTTATCTCTTAGTTACCAACTAGTCTAGGTCAAAATTTCCTTTGGCTTCATTTTCTATTCATAATGATTAACTTATCCTTTACTATATTATTACCCAAAAATAAAAGTTTTCGGTTCTAATTCCAATTATTTAAAGAAATCAACTTATTAATCTATTAGGATCTTTCTTAGTACCTTGATCAAAATTTCAAGTGTTAATTTGTTATTTCTTAGTTCTGAATTTCTTTAGTCTTAAAATAATCAATTCCTAAGTTCATTCTTTTTAATCAAATCTTCTTTTAACAAAAATCTATCCCTCTTTTTTTTATCTCAAAAGATATCTTTTCTTTTAATCCAAATGGTCACCAAACTAGTCACTAAGTGGTTGCTAAAATTTGTCATCAATAATTTCTTCTTTTACTCTTAGTATCTATTATGCTAAAATTCACTTATTTTCATTTCCTCCAAAAATCTTATTTGGGCCTAAGTTATGGAAATCTTGAATAAAATCTTCGATTTTGTTCATTTCACCCATTTTTTTTGAAATCCAATTGTTTAAATACAAAAGTACATTTATTTGCTTATTTGAGAACTCATCAATTAGAAAGACAAAAGTAAAACTTTTCACCACTAATTCTCTTAAAAATTAAGTTTCTTTATTTTCAATTCTTAAGTCATATTATTTGAAGAAATCTTCTAGAGATCTAATTCCTTAATTTTAACCTTTTCAAGTAAGTTATAAATTTGTAATTTCCCGATCGAAAATTCCTTTACCGAACATGATATTTCTTAAAATAATTCGATGATGATTAACAGGTTATTAATTATTTAATAGCGGGGCTTACTAGAAAATATACTACAAATTACATAATAATCTCCGATTAAGAATTTATTTAGTACAACCACATCGAAAGTAACCGAGCCCGCCTTAACGCTAATTTTTATTTTTTATTGTTACTAATTTCTGTCTTCGTGTATCCGGTCGTAATAAAATTCCTTCGAGTATACGAACGTCGTACTACACCAAATAAATTTTTAGAATATCGATTAATTCAAAAATGTAACTTTTAGTCGTTGGTTATGAAAAATTCTATGGTTTGAAATCCAACTGTCGGATCACGATGAAACTTGAAATGTAAGCTCCTAAATACTCAATTATTATCGCAACATAGTCAAAATTTGAATCAATGAGATGTAGACCTCCTTTACCTCACGATTTCGCTGCTGCCCGGAGGAGAAATTTGAGGATTTTACCAAATATTCCACTGACTGCTCCTAACATACTCTGATCATTGTCTAAGCTCCTGAATCTTTAGAAAAATAGACATGCATGGTTAAGAGAGGAGAGAACAGCCACAGTTGGTTCCAAGCATCATGAGGATTATTAATAAACTTCAACATGCAAGGATGAAATTTAAGATGAAGGAATAAGGACACCAATCAACAGAAGAAAATTGCAACATCCTTACCCTTGTAGCTTAGATGGATTCACGGTTTGGAAGAGGTGGGAGAAAGGAAGTAGAAATTTTTGGTGGGGGAAGGATGGATGATGATGGTGGATGTTATTTCAGGAGAAGGAGGGGCTGATTTTTTTTTGAGCCTTGGAAGCTTAAGAGAAAGGAAGAAGTGTTAATTAATTAAAAAGAGGAGATTTGTGGGTTAGATTGTTTCTACCGTCAATGTAGAATGAAGAAAGAAGGGAATATACCATTTGTTTAATGCAAGGCATGTGAACATATGATGGCATGGTATGGTATGTAAAATTATGGTGGCATAGTCATAGGATGGTAGTATGGCACATGGTGTCTCCTTATAAGACAAGTTACTAGAGCTTGATGAGGAAGGAGTTAGCTGTGTGTTGACACATGGAAGGGCTGGTGGCAAGCTAAATTAATGCATGGAGGGAGGGGTTAACATGTGTTAAACTTGTTGAACAAGCGGTGAGGTTAAGTGGGACAAGTGGCCATTGATGTTGCAAGCTTATTAGATCATGTTGCATGGAGGTTGAGCTGTCTAGTTCTGAGGCATCATCTTGTACAGGCTTTTTGGGTCCTTTCTGTTCCAAATTTGAAAATGGGCTAAACATTAAAGTTGTAGAACATTTTGTTCTCTTTAAATCCATATAAAGGACAAAATATTCCATCAGGAATTGAGTGATATATGGCCCAAATACTAAAAAATTACAGGACTGTGATGGGATTTTTGTCCTTGTCATAGATTAATTTTTTGCGCCAAATGGTTTACGATTTGTGCTTTGTATGCTTCATAAAAGTTGTGAAGAATTGAGTTTGGAAGAAGTCGGTGAAGGTCTAATTCAATTTCATGGCTATATGAGAGAGTTATGTGGAAAATACTGCACATAGTGCAAACTGTTGTTGGAAAATATGAATTGTTGTAGTGTTTTAATTTTTGGGATTTATGGGATGAGAATTGGCTTTTGAGCCCTTCATGAAGTTTGTATATCTTTCGTTCCTCTTAAATTTGATATATCATTTGTGATGATCCAAGTTCTTGTAGCCTGAGATATACCCGATTTACGACAGGGTGCTCTAGAAGCTTCCACGATCAACTAGGGTCTTCGAAATAAATTTACCATTAATTCTCCCTTAGGAATTTGATTTTGTGCCCTTCATAAAAAATTGTAGATCTCTTTGATACAGATTCATATCAAAACAAACAAAGTGATTCAAGCACCGGACAAAGGAGATACACGAATTTAATCGAAGGCCGCCAGCATTGAAATGAACCAGCCAAGGGGTCACAAAGATTTATTAAACTGTACTGATCTATAGAGATTTATCCTTTGATTTCCTCAAAAAAAATGTAGATAATTTTGTTATGAAGATTTTGACAGCAAGTTTGCGTAAATCAAAGGTCGTATGAGAAAGCTATGAAATTTTCTAAACTATACGTAGAGAAAACATCCAAACCTTGGAATTTTGAGACGAATATACTTAATCTTCGATTTTGGGGTTGACAAAGTAAGAATCGGAGTTCGAGGATAGAAACAGAGATTAAATATCTTTTCAAAATAAAGAGATTGAGAACAAAATCATTTGATTCTACGATTGTATGAAACATCTAGGTCCAAAACACCAAAGGTATTCGGGTCGAGTTTTAAAGCGATTTCTGAGGAAATTAATTAAAAAACAGGGATGATAGAGTCCAAATCAAACTTCGGTCCCTTCAGGAAAAATTCCTAAAATGTTGAAATGAGTCACCAGAGACTGACCGTGCCACCACCGAATATCCCGAGGTATATGAATGGTCAAACATAGGAGACGCCAAAGGTTCTGATTAAGCTTATCACGCAAGTCAAACACCCTTGATTCTTTGCAGAGAGATTCTAACAGGACTAGTATCCCTACTGGATCACTAGTCTTGGTTTTAACGGTCAGAGTCTGACCTCAGGTTGGGTCCCACAGTTCAAATCCGAGGAACCGAGCGGTATTATATTAAATATAATTATCAAGTAAATAAACAATTTAATATATATATAATTTCAAAATAAAATATTATAATTATTTATCTATTAAATATTGTCGACAGAAAATAATTATCAAATAAATATAATTATAAATTAATTTGTACCCAAAATAATCGTTGTTTCTAATTAAACAGCGTTGTCGAATGTTATTTATTATTTTCTTATCTCCGCTTCTCTCACTCGTTACGTTCTCTTAGTATCCTCATCTTTCATGTTAAGCTCTATTTTTCACTATTTTCCTCATTCTAAACTGCTCAGGGAACAGGCCAAAAGCCTTGAGCTTCTTACAAGAAGCTCAACAGAGTATCCTCAGACTCCTAAGGGTCTCGTTTCCTAATTCTTAAAAATCAAGGCTGTTACAGTTAGGAACCATGTTGATATTGATCGTAATGTTGTTAAACATCCCATGATATATGAATTGATGAAATGTGATTGCCACTAACTAATTATGAGTATGGAATCCAATGAATGATGGTAATTGTTGAGAATGACGAGTATTTAGAGTTTCAATAAGTGTTGGTGGTGAATGGTTGATGGTGGAGTGACATTTAGGATGCATAGTATGAGAATGCATTAAATTTGCATTGCATTACATCCATGGCATATCATTCACTGTCTATGTGGAATGTTAGGGGTTCCAACAGGCGGGCCAAGTGGGAGGGCGGCCAGTGCACGGGTAAAATGTTGTTATTCCCTAGTGATTCTAGGAAGCACGAAGCTACCCTTAGTTTGGTGATGACGCACCCTATGTGGCGGGCCTAGTGGGTGGACAGTTCTATGGTGAGCAAGTGATCTCGGTGTCCCAATAGGGCACGACTCTCTCGATGTGTGTTCGGGAGGGGCCTGTAGCACTTGTGGCAAGTAAGGCCATGTAAGTGATCCGCAAGTCACGGGGTGACTAGTGCTACAAATGGGAGATAGCGATTTGGTACCTGTAAAATATAATGTTAAGCATGCATGATTTGAGATATAAGTGTACACTTTTTACTACTGTAGTAGGGGCATAGTAGCACACCTATGCTTGACCCACATTGATATGATATTGTTTCCCACAGTCGGATCTGCAATTGTTATTGATTCCCTTGTGCATATGCATTAGCCATAAGAGCATTTGCATATAGCCGAAAATATCCTAGTTGGTAGCCCATTGTGGCGATGGATGATTGTTAAGTAAAAAGGAAGGAAGTTGTGGTACTAACATTGAATGTGTGATGACCTTTATTGAGAATGCCATAATTTTGATGTGTGAATTATGAATGTGGTGATTTGGATATGTATGATGTTGAGTGGAATGAGATGATGTGTGAAAGGAGTTTATAATGCTTCTTAAGAAATGCATGTTATACATATATGTATTGGTATCATCATAATGTATGATTTTGGATCATTTGGTATATGTTACTCACCTCCTTTGTTGTCATTTTTTAAAAGCTTGATGTTGGTATCTTGGATACTCTACTCTTTTAGAGAATTGAGTCATGTAGGAGGTAAATATGAAATGGAAGTTGTGAGCCTTGGCCGACATTCTCTTTTTGTAAAACGATTGACTTATGTATATGCTCATTTTCTTTTGTGAATATTAGTATGTATTCTTTTAGGGGCCACTTGTGAAAATTAGGTCTTATATGTCTTGAAAGGCCAATTTTAGGTAGTGACCTTAATATTGGTTGATGTTGATGGAGATATGATGATTTAGTTTGCCATATTGATAAATGACTATTAACTATGATGTTTCTTGGCTAATTGACAGCACTATTGTGCATGATGCATGATAAATTGATTAATTGGTGAAGATTGTATGTGAAGTTCATGCATAATTGAGGAACCAATAGGGTCAAAATGAGTTTTATGAGTTTTGGATAGCATGTGATGGTTGCAATAGCTTAATTATATGATTTTTGACTTGTTGAAGTTGGTATGGGCCAATTCTATTAAGAGTTGACCCTTATGTTGCACAAACTGCTTAAAAATGGACTAAACACATTTATGTGCATAAATCCTTTGTTTTTAGGAATTTTTGAGTGCGGCCAGTGGCTACACATCATAAATAACATAATTTAGCTTGGGTCAAATTTTGGTGGCCATTGGATTTGATTTAAATGAGATAGGGTGATTAGAAGTTGGAAATTGGGTAATTTTCTGCATAAAATACAGTAGGGGTTTGATTTATCAAGCTTGAATCGATTCAAGAAAGGATTCAAATCGATTCAAAACTTGCTGGATTTACTGTTCATATGGGCAGAATCATATGAATCGATTCACACCAGGCATTGAATCAATTCAACCCTTGCTGTTTCCATTATTCCTGAAAATCCTCATGCGTGAATCGATTCACCCAGGCACAGTTATATGCATGAATCAATTCGTGCTTTGAATCAGAGGTCCTTGCATTGCATTTTTGCATGAATCGATTCATCCCCTTTGGGGAATTGATTCATTCCCCTGATTGATGAAATCTGGCACTCCAGAAACGCATGAATCGATTCATGCGAGGTGCTGAATCGATTCATGGCCTTGTATTGGCATATTTCCATCAATTTTCAATTGTGTTGGGTACCTTTGTTCCATACTATAATTATGCTATTTTTTCTTAGACAATTGAGATATTTTAAGGATCACTTAAGGGTATTTTTAGAAGTCTTTCCATATCCCCTGGCATACCTCAATTTAATTACATCTTCCGTTGTTTATTACCAACAATCTTAAGATTAATTGTGTCTTGTCTTGATTTATTCACCTCCTCATATCTTCATATATGAGGTGGGTTCTTTTAAATGATGTGGGGTTACATTGTTAAAAGTTTATCTCGCGCTTTCTTCCAATGTTTTATTAATTTCAAATCGTGAAAAATTTACCCTCACTTTCATTATTCGAACAATATTATTATCATTATGACCCCTATATTTAGGAGGGTGTCTCAGTGTGGGGGTTTTGGTGTTCGTCGACGAAGTCGAGGTCATCTTCTACGATGGGGTCGTCAGTGGGGGAGGAGTGATGGAAGGGACGAGAGAGGTGGCTGGAGTGAGGGTGGGACGAGAGTCATATGAGAGCATAAGACGATAGGGTTATGAGAAAGGGAAAGTTTTCATCAAAGAAGTTATTTTAATTTTGAGTAAACTAATTAACACCAAGTAAAAGATTAAAAGGTGTTAAATATTACCTTATTAATTAATTAACAATAGGTAAAAAAAGATAGGTGATAATTGTATGCTTTTACACCGGTTATTTTATGATTCGGTGTTATAAATCAATAACAAACACAATTTATTTACAAAATTGCCATCGCTCACTTTTTAACACCAGATTTGTTAATATCCGGTGTTAATTTTAGATGTTAAATGTGATATTTGTTGTAGTGTAGGTGTTGCAGCAGATAATCTTTTTTCGAACCTAGAAGTGTTATATGCCACAAAAATAATTTTATGAGTGAACTATGACCAATGAATGGACCAATCACATGGGTAATTTTAGGATCCGGATCCTCTCCAGCTCATTCTTATTCCATCCCATACTTTTTACGATATATATGAGGATAACCGATGTAAAAATTGATACTTTTTACACCGATTATAAAAATATCTAGTGTAAAAAGTGTGATGGAGAGAGATTGAGGGAGAGTGGGTTGAAGAGGATCCATTTATGTAATTTTATGAATAAGATATAAAGTATAAATAATGAATTGAGAAATCACGTGAGAGGTAAACCAACATAACATAATATGGGAGTTGGTTATTTTATATAAAATCAGTTATTATTTGGTGTTCTTTGATCTATTCATAATAAATAGCATTTCTCTTTCAAAAGATTTCATGGGCTCTTCAAACTAAATTGCCGCCTCTTGTATAACATAACAATCAAGGCTAAACTAATTTAATTTGTTAGAAATTAGAATATTTAGAAACTTTGATAATATCAAGTTTATTATGTTTAGGGATAGTTAAAAGTACCATAGATGCTTATTTAAGAATAGCTTTTTTTAATTTAGATTAATACCGGTACTCATATGTACAGGCTTAAAACTAGGATCTAATTTCATGAAACTGAAACCAATAGAGTTCAGAGAAGACTTCTTTATGGATGGATGCATAGTACCCTGAATCTGAACTCCTACTTATGATCGGTGTCCATCTACAAACGTTGTATAAACCTCATCATAGCGGGTTGAGTTATTGTCATGTTAGAGAGTATGTCCCATTATTTGGCAAGTTTTCAAAAATTATGCATGTTAACTGGCATGCTGTCATTATGAAGGGTTTACCCCCAAAACCTATAAATACTGTTTCATAAATGAACTTTAGTATACTTTTCTTAGGTGAACACCACCTTTTATCCACAACATGTGAATATTGAAAATACATGTAGGATTAATAGATGTTGATATGAAAAACCTTGAATCCCTACTAGACAAGGAACTTGAACACACACACACACACATACACTCACATACACACATATATATCATACCTTATTAGACCATTATCTAAAAGGGAGATTAGAGGATCATATACTCTTTATGCTAAACATGTCATTTATTACACTCAATGAAACTTACTAAAGGAATTCCCACATTGTTATAGAGACCTCACATGGGCAACAAACCCTAGAAAAGCACTTACAAAACTTACAATAATCTTTTGGATCCCTTCTCAACAAGATTGTTAATGGTTGTTAAATATTTTTGAATATTTAATGAGTTGAGATAATTTATAATATGTTATAGGTTGTTTTTTCCATTTTGTTAAAAAGTCTATAACATAGAGGCTATGTTGTCTAATTTTTTTTCAAAATACTTAAAATAAGACTGTAGTGGCAGTGAAATATCTAGTGAGTTAAATAATATGTGTGTGGTCTAGTTAAATATCAAGTGAGTCTAGAATGGATGCCATTCTCAAAGCTAGAGAGATAAATCTTATGAGGATCACCACCTTTGGAAGAGGTTCTGAAGGATAAGATCTAAGGAAAAGAGCTACACACTCAAGAGAGTTTAGAGAGAGGAAAACACTTAATCTCACTAAAATTTTGTCAAATGAACCTTAGCTAATTAAATTACAAAGGGAATGATGCTTATATAGTTCTTATATGGCGGCACCAACCATGGGTCTTGGATTCTCTTCTTGTCTCTATGCTAAAAGCCTACAAAGGTGGCCCAAATACAAGGCCTAAAACAAAGAAAGATGAAAGGTACAAGACCCAATAGTGGCCTACATCAACTTGGCCATGCAAGGACTAAACTAAAAATAATTCCTAAACCTAATTAATTCCTAAACAAATAAAAAATTACTAAAATATTTACAAGGTGAAAGGGAAGGCCTAAAAGAGGCCCAAAGGAGGTCCAAACAAGGCCATAAAATCCCTTACTTCAAAATAGTGTAAGAGAAGCAAACAATGGCCTTCAAATGCTCCTCCATGGGCTTGGGCCCATCAAGGAAGGGGGGAACTAGCTAAAGCCTTTGGGAGTGCCTCCTTGGCTTTCTTGGCCCTTGACCTAGTCAAAGGGCCACTAAAGCTCTCCAAGAGATCCTCTTGTCTTTGTGAAGGCTCTATGGGCTCTATATGGGTTAGGTCCTCGTCATAAATTCTCACTAATGTCTAGTGACTAGTCAACATCCTTAACATTAAAACTTGAAATAAACTCTCTTTAATTATTATAATGTCCTGAAAACTCATAAAAACATTAAAAATCCACCTAAAGAAAATTAAAAGACATCTAACAAAATATTTAAAATAAACATAGAAATTATTAAAAATAGAAAAAATATGTTTTAAATAACAAAATTACTCTTTTGGATTCATATGATTGTCTCCCTCTTTGAAATGATTCGCCATCAAATCATTATTCTTTTTGGTTGAAGCATATGCCTTCCTAGGTCAAAAGTTAACTTATGGAAATCATTTTTCACTTGAATTCCTTTGGAACAATGAACCTAATTATGAAATATCTTGAGAAGAGATCATAATCATTGTTAGACTCACTTGCAACTTTCAATCTCAAGACAAGTGATGATTTCCTTGGAAACTTTTGGGAGTTTTTATAAAGTTCTTGCTTAAAAGATATTTCAAAACTAGAACAAAAATTGTTAGGATGTATAATTGTTAAATCAAAGGAAGAGATAACACTTTTAATATCATTTTTCTTTCATTTTTATCTTCTCTCAAAACTTCCAACTTTACATCATTATGATTTCATTCATTTTTCATTCCTCTCATTCTTTTTTCATTAAATTTTTTCTTCATATTCTCTAATAACAACACTCAATTATTCTAATTCTTTAGAATTTTCTTCTTTCTCATCTTTTCTTTTATTTTTCTCTTCATCTTCCTTTTTCTCAAACTTTTTATCTTATTTCCTGTTATTTTTCAACACTTTTTTAAAAATTTCCTTTATCTTACTTTCTATCCCCTCAAAATCTTTTTTCCACTTCTTTTCTCTTTTCCTCCACTCTCTTCATTCTCTATTCTATGTAAGACTTGGCATCACTCTCTCCATAGAGAGATGGTACCAAAATCTTTTCTATAGCTCAAAATCAAGGAGCCAAAGCTCTAATACCAAATAACATAAACGAAAGGGGGATTGTCTTGAATTTTAATTTTGAAAGAGGATATATTTTTGGATAAAGAGTTTAAAAACGATATTAATGCCACACTTAAAAAATAGATGAGAATGTGAGTGATAAGTCGTGATAAGAGGACATCACAAATAAGGATTGATGAGCCTATGAAAATTCTTAATAAGATCAAATAGTGGTTCATTCAAGAACCAAAGAAAAACTCTTACAAAGAGAAAACTCTAAGTTCACTTAGACTCAACTTGTTTTCTTTTGTATTACAAAGTATCCTATTTATAGGCTTTAGGGAACTATTGATATTCTAAAAGAAATAAATTCCCAATAATGCTTTTATTATACTTCACTAACTATTCAACTTCCATAACGTTAAAACTTGAAACAAACCCCCATTAACTATAATAATGGCCTAAACACTCATAAAAACATTAAAACCCCACTTAAGAAAATCTTAAAGACATATGAAAAATATAACTAAAAATAAAAATGAAAAGTACAATAAAAATATAAAAACTAAAAATTAAGTTGACTCATTTTGATGCTTATCATTCTCTTTACAAATGCTTACTTAAAGTTAGGTGGTAAAGAAAAACCCATACTTTTAAAGTGGGCTTATCTATTTTATTACTATCCATGGTGTCAATAATGGTGATATCTTCATGAAATGGTCCTTTATAGACAAATTAGAGGAGTTGACTCTTTGTGTAACCATGATGGGAACTTGACAATTAACTAGTTAAATCGGTAATTTCAAGCCTTGTGCAATGATTCATCCAATTCTTCCTTAAAGGTGCTTTTTTACGCTATCAAATTGGGTACATCCATAGGTGTAAAGAAATGTCCCATTAAGTATATCTTCTGGTTGTCCAATGTATCTAGAGATCCTTTGGGTGTTGAATTTTTCAATCATGTACGCACTCATTATGATGAAGATAATGGGAATAACATGATCTTTATGGTATCTGAAGTTATTTACAATCTCTTATAATCTAACAAAACTTCTAATTTCTCATAAGGGTCTTCAAATGATGATGCTTCATAGTGATGAGTGATGGGTCCAAACAAAACACGTCAACTGTGATAGTTTGAACTTTAAAAAAGTCTCTAATGGGTTGTCTTGTTGGGATTAAATACTTTGAAAGTAAAGGTTCATTCTTCTTTGTATGCAACATGTGCTTCAAAGTAACTCAATAAAAAAAATAGATCATGTGATATAAAAAGAAAAGAAAAATAAAGCTTAAAAAATGAGGTACTTAATCACCTGAATTACTGAATCGTAAATGTATATAAAAATTTATTAATTTTTAAAATAGGATTTGTAGGAGACAAATTTTCACACTTATGGGTAAGATAACCTGTCAGTGTAGTATGAGGAGTGTTTTAGACCCCAAGTGTCAAGCCTATATAGAATATAATTGCAACCACCCACTGCTAGAACTTTTTGAATTCTAAGCGGTTCAAATAAAGTTTTTTTAAAAGAAATTTAAAAGTAAATTGCAAAAAATAAAAGTCACTTAGAGCGGCAACAATACCATGTAAGAGTGTCATCTATGATCTTGAAGTCGAGGGCTTTGGATCCTCCTATGACTTCTCCCATTTGTTCCCCTATTAAGTTCTCTTTAAAGGTTTTTAAGCTAGTTATGTTACGGAGGTTACCAATCACTAATTCAAATACTATTGGCACCGTTCTACCATACGTTACTCGTAAATAATCTAATCTAGAGATCAAAATTAAGCCATGTCCTAAGGTGCATAAATATTCAACCAAGTTTATGAATCCAATCACTTACCTAAAGTGTAAATGATACGACCAAGTACCTATGGCTACCCTGTAACTTTCTACAATATATCATAACTTTAAAATGAGTGGAAGCGTATATGAAATATATGGTAGTACATTGTAGAAACCTTGATAGAAATCCACCAAGATAGGGTTTAGGGTTTACAAAAAAAACTTTTAATCCACCAAAGAAGAAAGTCTTAGGTTTTCTCTATCTATCTTCAATTCCAACCTTGATAGAAATCACCAAGAGCCCTACTTTTACATGTGACCTGAAACACCACGCTTATGAAATAAACTCAGTAGAAACAAAGAAAACTATATTTTATTTTCTTATTAATTAAGACATCATCCACATTAAGGCTACACATAGACTAGAGGATGTCTTGAATGGTCTTAGTGGATCATTAACTAGATGAAGGGACAAGAAGACCAAAGAGTCCCTCTCTAGAGAATTGTACCTCTTTCTTACATTATTATATGGGTCAAAGCCCAAGGAGGAACCTTTAAAGACCCTCTCCCACTTCTCATGCATTATTTTGGATGATAGTTTTTTAGGTAGGTTTTAGACCTCATTTAGGCCTTTTCTAGGACCCTCTCCCATATTTTTGTACATATCATGGGCTTAGACCAATAGGATTCTTATTTTTATATCTCATTTTGTTTAGAAAAGTCCATTAAATTTATGATTTGTACATTGCATGGCCAAGTTATTAATTGGGTCATTTTTTGGCCTTGTACCTTTGTTTTCTTCTATTGGGCTATGCATTGGGCCATACATCAGTATGTTTAGTTTTGGCCACATGGAGCTTCTTAAAAGACCATGGCACCTAGGGCAGAAGTCTATATATAGATCTTCTTCTTTGAAAATTAGAATTTTAAGAATTCATTTGTTGAGCTTTAATAAGATAGAGTACAAATTCTCTCTAGACTCCTAAGTGTGCTTAGGCTCTTACCTTGTTCTTATCTAATTGGAATCTCTATCTCTCTAACTTCTAAAATATGGAATTTTCCTTGTTCCCTCTATTAACTCTCTATTACTTCCATCTTCTTACTAGTTTCCTCTCTAAAATTTGAGTTCATGAACCCTAACCTTGTATATACATGTTTCAACCAATACCTATATTGAAGGAGAATTACATTTATGATTTCAAATGTGCTTAGAATTGCTTGTAGATCAAAGGAGGAGAAAGATCTAGATTTCAACATCATTCCTAAATCATTTAGTATCTTTTGAGCCTCTTAATCTTGTCTCTTTTTTCTCAGATATAGTTTATTTGAGTTCTAATTTTTCAATTCTAATTTGAGAATCTTAATCTTTTTCTCATTCTCTTTGAATTAACATATCATGATTGTATTTTCATCAAAAATTCAAAAAGTGCAAAAACCTAAAAATGTAGATATACTTCTTTTGGCTTTAGTGTAAAGATATGCTCATTTATCAAAAAAATGAAAAAATCTCTCTTTGTCTCTGTCTCTCTCTCCCTCTCTCTATATATATATAAATAAAAAAAGGAGGGGAAAATGATAGATAAAAGTATATCGTATGGAAAATATGGACTTTGACAATGCATGCTTGGGTTGTGATGTGTACGGGTTATTGCATGTGCCTTCACATGTTTTTGATAATCCTTGGCATGAAAGATATGCGTGTTTTAATGGTGGGAGAAATTGTAACCATGACTGAATGAAGGGAATGGGTATTTGATTTTATGCACGCAACAAAAAAATGGTGTGTAAAAAATATGATCTTTAATGAATGCATATATGATTTTCGGATTGCATGGTTGTCTATGACTTTTGCATGTGATGTTTATGTGATTTAGATGATGAAAAATGTAATTAAACTCTAGTTAGGAAAGTTCCTAGTGCATGCAATAATAAGTGTGGTAGGAGAACGTGACCTTGTGCCTTATATGTGAATGGTGATAGATAGGCCACAAGATTTTTGGTGCATGTTTGAGAATTTGAGTTTTAGCAATAATATGGTATAAGTAAAAGGAAAAATTTTAATTTAAAATTTTGTTCGGGGGAACTAGTAAAGTAACCATAGGGTATTAAAGGCGATTAAGCTAAAATTGTGCGTATTTTAAGATTGGGTTGTATTCTACCGAAGAATATATATTTATTGTTATGATTATTGTGACACCCTTAGTTAACTAGGATAGATTCCCTCATCGAAACCTCCTACTTAACTAAGGAGTCACAATTGTTTAAGAAAAAGTAGAAGTTTTTTTTTGTACGATGATTATCAATTCATAAGTCAAAACATAATATACATAGTTCAATTCTTCAAGGCTAGAACATTCTTAAAAGGAAAGAGGCACATAGACACCCAACAAAACATTGCTACATAGCAAGGATTAAAATATAACAAGTCTAAGCTTGGTTACCCACAGTGATCCAGAAGTCAGAAGGAAAAATCTAGTCCCTTGCACTTGTAACTTGATGCCCACTACTACAGGTATTCCAAATCCTCTCCCCATTCTCCTTGTCCTTCAGCTGATGTATACATGAAAGAAAATAGGCACACAAACTAGAGGGATGAGAGAAAGCTCTCAACCCAAAAGATTCCCATGCAAGGGGAAAGCCATAACACATTACACATATCAAGCATCAAATAAGACATCACCTATTATCTACAGGCATTGACATGAAGAAGATTAGGAATATAAGCATACACCATCAATCATAATTTACAACATAGATCATAAGGGTTAGTCACACAACTATAATGATATGATGCATGGGTTAGATTCATTATAATTTATCTTAGTTAAGTATCAATATGTAATAGGGCCCATAATCTCATCATCGTAATCATTATCAATACCTCTCCTCGATACGTCTACTAGGAGGAACACATCATCATCATGCTAGAGCGACTAAAGCTCACCAAGTTCTGACCATCAACATCTGGGTAAGGACGCTCTCTCGTCCTAATCATTAATCATGGATCCATTTCAACATCATCTTCGTGATTGCTACATCTTACAGAACTGGCACTCCATAGTCCCTGAAACATTTGCCTTGAGTCGAAGTACATCGGGTTTGCCATGGATTGTCCAGTCTCAAGTGTGACTCCAAGCCATAGGATGTCCAACCCAGTAATACTTCTAAGATTCACATATAGAATCAATACGCCGATGTTCTCTAGTGTACCCATCACTGTCACTCTAACTCTAAGTCATCTCATTATCAACATCCAATCACATATGTAGTATGCATCTACCATATCAAAATTTCTCATTCTTTTAATAGTCAAATGTCTAACAGAACCTTCTACACCCAATGGCCTTGTCCTTAATGTGTGAAGAATTAATCTCATAAATTTTCAAAAATGAAAACACCTTATGCTATTAACCATTAAAATCAAAGATAATTTTTCAGCAGCACCAATACTCATGTAACTATCTTAAACTCAAATTTTTATGCTTTTAGTCTTACTCAAAAACCAAAGAAGTCATCACACACCATACGACCAAGAGATAGCAAGGGAAATCAAAGTTCGTTAACCATTTAATAGCATGCATGCACATTACAAGGCCATCACCATCACGGTCATACACCATAATAACACATACATCAATTATTCATCATCCAAAGCTGAAACCAAACTAAAAAATTTTAAGAAAACAAGCTTCAAGAGTCTCGGCCATGGAGGTCCCAAGAACACCCTTTACATTTTCACAAATTTTTAGCTTTTGCATGTAATTTTAAAGTGAAATTCAGCCTTTAAATCCTTAATATAGTAGGAATCCTAGGGAGATTCCTACTAACCCATTGCATGAAATACCATTGAGATAAAGATGAGTGCACTTCCCCCTACCTCATGGTAGTTCACGACCAAGAGAGAGCAAAAATGGCTTCAACTTTAGCTTCCTTTGTCCACGGGTCCAACATGAAAAGAGAAAGATAATGGGGTTTCTTTGATGTTCTATAATGTGCAAATAAAGTGATGAGAAGAATTGGTGGCACCGTGTGGAAGGAACCGGGAGAAGAATAGATTTTCTTTAAAGAAATTTCAAGGAGATTGCTAGGGAGAAAGAGAGCAAGTCATGACCAAAGTGGGGAAATGGAAACAGAGCATAAGGCTTGCTCTTCAAGTCTGATTTCATAAAGTTTCTAGAGTGAAATTTGGTCCAATAAGAGAAGGACAAGTGGCAAGAGATGTTGAGAGCCGATTGGTCCAATTGTTAGTGGAATGGTGAGGTGGTGTGACATAGAAAGCTGAAACTTGGAAAAATTTTCAAATTATGCTACCATTAAAATTTGGAAAAACAAACCCCATAAAGTTTTAGATCTTTATTTCCTCTTCAAAATGAGCTATAGCACGTGAAAATTCGATATCGGGAGCCAGAGATGTTCCCCGATTACTGAAAGTTATTCCAGGTAGCAGCAAATTATGGATCAACACACTTAGAAACATTGCTGGGAAATATATGTAAGGAATTAGCTTTTTAACTTTTCATCAAAGTTGTAGATATACAAGTTTGAGAATTAGAAAAAAAAGAATCATTCAATTTTGAGGTCTTACAAAAGAGAAAAGCTAAAACTATTGAAGAAGGGTCAAGCGGGACCAAGGGATTTATGAATAAGTGTAATATTTTAAAAACAGGGATTAATTGGGAAAGAAATAGGTTTTGAGGTCAACATAAGAGTTGTAGAAAATTTTGATACAAAGAATTGAGGATAAAAATCATTCAATTATGATACCTGTAGAGAGAGATAAACCAAAAATACTAAGGGGTGCATAGAAGAAAAACACGTTATCGGACTTCAATTATTAAAATAATTTTCAGGGATGAAATCATTTGGAATCGGACCTCGGGTCTTTAACAGAAAATGTTATATTTTCAATACAGACACTCAAGGAAGAATGACTTAGATCGGATACCTATAGCATTTTCTTGGCCAGGATCAGTGAAAGACGCTCATATACAAATCATAAACGGGTATGAAATTTATTTTGATCTCTCTACATACACCAGTCGGGTACTCAAAACTTACCAAGACCACCACCAAATCTCATTCCATCATTTTCTCAAAGTAAGAACAACCTTTGGGTCTTGCACTGAACCATCAAAGCATGCTTAGACCAACCACACAACTCACCACATCGATTATCATATATAATAATATTTTCTTTTTGCACTCAATTATTTTATTAGACAAGCTTCTAATGCATACATACATACATACATACATATATATATCAAATAAATCCGGTCGAGGCCCAAATATTCATATCACCACACTTATACATACAACCATCTGATTCTTGGTCCTCGGACCAATTACAAACAAATATTGAGTTTTACAATTATATTTTGAATTGATATGATTAAAAAGGTAAGAGAAAATAACAATGTTCCTGTAGGGTCTACGAAAGAAAAATTATCAAAAATAAATTTTATGGAAGGATGCGAGGATGGAAGGCATTTAGGCCTTTGAGGTCTTGTTTGGTATGAGCATATAAGTTAATGCAAATAAGGGAATGGTACTGGCTGGATTTGAGAAAAGAGTTTAAGATATATGAGAAATGGTGACTTTGTCCTTAACCACGATAGGTGGCATTTAAAATGAAAAAGAGGGTCTTTTTGCAACCACCCATAATTTTCATGCAAAATTTGAATTTTGGATAGATTTTGATATAATTATTTTATGTTAAAGATATAGGATTTTGAAAGTTAATCACTTTTGGCATTGGAATCAGCTTAATCAGAATTTCCTAGTAAAAATATGATAAGAACAAAGTTTTTGACGAAACTAATAAGAAAAATAATTTGAAAGAGATCTATGGGCAATGATTACCATATAACTTAAAATATGTACTCATAGTGGAATGGTTTTGAATAAACTGAATTTGAAAGAAGTTTTGATTGTAAGGACGAAATACTGCAATAGCCCGAGTTTTAAAGAAAAGTCCTCATACCTTTAGGGACTCTTGGAGGTGCCCTGTTGAGCTTTCTAAGGAATGCATAAGGCTTCAGTCTACCATACGGATTGACTCCATTGCAAGGCAATGGTGAAAGTGAGCTCAACCGAGATATTAGTATGAGATACAAAGACCTAGAGAGGAGGTGTGACAGTGAAAGGAAAATGAAAGTGTAAGAAAAAGAAGATAGATAAATAACCAGTGACAATAAGAGAGATACATAGTAACATAATAACAAAGTTTTATGACTGTGATATCTGTTAGTGGTAATTAATTGACACTTGACAATAATATGTGGTCATGATATATTTGTTTAGTATTAATAATCTAGTTTAGTTCATATTAATTGATGTTGCTTGATAGAAATATTCGATAATAATATTTAATAATAATAATAATGGTTAATAATATTTAATTTGATTATAATATATGGTATTTATTTTACTAATTTTGAATATATATATTAATAATAATTGATTTAATCATCATATTTAAATTAATATTTATTTGATAAAATGTTTAATAATAAAATATTGTTGGGTTTTCAAATTTAACTTCAGAACCCGGTGGATGGTTAAATATTGACAATCCGGTCTGAGACTAGTGATTCCATAGGGAAATTAGTCCAGTCAGAGAAAACCCTGAAGTAAATCGAGGAAAATAAGTTCAGAACCGTAAGCCCGACCTGTACCTTAGATACCTCCCACGTTTGGTCGTGCAAGTACTTCCGAGTGTCCGATTCCAACATGATCAGTCACTAATGATTTGTTTCAACAATCTGAACACTTACCCTGAAGGAACCCAATTCTAATTCGGACCCCATCGACCTCGTTCTTCGAGAAACCACCCAGTTCAATCGAAACCCCTGAGTTTGGCCTAAACACCTTCAGTGTTTAGAGCATAACTTCTGTATACAACGTCGAAATCATGAAATTCTTGTCTTTGTTTCTTTGTTACAAAAAACCTAACAATCTCTATTTCTATCCTCGAAAGCTAATTCACAACCAATCATCCCCGATTCGAGAATCAAGGATTCGTACTCCGAAACCTCGTTTGTTAATCTCGTTAATCTGCGCATAGTTCGCTAGAAAATTTGTAACTTCTTTATACAATGTCTGGTTCGTGCAATTCTAATTTTATAATTCTTGTAACAAAATTCTCTATGATTTTCATGCAAACCTCGAAGGCCAATTCTCACCCCACAAGTGTAGACTAGACAATCTTTCCAAGGCTTTTTAAAACTCATCACAACATAGTCTAGTGTTAGTAAAATGCGTATATATCCCTTATACAATGTCAAAACCACCTTGTTCTTTTTTCTATGTACTCGTATCATAAAAACCTACACCTTTCATGAAGAACTCAAAGTTTGATTCTTTAAGGAAAAGCCCTAGTGAATTAATCTTTTTAACCTTTGCAAATTTGGGAGCTCTAGGAGCATTTTTCCTTGGTTAAGGCATAACTCTTACTTCCGGTTATCGAAACCTAAAACACACCTGGTTTCTTAACCCTAAGTTATCTTTTTTGACCACCATATTCTAGCAACACCACCATGTGCCACCTCTCCGACATATAGCCCCCCTATCTGTCATGCCACCTCTTTCCCTTCTTTCAAAAGCTCACACCTCTCGCTTCACCATAGTCATCCATCGTGATGCCATGATACCACATGACACACCATTGTATTTCATGCAAATATATATATATATATAAACCATTGCAATTTTTGCTTCACTATTCCAATTCATTTAATTAATTCAGGCATGCCACTTCAGTTTCATTCCCTTAAGCAAAATCTATTTCCCTATATAATCACAACAACATCACCAATAATCTATTTCATTTTTCTTAAGTTCCTCTTCTACTCTTTTCTTCTCTCGGTAAGCTCTCCCCTCTTTTTCTTTTCTCGATCCCGTAACCTGCACACCACATTCCAACCACCCTCTCCTCTCCCTTCAACCACTAAGGAGCCACCATAACAACACCATCCATCACCACCCTACCATAGTACCATTTTCCCTCTAAACCACCATCATTTTTTCTTTGTTTCCCCTAGCAACCCGTGATTGCCATCACTCTAAACAGCCACCACGTGCCTTTATCGTCCATCACAGGCCATCATCCAAGGCTGCCACCACCATCTCTGACCACTACATAGTCCCCCATCCTTGGCCGTGACCCTATTTGGTGAAACGGTGAGCGATCGTCAACTTTTCTCTTTTGGATTCTTGACCGGGCCTCAATTTTGAGTGTAATCTCATTCCATTTTCTTTTCTATCACTGTTGTAAACTTCTCCCTTCTTTTCTTGGCTTGTATGTAGGATCCGGTGAGCTCGAAGTACGTTCAGGTGTGATCGGGAGCGATCAGGATGAAGCAGACGACAATCAGAGTGTTGAAACCTCCCCCTCCTCTTAGGCAGTAACTGTGTACTAAGGTAAAGAAGGGACTCTCCCACTCAAACTTAGTTTTGTTACTTTCTATTTGTGCCTGTATGTTTGTTTAACCTTCTTGTGAACTTCTATAGATTTTAAAGTTTTCTGCCGGTAGTTTCATGAAGTTTTGCCACCACTGGTAAGCCCGGTGTTCTTTCATGTTAGCCCCGCCAATGTTACAAGAGTTTTGCCACCCTTTTCAGAAGTTCTGCTTGTGGCACCCCTCAGTCTTATATAAGTAAATATAATAGATATGATATAATAATTATGAGGATAAATTTTTCACGTTTTAAAGTTCATCACCTTGCCTAAGAGACACCATGAATTAAAAGAAAATCATTTAACATCGCGCCCTAGACCTTTGATTAGTCACACTTCCTATATATGAAGATCTGAGAAGCGATATGAGAAAACTTCATTTTAGTCTTAGAAATAGTGGGACATGTCATAAATATCACCTATTAGTCCCAAATTGAAAATCATAAAAATTTGGGTTCAAACCCCTCTTAAATTTGAGTTTTTCACAACAAGAGAAAAATAGTAGTTGGAAAATCCTGATAGTGGCCATTCCACTAGCCTTGGTTGTACTTCAATGGCCATGGATGGCATTGTTTTGACCACCAAAATTGTATTTTTTTTCCATGTTTTAAGGCAGCGCCATCCACTTGCCGTGGAAGGCTCTGCTGTAGGCACCAATTCTGTAGCTTTTTGCCTTTAAGTTTTTTCCAACTTTGGGACCCATTTTTACTAGGCTATTCAACTCCAATTTGTATGAAATTTTATACACAACTTATCTACCCTAATATCAATTATATGGCCAAGTTTCAAGCCCAAATTTCATACCAATCAAAATCTAAGCTATAAGGTAGTTTTATGTAAATTTTAAGCATTTTACATGATATACCAAAATACAATTGGCTAAGTTTTGGTCTAAACTCTCTGTGGACCTATATTCACATATGTAAATATGCCTTACTCCAATAAGTCTCATCCAATAACTCATTTCCTAGATAAAGATATGTTCTAGTGGAAATTCATGCCCTTTTTTTAGCTAAACCAAGCATGCCAAATTGCAAACTAAGCCTATTTGGCCACAACCAACCATGCACACAAGTTTTATACATATATTATGGGTTGTAGGTAGCCTTTTCATGAGGTCTTGATCATCCGATGGGAATATGGCCTATCCACTTCCCATTACACATACATTTTAGCATTCCACATGCTTATAAATCATGCATTATGCATCCTCACAGGTCATGATCCAAAGATAACATCATTCATTCATCAATATGGAAAGAACCAATATACTGCAATAGTTATTCATCAATGTTGAGGTCATAACCAAAAATCATCCTTCCAACAACAAGGCCTAATTTTCACACATGACCCACCAACAATATACATCCATAATCATTCAATATTCATATACAAAATAAACATTCACAAATATCATATGCTTTACAAAACATTTGCCGGCCAAGGCATTCCTATACAACTATTTTACCTTCTCCACTAAAACATTTAATTCCAAAACAAGATGTATCTCACCCTATGCATATCCTGCATCACAATGCTAAAAAGAGACAACATGAGAGAGTGAGTTATACATTCCAAGTGAAGAATGTGAATACATTTGTGATTATATGTATATGCATACAACGACATGTATACTTTGCATCAACAACATCAATTATCATGGTTACATCATTTCAACAACATATATATATAAATACATATACGATATTCATGAACTATAATCCATAACAAAGTATATACATATACACATACACATCATTGCCCCTTGTCATTTGGGGCTAACACAATATCATCACCATACACAAAGTCTTTTCTTTGTATTTACATTTTATTTGTTGTCTTTAGGTTGTCTTCTACCCATTTCAACCATCATCATAACTCATCCTCTTTTTGTATATCTCCATGCTATATGCAAATGCTCTTAGGCTAATGCATATACACAATAGAATTAATATCAATCGCGGATTTGACTGTGGGAATATAAAACACCAATTTGTGGTTTCAAGCATAGATATATAATCATGCCCTTACTGTAGTAGTAAAATATGTAAACTTATCTTATTGTTTGCATGCATAACATCATATTTTACTAGTACCAAACCGCATCGCCCATCTTGCAACACCAGTCATTTTCACCATGACTGTGGTAAATAACAACATATGGTATTGTGGGCCAACCATGAATCATACCATGGCAGCTGTGATTGTTAGTCCTTAATTTATAGTTATTTTTATAATAAAAAGTGAGAAAATTAATAAAAATTAGTTTAAATAGAAATAAATTTAGGTTTTATTTTAAAATAAGTAGAAGTTATTGAATTTAACATGGCATAACCCATTTTTCCAGTTTTTACAAGGAAAAGTTGAGGTTAAAGGTGAAACATTTGTGTAAGTTAGAGGCCTGACGCGTAGCATCAACCCCATACTCAGCGTCAGGATTTTTAGTGTTGACGCTACGCGTCAGGCCCACGCGTAGCGTTAGGTGCTACGTGTATCCCACGTACAGGAGGAATTACACTCTAAATTGGGTCAATTAATAATTCAAAATGGCCAAACCACTCCAATCCAAAAGCATGAACGAAGTGGGAGACACTAGGGGACTAGGTCTACATATTATTGAGGAATAATTAAGGATTAGTGGCTGAAAATCTGGAGGATTATTGGAAGCTGAGTCAGGAGGCTGACACGTAGTGCTATGCCTACGCGTAGCATCAGAACCTCGACTCAGCCCTATAAATAAGGCCATTTGCCAAGGGTTTTGGCATCCAATTCTTCATTCCATTACTTCTTTCTTCCATTCCAGTACCCTTGTTTCTGAGTTTGTACTGCAGAATACTTCCATATACTTGAGAGTGTTGTTTAGAGTTATTTTCCTTTTGTTGTAAAGTGTGTTGTCAAGTGTGATCAAGTGTTCATCATGTCTCTAATTGTAAGTTGTGTTTTTACTTTTACCATGTGTAACTAATTTGTTTATGTTGAAATTGGTGAACCAATCTATGAATATGATGTTGTAATTATGAATTGTGTATGTTTATGATTCAAATTCTATGTTAGTATTTCAATCTTTTATTAGTATAAACTTCAAGGGGAGAATGATTTTCATGCGTGTTAAAATCACTTTAACGGAAGTAAAAGTTGAAATACCCTTAATATACCAATTACTAGGGATAGAGTTGGTAATTACTGATGTATTAAGTCCAGTACTTAAAGCAAGTTTTTACTGAGAAAGCATCTGAGGGATCAGACTTTACGGTAACTATTTAGAATTTATTCACCGAGGGATTGGGGTTAATAATTTTAAGTTGCAATGAGATGAACTTGATGATTAAATATGCATGTTTATAGTTGCTATGTTATATTCTAGTGCAAGGATCCAAATTCCAACATAGTTTGTCAATCTGTGTTTAAATCTCAAGTATTAGAATCATTCTAAGTGCTACTGTAAGTTATTTTCTAGGTAATTTTATAATTCATCTTTTACCATAGTAAATAAAGATTACTGTCACTTACTCAAACCATTCAATCCTTGAGGGAACGATATCTATTTCAAAAATTACAATGATAAATTGGTGCGCTTGCCAAAAACCAACAAGTTTATTGGCCAAACAGTGATCCACAGGACCACCAGGAACACCTGTTCCTTAAGAGCCACCCCTCACTTGGTCAACCACATGCAGCTTTCCATAGCTAAGCATGGGCAGCTTTGTGACACCACCACTAAGCCACTAGGGTAACAATAATAATGCTAATGCACAGAGCCACCCTTCTACTGGGCCAACTGGGGGAACCCCTAACATTCTATACCAGCAGCTATACAATATGCCATGGATGCAATGCAGATGCAAATCATATGCAATTTCACACTATGCATCCTATCATGTCACTCATCAAATCATCATCATCATCAACATCACCACCTAAATCTTAGTGGATTTTATTTTCATTTGTTATTGCCATTGTTTCATGTTTCAACGTGGCATTCACAATATTTCACCAACGCAATTCAATTTATACATACAAGTTCATACTTGCATCAACCATAATGGAACCAACAACCATCAATATTAACAATCATTAATTGTTCAGGGGTATGCTCACCAACAACATTCACTTTCATTCATCACCAATACTCAACAATCAATATTTATGGTGAATACATATATATCTTCAACGACTTAGGCATAACAATTGTCCTAACATCTCATGATAATTATCAATCACCACAAAGCATACCACCAATATTCCCAATGCATAAAACACATTGGCCAAGCACAACAACATGATAATATTCAACATCACCATTCATCAATACAACATAGGCAAGGCAAACATGTGCATTGTTACATCTAACAATCAACCAATACCCAAATTCATGCATTTAGAATATAAAACTCCTCCCCTACCTCAAGAGAAGTAATCTGAGCGATTCAATGGTCCCACCTCGTCTTTCAAAATAGATCCTACATGACACAATGCACCATACCATTACTTTCTATTTTAATCTACCAAGATTTACATATTTTTAAATTAATACTTGGTGTTCATAACATTATCCCTCCCAACCACTTTCCATTTCATTAGTTTCACTACAACCACTATGGGTTTGGTGTTCAAGTTCATTATTATTCAATTAAAGCTACACCTATCTATGGGTTCTCACACCAAAGGTCATCAACCACCATTAATGACCATCTAACATCATTAATGTCATTTGTCATCATCACTAAATATTCTCCCAACATATTCAATGATACCCACACTCTCAATATCATACATTTCCTCTCAAAATTAATTCTCTAACCAACATTTAATGTTTTCCCTAATTCTTAGGGTTAGGGTTTCACCAAAAACCCAATAATCATCATTAATGCACATTAACTTTGATAATCTTCACCATTATTTTTGTGCACCACCATTAATGCCCATAAAAGCTTGCATTTAATACACCCTACCTTAGGGTTTCCACATTTAATGCTCTCATTCAATACTCTCATGCATTTAAACACTCACCCAACCACCATAACCCAAAACCTAGGGCACAAGCTCAATAAAATGGTGAGGAACTTACCTCAAGCCAGGAAACAACAATGAGCTTCCAAGAGAGGGAAAGGGTGACAAAAATTTAGAGAAGAGAGGGGAGAGCTTCAAGTCACTATAGCCTTCTTCTTACTCAATGAAGAAAACAAAAATAGAGAGGGGGGATAGGCACATCACTTTAGAGAGGGAAAGATGAAGAAGAAATAAGGAAATGAGAAAGTAAAATAGCTTTTGCCTTTGGAAGGGAGAAGGCAACATAAATGAGAGAAGAGAAATGAGAGTTTTTGTTTTAATTTTTTTAACCAATCATTAATACTTTCTTGTTTTATAACAAATAGGATCACCGTTCAGGCTCAATACTTCATCTAAAAATTATTCCGAAGACATATTCGGATTCATAATAATATTCTTAGTAGCCCTGACTAACAGTACCTCAATCGGATATACTTGATTCGACACCCATATTTTAATTGGGTACAATTTCAACACATTAAGCCTCAATAATGTATGAATACTCATAATAAATCCTAATTTAATTATTTCTAAATTTTTGGGACATGAATCAATTCATATATATTTATTTACTATTTATTCCTCTCAATTAATTATTTTTATAATTTTTGGGATGTTACAATCCACCCCACCTAAAAAGAAATTTTGTCCTTGAAATTTAACATAATAGATTCAAACGTATTAGGATATCTCTCCCGTATACCATCTTTACGTTCCCGCGTGAAAGTCTCTACATTACCATGTTTCCATGCTACCTTCACCAAAGGTGCCAACTTGTTCCCTAACCTCTTAACAGAATGTTCAATAATATGAACAGGAACAGAGGAGATAGACAAATCATCTCACACACCGACATCATCAACTGGGATCATATACGAGAGATCAGGAACATACTTCCTCAACTGTGACACATGAAAAACATTATGCAGATTTGCAAGATGGAGGAGGAGTGCAATCCGATAAGCAACATCACCAATTCACTCAAGAATTTCATACGGTGCAATAAACTTAGGACTTAATTTTTTGCTCTTAAAAGCTCTACCAATTTCTTTATCACGCGAGACTTTCAAAAATACATGATCACCAACTTTAAATTCAAGTGGTTTATGCCTTTTATCATAGTAACATTTCTATCGGTCTTGAGCAATCTTTATATTCTTTTGTATCTTTCTAATTTACTCAATAGTCTTTTGAACAATCTCTGACCCTAAGGCCAAATTCTTACCAATTTCCAACCAACATAAAGACGTTCTACATATTCTACCATAAAGTGCCTCATAAGGAGCCATACAGATAGTACCGTGGTAACTGTTGTTGTACGTGAATTTAATTAACGGAAGAAATCTCTCCCAATAACCACCATACTCAAGAACACAAACCCTCAACAAATCTTTAAGGCTTTAAATAGTCCTCTCGGATTATCCATCAATTTGAGGATGATAGCAGAACTAAGTTTTAACTTAGAGCTTAACTCCTGATGTAAGCTTCCCCAAAATTGAGAAGTAAACCGAGGATCACAATCAGATACAATGCTAGATGGCACACCATGCAATCTAACAATCTCCTTTATGTACAATTGTGCTAATTTCTCCAACGAACTCTTCATACTCATGTGTAAAAAGTGAGCACACTTTGTCAATCAATCTACAATCACCCAGATAATATAATTTCCAACACGGGTTCTAGGAAAACCATAAACAAAGTCCATAGCAATACTATCCCACTTCCAAACAAGGATCTCCAAAGGTCTCAACAAACTAGATGATTTTTTATGTTCAACCTTTGCCTTTTGATAAATAAGGCAAGATGCAACAAAATTCGCCATATCATGCTTCATATCGGGCCACTAGAAATTCTTTTTGAAGTCTTAATACATTTTAGTGGAACTAGGATGAATACTTAACACACTCTTGTAAGCTTCATTAAGCATAAATTTTCTCAAATCACCACCCGATGGAATATAAACTTGACCCTTCATACGCCAAATACCATCATGACCTTTCAGCAGAGACGAATTCTTCCCATTAGCTTGAGCTTTCTTCATCTTTATCAAATATTCATCATTCGGTTGTTGCGCTTTCACACACTCAAGGAACATATTTGCAACCCTTAACATCTCAAGAGACATTTTCTTTAGGGTATATATTTCCATGCCTACATTCAAGTTTCTAAATTACTCAATTAGTTCCATCTCTTTCACCATCATAGTGAAAACATGCAAAGACTTTCGACTCAAAGCATCAGCAACCATATTTGCCTTTCCAGGATGATACCTCAATTTAAACTCATAGTCTTTTAGAAATTCCATCCACCGTCGTTGGCGTATATTAGGCTCTTCTAATCAAATAGGTACTTAAGACTTTTGTGATCACTAAAGACCACAAACTTCGAACCTTACAAATAGTGTCACCACAACTTCAAAGCAAATACAACCACCACCAATTCAAGATCATGTGTGGGGTAATTAACCTCATTTGGTTGTAACTATCTCGATGCATAGGCTATCACACGCTTATTTTAATGCTCCTGCGATCTTCATGGACTACATGAATGGCATTTTCCACGAGTATCTTGATTAATTCGTCGTGGTGTTTATTGATGATATTTTGGTGTATTCCAAGAGTCATGAAGAGCATGAAAGACATCTTCATCTTGTATTGACCATTCTTCAAGAGAAAGAATTGTATGCCAAGCTTTCTAAATGTGAATTCTGGATAAGTGAGATTTCTTTCCTCGGTCATGTGATTTCTGGTGATGGAGTTGTTGTGGATAGATCAAAAGTTGAAGCTGTAACGGCTTTGGAATGGTCGACGTCCGTAACAGAGATAAGAAGCTTTCTAGGTCTTGCCGGTTACTACCGGAGGTTCATTGAAGGATTTTCCTATTTAGCCTTACCATTGACGAAGTTGACTCGTAAGAATCATCCTTTCGTGTGGACTCGTGAATGTGAAGAAAGTTTCCAAGAGTTGAAGTTAAGACTTACTACCGCACCGGTGTTAGCGCTACTCGATTTGAGGATGGCTTTGTGGTGTATTGTGATGCATCTAAGCTTGGCCTTGGATACGTATTGATGTAAAAGGAGCGTGTGATAGCCTATGCGTTGAGATAATTGTAACCATATGAGGTTAATTATCCTACACACGATCTTGAATTGGCCGCAGTGGTGTTCGCTTTAAAGTTATGGCGACATTACTTGTATGGTTCTAAGTTTGTGGTCTTTAGTGACCATAAGAGCCTTAAGTATTTGTTTGACCAAAAGGAACTTAATATGCGCCAAAGAAGGTAGATGGAATTCCTAAAAGACTACGAATTTGAGTTAAGGTATCACCCCGGAAAGGCCAATGTGGTTGCAGACGCTTTGAGCCAAAAATCGTTGCATATCTCTATAATGATGACGAAAGAAATGGAGTTGATTGAACAGTTAGAAATTTGAATGTGGGCGTAGAGACCTATACTTCTAAGAAAATGTCGCTTGAAATGTTAAAGGTCACGAATGAATTTCTTGAATATATAAAGGTTTGACAACCGGATGATGGGTATTTGATTGAGATGAAGAAAACCTAAGAGAAAGGGAAGAATTTGTTCCTAGTGGAAGGTCAAGATGGTATTTGGCATGTGAAGGGCCGAATTTATATTCCCTCAAATGGTGATGTGAGAAAATATGTACTTGAGGAGGCTCACAAAAGTGTATTAAGCATTCATCCTAGTTCTACCAAGATGTATCAAGACTTGAAGAAGAATTTTTGGTGGCCTGGCATGAAGCGTGATGTGGTGAACTTTGTAGCCTCATGCCTTGTTTGTCAGAAGGTGAAGGTCGAGCATCAAAGACCATCTGGTTATTTGAGACCTTTGGAGATCCCTGTTTGGAAGTGGGATAGCATAGCTATGGATTTTGTTTCTGGATTACCCAGAACTCATGCTGGAAATGATGCCATATGGGTAATTGTGGATCGGTTGACGAAGTGTGCTCACTTCTTGCCTATGAATTTGAAGAGTTCCTTGGAGAGATTGGCACAATTATATGTAAAGGAGATTGTTAGGTTGCATGGTGTGCCGTCTAGTATCATATCTGACCGTGAGCCTCGGTTTACTTCTCGATTTTGGGGAAGTTTACATAATGAATTGGGTTATAGGTTGAAGCTTAGTTTTGCTTATCATCCGCAAACCGATGGACAATTCGAAAGGACGATACAAAGCCTTAAAGATTTATTGAGGGATTGCATTCTTGAACACGATGGATGTTGGGAGAAATTCCTACCATTGATTGAATTCACGTACAACAATAGCTACCATAGCTCTATTGGTATGGCTCCCTATGAGGCACTTTATGGAAGAAAATGTAGAACGCCTCTATGTTGGTTAGAGACTGGTGAAAACTTGGCCTTAGGGCCGGAGATTGTTCAAGAGACCACCGAGCAGATTAAAAAGATACAAGAGAATACGAAGATTGCTCAGGATAGACAGAAGAGTTACTATGATAAGAGGCATAAACCACTTGAGTTCCAAGTGGGTGACCATGTGTTTTTGAAGGTCTCGTATGATAAAGGGATTGGAAGGGTGTTGAAAAGTGGAAAGTTAAGCCCTAGATTTATTGGACCTTATGAGGTTTTGGAGCGGATTGGCGACGTTGCTTATAGGATTGCACTCCCTCTGCATCTCACTAATCTACATAATGTGTTCCACGTGTCGCAATTGAGAAAATATGTTCATGATCCTCTACATGTAATTCCTATGGATGATGTCAATGTACGTGATGATTTATCTATCCCTCCCTTTCTATTCGTGTTGTTGATCATTCTGTGAAGAAACTACGAAACAAGTTGGTACCTTTGGTGAAGGTCGCTTGGAAGCACGAAAATATGGAGACGTTCACATGGGAACGTGAGGACGACATCAGAGAACGATATCCCAACGTGTTCGAATCCAGTATGTTAAATTTCGAGGACGAAATTTTCTTTTTGGTGGGGTGGATTGTAACATCCCAAAATTTTAAAATAGAGGATTAAATCAAGGAAAATAAATATTGGCAAATTGAATGTAAGCTATTTAATGTACCAAAATATTGTGAATAATTAAATTAAAAATTTTGGGGACTGTTGGTGATTTATAGAGACCGATTAAACTGAAAATAAGCCCAATTGGAATATGGGTGTCAAACCAAGTATCTCTGATTGAGATGATACTGGTCAGGGCTGTTGAGAATAATATTGGGAGTCTGAATATATATTCGAAATAATTTTCAGATAAAGTATTGAGCCCAAATAAAGAGCCTGTTTGTCTTAAAACGAAGAATCTTTTAATGAAGGAATTAAAACTAAAACCAAAAGCCATGATTTTTCCCTTCTATTTTTCGTTGGCTTCTTGGCTTATTTGACAAGGACACTCTACTTCTTCGTCTCTTCATCTTTTCTTCATTCTTCCACTCTCCTTCTTCCAAAACCCTAAGTTAATGTGGTGAACTCCCTCTTTTCCCCCTCATTTTCGTTCTTAGAGCAAGCTAGGAGATTGGAGTTCTTCCCCTCTTCTCCCTCTAATTTTCGTGTGGCTTCCCTCTCCCTTGAAAACCCTCTTCGTTTTGGGTGTGAGGTAAAATATACTCACCATTTTATCTAGGTTTTTGCCATGTATATGTGTCTTTATGTCTTGGAGAAGCAATGTATGTGAATGGGTGGTTGAAGAGAGCATTTAATGCTTAAACCCTAGAGTGGGTTGCCATAAATATGTGTATTTAATGAGGGACAAGAGTAGTAGATGCATTTATGATGGTAAGAGATGAAGAATGATGAGACATTAATGAGAGTTGTTGGGTTTTAGAGAAACCCTAGTTTTTAAGAATTTAGGGAAAGTTATGAATATTGGTTGGGTAGTGTGATTGAGAGCAAATACAAGCCATTAACTATGTGGGTAATTAATTGTTGTGGTATTTTGTGAAGGTTGGGGCTATGGTTGTTTTGTGGCCCTTGAATTTAATGAATGTGGCTTGATGGGAAAGAATTCCCGAAGCCTAATAAATGATAAAATTGAGGTCTATAACATGTCTAGTGCTTGTTAAGAAACTGTAGATACGATTATGATTAAATAGAAATAAATGATGTCTTAAATAGTTGATTGATTGGGATTCTATATGCATGTTGTAACATCCCGAATTTTCTAAAAATGATTAAGTGTGAGGAATAAATGGTAAATAATTATAAATGAGTTAATGAGTGTCCCAAAAATATTGGAATAGTTAAATTGTGATTTATTATGGACATTTATAATTTATTGAGATTTTAGGAGCTAAAATTTTAGGAGCTAAATTATACCCGGTTAAAATATGGGTGTCAGACCAAGTATCTCTGATTGAGATACCGTTGGTCAGGGCTGTTAAGAATATTATTGGGAATCCGAATGTATAATCGGACTAATTTTTGGATTTAGTATTGAGCCTAAACAGAGATCCTGTTTGTCATAAAACGGTAAATTTTTAATGAAGGAATTAAAATTAAAACCTAAACTCTCACTTTCTCTTCTCTTTTCACGTTGCTTTTTCCTCTCCTTCATACACTCTCTTCTCTCTTCATACCCTATCTCCCATCCATCTTCTTCTCCTCTCTAAACCTAGCAAAAATGGTGGTGCCTCTTCCTCCTCCCTCCATTTTCGTTCTCCTATGGAGCTTGAAGGAGATGATGATGGTTGGAAGCTTTCCCTCTTCTCCTTAAATTTTCGTCACCCTCTCCCTCTCTTAGAAGCCCATTGTGATTTCTTGGCTTAAGGTATGTATCCCTCCATTTTAATGAGCTTAAGCCTTAGGTTTTGGATTTTTATATGATTTGGAGAGTGTTATATGTATGGGTTATGGAATGGGAACCATTTTTAGGCAAAACCCAAATGTGGGGTGTTATAAATATGTGTTTTTGTGTTGATGTAGAGGGGTACACGAAAATGTGGTATTTGGTGCTGGAAGATGATGATTATTTATGATGGTTGTTGGATTTTTAATGAAACCCTAACCCTAGGAATTGGGGGAAATGTAAAATGTAAGTAGAATGTGTGTTCAATAATGTGAGGGAATGATATTAATAAGGAAATGTAGCCATTGATGATGGTTGATGAATATTAATAATGGTGGTTGGGTTTTGATGAAACCCTAGCCTTAAGAATTTAGGGAAAATATGTAATGTTGGTTTGAGGATTGATTTTAGGTGGAAATATATGATATTTAAAATATGGGTATTGTTGATGATGTTGGGAGGATACTTGTTGATGATGAGGGATGCCATTAATGGAGGTAAGTGGTTAATGGTGATGGTTGAAAGTCATTAGTATGGGAACCCATAGATAAGTATGGCCTTTAAGTGAATAATGGTAAGTTTGAACACCAAAACCATGATGGTTGTGATAGGGTAAACAAATGGAATAAGATTGTATTTGATAAGGCCTTAGGCCATAATATGTGGTTGATTGATGAGGGTCTTAAAAGAAGCTAAAAGGATCTATGAAGACTTATATGTGATTGGGAGTAATATTGGTAAGGATGTGACATTGTTGTTGTTGGGTTGGTTAGCCCTTTTGAGATTTAGAAAATCTTGGTTTTGGGAAAGGAATTCCTGAAGCTTAACACAAGTATGTGAATAGGTGTTTTGACATATTTAGAACTTGTTACCAAGCCTTAAGGGATATTTGTGATTGTTTAAGAATTATGATGAAAGCCTTGTGGTGGCTTATGATTGAATGAATACATATATGTGTGTTATGTAGATCGTGTTTCAGATGATGGTGCGGGATGATCGGAGCACTTGGATTGTGGTTCTTCTCTCGAGGTAGGAGAGGAGTTTACATTCAAATTGCATGAGTTATATAATTAATGATTATTGCATGTCTTGACACTCATGCTTGCCTTGCCATGTTTATAGTGGAATGATGTGAATGGCAATTATTGGCTATTGATAATGATATATATATATATATATATGTATATGTGATGATGATGAATGGTTAGCTATCCTTTGGTGGAAATGATGTGGTTGATAAACCATCCTTGAGGGGATGAAGTATATGTTTTGTGAATTGAGAAATTAAGTGGATGTTTGGCATTGAATGTGATAACCATTGTGGTGACATTAATGATAAGATTAAAAGATAATGCATAATTAAGGAACTTATAGAGTCAAATTGAGTGTCGCGTGATTTTGATGGCGTGGGATAGTCCCAATAGCTTCTATGTGTAGTTTATGACTTGTAGAAATTGGAACGGGTCAATTCCATTGAGAAATGACCCTTGAGTTGCATTAAAATGACTTAAAATGGGTAAATCGACATAAGTTCCTTAATTTTGAGAATTTTTGAGTGAGGCCGGTGGCCACACGTCACAAATGATGTATATTTGTTGGGGTTAAAATTTCATAGCATTTGGAGTTCATACGAGAAAGTTAGGAGGGTTAGAAGTTGAAAAATCTTACGTTTCTACATAAAAACAGCAGCAGGGCTGTCTTGAATCGATTCAAGACCCTTTAAATCGATTCAAGAGGTGTTGTTTTCACTGTTTTGGGCTCCAGCGGCGTTTGAATCGATTCATACGAGTTTGAATCGATTCAAGACCCTCTGATTGTCAAATTTTGAGATTTTAGGACGCTTGAATCAATTCATACGAGCCTGAATCGATTCAGAGCCCTGTTATGGCCACTGTTGTGCTGTTTTTCCAACTGGTCTATTTTCATTGCTGTTTTTGGCCTGTTTGGCCACCTTAATGACGTGTTTGGCCTCCGACTTCTTCATGAAAGTTATAGATAATTATGTTATGGAGGTGTGAGAATTCGTTTCACATTAATTGGAGTTTTCTAACTCTCATTAGGCATAAAACACTGGACCTACTATGTTATAAAATTCAAATTTAAGAGGGTTTTGAACCCAACTTTTTATGGTTATCAAATTGGGACTAATAGGTGATATTTGTGACATGTCCCACTATTTTTAAGACTAAAAATAAGCTTTCCTCATGTCTTAATGTTGAAATTTATCATGGGCTCATTATTGCCTAAAACCCCTTTTAGTATTAAAAATAAGAGAATTCACTAGGGGTACATGTGTGGTGTGTCTTAGTGGTGATAGGGGAATGGCATAAGGCCATGGCAAGGTATATGTATGCCTATGCTAGGTTATGAAAACATATATGTTTCCCCTCTATTGATATATTAAGAATAACAATGAAAGTAAATGTTGTGGTCATATGACCCACCTTGAGTGTTGATGAAACTAATAAGGGGACAATTATATGGAAATGAATTGTTATAAATCATTGAATTAGGGAAAATGACAATTATGTTTGAGTGAATGATGCCACCATATTGAACAATGATTAATGGTGTCGAATGAAAAGGGATATTGTTGTTGAACATACCCTTATTATATTGAACAATGATTACATGGTTATTATTATTGTTGATGACTGTAATGCCATTCTGTTTGATCCAAGTGTAAACTTGTATATGTAATTCGAATTATATTGCCATGTATATGATTCTATGAACTTGAAGTGTATTTGTTAACATGCCTTGTTGATTTCCATGCGTGGATTCAATGCTATGATGCTTGATATGCCTTCGAATTACCATGCGTGGTTTGATGTGATTATGAATGTTGTGCCTTGAGGGGCCTTTGATTACTTGTATGCCAATGATAATAAAACTAAATATGTAATATACCCCTAATCGAGAGGGTGAGAAATCCTTGCGAGGTTAAGATTGGCATATGTATTATTGCATCTTGCATTCATGGCATGGCATAGCATTGTGGTTGTGATCACTTTGTACTTGAGATGAAAAAAAAGGCTTACGAGTTCTTATGATATTCCGTGGTTGCGATCACGAGGAGGGAGTACCCCTTGCGAGGCGGGAAACCAATATAAAATGATTGATATGTGGTTGCGATCACAATGAGACATCTTGCGGGATTGTATAATGATAAGCCAGTGGTTACGATCACTTGGTACTTGATATGAAAAAGGGCTTGCGAGTTCCTATGATGCCTGTGGTTGCGATCACGAGGCGGGAGTACCCCTTGCGAAGCGGGAAACCAATATGAATTATTGAATGTGGTTGCGATCATGAGAAAGCACCTTGCGAGGCTGCTAGAGGGAGTACCCTTTGCGAGGCGAGAAACCCATATGAATGAATGATATTGTGGTTGCGATCACCTGATAAAATGAAATCGGATCCGTGCATATGCATTATTAAACAGTTAACATATGCATTAGCCATTGGTGCATGGCATTTGAGATGGGATGACCATGAGAGATGAAAGACCCCTTGCGAGGAGGAATGGAATAAAGAATTAATAAGATGATGATAATGATTGTGAATGCCCTTGTTGATAAGTGGCAATATGATTGTGTATGTGCTTGTGCTTGCTTATGTTGTGAAATGTGTTTCATGAGGGTTGTATACCTATTATATCAATGTGATAATGATTGAATGATGAATTAATGATTTTATAGCAAAGCACACATGATGATTGTATGTATGTACACATAATCACAATATATTATATTCGTCATTTTGAATGTATAACTCACTCTCCCATGTGGTCTCCTTTTTAGCATTGTGATGCAGGGTTATCATGGGCTGAGATGAGACTTTGAATTGAAGTTTTAGCAAAGGTACATAGTGGTAATGGAAGTGCCTTGGCCGGCATCAATTGTGAACTTTAATGTATAGAATAAATTGTATGTGATATTGAGGATTTAGTGAATTTGGATATGTATAAGATAATCCTTTGAATTTGTGAATGGTGAATATAAGTTTAGTATGTAAGTGATGATTAGATTGATACTATCTGGTGATGGATGTCTCACGTAGAGACTACTTACGATTGATGATATATGATTATGATTCAAGCGCATAGTCGATTGTGGCCTAATAGGCTTATACTATGAAACTGTGTGATTGCTTAGGCCTTTTCTCACATCTTCATATATGGGACTAGGCATATGCCCGGTATACACATTCTTCTTCCGCTGTAAACTCTATTATTTTGTATACCGTTATAGGCAAACTATTTAACGATCTAGTTATATTTTATTAAATCTCACTCTTCGGTTTTTTGTGATTTGGGTCTTGATGTAATCGTAGTTGTGTTTTGGAAATATTTCAAACGTGAAAAATTTACTCGTATTTTTATTAATTAATTATCTTGATTACATCAGGATCTAAGTCTAGAAAATCGGGGTGTTACACATGTTAATGTAGGATCCATTCCGAACGACGAGGCGTGTGCGTCTTATCAATCAGAATTCTTCTCTTGAGGTAGGAGAGGAGTCTTATGTTCTAAATACATGAATTTGAATGTTATTTGATTGCCATATGTGTTTTGAATGTGATTACAGGTTTAAGTATTTTGATAATGACAAAACACTCTTGAAGAATTCCTTGCAAAAACAAAGATATAGAATCAGACTCAGAAAAATTGCGAAGCTAATCGATTAGGGAGTCTCAGCCAATCGATTAGGCAGCTTCTGTTTTGGAACCACTGCATCAGGACATTAAGCTAATCGATTACAACATTTCAAATAATCGATTACAGAGCCACTAGAATTACAATAATCAATTACATGCATGGCTTAATCGATTACCAAAACCAAAAATGGCATTAAAGGTATCAGGTATAACAGCTAATCGATTAAGAGAATTCAGCCAATCGATTAGAAGGCTACTGGAATTAAGCTAATCGATTACTATGACTATATAATTGATTAAGAAGCTACGAAGCTAAATCAAATGCATCAGGTATCACTGCTAATCGACTATAAGGTAAAGTTCAATCGATTACCAAGCTTCTGACTTCAAGCTAATCGATTAGGCAATGGGAACTAATCGATTACATAGCGAACAGAGATGAAAAATTCAAAGTGTAATCGATTACAGCTTAAAGCATAATCGATTACGATAGTGGGAAAACGCATATTAGTGGGAAACCAGCATATTTCTCCACCATTCCTTTAGACACCCACTACATGCAACGGCTAGGAAGACCAAGGCACTTACCAAAGCTCAGAAATGACTCTATAAATGCAAGAGGAACTCAAGAACAAAATACACAACAAGAAGCCATCAATCTTTACTTTCTCTTGTGCTTAGTAAGCCCTTATTCTTGTATTTTTTTGAGATTTCATTTGTTTATTCTCTCTTCTTGAGAGTTATAGATTTGAGAGAACCTTCACTTATACATCTACTCTATTGAGAGAGTCACTTGCTTGTAAACACCAAACACTAAAGTTCACTCTAGATTGAGTGGTTGTTCACTCTAGCTTAAGTGGTTACAAAGGTTGGGGTTCAATCTTTGGGATATTGTGAGATTGAGAGATTGGGTGGGGTGCCCTTATACTTGTGAGGATTGGGTTCTTGAGTGTGGGACACTAGGAAGCCGCAATTGCTCAAAGTTGTATCTCTAGTCTACAATAGTGAAAATCCTCTAAGTGGGTTGCTTAGAGGCGAGACGTACACCGGATTGGTGGAACTCGTTAAATCGGTTTGCAAGCTCCTCTTCCCTACTCTTTTACTTTCATATACTGTGCTTAATTGGCTTGTGTTGATTGATTGTGGCTTGCATACTTAAACTTGTTTAATTTGGTAAACTTTGAATACTGCACACCAAGTGTTTGTCAAATTGTCTCAGCTATATTTACCCTTGTTTTGCCTTGCACATTTCATTAAACTTGATTTCACTTGCATAATCTTGTAAATTTGAACGTAAGAATCAAGTTCAAAGGCATTCCAACTAAAAGTTTTAAAAACTCAATTCACCCCCCCCCCTCTTGAGTATTGAGGCCACTTGAATAACAAGTGGTATCAGAGCTTGACTCTTGGTAGAACAAGCTTAACAGCTTCAAGAGAATAAATGGCCTCAAGTTCTCAAAACCTCTTTCCCGAGGGTGGTGCTATAAACAGACCTCCCGCTTTCAATGGAGAAGGCTATACCTTTTGGAATGAAAGAATGAAAATATTTATTCAATCTATTGATTTTAAAGTTTGGAATGCCATTGAAAATGGTCCTTATACACCCATGCATATTGTCAATGATAAAAGTGTTGAAAAACCTATGGAGGAATGGACTAGTGATGAAGAAAAGAAAGTGCAATATGGCTATAAGGCTAAAAATCTCATCACTATGGCATTAGGTCCAGATGAATTTTTTAGAATAATGAATTGTAAATCCGCCAAGGAAATGTGGGATATTCTTCAAGTAACCCATGAAGGTACAAATGATGTTAAAGACTCTAAAATTAGTACACTAACTAGTCAATATGAGTGCTTTAGATTAAACTCTCATGAATCAATTGTTGATATGCAAAAACGGTTCACTCTCATCATTAATTAACTTATTACACTTGGAAAGACTTACACTAACAAAGAGCTCATTCATAAAGTGTTGAAAAGTCTTAACAGAGAATGGCAACCGCTAGTTACCGCCATCAAACAATCTCCCAGCATAAACGAGATGTCTCTTGCCACATTATTTGGTAAGTTGCAAGAACAGGAACAAGAGCTGAAAGAATTGAAGATGACGGAAGAGGAAGAAAAATCTTCCAAGAAAAAGGGACTCGCTCTCAAGGCCACTTCCATAAATGAAGAAGAATCTGGAAGTGAACTTGATAAAGAAGAAGAGTTTGGACTATTTGTGAAACGCTTTGGGAAATTCATGAAAAGCAAACGCTTCCAAAGAAGCTTCAAAAACCCAAGTAAGAAACCTATCACTAAAGAAAATTCTTCCTCACCCAATTGCTTTGAATGTGGCAAGGAGGGGCACTTCAAAGCGGACTGCCCAAATCTCAAGAAAAAGGGCAAAGAGAAAAGAGGAAGAAGGAGAGCATATATAGCCTGGGATGAAAACGAGATAAGCAGCTCGGATGACTCAGAAAATGAAGAAGCAAACCTTTGCCTCATGGCCAACCACCAAGAAGAAAATGATAAGGTAAATTTCCATGGCTTAGATAAGGATGAATTACTTGATGCTCTAGAGGAATTGTATGATAAATTTGTAAAAGTATCCAATAGACTTCAGATGTCTAGAAAAACTAGTGACACTCTAGAGATGCACCTTATGGAGGTTTGCAAAGAGAATGAATGCTTAAAGGAAGAATTGGAAAATGCTCAAACATGCTCCAAGAGTAAACCGTGTGATTTTGCTAAGAAATGTGTTGATCTAGAAAACAAAGTCCTAGATCTAAACAAAACCTTAGAGAAGTTTACAAACGATAGAGATAACCTGAACGTACTACTTAGAAATCAAAGATGCATGTTTGACAAAACTGGTTTAGGGTACAATTCTGTTACAAAGGAAAAGAATTACGAAAATTTTTTTGTACCTCCTATGATCATCTTCGCCCTTTATGAAATGCAACCATTGTGGACTCAAAGGTCATAACTCTTCAAATTGCAATGTTAGAAAATTAGGGCCAAAGGTTATAAGAAAGGTGTGGGTTCCCAAAGGGACATTACCACAAGCTAACCTTAAAGGACCCAGCATAAAATGGGTACCTAGTTCTCTAAACTGATTTTGTTTTGTAGGTATGCTTCAAGGCAAGCAACAACCATTGGTATTTAGATAGTGGGTGTTCAAAGCATATGACGGGAGACATAAGCAAATTTACATCATTCACTCCCAAAAGAAAAGGAAGTGTCACCTATGGAGACAACACCAAAGGAAGGATTCTAGGCATTGGAAACATTGGTAAGAATTCTTCTACCTCTATTAGTGATGTGTTGTATGTTGAAGGTCTTAAACACAACTTACTTAGCATTAGTCAATTATGTGACAAAGGATATAGAGTTTTGTTTGAATCAAATTGTTGCATAATTGAGCATAAGACTAATAAGGAAGTTAAGTTTGTAGGCTAAAGAATTGATAATATTTACATGATTGATATGGATAGTTTGTCTTCAAATGATGTACAATGCTTCATGACTAGAGAGGATGAAACTTGGCTATGGCATAGAAGAATAGCTCATATACATGTAGACCATTTGAATAAACTTATTTCTAAAGAATTAGTAATTGGTTTACCAAAGCTTAAATTTGAAAACAAATTTTGTGATGCATGTCAAAAGGGAAAACAAGTAAAGGCATCCTTTCAATCTAAAAACATTGTTTCCACCCAAAAGCCTTTACAACTTTTGCACATGGATCTTTTTGGACCCTCCAAAATCAAAAGCTTTGGTGGTAATTACTATAGTCTAGTAATTGTAGATGACTACTCTAGATATACATGGACCTTGTTTCTTGCTCATAAGAATGAAGCATATCATGTATTTAAGAAACTTGCTAGGATTATCCAAAATGAGCAAAATTCAAAAATTACATCCATTAGAACTGATCATGGGGGAGAATTCCAAAATCAATCTTTTGAAAAGTTTTGCGAAAAACATGGCATCAATCATAATTTTTCAGCTCCTAGAACTCCACAACAAAATGGAGTAGTAGAAAGGAAAAATAGATCATTGGTAGAGCTTGTAAGAACCATGTTAAATGAAAACAATATTGCAAAACATTTTTGGGCCGATGCAGTAAATACCGCTTGTCATGTTATGAATAGATGTTTAATAAGGCCTATCCTAAAGAAAACCCCCTATGAACTTTACAAGGGTAGAAAACCCAACATTTCATATTTTCATATATTTAGATGTAAATGTTTTGTGCTCAATAATGGAAAAGATAATCTAGGTAAGTTTGATGCTAAAGCTGATGAAGCAATCTTCCTAGGGTACTCTCAATCTAGTAAATCTTATCGAATCTTCAACAAACGCACAAATACCATTGAAGAATCTATTCATGTTAAATTTGATAAAAATATCCATAACCCTCCGAGAAAGGAAGATGTTGATGATCTTGCAGGTGCACTTCAAGAAATGTACTTGAATGAAGAGGAGGAAATCAACAAGAAAGAAGAAACAACACAAAATGAGGAACCATATCAATGGATCACATTGAAGGATCACCCATTAGACAAAGTCATAGGAGAAATAACTCAAGGTGTAAGTACTCGAAATGCTATAAGAAATACTTGTAATCACCTAGCGTTTGTATCACAAATAGAACCCAAAAACATTGATGAAGCTATTATTGATGAACATTGGATGTTGGCCATGCAAGAAGAGTTAAATCAATTTGAAAGAAATGAAGTTTGGGAACTAGTGCCAAGACCCAATGATCACCAAATAATAGGAACAAAATGGGTTTTTAGAAATAAGCTAGATGAGAATGGCATAATAACAAGAAACAAAGCTAGATTAGTTGCTAAAGGATATAATCAAGAAGAAGGGATAGACTATGAAGAAACGTATGCTCCTGTAGCTAGATTAGAAGCCATAAGATTACTATTAGCTTTTGCTTATTGTATGGATTTTAAGCTTTATCAAATGGATGTCAAAAGCGCTTTTCTAAATGGCTATATTCAAGAAGAGGTTTATGTAGATCAACCTCCCGGTTTTGAAAATCACAAATTTCCAAACCATGTTTTTAAATTGAGAAAAGCTTTATATGGTTTGAAACAAGCTCCAAGAGCTTGGTATGAAAGACTTAGCAAATTTCTTTTAGAAAATAGTTTTGAAAGAGGTATGGTTGACACTACCCTTTTTATAAAACGCAAAAACAATGACATTCTTTTGGTACAAGTTTATGTTGATGACATAATATTTGGTGCTACTAATGAAATTCTTTGTCAAGAGTTTGCCAAGATCATGCAAGATGAATTTGAAATGTCCATGATGGGAGAACTCACCTTCTTTCTTGGATTACAAATCAAACAAACTAATGAGGGAATGTTCATTAGTCAAACAAAATATTGTAAAGAGCTACTCAAAAGGTTTGAAATGAACAAAGCAAACGAAATAGCTACACCCATGAGTACATCTTGCTACTTAGACAAAGATGAGAAGGGTAAGGATGTCGAAATAACTAAATACCGAGGTATGATTGGCTCCTTACTTTACTTAACAGCTAGTAGGCCTGATATTATGTTTACTGTGTGCATGTGTGCTAGATATCAAGCATGTCCTAAAGAATCACATCTCACTGCTGTGAAAAGAATTTTAAAATATCTTGTGGGTACTCAAAATGTTGGTCTATGGTACCCCAAAGGGGCCGAATGCATTTTAGTAGGATACTCTGATTCAGATTTTGCAAGATGTAAACTTGATAGGAAAAGCACTAATGGAACATGCCACTTGCTTGGTAGTTCTCTTGTATCTTGGCATAGCAAGAAACAAGTGAGTGTTGCATTATCAACAGCTGAGGCAGAATATGTTGTAGCTGGTAGCTGTTGTGCTCAAATCCTTTGGATGAGACAACAACTTCTGGACTTTGGAGTTATGTTAGATCATATGCCTCTCAAATATGATAACACTAGCGCCATAAATATATCCAAAAATCATGTCATGCATTCTAGGACTAAACATATTGAAATAAGGCATCATTTTATTAGAGACCATGTTTTAAAGGGTGATTGTGTGCTTGAACATGTTGATACCTCTAAACAATTGGTAGACATATTCACCAAACCATTAGTGAAAGAGCAATTCATCCACATTAGAAGAGAATTGGGAATTCTTGACATGATCAATTGTGTTTGAATGATGAAGTATTTTGATAAAAACATTGTTGTATAGCATATTTTGGTTATTATTTGTGGTATGATTCATTGAAATTACAACCTTCCTGTATGAAAACTGCATAAATTGTGAAATTTTTGGACCATATAATCGATTACATAGTACTTCTTAATCGATTAATAAGCCTCTGTTTCGTTGATAATCGATTACTCATTGATATCTAATCGATTATAAAGCTTCTGTTTTATGCATAATCGATTACCCCTTAATCCATAATCGATTACAAAGCCTCTGTTTCAGGTACAAAACATTTCATCTTCCCACTAATCGATTACCAGACTATCTCAATCGATTAGGACGCCTTTGTTTCTTCACTAATCGATTACTCAACTGCCATAATCGATTACCCTCTATACGAAACGATTCAAATTCCCCAGAAACAGTGAACTAATCGATTACCTCATCCTCGTAATCGATTAGCATTGGAACTACAATAGTCAAACGTGGGTTCCCGAGGTCTGCTCGTATTCCCCCTCATTTAACTCACCTCACTCCTTCCTAAACCTAGTTTTTCTCTATAAATACACCTCTCTTCACCCTCTCTTCTCACACTACCTCCTTCCTCTTCAAATCTCTCAAAGCTCTCAAGAAATCTCTCATTCTCTTCATCTTTTTCTCTCTATTCCTTGACCATGTCTTCTTCCCGCACAGTCAAGAAAGCTAGGTCCTCCATGACCCAAGCCAACAACCCCCTAGACTTCTCTAGGTTCTTCTCATCTTCTAGAGACCTTAAACACTTCGTTAATAATTTTTCTGAGAAAGACATCATGACCCCCCACTACACCATTGCTAAAACATTCGATAACCATAGCCTCACCTTTACCCAATGCCTCCACCACTACAACCTTTTTCCCTTCCTCATCCTTAAGGAAGAGCAATATTATCCTGAACTCATCTGAGTTTTCTACTGCAATCTCAAACTTATCAATGGGATGGTAGAATCAAAGGTCAAAAATGTGACCATTAAGCTCACCAACGCCCAGTTTGCAGAAATCTCTCTGCTGCCGCTTAACGATGCAGAATTTGACGGAGGAGAACCTGAAGATGAATGGGGCTTCAATGCTCTAATTGCTCGTCAATCCTTGTGGAAGGCTGATCGACCAAGGAGCAACCACAAGCTGGTGGGACATCTGACCATGAATAACCACCTCCTACACTTTTTCCTGGTCAAGATGTTGGTTCCCCGTGGTGGGAACTATGCTTTGGTGGAAGAGGATGATGTCCTCTTAATGTGGGCTATGCTGAACCACAAAGAGATAAACTGGGTTCAACTGGTCAAGTTCCACATACGCCACGCAAAAGACCAACAAAAGCTTCTATACGCCATTCTACTCACCAAAATCTTCAAACATTACGGAGTAGACTTGGCTGGAGAGTTGTCAGAAAAAGTGCCTCCAAAAGCCTGCATTGGCACTCATCATCTCACCAAAATGGGTCTTGTTTTTCTGAACGGAGCATGGTATTCAAGGATGGAAGGCTATCATGCCAACATTTCCTATGAAGCTCCTGTTGATGAGCCAACCCCTTCTCCTCCTGCAACTCAAGCTTCATCATCTGCCCCTGCCGATCCATTTACATCTCTCTATGCTCACCTTGACCGCCGCTTCGACCGTCTTGAAAACTCTCTTCAAGAGTTTTCCATGACTGAGCAGCAACATTATGAGCTGATGCAACAGCATTATGAGGAGCTGTCACATCAAATCTCTGAACTTTGATTTTTCAACCCGGATAACTAGATCCGTTTTTTATGCTTTGATCATTGTGCTTTCTATTTTTATGCTTCAATTTTTCATCATTTCCTTAATGTACTTTCCCTTCAGTTTTCATGAATAAAAATTTTGTCTTTCTTCATATGACTATCATTGCTTTATTATTTTTGATGATTACAAAGGGGGAGAAGCAATAGTGTGTTCATCTACTTGTTGACTGCTAAAAATGCTTAATTATCTTGTATTATCTACAAAAGGCATATATTCTTAAAGATAGGGGGAGTTTTAGTTGTTTCAAGAGATAATGTTGTAAGGGATAACACTTAAGAGATAACTAATTAGATGATTTATTTAAAAGATAAGGCAGATTCTGAAAATCTGATTAAGAGATAAGATGCAGAATTCAAATGTTTTTGTATTACTAAAGATTATTGTTTAAACTAACAATGCTCAAAAGATGAACATTGTTGTCATCATCAAAAAGGGGGAGAATGTGTTTTGAATGTGATTACAGGTTTAAGGATTTTGATAATGACAAAACACTCTTCAAAAATTCCTTGCAAAAACAAAGATATGGAATCAGACTCAGAAAAATTACGAAGCTAATCGATTAGGGAGTCTCAGCCAATCGATTAGGCAGCTTCTATTTTGGAACCACTGCATTAGGACATTAAGCTAATCGATTACAGCATTTCAAATAATCGATTACAGAGCCACTGGAATTACAATAATCGATTACATGCATGGCTTAATCGATTACCAAAACCAAAAATGGCATTAAAGGTATCAGGTATAACAACTAATCGATTAAGAGAATTCAGCTAATCGATTAGAAGGCTACAGGAATTAAGCTAATCGATTACTATGACTATATAATCGATTAAGAAGCTACAAAGCTAAATCAAATGCATCAGGTATCACTGCTAATCGACTACAAGGCAAAGTTCAACCGATTACCAAGCTTCTGACTTTAAGCTAATCGATTAGGCAATGGGAACTAATCGATTACATAGCGAACAGAGATGAAAAATTCAAAGTGTAATCAATTACAGCTTAAAGCATAATCGATTACGATAGTGGGAAAACGCATATTAGTGGGAAACCAGCACATTTCTCCACCATTCCTTCAGACACCCACTACATGCAACGGCTAGGAAGACCAAGGCACTTACCAAAGCTCAGAAATGACTCTATAAATGCAAGAGGAACTTAAGAACAAAACACACAACAAGAAGCCATCAATCTTTACTTTCTCTTGTGCTTAGTAAGCCCTTATTCTTGTATTTTTCTGAGATTTCATTTGTTTATTCTCTCTTCTTGAAAGTTATAGATTTGAGAGAACCTTCACTTATACATCTACTCTATTGAGAGAGTCACTTGCTTGTAAACACCAAACACTAAAGTTCACTCTAGATTGAGTGGTTGTTCACTCTAGGTTAAGTGGTTACAAAGGTTGGGGTTCAATCTTTGGGATATTGTAAGATTGAGAGATTGGGTGGGGTGCCCTTATACTTGTGAGGATTGGGTTCTTGAGTGTGGGACACTAGGAAGCCGTAATTGCTCAAAGTTGTATCTCTAGTCTACAATAGTGGAAATCCTCTAAGTGGGTTGCTTAGAGGTGAGACGTACACCGGATTGGTGGAACTCGTTAAATCAGTTTGCAAGCTCCTCTTCCCTACTCTTTTACTTTCATATACTGTGCTTAATTGGCTTGTGTTGATTGATTGTGGCTTGCATACTTAAACTTGTTTAATTTGGTAAACTTTGAATACTGTACACCAAGTGTTTGTCAAATTGTCTCAGCTATATTTACCCTTGTTTTGCCTTGAACATTTCATTAAACTTGATTTCACTTGCATAATCTTGTAAATTTGAACATAAGAATCAAGTTCAAAGGCATTCCAACTAAAACTTTTGAAAACTCAATTCACCCCCCTCTTGAGTATTGAGGCCACTTGAATAACACCATATGTATTGGTATGCATGTTAGCCTTGCTTGAGATGATATGAGAAATTGTAATGTGGTGTGTGGTATAGATAATGTGTTTGGCGACATGCTTTGGTGCATTTAGAATATTCATGGTGTGCTACATGGTGGTGTAGAAGGATCAATGATATGAAGTTATGCTTGTATCCACCATGAATGTAATATGATTGTTGGTGGTGTTGATTAAGAATTATTGTAATGCAACACAAATGTTTAAATTAATAAGAATAACCAATAATAATGAATCCACTAAAATCCATGTGGTAATGTTAGTAATGGTGTTGATGATGATGTGTGATGAGTGGCATGTATAGGATGCATAGAGTGAGAAATGCATATGATTTGCATTTGCATGCATGGCATACTACATAGCCGCCGTTGTTGGAACATTAGGGGAGCTACATGTGGCCGACCCTTGTGGGGGGTGGCTCTTGATGAGCAAGTGACCCCGGTGGTCCTTGGGATCACAGCCGCCACGATTTGATATCTGGCCGGCCCGTAACACCATATGTTGAATTTGTTGTATACCGCAGTCATGGTGAAAATGACCAGGTGTTGCAAGATCGACGATGCGGTTTGGTACCAGTAAAACAATTGGTGAAATACATGCAAATTTAAGAATAAGTGTACATATTTTACTACTGCAGTAGGGGTATGGTTAGATGATCATACTTGAATCCCACATTTGGTGTTTGTATTTCCCACAGTCAGATCTGCAATTGTTAAAATATTCCATTGTGCATATGTATTAGCTTAAGAGCAATTGCATATAGCAAGGAAGTATGCCAAAGGTGATGAGATATGATGATGGATGTGATGAGGATGTAATGATATACTAAGACAACATAAAAGATATGAATACCAAATAATGGTTTGTGTGATAGCCAAATTGTGGTGGGACTTGATTATGCATATGCTGTGTACCTTGTTGAAAATGTAATGTTACTTGTGATGTATGTATGATGGTGTTGTGTCGATAAAGAGTATAGTGAATGATATGTATGTGCAAAGTATACATATTTTGATGCATATGTACATAATCACATGGAATTCATATTTATTCCTTTGGAATGTGTGACTCACTCTCCCATGTTGTCCATTTTAAGACTTGTGATGCAGGACACTTTTGGGAAAAGTGGATATTTTGAAGTACATTTTTGGAAGGAGGTAAATAGATGTATAGGAAGTGTCGTGGGCGGTAATTTGTTGTTTTTGTATAACCTACAATAGGAGCTCATGCTCATCGTATTAGAATGACGTATTTTGATTTTGTGTCATATGTGAAAATTGGAACTTACGCATATGCCCAATTTTTTGTTATGACCTTGGTGATGTATGTTACTAATATATGATGTTTGAATCTTGCTCAAAATTAGTGAATGGATGATGAGGATTATGAATGGTAATCTTATGTGATGCATATTTGAAGTTTCCCATGGTTATCTTATGCATAAGTTAGGAACTAGCATGGTCAATTTATGATATATGAGATTTTAATGTGCTGTAATGAATGTAATGGCCTAAATATGTCAATTGTGACTTATGGAAAAGGGAATGGTTCCATTTTGTAGAGAAATGGCCTCCATGTTGCCTCCAAATGCCTTGAAATGAGCCATATGCGTTTATACGCATAAATTCTTCATTTCTAGGAATTTTTGAGTGCGACTGGTATCCACACATCACAAATGATGTGTTATAACTTGTGTCAAAATTTGGTAGTGTTCCAATATCATTTGCATAGGTTTAGGGATGTGAGAAGTCCATTTTTCTTCCAAAATCTGCATAATTTCTATATAATGTTAAGGTGTAATCGATTAGCTCCACTGACCTAATCGATTACAAGGCCTCTATTTTTAAGGTAATCGATTACACTAAGAGCATGTAATTGATTATGAACTAACCCGAAGTCTTGTAATCGATTAGATTAGTCCCTGTAATCGAATAGTTGGAATACCTGATGCATTACATAAATTCTAGGAGCCCTGTAATCGATTACTCCCAACTCAATAATCGATTAGCATAGATTCTAGCAACTTGTTAATCGATTGGAATTAACAATATAATCGATTATGGACCCAACAGAAACAATGTAATCGATTATTCTAAGTGCTGTAATCAATTAGGTGTAATCCCTGATTCAGTAAACCAGCTCCGAAGCTTTGTAATCGATTATCTCCTGTCGTGTAATCGATTAGGGCCTTTCATTTGCGCATGGACTAACCGACTATATCAATTGGAGAACGAAATGGTATCACTTGAATATATCTTGCATACTCTGATACCTTCTTATATCTTCATATATGAGATAGGTTTACATAGACCCAGGGTATTGACCAAAGCTCTCTATCATATTTCTTCATGGAATCAATTCTTGCAAGATGCGAAAATTTTCCCGTATTTTCTGGGGCGTCTCATGAATCAAGCAAGTCTAAGACACTTACTTGTTGTATAGGTTCACCCACCAAATAATGTTTGAGTCCTTGTCCATTTGCCTTGAAGGTGCCAGACTTTTTACTCCATAATTCCAAAATACCATAAGTGAAAAATTTAATTACCTAGAAGGGTCCCGACTATTGAGACCTTAATTTACCTAAGAAGAGCTTTAAACAGGAGTTAAAGAGAAGAGCCATGTCTCCAGGAGTAAAGGATTTCCTCATGATATGTTGATCATGCCATCTGTTTGTCTTTTCTTTGTAAATTTTGGCATTCTCACAGGTAGCAAGTCTGAGTTCTTTAAGTTAATTTATCTCTAATAATCGTTTTTCACCTGAAACCTTAAGATCAATTCATATATTTCATAATTAACTCGTATACGTTTGTGTGAACACCTATTTTTGTCTGGTAAAAAAATTTTAAAATAATAATAATAATAATAATTGCATAGTGACAATTGCATAGTGACCGTTAGAATAGTAACTTTCTTCATTTCTATAAATACTCAATCTCTCCTCACTTCCTACCACACTCTCAAAATCATTCTCCCTCTTTCATCAAACTTCTTCCATAATTTTCCTCAAGCAATGGTCAATAGCTGCCGAAGCCAAGAGGAAAGAATAAGGAGGAAAACCGATGTTTGGTGACTACCTTCTTGCTCCTTGTAGCATGGGTAATACTTGCCCTCTTTTGGGTATTTTATTTATGGTCACATGTGTAATAAATAATTTTAGGATTTTAAAATAGTTTATATTTCTATAAGAGGAAGTGATTACTCATTTGTACTCAAAATAATTTTCTCAAAAAAATTAATTAAAAAAATTAAAAAAAACGAAAACATGGGCAAAAAATAAAAAAATGGCCCAAAAATAAAAAGAAGAAGAAAATGGGCCAAAAAATGAAAATAAAAAAAAAGAAAATGGGCCCAAACAAAAAAGATCTAAAAAAAGAAAAAGAAAAGAAAAAGAAGTTTTCGGTTATTTTTTAGGTGGGACCCAGTTTAGTTGCATAATTTAAAAAATGGGGAAGTTGGCATCAAATTTTGACAATTTGGAAAAGAAGGAAAGTGATGGCATCTCATGAGGGATCCATGGCCAAATTTCTTCTATAAATAAGGCATGATGCAAAGAGAAAAAGGAGGAGAAGAATGAGGAAGAAAGAAAAGAGTGATAGTTTTTTGTGTAATTTTTAGAAAAACTTGTTTTCAAAAATAGAGATATAAAAATGTTGTTAGGAGAATGTGTGTGTTACTCTAGTATGTTTTAGTATGTGAGTTTTGTGACCCAAATTACCATAAAAGTCTTGTAACCGGTTCCCAAACACCCTTGAATTGAGTCCAAACGAAGCCAAAAACAAGAGAAATCTACAAAAAAATTGATCTCCTGAATTCCGTTCTTGTTCTTCATTAATTGTTACTGTGCTAAGGTATTTTTAATAAATACGAGATTATTTATTTATCTCTTTAATGTATTTATATTTTATTAATATTGCAATTTTTTCTTGTGGAATTTTACTCATAATTTGATTGTCATAACTAGGATCATAATTTCATTTAATTCTTTTTCTAGTTCCTTAATTTTGTATATTTTATTTGATGTTTGTTATCACTGTTCTCATTCTTATTGTTATTTATTATTTTATTTTGTGATATTTTGTTGTGACATTATATTCCATTCCATTTATTTTTATTTATTTATTTTTTACACTTTATTTTTCTGTAACTTATTTTTCTACAGTAATTTATTTACTCATTTATTTTTCTGCATTTTTATTTTTCTTTATTTATTTTTTGTCTTTTTATTTTTCTTTATTTATTTTTCTACACTTTATTTTTATTTATTTATTTTTCTGCACCTTATTTCCGCACTTTATTTTTCTACACTTTATTTTTCTACAGTTATTTATTTATTCATTTATTTTTCTGCACTTTTATTTATTTATTTATTTTTTCTATGCTTTCATTTTTATTTTTTATTTTTGTCCACTTTTATTTTATTTATTTATTTTTCTACACTTTATTTTTTCGCACTTTACTTTTTTACAGTTATTTATTTATTCATTTATTTTTTGTACTTTTATTTTTCTTTATTTACTTTTCTGTACTTTTATTTTTCTTTATTTATTTTTCTGCACTTTTATTTTTATTTTATTTTTTGCACTTTATTTTTCTATACTTTATCTTTCTAAGGTTATTTATTTATTCATTTTTTTTGCACTTTTATTTTTTATTTATTTTTCTACACTTTTATTTTTTCTTTATTTATTTTTATTTATTTATTTTTTGCACTTTTATTTTTATTTATTTATTTTTCTACACTTTATCTTTATTTATTTATTTATTTTATTCTATTTTTTTTCAATAATTTTGTAGTTATCTTTTACATATGTCTATCATTTTATTTTTTTATAATTTCTTAAGTTGTTTTTATAGGTAATTATTTATTATTATTATTATTATTATTATTATTATTATTATTATTTTATGTTTCCCTCTCTTATTTATTTATTTATCCATATTATTTATTTATTTATTTATTCATTTATTTTTTCTCATGATAATATTTTGAAGTGTTTTTGATTTGTCCATATGTAGTTGTTTATTTTATTTATTTATTGTCATGGTTTTTTATTATTTTCTATTAACAACCTTTTTGATAATTAAGGATCAATTATTATCATATGCATAAAAAAATCAAGACTAATAAATTGTTCATCATTTATTTATCCATTTATCTTTCTTTTAAGTTTGAAATGAGATTAATTTGGATGAGACATCTTATTAATATTATTTTCTCAAAAAATGATTGAATAAAATTCACCTGTTAGTTCTAATTAATTAAGTATATATATTTCTTTATTTTCACATCGATCTATTTAATTCTATTTTTCCTTCTTATGTCTATCTATTTTTACCTTTCCATTTATTTATTTATTTGTTTTTTTGAAAAAAATTATGAACCATGTATTTCTCAGTAAAATCAATAAATTGTCTTTTAATTACTCGAAAAATAATTTAGACGAGACGTCTTATTATTTACTAATTATCTTTTAAGTACTTATCTGTGTATTCCTTTCAAACTAAGAATAAAAATAATTTAAACAAGGCGTCTTATTGTTTTTATTTTTATTTTATTTTTTCATTGTCTTTTAATCACTTGTTTGTTTATTTTCCTTTGAACTCAAAAATGAAAAATTTAGATAATATGTCCTATTATTTAATTTAATTTTATTTCTATTTATATTTTTAAAATGTCCTTATTATTATTTTGTTCAAGTATATATTGTCTGTAAATAACATCTATCATTGTTGTATTTTTTATGAAGGATGAAATATTTAATAATCATTTTTAAAATTATGCATGGTCAATTTGGGTAACCGTTTTAGGACGGATAGTGTGGGGTATTAATACCTTCTCCACCTGTAATTTGATTCCCGGACCAAACAGAATCTTATTTTAAAAATCAGTGTCATTTAATGGTTTTCCTAATATTTTCCTTAATAAATATTAAGGTGACTCCCTGAGCCCTTTAGTTTTTAGGCCTCCCAAGGGCCTTGTTTCAATATGGTTTCGTTTTCTTTTTTATTGCATTCTCCCAATCTGTGTCATGACCCGGGACCCCAGTCGCGACAGTTTGACTCCTAGTATCCGGATACTAAAGGATCAGTCTTAAGCTAGGGGTCCTACTTGACACCCCGTTAACCCTGCTTGGTCCATTGAATCCTGCTTGACTCTCCACCTCAACCACTGGGTCCTATTTGACCACTAGGTAGCTCAACTGGGTCTCAAACACCACGGTAACCGAAAATGAGGGGAAACATATACCGTCGGTCATCCCACACAGACCCGACCCTTACATGCCATGTTATAACATCTCAAACATCATTAATTCAATAATTCCAACCAATTATCCATAATTAGAATAATATACAAGACACATAACCTCACCATTCCTCATCACAACTTTTATTTGATATATATATATATATACATATATATCATATATCTATAATTACCACAATTTATTTTTATCCATGTCCTATCAATAATCCATTTCAACATACTCTCCTAAACATTTGACTATTTAATCACACATTCATATATACACATATTTAAATATTATCTAACTAATTTACAAGCTTCCTAATAATTCCTAATTAATTTATAATCCTTCCAAATCTAAATCCCATACCAATCCTAATTAATTATGACCTGCACACCCTCTTACCTCGATTCCAAGCCTCAATAATTTATTCTTGGTGTGAGTTACGTCCCACACTTACTTGGTTCATTCTCCGCCTCCAAACTCGATACCCGCTTCGCCAATCGTTCCTCCGATACTCGTTTCGGCACCTATAGTCACTGAAACACAAACCTCATCAGTACATTGCCTTCCCCCTTCTAAACTCAAGACCCAAGCCTCCCAAGTCCCTAAAATACAAAATCCAACCCCCTATGGCCACAAGCAAATTCGGTTTTGGAGAGGGGAAGGAAAAGAAGAGAAAGAGACTTGAAATGGAGGTTCCCACATGCATGTACCTTAATCCCCAATGTCCAAAATGCAAATGTCCAAAATGCAAGCAATTAGGGGTTTCTAGTAATTCTTGATCACAATTCACGAGGAGGAAGAAAAGAGAAAAAGATAGTGTTTTTTCATTCTGTTTTGCTTGTCCTACTTAAAAACTAATCGCGACGTTGACACTACGCGTCCCACTGGCGCTACGCGTCCCATTCGTGCTACACGTTAGTTCATTGATTCCCACTTGAAGCTACGCGCCAGAGCCATGCTGCGTGTTAGGCAGAATGACCCACTTTCTTATTTTAATTAATTTAAACTCCTTTATCAACAACATATTCTTGAATTATTATTATTATTATAAGCCTTAATACTTATTTATTTATTTTTCTTTATATTATAACACCAAGGATGTTACATCCATTCTCCCTAAAAAGGGATTTCGTCCACGAAATCAACGTACCTCATTTGAAAAGATTGGGATACAACTGCCTCATGTTAGACTCCAACTCCCAAGTATAGGTTACTCTATTTAGATTTTGCCACTTTACTTTTACCAAAGATATCTCCTTGTTTCTCAACCGCTTAGTATGATATCCCTCAATGCAAATAGGTGCTACCTTCACAGTCAAATCCTCTTTCAACTCAATGGAATCTTCAGGTATGACTATTGAATCACAGGGAATGTACGCCCTCAGTTGCGAAACGTGAAATTCATTATGGATATTGGTCAAAGATTGGGGAAGGTCCACTCTATAGGTTACCTCTCCAATCCGTTCCAGAATCTAATACCGCCCATTGTATCTCAGATTAAGTTTCTGACTCTTCAATACACGACCCACACCTTTGGTAGGTGACACCTTCAGAAGTACCCAATCTCCCACCTGGAACTCAAATGGCCTATGACGATTGTCATAGTAACTCTTTTGATGATCTTGGGCAATCTTCATCTTGTCTCAAATCAAAGCAACTTGAACATTCATTTCTTGGATTAACTCGGGTCCCAGATGGATGGCATCACTATTATCATTCCAACATAAAGGTGTACGACACCTTTTAACATACAATGCTTCATAAGGAGTCATGCAAATGCTGCTATGGTAGTTGTTACTATAAGCGAACTCCATAAATGGTAAGTATCATTCCCATGAATCACCTTGTTCCAACACATAAGCCCATAGCATATCCTCTAATATCTGAATAGTACACTCAGACTGGCCATCAGTTTAAGGATGATAAGCCGAACTCAACCTTAACTCAGAACCCAACTCCTGATAAACTCCCTCAAAATCTAGAAGTGAACCAGGGATCACAGTTAGAAATAATACTCGAAGGTACACCATACAACCTCATAATCTCTGTGATGTACAATCTAGCGAGTCTGTCCAACGGCTAGTTCATGTTTATAGCCAGAAAATATGCACTCTTAGTTAATCTATCTTCAGTTACCCAAATGGCATTACATCTAGAACGCGTCTAAGACAACCTGAATACAAAATCCATCGTGATACCCTCCCATTTCTAAATCGGGATCTCAGGTGGTTAGAGCAATCCAGGAGGTCTCTGGTGCTCTACCTTGCATTTCTGACATATTACACAAGATCCCATATACTCAATGATTGCTTTCTTCATTCCAGGCCACCAGAATTCTCTCTTCAAGTCATGATATATCTTGGTAACACCAGGGTGAATATTCAATGAACTCTTGTGTGCTTCAGCCAACACCACTTGCCTAAAATCTCCTTTTGTAGGTACTACAACATAATCTTTAGACCGCCAAATACCATCACTAACTCTTGTCAAATCCATTTCCTTGCCTCTAGCTTGGGCATCAAGTAGATCCAATAACTCTCCATCATCTTCCTAAGCAGTTACTAAAGACTCCAAAAATTCATTGGAGATCTTCAGAATCCCAATAACCATCTGATTTGGGGCTCGTACTACAACCCTAATGCTCATGTCACGAAAGTCCTCTAGTAAGTCATGATCCTCTCCCATTAAGAAAGCTGCATACAAGACTTTCCTACTTAAAGCATCAGCAACAATGTTGACCTTGTTAGGATGGTACCTTAAATCAAAGTCATAGTCCTGTAGGTATTCCACTAATAAATGTGCATTGTGTGTTGTTTTTGGTTGTTTTTAATCTAGATTTTAAGGTTTTTGCATATCGTTTCATGCCCGATTCCCTTAATTTTGATTCTTTTCCACACATATTACTTGGTTGTTCCTATTTTTGCAAGATTGATGATGTATTTTTCATATATTGGAATGAAGAGTTCAATGAAAGAGAATCAAGTTTGTATAATATGAACTCAATGTAATGCTTGTGCCAAGTTTAAACACAGAAGTTGTAATATAGTATAGTTGTCGTTCCACTGGGGAGGTATTAGCATGAAAATCTTAGCTTTGAACTGAGTTGACAGAAGGTTTTGTTCTGGATTGGTATAAATGTTGCTGATTAAAAAAAAGTAATAAATAACAGAGAGTGAAATTTTGCAAAAGATAACAGTGAATGGTTTTTGAGAGAAATCAATTTTGTAAAACAGGGATTGGCTTTATCACATCTTCACCTTCTGTAAGCTGCATAAGTTTTTATATAAGTAAATCGAAAAGATAGTTTCTACGTCACAATCACAATCATTTGTATCAATCCCTCGACTACAAAATTCATAAGAATGATTTCAAACCGCTGATCCCTCAGTCACTTTGAAATCATCCCAGCATTATCGATCGATTGTTTTGACGTTTATTGCGTTAGACGCCATCCCTGGCTACCTACTCATAATAAGTATTTCTTTCAGATCTGCTTTCAAAAGTCACTTCCCAGCATACTTGAGAAAACTTAAAACAAGAAAATAGTGATCAAGTACTTTCAGGCATTAAACGCAGAAGGAAATACAGAAACTTATCAAATCTCATTACTAAATAAAAACTTACAATAGCATTACTTCAGTGTTGAATGGATTACAACCAATCCCATAAGGGAGTTTAGTTACTCATGCTTTGCATTTTCACCTTCAAAATATGAATACAGAAAATAATGAAAAAGGTTGGATTGTGAGGGAAGTACAGGGAATGAATCTGATGTTGTTTGCAGCTTGATTTATAGAGGTTGTGCTCTAGCTTCCCATGCCCACTTGCGTAGTACCCATGCAGCATCTTTCAGAGACTTGTAGAAACATAAGAAAGTGGGTGAGTTGGCATCACATCATTGGTGAATAAAGAATTAAGAGACCCATGCTGTATGAGTCACGCTTGAGCTTGATGGTCATGCTCAAGCGTGAAGGGTCCTGATACTCATTAAATGTTTCACGCTTAAACCACTGCAGCCACGCTCAAGCGTGGCCTTCCTTGTCCAAATTCATGCTTGCCCACGCTTAATCCACGCTTAGGCTTCCATTTTTATCATTCCATGCTTAAGCGCCTAGTGTTCACGCCAAGCGTGAGAGGTCCTAATGCTCTACAACTTATTCAAACTTCAAGCTTAAGCTTGCTGTTTTCAAACGCTCCTGATCACGCTTGAGCTTGCTCTTTCACGCTTAAGCTTGCCCTTTCACGCTTAAGCTTGCCTGCTCAAGCTTAAGCTTGATCTTTCACGCTTAAGCTTGCCTGCTCAAGCTTAAGCTTGCCTTGCTTTCCTGTTGAATTTCCTACAACTTTCCAAGAGTTTTAACACTATTTTTCTTTTATACACCTATCCATCACTACTTAAAAGTTTCATGCTCACTTCCTTTAGTAATTCATCAATTTAGCTTAAGTCTTTACAAAATTAGTTCAAATAAGTCATGAAATCAATGCTTAATCAATACTTATCAAACTCTCCCCAACCTAGATTTTTGCTTGTCCTCAAGCAAAAGAACTTTGGATTTAATCTTTCATGAGGATTCAGTTGTAAACAAAATTTTTAAGACAGTAATCACAGTTTAACTTTTTTTTTAGGCAAATAACATCCTTAATACCCATTTCTTTGAAATGCAATGCACCAATGAATCTTTCACAAGGCAAGTAACCACTTGCTGTAAGAATAAGAAGCTTCTCATTAATTCTCTCCAGGTGCCTGTTTCACTCATCCATCATTAGAACTGCTCAGTTAACATTGCCCGTCATTTCTAGTAAAACCAAAATTCAAATGAACAGCAAGGATCAAAAGGTCTTTTAAGGTTGTAATGAGGCTGGGTTAACAAGAATTTTTGGTTTTTCTTGGATTTCAAATCGCATGTACAAAGAAGAGCATAAGTACTTTTAGTTAATTTATTTAACAATTTAGAAGGCTTCTTCTTTGAATTTAAACTTCAGTATTTTTGTTTGTTTTCCTCCAGCTCTTTTATACATTTTTAGAGAGCTTACTATTTTTCTTTCTGCATTTTCTTTTTCTGCCTCCATTTGTTTCATCACTTTTTGAAAAAAATATTTTATGCTCTTTTTCAAGATGAACATGCAAGTAAGGTAGGATTTTTGCTTTTATGCTTAGCTCAGGGTAGAAGAAATTTTTTTTTTATGGCTCAAAATAGGCTACCAAAGAATAGGATATTTTTATCAGGGAAGCTTTTTAGCTCTCGGCTAACTGTGTTTTCAAAATTGCCTTATCATTTCCTTGCTTATTTCTTAAGAAAAAGGTTAATTAGAAAATCAGTCAATGCCAATTTTAACAAATTCAAATGAGGCTCTCAGTGTTTTAATTGCTCATTTCTCACCAGGTTTATAGGCCTACTCCAATACTCTAACAAAAAAAGGTTCAAGTATGTAAACAGATTCACTAGCTTATTTTATTTTCATGGTTCTTAAATAAGCTATTTGCCATTTCAAAATAATTTTACTATCTTAAAAATTGTTACTCAGAATCTTGTCTTGTTCCAAAAATGGTTCTTGGTTAGGTTTTCAAAAATGTTTTCAGCTTCAAGCATATATTCATTCAATCATAACACATAACCCTAATGATATGCAAAAAAAAAAAATTCAAACCATAAGATATAAATCAAACTACTGCAGAGAATTCAAACAAAAACCAAAACATGTTAGTAAAGCAAGCAATAAAAATTTAAAACTTGAAAAATTGCAAAGCGATAAAAATTGACAAAGCGAAAAAAAAAATTCATCACTCATCAGCTTCTTCTGTGTCTTCCTCTCTCACTAGAGGTACCTGTGACGAAGGTCCTGGTCCAGCCTGTGAGGTGCCACTCCCCCCTAAGAAAGGAGGCCTGTCCCTAGGCCAAGCAACATGGGCTTCGAACTTCACGCTTAAGCGTGAAATTAGAAAAATGTTTCGCTTGAGCGCTCCAAGTTCGCTTGAGCGTGGTATATGCAAGATTGGTACCAGATTTCCATGCTTGTCCCTGCGCTTGAGCGTGCTACTTGAGCAGAGAGACTTCACGCTTTAAGCGTGGGTAATTACGCTTAAGCATGGTCGGGGTGGCTTTCTTGCATACGAACCATCACCAAGTGAGGCGCTTGAGCCTGGATGATGCACGCTTAAGCATGACTGAGATTTAGAAGTGGCGCTTAAGCGCTCTATCACTCGCTTGAGCGTGTATGCTACTGATACAGATAAAAAGTCCCACGCTTGAGCGTATCAATGTGCGCTTGGGCGAGCTTACCCCCTGATACTTATTTCTTCTTTCGCTTAAGTCTTGACATTATTCACTCAAGCGAATTTAATGCAGCATTTGGAATGGAAGTCTCCCGCTTAAGCGGGGAAATCCACACTTGAGCGTGGTGTTTGCCCTTTGTCCTTTCTCTTTGACACTTAGCATTTGAAGTTTAAACGATGAGGTGAGTTATTCTGAAAATCAAAAGTATGAAACCATAACACACAGATTATTAAATTAACATCAACAAAGAAAAGAAAAGAAAATGTAAAAGATTGGGTTGCCTCCCAATAAGCGCTTGTTTATCGTCTTTAGCTTGACGCTTGATAGATTTTTCAATATGGGTCATTGAGCTGGTGGATAAGAGTATTGAGTTTTTCCACCTCCTTTCCTAAGTCGGGCCTTGACTTTTTTCCATTCAGATTTTCAAGTGCACCTTTTGAGTATTTATTTGTTTCATCAATAACAAAGTTGGCTTCTTCTTTCTCCACTCGAATTTTTACTCTTCTGTCATCCACATCTATGATGACTTTGGCTGCTTTCAAGAATGGTCTCCCTAGTATTAGAGGGACTTCAGAATCTTCCTCCATATCTATGACAACAAAGTTCTCATGAAATTCAAATTTATCAACTTTGACCTCAATATTTTCAGCAATACCATAAGGGGTTTTTATTGATTGATCTGCCATTTTTAAGGTCATGTTTGTTGGCTTTACTGAAAAATCCCCTATACTTTTAAGTGTGGATAATGGCATCAAATTTACACTAGCACCAAGATCTAATAAAGCTTTACTTTTTGAAAGATTTCCAATAGTGACAGGAATAGAAAAACTCCCTGAATCTTTGGTGTTATAAGGTACTGCTTCAGAGATGATAGTATCATGTCCATCTTCTTCCTCAGTTATTTCCTCAGTCAGTGTGGTCACAGCCTTGCAATGCTCTATTGGGTTTGTTTCAGTGTTTGCTCTATACTGAGGCTTCTGTTTCTCAGCAAGTTGTCGGGCTAGTTGTCCTAATTGTGTTTCCAAGTTCCTAAGCGATGCTTCATTGTTCTTTTGACTTGCTAAAGAAGTTTGTATAAATTTTTCCAAGGTGTCCTCTAATCTAGAAGTTCTCTCACCAAAGAAGGACCATTATTTTGATATGGTTTATTTGAAGAGCTGGGCTCTTGCTTCCATCCTTGGCCTTGGTTTTGGTTACTTCTCCATCCCTGAAATGGTTGGTTAGAAAAATTTGAATTGAAATTACCAGACCTTGCTTGGTTATTCATATATAGGATGGATTGTTCTCCTTGCTCTCCTTGACAGTGTCCATTCTGATGTTCTCCTCAACAAAAATCACATCTCATTTGTGCTTGTTGGTTTCCCGTGGAGGATTGTACAGCATACAGTTATTGAGGGAGTTTTGCCATTTGCTGTGTCAGAGCTTCAATTTGTTGTGTCAAAATTTTATTTTGACCAAAATGGCATCTGTTGTATTGAGTTCCAACATTCCCTTCTTTTGGACTTGTGTTCTGTGATGCTGAGCTTGGTAATCTGTGGATGATAATGCTTCAATAATCCTTGTAGCTTGCTCTGCATCTACTGTCATCATGGTTCCTCCAGCCGCTGCATCAAGTATCATTTTGGTGTCTGCTTTAAGTCCACTATAAAAGATATTCAATTGGGCAATATCTTCTAAGCCATGGTTTGGGCATCTTCTTAGGAGAGATTTGAAATGTTCCCATGCCTCGCAAAAGGGTTCATCATGGCTTTGTTTAAATGTTGTAATATCTGATTTAGCCTTGATAAATCTAGATGGTGGGAAAAATCTGTGTAGGAATTTCTCCTCCACTATGTCCCAGCTGTTCAGGCTTTGATTTGGGTGCGACTGGAGCCATTCTTTAGCTTTACCTGCAAGAGAAAAAGGAAATAATCTTAGATACGCTGCTTCAATTACTTCCTGTTCAAAACCCATTGTTCCTACTAATTCATAGAATATGGCCAAGTGAGTGTATGGATCCTCACTGGACATTCCATGGAATTGATGGGAACTAATTAAACTAAGGAAGGCAGGTTTCATTTCTATAGCCCTGATTGTATTTGGTATAGCAATGCTTGAGTAGTGTCTAGGTCCTTGTTGCAGGGTGTAATCTCCAAGTGTTCTCCTTGGTGGATTTTGATTGTTGCTGTTGACATCCATTGTATGAGAGGATGTTTGTCCTGCTTGGAAGTTCTTTTTGGCTTTCTTGATTTTCTTGAGGAACCTGTCTATCTCTGGATCAAATGTAAGTTGTTATTTTGTACCCTGTCCTCTCAAGATCATAAATCAAGTACTCAAAGTAGCAAGGTTACTAAAAAAAATAAAAGCAAATTGAAAACAAATTTATTTACACTGTCTTGTCAATTCAATGCTAAATATTCAAACTTAAATCACCTCCCCGGCAACGGCGCCAAAACTTGATGATGTATTTTTCATATATTGGAATGAAGAGTTCAATGAAAGAGATTCAAGTTTGTATAATATGAACTCAATGTAATGCTTGTGCCAAGTTTAAACACAGAAGTTGTAATATAGTATAGTTGTCGTTCCACTGGGGAGGTATTAGCATGAAAATCTTAGCTTTGAACTGAGTTGACAGAAGGTTTTGTTCTGGATTGGTATAAATGTTGCTGATTAAAAAAAAGTAATAAATAACAGAGAGTGAAATTTTGCAAAAGATAACAGTGAATGGTTTTTGAGAGAAATCAATTTTGTAAAACAGGGATTGGCTTCATCACATCTTCACCTTCTGTAATCTGCATAAGTTTTTATATAAGTAAATTGAAAAGATAGTTTCTACGTCACAATCACAGTCATTTGTATCAATCCCTCGACTACAAAATTCATAAGAATGATTTCAAACCACTGATCCGTCAGTCATTTTGAAATCATCCCAGCATTATCGATCGATTGTTTTGACGTTTATTGCGTTAGACACCATCCCTGGCTACCTACTCATAATAAGTATTTCTTTCAGATCTGCTTTCAAAAGTCACTTCCTAGCATACTTGAGAAAACTTAAAACAAGAAAATAGTGATCAAGTACTTTCAGGCATTAAACGCAGAAGGAAATACAGAAACTTATCAAATCTCATTACTAAATAAAAACTTACAACAACATTACTTCAGTGTTGAATGGATTACAGCCAATCCCATAAGGGAGTTTAGTTACTCAAGCTTTACATTTTCACCTTCAAAATATGAATACAGAAAATAATGAAAAAGGTTGGATTGTGAGGGAAGTACAGGGAATGAATCTGATGTTGTTTGTAGCTTAATTTATAGAGGTTGTGCTCTAGCTTCCCATGCCCACTTGCGTAGAACCCATGCAGCATCTTTCAGAGGCTTGTAGAAACACAAGAAAGTGGGTGAGTTGGCATCGCATCATTGGTGAATAAAGAATTAAGAGACCCATGCTGTATGAGTCATGCTTGAGCTTGATGGTCACGCTCAAGCGTGAAGGGTCCTGATACTCATTAAATGTTTCATGCTTAAACTACTGCAGCCACGCTCAAGCGTGGCCTTCCTTGTCCAACTTCATGCTTGCCCACGCTTAATCCATGCTTAGGCTTCCATTTTTATCATTCCACGCTTAAGCGCCTAGTGTTCACGCTCAAGCGTGAGAGGTCCTGATGCTCTACAACTTGTTCAAGCTTCAAGCTTAAGCTTGCTGTTTTCAAACGCTCCTGATCACGCTTGAGCTTGCTCTTTCACGCTTAAGCTTGCCCTTTCACGCTTAAGCTTGCCCTTTCACGCTTAAGCTTGCCTGCTCAAGCTTAAGCTTGATCTTTCACGCTTAAGCTTGCCTGCTCAAGCTTAAGCTTGCCTTGCTTTCCTGTTGAATTTCCTGCAACTTTCCAAGAGTTTTAACACTATTTTTCTTTTATACACCTATCCATCACTACTTAAAAGTTTCATGCTCACTTCCTTTAATAATTCATCAATTTAGCTCAAGTCTTTACAAAATTAGTTCAAATAAGTCATGAAATCAATGCTTAATCAACACTTATCAAAGATCAATGATGTTCTAGGTCTCTTTTAAGGAAAAATAGGAAAGTGGATGAAAGAAAAGACCTTTAAGGCCTTTAGGAGTGCATTTTGGCAAGGTTGGAGGAAACCACTGCCAGTGGTGGCAAAAATCTGGCTGTGGTTAGCACTGGAAAAAAGGAAAAGCAAGTCAGAAGCCACCACTGGCCGTGGTTATTCACCACTGGCCGTGGTGGGCACTATGGAGCAAAGAAAAGAAAGTCAGAAGTCACCACTGGCCGTGGTTATCTACAACTGGCTGTGGTTGGCTCTGTTTGTTACAAAAAGTTGTGAATTAATGTTTAAAAAGGAATAGGACTCAAACCACTGGCCATGGTTATCCACCATTGGCCGTGGTTGTCCCCTACGAGGCCCAAATCTCTAAATTGTTTAGGGTTTTTGTTGGGCATTTTAGGGGGATATAAAGGAGAGTTCTACAGAGACAGTTGTAGAGACATCTTTTTGGAGATTTTAAAGAACCTTTTAGGAAGCTTTGATTGGGAATCAAGAGTCAAATCCATCAAAGGAAATCAAATCTGTAAATTTGGGAGAAAAATTAGGAATCCTAGTGAGAACTAATTTGTAATTTCTGAATCCCTAGTTTACACTTTTGATATCTTTTATGCTTGGCATTGATTTTGTGATGTGTGACATGATGACAATAATCCTTATGGCACACTAAACTCTTCTCTTGGGGCTAAGGATGTAGTATGCCTATGTGTTACAATTAATTGTTCTTCATATTCCAATTTATGTGAATTCAATCTCTATTCAATTTATGTATGCCTAGTGCTTCTCTGAGACTTAGAGGTAAGCGTAGATGATCACAAATTATATGGGTAATCGAGAGATTGGCATGTAATTTGAAAATACCTAAAATGAACCTATGATTTGATTTACGATGGTAAGCAAAATTGTTTCAGGATTAATCAGATTTCCATAGAACATAAAGGGTCTAATTAAGAAATTTAACGCGGTTCTTTGGGAATTAGGCACGTTAATAGGCTTTCGAGAGAAATGTATTAATTAACTTAGGGAAACCTGCCCTAGGAACGAAATCATATAATTGGATAGGCAAGTAACCTTTAATTATGATACTAGCATATGAACCCTTAATACCCTAAGATTTACCTTTGATTCAATTTCCCAAACTTGCTCGATTTTCTTTTACAAAAGACGTTGAATTTCCTATTTGTTGATTTACTGTTTAAAATCGTTTTAGTAATTCATTTTAATCGATTCACTAGATAATTGAACCATCGTTATAACTAGTACTTAGACACAATCTTTATGGGATGATATCTTTTTATTACTTCAATACCCCGTGCGCTTGTAGTTGGCTATCAAGTTTTTGACGCCGTTGCCGGGGATTGTGTTTTCCCCCAATATTGGCTAAGCGGTGTTTGATTAGACTAATGCGCATTTTCTACATATTTTTTGCATTTTTAGTTTCATTTCAATTTTTCTATAGAATTACGCTTGTTTTTCTTTGTTGTCTATAAATTTGTGCAGGCCCCTTTATGCGAAAAAGCAATAGCTTTGAGCATATATTTGATCCTGAGATTAAAAGAACTCTTCGAAAGATCAGACTTCTTAGGACACGCATTGAACAAAACAGGCACCAACCTTCAAGTTCAACAAGCAAAACACAAATGGAAAATCAAGACAACAGAGCACTTCTTGATTTTGCGGCGCCTAATGCGATAGGATGAAGGTTTAGCATCACTAGACCCAACATTGAGGCGACTAATTTTGCGTTGAAGCCATCCTTGCTCTCGATGGTTCAACAAAGTCAGTTTGGAGGATTGCCATCCGAGGATCCCAATTTGCATCTTCAGATTTTCCTTGAATATTGTGACATGCTCAAGGTAAATGGGGTCTCAAACGATGCAATCAGGCTGAGGCTTTTCCCATTTTCTTTAAGGGACAAGGCTAGAGCTTGGTTGTATGCAGAGGGGTCAATCACTACATGGGAACAGTTGTCTAATACCTTCCTCGATAAATATTATCCAAGGAGAAAAATAGACCAGTTGAGGAAGCAAATCATCACTTTCGCTCAGAAAGATAATAAAACTCTATATGATGCCTGGGAGAGGTACAAAGAAATGCTCCGGGAATGCCTACACCATGGTATTGAACGCTGGTTGACGGTGCATATTTTTTATAATGGACTCACTCCGAACCAGAAGGTAACCTTGGATACCGTAGCTGGTAGTGCCTTCATGAGTAAGAACATAGAGGAAGGTTACACTCTCATTGAGGAGGCTGCCCAAAATATATACCAATGGTCTTCAGAAAGGAGTTTATCAAGAACTCCAGGTAAGTACTCTCTTTATTAACTACTAAAGTAGAGGCATTATCTGTTAAATTTGATAAATTTGATAAATTAGAACAGGTACTTCTAATCTTATTTGTGAGCTGTGCGGGGTTTCAGGTCATAATATTTCAGGATGTCAGCTTGGAGTTGTTGGAAATATGCACTAAGAGCCTATATAGGATGAATCATTTTGTATAAGGCATTTTTTTGTTAAATAGTTTAACAGCCTTTATTTATCCTTGGAGTAATAGGTCATATGAGAGTTATTCCTAAAATGTCTCTAGTCAAGTATTTACGTGGGGACATATAAATATTAAGACTAGTGTGTGACTGTATTGATGATCTGATCTCATAGATCATATATATAGATGATATCAAGTCTTCACACAGGTACATATTAAGAGTAATGATGTATTAGACAGACCCACCATAAGAACGTTGCATGGATCGTTACATTAATGTCATAAATGATTTTCAATGTGATAATGGTATATGTAGTCCTTCAACTTGAAGTCACTATGATTCCTACACAAGGAGTTTGTTGTTTTAATACAATCAAACGTCTTCTGTAACAAGAGGACTATAAAGGTTGTGATTAAGCAATGAACAAATTATGTAGAGGGATGTGAGTGATGTAGATGGGATTTGTCTCTCCTATATGACAGGAGTGATATCTATAGGCCACTTGATGGAGTGAGACTAAGGAAATGCATGGCCATGCTAGAAAGAATAAATATTAGATATTTATTTAGATAAAGCCTACTCCGATATCAAGTAAAATAAATTGGGTCGTACAAGGATGACGCGACCATGCCTTGGGCCCAATTAGGATACCGTGACAAAAGGAACAAACATATAAAACAATTATCACTTATAAGTTATGTTGATATTAAATAATATTCATACATAATGATGCATTGCTAGATGCCGCTCTTATTTTACATTAATAATAACATAGTTTATTATTAATATGACCGAGTATTTTACCTATAGGGTCACACACATAGAGTAAGCCATCAGAAAATAACTTATTTTAGTTAGACTAAAATAAAGCTATTGGGTCTAACTCATTTAGAATGAGTAAGGAGCCCACTCTTTAGAGAGAAAAAATTAGGTTAAACCTAAGCCTATAAATATAGCATAAGATGCTCATAGGCGGTTCACCCAAAAAGGGACATAAAATGAAAAAGTTGCAAAAGCTACATGTCGTCAAACTAGTATTTGGAAGGTGTAGCATTTCTGGTGGGAGTACTCGTGTGGACTCCTAAAGGACGAGGCTACGACTGCCTCAATATTCTTTAAGAGGTAATCCTAAAATGCAATAGTTGTTTTTTGTGTTTGTCTTATGCTTTGAAACATGACGCTTTACAAATCCTATGGGAATCCTTGTATTTTCGCTGCTCATGCACTAGGGATTCCCTAACAGTGGTATCAAAGCCTGGTTGCAAACCGTGTTTTGGGCAAATGTTTGTTTAAAGAACATGTGAAAAATTTTCTTTTACGAAAAGAATTGTAAAGATTGAATCTTTTGTAAGGGTTGCATCTTTTATTAGATATGTTGCAAAGGTTGCATTTTTAATGAGATATTATGTAAAGGTTACATTTTTTATAAGATATGTTGCAAAGGTTGGACCTTTTGAAAGCTAGTATCAATTTATTTTATTTTGTGTATATTAATCTCTTTTCTCAACATTTTAATTAAAGAACATGTTTTTAGGATGTGCTTTATTATATGAACATGTTGTATGTTGCAATGGTGATTCTTTTATATGTGTTTTAATTATAAGGCATCTTTTATGTTCGTTTAATTAAATTGAAATCAAGGGTTGTACGCAATGCATGTCTATATGCTTTCTCTTTCTAATATGAATTGTTCATATGTTTAGAAAGTTTAAGAGTTAAACCCTAGCTGTAATGAAAACTAGGATTCAAAAGTTGAAACCTTATCATCATGGTATTTTATTTATTTGTAAATATTACAAATAAAATATTTGATTTTAATATTATATTTTCGATTTGTAAAAGTTGCAAATCAAATTTTAATTGTTTGTTAAATTTAAAGTTTGTAAGAGTTACAAATTTAAATAATTTATTCTTATTTATTTTAATAGGATTTACATCATTTGTGATCTTTTTAAAATTAATGTGATTTGTAAGAGTTAAAAATTTAAATAATTTATTCTTATTAATTTTAATAGGATTTGCATCGTATGTGATCTTTTTAAAATTAATGTGATTTGTAGGAGTTACAAATTGATTCATATTTATTAAATTTAATATGATTTGTAATTGTTACAAATAGAAGATAAGATCTTTATTAAATTTAATAATTTTAAAATCAAATATTGAATCCTTAATAACTTTGATAGGATTTACAAAAGTTAGAAATTAAAGATAAGATCTTCATCAAATTTAATAGGATTCAAAATAAAATATCTTGAACTCTAGAGATAAGGTCTAAAATTTAAACCTTGATCATTCTTAAAAAATAAGATGATTGTTGAGACTCTAGAGATAAGATTTAAAAGTTAAACCTTGACTATTCCTATTTTAGGATAATTGTAAGGGTCAAAAGATAAGGTTTAAAAGTTAAACATTGGCCTTTTAAAATTTAAGATTTCAAATTGTTTGAAATCATAACTGAATATTTTGAGTCGTTAATGGTGAGTGGGACGTTCTAGCTAGGAAAGACTTGGTACTTAAGCGGCCAATCTAAACCCATCTCTCTTTCCACGGAACTAACCTGATTACAGTACTAAATTTTTGGGTTGAAATACCCCTTGACCCTGTCAGTTGAACGGTCAATGGAGCCGCCAAACTTCTTTGCGTAGTTTTCCTTTTATGACCCCGCGTGCTTAATTATGTGTTTTAAAATTTATTTTATTTTAAATACAATTGATTAATTTATTAATTGATTAATTAACACGTCCAGCGGTGAATGGTTATGGTCTTAGATTTTTTTATTTAATTTTAAATACAGTCTGCGTGTTGTGCCTTTCGCTATTCTTAAATTTCTTCTCTCAACCCTTCACTCGTATGTAAAACGAGTTTTCTTTATTGCATTGTAATCTTAGAAAAGCCAACAAGGTGGAGACCTAGAAGAAACCTAGAGTGGTGATTCTTGATGGATATGACCTTAAAAGGAACAAAGGAGTGGTGACTCAAGGAGGATGGTGGTTTCAAGAAGTAGGACTTCACGAAGTCAAGACACCATAGTTCTTTTAGGTTTATTTTATTTTATTTTATTTTCTAGGAAGACCATAACCATCTCACAATTTTGATTGTATGTTTTGGGGTTTTATTTTGCGTTAAAGCATTTAATGAAAGTCGGTAATGAATAATAAGAAAATTGAAATCCCTCAAGCCCGACAATCATACCTTCCAATAAGTAATAACGTCTAACTTAATATAGATAAAGTGCAAGTCACGTCATAGTTGGGTGCCTTTATTTATGTTTAGTAGGACATGATTGAATAATTGGATAATCCAAGTATAACTTATTAAGTTTTATTCAAATAGACATTTTTTAATTGGATTGGAAAAGCCTAAAGGTATGAACAATCTAAAACGTGTTCTAATAAACAACAGTCATCAATGCTAGTTTCAATAATGTGTAGGTTCTGCCAAAGCAGGGTTCTTTAATTGATATTAGTAAAGGATGATGGATAATTGGATTATCCAACCATTTGTTATTGGACTTATCTAGGTAACTTTAATCAAATTGAAGAACCTAGAAGCGTTAATATTAAGTTTAAATGTCTTCTAATAAGTAACACTCGTCGAGACTAATGTCAATAAATAGTGGGCCTGCCAAAGCAGGGTGCTATCATTTATACTAGTAAGGCGTGATGGGATAATTGTAATATCCAAATTGTTTTTATTAGGCCTAAACTTAACTAAGTTTTTCAATTGGATTGAAAATAACTTAGAGGCATAAGGATTGAGCTTAAATTCATAAGATGAATAAGGGTAAAGAGTTACCTACTCAATCATCCAAGAGTTGCATAAGATGCAATTGGAAATGTGTTTCCTACCTAAATAACCAAGGGTTGGGCGATCAGCCAAAGCTGACTCAACACTAGACCAAATATGGATCTTGGCCCACTAGAAAAATCTTCTAACGGGATTTTTTATGATTCAAGGAGGGTATTTGTTTTGAATCAAAATAGTGGGAGACAACATATTTATTTAATGACCAAAATTTAAATATTTTTTAAATAGAAATGATAGATTTGCATGTAATTTGTTTTAGAATAACCATGACAAACCAAATATTATTTTGTTGCAATCTGTCCTTTGGAAGGACACTTTATCTGGAAAAATGCCTAGATAGGTATTGAGACTTGAGAATTATCTTCAATAAAGATGCAGCGACAGTGTGTCATGTTTGACTTATATATCATCTATGGTTGGGTCTTGAATACCCTATGAAGTCTGCATAAACTCTGAGCTGTAAAAGGCAATATGAATATATGGGAGATATACGATATGATCATATACAGACTTTATTAAGGCCAAGTTGGTCTAGAAGTCTAAAAGGTGATCAAGAAAGGAAATTGTTTCCAGTTTTAGCCAAATAAGACATTGAAATAATTTGTCTAAAGAACTTGAAGAAGTTCAAAAGAAAGGGAAGTAAGACTTCCACTACAGGTCATGTTATAGAAGTCAAGTTATTTTACTTCACTAATGTATTTATATGTTGATGTAGGTTTTGACAATAAACAACAAATGAAGATTTAAGTTCAAATACACAAATCAATTATGATGATATATTTCAATCAAGGCATTTACTTCAGTGGTTAAATCAAGTGACAAATGGTCTTGTTAAATGCCAAAAGAACAAAGGATTAAAGCCATAAGTTTTTACTCATTTAGGATGGATTTGGAAAGGCTCAGCTTGATGGAAATATGAATTAATTATGGTTTGATATCATAAAATGATGAATGCCAAGATAGTTGGAACAAAGGTTGAAAATCTTGAAGAAGCATGGTTATTAAATCATCCTAGAAAAACCACATACTTATGCATGAAATGTTTAAAAGCTAAGAGAATCAGCGGTGATAAAAGTATAGTTACGCTTGAGCGTGATCTATAGAAGACTAAGCGTGAAGGAATGGAAGCTGGCACGCTTGAGCGAAGGATCAAGCGTGAATCATGAGCATCAGGGGGTCTACAAGCTTGAGCGTGAACAGTGCAAGCTTAAGCGTGAATAGTGCAAGCTTGAGCGTGAAGTACAAGCTTGAGCGAGGAAGCATCAGGATCCCAAAATTAAAGGCTCGCTTAAGCGTGGGTCTAAGCGGGAGTCAGTGTGGAAGTACAGGCTTGAAAGTAATGAATCAGGGGCTACAATTGAAGCTCACTTAAGCGCTGGACAAACTCGCTTGAGCGAGAAGCTATGGAGCTTAAGCGCAAGCATGGAGCAAAGCGTGATGCAAGTGTCGCTTAAGCGTAAACAAGGCTCGCTTGAGCGTGATAGCACGCTTAAGTATGGATTCGAGCGTGAGCAAGTGTGGAAGAGAAATCAAGGCAAATATGGCTTCAAGCTTAAGCGTAATTAAACTCGCTTGAGCGAGGATGCTACAGAATTAATTACAACATGTGTTTATGATATGCGGTTGAATATCAGAAGTTCCAAAAAGCAAATTCAAACATCATGCTACTCTCAGATGATTAAACTACATCACCATGAGTCAGATAAGTTTACTTAATTCAAATGCATTATGTGAATTTAAATTTGAATCCCTATTGAATATATGACAGCTTTGCATCGCACTTGGACAAACTGAATCACACTATGAATTAGCCAAATACAGCGTTCCAACATTCTCTGAGCAGATTGCATTCTCCAGGTATCCACTATACAAGTTGCAATTTAAGTAACTAAAAATAGACATACGCTCCACTGTTCCACCTTGTCGTGGAAATTAAATACACTGCTCCACCATAAAATGACCATGTTGCTCCAAGTCATCAAAGGAAGTTAAAGATACAAGGAACCATACTACACTATCCTCGGATGAATATTTTAATTGCAATCACCATGCTTCCATCTACTATAAATAGGGAAGGCAATTGAATTTGCAATTCGTTCCAAAGCATTTGAAGCATTTCCATTTGCTTTCTTCCCCCTCCATTCTCTTGCTCTTCTTCTTGCTCTCTTTATTCTTTGATTGGCATATTTCTTGAAGTTATTTTTTGAGAGTTAATTTGTGGGGAAATTATATTGTGTACTTATTTTGCATATCCTCTCTTTGAGAGTTATTACTTTTTGAAAGCCTTAACTTGTATATCCACTCTATTGGAGAGTTTCCTTGTATGCTCAAACACCAAACATCTTAAAGTCTTTGGGTTGGGGTTTCAACCTTGTAATTGTGAGATTGAGAGATTGGGCGGAGTGCCCTTGTACTTGTGAGGATTGGATTCTTGAGTGCAGGACACTAGGAAGTCGCAGTTGCTCAAAGTTGTATCTCTAATCTCAAATAGTGGAAATCCTCTAAGTAGGTTGCTTAGAGGCGAGACGTACACCGGCGTGGTGGAACTCGTATATATCGGTTTGCAAATCTCTCTTCCCTAAACTCATTTAATTTGTGCACTTAAGTTGCTTACTTGATTCATTGTTTCATTAACTTGGACTAAGTGCATGTTATACTAAGTTGCAAACTATTTTGATTAACATTGTTATCACTTGCCATTAAGCTTATCATCTTCAATAGACATAGTAACTAAAGAATCAATTTCAAAAGCATTCAAAGTAAAATTTTTAATACTCAATTCACCCCCCTTCTTGAGTAATTGAGGCCATTTGGTTAACAAGTGGTATCAGAGCTTGACTCTTGGTAGATCAAGCTTAACAGCTTCAAGAGAACAAATGGCCTCAAATTCTCTAAACCTTTTTCCCGAGAGTGGTGCCACAAATAGACCTCCCGCTTTCAATGGTGAGGGCTACGCTTTTTGGAAAGCAAGGATGAAAATTTTTGTGTAACCAATTGACTTGAAAGTATGGAATGCTATCGAAAATGGTCCTTTTATACCTATGCATACTGTTGATGATAAACAAGTTGAAAAACCTATGGATGATTGGACTAGTGAGGAAGAGAAGAAAGTACAATATAATTACAAAGCAAAAAATCTTATCACTCTAGCCTTAGGTCCCGATGAGTTCTTTAGAGTAGTTACATATAAATCTGCTAAGGATATGTGGGATACCCTTCAAGTAACTCATGAAGGAACTAGCGATGTTAAGGACTCTAAGATTAGTACTTTAACTAGTCAATATGAAAGTTTTAGAATGAATTCCAATGAAACTATTTTATAACTTCAAAAGAGATTTACTTTGATTATTAATCATCTTATTACACTTGGTAAATATTATACTAACAAGGAACTTATCCACAAAGTTCTAAAAAGTCTTACTAGGGAATGGCAACCTCTTGTTACGGCCATTAAGCAATCTCCCAATATAAATGATATGTCTCTTGCCACTTTGTTTGGTAAACTCCAAGAACAAGAACAGGAATTGAAAGACTTGAAACAAGCGGAGGCAGAAGAAAAAGTCTCTAAGAAGAAAGGGCTAGCTCTCAAAGCCGCCTCAATAGTTGAAGATGAATCTGAGAGTGATCTTCACGAGGATGAAGAGTTAAGCCTATTTGTGAAACATTTTGGAAAGCTTATGAAGAGCAAACACTTCCAAAGGAACTTCAAATCACAAGGTAAGAAATCTAATCCTAAAGAAAATTCTACTTCACCTACTTGCTTTGAATGTGGAAAGGAAGGACACTTCAAGATAGATTGTCCAAACCTAAAGAAGAAAAAGAAAGAAAGAAAAGAAAGGAGAAGAGCATATATCGCATGGGATGAAAATGAGATAAGTAGCTCGGACGATTCGGAAAATGAAGAAGCAAACCTCTGTCTTATGGCCAATCACCAAGACGAAGAAGATGAGGTAAACTTTCATGACTTAGATAAGGAAGAACTACTTGATGCTCTTGAAGAATTGTATGATAAATTTATGAAAGTTTCCAATAAGCATAAATTATCTAGAAAAACTATTGACACTCTTGAGATGCATCTTATGGAAGTTTGTAAAGAAAATGAATGTTTGAAAAATGAATTAGTAAATGTTCAAGCATGCTCTAGGACTAAACCTTGTGAATTTGTAAAGAAATATGATATGCTAGAGACTAAGGTTTTGGACTTGAATAGAACTCTAGAAAAATTTACAAATAGTAGAGACAACTTAAATGTTTTACTTGGTAAACAACGGTGTATGTTTGATAAAACGGGTTTAGGTTTCAATGCCGTTAAGAAACAAAAGAATTATAAGAACTTCTTTATACCACCTAGTAAAACTTCATCACCTTTTATGAATTGTGGTTTTAAAGGACATAATGCATCTAATTGTAATGTTAGAAAACTAGGGCCAAAGGTTGTGAGAAAAGTATGGGTTCCTAAAGGAACATTACCTCAAACTAACCTACAAGGACCCAACATAAAATGGGTACCAAGTTCTCTAACTTGACATGTTTTGTAGGTATGCTTTAAAACGAATAGCACCCATTGGTATTTGGATAGTGGGTGTTCAAAACACATGACGGGAGACAAAAGTAAGTTCACATCATTTATTCCATGAAATAAAGGATTCGTTACTTATGGAGATAACACGAAGGGAAGAATACTAGGAATCGGAAATGTTGGTAAAAACTCTTCCACTTCTATAAATGATGTATTATATGTTAAAGGACTTAAACATAACTTGCTTAGCATTAGTCAATTATGTGAAAAGGGCTATAAAATTGTTTTTGAATCAAATGGTTGCATAATTGAAAATAAGCTAAACAAGGAAATAAAATTCGTTGGTCAAAGAGTTGATAATATTTATATGATTAATCTTGATTGTCTTGCTTCAAATGATGTGCAATGCTTCATAACTAAAGAGGATGAATCATGGCTATGGCATAGAAGAATTGCTCACATTCATATAGACCATTTAAATAAACTTGTTTCAAAAGATTTAGTAATTGGTTTACCAAAATTGAAATTTGAAAATAAATTTTGTAACGCTTGTCAAAAAGGAAAACAAGTAAAGGTTTCTTTTCAAGCGAAAAATATTGTTTCAACAACTAGACCTTTACAGCTTTTACATATGGATTTGTTTGGACCTTCAAAAATTAAAAGTTTTGGTGGAAACTATTATGGTCTTGTGATTGTGGACGATTATTCTAGATATACATGGACATTGTTTCTTACTTATAAACATGAAGCATATCATGCATTTAAGAAACTTGCCAAGATCATCCAAAATGAACAAAACTTGAAAATTGTATCTATTCGAACTGATCATGGGGGAATTTGAAAACCAATCTTTTGAAAAGTTTTGTGAAAAATTTGGCATTAATCATAATTTTTCGGCTCCAAGAACTCTACAACAAAATGGAGTAGTTGAAAGGAAAAATCGATCTTTAGCGGAGCTCGCAAGAACTATGTTAAATGATAGTAACATTTCAAAACATTTTTGGGCCGATACGGTAAATACTGCTTGCCATGTTATGAACCGATGTTTGATAAGGCCTATATTAAAGAAAACCCCCTATGAGCTTTATAAAGGAAGAAAACCAAATATTTCTTATTTTCATATATTTGGATGCAAATGTTTTGTTTTAAACAATGGAAAGGGTAATCTTGGTAAATTCGATGCAAAATCTGATGAAGCAATATTCTTAGGTTATTCATCTTCTAGTAAAGCATATCGACTCTTTAACAAACGAACATGTACAATTAAAGAGTCTATACATGTTAAATTTGATGAACTTAACCAAAATCCTCCAAGAAAGGAAATTGATGATCTTGTAGGTGCCTTCCAAGAAATGAACTTGGAAGACGAAGAAGGAAATAAAAATGAAGGAGATATAACACAAAACGGTGAACCTCAACAAAACGAATGGACCACCTTAAAGAATCACCCCTTGGACAATGTTATAGGAGAAATAACAAAAGGTGTAAGTACTCGAAACGCTATTAGAAATGCATGCAATCACTTAGCCTTTGTATCACAAATAGAACCGAAAAATATCAATGAAGCTATTATTGATGAACATTGGATGTTGGCCATGCAAGAAGAATTGAATCAATTTGAAAGAAATGAAGTTTGGGAACTTGTGCTGTAACACCCCTGATTTTCTGTACTCGAATCCCAATGTGATCGTCATAATTAATAAAATTACGAATAAATTTTTCGCGTTTGAAAACATTTCCAATACACCACCATGACCACATCAAGACCCAAATCACAGAAAATCAAAGAGTGAGATTTAGTAATCTATAACTGGATTGATAAATAGTTTGCCCATAAAGGTATACAAAATAATAGAGTATACAACAGAAGAATATGTATACCGGGCACACGCCTAGTCCCATATATGGCGATATGAGAAAAGGCTAGGCTAGCACGCAAAGGCATATTATAAGCCTATTAGACAACCATCATCATTCTACAGTTAAATTCATAAGCATGCAAAGCCTCAGGTATAACTATATATATACATGTACACACGGGAATCTTCTCCCAGCCTTCGCTATCATCAATATTCATCATTCTATTTCAATTATTTTTAATATACAGCAAATTGTCTCTTACATTTTATATATATATATATTCACCATCCACCAATTCAAGGTTTATCTTCTACATATTCACAATCACTAAATCCTCCATATCATCATATACAATCTATTCATTTCATAATTTTAATACATAATAGTTCACAAATGATGCCGGCCAAGGCACTTCCTCTACCACTATATACCTTCACCAAATCTTGATCTTTAAATCCAAACTCATCCCATGGCAACCTGCATCATAATGCTAAAAAGGAGACCACACGGGAGAGTGAGTTATACATTCAAAATGACGAATAATATATATATTGTGATCATGTGTATATGTATACAAACATCATGTGTGCTTTGCTATCAAAACATCAAATTATCATTCATTCATTATCTCATTATCACAATAGGCATACAAGCCTCATGAATCGTAATTCATATCATAAATAAGCACAACATATACACAATCACAAACATTATCACTTTGCCACTTATCAACAAGGGCATTCACAATCATTATCATCATTAATTCATTAAGGTTTCACTCAATACCTCCTCGCAAGGGGTTTCTCAACACTCGTGGTCATCCCATCTCAAATGCCATGGTCTTAAAGCTAATGCATATGTTAACTGTTTGATGCATATGCAACGGATCCGGTTTCATATCACGGGTGATCGCAACCACCATAATCAATCATTCATAATCATTGGTTTCCCGCCTCGCAAGGGGTACTCCCTATAGCAGCCTCGCAAGGAGCTTTGTCGTGATCGCAACCACGTTCAACAATTCACATAGGTTTCCCGCCTCGCAAGGGGTACTCCCGCCTCATGATCGCAACCATGGGCATCATAGGTGCTCACAAGCCCTTTATCATATCAAATACCAAGTGATCGCAACCACTGGCTCATCATTATACAATGGTCCCCGCAGGGCCTTTCATATTCCATAATCAGGTGATCACAACCACCATTACAATATCATATCATCATCACATTGGTTTCCCGCCTTGCAAGGGGTACTCCCTTCATAGAATCCCGTAGGATCTTTCATCACTGTGATCGCAACCACAAAGTATCAATGCTATGCCATGCCATGAATGCAATGCAATAATGCATATGCTCAACAATAACCTCGCAAGGTATCTCACCCTCTCAATTAGGGGTATATTGTATATTTTAGTTTTATCATCAAATGCATACAAACATTCACAAGGCCCCTCAAGGCATAACATACATATAATAGGCACTTCAATGGCCACCACATCATTCATGACAATCCACACATGGATATCAAAAGCATAGCAACCAATCATAGTATTTATCCATATGTAAGATTATTCGAAGCATATTCGTCATTCCACCTAAGGCAATCACATTTATGCCCAACACAATCACGTTCTTAGACATACATTTCATAACTCATCATCAAGTCCTTAATATTACTTTCGTATGATCATTCTTGGTGGTTAAGGTTTTATGTTTCTCATTATATGTATTATGGGCATAATCAAGTCATTTCAATATATCAATCATTATCCTACACCACCATATCAATGTCTTAATTATATACATATCCCTTTACATCCCCTCAAGCATCATACAGTATAAAGGAAGAAGGCCCCAAGCCATCAGAACTGAGGAAAGAAGGGAAGAATACAAACAGAACCGAGAGAAAAGAAGGGAGAAAAAATACCATCAGGGGGGTCACTCGCTCAAGCAAGACCCACATCCGCTTGAGCGAGAGAGCCCATCTCGCTTCAGCGCCTCAGCTCGCTCGAGCGAAATCAAGCCAGTATCTAATTTCCAGGTTGCTCGCTTGGGCGAAGCACCACAAACCCAGCCACTCGCTCTGGCAAAATCAAGCCAGTAACCATTTCCACACTCGCTCGCTTGAGCGAGGAGTCCACTCGCTTAAGCGAAATCCAACCAGAGGTCGTATTTCCCAACACTCGGTTTCACTCGGTGAACCTGGTCTAGGCCGATTCCTCCCATTTGGTCCTTCATCCAACTAAATCATTCCAGGAGCAACTTTACACTGCTAAGTATATACCCTCTCATTCAACTAGGCTCCTAAACACTTGGGTTTTTAATCAACAAGGTCCCACCAAAACTGACTCCCATCACTCGGGTTTTAACTTGACAGAATCCCTCAAAACCGACCCATTATTCATTCAACCAAAACATTCTCGGGCCAACTCACACTCACATAGTCTATCACTCAGCTAATTACTCCAAAACCGACTCATCATTTGATTGACCGTTCACTCGGTAATTCATCTCAACACCGACTCGTCTTACTTGGTTTTCTACTCGGCAAAATCAATCAAAGCTGACTCGTCTCTCACTTGGCCTTCCACTCGGCAAATTGTTCTAAATCTGAGTCAACTCTCAATCAGTCTTTCACTCGGTAATTTCATTCTAAATACGAGTCAACTCTCAATCAGTCGTTCACTCGATAATTTCATTCCAAATCTGAGTTAACTCTCAAACAGCCTTTCACTCGGCAATTGCATTCCAAATCCGAGTCATCACAATCAGTCTTACACTCGGTAGTTTCTCTAAAACTGACTCATCACCCTCGGGTTCCCACTCGGAAAAATACTCCAGACCGAGTCTTTTCTCATTCGATTTTCCACTCGGTATCTCATTCGAAAACCGGCCTCCTTTCATTTTCACACGAGTGAAGTTATTCCAGAATACTTCTGGACAACACACCATGTGTCCCCACTCGGTGGCATCCCCACTCGGAATTACACACACAGAGAGGCTCCACTCGGAATGAGTTACACTGAACTTGGGAATTTCCACACGACACTTCACTGCTCAGAATATCACAACATCATAGAATTATTTTCTAAGGTTCCCACTCAAGTGAATTTCGTCCAGAATCCCACTTACTCACCATACACTCGGTCAAGACACAACCATACCAATCACTCGCCTAAGTGGGCACCTTCCCAGCATCAAACTTCACACTTTCGCTCAAGCCACTCACACCCGCTTGACCGAAAAACGTCCAGTGACAATTCCTATCTAACTCGCTCAAGCGTGGCCATGCCCGCTTGAGCGAGATTCGCCCAGCAACTCCCCTGATTGCATAATATGCATCTCGCTGAAGTGGAACCCTTACCCGCCTGGGCGAAATTGGTCCAGAGACCATTCCACCAATACAGGGGATCCTCGCCTGAGCGAGATCCCTTCTCGCTCGAGCGAGACTATCAGTACTTAGTCAGAAAATGAAAGTTCTCACAGTTTAACACATGAAACCACATTCAGGACCAATACACTTACTTCTGACACGTCATATATATAACAGGTAAGGTATATACAACTTATTCTAAGCATTCTTACTCGAAAATCTTAATTATAAGCCAAATTTGGTCTTATCCAACATTCATACACATCATAACAGTCATACACAACCTGTTCACACATGCATACTCATAAATCTTCATTCCCAACTTGTTAATAATGTAAAATTTGAATTCATCATCAACAGATATACAAATATTCATACATTGCCACAACAATTTCACATACATCACATCATTCCCAATCATCATTAACTTGCCATTCATAGCACCTCAATAAATACATGGCAAGGCAAGCATGAGTGTCCATTGTAACACCCTAATTTAATAAATCATAGACGGTAAAAGAAGGAAATTTTTTTTTTGTCCATAAGAAAAAGAAGACCAGAATGCCTCAGCACAACGAAATGAGAGGAGAAGAAGAAGAGAGATAATACCGATCCAGGGAGCTGACAGCGGGAGAAGGGAAATCGCCTAGGCGAACCACGCAGCAACGCGTACTCGCTCAAGCGAAAGCTCCTCTCGGTATTCGCTCATTACACTCGGCATTTCCGCACTTGGATTCCAGCGCCTAATTCACTCGGAATCTATGAGGACTCTTCACTCGGAGCAACCTTAGCGCCCTGTTTGTCACTCGGGGTATTTCCCCTGGTTTTCACTCGGCAGCCATAATCTTCCTGCTCTAATCATTTTACTAAATTGAGACTCACTCAGATTCTTTTGTTACCAACCATTTACTACAGTGGGACCCATTAGAGTCTAAGGTGTCACTCTCCAGTTGGAAAACCTTCACTCGGCGGATTCTCACTCGGGGTTCGTTGATTATCCTACGCTCGGGAGAAATCCTAGTAATTGTCAACGGAAAGCATCTCTAGACTCTCAACTCCGAATCCTAACAACTTGTCGATGGGGGCAGTCTTCTACGACAATTCCTACTCGGAGCTATCTGATTTCACTCACTCAGAACGTCTGAACCTTCCCACTCGGTGACAGAGTCACAAACTTACCCTCTAGATCATAAGTTGGCTTCCTTCATGTTAAGTTATGTTATTTCCTACACACTCGGGGATATGAACACGCATATACATAAAGATTATCCAGGCATTTCATAGCATAAGATAGACATGCAACATGGCATAAACATAGGCATATATATATATAGAAGTGTATATCACAATTTTACAACCACCGTGACATGTTCCCATTCCAAGGGATTCAACTCTGTTTAAAAGTCTAACAACAAAATACGAGCCGGCCAAGGCTTAACTCAAAACACTTTATACAGCATATGCACAGTCGTAAAATTCCATAGTGCATCAGCACTTCACCAAGCATTTCAGCTCCTCCTCCCATCCTCATTACGAGAAATATTCACTGGAAATTGCCACAACAGGGGTGAGTATCTTAAATTTTAAATGATAGATATTGACTCAGGTTGCCTCACATTAATACAACAATATATATATACACACAATTATACATGGCAACAATCATAGTCAGGGCAATACCAATTAGCCAAGACACACACAAGATCCTTACCGATCGGAATCCATCAGTTGCCACTCGGCCCTTTACACACATCAACTCAATAATATTAACATACAACAATCGGTAACATGATATTAAGATCCGTGAATTAGAATGCATCTTTTGAACATTTATCAGTCAGATTCCACAGTTCTCACTCGGCTATATATATACACAACTTTCCAATACATGTCATACATTCATAGAACAGATTTCAATCAGCATTAACAGCATATGCACACGGAATAGTGCACTCGATCATGAGTATATATATATCATCTCATTAACACCATCACATGCATAATTAATTCTACACAAAATCAGTAGCAATATAAACACAGATTATTCACTCGGTTGTAAACATTCATCATCTCATTAACACCTTCGCATGCATAACCAATTCCAAACAATATCAACAATTAATAGGCACATAGTATTTCACTCGGTTTCACATTCGTGTCTATCGGTATAGACGTTGCAACGTAGGCTCTCAGCCTTTTTATACATAGCTCTCAGCTATCAAATCAGCTCCCAGCTGCTTGGCCGTTTTACAGGTACCCAACCGTTTGCCCACAGGTGACACCAACGCTCTCAGCACCAACGGAGGTGTTCACAGGCAACCCGAGTCCCACTCAAAGGCTACCTTAAGTCCCACTCAAGGATTTTACAGCGTCCCACACTTAATAACCGATGGTAGTGTCCCACACTATGTGCTCCCAGCACAACGCATCCCATGCGCCACACGCGGATTCATCACATAACATAGAATTCATGCATACAACCTTCACTCAGTTATACATATTTCGTATGCAGTCGGTAATACGCATTTCCAGGATTCCACATATTAATTTACACACACATACTTCCATGCAGTCATCATCATAGCTCCATTAGCAACACATGAACCCAATGCAATCGGTGTCAATCAATATCAAGCTTCTAACAGCATTCTCATCAACCCAAGCATAACATGCACTCGGTATACAGCAGCATCAGAACTTACTCAACACATGCATTCATATGAAGATCAACAAGTTCAAACAAGCATTCCAATCAGTACAACATAATATGCAATTGGTATACAACAGTGCCAGGACTTAATCAACGCATGCATCCATATGAATATGAACAGATTCAACAAAGCATTCCAATCAACACAATATAACATGCAATCGGTATACACCAGTGTCATGACTTAATCAACGCATGCATCTTCAAGGACGGTAATAACATGCAATATTCACTCTCACTTATCTTACACTCGGGTACTCCACATGCAAGCACATCATACAATAGGATACATAATCACCATTATCAATACTCAAACCCGTTCATAACCCATGCATTTAACATGTAAGGTACTCCCCCTACCAACTACAAGACTCCAAGAGACTTTTCTGCTTGGGTGTTGGTTCTCTTCCTTGCTGCTTCACTCAACGCTTCCACTCGCTTAGCCTTTACTTGAACGCTACTGCCCTCCACGAGTGGTGCAGGGCTGTTTCTGCTTCTGCTTCGACGCTAGTCCTCTACTCGTATGAGGGAGCTCTGACTCCTCTGCAGCACCGTCACTTGGCTTCCGAAACAGGAAATAGAACAGAGAGCAGAGAAGGAGAAGAGAAGAAGAAGGAAGAAGAAGGAGAACAAGAGAGAAAAAGAAGAAGGAAGAAGAGAGGAATCGTAGAGGGAGTTTTGAAGAATGAAAGGCAAGGAACCTTCGACCAATTATAAACACATGCACGAGGGGAGAAATAGTGGGGTGGGAAAACGTGAGGAGCAGTCTGCTCACGTCACCCAGTCCCATCAGCACCCACTAAAGCCAATCACCCTTGATTAATTAAGTTAATGGTAATTAATAAACAAATTCCCCTTCTGAAATTATTATTTTAATGGTTTTATTCACCCGGTACATTATTAAAAATTTGGGATGTTACAGTTCTCCCCCACTTCAAAAGAATTTCATCCTCAAAATTCAGTCGGTAACTCACCATGGTCAAATAACTCGGGGTACTGCTGCCTCATGGCATCCTCGCGCTCCCAGGTATAAGAAGTATACCCGTCCTTCTGCCATTCCACTTCAACCAGTTGTACATTCTTACTCCTTAATCGCTTTACCGATCGGTCCACGATCCTAGTCGGTATAGTTGCAGTGGTCAGATCTTCCTTGATTTCCACCTCATCATCAGGCATTGTGTGAGTAGAATCTGGCAGGTACTTCCTTAGTTGAGACACATGAAACACGTCATGCAATCGACATAAATGAGTCGGTAATGCTATTTGGTATGCCATGGAGCCGACTCGTTTCAACACCTCGTAAGGCCCAATGTATCGAGGGCTCAACTTTCTGCTTTTCAAGGCTCGCCCGACTCCTTTACTCGGTGAAGTCCTTAAAAATACCTTGTCTCCGATTGAAAATTCCAATGGTCTGGTGCGTTTGTCATGGTAGCTCTTCTGCCTATCTTGAGACGCCTTCATCTTTTCTCTTATCACCCGGATCTGCTCTAAAGTTTGCTTCACAACCTCTGGTCCCAATAGTAGACTCTCACCCATTTCCGACCAGCAAAGCGGGGTCCGGCATCTTCGACCGTACAGTGCTTCGTAGGGTGCCATACCAATACTGTTGTGATGGTTGTTATTGTATGTAAACTCAATTAGAGGAAGGTATTGCTCCCAATCCCCACCGTGCTCTAGCACACACGCCCTTAGCAAGTCCTCTAAGCTCTGGATTGTCCATCAGATTGGGGGTGGTAAGCAGAACTAAGCCAAAGTTTTGTACCCATTTCCTGGTGCAGACTGGTCCAAAACCGGGACGTGAACCTAGGATCCCTATCTGATATGATAGAAGTCGGTATACCATGCAGTCGGACAATTTCGCGAATATAAATCTGAGCTAACTTATGTATCGGGTTCTTCATATTCACAGACAGGAAATGTGCACTCTTCGTTAGTCGGTCAACAATGACCCATATCGTATCATGGCCCACACGGTTTTTGGGCAATCCCATGACAAAGTCCATGGCAATTGAGTCCTATTTCCACACGGGAATCTCCAGGGGTTGCAATGTACCATACGGCTTCAGGTGCTCCACTTTTGACTTATGACAGGTGATGCATCGAGCCACATATTCTGCCATGTTCCTTTTTAATCCGGGCCACCAGAACTGGGTTCTCAGGTCATGGTACATCTTCGTGGTACCCGGGTGGATACTTAACAAGCTCTTGTGGGCTTCATCAAGCACCATTCTCCTCAATTCTCCTCCATCTAGCACGTATATTCTGTTTCTTACTCAGAAGATTCCATCTGATCCCTCGGTCAAAGACAAATCCTTACCCTTGGCCTGAGTCTCCTTCATCTCAGCCAAGTAGGAATCCGACAGTTGTTGCTCGTACACGGATTTCAGGAATTCATTGGCAATCTTCAGCGTGCCGATCATCATTTTCTGAGAGGAGGGAATATCAACATGTAAGTTCATGTCTCAGAACTGTTCCAATAGCTCTACCTCCCTCACCATCATCACTGCTACATGAAGGGATTTCTGACTCAACGCGTCGGCAACAACGTTTGCCTTACCCGGATGGTACTTTAGCTCGAATTCATAATCTTTTAAAAATTCCATCCATCTCCTCTGCCTCATGTTCAGTTCCTTTTGGTCGAATAAGTATTTGAGGCTCTTGTGATCACTGTATACTTCAAATCTGGACCCGTACAAGTAATGCCTCCAGATTTTTAATGCGAACACCACAGCTGCCAATTCAAGGTCGTGGGTCGGATAATGCTGCTCGTGAGGTCTTAATTGCCGAGAGGCATACGCTATCACTCGGTCTTTCTGCATTAGCACGTATCCTAATCCGAGTCCTGATGCATCACAATAAACCATGAAGCTCTCTTGCAAGTCAGGTAATGCCAGCACTGGTGCAGTCGTCAACTTGTCCTTCAGCTCTCGCAAACTGCTCTCGCACTCGGGACTCCACACGAAGGGCATGTTTTCCGAGTCAGTTTAGTCAGTGGCGAGGCCAACTTAGAAAAACCTTCAATGAATCTTCTATAATAACCTGCTAAGCCCATAAAGCTCCTTATCTCCGAGACCAACTTAGGTCTCTCCCATGCCATTACAGCTGCCACCTTCGAAGGATCCACCGAGACACCTTCCTCGGAAATCACATGTCCGAGGAAATGGATTTTATTCATCCAGAAATCACACTTTGAAAGCTTTGCAAACAGCTGCTTCTCCTTCAACACTTGGAGTACCACCCGGAGATGCTCTTCATGCTCCTCAGAAGTCTTAGAATAGACTAGGATGTCATTAATGAAAACAACTACGAATCGGTCTAAATACGGGTGGAATATGTTGTTCATGTAATTCATGAAGACAGCAGGGGCGTTTGTTACACCAAACGGCATCACTACATACTCGTAGTGACCATACCGAGTCCTAAAGGCAGTCTTTGGAATATCCGATTCCTTCACTCGGATTTGGTGGTATCCCAATTGCAGGTCGATTTTTGAGAAAATTGAGGCTCCACGCAATTGATCAATGAGGTCATCAATTCTGGGCAACGGGTACCGATTCTTAATCGTGAGTTTGTTTAGCTGTCGGTAGTCTATACAAAGCCTCACGCTGCCATCCTTCTTCTTAACAAGCAGCACAGGTGCGCCCCAAGGGGATACACTTAGTCTAATGAATTGTTTTCTGAGTAACTCATCTACTTGCTTCTTCAGCTCGGCCAATTCAGTTGGGGACATTCGGTATGGTGCACTGGAGACTGGCTCGGCTCCAGGGATCAGGTCTATAGAGAATTCGACTTCTCTATTGGGAGGGACACTCGGTACATCATCAGGAAACACTTTTGGGAATTCACAGACAGTTGGAATTTCGTTCACTCAGGTTTTACTCTCTCCCTCGGTTAGACAAAGCATCATAAACAGTTGGGTTATACCTTGTGCTGTGTCGTCCTCATTGTGCTACCTCAGGAAGATTATCCTTCGGTTTCTGCAATCCACTAACACCTTGTTGGCTGAAAGCCAATCTATTCCGAGCACAATATCAAGATCCTTTAAAGGTATGCACACCAAATCGAAAGTGAAACTCCTATCACACAACACAAATGCCACATCCTTACATATTGACGATGTCAACAATTTAGGGCCAGTCGGATTGGCCACTTCCAAAGTCCGATCCATAAACACAGTCGGTAACTTTAAATGCTTTACACACTCATCAGCTATAAAAGAATGGGTGGCTCCCGAATCGAAAACAACATTAAGTGTATGTCTACCGAGTGAGCACTTACATTGTACCAGGTCATTTGCTTGTGCAGCATCCTCTGCGTTGATAGCGTAGACTTTTCCCACTGCTGGTTGGTCGGTATTCCTCTCTCGGTTATTTGAAGCAAGTATTATGTTTCCTCTGGCTCTGTTGCCTCTGCCGCCCGGTCATTGGTTATCATTCACTCGGTTTCTCCCTTGGAAACTTCCTTGACGTACGCTGGTGTTTGCTTGACGGAGTTGGGGGCAATCGGGGCGGATGTGTCCCCTTTTATTACAATGGAAGCACACCATTTCAGGCATAATAATTTCCTCCGCACTTGAAACATTTTCCGTCTCCTACCACTGGTCGTCTTTCAGACTGATTCCGTCCCCCAAATCTGGAAAAAGATTTATTTCTAACAACATTGCTTGGCCTCTTGAAGCGGGATTGCTGGGGCCTCAAAGAATGGTTAGCTCTGCTGCTCTGGCCTGAATGGACCTTGTCATCCTCCTCAAGTATCCTACACTTGTTTACCAATGCAGGAAAACTTCGTATCTCTTGGTATCTACAAGCTCTTTTAATATCAGATCTTAATCCATTCTCAAATTTAAGGCACTTGGAGCTCTCCGTCCTCGGTTGTTGGAAAGGTGGGTAGAATAGGCACAATTCTTCGAATCTGGTCGCATACTCCTCCACAGTCATGGAGCCTTGTTTCAACTCTATAAACTCCAACTCCTTCCGACTCCTTACTGTGTCAGGGAAGTACTTCTCCAAGAAGCATGTCTTGAAATCGTTCCATGTCAGCTGAGCATCATCATCAGCAAATCGGTTTCTGGCTATCTTCCACCAGTTTTCCACCTCGTCTCTCAGCATGTATACTGCACACTCAACCTTCTAGGCCTCGGTACAGCGAAGACCCCTAAAAATTCTTTCCAGCTCCTGAGTCCACTTAAACGCTGTCTCTGGGTTTCGTCCACCTAGAAATTCACTCGGCTTTCTCTTCAGGAAGCGGTCCAGCACTTGGCCCTCCTCAGCTCGAGGCTGGCCCTGCCTCTCAAACACGTTTGCAAAGCGTTGGAAAGCTGTGGCCATAGCCTCCATGCTTTGGCGATGCGTCATTCCTTATCCTAAAATTAACACCCCTTCAAGGATAAGTATACCAAGCCACTTACCACCGATCGGATTTCAACCTAATGTTCAGTAACTTAGCACATCATACTATTTCTATATGCTGCACAATCAATCGGACCAGAAGGGGAACAACCTCCTATCCACAAGTCAATATCAATCAGGTTCAACTAATATCACAATCAGGATGACCACTCGGTCAGAAAGCACACAATCGCTTACACTCGGTAAGCATACCTTGGCCTTGGACCCTTCGGTCTGCTCTGATACCAAAATGTAACACCCTAATTTAATAAATCATAGATGGTAAAAGAAGAAAATTTTTTTTTTGTCCATAAGAAAAAGAAGACCAGAATGCCTCGGCACAAAGAAATGAGAGGAGAAGAAGAAGAGAGATAATACCGATCCAGGGAGCTGACAGCAGGAGAAGGGAAATTGCCTAGGCGAACCACGCAGCAACGCGTACTCGCTCAAGCGAAAGCTCCTCTCGGTATTCGCTCATTACACTCGGTATTTCTGCACTCGGATTCCAGCGCCTAATTCACTCGGCATCTATGAGGACTCTTCACTCAGAGCAACCTTAGTACCCTGTTTGTCACTCGGGGTATTTCACCTGGTTTTCACTCGGCAGCCATAATCTTCCTGCTCTAATCATTCTACTAAATTGAGACTCACTCAGATTCTTTTGTTACCAACCATTTACTATAGTAGGACCCATTAGAGTCTAAGGTGTCACTCTCCAGTCGGAAAACCTTCACTCGGCGGATTCTCACTCGGGGTTCATTGATTATCCTACGCTCGGGAGAAATCCTAGTAATTGTCACCCGGAAAGCATCTCTAGACTCTCAACTCCGAATCCTAACAACTCGCCGATGGGGGCAGTCTTCTACGACAATTCCTACTTGGAGCTATCTGATTTCACTCACTCAGAACGTCTGAACCTTCCCACTCGGTGACAGAGTCACAAACTCACCCTCTAGATCATAAGTTGGCTTCCTTCATGTTAAGTTATGTTATTTCCTACACACTCGGGGATATGAACGCGCATATACATAAAGATTATCCAGGCATTTCACAGCATAAGATAGACATGCAACATGGCATAAACATAGGCATATATATATATATATATATATATAGAAGTGTATATCACAATTTTACAACCACCGTGACATGTTCCCATTCCAAGGGATTCAACTTTGTTTAAAAGTCTAACAACAAAATACGAGCCGGCCAAGGCTTAACTCAAAACACTTTATACAGCATATGCACAGTCGTAAAATTCCATAGTGCATCAGCACTTCACCCAGCATTTCAGCTCCTCCTCCCATCCTCATTACGAGAAATATTCATTGGAAATTGCCACAACAGGGGTGAGTATCTTAAATTTTAAATGATAGATATTGACTCAGGTTGCCTCACATTTATAAAACAATATATATATACACACAATTATACATGGCAACAATCATAGTCAGGCAATACCAATTAGCCAAGACACACACAAGATCCTTACCGATCGGAATCCATCAGTTGCCACTCGGCCCTTTACACACATCAATTCAATAATATTAACATACAACAATCGGTAACATGATATTAAAATCCGTGAATTAGAATGCATCTTTTGAACATTTATCAGTCAGATTCCACAGTTCTCACTCGGCTATATATATACACAACTTTCCAATACATGTCATACATTCATAGAACAGATTTCAATCAGCATTAACAGCATATGCACACAGAATAGTGCACTCGGTCATGAGTATATATATATCATCTCATTAACACCATCACATGCATAATTAATTCTACACAACATCAGTAGCAATATAAACACAGATTATTCACTCGGTTGTAAACATTCATCATCTCATTAACACCTTTGCATGCATAACCAATTCCAAACAATATCAACAATTAATAGGCACATAGTATTTCACTCGGTTCCGCATTCGTGTGTATCGGTATAGACGTTGCAACGTAGGCTCTCAGCCTTTTTATACATAGCTCTCAGCTATCAAATCAGCTCCCAGCTGCTTGGCCGTTTTACAGGTACCCAACCGTTTGCCCACAGGTGACACCAACGCTCTCAGCGCCAACGGAGGTGCTCACAGGCAGCCCGAGTCCCACTCAAGGGCTACCTTAGGTCCCACTCAAGGATTTTATAGCGTCCCACGCTTAATAACCGATGGAAGTGTCCCACACTACGTGCTCCCAGCACAACGCATCCCATGCGCCACACGCGGATTCATCACATAACATAGAATTCATGCACACAACCTTCACTCAGTTATACATATTTCGCATGCAGTCGGTAATACGCATTTCCAGGATTCCACATATTAATTTACACACACATACTTCCATGCAGTCATCATCATAGCTCTATTAGCAACACATGAACCCAATACAATCGGTGTCAATCAATATCAAGCTTCTAACAGCATTCTCATCAACCCAAGCATAACATGCACTCGGTATACAGCAGCATCAGAACTTACTCAACACATGCATTCATATGAAGATCAACAGGTTCAAACAAGCATTCCAATCAGTACAACATAATATGCAATTGGTATACAATAGTGCCAGGACTTAATCAACGCATGCATCCATATGAATATGAACAGATTCAACAAAGCATTCCAATCAACACAATATAACATGCAATCGGTATACACCAGTGTCATGACTTAATCAACGCATGCATCTTCAAGGACGGTAATAACATGCAACATTCACTCTCACTTATCTTACACTCGGGTACTCCACATGCAAGCACATCATACAACAGGATACATAATCACTATTATCAATACTCAAAACCCGTTCATAACCCATGCATTTAACATGTAAGGTACTCCCCCTACCAACTACGAGACTCCAAGAGACTTTTCTGCTTGGGTGTTGGTTCTCTTCCTTGCTGCTTCACTCAACGCTTCCACTCGCTTAGCCTTTACTTGAACACTACTGCCCTCCATGAGTGGTGCAGGGCTGTTTCTGCTTCTGCTTCTGCTTCGACGCTCGTCCTCTACTCGTATGAGGGAGCTCTGACTCCTCTGCAGCACCGTCACTTGGCTTCCGAAATAGGAAATGGAACAGAGAGCAGAGAAGGAGAAGAGAAGAAGAAGGAAGAAGAAGGAGAACAAGAGAGAAAGAGAAGAAGGAAGAAGAGAGGAATCGCAGAGGGAGTTTCGAAGAATGAAAGGCAAGGAACCTTCAACCAATTATAAACACATGCACGAGGGGAGAAATGGTGGGGTGGGAAAACGTAAGGAGCAGTCTGCTCACGTCACCCAGTCCCATCAGCACCCACTAAAGCCAATCACCCTTGATTAATTAAGTTAATGGTAATTAATAAACAAATTCCCCTTTTGAAATTATTATTTTAATGGTTTTATTCACCCGGTACATTATTAAAAATTTGGGATGTTACATCCATCACATACATTAATCACTATTGATTTACTCATGCAATTTGAATGTTAACTCTTCTCCTACCTTGAGGGAAGAGCCGAAACGAGTCCAATGCTCCGAATGCTCCATTGCATCACCCAGAATACAATCTACATGCCATACATATGCATAAACACAATCAATAATCATCATAATTTTGACCATTTGCTAGCTTATCATAAAGCTCAACCCCAAGTCCTAAATTTACTAAACACCAACATATGTAATTGTATTAGGCTTCGGGAATTCCTTTCCCAAAGCCAAGATCCTCTAGATCTTAAAAGTCAACCATATCCAATAACATCACCATCTCATCCATTGTATAATGTAACCTCAAATCATTTCAATCCTTCAAACATCATCATTATCACTCAATATTCAACTTAGCCCCCAAATCCTTCAATAATCATAATTAATCATTCAAATTTAAATGGCACACCGCAATGGTCTAGAACCTCATCAAGTCATAATCTTATCATACCAATATGTATATCCATTGATTCCTCCATTAAGGATTATTTACAATATTCATCATTGTTCATCACTATAACTAACAACGTACATATTAAACAACACCCATTCACTTCCAACCCAACCTTCAAGTCACAATATATACATTCTCTCAAATTCTTAAGGCAAGGGTTTCCATCAAAACCCAACAACATTCTCTAATGTTCGTTAATCACCATTAATGGTCATCATTCATCATTAATATCATTCTCTATCATCATTAAACATACCAATTTATTAGAGTTAGGGTTTCACTAAAACCCAACAACACTCATTAATACCCATTTATTTCCCACTCATCCAAGCTTTAATTTCATGCACCTATAACAACCCACCATTAATGCCATGATAACAACACCCCACCTTAGGGTTTCCTCATTTTAAGCTTCTCCCAACAACCCATATGAAATAAACACTCTCCCAAATACCAAGAACCAAAATGTAAGGCATAAACACATAAACAATGGTGAGGAACTTACCTCAACCAAGAGTTAGCCATGAACTTCCACCAAATAGAATAGCCACACGAAAATAGAGTGGAAGAAGGAGGAGGAGTTCCAGCACAAGCTTCTCCTCCAAGCTCCCATAAAACGAAAATAGTGGAGGAGAGGAAGACTCCACATGGCTTAGGTTTTGAAGAGAAGAAAAAGAGGAAAAGAAGGAGGAGAACAAGAGAAGAAGAAGGAGAAGTGTCATTTTCCAAATGAGGGCAAGAATCCCAACGAATATACGAAGGGAAGAATGAGCTTTTGGTTTTTATTTTTAATTCTCCACTAAAATTTCATTGTTTTAAATAAACAGGCTCACAGTTCGGGCTCAATACTAATTCCAAAAGTTATCCCGAATATAGATTCGAATTCCCAATAATATTCTTAGCAGCCCTGACCAACGACATCTCAATCGGAGATACTTGGTCCGACACCCATATTCTAACCGGGTATAATTTCGTCTCCTTAAATCTCAATAAATTATAATTATCCATAATAAATCCCAATTTAATCATTCTGATACCTTTGGGATACAAATCAACTCACATACAATTATTTATTATTTGTTCTCCTCAATTATTCATTTTTATAAAATTCGGGATGTTACAATTCACCCCACCTAAAAAGAATTTCGTCCTCGAAATTCAGCATCGATATACACACCATAAGGCCATATTTCAGGCCGCACCTCAACAAGGTTCATCAACACCATAGAATAACATTGGACTTACCAAAGTCTATCGAGTCATGTTCATCATCACATCATCGTTCTTAACACAAAATTTCTACATCAAGTGCGTCATATATCATCAATCATAACTCGTCCAACAGAGCTCACATGTTCATACTCAGTACGACCAGATAGGCTGAATACATTTACCATAAGCAGTTATAATCCCTATACCTGCCCGACCTATGTGTTGCCGCATCCGACATACAGGAAGGCGTCCCAATCCTGTAGTGGTTACAACAAACACAAAAAGTCGGCGTATAAGTGCATGTTGCCACAATGCCTATGGCATGTAAAACCGTGTCGGGACCAATACTTTGTATTCCCATTGCTCATATCGGTCACACATATTCAAACAATACCAATCCATATAAGACTTGGTGACAATCCTCACCAGTCCATAATTAATATATTTATATTTCATTATCATTCTACAATTAATTTGGCATCCATCATGCCATATCAATCGTCAAATCTTGATCAAATTCACTTTAAATTGGTGTACCGATCACAAATTTTCAATCATCACAAGATAAATACCCCATCCCTGGGTTTCATCCATTCAAATCCATACTCAAATAACCCAAAATTCTTGGCTCACTTACATATCTGTTGGCTATAAATCACTTCGAGCCTTAAAAGATTCACCATACTTTTATCAAGTAGGCTACTTAATCATACAATGAGCTTCCACATTAGGAATTTTCCTCACAGATCACAACTAAAGTCCATGAATTAAACATATAACTCATGTCATATCACATCACTATGTGGTTCCTATCATCAATATAGTACCCTTCAAATAAAGTAGAGGGGTAATGACATGATCAATTTTCTATTCACTGATTTATAATCACATATGTCATCTCTAAATCATATATCATATATTCAGTCTCCCCATCTTGGGAAATACAACGATCCCTTAAATCATACAACATATAGGGTTCTTGTGCCAAAGGATATAATATCCATCCTTCACAAATGACACAACCAATCATCTAAATTCAAACATACCCACACTAGGGAATTATTCAATATTATTCACTCTTTCAACTCAGCTTGTGAGTTCTATTTCATTTAACAAGCATTCCTTGGCTAAACGCCACAGGCATAATGCATATAAGAGACCCAACCAACAATTTTACATATATAAGGTGCACATGCACATCAAGGTCTCAACATATATGGTCTACTACCATATCAATTTCTTTCTCAATATTTTCTATCCATGATCAACACATGGCATAAAAATCATCATCATATCAATTCATACTTCATATTTCATATTTATCAATTTCAATATTCCATTTCCATGATTAACATTCAATCATGGATTTATCATCAATCAATTTGCATTATATATATCAACATCAATGCACAATAACAATATATTCGTCATTTGAAGGTAATAGGGTAAGGAACTTGGCCGGTCTTACACAATAAATACATCCATCACATATTGAGAAAATCCATTCCCTTATATTCAATCTCATAATTCGTTCATGATCATCAATGAGCAACTAGGCTCCAGAAATTCATCATATAACCCCAATGATAAAGGGTATACTCCCAATAGTCAACAACCACATCTTATGAATCACAATCTTATAGAAAATCCTCATTGAGCATCAACCCGAACTCAACTCTAATGATTCACAAGAATCCCTCAATAAGCAAGTATGCCCCATAATCAATTCATAATTCTTAGACAATTAATCATTCATAAGTTCATTTAGGGCAATCAATACTCAAACATGTCATCAAGCTCTAGATAATCATCATCCTTAAATCTATACAATCAACCATATGCCAATAATGAGCATCCCGCTCTAAAGATCACTATAAGTATCTCACCATTGAGCAATCATGCTCCAATCATCCATAATATCAATTCCCCACAGAGCAACCATGCTCTGACAGTAACCAATAACTTCAATTCAGAGCAAAGTATGCTCTGATACCACCTTTGTAACACCTCTGATTTTCTGTACTCGAATCCCGATGTGATCGTCATAATTAATAAAATTGCGAATAAATTTTTTGCGTTTGAAAACATTTCCAATACACCACCATGACCACATCAAGACCCAAATCACAGAAAATCAAAGAGTGAGATTTAGTAATCTATAACTGGATCGATAAATAGTTTGCCCATAAAGGTATACAAAATAATAGAGTATACAACGGAAGAATGTGTATACCGGGCACACGCCTAGTCCCATATATGGTGATATGAAAAAAGGCTAGGCTAGCACGCAAAGGCATATTATAAGCCTATTAGACAACCATCATCATTCTACAGTTAAATTCATAAGCATGCAAAGCCTCAGGTATAACTATATATATACATGTACACACGGGAATCTTCTCCCAGCCTTCGCTATCATCAATATTCATCATTCTATTTCAATTATTTTTAATATACAGCAAATTGTCTCTTACATTCTATATATATATATATATATATTCACCATCCACCAATTCAAGGTTTATCTTCTACATATTCACAATCACTAAATCCTCCATATCATCATATACAATCTATTCATTTCATAATTTCAATACATAATAGTTCACAAATGATGCCGGCTAAGGCACTTCCTCTACCACTATATACCTTCACCAAATCTTGATCTTTAAATCCAAACTCATCCCATGGCAACCTACATCACAATGCTAAAAAGGAGACCACATGGGAGAGTGAGTTATACATTCAAAATGATGAATAATATATATATTGTGATCATGTGTATATGCATACAAACATCATGTGTGCTTTGCTATCAAAATATCAAATTATCATTCATTTATTATCTCATTATCACAATAGGCATACAAGCCTCATGAATTACAATTCATATCATAAATAAGCACAACATATACATAATCACAAACACTATCACTTTGCCACTTATCAACAAGGGCATTCACAATCATTATCATCATTAATTCATTAAGGTCTCACTCAATACCTCCTCGCAAGGGGTTTCTCAACACTCGTGGTCATCCCATCTCAAATGCCATGGTCTTAAAGCTAATGCATATGTTAACTGTTTGATGCATAAGCAACGGATCCGGTTTCATATCACGGGTGATCGCAACCACCATAATCAATCATTCATAATCATTGGTTTCCCGCCTCGTAAGGGGTACTCCCTATAGCAGCCTCGCAAGGAGCTTTCTCGTGATCGCAACCACGTTTAACAATTCACATAGGTTTCCCGCCTCGCAAGGGGTACTCCCGCCTCATGATCGCAACCATGGGCATCATAGGTGCTCGCAAGCCCTTTATCATATCAAATACCAAGTGATCGTGTAACACCCTAATTTTACTTAAATAAATAAAATCAACGGGGAAGTTTTTTTTTCCAAATTTTAAAGTTAATAAACCGTACATGATCTGCTCAATTAACAAACTGGGTCCAATGAGGAAAGAAAGGAAGGAGACAAGGAAGGAATTCATGCACAGCGAAAGGAAGAAACGCTTAAGCGAACCCAATGGCACCAGGTACACTCGCTCAAGCGAGAGCTAACTACGCTCGGGCGATTCTACTCAAGATCTCCAGTCCGCACTACACTTGCTGAAGCGATGCTACACTCGGCATCCTGTCATTCTACTCTGTTTTTAGCGTATGGCTTACTCGGGAAGGTTCACTTCCTAATCCACTCGGACTAACCTTAATACCTGCCAGTTTCATCCTAAAAGCATATCACACTCCGCTGCTCCACTCGATCGGATTATATACGTATACGTATTGGTAATCCAAAAATGATTCCCAAAGCCGCTCACTCGGAATCTATGGAGACTTCACACTCGGGATAACTTTCACGTCCATTACGCCACTCGGGGTATTCTACTCACTTTTCACTCTGTAACCATAATATTTCCTACTCTAATTTTCCTACTAAGTCCAGAGTCACTCGGGTTCTCTAGCTACTTACTAATTTATTACAATAAATCCACTTAGAGTCTTAGGTGTCATTCCCTAGTCGGTGAACTCTCACTCGGCGGATTCTCACTCAGAATCGTTGATTATCCTCTACTCAGAAAACCTCACAATCACCACTCACAGGATTCACACCAACACCTACTCCAGACTATGCGACCTCAATCACTCGGACAATTCAACCTCTCATCACTTGGAATGACTTGTCATCTCACTTTTCCCCAACAACAACTTAGCTCCACTTCTACCTATAGTCACACTGACTTCCTATGCTCGGAAAGTATACTTATACATCCATGTTTATCGCTCGGACATCACCTACAGTATAGAATAAACACAATATATATATATATATATAGGGAAGTATTTAAATAATTACAACGCATTAACATGTTCCTTCTACCCGAAAGTGTTCAAGTTCTGATATAAAGGCTAAAGTCAAAATACGAGCCGGCCAAGGCTTAACAAGACCTTATACACAGTATATACATATACACATATATTCCATAGCGCTCGGTTTCTCTGCTCCGCACTCAGCTCCTCCTTCATCCTTCATTCCAAGAGACATTCACTGAAAAATGTAACCACAGTAGGGGTGAGCTTTTACATGGAAAATGACAGCCAAGGACTCGGTATCAGTGTCAGTACGCACACTTACGTTCACTCGGTCGCATTCAGATTAAATTAAGGCCATGCAAATTAGAATAATATCAATAACATACATCACATACATACTACATAAAGTTCGTCCTTATTCATACATGTACATGCATCCACACACTCGGAATTCATTCATAACACCCAACGCATGCCATGCGTACTATCCTAATCAACATCATATCTATATGCATGCCTGCGGATCCGACTTAAGTAATGACTTTCAGTTACAGTTCCCCCTTTACTGGCCTCTCGTCCATCAGCTCTTCCCGCATGGTATCGGCCTCCCATTGGCGTCTCGAGACTCATCTCTAGCTCCTACGGCTACCACGAGCTCTCATAGGATCTAGCCAAGGTCTGTAGCTGGAAGCCATTCCCTCGAGGCTCATGACCTTCCACGGGTCACCCCATTCCTACACATGCAGCTTATGCGTTTTACCAGCAAGCATCATCACTCAACCAATACCCTCTTCGTAACCATCAAGGTAGAAACATATTCAACACGATCTCTATATTTACTTTGTCAATCACACCAACATGCTCAGTAATCAAACAATCAAGGTAATAACATCGGACGAATTAACTAACAGTCACCCATTCATATTCTCACAGTATTAACAGAGATAGAACCATGCATCTAACTCGTCTATATCAGAAAAGCTAACAGACTACATTACCACCATCTTGATTACATGCAATTATTATCTAACTACTATCATACACATGGAATCCAAGATCAACAATCATGCATAATACACAGTCGTGACAGGCACATGCACACACTTAAAGCAGTACATTCATCCGGTACCGTTCGTGGACCATGCATTTGACATGCAAGCGCCCCCTACCTACAGAAGGAATTCAAGAAACTTTTCTGCTCTCCGACGTTTGGTCTGACTCCCTTTCTGACTCGTCCAGTCCCCCTTCGCACCGTCGTCTCTACAATCGGCTTAGGAATGGAAAGTTGTTCTTTCTCTGCCTCAATGATCGTCCTTCACCAGTTGGAGGGGCTCTGACCTTTCTCCAGCACCGTCGTCGTGATCTCCAGGAACGAAGAACAAAACAGGGGAAGAGAAAAGAGAATGAAGACCAAGAAGAAAGAAAGAGGATGAAGCAGTAAGGGAATGATGAATATCTACGGTGATACAGGGTGTATGTATATGTATGCGAAGAGAAGGAAATAGGATGGGAAAACGTGAATCGCAATCCACTCACGTGACTCGCCAATCACAAGCAGCCATCTTTTACCAACTAAATTAGTTTGTCATCATTCCTTAAGTTAAATTGATTATAATTAACAATTATTTTCTTACTTTGAAATCAAGGACTTAATGGTTTATTTCATTCGGTATTTAACTTCAAAATTGGGATGTTACAGTTCTCCCCCTCTCAAAAGAATTTTGTCCTCGAAATTCAGTCGGTCACTCACCTTGGTTAAACAACTCGGGGTATTGCTGCCTCATGGCGTCTTCGTGTTCCCAGGTACAAGAGGTAGTCCTGCCTTGCTGCCATTCTACTTCAACCAGTTGTACGTCCTTGCTCCTCAAATGCTTTATCGATCGGTCCACGATTCTAATCGGTATAGTTACAGTGGTCAGGTCTTCCTTGATTTCCACTTCATCATCAGGCATTGTGTGGTTGGGATCATGTAGATATCTCCTTAGTTGAGACACGTGAAACACGTTATGCAATCGGGATAAGTGAGTCGGTAATGCTATCTGGTACGCCATGGAGCCGACTCGTTCCAACACCTCATAGGGCCCAATGTATCGGGGGCTCAACTTTCCACCTTTCAAGGCTCGCCCGACCCCTTTACTCGGTGAAGTCTTCAAAAACACTCTATCTCCGACTGAAAATTCTAATGGTTTGGTTCGTTTGTCATGGTAGCTCTTCTGCCTATCCTGAGACACCTTCATTCTTTCCCTTATCACTCAGATCTGTTCTGACGTTTGCTTTACAATTTCTAGTCCCAATAGCAGACTCTCACCCGTTTCCGACCAGCAGAGTGGGGTTCGGCATCTTCGACCATAAAGTGCTTCGTAGGGTGCCATACCGATACTGTTGTGGTGACTATTGTTGTATGTAAACTCGATCAGGGGAAGGTACTGCTCCCAATTTCCACCATGCTCCAGCACACATGCCCTTAGTAAGTCCTCCAGACTTTGAATTGTTCGCTCGGATTGTCCATCTGATTGGGGGTGGTAAGCGGAACTTAGCCAAAGCTTCGTACCCAATTCCTGGTGTAGGCTGGTCCACAACCGGGACGTGAACCTAGGATCCCTATCCGATACGATAGAAGTCGGTATACCATGCAGTCGGACAATTTCATGAATGTAAATCTGAGCTAACTTATGCAACGGGTACTTCATGTTCACAGGTAGGAAGTGTACACTCTTCGTCAGTCGGTCAACAATGACCCAAATTGCATCGTGGCCCGCTCGGTTTTTTGGTAATCCCATGACAAAGTCCATGGCAATCGAGTCCTATTTCCACAGGGGAATCTCCAGGGGTTGCAATGCACCATACGGCTTCTGGTGCTCGACTTTTGATTTCTGACAGGTAATACACCAGGCCATGTATTCTTCCATATTCCTCTTTAATCCGGGCCACCAGAATTGTGCCCTTAGATTATGGTACATCTTCGCGGTACCCGGGTGGATACTTAGCAAGCTCTTGTGAGCCTCATCAAGCACCATTCTTCTCAATTCTCCTCCACCCGGTACGTATATTCTGTTTCTTACTCGGAGGATTCCATCCGATCCCTCGGTCAGAGACAAGTCCTTCCCTTTGGCTTGAGTCTCCTTCATCTCAGCCAAGTAGGAGTCTGACTGCTGTTGCTCGTACACGGATTTTAGAAATTCATTGGCAATCCTCAGCGTACCGATTGTCATTTTCTGAGAGGAGGGGATGTCAACATGTAAGTTCATGTCTTAGAACTGTTCCAATAACTCCACTTCTCTTACCATCATTAGTTCTATATGAAGGGATTTCCGACTCAACATGTCGGCAACGACGTTCGCCTTACCCGGATGGTACTTTAGCTCGAAATCATAATCTTTTAAAAATTCCATCCATCTTCTCTGCCTCATGTTCAGCTCCTTTTGGTCGAATAAGTATTTGAGGCTCTTGTGGTCACTGTATACTTTAAATCTAGACCCGAATAAATAATGCCTCCAGATTTTCAATGCGAAGATTACGGCTGCCAGCTCCAAGTCGTGGGTCGGGTAATGCTGTTCGTGAGGTCTTAATTGCCGAGAGGCATACGCTATCACTCGGTCTTTCTGCATTAGCACGCACCCTAATCCGAGTCCTGATGCATCGCAATAAACCATGAAGCTCTCTTGCAAGTCAGGTAATGCCAACACTGGAGCAGTCGTCAACTTGTCCTTCAGCTCTCGGAAACTGCTCTCGCACTCGGAACTCCATACGAAGGGAATGTTTTTCCGAGTCAATTTAGTCAGTGGCAAAGCCAACTTAGAAAAACCTTCAATGAATCTTCTATAATAACCAGCCAGGCCCATAAAGCTCCTTATCTCCGAGACCGACTTGGGTCTCTCCCACGCCATTATAGCTGCCACTTTCGAAGGGTCCACCGAGACACCTTCCTCAGAAATCACATGTCCGAGGAAGTGGATCTTATCCATCCAGAAATCGCACTTTGAAAGCTTTGCAAATAGCTGCTTCTCCTTCAACACTTGAAGTACCGCTTGGAGGTGTTCTTCATGCTCTTCAGGGGTCTTAGAATAGACTAGGATATCATCAATGAAAACGACAACAAATCGGTCTAGATATGGGTGGAATATGTTGTTCATGTAATTCATAAAGACAACAGGGGCGTTTGTCACACCGAACGGCATCACTACATACTCGTAGTGACCATACCGAGTCCTAAAGGCAGTCTTTGGAATATCTAAGTCCTTCACCCGGATTTGGTGGTATCCCGATCGTAGGTTGGTTTTCGAGAAGACTGAGGCTCCATGCAGTTGGTCAATTAGATCATCAATTCTGGGCAATGGGTATCGATTCTTAATTGTGAGTTTGTTTAGCTGTCGGTAATCTATACATAGTCTCATGCTGCCATCCTTCTTCTTAACAAGCAGCACTGGTGCGCCCCATGGTGATACACTCGGTCTAATGAATTGTTTTCCGAGTAACTCATCTACCTGCTTCTTCAACTCGGCCAATTCAGTTGGGGACATTCTATAAGGTGCACTGAAGACTGGCTCGGCTCCAGGAATCAAGTCTATAGAGAATTCGACTTCTATATTGGGAGGGACACTCGGTACATCCTCGGGAAACACCTCTGGGAATTCACAGACAGTCGAAATTTCGTTCACTCGGGCTTTACTCTCACCCTCGGTTAAACAAAGCATCATAAACAGTTGAGCTATACCTTGTGCCGTGTAATCCTCATTGTGCTCCCTCGGGAAGATTATCCTTCTGTTTTTATAATCCACTAACACCTTGTTGGTTGAAAGCCAATCTATGCCGAGCACGATATCAAGGCCCTTCAAAGGCACGCACACAAAATCGAAGGTAAAACTCTGATCGTCCAACACAAACGTTACGTCCTTACACATCGTTGATGTCAACACCTTAGGGCCAGTCGGGTTGGCTACTTCCAAAATCTGATCCATATCCACAGTCGGTAATCGCAATCGTCTCACACACTCGTCAGCTACGAAGGAGTGGGTGGCTCCAGAATCAAAAATTACACTAAGTGTATATACCGAGTAGGCACTTACTTTGTACTAAGTCGTTCGCCTGTGCAGCTTCCTCAGCACTGATGGCGTAGACTCTCCCAGCCGCGGGTTGGTCGGTGTTTCTCCTCCTGTTATTTGGGGCAAACATCATATTTCCTCTGGCTCTGTTGCCTCCGGCCCCCCGAGCGTTGACCATCGTTCCTACTCCTCCTCACCTGGAATCCTCCCTGACGCACATTGGCACTTGTTTGATGGAGTTAGGGGCAGTCAGGGCGAATGTGCCCCTTCTCCTGGCAATGGAAACACTTGATATTTGCACCATCGTAATTCTGAGCAAAGTGGTCGCCACCACATTTAAAACACCTGCCATATTTTGGTCGTCCACTCATCTGTCTCCCTCAGTTACTGTGATCTTGATTTTTAGTAAAGGGTCCATTTCTCCCCATGTTACCTGGCCTCTTGAAGCGTGACTGTTGAGGCCTCAAGGAGGGACCTGCTCTACTATTCTGGCCTGAGTGGGCCTTGTCATTTTCTTCAAATATTCTACACTTATTCAGCAATGCAGGAAAACTCCTGATCTCTTGATATCTGCACGCTCTATTAATATCTGACCTCAATCCATTCTCAAATTTGAGGCATTTGGAGCTCTCAGTCCCAGGTTGTTGGAAGGGTGGGTAGAATAGACACAATTCTTCGAATCTAGCCGCATACTCTTCCACAGTCATGGAACCCTGTTTCAGCTCCATAAACTCCAACTCCTTCCGACTCCTTACTGTGTTGGGGAAGTACTTCTCTAAGAAGCATATCTTGAAGTTGTTCCAGGTCAGCTAAGTATCATCGTCAGGAAATCGGTTTCTAGCTATCTTCCACCAGTTCTTTGCCTCATCTCGCAGCATATACACTGCACATTCTACCTTCTGGGCCTCAGTACAGCGAAGACCCCCAAAAATCCTTTCCAGCTCTTGAGTCCATTTAAAAGCTGCCTCCGGGATACGTCCTCCTTGAAATTCACTCGGCTTCCTCTTCAGGAAGCGGTCCAGCACTTGGCCATCCTCAGCTCGAGGCTGGCCCTGCCTCTCAAACACGTCCGCAAAGCGTTGGAATACTGTGGCTATAGCCTCCATGCTTTGGCGATGCGTCATTCCTTATCCTGAAATTAACACCCCTTCAAGGATAAGTACACCAAGCCACTTACTACGGACCGTATCTCAGCCTAATATTCAGTAGCTTAGCACATTATGCCATTTCTATATGTTACACAATCAGTCGGACCAGGAGGGACAACCTCCTATCCACAAATCAATATCACAGTATCAATCAGGTTCAACAAATATCACAATAGCGATGACCATTCGATCATAATACACACAACCACTCACACTCGGCAAGCATACCTTGGCCTTGGACCTTTCGGTCTGCTCTGATACCAAAATGTAACACCCTAATTTTACTTAAATAAATAAAATCAATGGGGAAGTTTTTTTTTCCAAATTTTAAAGTTAATAAACCGTACATGATCTGCTCAATTAACAAACCGGGTCCAACGAGGAAAGAAGGGAAGGAGACAAGGAAGGAATTCATGCACAGCGAAAGGAAGAAACGCTTAAGCGAACCCAATGGCACCAGGTACACTTGCTCAAGCGAGAGCTAACTACGCTCGGGCGATTCTACTCAAGATCTCCAGTCCGCACTACACTTGCTGAAGCGATGCTACACTCGGCATCCTGTCATTCCACTCGGTTTTTAGCGTATGGCTCACTCAGGAAGGTTCACTTCCTAATCCACTCGGACTAACCTTAATACCCGCCAGTTTCATCCTGAAAGCATATCACACTCCGCTGCTCCACTCGATCGGATTATATACGTATACGTATTGGTAATCCGAAAATGATTCCCAAAGCTGCTCTCTCGGAATCTATGGAGACTTCACACTCGGGATAACTTTCACGTCCATTACGCCACTCGGGGCATTCTACTCACTTTTCACTCGGTAACCATAATATTTCCTACTCTAATTTTCCTACTAAGTCAAGACTCACTTGGGTTCTCTAGCTACTTATTAATTTATTACAATAAATCCACTTAGAGTCTTAGGTGTCGTTCCCTAGTCGGTGAACTCTCACTCGGCGGATTCTCACTCGGAATCGTTGATTATCCTCTACTCAGAAAACCTCACAATCATCACTCACAGGATTCGCACCAACACCTACTCCAGACTATACGACCTCAATCACTCAGACAATTCAACCTCTCATCACTCGGAATGACTTGTCATCTCGCTTTTCCCCAACAACAACTTAGCTCCACTTCTACCCATAGTCACACTGACTTCCTATGCTTGGAAAGTATACTTACACATCCATGTTTATCGCTCGGACATCACCTACAGTATAGAATAAACACACAATATATATATATAGGGAAGTTTTTAAATAATTACAACGCATTAACATGTTCCTTCTACCCGAAAGTGTTCAAGTTCTGATATAAAGGCTAAAGTCAAAATACGAGCCGGCCAAGGCTTAAAAAGACCTTATACACAGTATATACATATACACATATATTCCATAGCGCTCGGTTTCTCTGCTCCGCACTCGGTTCCTCCTTCATCCTTCATTCCGAGAGACATTCACTGAAAAATGTAACCACAGTAGGGGTGAGCTTTTACATGGAAAATGATAGCCAAGGACTCGGTATCAGTGTCAGTACGCACACTTACGTTCACTCGGTCGCATTCAGATTAAATTAAGGCCATGCAAATTAGAATAATATCAATAATATACACTCACATACATACTACATAAAGTTCGTCCTTATTCATACATGAACATGCATCCACACACTCGGAATTCATTCATAACACCCAACACATGCCATGCGTACTATCCTAATCAACATCATATCTACATGCATGCCTGCGGATCCGACTTAAGTAATGACTTTCAGTTACAGTTCCCCCTTTACTGGCCTCTCGTCCATCAGCTCTTCCCGCTTGGTACCGGCCTCCCATTGGCGTCTCGAGACTCATCTCTAGCTCCTACGGCTACCACGAGCTCTCACAGGATCTAGCCAAGGTCTGTAGTTGGAAGCCATTCCCTCGGGGCTCATGACCTTCCACGGGTCACCCCATTCCTACACATGCAGCTTATGCGTTTTACCAGCAAGCATCATCACTCAACCGATACCCTCTTCGTAACCATCAAGGTAGAAACATATTCAACACGGTCACTATATTTACTTTGTCAATCACACCAACATGCTCAGTAATCAAACAATCAAGGTAATAACATCGGACGAATTAACTAACAGTCACCCATTCATATTCTCACAGTATTAACAGAGATAGAACCATGCATCTCACTCGTCTATATCAGAAAAGCTAACAGACTACATTAGCACCATCTTGATTACATACAATTATTATCTAACTACTATCATACACATGGAATCCAAGATCAACAATCATGCATAATACACAGTCGTGACAGACACATGCACACACTTAAAGTAGTACATTCATCCGGTACCGTTCGTGGACCATGCATTTGACATGCAAGCGCCCCCTACCTACAGAAGGAATTCAAGAAACTTTTCTACTCTCCGACGTTTGGTCTGACTCCCTTTCTGACTCGTCCAGTCCCCCTTCGCACCATCGTCTCTGCAATCGGCTCAGGAATGGGAAGTTGTTCTTTCTCTGCCTCAATGATTGTCCTTCACCAGTTGGAGGGGCTCCGACCTTTCTCCAGCACCGTCATCGTGATCTCCAGAAACGAAGAACAAAACAGGGGAAGAGAAAAGAGAACGAAGACGAAGAAGAAAGAAAGAGGATGAAGCAGTAAGGGAATGATGAATATCTACGGTGATACAGGGTGTATGTATATGCATGCGAAGAGAAGGAAATGGGATGGGAAAACGTGAATCGCAGTCCACTCACGTGACTCGCCAATCACAAGCAGCCATCTTTTACCAACTAAATTAGTTTGTCATCATTCCTTAAGTTAAATTGATTATGATTAACAATTATCTTCTTACTTTGAAATCAAGGTCTTAATGGTTTATTTCATTTGGTATTTAACTTCAAAATTGGGATGTTACAGATCGCAAACAGTGGCTCATCATTATACAATGGTCCCCGCAGGGCCTTTCATATTCCATAATCAGGTGATCGCAACCACCATTACAATATCATATCATCATCACATTGGTTTCCCGCCTTGCAAGGGGTACTCCCTTCATAGAATCCCGCAGGATCTTTCATCACTATGATCGCAACCACAAAGTATCAATGCTATGCCATGCCATGAATGCAATGCAATAATGCATATGCTCAACAATAACCTCGCAAGGATATCTCACCCTCTCAATTAGGGGTATATTGTATATTTTAGTTTTATCATCAAATGCATACAAACATTCACAAGGCCCCTCAAGGCATAACATACATATAATAGGCACTTCAATGGCCACCACATCATTCATGACAATCCACACATGGATATCAAAAGCATAGCAACCAATCATAGTATTTATCCATACGTAAGATTATTCGAAGCATATTCGTCATTCCACCTAAGGCAATCATATTTATGCCCAACACAATCATGTTCTTAGACATACATTTCATAACTCATCATCAAGTCCTTAATATTACTTTCGTATGATCATTCTTGGTGGTTAAGGTTTTATGTTTCTCATTATATGTATTATGGGCATAATCAAGTCATTTCAATATTTCAATCATTATCCTACACCAACATATCAATGTCTTAATTATATACATATCCCTTTACATCCCCTCAAGCATCATACAGTATAAGGGAAGAAGGCCCCAGGCCATCAGAACCGAGGAAAGAAGGGAAGAATACAAACAGAACCGAGAGAAAAGAAGGGAGAAAAAATACCATCAGGGGGGGTCACTCGCTCAAGCGAGACCCATATCCGCTTGAGCGAGAGAGCCCATCTCGCTTGAGCGCCTCAGCTCGCTCGGGCGAAATCAAGCCAGCATCTAATTTCCAGGTTGCTCGTTTGGGCGAAGCACCACACACCCAGCCACTCGCTCGGGCGAAATCAAGCCAGTAACCATTTCCACACTCGCTCGCTTGAGCAAGGAGTCCACTCGCTTAAGCGAAATCCGACCAGAGATCGTATTTCCCAACACTCGGTTTTACTCGGTGAACCTGGTCTAGGCCGATTCCTCTCATTTGGTCCTTCATCCAACTAAACCATTCCAGGAGCAACTTCACACTACTAAGTCTATACCCTCTCGTTCAACTAGGCTCCTAAACACTTTGGTTTTCAATCAACAAGGTCCCACCAAAACTGACTCCCATCACTCGGGTTTTAACTTGACAGAATCCCTCAAAACCGACCCATTATTCATTCAACAAATACATTCTCGGGCCGACTCACACTCACATAGTCTATCACTCTGCTAATTACTCCAAAACCGACTCATCATTTGATTGACTGTTCACTCAGTAATTCATCTCAACACCGACTCGTCTTACTTGGTTGTTTACTCGGCAAAATCAATCAAAGCAGACTCGTCTCTCACTTGGCTCTCCACTCGGCAAATTGTTCTAAATCCGAGTCAACTCTCAATCAGTCTTTCACTCGGTAATTTCATTCCAAATACGAGTCAACTCTCAATCAGTCTTTCACTCGGTAATTTCATTCCAAATCCGAGTCAACTCTCAAACAACCTTTCACTCGGCAATTGCATTCCAAATCCGAGTCATCACAATCAGTCTTACACTCGGTAGTTTCTCTAAAACCGACTCATCACCCTCGGGTTCCCACTCAGAAAAATACTCCAGACCGAGTCTTTTCTCATTCGGTTTTCCACTCGGTATCTCATTCGAAAACGGGCCTCCTTTCATTTTCACACGAGTGAAGTTATTCCAGAATACTTCTGGACAACACACCATGTGTCCCCACTCGGTGGCATCCCCACTCGGAATTACACACACGGAGAGGCTCCACTCGGAATGAGTTACACTGAACTCGGGAATTTCCACACAACACTCCACTGCTCGGAATATCACACAGGGAGACCTCTCACTCGGAATTTTATCCAGTCCCTCACTCGGAGGGTTCTACTTTGGCATAGCCCACTCGAAATTTCACTCGAAAATTCACAACATCATAGAATTATTTTCTAAGGTTCCCACTCAAGTGAATTTCGTCCAGAATCCCACTTACTCACCATACACTCGGTCAAGACACAACCATACCAATCACTCGCCTAAGTGGGCACCTTCCCAGCATCAAACTTCACACTTTCGCTCAAGCCACTCATACCCGCTTGAGCGAAAAACGTCCAGTGACAATTCCTCTCTAACTCGCTCAAGCGCGGCCATGCCCGCTTGAGCGAGATTCGCCCAGCAACTCCCCTGATTGCATAATATGCATCTTGTTGAAGCGGAACCCTTACCCGCCTGGGCGAAATTGGTCCAGAGACCATTCCACCAATACAGGGGATCCTTGCCTGAGCGATATCCCTTCTCGCTCGAGCGAGACTATCAGTACTTAGTCGGAAAATGAAAGTTCTCACAGTTTAACACATGAAATCATATTCAGGACCAATACACTCACTTTCGACACGTCATATATATAACAGGTAAGGCATATACAACTTATTCTAAGCATTCTTACTCGGAAATCTTAATTATAAGCCAAATTTGGACTTATCCAACATTCATACACATCATAACAGTCATACACAACCTGTTCACACATGCATACTCATAAATCTTCATTCCCAACTTGTTAATAATGTAAAATTTGAATTCATCATCAACAGATATACAAATATTCATACATTGCCACAGTAATTTCACATACATCACATCATTCCCAATCATCATTAACTTGCCATTCATAGCACCTCAATAAATACATGGCAAGGCAAGCATGAGTGTCCATCACATACATCAATCACTATTGATTTACTCATGCAATTTGAATGTTAACTCCTCTCCTACCTTGAGGGAAGAGCCGAAATGAGTCCAATGCTCCGAATGCTCCATTGCATCACCCGGAATACAATCTACCACCATACATATGCATAAACACAATCAATAATCATCATAATTCTGACCATTTGCTAGCTTATCATAAAGCTCAACCCCAAGTCCTAAACTTGCTAAACACCAACATATGTAATTGTATTAGGCTTCGGGAATTCCTTTCCCAAAGCCAAGATCCTCTAGATCTTAAAAGTCAACCATATCCAATAACATCACCATCTCATCCATTGTATAATGTAACCTCAAATCATTTCAATCCTTCAAACATCATCATTATCACTCAATATTCAACTTAGCCCCCAAATCCTTCAATAATCACAATTAATCATTCAAATTTAAATGGCACACCGCAATGGTCTAGAACCTCATCAAGTCACAATCTTATCATACCAATATGTATATCCATTGATTCCACCATTAAGGATTATTTACAATGTTCATCATTGTTCATAACTATAACTAACAACGTACATATTAAACAACACCCATTCATTTCCAACCCAACCTTTAAGTCACAATATATATATTCTCTCAAATTCTTAAGGCAAGGGTTTCCATCAAAACCCAACAACATTCTCCAATGTTCATTAATCACTATTAATGGTCATCATTCATCATTAATATCATTCTTTATCATCATTAAACATACATTCTATTCATATTTCACACTTTCCCCAATTTATTAGAGTTAGGGTTTCACTAAAACCCAACAATACTCATTAATACCCATTTATTTCCCACTCATCCAAGCTTTAATTTCATGCACCTATAACAACCCACCATTAATGCCATGATAACAACACCCCACCTTAGGGTTTCCTCATTTTAAGCTTCTCCCAACAACCCATATGAAATAAACACTCTCCCAAATACCAAGAACCAAAATGTAAGGCATAAACACATAAACAATGGTGAGGAACTTACCTCAACCAAGAGTTAGCCATGAACTTCCACCAAATAGAATAGCCACACGAAAATAGAGTGGAAGAAGGAGGAGGAGTTCCAGCACAAGCTTCTCCTCCAAGCTCCCATAAAACGAAAATGGTGGAGGAGAGGAAGACTCCACATGGCTTAGGTTTTGGAGAGAAGAAAAAGAGGAAAAGAAGGAGGAGAACAAGAGAAGAAGAAGGAAAAGTGTCATTTTCTAAATGAGGGCAAGAATCCCAACGAATATACTAAGGGAAGAATGAGCTTTTGGTTTTTATTTTTAATTCTCCACTAAAATTTCATCGTTTTAAATAAACAGGCTCACAGTTCGGGCTCAATACTAATTCCAAAAATTATCCTGAATATAGATTCAAATTCCCAATAATATTCTTAGCAGCCCTGACCAACGGCATCTCAATCGGAGATACTTGGTCCGACACCCATATTCTAACCGGGTATAATTTCGTCTCCTTAAATCTCAATAAATTATAATTATCCATAATAAATCCCAATTTAATCATTCTGATACCTTTGGGATACAAATCAACTCACATACAATTATTTATTATTTGTTCTCCTTAATTATTCATTTTTATAAAATTTGGGATGTTACATGTGCCAAGACCCAATGACCATCTAATAATAGGTACTAAATGGGTTTTTAGAAATAAGTTAGATGAAAATGGAATAATAACTAGAAACAAAGCTAGATTAGTTGCTAAAGGATATAATCAAGAAGATGGAATAGACTATGAAGAAACATATGCTCCCGTAGCTAGATTAGAAGCCATAAGATTATTGTTAGCTTTTGCTTGTTGTATGGATTTTAAGCTTTATTAAATGGATGTCAAAAGCGCTTTTCTAAATGGCTATATTCAAGAAGAAATTTATGTAGATCAACCTCCCAATTTTGAAAATCATAAATTTCCAAACCATGTTTTTAAATTGAGAAAAGCTTTATATGGTTTGAAATAAGCTCCAAGAGTTTGGTATGAAAGACTTAGTAAATTTCTTTTAGAAAATAATTTTGAAAGAGGAAAGGTTGATACTACGCTATTTATAAAACATAAAAACAATGACATTCTTTTGGTACAAGTTTATGTTGATGACATAATATTTGGTGCTACTAACGAAATTCTTTGTCAAGAGTTTGCCAAGATTATGCAAGATGAATTCGAAATGTCCATGATGGGAGAACTCACCTTCTTCCTTGGATTACAAATCAAACAAACAAATGAAGGGACTTTCATTAGTCAAACAAAATATTGCAAAGAACTACTCAAAAGATTTAAAATGGATAAGGCAAACGAAATAGCTACACCCATGAGTACATCCTGGTACTTAGACAAAGATGAGAAGGGTAAGGATGTTGAAATAACTAAATACTGAGGTATGATTGGTTCCTTACTTTACTTAACAGCTAGTAGGCCTGATATTATGTTTGCTGTGTGCATGTGTGCTAGATATCAAGCATGTCCTAAAGAATCATATCTCACTGTTGTAAAAAGAATTTTGAAATATCTTGTGGGTACTCAAAATGTTAGTTTATGGTATCCCAAAGGCATTGAATGTATTCTCATAGGATATTCTGATTCTGACTTTGCTGGTTGTAAACTTGATAGAAGAAGCACCAGTGGCACATGTCATTTACTTGGTAGTTCCCTTGTTTCTTGGCATAGCAAGAAGCAAGTAAGTGTTGCTTTATCAACAGCTGAGGAAGAATATGTAGCAGCTGGCAGTTGTTGTGCTCAAATTCTTTGGATGAGACAACAACTTCTTGATTTTGGTGTTGTTTTAAACAAAGTGCTTATTAAATGTGATAACACTAGCGCAATAAATATCTCTAAAAATTCGGTCATGCATTCTAGGACTAAACACATTGAAATAAGACATCATTTTATAAGAGACCATGTTTTGAAAGGAGATTGTGTACTTGAATATGTTGAAACTTCAAAACAATTGGTGGATATTTTTACAAAACCCCTTCCAAAAGAACAATTTATAAATATTAGAAGGGAATTCGGAATCTTGGAAATTGATTAAATTGACTCATCTTTTATCACACTTTCTTACACTTTGAACAAAATCTTTTGAAAATCTTTGACTCAAAGTATTTCACTTACTCCTTTCATAAAATTTTCATTTCTTTAAAAATAGTAACTTACTTTGTAATATATAAGTCAATCTTTTCATTAAAATGACAATCACGTTTTTATAATCATCCTAATGCTCCATTAATCACTTATCCTATTTGAGATCCCACGGAGTCCCCACTTAAGTAAACATATTTTTGACACAAAGATAATCTTCTATGTACCACATGGTTCTCAAAAATAAATGGCAAATAACTTTGATTTTCTTGACTATATTGTGCAATAAAAATCATTGGCAAATTGCAAAATTTTAATCCTGTATAACCTCTAACTTTGCTTATCCAAAAGAAAGAGAAAACATCATTATGATTGCTTACATACCTTGAATTACTCTGTGATATATGTTGCATGTTTTAGGTGGAGTTTTATATGCAAATGGTATCTATCTCTACAAAATGTATCTTTCTTAAAGTGGTATATATATATTCTTAGATGTTTTTTGATGATGCCAAAGGGGGAGAAAATAAATATATATATTCTAAGTGGCATAAAATATCTTACAAAGGGGGAGAGAATATCATGATGTTATAATGGTATCTATGTGTAAGGAGGAGTCATTTTTGCAATGTATTTGAACTGTTATAATACTAACATCCCAAGAGACAAACATTTGTTGTCATCATCAAAAAGGGGGAGAATGTATTAAATCTTGAAGAAGCATGGTTATTAAATCATCCTAGAAAAACCATTATACTTATGCATGAAATGTTTAAAAGCTAAGAGAATCAGGGGTGATAAAAGTATAGTTACGCTTGAGCGTGATCTATAGAAGACTAAGCGTGAAGAATGGAAGCTGGCACGCTTGAGTGAAGGATCAAGCGTGAATCATGAGCATCAGGGGGTCTACAAGCTTGAGCGTGAACAGTGCAAGCTTAAGCGTGAATAGTGCATGTAACACCCTCTATTACACCTTAATAAAATATATAAAAATTCATAAAATTTTTTTTAAAGATGTGATTGTTAAAAAGAAACTATCGGAATAAATTACATACATTATTTCTAAAATACTTCATAAATATTATTAAAACTTTATAAAGTATTTGTACATTCATCTGAAGAAAATAAACATTAAACATTATAAGAAAGAGAGGAAACTCCATGGCCCATAAGCAGTTACTTATTAACATTATTTATTCATTGGACCACGGTATTCATACCGAGCTCCCTTTCTAGAACGTGCTATATCTACTGCCGAAATTCTTCGATCCTTCCCTCTGAAGCATCAATTTAGAATATATGAAACAAAAACACGGAGAAAGGAGTGAGAAATATAATATAATAATCTCGATTAAGACATAAACAACAAAGGGTTTTCACAAACCAATACATAATAATATCAATCACAATCACATACACAATCAATTATGAATGCATGAATGTTATGCAATATCTTCATCATAACTTACCTATATATGTGGGCCCTTAAATTTTAATTTGCACTGGGCCAACCAGGAGTTTACACTGTTCTATAAGTCCGGATAATAATAATATGAACAGCTTAACTGGCATGGAAACACTTAGAGACTAGTCAGATTGAGAAAGTTTTTATTGTGAAAGTACCCGACACTAGGGAGCTACCCCAGGTCCGCTGAAGCACCCTTTCACACCCTCTCATCCCAAGGCTCGTAATTAAGCCTCCTCTAATGTATCCTCGGTTTCTATAATCCGTCCCCAGACAATATCATTTTATTTCACTTTAATGATTCACAATGCATGAACTACTCGCGTATTTAGTTGGTTAAGGCTTTTAGAAACTCAATTATTAAATACCTTAAAAGGTTTACAACATCATTTCTATAAACTGTACATTTTCTCAATTCTCTGAATTTCTGTCCCACAGAAATAAATTTGGTACAGTTTTTAATTCTCACTGAAATTGAGTTTCTAAGCCTTAAATATCTCAAAACTTTTTCATATTAAATCTTAACAAGATCAAATTCTCAATTATTTTCAGATATCTTTAGTTATTAAGTTGGAAAAATAAAATAATTTTCTTTTAAAAATTTTATTTTATTAAACGAGAATAATCTTTAAATCATTAACCATAAATACTTAAAATTACAAAAAAATTTCTTTAATTCAAAATTTAATTATCTCAATTTGTTATAAATTAATTTTCATAAAATGTCTACTTTCTAAAATAAATACTAATTTTTTTATTCTAAATATAAAAATAATTTTTAAGAAGAAATAAAAGATAATAAAAATTTAAAGAGTAAGGTAAGAAATTCTTACTGAATTTTAGCTTACTGAATAGTAACGGTAAATAGTAAAACGTGAATAGTAATGGTAAATAGTAAATCATGAATAATAACGGTAAATAGTAAAACGTAAATAGTAAAGGTAAATAGTAACAGTAAATAGTAATTTACTATTTGAATAGTAATTTACTATTAAAATAGTAATTTACTATTAAAATAGTATTTTACTATGCAGAATAGTAACTTAAAATAATATTATTTTCAGTATAATAATAGATTTCTAAAAACGATATGAAAATAACCCAAAAAATATAAAAGAGAAGTATTCTTACCTTAGGATTTTAGCAGAACCTTCTCCCAAAAAAATTTACTTCTCTCTCTCACTTCCACCATTATCTCACTAGCACTACTATATTAAGAAAACTTAATCTGAAATTGTGAATTCTAAAGAAGAAATCCTTCGGTATTTATAGGAAAAAAATTTACTATGCATTCCATTATTTTAATATAAAAGTACTGTATATTTTTGAATTTTTTATTCCTGGTTACTGTGCATCTTTTGAAAATTTCATACATGCACAGTGTTTTGCATAGTAACTGTCGGCAAAATTATTAAGTCAAATAGTAACCCTTCACTCGGTATATTTTAAATATTCAAAATGAGTCCTTTTTGAAATTTAGCGATATTATATCAGTCCTTACTAATTTTATAATAAGTAATATAAAACTAAAATTTTAAAAATCTAAAATTTTCTGTTAATAAAAATTTATTGATACGTTCCCAATTTTTAACGATTGGAAAAAATAGAGATTTTTCTCAAACCGATAATTTTTAGATAAGTCTACTTTAAACAAATTTTAAAATTCTTATAATTTAAATTCACTTTCTCATAAATATTTTTAATTTTAAGTCACTTATATGAATTTAAAATTATTTAAAATATATTATTTTATTAAAAAAATTCAAAAATTCCAAAAAATTCCAAAAAATCATAAATAATACATAGATTAAAAAGTTCTAAAGAACTATAATCTAATTCCTTCAAAAGTTTAATATAAAAATAAAAATAGGGGTGTTACAACTCTACTCCCCTTAGAAAATTTCGTCCTCGAAATTTACATTATTCAGTAAAACAAATGAGGAAGAGACTCTTTCATCTCAGTTTCTAGTTCCCATGTAGCATCTTCTCCTCTCGTTTTACTCCAAATGACCTTTACAAGCGGAATTGTCTTGTCTCTTAACTTTTTTATTCTTCTATCACCTATTCTGATAGGTGGTGCATCATATGTAAGATTATCTTTAACTTGTATGACATCAGGTTCAATAACATGTGTAGGATCATATATATACTTTCGTAAGTTTGACACATGAAAAACATTATGGATATTAGAAAAAAAAGTTGGTAATGCTATTTGGTAGGCAAGGGGACTAACTTTATGAATTATTTGATATGGACCAATAAATCTAGGAGATAATTTTTGAGATTTCATTGCCCGACCGACCCCAATCATAGGTGTGACTTTCAAGAATACATGATCGCCTTCTTGAAATTCAAGCGGCTTTCTTCTTTTGTCATAGTAACTTTTCTGCCTGCTTTGTGTTGCCTTCATCTTTTCCTGAACTATTTTGATTTTATCCGTGGTTTGTTGTACCAACTCTGGTCCAAGCATCAAGTTTTCACCAGTCTCAAACCAACATAGTGGGGTCCTACATTTTCTTCCATATAATGCTTCAAAAGGTGCCATGCCAATGCTAGCATGGAAACTGTTGTTGTAGGTAAACTCTACATATGGTAAGAATTGATTCCAACTTTCTTTATGCTCCAATACACAAGCTCGTAACAAGTCCTCTAGAGATTGAATTATTCTTTTTGATTGTCCATCCGTCTGAGGATGATATGCTAAACTCAGACGCAGTCTTGTTCCCAAAGCCTTGTGCAAGCTCTTCTAGAATTGTGATGTAAAACGAGGGTCCCGATCAGAAATGATACTTGAAGGAATTCCATGCAATCTCACAATCTCCTCGATGTATAATTTTCCCAGCTTCTCCATAGAGTAACGAATGTTGATGGGAATAAAGTGGGCAGACTTTGTTAGTCTATCAACTATTACCCATGTTGAATCATGTCCTAATGGAGTTTTGGGTAAATAAGTCACAAAATCCATGGTAATGCTATCCCATTTCCATTCTGGTATTTCCATTGATTATAGCATTCTAGGGGGTTTTTGATGTTCCACTTTAACCTTCTGGCAAATTAGACATGCAGCCACGTATTCTGCCATCGCTTTCTTCATTCCAGGCCATCAAAATAACTTCTTCAAATCTTGATACATTTTAGTAGCTCCGGGATGAATGCTCATATAACTTTTATGTCCTTCTTCTAGAATTGCTTTCCTCAACTCCTCTTGATTAGGGATATGTTAACCAAGTGGCCTCAATTACTCAAGAGGGGGGGTGAATTGAGTATTAAAAATTTTCTTTGGAATGCTCTTGAAATTGATTCTTTTGTTACTATGTTTATTTAAGATAATAAACTAGATTGCAAGTAACAACAAATAATACACAAGACAAACTAATAACTACTTAAAGAGTTTAGATAATGAATCAATTAAGTTACAAAACAATTTATGGGACTTTAGAAAGATTGATTCAAGAGTGTTGCTTAAGTCCAAGTACAACAATGTTATTCAAAAATAGTTTGCAACTTAATGTATCATGCACTTAGTCCAATTAATGAAGCAATGAATTAAGCAAACAAGTTAAGTGCATAAATTAAATGAGTTTAGGGAAGAGAGATTTGCAAACCGATGTATACGAGTTCCACCACGCCGGTGTACGTCTCGCCTCTAAGCAACCCACTTAGAGGATTTCCACTATTGTAGATTAGAGATACACTTTGAGCAATTGCAACTTCCTAGTGTCCCACACTCAAGAATCCAATCCTCACAAGTACAAGGGCACCCCACCCAATCTCTCAATCTCACAATTACAAGGTTGAAACCCAACCCAAAATTTCTATGAAGTTTGGTGTTTAAGTGTACAAGGAAACTCTCTCACTAGAGTGGATATACAATTTAAAGTTTACACAAGATAATAACTCTCAAAGAGAGGATATGCAAATATTAGTACTTCAAGAAAATATTTTCTCTCTTAAAAATAATTAATTAGCAAGTCTAGAAAATAACTTTTCTCACCAATATTTCCTCTCAAATTAATCAGCCAAGAATTAGAAACAGAGAGCAATTAAGAGAGTAGAAGAGAGTGATGCAGCGAGGGAGAAGAAGAAAGCAAAGGAACTGCTTCAATGCTTGGTGTGCTGAATCCTTTGCAAGGCTTCCTATTTATAGCAAATGGAAGCATGGTCCAGACAGTAAATAATTTCTTCGACAATTTGAATGGAGCATTGTTTTGCAATTAAAAATTCCTTTGATGACATGGAGCAACATGTGAAGCCATGTATTTCCACAGCAAGCTAGACTAGTGGAGAGTATGTCTGTTCTTAGTTACTTAAATTGCAACTTGCGTAGTGGAGACTTCGAGAGTGCAATCTGCTCAGAGAATGTTGGAATGTTTGTATTCATAGTGTGTTTCAGTTTGTCCAAGTGCGATGCAAGGCTGTCATATATTCAACACGGGTTCAAATTCAAATTCATATAACTTATTTAAATTAAATAAACTTATCTGACTCATGATGACATAGGTTAATCATGTGAGAGTAGCTTGATGTTTGAATTTGCTTCTTGGAACTTTTAATCTTCAACTGCACATCATGCTGTAATTAATTCAGTGGCCTCCTCGCTCAAGCGAGTTTAATCATGCTTAAGCGAACCATGTATATTTCCTTTGATTTCTCTTCCACGCTTACTCACGCTTGAATCTACGCTCAAGCGAGCTTGTCCAGCGCTTAAGCGAGTTGGTCCTACGCTTAATCGAACCTCATGTTCACGCTCAAGCGAGCCTTGTTTACGCTTAAGCTTGTAGACCCCTGATGCTCACGCTTGAATCCGCGCTCAACCATGTTATCACGCTCAAGCGTGTTGTCACCCTCTGTTCCACGCTCAAGCGAGCCTAACTCACGCTCAAGCGTGACTTATAGTTTTTGGACTCCTGATGCATCACGCTCACACTCGCGCTTAAGTTCCATTGCTTCACGCTCAAGCGTGACTTATCCAGCGCTTAAGCGCCAAGTTCCTCGTCCACGCTTAAGTGTGTCTTTATTCGCGCTTAAGCTAGCGCTCCTTACGCTCAAGCGTGCTTCCTTCACGCTTGGGCGTGCCAGGCACCTGATTCTCATGATTCACGCTTGGTCCTTCGCTCAAGCGTGTCTTTATTCTCGCTTAAGCTAGCGCTCCTTACGCTCAAGCGTGCTTCCTTCACGCTTGGGCGTGCCAGGCACTTGATTCTCATGATTCACGCTTGGTCCTTCGCTCAAGCGTGCCAGTATCATCAAGATTTTCAACCTTTGTTCCTTTGGCATTTAACAAGACTATTTGTCACTTGTTTTAACCACTGAAGTAAATGCCTTGATATTTTCATGATTGAATTTTGAGTCTTGAGCGTTTGCTTTGCTTGTTTGTCATTATCAAAACCTATAACAACATATAAACACATTCTCCCCCTTTTTGATGATGACAACAAATGCTTGTCTCTTGGGGTGTTAGTATCACAATAGTTCAAATATATTTCAAGAAAGACTCCTCCTTTGACATGCAGTTTGATACCATATATTTATGACATTATAGGCATAAGTTATCAAGAGAGGATAAAAGGTCTCTCCCCCTTAGTAAGGTCTCTCCCCCTTAATATATTCTTTCCCTCTTAATCATCTCCCCCTTTCTTATACAATGGATACATACAATGATTTACATACTCCCCCTTTCTTATATATATCTCTCCCCCTTTGGCATCATCAAAAAGACTTAAAGGTAGATGCATACATTTTGAAATAAGATGACAATGCAACATACATCATGAAAGTATATTAGCACATAATGTCTCATGGGAATTGATTCATCTAGGTCTTTTTACGTAAGTTTAAAGAATCATGTTACTAAGGGATTTATACAAGGATTTAGATTTTGCAAGTTGCCAATGATTTTGTTGCACAAGAGAGTCAAGAAAATCAAAGGTCATTTGCCATTTATTTTTGAGATCCATGATGTATATAGGAGATTATCTTTGTGTCAAAATATGTTTTAAGTAAATGGGGACTTTCATAGGGTCTTAAATACATACGACAAGTGATTTGTGAAGCATTAAGTAGATTATTGGAAGTGTGAGTATAAATTTTCTTCAAAAATTGTATCACAAAATAAGGTATTATGTTCAAGGAAATGAAAATTTTTATGGAAAAGATTAGTTTGAAATCTTTAAGTTAAAGATTTGCAAAATTTTGTTCAAAGAGTAAGAAAGTGTGATAAAATAAATCAATTAGGAAATTTCCAAAATTCCTAACTCCCTTGTAATATTTATAAATTGTTCTTTTGGAAGGGGTTTTGTAAAAATGTCCGCCAATTGTTTTGAAGTTTCAACATATTCAAGTACACAATCTCCTTTCAAAACATGGTCTCTAATGAAGTGATGTCTTATTTCAATGTGTTTGGTCCTAGAATGCATGACCGGATTCTTAGATATATTTATTGCACTGGTGTTATCATATTTAATGGGGACTTTATCCAAGGAAATACCAAAATCAAGAAGTTGTTGTCTCATCCAAAGAATTTGAGCATAACAACTACCAGCTGCTACATATTCTGCCTCAGCCGTTGACAATGCAACACTTGCTTGTTTCTTGCTATGCCAAGAAACAAGGGAACTACCAAGTAAATGACATGTGCCACTAGTACTTTTTCTATCAAGCTTACAACCTGCAAAGTCAGAATCAGAATATCCTAAAAGATTACATTCAACGCCTTTGGGATACCACAAACCAACATTTTGAGTACCCACAAGATATTTCAAAATTCTTTTTACGGCAGTTAAGTGTGATTCTTTAGGACATGCTTGATATCTAGCACACATGCATACCGCAAACATAATATCGGGTCTACTAGCAGTTAAATAAAGTAAGGATCTAATCATACCTCGATATTTAGTGATTTCAATGTCCTTACCCTTTTCATCTTTGTCTAAATAGCAAGATGTACTCATGGGTGTGGCTATTTCGTTTGCCTTGTCCATTTCAAACCTTTTGAGTAGTTCTTTACAATACTTAGTTTGACTAATGAACGTTCCATCGTTTGCTTGTTTTATTTGTAATCCAAGGAAGAAGGTGAGTTCTCCCATCAAGGACATTTCAAACTCATTCTGCATAATCTTGGCAAACTCTTGACAAAGATTTTCATTAGTAGCACCGAATATTATATCATCAACATAAATTTGTACCAAAAGAATGTCATTATTTTTGCGTTTTATAAACAGTGTAGTATCAACCTTTCCTCTTTCAAAATTGTGTTCTAAAAGGAATTTACTTAGTCTTTCATACCAAGCTCTTGGAGCTTGTTTCAAACCATATAAAGCTTTTCTCAATTTAAAGACATGGTTTGGGAATTTATGATTTTCAAAGCCGGGAGGTTGATCTACATAAACTTCTTCTTGAATAAAGCCGTTTAAAAATGCACTTTTGACATCCATTTGATAAAGTTTAAAATCCATACAGCATGCAAAAGCTAACAATAACCTAATGGCTTCTAACCTAGCTACGGGAGCATATGTTTCTTCATAATCTATTCCCTCTTCTTGATTGTATCCCTTTGCAACTAGTCTAGCTTTGTTTCTTGTTATTAAACCATTTTCATCTAACTTATTTCTAAAAACCCATTTGGTGCCTATTATTAGATGGTCATTGGGTCTTGGCACAAGTTCCCAAACTTCATTTCTTTCAAATTGGTTTAATTCTTCTTGCATGGCCAACATCCAATGTTCATCAATAATGGCTTCGTCAATATTTTTGGGTTCAATTTGAGATACAAAAGCTAAGTGATTGCATGCATTTCTAATGGCATTTCGAGTACTTACCCCTTTGGTTATTTCTCCAATGATTTTTTCCAAGGGATGGTCCTTTAAGGTTACCCATTCTTGTTATTTATCAAGTTGTGTTGCACCTCCTTCATTGTTGGCTTCTTCTTTGTCTTCCAAGTTCATTTCTTGGAAGGTACCTACAAGATCATCAACTTCCTTTCTCGGAGGATTTTGGTTAAGTTCATCAAATTTAACATGTATGGACTCTTCAATTGTATAGGTTTGTTTGTTAAGGAGTCTATATGCTTTACTAGTAGATGAATAACCTAGAAAAATTGCTTCATCAGACTTTGCATCAAATTTGCCAAGATTTTCCTTTCCATTGTTTAAGACAAAGCATTTGCATCCAAAAATGTGAAAGTAAGAAATATTTGGTTTTCGTCCTTTATAAAGTTCATAGGGGGTTTTCTTTAATATAGGCCTTATTAAGCAACGATTCATAACATGGCAAGCGGTGTTCACCGCATCGGCCCAAAAATGTTTTGAAATATTAGCTTCATTCAACATAGTTCTTGCAAGCTCCGCTAAAGATCGATTTTTCCTTTCAACTACTCCATTTTGTTGTGGAGTTCTTGGAGCCGAAAAATTATGTTTAATGCCAAACTTTTCACAAAATTTTTCAAAAGATTGGTTTTCAAATTCTCCCCCATGGTCCGTTCGAATGGATGCTATTTTTAAATTTTGTTCATTTTGGATGACCTTGGCAAGTTTCTTAAATGCTTGATATGCTTCATGTTTATGAGTAAGAAACAATGTCCATGTATATCTAGAGTAATCATCCACAATCACAAGACCATAATAGTTTCCACTAAAACTTTTGATTTTTGAAGGCCCAAATAAATCCATATGTAAAAGTTGTAAAGGTCTTGTTGTTGAAACAATATATTTTGCTTGAAAAGAAACCTTTACTTGTTTTCCTTTTTGACAAGTGTCACAAAATTTATTTTCAAATTTCAATTTTGGTAAACCAATAACTAAATCTTTTGAAACAAGTTTATTTAAATGGTCTACATGAATGTGAGCGATTCTTCTATGCCAAAGCCATGATTCATCCTTTTTAGTTATAAAGCATTGTACATCATTTGAAGCAAGGCAATCTAGATTAATCATGTAAATGTTATCTACTCTTTGACCAACAAACTTTATCTCCTTGTTTAGTTTATTTTCAATTATGCAACCATTTGATTCAAAAACAATTTTATAGCCCTTGTCACATAATTGACTAATACTAAGCAAGTTGTGTTTTAGTCCTTCAACATATAATACATCATTTATGGAGGTGGAAGAATTTTTACCAACATTTCCGATTCCAAGTATTCTTCCCTTTGTGTTATCTCCATAAGTAACAAATCCTTTGCTTCGTGGAGTAAGTGATATAAACTTACTTTTATCTCCCGTCATATGTTTAGAACACCCACTATCCAAGTACCAATGGGTGTTACTTGCCTTAAAACATACCTACAAAACAATTCAAGTTAGAGAGCTTGATACCCATTTTATGTTGGGTCCTTGTAGGTTAGTTTGTGAAAATGTTCCCTTAGGAACCCATACTTTTCTCACTACTTTTGGTCCTAATCTTTTAACATTGCAATTATAAGAGTTATGACCTTTAAGACCACAATGATTGCATTTCACAAAAGGTGTAGATGATTTACAAGGAGGCACAAAGAAATTTTTGTAATGTTTTTCCTTCTTGTGAGCATGTGATCCTTGATTATATCCTAGTCCCGTTTTGTTAAACATACAACGTTGTTTTCCAAGAAGTGCATTTAAGTTATCTCTACCACTTGTAAACTTTTCTAGGGTTTTATTCAAGTCTAAAACCTTAGTTTCTAGCATATCACATTTCTTTTCAAACTCACAAGGTTTGGTCCTAGAGCATGTTTAAACATTTACTAACTCTTCTTTTAAAGATTCATTTTCTTTACAAACTTCTATGAGATGCATTTCTAGAGTATTACTAGTTTTTCTAGATAATTTAAGCTTATTAGAGACTTTTGTGAATTTATCATACAAATCTTCAAGAGCATCAAGTAATTCATCCTTATCTAAGTCATGAAAGTTTACCTCATTTTCTTCATCTTGGTGATTGGCCATGAGACAAAGGCTTGCTTCTTCATTATCCGATTCATCCGAGCTAGTTATCTCGTTTTCATCCCATGCAACATATGCTCTTCTTCTTTCTTTTCATTCTTTGTTTTTCTTCTTTAGATTTGGACAATCCATTTTGAAGTGTCCTTCCTTACCACACTCAAAACAAGTAGGTGAAGTAGAATTTTCTTTAAGTTTAGATTTCTTACCTTGTGGTTTGAAGTTCCTTTGGAAGCGCTTGCTCTTCATTAGCTTTCCAAACCGTTTCACAAATAGGCTTAGTTCTTCATCCTCATCAATTTCACTCTCAGTTTCATCTTCAACCATTGAAGTAGCTTTGAGAGCTAATCCTTTCTTCTTTGATGTCTTTTCTTCTTCCTCCGCTTGTCTTAAATCTTTCAACTCTTGTTCTTGTTCTTGTAATTTACCAAACAAGGTTGCAAGAGACATCTCATTTATAGTGGGAGATTGCTTGATGGCCGTAACAAGAGGTTGCCACTCCCTAGTAAGACTTTTTAACACTTTGTGAATGAGCTCTTTGTTAGAATAAGATTTGCCAAGAGTAATGAGATGATTAATGATCAAAGTAAACCTTTTTTGAAGATCTAAAATAGCTTCATTAGGATTCATCCTAAAACTTTCATATTGGCTAGTTAAAGTGCTAATTTTTGAATCCTTAACATCACTAGTTCCTTCATGAGTTATTTGAAGGGTATCCCACATTTCTTTAGCCGTTTTACATGTTATTACTCTAAAGAACTCATCGGGACCTAAAGCTAAAGTAATAAGATTTTTTGCCTTATAATTATATTGCACTTTCTTTTCTTCTTCACTAGACCAATTGTCCATAGGCTTTTCAACTTGTTTATCATCCACAATATGCATAGGTATAAAGGGACCATTTTCAATAGCATTCCACACTCTTAAATCCATTGATTGCACAAAAATTTTCATTCTTTCTTTCCAAAAAGCATAACCCTCACCATTAAAAGCGGGAGGTCGATTTGTAGCACCACCCTCGGGAAACATGTTATATGAGGTTGAGGCCATTTGTTCTCTTGAAGCCGTTAAGCTTGATTTACCAAGAGTCAAGCTCTGATACCACTTGTTAACCAAGTGGCCTCAATTACTCAAGAGGGGGGGGTGAATTGAGTATTAAAAATTTTCTTTGGAATGCTCTTGAAATTGATTCTTTTGTTACTATGTTTATTTAAGATAATAAACTAGATTGCAAGTAACAACAAATAATACACAAGACAAACTAATAACTACTTAAAGAGTTTAGATAGTGAATCAATTAAGTTACAAAACAATTTATGGGACTTTAGAAAGATTGATTCAAGAGTGTTGCTTAAGTCCAAGTACAACAATGTTATTCAAAAATAGTTTGCAACTTAATGTATCATGCACTTAGTCCAATTAATGAAGCAATGAATTAAGCAAACAAGTTAAGTGCATAAATTAAATGAGTTTAGGGAAGAGAGATTTGCAAACCGATGTATACGAGTTCCACCACGCCGGTGTACGTCTCGCCTCTAAGCAACCCACTTAGAGGATTTCCACTATTGTAGATTAGAGATACACTTTGAGCAATTGCAACTTCCTAGTGTCCCACACTCAAGAATCCAATCCTCACAAGTACAAGGGCACCCCACCCAATCTCTCAATCTCACAATTACAAGGTTGAAACCCAACCCAAAATTTCTATGAAGTTTGGTGTTTAAGTGTACAAGGAAACTCTCTCACTAGAGTGGATATACAATTTAAAGTTTACACAAGATAATAACTCTCAAAGAGAGGATATGCAAATATTAGTACTTCAAGAAAATATTTTCTCTCTTAAAAATAATTAATTAGCAAGTCTAGAAAATAACTTTTCTCACCAATATTTCCTCTCAAATTAATCAGCCAAGAATTAGAAACAGAGAGCAATTAAGAGAGTAGAAGAGAGTGATGCAGCGAGGGAGAAGAAGAAAGCAAAGGAACTGCTTCAATGCTTGGTGTGCTGAATCCTTTGCAAGGCTTCCTATTTATAGCAAATGGAAGCATGGTCCAGACAGTAAATAATTTCTTCGACAATTTGAATGGAGCATTGTTTTGCAATTAAAAATTCCTTTGATGACATGGAGCAACATGTGAAGCCATGTATTTCCACAGCAAGCTAGACCAGTGGAGAGTATGTCTGTTCTTAGTTACTTAAATTGCAACTTGCGTAGTGGAGACTTCGAGAGTGTAATCTGCTCAGAGAATGTTGGAATGTTTGTATTCATAGTGTGTTTCAGTTTGTCCAAGTGCGATGCAAGGCTGTCATATATTCAACACGGGTTCAAATTCAAATTCATATAACTTATTTAAATTAAATAAACTTATCTGACTCATGATGACATAGGTTAATCATGTGAGAGTAGCTTGATGTTTGAATTTGCTTCTTGGAACTTTTAATCTTCAACTGCACATCATGCTGTAATTAATTCAGTGGCCTCCTCGCTCAAGCGAGTTTAATCACGCTTAAGCGAACCATGTATATTTCCTTTGATTTCTCTTCCACGCTTACTCACGCTTGAATCTACGCTCAAGCGAGCTTGTCCAGCGCTTAAGCGAGTTGGTCCTGCGCTTAATCGAACCTCATGTTCACGCTCAAGCGAGCCTTGTTTACGCTTAAGCTTGTAGACCCCTGATGCTCACGCTTGAATCCGCGCTCAACCATGTTATTACGCTCAAGCGTGTTGTCACCCTCTGTTCCACGCTCAAGCGAGCCTAACTCACGCTCAAGCGTGACTTATAGTTTTTGGACTCCTGATGCATCACGCTCACACTCGCGCTTAAGTTCCATTGCTTCACGCTCAAGCGTGACTTATCCAGCGCTTAAGCGCCAAGTTCCTCGTCCACGTTTAAGCGTGTCTTTATTCGCGCTTAAGCTAGCGCTCCTTACGCTCAAGCGTGCTTCCTTCACGCTTGGGCGTGCCAGGCACCTGATTCTCATGATTCACGCTTGGTCCTTCGCTCAAGCGTGTCTTTATTCGCGCTTAAGCTAGCGCTCCTTACGCTCAAGCGTGCTTCCTTCACGCTTGGGTGTGCCAGGCACCTGATTCTCATGATTCACGCTTGGTCCTTCGCTCAAGCGTGCCAGTATCATCAAGATTTTCAACCTTTATTCCTTTGGCATTTAACAAGACTATTTGTCACTTGTTTTAACCACTGAAGTAAATGCCTTGATATTTTCATGATTGAATTTTGAGTCTTGAGCATTTGCTTTGCTTGTTTGTCATTATCAAAACCTATAACAACATATAAACACAGGATACACACTCGATCCTTATACCTCAGTAATTGGTCATTTCTTACATTGAACTCGACTTCTTTTCCTTGTTTCAAAAGTTCTTTCTTTTCTTGTAGGAATTCATCATCTCGTTGAGCCTCTAAAACTTGCCTCAGGAATTTATTTGTCACTTGCAACGCTCCTAATCTGTAGCTGTTAGCATTAACCTTTACTGTTAGGTTAAGATCTCTGAAGTTCTCTATCAATTCTAGCTCTTTAATCATCATCGTGGACGCATGTAGAGACTTTCGACTTAAAGCATCAGCTACTACGTTCGCTTTTCCAGGATGGTATTGCAACTCAAAATCATAGTCCTTTTAGAACTCCATCCATCTCCGTTGCCTCATGTTTAACTCTTTTTGGTCGAATAAATACTTGAGACTTTTATGATCACTAAACACATCGAATGTTGCACCGTATAGATAATGCCTCCAAATCTTTAAGGCAAAAACTACAGCGGCTAACTCTAAGTCATGGGTAGGGTAGTTAATCTCATGTTGCCTTAATTGGCGCGACGCATAGGCTACAACCTTCTTGTCTTGCATGAGTACACTTCCTAGTCCTTGTTTAGACGCATCACAGTAAACTTCAAAACTTCGATGTGGATCAGGGAGTACTAACACTGGCGCAGAAGTAAGTCGATCTTTCAGCTCTTGGAAACTATTCTCGCATTGTGTCATCCACACAAAAGGTTTTCCTTTCCGTGTTAACTTAGTCAATGGGTATCCTAGCTTTGAAAATCCTTCAATGAATCTCCTATAGTATCCAGCAAAGCCCAAGAAACTTCTAATCTCAGTGATCGTGGTTGGTCTCTCCCATTTTAAAACTGCCTCCACCTTGGAAGGGTCTACAGTTATTCCTCCTTGACTAACTACATGTCCTAAAAAGTTCACTTCTTCCAACCAGAATTCACACTTTGACAGTTTTGTATACAGTTGTTTCTTTTTCAAGATTTCCAACACAATCTTTAAATGTTCAACATGTTCTTCTCTACTTTTAGAGTACATTAATATATCATCAATGAATACCACTACAAACTAGATATGGATGAAAAATCCTATTCATGTAATCCATGAATACGGCTGGTGCATTAGTTACACCAAAAGGCATTACTAGATATTCGTAATGGCCATAGCGTGTCCTAAAAGTAGTTTTTGGTACATCTTCTTTCTTCACCCTTATCTGATGGTATCCAGACCTCAAATTAATTTTGGAGAACACAATGGCACCACACAGCTGATCCATCAAGTCGTCAATCCTTGGCAGAGGACATCTGTTCTTGATCGTCACCTTTTTCAGTTGCCGATAATCTACACACAACCTCATGCTACCATCCTTCTTCTTAACCAACAATACTGGTGCACCCCAGGGGGATACACTGGGTCGTATAAACTGCTTCTCTATCATCTCTTCAAGTTGTTTCTTCAACTCTGCTAATTCTAAAGGTGACATTCGGTATAGTACAATTGAAATGGGTCCAACTCCAGGTACTAGATCAATGGTGAATTCCACATCTCTTTCTGGAGGTAAACCAGGGATATCTTCAGGAAAAACGTCAGGAAATTCACATACAACGGGCAGATTTTTGATTTTTGATTCTTGCTCTCCTTTCGTTGAAAGCAATAGCATAAATCCTTGAGCCCCTCCTTTTAAAGAGGCACTCACTTGGTTGAAGGTTAGAAATCTCGAATCCTCAGGATTCAAATTCACTGGTTCTTTAAACATTGTGGTTTTATTATGACAATCTATTAGAACATGATTGTTAGACAACCAATCTAGCCCAATAATAACTTCTAAGCCAGAAAGGGGTAAACAGAAAAGATTAGCCTTAAAGTCCCTACCATTTATGACAATAGGGCATTTCCAACAGGCTTTAGAAGTGACAATAGGATTATTTCCAAGAGTATGTACAGATAAGTCAAATGGTAGTTCTATCACAGGTAATTTTAGTTTTTCTACACAGTCATTGGAAATAAAGGAATGTGATGCACCTGAGTCATACATAACAGTTAAAGGAATCTTATTAATGATACACTTACCTTCCACCATGGAATCAGAATGAGATGCTTCTTCTTTAGTGATTGCAAAAACCTTTCCTTTTGCCTTCGGCCTTCCGACCGCACTGTGCACGCCTCCTTGAGTATTTATGTTTGTACTTGCACCTTCAGGGTTTTCCCTCTTCATCTCAGGGCAATCCTTGATGTGATGACCTGGTTTGTTACACTTAAAACAAACATAAGTGTTTTTAGGACAATCCCTTTTCAAATGGGGTCCTCCACAGATAAAACATTTAAAATTTGGTGTAGATGTTGGGTAATAGCTTCCAGTTGAAGCTTGGGGTCTGTTAGGAACAGATGCTGCTCCAAACCGGCGAAATGGCGTTTGGTAAAGCTTATTTCTCCTGAAGTCTCTTGTTTGATGATGGTGAGGTCCTCCACTTCTCATTTCTCCTGCCTTGTGAATGGGCTCACGACTTTTGGTCATTCTATCCTTATGATCTTCTTCAAAGATCCTGCAGCGATTTACCAATACAGAAAATTCACGGATTTCCTGCATTCGTATAGCTTCCTTAATTTCTGGCCGCAATCCATTTACAAACTTTGCACGCCGATCTCTTTCATTAGTAGCATCATTATAATGAGAATGAAAATGAGATAGCTCTTCAAACCTGGATGCGTACTCTCCAACGGTCATATTTCCTTGGGTCAACGACAGGAATTCGAATTGTCTTTTCTCTTTAACATCAGCTGGAAAGTATTTCTCCAAAAACATATCCTTGAAATAATCCAAAGTGATCTCCACATCGTTGACTTCGAATTGTCTACGCATGTTATCCCACCAATGTTCGGCATCCTTAGATAAGGCATAAGTAGCGAAGACTACCTTATCAGCTTTATTACATTGCAATGCTTGAAAGATCTTCTCTATCTCTCGAATCTAGATTTGTGCTTCATCAGGGTTATATCCTCCCTTGAAACGAGGTGGATTGCGCTTTTCGAATAGGTCCAGCCTTCTCAAGGCATCGTTACCTTGACCTTCCAGCAAGATCGTTTCCAGCCATTAGTTTCCTGTTTCACAGTAACTGAGATTTGTCACATCAATCACAGTTACTACCAAGTCAGATATTCTATTCTCTATCACCTATACAGAGTTTACAGATAAAGAAAGATAGACCTTTTCCCCAGGCCTATTGGATTAACTGCTCTGATACCACTTTGTAACACCCTCTGTTACACCTTAGTAAAATATATAAAAATTTGTAAAATTGTTTTTTAAAGATGTGATTGTTAAAAAGAAACTATCGGAATAAATTATATACATTATTTCTGAAATACCTCATAAATATTACTAAAACTTTATAAAGTATTTGTACATTCATCCGAAGAAAATAAACATTAAACATTATAAGAAAGAGAGGAAACTCCATGGCCCATAACCAGTTACTTATTAACATTATTTATTCATTGGACCACGGTATTCATACCGAGCTCCCTTTCTAGAACGTGCTATATCTACTGCCGAAATTCTTCGATCCTTCCCTCTGAAGCATCAATTTAGAATATATGAAACAAAAACACGGAGAAAGGAGTGAGAAACAGAATATAATAATCTCGATTAAGACATAAGCAACAAAGGGTTTTCACAAACCAATACATAATAATATCAATCACAATCACATACACAATCAATTATGAATGCATGAATGTTATGCAATATCTTCATCATAACTTACCTATATATGTGGGCCCTTAAATTTTAATTTGCACTGGGCCAACCAGGAGTTTACACTGTTCCATAAGTCCGGATAATAATAATATGAACAGCTCAACTGGCATGGAAACACTTAGAGACTAGTTAGATTGAGAAAGTTTTTATTGTGAAAGTACCCGACACTAGGGAGCTACCCCAGGTCCCCTGAAGCACCCTTTCACACCCTCTCATCCCAAGGCTCGTAATTAAGCCTCCTCTAATGTATCCTCGGTTTCTATAATCCTTCCCCAGATAATATCATTTTATTTCACTTTAATGATTCATGATGCATGAACTACTCGCGTATTTAGTTGGTTAAGGCTTTTAGAAACTCAATTATTAAATACCTTAAAAGGTTTACAACATCATTTCTATAAACTGTACATTTTCTCAATTTTCTGAATTTCTGTCCCACAAAAATAAATTTGGTACAGTTTTTAATTCTCACTGAAATTGAGTTTCTAAGCCTTAAATATCTCAAAACTTTTTCATATTAAATCTTAACAAGATCAAATTCTCAATTATTTTCAGATATCTTTAGTTATTAAGTTGGAAAAATAAAATAATTTTCTTTTAAAAATTTTATTTTATTAAACGAGAATAATCTTTAAATCATTAACCATAAATACTTAAAATTACAAAAAAATTTTCTTTAATTCAAAATTTAATTATCTCAATTTGTTATAAATTAATTTTCATAAAATATCTACTTTCTAAAATAAATACTCATTTTTTTATTCTAAATATAAAAATAATTTTTAAGAAGAAATAAAAGATAATAAAAATTTAAAGAGTAAGGTAAGAAATTCTTACTGAATTTTAGCTTTCCGTCATGCTCGCTATATGCTCAAACTCCACATTACAATATCAACAATCAAATATTATCAATCACAGTTAAACATCATCAATCACAAATATAATCAATCATAATCAAATCAATCAAATTAAATATCATTAATACATATCATAATACAAAATTTAATGATTATTAATATAGTTGATTTTTTTTAGTTCCTTTTGTCCATTCCTAGCATAAGTATATGTAAGTCCATATAATCCAGTCCTTACATAGGTATTGTTCAGTCCATATGGGTCATAATGGTCCAAGTCCTTGCATAGGTATGTTAGAGTTAGTTAAATCGGATATTTAATTTAAAATTTATTAAAAATTTTAAGTTAAAAAAGCTAATATTTTAAAATATTAATATTATTAAATTTAAAAGGAGTAGGGGACTCTTCCAATTATTCTTATGTCTTTTTATATTATACTCTTATCTCACTCCCCCTTACCTTGAGTTGTTACCAAAAGAGAGTTTGCTTTGCACCTCCGATTTCTAAAAATATTAATATCAATCTTATTTCAGTATAGGCATAAGATGAGGATTAAGATTATTACTTAAAACAGAAATAGTAAATTTTGAATAGTGAATACTGAATAGTAAATCGTGAATAGTAACAGTTGTCGCGACCGGGATCGCGGTGGCACGGCCGGCCCTCGAAACGATTTTAAAAATAAACAGGGAGTCGCCACCAATATTTTTTAGGATAAAATACTGGAAAAACCTTTCATTAAAGCACTGGTTATAAAAATGAAATTCCATAATTCAGGAGTCTGATTACAGGTGAGGAAGGTATTAGCACCTCACAACTGTCCGTTATAAAAACGGTTACCTCAATTTGATAGCATGCATTATAATTAGCCCAGTAATTATTTTAACTTCTTCATGAAAAGAAAATATACGAGATGACAAAATATACAAAAATAAACAAAAAAATAAACACAAAATATTTACATGAGATCAACAGGACGTCTCGTCTAAATTAATCTCGCTCCACCATTAAAAAAATAAAATTAACAGGACGTCTCGTCCAAATTAATCTCGTTCCTCCTTTTGATAGCAAGACAAAAATGGAAACTCTAAAAATTAAATAAAGAAAGATGGGCCCGACAGGAATTATTTCCCGCTCCTACGTATTCTCGAGCTTTCGAGAAATCAGGGTCACGTAGTTCTTTAAATGTTTTTTTTTAGGAAAAGATTAGGGAAATTTTGGTGAGTATCATTTTAGTGATGAACTCATACAAGACGAAGTTCTTCGCACGTGTACGGATTTTATAGAGGTTGTGTAGACGGAAGTATTTTCCTTACGACACTGACTTAAGAATGATTTATTTTTTTTATTTTTATTTAGACTTGAAAGAAAACATAGGGAACATTCATTTCCCTTTTATTATTTTTATTACGAAGCAAAAGAGGGAAGGTAGTAGAAGCTACAAGAGAGAAAGGGGAACAGTAAGTTCAGAGAGGAGAGGGAAAAATGAGCGAAAACTGAGCGGGAGAAGAGAAAACCGAGTGAAAAATGGAAAAAACGAGTTGAAATGGGAAAAACCGAGTGGAAATGAGAAAAACTGAGTGGAAATGGTAAAAACCGAGTAAAAATGGTAAAAACCGAGTGGAAATGGTAAAAACCGAGTAAAAATAGTAAAACCGAGTGCAAAATGGAAAATACCGAGTGAAAAGTAGAATACCGGGTGAAGGTTGAGAATCCGAGTGATGTTGGTGAGGAGAGGGGCTGTACTGTGAAGAGAAAAAGGATTAAAGCTGTTGGTTTGAGGAGAGAGTGTGGGACGGTGTTCTGATGGTGAGGGGCTTTGCGTTGGTGGAGGAAAAGGAGGGCTGCGTGGTTTTTTTGAGGAGAGGGACAGTGGAGTTTTTTTTTAAAAAAAGCTCTCTTTCTTCTCCAATGCTTCCCCCTCTCAAGTGAAAGCTTCTCCTCTGAATGAATGCCCCCCCTCAAAGCTTCAGTACTTGCTTATTTATAAGCTTGTCTGAGTGGAAGGCTAGCTCAGGCTTCTACTCAGAGTGGAAAACCAACTCACACTTCCATTCAGAGTAAAGTGGGGGACAACGGCTGGGTGGGAATTTTTAATTCCCCCCACTTCCGCCCCTGTCTGCTGTTGTTCAAGTGGCCTCAATACTCAAGAGGGGGGTGAATTGAGTTTTAAAACTTTTGATTGGAATGCCTTTGAACTTGATTTTTATATCCAAGTTTGTAAGAATATGCAAGTGAAATCAAGTTAAAGATAGTATGGAATGCACCACAAGGATAAATATTGCTGAAGCAATTTAACAAACACTTGGTGGGCAGTATTTCAAATATAACAAATTTGACAAGCTTAAGTATGCAATTCACAATCAATCAACACTAATTAACCAATTGAAAGTAAAAGAGTAAGGAAGAGGAGCTTGTAAACCGATATAACGAGTTCCACCAACACCGGTGTACGTCTCACCTCTAAGCAACCCACTTAGAGGATTTCCACTATTGAAGTTTAGAGATACAAGCTATGAGCAATTGCAGCTTCCTAGTGTCCCACACTCAAGAACTCAATCCTCACTAGCACAAGGGCAACCCACCCAATCTCTCAAACTCTCAATACCCAAAGGTTAAACCCCAACCTTTGTGACCACTCAACCTAGAGTGAAAATCTTTTGTGTTTGTTGAAGTGTTTACAAGGAAATGACTCTCTTAATAGAGTGGATAAGCAAATGATAGCTCACACAATTTCTAATCTCTCAAGAAGAGAGGATATACAAATGAAATCTCAAGATATAAAAGAATAGAGCTTACAAAGCATAAGAGTGAGCAAAGGAATTGTAGCTTCTTGGTGTGTGTTTTGTGCTTGAGTTCCTCTTCAATTTATAGAGCCATTTGAGAGCTTGAGGAGTGCCTTTCTTCTTCCTAGCCATTGCACATAGTAGGGTTCTGAAAAATGGTGGAGATATGTGCTGGTTTCCCACTTAAAAGTGTTTTCCTACTATCGTAATTGATTACACCCTCGAGCTGTAATCGATTATCTTCAAGACAGAGGGCATCTAATCAATTACATATTGGCCTGCAATCGATTAGCAACTATACCTGATGCATTTAATTTGGCTTCGCAGTTTTGTAATCGATTACTTTGTATAGTAATCGATTAGCTTAAATCCAGTAGCCTTCTAATCGATTGGATAAATTCTCTCAATCGATTAGCCATTATACCTGATGCCTTTAATGCCATTTTTGATATTGGTAATTGATTATTTAGTGTGTGTAGTCGATTAGCTTAACTCCAGTAGCTCTTTAATCGATTATCTTAATTGCTGTAATCGATTAGCTTGTGTCCTGATGCAATTTCTTCCAAAACAGAATGGCCCTAATCGATTACCCTGGTCTTCCTAATCGATTATCTTCGCTGTATTTCAGGGTCTGATTCCATGTCTTTGTTTTTGCAAGGATTTCTTCAAGAGTGTCATTATCAAAATTCTTGAACCTGTTTACACATTCAAACATATTCTCCCCCTTTTTGATGATGACAACTATGTTCATCTCTTGAGGGTTGTTAGTTTTAAACAAAAAGACTTATCTCTAATTTTATCTCTTGCAGAAACATATCTGCTGCATTATCTCTTAATCACAGTTTCAAATAGCAGAGTTTCTTTAACCAGTTTTTCAAATGTTCAGCATCTTTATCTCTTATCAATATCCTTATCTCTTATCTTTTAGCATTAACAAATCTCCCCCTATCAAAAGGAATTTATTAACCTCTTTACAAATTATTAATCATTTGGCAATTATTTTGTTTTAGCAGCTTATTCCTAGATGAACAAGATATGAACAAATAATTCTTGTCCCCCTTTGGAATCATCAAAAATACTAAAACAAGTAAAGCATATGAGGAAAGACATATTTTATTCATGATAACGGAAGGAAATTACATGAAGAAAATAAAAACATTAATGAAATGAAGAACTGAAGCAGAAAAACAGAAAGCACAGCCACAAAATCTAGTTATCAGGATTAAAAAATCGAAGCTCGGAGATTTGGTGGGAGAGTTCTTCATAGCGCTGTTGCATCATCTCAAAGTGTTGCTGCTCGGTCATTGAGAACTCTTGAAAGGAGTTTTCGAGGCGATCGAAGCGGCAGTCAAGATGAGCATAGAGTGATGCAAAGGGGTCAGCAGGAGCGGATGAAGAGGCTTGAGGTGCAGGAGGAGGAGGAGGAACGGGCTCATCATCAATAGGAGCTTCAAAGGGAATGTTGGCATCAATGCCTTCTATTCGTGAGTACCATGCTCCGTGTAGAAAAACAAGACCCATTTTGGTTAAATGATGAGTGCCGATGCAGGCTCTTGGAGGCACTTTTTCTGATAATTCTCCAGCCAAGTCTACTCCACAATATTTAAAAATTTTGGTAAGGAGAATACCATATGGAAGTTTTTGTTGGTCCTTTGCGTGGCGCATATGGAACTTGACCAACTGAACCCAGTTAATTTCCTTGTGGTTCAACATCGCCCACATCAAGAGGACATCATCTTCTTCCACCAAGGCATAGTTCCCACCACGAGGAACTATCATTTTGACCAAGAAAAAGTGTAGGAGACGGTTGTTCATGGTCAAATGTCCTACCAATTTGTGGTTGCTCCTAGGGCGAGCAGCCTTCCACAATGATTGACGAGCAGTTAGAGCATTGAAGCCCCATTCATCTTCTGGTTCTCCTCCATCAAAATCTGCATTGTTGAGCGGCAGCATAGAGATTTCTGCAAATTGGGCGTTGGTGAGCTTGATGGTCACGTTTTTCACTTTGGATTCGACCATCCCATTCACCAGTTTGAGATTGCAATAGAACACCCTGATGAGTTCAGGATAATATTCTTCTTCCTTGAGGGTGAGGAAGGGAAAGAGATTGTAGTGGTGGAGGCATTGGGTGAAGGTGAGGCTATGGTTATCAAAGGTTTCCGCAATGGTAAAGTGGGGAGTCATGATTTCTTTCTCAGAAAAATTTTTAACGAAGTGTTGGAGGTCTCTAGGAGAGGAAAAGAACCTTGAGAAGTCAAGGGGGTTGTTGGCCTTAGCCATGGAGGACCTTGCTCATTTAACTGTGCGGGAGGAAGCCATTGACAAGGAATATAGAAAAAGATGAGGAGAGGAGAAGAGTTCTTGGGAACTTTTGAGAATGAGAATAAGGAAGGAGGTAGTGTGAGTTGAGAGGGTGAAGAGAGGGGTATTTATAGATAGAAATTAGGTTTAGGAAGGAGTGAGATGAGTTAAGAGAGTGGGGAATTTGAGCAGACCTTGGAAACATGTGTTTTGACTCTGCAGTACCGATGCTAATCGATTATGAGACATGGGTAATCGATTAGCTCACTGTTTCTGGGGAATTTGAAGGGTTTTGAGCAGTGTGTAATCGATTATTGAAATGGAATAATCGATTAGTTAAGAAACAGAATCATCCTAATCGATTAAAATAGTATGGTAATCGATTAATGAGAAGATGAAACGTTTTATACCTGAAACAGAGGCTGTGTAATCGATTATGGATTAGAAAGTAATCGATTAGATTAAAACAGAAGCATTGTAATCGATTAGATATCAAAGGGTAATCGATTGTCAACAAAATAGAAACGTGTTAATCGATTATGAGGAGCTGAGTAATCGATTATATGGATCAAAAATTCACTTTTATGCATTTTTCTCAACGGAAGTTTGCAGTCTTAAAGAATCATGCCACAGATAATACCAAATTCATACAAACATGCTATACAACAGTGTTTTTATCAAAGTACTTCATCATTCAAACACAATTGGTCATGTCAAGAATTCCTAATTCTCTTCTAATGTGGATGAATTGCTCCCTAGCTAAAGGTTTGGTGAAAATATCTGCTAGTTGCCTAGAAGTTTCAACATGCTCAATTACACAGTCTCCTTTTAATACATGATCTCTAATGAAATGATGCCTAATCTCAATATGTTTAGTCCTAGAATGCATTACAGGATTTTTTGAGATGTTGATAGCACTAGTATTATCACACTTAAGAGGCACATGGTTCAATACAACTCCAAAGTCTAGAAGTTGTTGTCTCATCCAAAGGATTTGAGTACAACAACTACCAGCTGCAACATATTCTGCCTCAGCTGTTGATAGCGCAACATTTACTTGTTTCTTGCTATGCCAAGAAACAAGAGAACTACCAAGCAAGTGACATGTTCCGCTAGTGCTTTTTCTGTCAAGTTTACATCCTGCAAAGTCTGAATCAGAGTAACCAACTAAAATACATTCAGCCCCTTTGGGGTACCATAAACCAACATTTTGAGTCCCAACTAAATATTTCATTATCCTTTTTACTGCAGTGAGATGTGATTCCTTAGGACAAGCCTGGTATCTAGCACATATACACACAGCAAACATGATATCCGGTCTACTAGCGGTTAAGTAAAGTAAGGATCCTATCATACCTCTGTATTTTGTGAGTTCAACATCCTTACCTTTCTCATCCTTGTCCAAATAGCATGAAGTGCCCATGGGTGTGGCTATATCATTTGCTTTATCCATATTGAATTTTCTGAGTAGTTCTTTGCAGTACTTGGATTGATTTATGAATGTGCCTTCATTGGTTTGCTTGATTTGTAGTCCGAGGAAGAAAGTGAGTTCCCCCATCATGGACATTTCAAATTCTTCCTGCATTAGCTTAGCAAACTCCTTGCACATTGAATCATTAGTGGCACCAAATATTATATCATCAACATAAATTTGTACCAATAGTATGTTATTCTTTTTGTGCTTTATGAATAAAGTTGTATCAACCTTCCCTCTTTCAAAATGATTTTCTAAAAGAAATTTGCTCAACCTTTCGTACCAAGCTCTTGGAGCTTGTTTCAAACCATACAAAGCTTTCTTTAATTTGAAAACATGATTTGGAAATTGATGGTTTTCAAAACCTGGAGGTTGATCAACATATACTTCCTCTTGAATGTATCCATTCAAGAAAGCACTTTTAACATCCATTTGGTACAATTTGAAGTCCCTACAGCATGCGAAGGCTAATAGTAGTCTAATTGCTTCTAATCTAGCTACGGGTGCATACGTCTCTTTATAATCAATGCCTTCTTCTTGATTATAGCCTTTAGCTACTAGCCTAGCTTTGTTTCTAGTAATTATACCATTTTCATCCAGTTTATTCTTAAAAACCCATTTGGTTCCTATTATTTGGTGATCATTGGGTCTTGGCACGAGCTCCCAAACTTCATTTCTTTCAAATTGATTTAGCTCTTCTTGCATGGCCAACATCCAATGTTCATCAATAATAGCCTCATTTATGTTCTTGGGTTCTATTTGTGATACAAATGCTAGGTGATTACAAGTATTTCTAATAGCATTTCTAGTACTTACACCTTGAGTCATTTCACCTATGACTTTGTCTAGAGGATGATCCTTCAAAGTGATCCATTGTTTTGGTTCCTCATGTTTGGCTTCATTTGTGTCTTTGATTTCTCCTTCCTTGTCATCTAAGGTCAATTCTTGAAGAGTACCTACAAGATCATCAACATCTTCCTTTCTCGGAGGGTTATGGCTATTTTCATCAAATTTAACATGAATAGACTCTTCAATGGTGTTTGTTTGTTTGTTGAGGATTCGATAAGATTTACTAGATTGAGAGTACCCTAGGAAGATTGCCTCATCAGATTTGGCATCAAACTTTCCTAGATTATCCTTTCCATTATTGAGCACAAAACATTTACATCCAAAAATATGAAAGTGTGAAATGTTGGGTTTTCTACCCTTGTAAAGTTCATAGGGGGTTTTCTTTAGAATAGGCCTTATTAAACATCTATTCATTACATAACAAGCGGTGTTTACCGCATCGGCCCAAAAGTGTTTTGCAATATGGTTTTCATTTAACATGGTTCTTGCAAGCTCCACCAAGGATCTATTTTTCCTTTCAACTACTCCGTTTTGTTGTGGAGTTCTAGGAGCTGAAAAATTATGATTAATACCATGTTTTTTGCAAAACTTTTCAAAAGATTGATTTTCAAATTCTCCCCCATGATCGGTTCTAATGGATGTAATTTTAGAATTTTGCTCATTTTGGATAATCTTTGCAAGTTTCTTGAATGCATGATATGCTTCATTTTTATGAGCAAGAAACAATGTCCATGTATATCTAGAATAGTCATCTACAATAACTAGACCATAGTAATTACCTCCAAAGCTTTTGATTTTGGATGGTCCAAATAAGTCCATGTGCAAAAGTTGTAAAGGCCTTTGTGTGGAAACAATATTTTTGGATTGAAAAGATGCCTTTACTTGTTTTCCCTTTTGACATGCATCACAAAATCTATTTTCAAATTTAAGCTTTGGTAATCCAATTACTAATTCTTTGGAAACAAGTTTGTTCAAATAGTCTACATGTATTTGAGCTATTCTCCTATGCCATAGCCAAGTTTCATCCTCTTTTGAAATGAAGCATTATTCATCATTTGTAGACAAACTATCCACATCAATCATGTAAATGTTATCAATCCTTTTTCCAACAAATTTGACCTCTTTGTTTAGCTTATTCTCAATTATACAACAATTGGATTCAAATAAAACTCTATATCCTTTGTCACATAATTGACTTATGCTAAGTAGATTATGTTTGAGGCCTTCAACATACAACACATCACTTATTGATGTGGAAGAATTTTTACCAATATTTCTGATGCCTAGGATTCTTCCTTTGGTGTTGTCTCCGTAGGTGACACTTCCTTTTCTCTTGGGAGTGAATGATGTAAACTTGCTTATGTCTCCCGTCATATGCTTTGAACACCCACTATCCAAGTACCAATGGGTGTTGCTTGCCTTGAAGCATACCTACAAAACAAGATTAGTTTAGAGAACTAGGTACCTATTTTTTGTTGGGTCCTTTTAGGTTAGCTTGTGGTAATGTTCCTTTGGGAACCCACACCTTTTTCATAACCTTTGGCCCTAATTTTCTAACATTGCAATTCGAAGAGTTATGACCTTTAAAACCGCAATGATGACATTTCATAAAAGGTGAAGATGATTTGCTTGGTGGTACAAAGAAATTTTTATAGTGTTTTTCCCTTTTGTGATTACTATTTTCTTGAATATATCCTAGCCCGGTTTTATTAAACATGCATCTTTGTTGTCCAAGCAAGATATTCAAATTGTCTCGTCCATTAGTGAACTTTTCTAATGTCTTATTTAGATCTACAACCTTTGTTTCTAACATCACGCATCTTTTTGCAAAGTCACATGGTTTATCCTTAGAACATGCTTGAACATTCTCTAATTCTTCTTTTAAGCTTTCATTTTCTTTACATACCTCCATAAGATGCATTTCAAGGGTGTCACTAGTTTTCCTAGATGACTTAAGCCTATTAGACACTTTTATAAATTTATCATATAACTTCTCAAAAGCATCTAGTAGTTCATCTTTATCTAAGTCAAGAAGGTTTACCTTATTATCTTCTTCTTGGTGATTGGCCATTAAGCAAAGATTTGCTTCCTCATTTTTTGAATCGTCGAAGCTACTTACATCGTTCTCATCCCAAGCGATGTAAGCTCTTCTTCTTCCTCGTTTATCCTTGCCCTTCTTTTTAAGATTTGGGCAATCGGCCTTGAAGTGCCCTTCCTTGCCACATTCGAAATAACTAGGTGAAGAAGAAATTTCATTTGAAGTTGGCTTCTTACCTTGGGGCTTGAAGTTCTTTTGGAATCTTTTATTCTTCATGAATCTTTCGAATCGTTTTACAAACAGCCCAAATTCCTCTTCTTCATCCATGTCACTGCATGATTCTTCTTCATGTATAGAGGTGGCTTTGAGTGCTAAGCCTTTCTTTTAGGAAGATTTTTCTTCTTCCTCCGCTAGCTTCAATGCTTTTAGTTCTTGCTCTTGCTCTTGTAATTTTCCAAAGAGTGTCGCAAGAGACATCTCATTGATGCTTGGAGATTATTTTATGGCTGTGACAAGTGGTTGCCATTCCCTGCTAAGACTTTTTAAAACTTCATGCACAAGTTCTTTGTTAGTGTAAACTTTGCCAAGAGTAATGAGATGATTAATAATAAGAGTAAATCTTTTCTGCATATCTACAATGGTTTCTCCTGAGTTTATTCTAAAGCTTTCATATTGACTTGTCAAGGTACTAATCTTGGAGTCCTTCACATCGTTAGTACCTTCGTGAGTTACTTGTAGAGTATCCCACATTTCCTTAGCGGTTTGACAAGTCATTATTCTAAAGAATTCATCTTGACCTAATGCCATAGTGATTAGATTCTTTGCCTTATAGCCATATTGTACTTTCTTTTCTTCATTACTGGTCCATTCATCTATAGGCTTTTCCACATTCTTACTATCAACAGTATGCATTGGTATATAAGGACCATTTTCAATGGCATTCCAAATTCTCAAATCAATGAATTGAATGAAGATTTTCATTCTTTCTTTCCAAAATGCATAGCCTTCCCCATTGAAAGCGGGAGGTCTGTTTATAGCACCACCCTCTGAAAAAAGGTTGTGAGAACTTGAGGCCATCTAGTCTCTTGAAGCTGTTAAGCTTAATTTACCAAGAGTCAAGCTCTGATACCACTTGTTGTTTAAGTGGCCTCAATACTCAAGAGGGGGGGTGAATTGAGTTTTAAAACTTTTGATTGGAATGCCTTTGAACTTGATTTTTATATCCAAGTTTGTAAGAATATGCAAGTGAAATCAAGTTAAAGATAGTATGCAATGCACCACAAGGATAAATATTGCTGAAGCAATTTAACAAACACTTGGTGGGCAGTATTTCAAATATAACAAATTTGATAAGCTTAAGTATGCAATTCACAATCAATCAACACCAATTAACCAATTGAAAGTAAAAGAGTAAGGAAGAGGAGCTTGTAAACCGATATAACGAGTTCCACCAACACCGGTGTACGTCTTGCCTCTAAGCAACCCACTTAGAGGATTTCCACTATTAAAGTTTAGAGATACAAGCTATGAGCAATTGCAGCTTCCTAGTGTCCCACACTCAAGAACTCAATCCTCACTAGCACAAGGGCAACCCACCCAATCTCTCAAACTCTCAATACCCAAAGGTTGAACCCCAACCTTTGTGACCACTCAACCTAGAGTGAAAATCTTTTGTGTTTGTTGAAGTGTTTACAAGGAAATGACTCTCTTAATAGAGTGGATAAGCAAATGATAGCTCACACAATTTCTAATCTCTCAAGAAGAGAGGATATACAAATGAAATCTCAAGATATAAAAGAATAGAGCTTACAAAGCACAAGAGTGAGCAAAGGAATTGTAGCTTCTTGGTGTGTGTTTTGTGCTTGAGTTCCTCTTCAATTTATAGAGCCATTTGAGAGCTTGAGGAGTGCCTTTCTTCTTCGTAGCCGTTGTACATAGTGGGGTTCTGAAAAATGGTGGAGATATGTGCTGGTTTCCCACTTAAAAGTGTTTTCCCACTATCGTAATCGATTACACCCTCGAGCTGTAATCGATTATCTTCAAGACAGAGGGCATCTAATCGATTACATATTGGCCTGCAATCGATTAGCAACTATACCTGATGCATTTAATTTGGCTTCGCAACTTTGTAATCGATTACTTTGTATAGTAATCGATTAGCTTAAATCCAGTAGCCTTCTAATCGATTGGATAAATTCTCTCAATCGATTAGCCATTATACCTGATGCCTTTAATGCCATTTTTGATATTGGTAATCGATTATTTAGTGTGTGTAGTCGATTAGCTTAACTCCAGTAGCTCTTTAATCGATTATCTTAATTGCTGTAATCGATTAGCTTGTGTCCTGATGCAATTGCTTCCAAAACAGAATGGCCCTAATCGATTAGCCTGGTCTTCCTAATCGATTATCTTCGCTGTATTTCAGGGTCTGATTCCATGTCTTTGTTTTTGCAAGGATTTCTTCAAGAGTGTCATTAACAAAATTCTTGAACCTGTTTACACATTCAAACATATCTGCCACCCCCAGGATTCCTGGATCCACTTGGGTGGTGGAATCCAAGTCAGCACGGGCGAAAAGGTGGAGCCGGGTAGAAATCCGAGAGAGGATGGTGAAAATCCGAGAGAGAATGATGGAAATCCGAGTGAGAATGGTAGAATTCCGAGTGAAAATGACTCGGATCAGCCTCTCAGTCGGCATTCATCCACATTGGGAGTCAATTTCGAGTTAAAAAAGGGGTCGGTCTTCTCTTTGCCTCCTGAATCTGAGTGGAAAAGGCCCCTTTTGTGCAAAAGACCAAGTGAAATCATGTTGATGTTGTGTGCAATTGGATTGAGTGGGCAATCAAAGAAATTCCGATTGGAACATTCAGTCAGAACTGAGTGAAAAGTGACTCGGATCTGACTGAAAAATGGCTCAGACTGAAGAGGGACTCCCATTCTCGCTTGAGCGTAACAAGAATCGCTTGGGCGAAAGACCTGAAGAGCACTCAGAAATGATCGAAGGATTACTTGGAATTAGGTAGAAAGTGGCTCGGAATTGAGTGAAAAATGGGTCACTCGGTACTGACTGAAATGTGTGAAATGGTGCTATTTATACAAAAACCGAGTGACCAATGACTCAGAACCAACTGAAATGTGTGAAGTGTGACTCAGAATTGGCTAAAGGATGACTCGGAGATGGGTGAAAGATGACTCGGGAACGGGTGAAAAGTGGCTCGGTGATGGTTTGAAGTATGGCTCAGAAATTGGTGGAAATGGGGGCTCGGAATTGATTGGCCAAAAGGGCTCGGGAAAGGTTTAAGTATTGCTCAGAAATTGGTTTGAAGAGGACTAACTGACTGTAGTGTCACTCGGAAACCGATTGAAAATTGGCTTAGGAGTGGGTGAGAAAGGAATGACACAGAACCGACTGAAATAGTTGGAGTACGAATCGGAAAAGATGGCTCGGGAATGGTTAATGGAATGGGTCGGATTTGGGTGAAAATGGGCTCGGAATTCTGACTGAAAAGGACACGGAAATGATTGTGAAATGGCTCACTCGGCAAATATTCACTCGGACTCAGTTCTCTTTCCTCTCAAAAGATAGACTGAGTCATACTCTTCTTCCAGTCAGAATCTGACTACTCAGAATCTAACCCTTGGATGTGTTCACTCGGACTCGGTTTTATTCCTTACTCAGCATTTGGTAATTTTCACTCGGAAAGGCTTTTTTTCAATCAAAATCTGTTCTTCCATATACACCTCGAGTCGGATTTTAATTCACTCACACTTGTTTTCACTCAGATCAGTATCAATCAGAAGTTTTCATTCGGATTTAACTTCAATAGGGCTATATTTCACTCAAATTTGTTGCAATTAGAAAGCTGTCACTCGGATTTATTACAATCAAAGAGCAATCCTTCTCAGCATTCATCCTTCAGCAGAGTATCACTCGGATTGGCTTTGACAGGGAGCCTTCCACTCGGATTCACCTTCAACAGGAAAGCATTTCACTCGGAACTGACCCATTCTGAGTAATTCTACTCGGATTTGCTCTTTTTTGAGTCATTTTACTCGGATTTCTCTTCAACAGGGACATACTCCACTCGGCAATGCTCCAATCTGAGTCATTTCACTCGGATTTGATCATTCCTTAAGTTATTTCATTCGGATTTGCTTCAATCTGAGTCATTTCACTCGGATTTCTCTTCAACAGGGACATACTCCACTTGGCAATGCTCCAATCTGAGTCATTTCACTTGGATTTGATCATTCCTTAAGTTATTTCATTTGGATTTGCTCCAATCTGAGTCATTTCACTCAGATTTGCCTCTAACAGGTCTATATTCCACTCGGAAATGCTTCCATCATAGTCATCTTGCTCGGATCTGATCTTTTTTGAATTATTCTATTCAGATTTGACCATTTTGAATTGGAATTCAGTATAGAAAGATTCATTCTACTTGGACCGGACTAAAATAGGTGTTCACAGATGCCCCTCTTTACTTTTTTTTCGCAAAAGAAACACGAAGCTTCTGTGTTTTTGAAGTGAAAAGGAAGTAAAGATATGAACACCGATGTAGGGGGCCAAGTGGGACCTTTTGATCGGTATGGCGACTGATGGTGTGGGCAATCACGAGTCAGTGTGACCTCTTTTTCTTAAAAATGAGCATTCTCCACTTCTGTTTCTCTTCTTCTCTCCTCTCTCTTTTTCCTTTTTCCTTTTTTCTTTCTTTTTTTTTCTTTTCTTTTTTTTTTTGAACTCTAAATTAACCGGGAAAAATTGTTTTCAAATGGACAGGAAGTGAGAAGATCAGGATTGACCCCCGGTAGACTGGAAGGTAAAGGGTGCCTGCATAGGTGGACAGAAAGTAAAGGGGTGCCTGAATAGGCGGACAAGAAAATAAAGGATGCCTTAATAGGCGACTGGAAAGTAAAGGATGCCTTGATAGGCGGCTGGAAGATGAAGGATGCCTTGATAGGCGGCTGGAAGATAAAGGATGCCTTGATAGGCGGCTGGAAGATAAAGGATGCCTTGATAGGCGGCTGGAAGATAAAGGATGCCTTGATAGGAGGCTGGAAGATAAAGGATGCCTTGATAGGCGGCTGGAAGATAAAGGATGCCTTGATAGGCGGCTGGAAAGATAAAGGATGCCTTGATAGGCGGCTAGAAGATAAAGGATGCCTTGATAGGCGGCTGGAAAGTAAAGGATGCCTTGATAGGCGGCTGGAAGATAAAGGATGCCTTGATAGGCGGCTGGAAAGTAAAGGATGCCTTGATAGGCGGCTGGAAGATAAAGGATGCCTTGATAGGCGGCTGGAAGATAAAGGATACCTTGATAGGCGGCTGGAAGATAAAGGATTTGGGGGAGCTAACAGGACGTTTCATCCGAATTAACTAACTGTTGGCAGGAAATGTAAAGGATGGGGGAGCTAACAGGACGTCTCGTCCAAATTAACTCACTGGTCCTAAACGCTCGGGGTGATGTCCTAGTTTGATAAGATTGAGAGAATTGCTCTTTGATTGAAAGAGAGTGATCCTGGGGTGATGCCCCCATTTTGAGATGGTTGAGAAGGAATCTTGGGGAATTACTCTTTGATTGAAAGAGGGTGAACCTGGGGTGATACCCCAGTTTGAGATGGTTTGAAGGAATCTTGGGGAATTACTCTTTGATTGAAAGAGGGTGAACCTGGGGTGATACCCCAGTTTGAGATGGTTTGAAGGAATCTTGGGGAATTACTCTTTGATTGAAAGAGGGTGAACCTGGGGTGATACCCCAGTTTGAGATGGTTTGAAGGAATCTTGGGGAATGGCTAGAACAAAAGAAATCTGGGGAGATGCCTTAGTTTAATTTGTCTGGGAAGTGTAGTTCTACTGGGGAAGAGACATTGAGAGATAGCGACTTTAACAGTTAAGGATGAGACTTTGAAGGCGCCTGATGGAAGAAGAAACCTTGAAAGGTGCTGGCTTTGGCGATTATGGTTCCATTGGGGAATGCATGGCAGGCCCGTCGGAGGAAAGTGTTTGGGACATTTTAATGAGGGTAACTCCACTGGGGAAAGTGTTTTCCTCTTGGGGAAGGAAGGCGTGGCCTTTGATCTCTGTGGTTCTGTCGGAAAGGTAATTCTGTTGGGTATAAACAGGTTTTCCTAAATCTGATTAGGAGGTTTTTTTTTTTTTAAATCCATTTGGTGGTTTTTCCTCGAGAGGAATTCTCAGTCTGTGTTCCTTTTGGGGATGAATTGTGGGTCCACCAGAGGAGAGAAATCTGGGGGATGCCCCAATTTGAGTTGCTTGGGAGTTCAGTGTATTGTCTCTTAGGGAAGAGAAATCTAGGGAGATGCTTCAGTTAGAGTATGATTGAAAGGATTTTTGGAGAACTACCCCTTGACTGAAAGAGGGGAGACCTAGGGTGATGCCCATTTTTGGAAAATTTGCTTGAAGGAATTAGGGGTGCTTCTCCTTGACAGAAAGAGTATAGAGACGTGGGGAGATGCCCCAGTTTGGAAAATTGGGAGGACTTCGAGGACTGGCCTTTGGCTGAAAAGATTTAGGGTGATGCCCCAGTTTTGGAGATACTGGAGAAGCTAGGGTGCTGTTTCTCGAATAGAAGAAAAATCTAGGGAGATGGACCAGTTTAGAAAGACTAAAAGTTTTAGGAATACTGCCGCTGGACTGAAAGAGAAAAGTTATGGGGGACGACGCCCCAGTTTGACACAATTAAAAGAGTCCTAGGGGGAACTACTCCTTGACCAGGACAGAAGAAATCTAGGGGGATGCCTTAGTTCAAACCTTCAGGACACTGCCCCTTGGCCGACAAAAGATCTGGAGGTGAGGAATGATAAACTTGGGGGCTAAAGTCCCAGGTTTGAAAGATTTGGGGGTTAATAGGGCGTCCCGTCCAACTTAACCAGGTTCTAGAATATACTAAGTTGATTTCTTGGAGATGTGACCCCTAACATGCTTCATGAACAAGACAGAAACCTTGAGAAGACGTCGGCTTCGACTACAAGGTATTGATGGACTTCATGGAAATCTCAAAGCAAAATGGAAACTCAGAAAGGTGTCATGTTTGGCCATAGAAGGGTGTTTTGTCCAATGATTTGGGTGGGTTATGAGAAGAAACTCGAGGATGACCTACTTTAATGAGTAAAGGCAAGAGTGAGCTTTGGAGACTGATGGACATACACCTGGAAAGTGCCAATTTTGGCGGTTGAAGCTTGACACATCTACTTATTACATTATCCTGCAAGAAAGGTTAGTGATGCAAAACAAATTGGAACTTGAAAAGACTTACCGCAAAAACACAATCCTTAGAGATTCGAAGTGACTCATGACTGAAACAAAGCAAATGAAACAACCCTAGCTTTGGAAACGTGTCAGGCCTAGTCTTCATAATGTTTGCTTGAGGCGAGATCAAGTAACAGGAACATCGTGTCTTCATGACTTTAAATTTTCATTACCTTTTCATTTATATATTAAGGGAAAACATATGTCTCATCAAATCATGGAAAATCACAATAAATACGTGTCAAAAATAGGTGAGATTGTATTTACAAGTTGGGTAAGTATGGAAAAAAGGAAACCAAAAAAAAGCAAGTGAAGAGGTATGGGAAATATTAATAATTGGGTAGAGTAGGAATGATTTTACGGATCTTCCAGTGAACTACTGAGAACAAAGCATATCTCAATCCCACATCATGACTCTGAATTCACCACTTGACTCTGCTTCTGAAAAGGTAGTCGGACTACGATTACTTGGCCAAAATCTTGATCCCAATTGATTGCCTGAGCCGCTTATTCAGGTTTTCAGCTTACCAGGTCGCTCTAACTTTTGCCTAGGCTGCCCTTCCAGGTTTTCAGCCTAGCGAGCTTCTCTCTCCATGTGACGTCTCTTTTTTTTCCTTTTTTTTCTTTTTTTTTCTTTTTTTGTTTATTTTTAAGGTTGTGTCCCTCACAACAAAGGTTTAAGCTGATTGCCAATGAGCTTATTTGATCTTTCTCAATTTGGTCTCATCCTGTGGGGGAATAGATGTAACATCCCGATTTAATAATTAATTGTCGAATGAAAATAAATCATTGAAATAATAATTGCAAGGTGGGAAAATTATTTAATAATTATAGTTAACTTAATTAACTCAACTTAAGAAATAATGACTGGTTAAGAGTGATTAATTAATAATTGCTGGCTGATTATGATTGGTGTACTGCTTCACGCTTTCCCACCCCACTTCCCCTTCTCTCCGTGCATGCGTATATGGGCTACTGGGCCACCCTATCATTCATTTTTCCCTTTCAGACTTCTCTTCTTTCTGTCCTCTCTTCTTCCCTTCTTCTTCGCTCTTCATTCTCCTTTTCTTCTTTTTTCTTCTCTGCTCTCTGCACCGTGAGCTCGCAACCATGGAGGCTGAGGATCAGAGTCCTCCTTCTTGACTCGACGAGCCAGAGAGGGTGAGGGTGTGCATTCCCTCTGCATGTAACCAGTCTTCTTCCCCATGGCTCCTCCGTCGACTTCCCTCTTTCTCCCTCTCCTTGCTCGAGGCTGCCGAGTCTCAGTGAAGATCTACACCACGAAGAGCTTCAAGAAGGTTGGAGCATTCACCAGCGTGTGATTGGAGCTGCTCAAGAGAGCGAGCAGAGAACTAGGCGTCTCGGAAGCTTGGAAGTCCTCACTGGACTGAGTGGAAGGTCAATGTGGTTCCCTGGGGGCTTGGGTCTCCCCGCTAATTTTGCATGCAGAACTGTTTAAGAGTAGGAGTGGCTCAGATTTCCTCCAAAGCCAGGTGTAATGGTGGATGACTGATGCAGGGCCGCTCCATTGAGAACGAGTGAATGGGCTGAGTGGAGCAACCGACTGGAGCTGCAAGCCCTTGGAGCCTTTGGAATCTTCATCCCAGGTAGGGGGCGCTCTGCATGTCAAATGCATAGTTTCTGGACGGTCCGAGTGAACGTATTACCTTATGTGTTTGTATGATTATGATTATGATGACCCTGTGAGGTGTTTGACTATTGATCATTGGATATCGTATATGTGTGTTAGTAGAGTCCTGTTGATTATTTCGTATCCACATGCATGCGTTCAGGATGTGCTGTTTGATATATATATATTGTGCGTGCTGCTGAGTAGAGTCCGAATGAATAATAATTATTATCTGGGTGGTGTATGACTATGGCTGTCCTAGAGATGTATGATGACATTGGTGATGTTGTGGAGTTAATGTATGAATTGCATGTTAATTGTAATGTGAATATCAAGCACATTGTGTGGTCTATTGTTGACTTCCAGGTGGATACGATATGAATTGCTTAAGATGAACTTGCTGAGTATGGATGACTACCGTGACATGCATGAGGTTGCATTTATGAATAGAGGGTGACCTGTGGAAGGTCAGGAACCCAATGAGATGATTTCCAGCTGCAGACCCTTGGCTAGATTCTGAGAGGACCCGTGGTAGCCGTGGGAGCTAGAGTTAAGTCTCGAGACGTCCATGGGAGACCGGTACCACACGGTAAGGGTTATCAGACGAGGGCCAGAAAAGGGATCTGTAACTGAGAGTTATTGTTAAGTCGGATCCGCATGCATATAGGTAGGTGCATCATTGACGAGAGCAACACACTCCTTAAAATCTGTGAATGCTATTAAGGAATTCCGACTGGATTTGTGTGTGTGTTTGACACTGAGGCTAAGTATTATTGATGTTATTGTTAAGGGGTATGTTGTTGTGAATAGTAGGAGTTAGATGACCATGAATGACTTGAGTAATCCGACTAGTGACTTGTGTAGATGCTTTATTAAATGTTAGTGAATGCTAGTATTGTTTCAGATAGATAGAGTATGTTGAAAGGGAATATGTATGCTAAGCCGAGCCAATAGCTGTCATTGTATATGTGAAAGCTCACCCCCTACACCATTTTTCAGTATGTGCAGATCGGGCTCGGAAGTGCTGACAGGGCCTCAAGTCCGAGTGTGGTGTACCCCGATTGTTGAGTGCTTATATTGTATTCATTATGTTTAGTCAGTGTAGCCTTGGCTGGCTCTTATGTAAAATGACGATTAAGTATATTTGTTTATAAAGATTGATTAGGAGAATTATAGATATGGGTTACTTGTATGGAATTGTAAGTATTGGTGAATATATATATATATATATAATGTTAAGATAATGGGTATTCCGAGTGTATGATTGTGTATAGACCTGTGTTGTATGCTGGTGACTCGTGTTGGGCTCTTTCCGAGTGGGGGCTACTCATAAGGATTCTGAGAGAAATCCCTTTGATGAATTCTGAGTGGACGATATAAATAATCCGAGCGAATAGGTTGTGGCGTGCCGAGTGAGTTAGCTATCATTTTCCGAGTGAATGAGTTGAAGGATAACTCTGGATTCCGAGCGTCTGGATAGCCGAGTGTGGCTTCTCGCCCCAGCGATCAAGGTACTCGCTCCAGCGAGTGTGGACTTGGGAAGACCTTGTGTTGGCACCGCTTAAGCGATTCGTGTCTCGCCCGAGCGATTGGAGCTGCTTCGCTCAAGTGTATGGGTTCTCGCTTAACTGAGTGAATGCTGGTTTTGGCTTCGCTGAGTGTTTCCTTCTTCCGTTGTATGCCCTTTTGAGTCGGTTTTATTTTCTCTTGCCCTCCTTCTCCTATTTCTTTTGTTACCCGGTTACTTTATGGTCTATTCGGTTTATTTAATTTCGGAAAAATTTTCTTGTTCCGGGTTGTTTTCATTTTAAATTTAGGATGTTTCAGTAGATGTTATTTTAGATAGGAAAATTTGCCCCTAACACCATGTATCCAAGGAAACAAAGGCGTGCCCTTTTCGGTACCAATGAGGGGCTCGTTTCGAGTCTTTTTCTTTTTGTTTATTATTTCATCTCTTTTTTGTTATTGTCTTTTTTTTCATCATCATTTTTTGTTGTTGTTGTTGTTTTTTTTTTGAATGACCCATTTGGTACCTTTGTTATGGTCTAGCTATTTTATCCCCTAACCAATGTGGTAAAGAAATATGATATTAATGGTATCACAGTAGACCAATCCCTTGGTTACACTGGTGTGGGAATAGTTATATTCCCTTAAAGTCGGGGTTTTGATTACGACACAGATGAAACATTGTTTTTTGCCGTGTTCTTAGCTTGATAACATTTATGCCCCCATGTGGAAAAGTGATAATTTGATCTATGAATCAGCTCGCCCTAATTGGTATATGCGTAAGGCACCAACCTTGACTTTTTTATATCATTTCTTTGTTTTTTTGCTTTTTTTTTTGGAGAGTATTTCTTGACCATCTTAGCAAGCTTTTGTTATCCATGTCAATCAATGCTAACATTTCTTTGAAGGGTAGATATGCTATTTATGGAGTCTGGCACTATCTTCATTCATGTAGACTTTTGTATCACCAGACTGAGCTTGTAACGTCTTCCGTTGTTTGTGAGTCCTCTTCATTCTGTGTGCTGACCTTGCCTTTGGGCAGAGCTAGGTGACCCTTATCCAAACATCCTACTCAATTCGGCCAAGGAACTTCCGTCTTTGCTACCCTTTTTGTCAGCGCAATCGACTGGGTGGTCAAAGTTATGAAATGGAATTAGGATCTCATTGTTCTCAGAAGGATCATTTTCAGACCGACATTTATTTGGTTTTTCATGGTGAATGAGAAAAAAGAAGCAAATAAAGGGAAAAGGATTCAAGGTGGCAATAAGGAAAACAAGAAAAGGCATTTTGAAATTCGACACGTATTTATTGAGAGAAACTTAAAATGATAAAAACATGTTTTTGCCCTTATTACATAACAATATCCCAAAGCCTTAGGCATAGCGTTTGGGTTGAAATGTCATAGAAACAGAAATTTAAAGTCATAAGGAACTAGGTGGTCTCCTGGTCATGAACCTCTCCAGTTGGCGTGCGATTCACAAAAACTTGCATGCATCCTCTTTACACCCCTAGTCCCTCTTTACCACACTGACCCCAGAAGTCTCATGGTTAAACCTGGGGTTTATGATTATATTGGGACTCCCTTCCTGGAAATCTAGCCACTTGGCTTTAATCAGATCCCTCACTTTGAATTTCAAGGTATGACAGTCCTCAGTAGAGTGCCCCGAGGCTCCAGCATGGTAATCACATCGGGCGTTAGGATTATAACCTTTGGGGTAAGGAGGAACCATCGGTTTCAGTGGGTAGGGGACTGCAAGGAAATTAGGAAAAAGGTGAGGTAAAAGTTCTGTGTAGGTTATAGGAATGGGGTCGAACCGGACCGGCGTTTGACTACCAGTGGGTTTTATTGTGCTTTGGTCTGGATTAGGTGGCTGAGTTTGTACTAGTGGGGGATGATAGGGTTGTGGAAGGGAGGACTTAATAGCAGGCAAATGAGAATGGGAAGGCGTTTAAGGGATATACGGACGAAAGTAGAGTTGGAATGGGAAAAGATTAGAGCCCTGGTTAGGGGTGGTGGTGGCCATATAAGGTGTAAGGAGATTGGCAGGTTGAAAGGAAGTATGTGTTATTGGTCTGGGTTGGGCCCTTTTTTGGTTACAGGAAGTTGAATTAGCATCCCCTTTTCTCTTCCCCTTATCTCCCGATGCAGACATCCTTGTGATAGGAGCCCCAGGCGACTGGGAGGACTGTGAAATATGGGGGTTCATCGTTTGGAAATCATGATCCTCTTGTTGGTTATGGAATGGGGGAATTTGGTCTTTTGTCAGTCCAGGAAGGTGGAGTGGGATGGTTGGCAAATATTGATCATCCTTGACACCCGCAGAGGGTTCCTCCTCTATGATCTTCTTCTCTAAAAGTCTGGCCATCTCTGCCACTTGCTTCCTTAGCTGGTTAACTTTGTTCCTGAGGTTTTCAATGTCTTGCTCTCTTTCAGCCATGAGTCTCTTTTGAAAGTCTAGTAAGAGTGTCTGTCGGTGTCGGGTGAAAGAAGAAAAAGAAATGTCAGGTGGAAACAGAAGGAAGGAGAGTGTCATGGGAAGCAATCATAGGTTTTGACGACCATCCTTTAACCGTTCCTTAGAACGTATCGTTCAAAAGTACTAGGTACGGTAAACATGGAAATTAATATGGGATAGTTGTGAAGACAGAAAAATCCTTCATTCTGAAATGCAATAAGAGCCTCAAGTTTAGCTATTTCTAGTTCGGGGAACCATGATCCATCTCTTAAAGGTTTGATCCCACATTAATTTCCATATCTTGGTCAAGGGTATTCGTTAAGCTCTGTATAGCCTCCGGTGAGAATAGAAAGAAAGGAGAGAAAGAGCCATTGGGAAATGACGTGCTTTGCAAATCGATACTCCCTAGTAATTTTTTGAAAACATTTTTGTATTTAGGGGGGTTACGATTTGCTAAAACTTATGTCAAATCAAGGTCATGTGAGCTACGGATTTTCTGATCATCGACAATACAAAGAAAATTGATTTTTCTTTTGATTTCTTCTTTTTGCTTTTTTTTGTTTTTTGTTTTTGATGATTCAAAAGATCTGTAACTCAAGGCCCAAAGACTTGTGCATAAAGAGAAAGAACTACTTGCCTGTTAAAAGATCACTAGTTAAAAGTATGTCATTTTTTTTTTGAAAAAAAGTAACCCACTAAATGGGCAAGTAGTCCTCTATTTTGGATCAGAAAAGAGAGTGAGAATGAGAAAAGGTAAAAGTAAAGTTTGCCTCTTTTGTGCCTTAAGGTGGGTTTTTCTGGAGGTCTCCTAATGGTTCTAAGGTTCATCTATCAGTGATACCTCGCATTAGGTGGCTTGCTCGAAAACTTCTAAAGGTCACTAGAGCCAAGATCCTACTCATGATGTTGACCATAAATAGTAGGAAGTATACTAAGTGTGGGCACCATGAATAAGTCGAACTCTAGCTGAGATTCTCACGGTAACCAGACAGGAAGTACATTCCAAATGGCTCCGCTATCAACCTCCCCTAATCTTAAGTTTTATTTGGGCCCAGGTATAGGGTCCCACTCAAAAGTGTGTGCAAATTGTGAGTGTAGTGAGTGAAAGAGGCATTCAATACCTGTACCTTACTCATCCTGCACATAGAACAAATACGGAGCAACAAAATAAAGTCGACTACCCTAGGGTTCAATGATCACACGGATATTTACAGAACATAAACGATAGAATACAAACAAAACAGAAACTAAATATTGACAAGAGAATAAAATAAAAAAAGAAGTTAAATAATTAATATGCTAATTAAAACATGCGCTATCAAATTGACTGGCTTGACTCTTTAATTCCCCAGTGGAGTCGCCATCTGTCGCGACCGGGATCGCGGCGGCGCGGCCGACCCTCGAAACAATTTTAAAAATAAACAGGGAGTCGCCACCAATATTTTTTAGGATAAAATACTGGAAAAACCTTTCATTAAAGCACTGGTTATAAAAATTAAATTCCATGATTCGGGAGTCTGATTACAGGTGAGGAAGGTATTAGCACCTCACAACTGTCCGTTATAAAAACGGTTACCTCAATTTGATAGCGTGCATTATAATTAGTCCATTAATTATTTTAACTTCTTCATGAAAAGAAAATATACGAGATGACAAAATATACAAAAATAAACAAAAAAATAAACACAAAATATTTACATGAGATCAACAGGACGTCTCGTCCAAATTAATCTCGCTCCACCATTAAAAAAAATGAAATTAACAGGACGTCTCGTCCAAATTAATCTCGTTCCTCCTTTTGGTAGCAAGACAAAAATGGAAACTCTAAAAATTAAATAAAGAAAGATGGGCTCGACAGGAATTATTTCCCGCTCCTACGTATTCTCGAGCTTTCGAGATATGAGGGTCACGTAGTTCTTTAAATGTTTTTTTTAGGAAAATATTAGGGAAATTTTGGTGAGTATCATTTTAGTGATGAACTCATACAAGACAAAGTTCTTCGCACGTGTACGGATTTTATAGAGGTTGTGTAGACGGAAGTATTTTCCGTACGACACTGACTTAAGAATGATTTATTTTTTTTATTTTTATTTAGACTTGAAAGAAAACATAGGGAACATTCATTTTCCTTTTATTATTTTTATTACGAAGCAAAAGAGGGAAGGTAGTAGAAGCTACAAGAGAGAAAGGGGAACAGTAAGTTCGAAGAAGAGAGGGAAAAATGAGCGAAAACTGAGCGGGAGAAGAGAAAACCGAGTGAAAAATGGAAAAAAATGAGTGGAAATGGGAAAAACCGAGTGGAAATGAGAAAAACTGAGTGGAAATGGTAAAAACCAAGTAAAAATGGTAAAAACCGAGTGGAAATGGTAAAAACCGAGTAAAAATAGTAAAACCGAGTGCAAAATGGAAAATACCAAGTGAAAAGTAGAATACCGGGTGAAGGTTGAGAATCCGAGTGATGTTGGTGAGGAGAGGGGCTGTACCGTGAAGAGAAAAGGGATTAAAGCTGTTGGTTTGAGGAGAGAGTGTGGGACGGTGTTCTGATGGTGAGGGGCTTTGCGTTGGTGGAGGAAAATGAGGGCTGCGTGGTTTTTTTGAGGAGAGGGACAATGGAGTTTTTTTTTTAAAAAGCTCTCTTTCTTCTCCAATGCTTCCCCCTCTCAAGTGAAAGCTTCTCCTCTGAATGAATGCCCCCCCTCAAAGCTTCAGCACTTTCCTATTTATAAGCTTGTCTGAGTGGAAGGCCAGCTCAGGCTTCCACTCAGAGTGGAAAACCAACTCACACTTCCATTCAGAGTGAAGTGGGGGACAACGGCTGGGTGGGAATTTTTAATTCGCCCTACTTCCGCCCCTATCTGCCACCCCCAGGATTCCTGGATCCACTTGGGTGGTGGAATCCAAGTCAGCACGGGTGAACAGGGGGAGCCGGGTGGAAATCTGAGAGAGGATGGTGAAAATCCGAGAGAGAATGATGGAAATTCGAGTGAGAATGGTAGAATTTCGAGTGAAAATGACTCGGATCAGCCTCTCAGTCGGCATTCATCCACATTGGGAGTCAATTCTAAGTTAAAAAAGGGGTCGGTCTTTACTTTGCCTCCTGAATCCGAGTGGAAAAGGCCTCTTTTGTGCAAAAGACCGAGTGAAATCATGTTGATGTTGTGTGCAATTGGATTGAGTGGGCAATCAAAGAAATTCCAATTGGAACATTCAGTCAGAACCGAGTGAAAAGTGACTCGGATTTGACTGAAAAATGGCTCAGACTGAAGAGGGACTCCCATTCTCGCTTAAGCATAACAAGAATCGCTTGGGCGAAAGACCTGAAGAGCACTCGGAAATGATTGAAGGATTACTCGGAATTAGGTAGAAAGTGGCTCGGAATTGAGTGAAAAATGGGTCACTCGGTACTGATTGAAATGTGTGAAATGGTGCTGTTTATACAAAAACCGAGTGACCAATGACTCGGAACCGACTAAAATGTGTGAAGTATGACTCAGAATTGGCTAAAGGATGACTCGGAGATGGGTGAAAGATGACTCGGGAACGGGTGAAAAGTGGCTCGGTGATGGTTTGAAGTATGGCTCAGAAATTGGTGGAAATGGGGGCTCGGAATTGATTGGCCAAAAGGGCTCAGGAAAGGTTTAAGTATTGCTCAGAAATTGGTTTGAAGAGGGCTGACTGACTGTAGTGTCACTCGGAAATCGATTGAAAATTGGCTCAGGAGTGGGTGAGAAAGGAATGACACGGAACCGACTGAAACGGTTGGAGTACGACTCGGAAAAGATGGCTCGGGAATGGTTAATGGAATGGGTCGGATTTGGGTGAAAATGGGCTCAGAATTCTGACTGAAAAGGACACAGAAATGATTGTGAAATGGCTCACTCGGCAAATATTCACTCGGACTCGGTTCTCTTTCCTCTCAGAAGATAGACTGAGTCGTACTCTTCTTCCAGTCAGAATCTGACTACTCAGAATCTAACCCTTGGATGTGTTCACTCGGACCCGGTTTTATTCCTTACTCAGCATTTGGCAATTTTCACTTGGAAAGGCTTTTTTTCAATCAAAATCTGTTCTTCCATATACACCTCGAGTCGGATTTTAATTCACTCACACTTGTTTTCACTCAGATCAGTATCAATCAGAAGCTTTCATTCGGATTTAACTTCAATAGGGCTATATTTCACTCGGATTTGTTGCAATTAGAAAGCTCTCACTCGGATTTATTGCAATCAAAGAGCAATCCTTCTCAGCATTCATCCTTCAACAGAGTATCACTCGGATTGGCTTTGACAGGGAGCCTTCCACTCGGATTCACCTTCAACAGGGAAGCATTTCACTCGGAACTGACCCATTCTGAGTAATTCTACTCGGATTTGATCCTTTTTGAGTCATTTCACTCGGATTTCTCTTCAACAGGGACATACTCCACTCGGCAATGCTCTAATCTGAGTCATTTCACTCGGATTTGATCATTCCTTAAGTTATTTCATTCGGATTTGCTTCAATCTGAGTCATTTCACTCGGATTTCTCTTCAACAGGTCTATATTCCACTCGAAAATGCTTCCATCATAGTCATCTTGCTCGGATCTGATCTTTTTTGAATTATTCTATTCAGATTTGACCATTTTGAATTGGAATTCAGTATAAAAAGATTCATTCCACTTGGACCGGACCAAAAGAGGTGTTCACAACAGTAAATAGTAAAACGTGAATAGTAATGGTAAATAGTAAAACGTGAATAGTAACAGTAAATAGTAAATCATGAATAGTAATGGTAAATAGTAAAACGTAAATAATAAAGGTAAATAGTAACAGTAAAGAGTAATTTACTATTTGAATAGTAATTTACTATTGAAATAGTAATTTACTATTAAAATAGTATTTTACTATGCAGAATAGTAACTTAAAATAATATTATTTTCAGTATAATAATAGATTTCTAAAAACGATATGAAAATAACCTAAAAAATATAAAAGAGAAGTATTCTTACCTTAGGATTTTAGCAGAACCTTCTCCCAAAAAAATTTACTTCTTTGTCTCACTTCCACCACTATCTCACTAGCACTACTATATTAAGAAAACTTAATCTGAAATTTTGAATTCTAAAGAAGAAATCCTTCGGTATTTATAGGAAAAAAATTTACTATGCATTCCATTATTTTAATATAAAAGTACTGTGTATTTTTGAATTTTTTATTCTTGGTTACTGTGCATCTTTTGAAAATTTCATACATGCATAGTGTTTTGCATAGTAACTATCGGCAAAATTATTAAGTCAAATAGTAACCCTTCACTTGGTATATTTTAAATATTCAAAATGAGTTCTTTTTAAAATTTAGCGATATTATATCAGTCCTTACTAATTTTATAATAAGTAATATAAAGCTGAAATTTTAAAAATCTAAAATTTTCTGTTAATAAAAATTTATTGATGTTCCCAATTTTTAACGATTGGAAAAAATAGAGATTTTTCTCAAACCGATAATTTTTAGATAAGTCTACTTTAAATGGATTTTAAAAAAATTTCTTATAATTTAAATTCACTTTCTTATAAATATTTTTAATTTTAAGTCACTTATATGAATTTAAAATTATTTAAAATATATTATTTTATTAAAAAAATTCAAAAATTCCAAAAAATCATAAACAATACATAGATTAAAAAGTTCTAAAGAACTATAATCTAATTCCTTCAAAATTTTAATATAAAAATAAAAAAGGGGTGTTACAGTGCAAGCTTGAGCGTGAAGTACAAGCTTGAGCGAGGAAGCATCAGGATCCCAAAATTAAAGGCTCGCTTAAGCGTGGGTCTAAGCGGGAGTCAGCGTGGAAGTACGGGCTTGAAAGTAATGAATCAGGGGCTACAATTGAAGCTCGCTTAAGCGCTGGACAAACTCGCTTGAGCGAGAAGCTATGGAGCTTAAGCGCGAGCATGGAGCAAAGCGTGATGCAAGTGTCGCTTAAGCGTAAACAAGGCTCGCTTGAGCGTGATAGCACGCTTAAGTATGGATTCAAGCGTGAGCAAGCGTGGAAGAGAAATCAAGGCAAATATGGCTTCAAGCTTAAGCGTAATTAAACTCGCTTGAGCGAGGATGCTACAGAATTAATTACAACATGTGTTTATGATGTGTAGTTGAATATCAGAAGTTCCAAAAAGCAAATTCAAACATCATGCTACTCTCAGATGATTAAACTACGTCACCATGAGTCAGATAAGTTTACTTAATTCAAATGAATTATGTGAATTTAAATTTGAATCTCTATTGAATATATGACAGCCTTGCATCGCACTTGGACAAACTGAATCACACTATGAATTAGCCAAATACAGCGTTCCAACATTCTCTGAGCAGATTGCATTCTCCAGGTCTCCACTATGCAAGTTACAATTTAAGTAACTAAAAATAGACATACGCTCCACTGTTCCACCTTGTCGTGGAAATTAAATACACTGCTCCACCATAAAATGACCATGTTGCTCCAAGTCATCAAAGGAAGTTAAAGATACAAGGAACCATACTACACTATCCTCGGATGAATATTTTAATTGCAATCACCATGCTTCCATCTACTATAAATAGGGAAGGCAATTGAATTTACAATTCGTACCAAAGCATTTGAAGCATTTCCATTTGCTTTCTTCCCCCTCCATTCTCTTGCTCTTCTTCTTGCTCTCTTTATTCTTTGATTGGCATATTTCTTGAAGTTATTTTTTGAGAGTTAATTTGTGGGGAAATTATATTGTGTACTTATTTTGCATATCCTCTCTTTGAGAGTTATTACTTTTTGAAAGCTTTAACTTGTATACCCACTCTATTGGAGAGTTTCCTTGTATGCTCAAACACCAAACATCTTAAAGTCTTTGGGTCCGGGTTTCAACCTTGTAATTGTGAGATTGAGAGATTGGGTGGAGTGCCCTTGTACTTGTGAGGATTGGATTCTTGAGTGTGGGACACTAGGAAGTCGCAGTTACTCAAAGTTGTATCTCTAATCTCAAATAGTGGAAATCCTCTAAGTAGGTTGCTTAGAGGCGAGACGTACACCGGCGTGGTGGAACTCGTATATATCGGTTTGCAAATCTCTCTTCCCTAAACTCATTTAATTTGTGCACTTAAGTTGCTTGCTTGATTCATTGTTCATTAACTTGGACTAAGTGCATGTTATACTAAGTTGCAAACTATTTTGATTAACATTGTTATCACTTGCCATTAAGCTTATCATCTTCAATAGACATAGTAACTAAAGAATCAATTTCAAAAGCATTCAAAGTAAAATTTTTAATACTCAATTCACCCCCCCCTCTTGAGTAATTGAGGCCATTTGGTTAACAAGTGGTATCAGAACTTGACTCTTGGTAGATCAAGCTTAACAGCTTCAAGAGAACAAATGGCCTCAAATTCTCTAAACCTTTTTCCCGAGGGTGGTGCCACAAATAGACCTCCCGCTTTCAATGGTGAGGGCTACGCTTTTTGGAAAGCAAGGATGAAAATTTTTGTGCAATCAATTGACTTGAAAGTATGGAATGCTATTGAAAATGGTCCTTTTGTACCTATGCATACTGTTGATGATAAACAAGTTGAAAAACCTATGGATGATTGGACTAGTAAGGAAGAGAAGAAAGTACAATATAATTACAAAGCAAAAAATCTTATCACTTTAGCCTTAGGTCCCGATGAGTTCTTTAGAGTAGTTACATGTAAATCTGCTAAGGATATGTGGGATACCCTTCAAGTAACTTATGAAGGAACTAGCGATGTTAAGGACTCTAAGATTAGTACTTTAACTAGTCAATATGAAAGTTTTAGAATGAATTCCAATGAAACTATTTTAGAACTTCAAAAGAGATTTACTTTGATTATTAACCATCTTATTACACTTGGTAAATCTTATACTAACAAGGAACTTATCCACAAAGTTCTAAAAAGTCTTACTAGGGAATGACAACCTCTTGTTACGGCCATTAAGCAATCTCCCAATATAAATGATATGTCTCTTGCCACTTTGTTTGGTAAACTCCAAGAACAAGAACAGGAATTGAAAGACTTGAAACAAGCGGAGGAAGAAGAAAAAGTCTCTAAGAAGAAAGGGCTAGCTCTCAAAGCCACCTCAATAGTTAAAGATGAATCCGAGAATGATCTTGACAAGGATGAAGAGTTAAGCCTATTTGTGAAACGTTTTGGAAAGCTTATGAAGAGCAAACACTTCCAAAGGAACTTCAAATCACAAGGTAAGAAATCTAATCCTAAAGAAAATTCTACTTCACCTACTTGCTTTGAATGTGGAAAGGAAGGACACTTCAAGATAGATTGTCCAAACCTAAAGAAGAAAAACAAAGAAAGAAAAGAAAGGAGAAGATCATATATCGCATGGGATGAAAATGAGATAAGTAGCTCGGACGATTCAGAAAATGAAGAAGCAAACCTCTGTCTTATGGCCAATCACCAAGACGAAGAAGATGAGGTAAACTTTCATGACTTAGATAAGGAAGAACTACTTGATGCTCTTGAAGAATTGTATGATAAATTTATGAAAGTGTCCAATAAGCATAAATTATCTAGAAAAACTATTGACACTCTTGAGATGCATCTTATGGAAGTTTGTAAAGAAAATGAATGTTTGAAAAATGAATTAGTAAATGTTCAAGCATGCTCTAGGACTAAACCTTGTGAATTTGTAAAGAAATGTTATATGCTAGAGACTAACGTTTTGGAATTGAATAGAACTCTAGAAAAATTTACAAATGTTAGAGACAACTTAAATGTTTTACTTGGTAAACAACGGTGTATGTTTGATAAAACGGGTTTAGGTTTCAATGCCGTTAAGAAACAAAAGAATTATAAGAACTTCTTTATACCACCTAGTAAAACTTCATCACCTTTTATGAAATGTAACCATTGCGGTTTTAAAGGACATAATGCATCTAATTGTAATGTTAGAAAACTAGGGCCAAAGGTTGTGAGAAAAGTATGGGTTCCTAAAGGAACATTACCTCAACCTAACCTACAAGGACCCAACATAAAATGGGTACCAAGTTCTCTAACTTGACATGTTTTGTAGGTATGCTTTAAAACGAATAGCACCCATTGGTATTTGGATAGTGGGTGTTCAAAACACATGACGGGAGACAAAAGTAAGTTCACATCATTTACTCCATGAAATAAAGGATTCATTACTTATGGAGATAACACGAAGGGAAGAATACTAGGAATCGGAAATGTTGGTAAAAACTCTTCCACTTCTATAAACGATGTATTATATGTTGAAGGACTTAAACATAACTTGCTTAGCATTAGTCAATTATGTGATAAGGGCTATAAAATTGTTTTTGAATCAAATGGTTGCATAATTGAAAATAAGCTAAATAAGGAAATAAAATTCATTGGTCAAAGAGTTGATAATATTTATATGATTAATCTTGATTGTCTTGCTTCAAATGATGTGCAATGCTTCATAACTAAAGAGGATGAATCATGGCTATGGCATAGAAGAATTGCTCACATTCATATAGACCATTTAAATAAACTTGTTTCGAAAGATTTAGTAATTGGTTTACCAAAATTAAAATTTGAAAATAAATTTTGTGACGCTTGTCAAAAAGGAAAACAAGTAAAGGTTTATTTTCAAGCGAAAAATATTGTTTCAACATCTAGACCTTTACAGCTTTTACATATGGATTTGTTTGAACCTTCAAAAATTAAAAGTTTTGGTGGAAACTATTATGGTCTTGTGATTGTGGACGATTATTCTAGATATACATGGACATTGTTTCTTACTCATAAACATGAAGCATATCATGCATTTAAGAAACTTGCCAAGATCATCCAAAATGAACAAAACTTGAAAATTGCATCTATTCAAACTGATCATGGGGGAATTTGAAAACCAATCTTTTGAAAAGTTTTTTGAAAAATTTGGCATTAATCGTAATTTTTCGGCTCCAAGAACTCCACAACAAAATGGAGTAGTTGAAAGGAAAAATCGATCTTTAGCGGAGCTCGCAAGAACTATGTTAAATGAAAGTAACATTTCAAAACATTTTTGGGCCGATTCGGTAAATACTGCTTGACATGTTATGAACCGATGCTTGATAAGGCCTATATTAAAGAAAACCCCCTATGAGCTTTATAAAGGAAGAAAACCAAATATTTCTTATTTTCATATATTTGGATGCAAATGTTTTGTTTTAAACAATGGAAAGGATAATCTTGGTAAATTCGATGCAAAATCTGATGAAGCAATATTCTTAGGTTATTCATCTTCTAGTAAAGCATATCGACTCTTTAGCAAACGAACATGTACAATTGAAGAGTCTATACATGTCAAATTTGATGAACTTAACCAAAATCCTCCGAGAAAGGAAATTGATGATCTTGTAGGTACCTTCCAAGAAATGAACTTGGAAGACGAAGAAGGAAATAAAAATGAAGGAGATATAACACAAAACGGCGAACCTCAACAAAAAGAATGGATCACCTTAAAGAATCACCCCTTGGACAATGTTATAGGAGAAATAACAAAAGGTGTAAGTACTCGAAACGCTATTAGAAATGCATGCAATCACTTAGCTTTTGTATCACAAATAGAACCGAAAAATATCAATGAAGCTATTATTGATGAACATTGGATGTTGGCCATGCAAGAAGAATTGAATCAATTTGAAAGAAATGAAGTTTGGGAACTTGTGCCAAGACCCAATGACCATCTAATAATAGGTACTAAATGGGTTTTTAGAAATAAGTTAGATGAAAATGGAATAATAACTAGAAACAAAGCTAGATTAGTTGCTAAAGGATATAATCAAAAAAAGGGAATAGACTATGAAGAAATGTATGCTCCCGTAGCTAGATTAGAAGCCATAAGATTACTGTTAGCTTTTGCTTGTTGTATGGATTTTAAGCTTTATCAAATGGATGTCAAAAGCGCTTTTCTAAATGGCTATATTCAAGAAGAAATTTATGTAGATCAACCTCCCGGTTTTGAAAATCACAAATTTCCAAACCATGTTTTTAAATTGAGAAAAGCTTTATATGATTTGAAACAAGCTCCAAGAGCTTGGTATGAAAGACTTAGTAAATTTTTTTTAGAAAATAATTTTGAAAGAGGAAAGGTTGATACTACACTGTTTATAAAACGTAAAAACAATGACATTCTTTTGGTACAAGTTTATGTTGATGACATAATATTTGGTGCTACTAAGAAAATTCTTTGTCAAGAGTTTGCCAAGATTATGCAAGATGAATACGAAATGTCCATGATGGGAGAACTCACCTTCTTCCTTGGATTACAAATCAAACAAACAAATAAAGGGACTTTCATTAGTCAAACAAAATATTGCAAAGAACTACTCAAAATATTTGAAATGGATAAGGCAAACGAAATAGCTACACCCATGAGTACATCCTGCTACTTAGACAAAGATGAGAAGGGTAAGGAAGTTGAAATAACTAAATACCAAGGTATGATTGGTTCCTTACTTTACTTAATAGCTAGTAGGCCTGATATTATGTTTGTTGTGTGCATGTGTGCTAGATATCAAGCATGTCCTAAAGAATCACATCTCACTGCTGTAAAAAGAATTTTGAAATATCTTGTGGGTACTCAAAATGTTGGTTTATGCTATCCCAAAGGCGTTGAATGTATTCTCATAGGATATTCTGATTCTGACTTTGCTGGTTGTAAACTTGATAGAAAAAGCACCAGTGGCACATGTCATTTACTTGGTAGTTCCCTTGTTTCTTGGCATAGCAAGAAGCAAGTAAGTGTTGCTTTATCAACAACTGAGGAATATATAGCAGCTGGTAGTTGTTGTGCTCAAATTCTTTGGATGAGACAACAACTTCTTGATTTTGGTGTTGTTTTAAACAAAGTGCCTATTAAATGTGATAACATTAGCGCAATAAATATCTCTAAAAATCCAGTCATGTATTCTAGGACTAAACACATTGAAATAAGACATCATTTTATAAGAGACCATGTTTTGAAAGGAGATTGTGTACTTGAATATGTTGAAACTTCAAAACAATTGGTGGATATTTTTACAAAACCCCTTCCAAAAGAATAATTTATAAATATTGGAAGGGAATTAGGAATCTTGGAAATTGATTAAATTGACTCATCTTTTATCACACTTTCTTACACTTTGAACAAAATCTTTTGAAAATCTTTGACTCAAAGTATTTCACTTACTCATTTCATAAAATTTTCATTTCTTTGAAAATAGTAACTTACTTTGTAATATATAAGTCAATCTTTTCATTAAAATGACAATCACGTTTTCATAATCATCCTAATGCTCCACAAATCACTTATCCTATTTGAGATCCCACGGAGTCCCCACTTAAGTAAACATATTTTTGACACAAAGATAATCTTCTATGTACCACATGGTTCTCAAAAATAAATGGCAAATAACTTTGATTTTCTTGACTATATTGTGTAATAAAAATCATTGGCAAATTGCAAAATTTTAATCCTGTATAACCTCTAACTTTGCTTATCCAAAAGAAAGAGAAAACATCATTATGATTGCTTACATACCTTGAATTACTCTGTGATATATGTTGCATGTTTTAGGGGTAGTTTTATATGCAAATGGTATCTATCTCTACAAAATGTATCTTTCTTAAAGTGGTATATATATATTCTTAGATGTTTTTTGATGATGCCAAAGGGGGAGAAAATAAATATATATATTCTAAGTGGCATAAAATATCTTACAAAGGGGGAGAGAATATCATGATGTTATAATGGTATCTATGTGTAAGGAGGAGTCATTTTTGCAATGTATTTGAACTGTTATAATACTAACATCCCAAGAGACAAACATTTGTTGTCATCGTCAAAAAGAGGGAGAATGTATTTATATGTTGATGTAGGTTTTGACAATAAACAACAAATGAAGATTTAAGTTCAAATACACAAATCAATTATGATGATATGTTTCAATCAAGGCTTTACTTCAGTGGTTAAATCAAGTGACAAATGGTCTTGTTAAATGCCAAAAGAACAAAGGATTAAAGCCATAAGTTTTTACTCATTTAGCATGGATTTGGAAAGGCTCAGGTTGATGGAAATATGAATTAATTATGGTTTGATATCATAAAATGATGAACGCCAAGATAGTTGGAACAAAGGTTGAAAATCTTGAAGAAGCATGGTTATTAAATCATCCTAGAAAAACCACTATACTTATGCATGAAATGTTTAAAAGCTAAGAGAATCAGGGGTGATAAAAGTATAGTTACGCTTGAGCATGATCTATAGAAGACTAAGCGTGAAGGAATGGAAGCTGGCACACTTGAGTGAAGGATCAAGCGTGAATCAAGAGCATCAGGGGGTCTACAAGCTTGAGCGTGAACAGTGCAAGCTTAAGCGTGAATAGTGCAAGCTTGAGCGTGAAGTACAAGCTTGAGCGAGGAAGCATCAGGATCCCAAAATTAAAGGCTCGCTTAAGCGTGGGTCTAAGCGGGAGTCAGTATGGAAGTACGGGCTTGAAAGTAATGAATCAGGGGCTACAATTGAAGCTCGCTTAAGCGCTGGACAAACTCGCTTAAGCGAGAAGCTATGGAGCTTAAACGCAAGCATGGAGCAAAGCGTGATGCAAGTGTCGCTTAAGCGTAAACAAGGCTCGCTTGAGCGTGATAGCACGCTTAAGTATGGATTCGAGCGTGAGCAAGCGTGGAAAAGAAATCAAGGCAAATATGGCTTCAAGCTTAAGCATAATTAAACTCGCTTGAGCGAGGATGCTACAGAATTAATTACAACATGTGTTTATGATGTGCAGTTGAATATCAGAAGTTCCAAAAAGCAAATTTAAACATCATGCTACTCTCAGATGATTAAACTACATCACCATGAGTCAGATAAGTTTACTTAATTCAAATGAATTATGTGAATTTAAATTTGAATCTCTATTGAATATATGACAGCCTTGCATCGCACTTGGACAAACTGAATCACACTATGAATTAGTCAAATACAGCGTTCCAACATTCTCTGAGCAGATTGCATTCTCCAGGTCTCCACTATGCAAGTTGCAATTTAAGTAACTAAAAATAGACATACGCTCCACTGTTCCACCTTGTCGTGGAAATTAAATACACTGCTCCACCATAAAATGACCATGTTTCTCCAAGTCATCAAAGGAAGTTAAAGATACAAGGAACCATACTACACTATCCTCGGATGAATATTTTAATTGCAATCACCATGCTTCCATCTACTATAAATAGGGAAGGCAATTGAATTTATAATTCGTACCAAAGCATTTGAAGCATTTCCATTTGCTTTCTTCCCCCTCCATTCTCTTGCTCTTCTTCTTGCTCTCTTTATTCTTTGATTGGCATATTTCTTGAAGTTATTTTTTGAGAGTTAATTTGTGGGGAAATTATATTGTGTACTTATTTTGCATATCCTCTCTTTGAGAGTTATTACTTTTTGAAAGCTTTAACTTGTATATCCACTCTATTGGAGAGTTTCCTTGCATGCTCAAACACTAAAAATCTTAAAGTCTTTGGGTTGGGGTTTCAACCTTGTAATTGTGAGATTGACAGATTGGGTGGAGTGCCCTTGTACTTGTGAGGATTGGATTCTTGAGTGTAGGACACTAGGAAGTCGCAGTTGCTCAAAGTTGTATCTCTAATCTCAAATAGTGGAAATCCTCTAAGTAGGTTGCTTAGAGGCGAGACGTACACCGGCGTGGTGGAACTCGTATATATCGGTTTGCAAATCTCTCTTCCCTAAACTCATTTAATTTGTGCACTTAAGTTTCTTGCTTGATTCATTGTTTCATTAACTTGGACTAAGTGCATGTTATACTAAGTTGCAAACTATTTTGATTAACATTGTTATCACTTGCCATTAAGCTTATCATCTTCAATAGACATAGTAACTAAAGAATCAATTTCAAAAGCATTCAAAGTAAAATTTTTAATGCTCAATTCACCCCCCTCTTGAGTAATTGAGGCCACTTAGTTAACAACTAATATTAGTATCAGATACTAGTAGTAGATCTCAAATTTTGAAAGATCAAGGAAGTAGATCACTTGCTAAGGGTGGAGAAATCTGTGTAAAATTGAGCAAAAGTTGCTACAATAAAGATAAGATCTTTACCTATTGGGCTAGTTAGTGAACTATACATTGTGCATATTGTTTCATATTGGACAAGAAATGTTTTTTAATATAAAATAACTTTATTTCTTCAAAAGGATGTTGATGCACAATTGAGTAATAGATTCCACATCCTAAATCTTAAAACACCCATCTATAACAACTGTCAAAGTAGGTTAAAATAAGTGACTTTGAACCTTACTTACATGGTATTGTCTCCTAAGGCAAATGAATAAGAAACACATTTCTAAATACCATTAATGTGTTTATATGGACTCTTTTGATTTTGGAATTAATTGAGACATGTTAATCTTTTTTATTGGAGTGATAATTGAGACCTCATTCATTGAAAAGATGAGTAATCTATTATCTAATACATGACGATGTATGTGGGCCTATTGGAACAATAACTAGATATGTTTTTCAATACTTCAACATACTAATTGAAAAGTCAATGAGTATGGATTTATGTAACATAAGTTAGAAAGTCTTTGAAAAGTTCAAAGAATTCATAATGAAGTGAAAAACCAAATTGGCAAGACAATTAAAGCTCTTGATTAGATCAAGATAGCAAATAATTTAAGCTCCATGTTTGATAACTATCTAACAGAGTGAGAGATTACCTCTTAGCTCATTCCTCATGGAATGCTATAATAGCATCTCTACGGGGAAAAGTCAAACCTTGTTGGACATAGTTTGATTATTGATTATTATCAAACATCTCTAACTCCTTGAACGTTCCTTTATTAACAAAATTTGAACACTTAACCATGTTCCATCTTAGACTTTCTTAAAGAAACCATATATGATATGGACTACGAAGAAACCTAGTATGTCTTTACTAATAATTTAGAACTATGATGCTTCTATAGAGTATTCAACTCTGACAAGGTCAGATCCAAATTGGATAAATGTCCTCTTTGAGATACCTAAAGAAAGCTAAGGGTTATCAGTTCTACAATCCATCTGAGAATAAAAGGCTTGTTGCTTAGAATGTTGTATTCTTGAATAAGAGTAATCCCTTAAAGAATCAGTGGGAGGATAGTAGAACTTGAAGAAATTCAAGTATCACAAAGCATTCAAAAGCCAATGATGGACTTGGAGCAGAAATCACAAAGTGTTGTGACATCCTTAGCTCCGGTAGCACAAGACTTGCGTAAGATCAAATAGGATATGTCACCAAACCTGAATGATATAGATATCTTATAAATCAGGAAGGAGGCATATTGCTAAATGACCAAGCTTCTTATGAAGAAGCCAATGCAAGTTTAGATTCTAAGACATGGCATAAGACCATGGGATTTGAAATGGGTTCCATGTATATTAACAAGGTATAAACCTTGGTTGACGCACCTAAAGGGTAAAACCTATAGGATACAAGTAGGTTTTCAAAAGGAAAACTAAACATGGATGGTAATAAGAGTACCTTGAAAACCAAGATTGACAAAATTCAATTAGCTTAAAAACAATTTAGATCCTGCTTGTTGTAGAAGTATACCACTATTATTAGATATGATAGATAGATGTCAAGATAGAAATCATCATGAGGATGTGCATATGACATAACCTAAAGGCCTTTTATGCCTGAAACATCTAGGAAGGTATGTGAACTACAAATGTTCCATTTATGGACTAAAGCAAGCTTTTAGAAGCTAGAATCTTCATTAAAGAATAAAGATAAATCTTATGACTATAAAAGGGTTAGTAACTGCACAATTATAATTCTAATATTACATATAGAAGACATGCTTCTTCTAGAACCAATATTCTCATTCTATAATCAAGAATATCCTTAAACACTTGAGAAGGACTAAGGATTTGATCTTGATAAATGAAAGATGAGCTCGTTGTAAAGGTTACACTGATGCCAATCTTTCAATTAATTTGAAAGACTTAAGATTACAATCAAAATATATGGCTTGTCAAGACAGTTGCAATATATGCTTGAAAGGTTCAAAGCAAGAAACAGTCATTCGTTCTGCTAACAAATCTAAGTATTTTACTATGATAAATTACAAAAGAAGTCAATTTACATTTAATCATTCCAAATGTTTTATACCCTATGAGTTTCCATTGTGATGACAATGGAACCATATAATAATATAAGGAAGTGGATTAATCCAAGCATATACTTAAATAGTTCCATCTTTGGAAGATGTGAAAATATGCAATGTGCATACCAACAAAATTGTTGGGAACCCATTAGTAAAACTGCTTGTGTAGCAAAAGCATGAGGGCATTGTAGACGTCATTGGGCATTAACCTTGTCGGCTCTAAGTGCAAGTGGGAGATTGTTGGAAATATACACTAAGAGCCTATATAGGACGCATCATTTTGTATAAGGCATTTTTTTGTTAAATAGTTTAACAGCCTTTATTTATCCTTGGAGTAATAGGTCATATGAGAGTTATTCCTAAAATGTCTCTAGTCAAGTATTTACGTGGGGACATGTAAATACATTAAGACTAGTGTGTGAGTATATTGATGATCTGATATCACAGATCATGGATATAGATGATATCAAGTCTTCACATGGGTACATATTAAGAGTAATGATGTACTGGACAGACCCACCATGAGAACGTTATATGGACTGTTACATGAATATCATAAACGATTCTCAATGTGATAATGGTATATGTAGTCCTTCGACCTGAAGTCACTACGATTCCTACACAAGGATTTTCTTGTTTTAATACAATCAAACGTCTTCTGTAACAAGAGGACTATAAGGGTTGTGATTAGGCAATCAACAAATTATGTAGAGGGATGTGAGTGATGTAGATGGGATTTGTCTCTCTTATGTGACAAGAGTGATATCTATAGGCCACTTGATGGAGTGAGACTAAGGAAATGCATGGCCATGCTAGAAAGAATAAATATTAGATATTTATTCAGATAAAGTCTACTCCGGTATCAAGTAAAATAAATTGGGTCGTACAAGGATGACATGACCATGCCTTGGGCCCAATTAGGATATCGTGACAAAAGGAACAAACATATAAAATAATTATCACTTATAGGTTATGTTGATATTAAATAATATTCATACATAATGATGTATTGCTAGATGTCGCTCTTATTTTATATTAATAATAAAATAGTTTATTATTAATATGACTGAGTATTTTACCTATAGGGTCACACACATAGAGTAAGCCCATCAGAAAATAACTTTTATTTTAGTTGGACTAAAATAAAGCTATTGGGTCTAACTCATTTAGAATGAGTAAGGAGCCCACTCTTTAGAGAGAATAAATTAGGTCAAACCTAAGCCTATAAATAAAGCATAAGATGCTCATAGGTGGTTCACCCAAAAAGAGACACAAAATGCAAAAGTTGCAAAAGCTACACGCTGTCAAACTAGCATTTAGAAGGTGTAGCATTTCTGGTGGGAATACTCGTGTGGACTCCTAAAGGACGAGGCTACGACTGCCTTGATATTCTTCAAGAGGTAATCCTAAAATGCAATAATTGTTTTTGTGTTTGTCTTATGCTTTGAAACATGACACTTTGCAAATCTTATGGGAATCCTTGTATTTTCGCTGCTCATGCACTAGGGATTCCCTAACAGGAGTGGCTCAGAATGTCGAGCCAGAGATGCAACAAGTGGATGCTATTGGGAACTATAATGGAAATTATAGCAATAATTTCTAGCAACCACAAGGACCACTTGGTTTCTAAAACAGACCACCTCCCTATCAAGGTAATCCGAGTGATTTTTGATAACCACAAGGACCCTATATTCCTAAAAAATCTAAGCTGTAGTCCTTGATGGAAACATTTGTAACCACCCAGTTAAAACAAAATGATGAGTTCTCTACTGCTATTAAGAAGCTGACCTCCAAGGTGGACACCCTTGCCACCCATAATAAAATGTTGGAGAACTAGATTGCTCAGCAGGCTTCATTCTCTTAGAGAATGCCAAGAACCTTTCCTGGAAAGCCTGAAACAGGACTATCTGATCACACCATGCTATCACTCTTAGGAGTTGTACACAGTATAATGGTCCGATTAATTTAACTGAAGAAAAGGCTAAGAAAGAGAAGAGTGGGAAAGAGTCTCATTCTCATCCAGTAACTAAGGAAGAGAAACAAAGTGAAAAGAAGGAGGAGGTAAAACCATATCAGCATCCAGTTCCATTTCCTTAGCGTTTGGCCAAGGCTAAGCTTGACAAACAGTTTGGTAAGTTTCTTGAAGTTCTTTAGAAGCTTTATGTTAATGTTCCTTTTATAGATGCCTAGCAGCAAATACCGATATAACCGAAGTTCCTGAAGGACATCTTATCCAATAAAAGGAAATTAGAGGAGGATGGTATAGAAGCACTCACTGAGGAGTGCAGTGCTTTAATCCAAAGGAAGCTACCACCCAAGCTTCAAGATTCAGGTAGTTTTTCTATCCCTTGTGTGATTGGTGACATGGCTATTGATAGAGCACTATATAACTTAGGATGTAGAGTCAATTTAATGCCATTGTCTATTGTTAAGAAATTGGGGTTGGGTGAACTAAAACCTACTAGAATGTCATTGCAATTAGCGGATAGGTCTGTTAAATATCCTGTAGGTATTTTAGAAGATATACCTATTAAAGTAGGTAAATTTTTCATTCCTGCCAACTTTATTATTTTGGAAATGGATGAGGATTCTATGGTCCTTATTATTCTAGGTAGGTCATTTTTGGCAACCGCGGGTACGGTAATAGATGTTAAAAATGGAAAATTGTCCCTGACTGTTAGAGACCAAAAGGTAGATTTTAGTTTGAAAGATGCTTTAAAGAAACCTTTTGATGATGTTTGTTGTATGGATTTTATTAACCAGGTGGTGAAGGAAGAAACTCTTCCTAAGGATCTACTTGAATTTGCTTTATTAATTGAGCCACTAGATTATCTGGAAGAGAATGCCCCACTTAAACATGATCTTGAAGTCATGTGCGAGAAAGTGGTAAGCTCAACTATTGAATTGAAGCCTTTACCGGCTTCACCGAGGTATGAATTTCTTGGACCCAACTCTACATATCCTGTCATTGTAAATGTTGACTTGAATCCATGTGAAACTGAGAAGCTTTTGAAACAACTTAGGTTGTATAGGAAGGTAATTGGTTATACAATGGATGATATAAAGGGGATTAGCCCTTCATTTTACATGCATAGGATAACTGTAGAGGAAGAGAGTAGGCCCACAGTAGAACCACTTAGGAGACTAAATCCAAAAATACAAGAAATAGTTAAGAAAAAAATTTTGAAATTGCTTGATGCTGGTGTTATATATCCCATCTCTAGTAGTAAGTGGGTAAGTCTAGTTCATGTAGTGCCTAAAAAGGGAGGGATAACTGTTGTGAAAAATGATAAACAGGAACTAATTTCTACTACGATAGTTTCTGGGTGGCGTATGTGCATTGATTATAGAAAGCTAAATAGCGCTATAAAGAAAGATCATTTTCCTGTTTCTTTCATTGATAAGATGCCTGAGAGGCTTGCTAAGCACCCTTATTTCTATTATTTAGATAGGTATTCAGGTTTTCATCAAATCCCCATCCATCCATCTGATCAAGAGAAAACTACTTTCACTTGCCCTTATAGGACATATGCATATAGAAGAATGTCATTTGGCCTATGTAATGCACCTGTGACTTTTCAAAGGTGTATGCAGGCCATCTTTTCTGATTTGATTGAGAATGTTATGGAAGTTTTTATGGATGAATTTTCTATGCATGGTTTGGATTTTGATAGTTGTTTAATTAATTTGTGCCAAGTTTTACAGCGCTATGAGGAGACTAACTTGGTCTTAAATTTGGAGAAATGTCATTTCATGGTAAGAGAAGGCATAGTTCTTGGACACTTGGTGTGAGAGAGGAATTGAGGTGGATAAGGCCAAGGTGGAGGTGATTGAAAAGTTTCCCCCACCAACCAATGTAAAAGGTATTCAAAGTTTTCTTAGGCATGCCGAGTTTTACCGGTGGTTCATTAAAGACTTCAGCAAGATCACTAAGCCTTTGACTAATCTTTTGGGTAAAAATGTGCCTTTTTGTTTTTAACTCATCTTGTCTTGAGGCTTTTTGCAAGATTAAACAAGCTTTGATTTCTGCTCCTATGGTACAACCCCCTGATTGGGAACCTCAATTCGAGTTGATGTGTGATGCTAGTGATCACGCGGTGGGGACTGTGCTTGGGCAACAAAAGGATAAAAAGCTGTATATGATCTATTATGCTAGTCGTACACTTGATGTAGCGCAGGTAAACTATGCCACCACTGAAAAGGAACTATTGGCTATTGTCTTTGCTTTTGATAAGTTTAGATCATACTTGGTAGGCTCGCATGTTATTGTATATACTGACCATTCTGCCATCAAGTATCTTTTACATAAAAAAGAAGCAAAGCCTAAGCTAATTAGGTGGATTTTGATTTTGCAAGAATTTGACTTAGAGATAAAAGATAAAAAGGGTATTGAGAACCTTATTGCTGACCACTTATCTAGGTTGTCATCTGAAAAAAATGAGATGGGTGATGTTGTTCCTATCAATGAGTCTTTTCTAGATGAACAACTACTGAGTCTTAGTGTCCAACAAGTGCCTTAGTATACAGATTTTGTTAATTTTCTTGCATGTGACATTTTACCCCCTGACCTTGGTTTTTAGTAAAAAAGAAGTTTTTTTGCAGATGTTAAGCATTACTATGGGGATGAGCCCATCCTTTTCAAACAATGTGTAGATGGTTTGATTAGGAGGTGTGTTCTGGAGGATAAAGTCCATGCCATCCTGGACCATTGCCACTCTCTTTGCTGTGGAGGCCACATGAGCACATCCAAGACAGCCTCGAAAGTATTACAAGTTGGGTTCTACTGGACGTACCTTTTTAAGGATATGCGTAAGTATATCCTGACTTATGATGCTTGCCAACGAATAGGTAACATAGGTAAGAGGCATGAGATGCCACTTAATATCATTTTAAAGGTGGAGTTGTTTGCTGTGTGGGGGGTTGATTTCATGGGACCCTTTCTCTCTTTCTTTGGAAATTAGTTTATCTTGGTAGCAGTTGATTACATGTCTAAATGAGTGGAAGCTATTGCTTCACCTCATTCAAATGCTAAAATTTTTATTAAGCTTTTTAAAAAGATTATATTTTTGAGGTTTGGGGTTCCTAAGTGTGTTATAAGTGATGGAGGGTCTCATTTTATTGAGAAAACTTTTCAGACCCTTTTAAAGAAATATGGAGTGAGGCATAAGGTTGCCACACCTTATCACCCTCAAACTAGTGGGTAGGTTGAGGTTTCCAATAGGGAGATAAAAATATTCTCCAAAAGGTGGTCAATATGTCACGTAAGGATTGGTCTATTAAATTAGACAATTCCTTATGGGTGTATTGTACCACATATAAAACCCCTATTGAAACCACACCTTTCAAACTAGTATATGGAAAGCCATTTCATTTGCCTGTTGAACTTGAGTACAAATCATTTTAAGCAGTTAAAATGCTTAATCTTGATCATAAGGTTACAGGTGAGCGCAGGTTATTGGAGCTAATTGAACTAGAGGAACTCTGTTTGGATGCGTACGAGAATGCTAAGATTTATAAGGAAAAAACAAAACGTTGGCATGATCGTCACATCATTTGGAGGACATTTAATCCAGGTGATATGGTCTTGTTATTTAACTCCAGATTGAGGTTATTTCCAGGTAAACTGAGGTCCCAATGGTCGGGACCGTTTAGAGTTTTGAAAGTATTTCCCTTTGGCACTGTTCAGTTATGGAGCAAAAAGTCTGGACCATTTAAAGAAAATGGGCAAAGACTTAAGCACTACTTAACAGGCGAGCCCATTCATCAAGCAAGTGCTTTGGATTTGCTTGATGCATCAGATTCATAAATCCAAATGGTGAAAAACGTCTGGCTGGAGATGTTAAACTTAGCACTGTTGGGGAGGTAACCTTATTTGTCATTTTATTTCAATTGTTTTGCATGAATTTGTTTGCTTGCATGTTTTATGTAAAAATTAAATAAACAAAAAATATTTTGATGTTGCCTTTTATGGAGTAAGATATTTGAATTAATCACCATTTTGTATGATTTGGTTGGAATCAAAAGGAGGTGTTTTAAATTGGGTTGTTTGATGTAATTTTTGGATTAAAAGAAGTGGTTAGACCCATTAAGTTTCATGAATGTATAAGTGTTTTCTGGATGAAAGACAGTGCAAACCACTAGCTGTGGTTATCCGCCACTGGAAGTGGTTTTGGCCCAGGCATTTTCCACTGCAAACATTGAATTTTTAGGCGCAAAACAGTGAGAACCACTGGTCGTCGTTTGTCACCACTGGCCGTGGTTGCATTTAAAATTTTTTAAGGCATGAAACAGAGGCAACCATTGGTCGTGGTTGCCATCAGGTACATGGCAAAAGTGTATTTCAAAAATCTGGGCCCAAACAGAACACACCACGGGCCGTGGTTCGGCCCAGCGTGTGGGATTCTACATTTTTAAATTCTTCATGCCCTTGTATCCCTTTTTAAGCATTGCCTTGTTGGTTCCTTCACTCATCTTTTTTGAAAATACCCACCAAACTACTTGAGAAACTCCAACTCCTCTCAATCTCCTTGCATCATCATCATCATCTTGCTACTTCAATCATCTTTCCTTTTCTCTAAATCAAGTAAGCATTTTATTCTATATCATTAGTTTGGGGTTTCTCAGTTGGTTTTTTGGGGTTTCTAAAATTTTAGGGATTCAGCATGAAATTCTTAAAATTGAAGTTATCCCTAATTGCCTTGTGATGGATTTGAATGTTATAAAACCAAATGGGTAACACTAAATCTTCATGAACTTCATCTAGTGTTCATACCTTTTCATGTACCCCATTTGTGTTTTTGTGCAAACTTTGATCTTTGGTGGTGATTGAATGTTTGATTGGTGGTTAAATTCTGAAATTGGTTGTTTATTATGGCTATTAAGCTTGATAAATGGTAGCATTGCTCTTGAATGTGGCATTTGGCACTCATTTACTTAGTGCACACCAAGTGCTTGATAAAATGCCAAAGAGACAAAATTCATAAATTGTTGCATGATTTGAATATGCATTTAGTCTAGTTTATCTCTCATGGTATTTAATTATTCATATATGTCTATTTCTCTATTACATGCCATGAATGTATAAGATTATATAGGTGTTGTCTCTTGTCATGATGCAAAAACTTTGGAGCTTTGAATTAGAATGCTTTTTAACCCTCCTTGTATGGTTTTAATAAGTCATCTCAAAGTTCTATATTCAACTCCATGGCACCAAAGATTCTCTCTAAGAAAAGGAAGACCAAAGCTAAGTCTTCTAACTACTCCGACCTGAATGATATTGAATGCCCATCGGAGGGGCAAAAGATGAGGTTAGAATCTTTATTGAGTAGAGAAATTATTCCCTCTAGATTATTTTACAAAGATACTTTAATGGAATTGGGAATTTTTGAAGATACCTTATGTTTGTGTCAAAATGTGGGTTAGGATTCATTTGTTAATTTATTCGAACCTATATACGAACGCACTTCAATAGAGTTCTTAAGTTCAGTGGAGGTGAATAGGTACCCAACTACTGATGGATGGGAAATATCCTTTACACTGAACAATATTGATTATAGAATGAATGTGGATAAGGTAGCTGAAATTTATGGTTTTCCCCCAGGGGGTGCTGCTAGCATCCAGAAGGACTTTAGACCAAGATACTTTTGGTCCTTTATTTCCAGCGCACGGGGTAACTATGATGCTTCCTTTTCCAAATCTTCCTCTATTCATCATCCCGTTTTCTGATACCTTCAGCGGTTTATGGCCCGCTCTATTTTGGTAGGTATGATAGCCCTGGTACCATCTGGCAAGCTGAGGTATTTTTCTTGCACTTTATGCTTAATAATACTCATATTGACTCTGCTAAATGGTTAGGTAGCCAATTTTCCCGTGTTGGCAATGCCACTATTGGTAAAATTATTCTTACAGGTTACATTAATCCTATAGCAAGGTATGTGGGTATTTAGAGCAGGATAATCTTCTTCACCAACCAAAGAGGGTAGATATAGGTGAATTAATAAATATGGGAATGATTGTAAAGGAGCATAATGTTTATTGTTTAGTCATACCTGGTTTTTCTGTTCCTTACCCATTGCCAGATCTTAATTTTACTAGTTTGGAAGGCAAGACATCTTTTCTTTTTGTAGAGACAGATGACCATACTCCACTATCTACCGAGATGCCACTACCCACCTGGCCTTCAGAGCAGGGTTAGCCTTCTCACACCCGTGAAGAGCCATCTTTTTCCATGCAGCAAATGTATGCCTTGTTTCAACAGATGTCTGCTGAGCAAAATTGTTAAGGGGCCCGCATTGATCAAATTTCTGACCGGGTAAATGCCATGTATGACTGGCATACCCAACAGGGTCACTTCCACCCCCTTCTCCATGACAGGTATCAGTTGAACTTTTGTGTCCTTTTACCCCTGATTCCTCAATTACGGCCCTCTTTGGCACCCTTGATATGGACATTGGGGACGCGTCCAGTTTTAGTTTGGGTGATGGGTACACAAAAGTTCAGCTTGCTTTTACTTTATTTTTGTTTATTTTTATTTTCTAGTTGATTTGCATGATTGTATGTCTGCTCATATGCCTTAGGCTAGCACTAATTGCTGATTGCAGTTATTGTTATCTGTATGACATGTGATGTAGATTGGTTAGATCTTAAGCATTACTTGGGTGAATCTTGTAAAGTAAAATATATATATATATATATATAAAGTTTTCGATTGTCATTCTTTCCAGAATAATCACTCTACATGATGACTATGTTTCTTTGATTAGGCCAATTACCACTTTGAGCTTTTGAGCCAATAGGGTGTTTAGTGCATTAAATTATAAATGACCCATGATTCTTTGACTAAGTGATTCACACATTTTTAGGCACTCTAGAACTTGGCCTTTGACCAATTCAAAACATTTATGAATACATGCTTGGAATGAAAAAGGTACTTTAGGTTTTGTTTTCTTTAACCTCAGAATTTGTTGAAAGCTTAATCCATTTAGTTGTCCCTTTTGAGCCATGAAATAATATGATATTTTCTTTCAAAACCTTTAACATTAGGATTTCTGGTTCACATATAGAAGAGGCAAAAATGGTAAGCTAACAAAAAATGGTTGAATTGAAAAATAAAAACCATGATAGGTTGGGTTGTGTGATTCAAAGAAAAGGAAAGATAAGACTTTGATCTCAAAATCAAAATAAAAAAAGAAAAGAAAAAATGAATCATACCCTTTATGGTTTAAAAGTATAGAGAGTTATTGAATTGAGGTTTGTCTGCCTTCTTGTGATATTGCTTTTCTTACATAATTAAGCCCTTTATATTTCCCTTTTTCTTGGTTTCCATTCCCGTGGTATGAATCCCCTGGCCCCATTACAACCCTTTAAAAGACCTTTTGACCAATGCATGTTTTCTTGATAACTGTGGAGTCTGTGGTCAATTTCCAAGCCTATGGTAGTGTTTAGAATGTTGTGGTCTAAGTGGATTGAAACACAAGCACATACACTGAGTAGAAAGTGAAAAAGAGTACCCTAAGTTTAATCTTAGTGAATATGGTTTGACTGTTGATTGTGATATATTCTGGTAGTTTGTGTAATCAATTAAAAACACAAAAATAAAAAAAATAAACATAAGATTCCTTAAGTTTTTTTGGGTTTGCTGGTTTTTCATTATATGCTTGTATGGATTCAGTGATTGCTTGACGATAAGCAATGTTTTAGTTTGGGGTATTTTGATAAGTGTGCATTGTGTGTTGTTTTTAGTTGTTTTTAAGTCTAGTTCTTAGGGTTTTTGCATATTGTTTCATGCCCGATTCCCTTGATTTTGATTCTTTTCCACACATATTACTTAGTTGTTCCTATTTTTATAGGATCAATGATGTTCTAGGTATCATTTGAGGGAAAATGGCAAAGTGGATGAAAGAAAAGACCTTTAAGGCCTTTAGGAGTGCATTTTGGCAAGGTTGGAGGAAACCACTGCCAGTGGTGGCAAACATCTGGTTGTGGTTAGCACTGGAAAAGAGGAAAAGCAAGTCAAAAGTCACCACTGGCCATGGTTATCCACCACTAGCCGTGGTTGGCTCTGTTTGTTACAAAAAGTTATGAATTTGTTTAAAAAGGAACAGGACTCGAACCACTGGCCGTGGTTATCCACCATTGGTCGTGGCTGTCGCTACGAGGCCCAAATCTCTAAATTGTTTAGGGTTTTTGTTGGGCACTCTAGGGGATATGAAGGAGAGTTCTGCAGAGACAGTTGTAGAGACATCTTTTAGGAGATTTTAAAGAACCTTTTAGGAAGCTTTCATTGGGAATCAAGAGTCAAATCCATAAAGGGAAATCAAATCTGTAGATTTGGGAGGAAGAATTAGGAATTCTAGTGAGAACTAATTTGTAATTTCTGAATCCCTAGTTTACACTTTTGATATCTTTTATGCTTGGAATTGATTTTGTGATGTGTGACATGATGACAACAATCCTTATGGCACACTAAACTCTTTTCTTGGGGCTAAGGATGTAGTATGCCTATATGTTACAATTAATTGTTCTTTGCATTCCAATTTATGTGATTTCAATCTCTATTCAGTTTATGTATGCCTAATGCTTCTGCAAGACTTAGAGATAAGCGTAGATGATCACAAATTATATGGGTAATTGATAGATTGGCATGTAATTCAAAAATACCTTAATTGAACCTATGATTTTGATTTACGACGGTAAGCAAAATTGTTTGAGGGTTAATCGGATTTCCATAGAACATAAAGGGTCTAATTAACAAATTGAACGTGGTTCTTTGGGAATTAGGCACGTTAATAGGCTTTTGAAAGAAAGGTATTAATTAACTTAGGGGAATCTGCCTTAGGAACGAAATCATATAATCGGATAGGCGAGTAACCTTTAATTTTGATACTAGCACATGAACCCTTAATACCCCAAGATTTACCTTTGATTCAATTTCCCAAACTTGCTCCTATTTTCATTTACAAAAGACGTTGAATTTCCTGCTTTCTTATTTACCGTTTAAAATCGTTTTAGTAATTCATTTTAATCGATTCACTAGATAATTGAACCACCGTTATAACTAGTACTTGGGCATAATCTCTGTGGGAATGATATCTTTTTATTACTTTGATACCTCATGTGCTTGTAGTTGGCTATTATCCACTCATCGCCTTTGTCTCATTTTAACTCTTTCTGATCAAATAGATACTTTAAGCTTTTGTGGTCACTAAACACCACAAAATGAGAACCATATAGATAATGGTGCCATATCTTCAGGGCGAACACCGCCGCTGCAAGCTCCAGATCATGAGTTGGATTATTCTACTCGTGCGATCTTAATTACCTCGAAGCATAAGCAATCACTTTGTCATTCTTCATCAATACATACCTTAAACCAAACTTGGATGCATCATAATATACCACAAATTCTTTCGTCATATCCGGTAATGCAAGCACAGGCGCTGCAATTAAACATTGCTTCAAAGTCTAGAAGCTTAATTCATATTTTTCTGTCCACACAAACAGAGTCTCTTTTCTTGTCAACCAAGTCAAGCGAAGCACAATACACAAAAATCCCTCGATAAAGCAATGATAATAACCTGCCAATCCTAGAAAACTCCTGATCTCAATCACAAACTTAGGCCTCTATCATGCCATAACCACCTCAATCTTGGATGGGCCACAGATACACCATCACGGGAAATGATGTAGGAACTTCTTCTAACTCCTTGAAGAAGGGTGGATCTAGGGAACTTCTCTTCTTCTAACCTCCACAAGCCTTGATTGAACACTTTACTACATGAAAAACTGAAAGGGAAAAAAGGCAAACACTAAAGATCTACACGGAATTGAGAAGGGGAAAGAGGGTGGAAAATGATGGAAATGGAAGGAAGAAAGGAAGGAAATGGAAGAGGGAATGTAGAAGGTGGGTGGGAGGCCACTCCAATAGGAGATAACTCCCTTGAAATCGTAACCAAGGAGGGAGGAATCCCCTTGGATGAGAGCTTGCTAGAGTTCACTCTAACCTAGAGAGAAGGGAGAGCTTCTCTCACTAAAATCTCACTTTGGAAGTGGAAAATCTCAATATGCATTAATGTGTGTCAAAATACAAAAGGAGAGCTCCTTATATAGGCTTGGAGCAATTCGGCCAAGGGAACTCTAAATGGGCCTCTCCATGATTCCTAGGTGGGTTGGGCCCACTAATAGAGAGGAAGAAGGATAAGGCTTGGTGAATGCTCTCTTTGGCCTTTTTGGTCTTAGCCCTTATGAGGGGACCCTTATAAGCTTCAAGTCCTTTCTCTAGGGTAGTGTGAGGGTCCTCCCTTAGTGTGTCCTCATTAGGAAATCACATGCCCCAAGAATTGCACACTTGCTTCCCAGAAATTGCACTTTGATAACTTAGCGTACAACTTCTTCTCACATAATACCTATAAAACAATCTGAAGATGTTATGAATGCTCTTTAATTGACCTCGAATACACCCAAATGCCATTGATGAATACCACCATAAACTGATCCAAGTAGAGCTGGAAGATCCTATTCATGTAATCCATGAAGATGGCTAGAGCACTCGTCACTCCAAACGGCATTACAACATATTCGAAATGATCATACTGAGTCTAGAATGCTATCTTTGGAATATCCTCGGATTTCACCATAATCTGATGATATCCGAACCTCAAATCAATCTTAGAAAATATCACAGCACCCCGCAACTGATCCAATAAATCATCGATCCACGATAAGGGATATTTATTCTAAACTGTTAATTTATTCAACTGCCAATGATCGATGCACACCCACATACTATCGTCCTTTTCTTCACAAGCAATACTAGAGCGCCCCAAGGTAAAGCACTCGATCGAATAAACCCTTTGTCTAACAACTCATTCACTTGTTTCTTTACTTCAGCTAACTCTACTAAAGATATTTTATATGGTGCACGGGACACAGGTTTTGGCCCAGGAATTAAGTCAATAGCAAAGTCAATCTCCCTATCGGAAGGCAATTCTGGAATATCTTCTATGAACACATCGGGGAAATCACACACCACCGGAATATCACCGGGTTTAAGATTATACTGCCTCTCCATAGCAAACAAGGTGGCATATATTACAGAGACATCACTCACCATATGTCTAGTATCATGCTCCTGAGAAAAGTAAAGATTATGGTCTTCCAGTAACAGTCCACTATAACATGGTTAGCAGATAACCAATCAAGACCTAGAATAATATCCAAGTTCATTAATGACATAGATATTAGATTCACCAAGAAAAGGCGATCTTCAATTTGCATTGTTAACTTCCTACACATAGTGGTTGCTCTGAATATGGAGTCAGTAAGAGTGGAGACACTAAGAGCATTCTCCATTAACACAACCGGTAAGCCAAGTCACCAAACACAACTTTCAAAAATAAAAGAATGCGTAGCACTAAAATCATAAATCACATTCACAAGATAACCATGAATGATACACTTACCCTGCACGAAGTTGTTGTTTCTTGCAACTTCCAAAGCATCAAAAGCAAATACTCGTCCACCCATAACATTTTGAGCACCACTGAACTGTACATTAGACCGTCTCGAATGTTGGCCTCCATGCCACCACCGTTTCGACCTCCACACTGGAAATTACCACCACAGACCATAGAAGCATTAGCCTTGTTGCTTCCTCCGTGGGCAATCAGACCTGAAATATCCTGGCTGCCCACATTGGTGACAAACAAGTTGGCTAGCACTGTAGTGTTTTCCAAGATGGCCCTCCTGACCACAATTATAACATTCACAACCTCCCGAACGGCCCTTAGGACCACGCCTAGAAGAAGATGAAGAAGTGGCGGAAGACTTGCCACCTCAGAAAAATCGACCCATCTTCTTGAAGCTGAATCCTTTTGCTTTCAATGGTTTCTTGTCCCTCGATTAAGACGTCCTCTATAGTTGTACCTCTTCGGTTAATCTGGCCTTGTTTACCAAGGTAGAATAGTCACGGATTTCAAGGGGAACAATTACACTGTGTATTTAATCCTTAACCCAGCTTCATACTTTGCACATTTACTGCCTTCAGTCCCTTATAAGGAGAAAGGATGGTAAAATGTATTCAGCTACTGACATTCTACCCTGTTTAAGTTTCAGAAATTCCATCACCTTTTAAATCTTGTAGTTATCCAAAAAATATTTAGCAAGGAATCACCGACAGAAGTTCATCTACATCAATGGTTCACCGGCAGCATTCATTTGAACCTTGGTTCTTGACCACCATACTTGAGCCTCATCTTTCAATTGATATGTGGCAAACTGGATCTTTTGCTCGTCAAAACAATCAAAATACTCAAATGCTTGCTCAATGTCCCGCAGCCACATATGTGCTCCATCATAGTCATGCCCTCCTTTGTAAGTAAGTGGATTCCTCTTTAGAAATTTATCAAGAGTTGGGTCAAATTTAGCCCTTCTCATCATCTATGAAAATCTTACGAAGAAATCATCACCTTCCCCGGAACTAGATCCTTCCGCCATAATTCAGTTCTAAATACCCAAACACATCACCATTAGCAACCAACAATTTACCAGGGAGTAAAATAATTACCTTATATACATGTAGAACACAATACCGTCGGAGAGACAAGGGAGTGATGCCAAGTTATCCTATTAATAATACAGATAATCACAAACAAATATAATAAAGTATAAGAATAGTCCTACATGGGACTCATATAATTCACTACATCTACCCACCTATTCGGTCCTAAAAGGAACCGCTCTGATATTGTAACATCCTGGATTTTAAGAAAAATAAATTTATTGGATGATAATAATTGATTATTCATGGTTAAATAATTATGGGAGATGTCGTTAGACATTAGTGGTGAATTATCGGTAAATTAAGATTTACCGGAACTGGGTGATTTAACCGATGATAAGAGACCCACTTGGGAAAATTAAACAATTAATGAGTCTAAAATGTTTAGAAAATTATTGTGGTTACAATGGTACAGTTGAAATAATTTCTAGAGCTAAGGTAATAATTAATTGGATACGACGTAGGATATGAAATGAAGAAAATACGAATCAAATAGGATTAAAAAGAAAATAAAAATTCCCTTTCTTCTCCTCACTTCAGCCGTCCACTTCTTCTCTCTTTCCCATTTCTACTTTTCATGCTATTATACAATGGTTAATGGGGTTTTATGACCCAATGGACAAATGGCAAAATGCATGGTTTTAACCATTGGACAATGTCCAATTTTACCCAAAAATTTCCTCCTTTCTTCTCTCATTTTCAGCAGCCTTTCTTCACTCTTATTTCATCTTCATTTTTTCATCTTCTCTTCCTCCCTCCATCAGCCAACCAAACCATCATCCTCCTCTCCTATTTTCTTGCCAAAAATTGAAGCTAAGCTTGGAAATGTGAAGCAATTATGGAGCATGGGAGTGTTGCATGGGTTATCTCCTCCATCCTCTCCACCATTTTCGTTTTGGCATTGGCATGGATGTGAGGTAAGGTTTCTTGCCTCTTTATGGTTCTATTCATGGTTTTGTCATGATTAAACTTAGAATATTAATGTTGGGTTGTATTGGTGTTGAGGAAAATATGAAACCCTAGGCTTGAATGTTTGAGAAATGATTTTGAGTGTAGTCTTGTGAATATATGAGAATAAGTCATTGAGTTCAAGAGGATTGTTGGAAGATAGTGGAAGCTAAATGTTGTTGGAAAAATTTTAGAGAAACCCTAAGTATAATGATTTGGGGGTTTTGACTAAGTTAGTGATTATGATGATTTTGGATGCTTTGGAATGATTGTATATGGAGAAATGAATGTTTGAAATATTGATATTGATTCTTGAGATTTGGGAGATGAGTGCACATAAGTATATATGTGGTTATAGGAATTGACTTTGAGGATAAGTACATGATATCCATTGTTGAGTACTTGATGGTCTTGAATGAGGCCTTAGGCCATAATATATGTCATTTAGGAATTATGAATTCTTGGTGGCCTTAAATGAAGCTAAGATAGCTTATGTTGCTTATGGGTGAGAATGATGGCAAATGGATGACTTATATGAGGATTGGATGCTATATTGATAAGGGATGTAATATTGTGTTGTTGGGTATAGTTAACCCTTTGAAACTTAGAGAATCTTGGTTTTGGGAAAGGAATTCCCGAAGCCTAACACAAGCGTAAGAATTGGAGTTTAGATAGGTCTAGGACTTGATAATAAGTTTTAAGATATGATGCCTTGTGATGGTTTATTGATTGAATGTGTATGTGTATTTGTTGATAGGATTGTATTCCGGACGATGATGCGGAATGATCGATGTAATTGCGTTGCGGTTCTTCTCTCGAGGTAGGAGAAGAGTTTACATTTCAATTACATGAGTGATTAATTGTTAATTATGTTTATGTGTGAACTCATGCAATGCCTTGCCATGAATATATTGTATGTTTGAACTGCTGAAGTGATGAATGATGGCTTGGCTTATGTTGATTGTTATGAAAATATATGTATATATAATGTTAATGATAAGTGTTTGATAGTCCCTTGGTTGGACATGAACTAAATGATGGTGAAAATTTATGAATGAATAAGTTAAACAAAGTGTAGAGGATTGTTTTGAGATAAGTGGTGTAGTGATGAGAGGTGTCTTAAAGCCTTCATTATATAGTTGATGAATTAGGATTCAAAATGGTGATGTATGGATTGTTGAACCAAGTCCTAAGTACATGAATTAATGTATGAGAAAGGTTAGTTTAGGCCAAATTTATGCTGTGAGGATATTGGCATTTGGAAAGAAGTAAAGAACTTGAGTTTTTGGGCGTGTAAGGCGAATCTCGCTCAAGCGAGATGGGATCTCGCTCAAGCGAGAGTCCCTTGCATCAGAGAATTGGCCTCTGGCCCAATCTCGCTCAGGCGAGAAGAAGTCTCGCTCAGGCAAGAAGAAGTCTCGCTCAGGCGAGACGCGTGCGACATAGTTGAGGTAGCCACTGGACAAATCTCGCTCAAGCGGGCGTAGCCACGCTTGAGCGAGCGAGAAGGGAAGATTGGTTCTGGACAAATCTTGCTTAAGCGAGTGATGAGGTGTATTATATCTGCTCAAGCGAGCAAGCCTAGAATAGGTACTGGATGATTTTCGCTTAAGCGAGCATGAGTCGCTTGAGCGGGCGTGAGGGGTCTGATGTTGTGACTCTACTCGCTCAAGCGAGTGGCCATATGGAAGGGAATCTCGCTCGAGCGAGTGAGCGTGGAGGCGCTGCTGGAAGCATTTCGCTTACGCGAAAGGGGTCTGGTGGTGTATTTTAAACGAATCAAGTTTGTATAATACACTCAAAGGAATGTGCCAAGTTTCAAACACGGTAGTTGTAGTTATAAAAGATATCGTTCCCACTAAGGATCATCAGCAATTGAAACTTAAAATATTACGGCGGATTAAAACGATTGTTTTCATGGTTTTTGATTTCAAAATATAAACTTCAATATATGAACGAGTATGCAATAAAATGAACGGAGTTTGTCAAGTTTTAAAAACTGGGATTAGGATTCACCAATCTTACCTTCCAATGCACAACGTATATTCATGAAAACGGGGTTTGAACTATAATACTTTATGTCACAATCAATGTCATTCGTATCAATTCCTTGACTACGAAATTCATAAGAACAGATTTGATAACGTCAATCCCTTGATCGTTTCAAATCCATTCCAGCATTACGACCGATTGTTTGGACGTTCAATGCATTAAATACCATCCCTGGTTATTTACTCACAATGAGCATTTCATTTAGATCTGTTTTTGAAAGTTATTTTCCAACAACAAACGGAAACTTAAATCAAGAAATTGTTGATCAAACAAATCCATGCAATAAACATGAAACAAGATACCAAGAATCATAGAACAAATTTACCCGATTCATGAATATATCATTTATGATCTTCAAGTAAGAAAGGCTACATCCAATCCCAAGGAGAGGTTTAGCCACTCATGGTGGTCATTACAACTTAGAAAAGATGAAGAAAAAGAGTACAAAGTGTTTTCTTCAAAACTACCCAGCCGCCTCTGAAATAACTCTCTTTATTGCTTATATAAAGCAATACTCGCTTAAGCGAGTTTAAGTGTCGCTCAAGCGACTAGGCTACTTCAACGTGAAGAAAGCTTTTTGTCCTGCTTCACCTGCATGTCTACTCGCTCAGGCGATTCACGTTCACTTAAGCGAATCTTCATATCTGATACTTTATTCCTTTTCGCTTAAGCTGTTTCTTTATCCACTTCAGCGAATCCTCTGAAATTAGGCTCTGGACTAATTTCACTTGAGCGAAATTATGTCGCTCAAGCGACCTTTACATTGTGACATACTGGAAGAATTTCGCTGGCTTCATTAATTCTTTCGCCTGAGTGAATTCTTCATTTTTGCATTCTGGAGAAATTTCGCTCAATGTTTTATCCCAAACGCTTGAGCGATTCATGTGTAATTCCATTCTGTACAATTCTCGCTTAAGCACACTGGATTCACTCGGGCGAAGGCTTCATCATTCTTTACTGGCTCAATTTCGCTTGGGCGAATCACTCCTCGCTTAAGCGAGTCTTTACCTGATACTTTAATTGCTTGTTTTTCCATGCTCGCCTAAGCGATATACCCTCCGCTTGAGCGAAAGTCACTTCCTTGCTCAACACTTGGTGTATTTTCTTCTTCTCTTTTCTCTTCTTCTTTCTTCTTTGAAAGGATTTTTCTTGCTTTCTTCTTCAATTTTCCTGAGATTGCAATAAAATTAACCAATCAACTTGTACAATGTTCATATTACATTTTATGTTCTATTTGGCTTACAAAATTGACAAACATTGCACATTATATCCAATTTATGCTTCATTAACCATGCAAAATATAGGTAAATTGGACATCTATCAACTCTCCCCAACCTAGGACTTTGCTTGTCCTCAAGCAAATGGTCAAGAGAAAGTTTAAGTGAAACAAAGATCTTAATTAATCACAGCTGCAAATAAAATGAAGGACAACTTCTCACTATTCACAAATGATAAATCCTCAATCATGCTTCACTTCATCTAACCAAATTCTGAGTTTGAATTGTGATACACAATTGCAAGTAACCACTCTGCTGTAAAAACAAGAAATCCTCTCTATTTATACCTTCCAAGTGAGTGTTTGCTCCCTTTACCATTGGTCAAGTGTTATTCAATCATTGCATTTCATTTCACTACATAAGATAACCACTCAAACAAACATGGATCAAGAGGTCTTTAATAGGTTGTAACTTGGCCAGGCTTACAAGAAATTTATTGGTTTTTCTTTGGAATGCAAAGACATACTAAGGACACTTAAATTTCTTGGCCTTGGCTTTTTGTTATGTCATTTTTCTTCATTTTAGCCATTAAATTTTTGTTTATATTCCTCCTTAATTTTGTTTGTTCTTTGACATTGGTAGGAGGATCTTATTTTATTTTCTAGAAATTTTTCTCTTTTTGACAATCACAGCCAAACTCTTCACATACCCTTCTTGAAAGATTGTTCTTGTCCTTAGCATGCATTAAGGTTGGATTATTTTTTTTTATACAAGCATGATCTAAGGTTAAGAAAAGAAACTTTTTGGCTCAATTGGGGTTAAACACAAAAATTGGATTGATTACTATTGAAGGTTGGCTTTTTGGCTCTTGTTTAAACCTATTCTACACAAAGTTTGCCTCTATCCTGTCCATGTTTGACTAAGCAATAATCCTTGCCAGAAATTCATGCAATGAAAGATTACACAAAATCAATGAACTCTCGGTGTTTCAAGTTGCACTATCTCACTGGGTTAATTGTCTTGATTTCTTTATTTCCACAGAAAAGGGTTCAAGCATTGTGAACTAATTCCTAACTCAAGAATTAGAAAGATTCATTCAACATTCATAAGAATTATCAGAGTTTCCAAAACTAGTCATCCTTCCTTTTATGCAAGCCTAAGATTAATTCACATCTTTCTTCACTTTTCCATATCATTGAAACAAAGTTTCCACGCCTAAACATTACAACTAACGTATGCAACAAAATTCATTTAGGCGTAAACATGAAAATCTAACTATAAATCATATGAGATAACCATAAAATGGAAGTACTGAACAATAAGTACTGAATTTAAAATAACCTAATAAAAAGGAACATAATTTAAAGTAACATAAGCTTAAATAAACTTGACAAAATAAAAAGGAACCACAGCAGCATGCTCAGTCATGCGACATCACAATATCAGTGACCACTCGATCCAATTGCTCTTCAAACTCCCGATCCTCAGCCTCCTGCTGCTGCTGAGTCTGTGTATCAGCTGCATGTGACTCTGGTGCTGTGACAGGTACAACTGCTGGTCCTGATGATGTGGATGGTGGTGGTGGTGGTGCCTCTGGCTCAGCTACAGCTGCTGGTCTCTCCTCCTCCGGCAGAATGGGACTGTCCCCAGGCCAAGCGACACGTTCCATAAACTGGTCGGGATGCATAAAAGGGCCTGCAGGATGACTCCAATAACTGGCTCTGTAATGGTACAGCATGCCTCGGTGAAGAGCAGCCTGCTGTCGCTCAATGTGAAGAAGATGAGCGAGGAGGATAGGATCACATGTAGGTGGTGGCGGTGACTGGAGAGGTGGTGGAACTAGAGGTGAAGATAGTTGTTGCTGTGATATAACAAGCTGTGTGGATGATGAAGGTCCTGCTGAAGATTGTGTCTCAATTTGACAGTTCTGATCAATAAACTTTCTGCCGATAGAAGGTCGAATCGGGATGGTCGAATCTTGCATCTTCGATCGTAGTCTTCGGGTTTTGCTGTGCAAAACGGAAAATCTCATCTGATATAATCTGAGCAATATCTACAGTGATGCGTGCATTCAAGATGCAGAGAAGAAGTTCATATTTAGGTATTGGAAGGTCGGAGACATGGGCATTTGGAACCACATTTGCTAAGAGAAATGCAGTCCACACTCTTGTCAACATCTTCATATCCTTCCTCAAGAGCCGGGTACGATGTTGGTTGGCTCCCCTTTGAAAGTGATGGTCAGGGAGGCAGAGAGCTGATTCCAACTCTTGCGTGGAATACACATTACGTTCCTTCTTCAATCTTCCATATGTGCATAGTTCACCTTCCTCCAAATGCAGTACATCTCCCAGGTGCTCGTTGATAGTGTTTCTATCGTAGGAAATCCAGTGACCCCTAACCCAAGCTTGTCGGTCCATGGCACCTTCAGTCCACCAAGCGTTAGCATAAAATTCCTTTACCAGTTCCAGATCATATTTAGTTTGAGGGTTTGCAACTCGCAACCACTTCTGTTCCCTGAGCATATTCATAAACTCATCACATTCACCTTCTCTCAAGTCAACTCGGCGTTCTGGAAGTATGGTCCAGTGGTGAATATCTTGGAACCGCTTTTGAGTTTCTTTCGTTTTGAATTTCTGATTGAAGGGGGAGAAGAGTCGGATGTACGCTTTCGTTTTCCTTTGTCTCTGTGCGCAGCGGCCCGTTCTTGCCCTCTTTGAATTTCCTGTGCGTTTTTGGTTCTTGCCATTGCCTAAAATTACATTGAAACACACCATTTTATTAGTATGTAAAACCAGACATGTTTATTATGGATAAGCAAAAATTTAACAATAGTTACAACTATTCCTAACAATGGAATATAGCATAACCAAAAACAGAGCATGACGAAAGGTTTCAATAGTTACAAAAAACATTGTTCTATTGATGTCATTAATCAAAAACAGAACATGGTCATTTGTTCTTGCCAACACAGAACCTAATCAAAAACTTCATGTAGTTGCATGCATTATATCCCAACAGCCACACCATAATCAAAAACAGAGCATGCTTCTTGCCAAGGGTCTCACTACTTTATCCTAGGGCATGATTTACATTTTGATACCATTATGCAAAACAACATTATAGAGATGAAAACCAAACCTTAACTAACATACGATCCTCATCCTAAGCAACATTCAAGATTTAAGAGCATACATAACATGAGGAAGTTGTATAAGATGAAGGAATGAGTGAGAAGTGAGAGAACTTACTTGAGAGTTGTGGAAATGAAAGAAAAACGAGAACTTGATGAAAACTAATGAGGGAGAAACCGATGGGAACTCTTCGAAATCGAAGACGAAGATGAGAGGAGTTCGTGAGTGGAGAGGTTTTAAAAGAGAGGAAAAATTGTAACTGAAGACAAATGATTAATTCCTCTGTTAAAAACTGCAACCGCTTAAATTCGCTCAAGCTAGAACCATTCGCTGCAGTGAATTGAAGATTTGAAAAATGAAATGTCTTAAATTTCGCTCAAGCGATGATGATTCGCTGTAGCGAAATCGAGGTGTAAGGGTACCTGATACTTTGAAATTCCTTTCGCTGACATAATATAATTTTTTGCTTAGGCAGATAGGTATATATTAGACACTGGATAAAATTCGCTAGGGCGAAATAAGTGGCGCTTGAGCGAGTTTGCAATGTTTTCTTTCTGGGCAAAACTCGCTTCAGCGATAGGTACTCGCTTGGGCGATTTTGTTCCAGTGTTTAATTGAAAATATCTCGCTTGAGCGGTTTCTAATTCGCCTGCGTGAAAATTGCAGAAAATGAAATTTTTTCAAAATTATGAAAATTCTGCAAAATTCGCTTGAGCGGGTTTTAATTCGCTTGAGCGAATATCGTCCAGTGGCTATTTCTTTGTTCTTGGCCTGAGTGAAAAGTAATATTTTTGAAGCGAAAGTGACATTCGCTTAAGCCAAAAGTGAGTCGCTTAGGCGAAATCTGTCCAGTATCAAAATTATAGTTGTTCGCTTAAGCGACTTTGAGCGAAAGTGGATGTATGGCTGATTCGCTCGAGCGAAATGGTATTCGCTTGAGCGAAATTCCTCATACTTGAAAATTTAAATCTTCCACTTGTATTTTCTTCAAAAACTCATCTCATCGTTCCATCCTTTGATTTCTTTGATCTTCTCACTCACTTATAAAGCATATTATACAAAAGTATTCACACAACTACACACTACAAGTTATAACAAAACAAAACAACAACAAATCAAACACACTGGGTTGCCTCCCAGTTAGCGCTTGTTTAACGTCGTTAGCTCGACGCCTGATTGATTTTTTTATTCTTCAATAAAGTGGATCAGCATATTTAGCTTTTCCACTCCGCCACCCATATATATTTTGAGTCTTTGTCCATTAACTGTCCAGGTTCTATCAGATTTAGGATCTTGCAACTCAACAGTACCATATGATTTGACTTCTTTAACAAGGAAAAGTCCAGACCATTTTAATTTCAACTTTCCTGGAAAAAGTTTTAGCCTTGAATTGAATAAAAGAACTGATTGTCCTGGGTAGAAGCTTTTTGCTAAAATCTTTTTTATCATGGTAGGCTTTCATTCTGTCTTTATAAATTCTTGATGATTCATAAGCCTCTCGCCTCCATTCTCCCAGTTTTTCCAACTGAATCTTTCTTTCCTTTGTTGATGCTTCAGGATCAAAATTAAGCAACTTCATTGCCCAATAGGCCTTATGTTCTAGTTCCACAGGTAAATGACAGCTCTTTCCGTAGACTAATTGGTAGGGTGAGAACCTTGTTGGAGCTTTAAAAGCTGTTTTGTACGCCCACAAAGCGCCATTCAACTTTAAAGACCAATCTTTTCTGCTTTGGGAAACTGTCTTTTCCAGAATTCTTTTGATTTCCCTATTAGACACTTCTACTTGGCCATTGGCTTATGGATGGTAGGGAGAAGTCACCTTATGCCTGACACCATAATGTTCTAAACAATTTTGAAGTTGTGTGTTGCAAAAGTGAGATCCTCCATCACTTATCAGAACTCGGGGAGTACCAAGTCTGCTAAAAATATTTTTCTTCAAAAATTTGATTACAGTTTTGGCATCTGCCTTTGCACAAGCCATTGCTTTGACCCATTTCGAAACATAATCAACAGCTACCAGGATGTATTCATTGGAAAGTGATGATGGTAATGGTCCAACAAAATCTATGCCCCAACAATCAAAAACCTCTACTTCTAAGATGGTTGTTAATGGCATTTCATTCCTCCTTGAAATACTTCCACTTCTCTGACATGTATCACAGCTCTGCACAAAAGAGTTAGCATCTTTAAATAAAGAGGGCTAGAAAAAACCTGATTGTAGGATCTTGGCAGCGGTCCTTTCCCCATTGAAATGTCCTCCATATGCTGAACTATGGAGTGCCACAGAATACTCCTGGCTTCTTGTTCAGATACACATCTTCTCAAAATATTATCTGATCCAAGCTTAAATAAGTAAGGATCATCCCAAATAAATTGTTGTGCATCCTTCAGAAGTTTCTTCTTTTGCTGCCATGTAAAATCTTCAGGAATCACTCCGGCAGCCTTGAAATTAGCCATGTCGGCAAACCATGGCCTCTCCTGAATCAACAACAGCCTTTCATCTGGAAATTCTTCTGGAACTTCAGGCTGTATCTTTGTAACTTCATCATTAATTAGTCTGGACAAATGATCTGCAATGTGATTTTCACTACCTTTTTTGTCAAGAATGGTTAAGTCAAACTCTTGTAGCAGCAAAATCCACCTAATTAATCTTGGTTTGGAATCAGATTTATTCATCAAGTACTTGATTGCTGCATGATCTGTAAAAACTATAACTCGTGCACCAATTAAGTGTGATCTGAATTTTTCAAGCCCATACACAACAGCTAGTAATTCTTTTTTAGTTGTGGCATAATTAATTTGAGCTTCATTCAAAACTTTACTAGCGTAATGTATTGGATGAAAAATTCTAGATTTTCTTTCTCCTAACACTGCACCTATTGCATAATCACTTGCATCACACATGATTTCAAAATCAAGATTCCAATCGGGTGCAACTATGATAGGTGCAGTAGTTAGTTTTTCCTTCAACATTTGAAAAGCAAGCAGACATGATTTATCAAATTGAAAAGAATTATCTTTTTACAGTAGATTACTCAAAGGTTTAGCAATTTTCGAAAACTCTTTTATAAACCTTCGGTAAAATCCTGCATGACCTAGAAAACTCCTGACACCTTTGACATTTATTGGTGGGGGTAATTTTTCAATAACTTCAACTTTTGCCCTGTCCACCTCAATGCCTTTGTTTGAAATGGTGTGACCCAACACTATGCCTTCAGTTACCATAAAGTGACATTTTTCCTAATTGAGCATTAAATTGGTTTCCACACACCTTTTCAACACGGTATCAAGGTTTTCTAAACAAGAATGAAATGATTTACCAAAGATGGAGAAGTCATCCATGAAGACTTCTATGCATTTTTCCACAAGGTCTGAAAAAATTGCCAGCATGCACCGTTGAAAAGTGGCTGGAGCATTACATAGTCCAAAAGGCATCTTTCGATATGCAAAAATACCAAAAGGGCAAGTAAATGTTGTTTTCTCCTGGTCTTCTGGAGCCACTGCTATTTGATTATAGCTTGAGTATCCATCCAGAAAACAATAATAAGCTTGTCCCGCCAATCTTTCCAGCATTTGGTCCATGAATGGCAATGGAAAATGATCTTTCCTTGTTGCTTGGTTGAGCTTTCGATAGTCTATGCATATTCTCCATCCCGTTACTGTTCTGGTTGGAATTAACTCATTATTTTCATTCCTCACCACCGTCATGCCACCCTTCTTTGGTACCACTTGAACTGGGCTCACCCATGTACTATCTGAAATAGGGTAGATCATTCCGGCTTCAAGCAACTTCAGCACCTCTTTCTTCACGACCTCTTTCATGATTGGATTTAACCGTCTTTGAGGTTGAGCTACTGGTTTGTATTCCTTCTCCATAAAAATATGATGCATACAATACGATGGACTGATGCCTTTCAAATCACTTAGTTTCCAACCAATAGCTTGCTCATTCTTTTTCAGAATTTCAATCAGCTTTTCTTCTTCATCTTTCAACAAAGTACTGCTGATTATTACTGGTTTATTACCTTGGTCATCTAAAAAGACATATTTCAGATTTGGAGGTAATTCTTTCAATTCTAACTTATGAACCTCATGACTTTGTTTTTCATCCAGTTTTTCCACTTTGCTTTTCTCGCTTGTTATCACCTTACCGGCTTCAAGACTTTGTAAAACCTCTTGCACTTATTCATCTCTATATTATTAAAACTCTCAACAGTATTCACTAGAGCCTTTTCAAGAGGACTTGAATTGTTCATCTTGTGAAGCTGTTTTGAAATTGTCTCCTCTTCCGCATCAATTTTGAAGCAACTCTGCTTGTCTGTAGGATATTTCATGGCTTCAAAAACATCAAAATTGACTTCCTCGTCTTGGACTCTTACTTTTAATTTCCCGTCATCAATATCTATGATAACTTTTGCAGTTTTCATAAATGGTCGTTCCAAGATCAACGGTACTTCGGAATCTTCTTCCATATCCATGATCACAAAATCTACTGGAAACACGAATTTGTCTACTTTCACTAGAACATCTTCTGCAACTCCATATGGGAATTTCATTGATCTATTAGCTAATTGGAGAGTCATTCTAGTTGGTCGAATTTCCAGATCACCAATTCTCTTCAACATAGATAATGGCATCAGATTAATGCTTGCTCCTAGGTCGAGTAATGCTTTTCCTACTGGCAGACTACCAATGGTGACAGGAATTGTAAAGCTTCCCGGATCTTTGGTCTTCTGCGGTAATGCTTTTTGAATTATAGCACTACACCCGGCCTCTAATTCTACTGTCTCCTCAGAAAATCTTCTTTTCTTGGTCAATAAATCCTTCATAAATTTTGCATAAGTAGGCATCTGCTCCATGGCCTCCATGAATGGCACATTGATCTGTAATCTCTTGAATATGTCCACAAACCTAGCAAACTGCCTCTCTTTATCCCGCTTTGAAGGATTTTTGGGGTAAGGCATGCTTTTCAGCTGTGGTATACCTTCATCCACCTTCACCTTTCCTTTCTCTACATCACTCTTTTTATCTTTCTCCTTTTCTTTTTCTTTATTTACAGTCTCACTCTTTTTATTCTTATCTTTTTCTATATTTTTTCTTTTTTTTTTCTTTCAAAAATCTTTCTTCCTCCTTTTCTTTTTCACCCAACTCTATACCTGTGGTTTTTCCACTTCTGGTTATCACTGCCTGACATTGCTCCTTAGGATTCGCTTTAGTGTTGGCTCCATATTGAGGTCTTTTTTGTTCTGCCATTTGACGGGCAAGCTGTCCAACCTGAGTCTCTAGATTCCTAATGGAAGCTTTTGTGTTCTTCTGATTTGTTAGAGAATCCTGCATGAACTTGTCCAATGTATCTTCCAATCTTGTTGTCTTTTCCATCAGAGACGGTCCTTGTTGGTTGGCATGTGGTCTGTTGAATGTGCTAGCCTCTTGGCTCCAACCTTGGCCTTGATTTGCATTATTCCTCCATCCCTGAAATGGTTGATTAGTAAAATTGGAATTAAAATTATTTTGTCTACCTTGATTGTTCATGTAATGAAGAGCTTCTTCCTGTGACCCACAATGTCCATTTGGATGGTCACCTCCACAAAAATCACATCTTGCATTCATTTGTTGCTGAGGTTGTGCAGATTGAACTGAGTGCAATTGTTGAGGAAGTTTGGCCATCTGTTGAGTTAAGGCTTCAATCTGTTGGGTCAGAATTTTGTTTTGAGCTAAAATAGCATCAGAAGTATTCAGGTCAAGGATTCCTTTCTTTTGTACTTGCTGTCTATCATGCTGTGCTTGATAGTCTGTGGATGACAAAGCTTCTATGATTCTGGTAGCTTGGTCAGCATCTACTGTCATCATTGTTCCGCCAACAGCAGCGTCTAAAATCATCTTTGTGTCAGGCCTTAGCCCATTGTAGAAAATGTTCAGCTGTGTTATATCTTCAAATCCATGATTTGGACATTTGCGCAATAAGGACTTGAATCTGTCCCATGCTTCACAAAAAGGTTCTTCCATTCCTTGACGGAAAGTTGAAATGTCAGACTTTGCTTTTATGAACCTTGACGGTGGAAAGAAACGAAACAGGAATTTCTCCTCCACATTAGACCAATTATTCAAGCTTTGGTTTGGATGCGATTGCAACCATTCTTTGGCCTTTGCAGCTAGAGAAAATGGGAACAAGCGGAGATATGCTGATTCAAGATCTCCTTGCTCAAAGCCCATAGTACCTACCAATTCATAAAATGTAGCTAAGTGAGTATATGGATCTTCATGTGACATCCCAGTAAATTGGTGAGCACTAATCAAGCTAAGAAATGCTGGTTTCATTTCCAAAGCTCTGGTTTGTGGGATTGCTATGCTTGAAAAATATCTGGGTCCTTGTTAGTTGGCATAGTCTCCTAAGATGCGCCTTGGTGGTTGACGTCCTTCTATTTTTGCTTCAGATTTTGGAGTGGTTGTTGGTGTTGAGATTGGAGAGGAAGAAGAAGAAGATTGGTCCTCCTCTTGTTGTGCTTTTGCTTTGGCTTTGATTTTCTGCAGGGTCTTCTTAATTTTAGGGTCTATTTCAGCCTGTTCTTTGAATCCCTGGCTTCTTAATATCATAAGCAAAGCTAGCAAAACAGAGGTTAACCAAGAAAATGATACAAAACAACACAAAAATGCAATACGTACAGTATTCACACACCGTAATAACTTAATTCAATTACTTCGATCCCCGGCGGACAGCGCCAAAAACTTGGTGGTGTATTTTAAAAGAATCAAGTTTGTATAATACACTCAAAGGAACGTGCCAAGTTTCAAACACGGTAGTTGTAGTTATAAAAGATATCATTCCCACTAAGGATCATCAGCAATTGAAACTTAAAATATTACAGCGGATTAAAACGATTGTATTTATGGTTTTTGAGTTCAAAATATAAACTGCAATATATGAACGAGTATGCAATAAAATGAAAGGAGTTTGTCAAGTTTTAAAAACTGGGATTAGGATTCACCAATCTTACCTTCCAATGCACAACGTATATTCATGAAAACGGGGTTTGAACTATAATACTTTACGTCATAATCAATGTCATTCGTATCAATTCCTTGACTACGAAATTCATAAGAACAGATTTGATAACGTCAATCCCTTGATCGTTTCAAATCCATTCCAGCATTATGACCGATTGTTTGGACGTCATCCCTGGTTATTTACTCACAATGAGCATTTCATTTAGATCTGTTTTCGAAAGTTATTTTCCAACAACAAACGGAAACTTAAATCGAGAAATTGTTGATCAAACAAATCCACGTAATAAACATGAAACAAAATACCAAGAATCATAGAACAAATTTACCCGATTCATGAATATATCATTTATGATCTTCAGGTAAGAAAGGCTACATCTAATCCCAAGGAGACGTTTAGCCACTCATGGTGGTCATTACAACTTAGAAAAGATGAAGAAAAAGAGTACAAAGTGTTTTCTTCAAAACTACCCAGCCGCCTCTGAAATAACTCTCTTTATTGCTTATATAAAGCAATACTCGCTCAAGCGAGTTTAAGTGTCGCTCAAGCGACTAGGCTACTTCAATGTGAAGAAAGCTTTTGGTCCTGCTTCACCTGCATGTCTACTCGCTCAGGCAATTCACGTTCGCTTAAGCGAATCTTCATATCCGATACTTTATTCCTTTTCGCTTAAGCTGTTTCTTTATCCACTTCAGCGAATCCTCTGAAATTAGGCTCTGGACTAATTTCGCTTGAGCGAAATTATGTCACTCAAGCGATCTTTACAAGGTGACATACTGGAAGAATTTCGCTGGCTTCATTAATTCTTTCGCCTGAGCGAATTCTTCATTTTTGCATTCTGGAGAAATTTCGCTCAATGTTTTATCCCAAACGCTTGAGCGATTCATGTGTAATTCCATTCTGTACAATTCTCGCTTAAGCGCACTGGATTCACTCGGGCGAAGGCTTCATCATTCTTTACTGGCTCAATTTCGCTTGGGCGAATCACTCCTCGCTCAAGCGAGTCTTCACCTGATACTTTAATTCCTTGTTTTTCCATGCTCGCCTAAGCGATATACCCTCCGCTTGAGCGAAAGTCACTTCCTTGCTCAACACTTGGTGTATTTTCTTCTTCTCTTTTCTCTTCTTCTTTCTTCTTTGAAAGGATTTTTCTTGCTTTCTTCTTCAATTTTCCTGAGATTGCAACAAAATTAACCAATCAACTTGTACAATGTTCATATTACAATTTATGTTCTATTTGGCTTACAAAATTGACAAACATTGCACATTATATCCAATTTATGCTTCATTAACCATACAAAATATAGGTAAATTGGACATCTATCAGGGTCGCCCAAGCGAGTCATGTTGAACTCGCTCAAGCGAGTATGGGTCTCGCTTGAGCGAGTTGCCCAGAATTGAAATTTATTTCATTTTCTTTGTATTGGGCTTATGTTGGACCCTTTCTTTTGCGATATGAGATGATTAAGGTGATGTATGAAGGTCAATTTAATCATGATATAACATGGTGGTGATTGGGATTGATTGGCACATTAGGATTAATTGTTTGTGATGTATTTACCACCTAAAATGGAATAGCGAAATGATGATAATGAGAATATGATGGTGGGGTTATGAGAGAATGATTAAATGACGAGGTGATTTGTTATAAACTGATGAATTAGAAATGACAATGATAATGTGTAGTAATAAATAATGTTGTGGATCACTTCCTTGCACAAAGGATCATCTATATTGAGGATGATTGTGATTATTGATGGATTGTAAAATGCCATTGTATTTTATCCGATTGTGATCTTGTATGTGTGGTTTAAAATATAATAATGAAATGTTGTGAATGCCACACCAATATATATATATATATATATATATATATGAGACAATGGTAATGAATAATGAGATGAAAACGCACTAAATGAAAGTGTGGTAATATTGATGAACATTATGTAATATTGTAATGTCATTGTGGTTGATTGCAAGTATTGACTTACGTGTATGATATGAAATATGTTGAGATGAAAATGCCATATATAAAACTTGAAAACAATGGCTAAGAAACCAACAATGATAAAATCCCCTAAAGTGTGTATGGTAGTGTTGGTGATTTTGATGATGATGTTTGATAAGTGGAATTTAGGATGCACAGTATGAGAAATACATTTGATTTGCATTGCATTGCATCCATGGCATATCATACGCTGCCGGTAAGGAATATTAGGAGGTTCCTTCAGTTGGCCCAGTGGGAGGGCGGCTCTATGCATGACCAAATTATATTTCACCTGTGACTTGGTGTGTAAGTCACGAAGCTGCCCATGTTGTGCTAGGGGGAGCCGCATGTGGTTGACCCTTGTGGGGGGTCGCTCTTGATGAGCAAGTGTCCCCGATGATCCTATGGATCACAGCTGCCATGTTATGAATCATGGTTGGCCCGCAACACCATATATTGATTATGTTGTTTACCGCGGTCATGGTGAAAATGACCGGTGTTGTAAATAGGCGATGCGGTTTGGTACCAGTAAAAAATCGATGATTATGCATGCATTATGAGATATGTGTACACATTATACTACTGCAGTAGGGGCATGGTATGTGATCATGCTTGACCCACAGTTTGGTGTTTATTCCCACAGTCAGTGTAACATCCCAAATTTTTTTATGAAAGTGAACAATATGGTAAATGACTTAGAATGGAAATTGTTGTGTATGAACATTGGAGACAAGTTTTAAACAACTATTATAGGGTATATGAAGTATGGAATTGAGTTAATTAGCTTTGGATGGATTTTGATATGTGTGGTTGTTGAGGACTCATGTTTCTGCCCAGGTTTTGACATTCTCGCCCAAGCGAGAGGGACCCTCGCTCAAGCGAGAATCCTTTGTGTTAGTTACAGGGCCTCTGGCCCGATCTTGCCCAGGCGAGTAGGCTACTCGCTCAAGCGAGAATGCCCCTGTGAAGCGTGACGTGTGATGTGTAATCAGGGGAGATTCTGGTCGGTTCTCGCTCAAGCGGGTATGACCGCGCTCGAGAGAGAGGAAGAGAGAGGGAAATAATAATAATGATTTTAATGGTTATGATAATAAGGCCAAATGACCACACATGTGCATTGAGGTGAGTGTGTGAACTTCGGTTCTTTCTCTCTCTTTAATCACGCTGCAATGGGAATTGTGATGGCTGATGAGGCAAGTCCTAATGGTGAGGTGATGGACATTAAATTAAAATACGATAGGAGTGGGGAGCTGCTGTCATAGAGCATTGGGATGATGAATGCTTCCACTTTATATGCGTACCCCTGCTCATATACTTTAGGGTACATTGTGAATGAGAACCATTCTTCCATTTTCTCTAGACTCTCTGGAGACTCTTCTTCACTCTCTGCTTCGTCTCCTTCTTCTTACTGTTCTTCTTTATCTTTTCATTCTACTCAAAGACTGAGTAGCACTTGAGTGGAATATGTGTGGGTTGAGCAGAGTGGTTGTGAAGAGGAACAGCGTGGGATTGTTGCTTGATGATTGAAAGAGACCTGTGTGGTGGTTGAAAAGACTGCATGGTATTGTGTGTCATGGAGGCTGAGTTCTCCTCTGAAGCAACGTTGGACGATTGGAGCTAGTGATCTTTTCTTCTTCTTCCACACATGCATGGTGGGAATCAGCGTATGGCTGTGTGTGGAGGCTGGGTTTAGGTTTCTTCCCTGTTCCCTGGTGATCCTTCTTCTTCTCCTTCTTCCTCCATGTGGTGAGCTGTCTGTGGCTTGGCTGGGAGCCAGCAGCGTATTGGTGTGCCTCGGTTGTGGAAAGATGATCCACTGTGTGAGGCTGTGCTGTTTGTGTGAAGAAGGCAGAGATGGATGGTGCATGCATGGATGCTTGGTTGTCCTCCATGGCAGGGAAGATGGTGTTGTTTGTGTAACATCCTGCTTTTAATAATAGCTCTATTATGTAATTTATGAAGCATGGAAGGTCTGTAAGTGTTAATTAATGAATAAAACACTCTATGGATGGCTTTTAATGCTCCAAAAGTTTCATTTTTAGGTATAATTCTATAATTTATATAGATCCTTATGAATGAGGCCCAAATTCCGAGTGAAAATACCTTAGAAAGAACTGTCCGAGTGAGAAAGAGAGTCTGTTCCGAGTGAAGACTGAAAATTCTGAGTGACCAAGAGGAATTCCGAGTGGAAAATGGAAATACCGAGTGAAAATGGTGTTTTCCGAGTGGAACATGGTCAAGAGGACTTATTCCGAGTGAAATAATGTCTCAGAGACTCACTGCCGAGTCAAACATGCTAAGAAGACTCGATCCCGAGTCAAGATCTTCAAAGGACTCATTTCAGAGTCAATTAAGATCAGAAGTTGCAATCCTGAGTGAAGGAATTCCGATTGACAACAAATAAGTCTTGGGTCGGTTAGGATCAATATTACCGAGTGGACATTCAAGTGGAATGAGTCGGCATTGAGGAAATTCACCGAGTGAAAGCTGATCAGGAGAAGAGTCAGTTTGGAGATGAATTACCGAGTGATGACTGACCTGATATTGAGTAAGTTTTGGCAATGAAGAACTGAGTGCATGGAATCGGTTTCAGAAGAATTTTTACCGAGTAAAAACTTGGGTAAAAGACTGAGTTAGAGCTGACTCAGTATCTGGAAAGTTTACCGAGTGGATATGCTTGAATGAAGACTCGGTTACCGAGTGAAAGCATAAGTGAGAGAGGGAGCTCGGTCTGGACAGACTCTACCGAGTGAGAAACCAAGGAATTGAGTCAGATTCAGATGAATTCCGAGTGAGACTCGTATGTAAGAGCTTTTTCCGAGTGATAATGACCTTGAGAGTCTCTGAGTGAAACGTAGTTGAAGAAGTAGGTCTGATCTTGGCTAAGTATTAATTAACCGAGTGAAACCCGAATGGGAGACACTTCTATATTCCTAAGTGTTGATAACCGAGTGGAAGATATTATACATATTCCAAGCGAATCATGTAAACCGTATTCCGAGTGACTAAGTAATGACTGAGTCCGAATGAGACTTGACTGTGATGCTTGTCTCTGATGAATGAATGGTTAAGTTATTCCTCAGATGAGAAAGGGCATGAACACCGAGTGAAGATCGAATGAGCCTTGAGTCGGTCTGAGACAACTTAACCGAGTGAAAAGTTGAAGGAAGAGGAGTCGGTTGAATGAGATCGGAAGAGACACTTCTGATCCGTTCTAAACCAGAGTCTAACATTCGATGTCAGGGACGACCTCAAGGATTCAAAGTGGAAGGACGGGTGTCAACTAATGTCTTCATCACATCGGATGACCAGCGTAGGGAGGACTGCCTTGTGTGTTGCACCTCGGAGTATTGCTCTACCAAATGAGCTATAGGACGGCTGACTTCGGTTCAGGTGAGACCGGATGAATTTAGTACAGATCGGATTATCATTAATGAACACCGGTTGGCTTCAAGGAAGGTTAACTCAGCTTTCCTTAGAACGGATGTCCACACCGGATGACTTTGAGCCGGTGTACAAGACCGGATGAAATCCGCCCAAAGAAGAAATTGAGGGACTGCTAAGTTCTCCTCAACCGGACTTGGAAGTGGAATTCCAGTCGGTTTTGAAGTGCAGAAGTAACTTTTTGACCTTTTTCTTGTCTTTTAGGCATTTTTTAATGCATTTGAACCCACTAATTGCTCTAGTACGTAGGACGGCCAGAAATGAGCACTAAGATAGCCACCTTCTATTATTAATCCTCCATTATCTCCACTAACAGCACTAGCAAACCCACTCACAAAGGGCTTGTCCCCCACTGCCTTTGTTTTTTTTAAAACAAAACCATATCTCTTCAGAAACTCTTAAGAAAACAGAATTATAGTATACCATTTTCCTTCTTCCTCAAGACCTTTGAATAGAACCAGGACAGCCAAGGGACTCCTTTTCAGTCAGCCAAAGATCATCAAATCAAGTAAGAGGGGAGAGGGTTGTGAATAACTATGAAATGGGTAGAGTTGTATGCTGTTCTAGGATTCCAGTTTTAATTTCGTATATTGTGGCTTAATTTTGAAACTGAAAACGTACGGATTTGTCTTTGACTTCTTCATGAAAGTTGTAGATCTTTTTGTTATCTAAATTATGAGACCTGAATCAATTGATTTGAGTATGTGTAGCAAAAGTTATAGCCAAAATACTACTGTATGTCCGAGTGAAGGATTTGTTTCATGTTTAGTGCATATTTTGATATGCTGGGAATTATACATGCATAATCAGCCTTGAATGTCTTCATGAAAGTTGTAGATATACATGTTGTGGATCTTTAGAAAGTGGTTTCATATTAAAATAATTTTTGTAACTCAAGTTATACTCATAATACTGAAGTATGTACAAGCTGTAAATCTGTGAACTTGAAATCCGTATCTTAAGGCAGTATGGTATTTTGTGAATAAGTGGTATTTCTGATTGGAATCTGAAATTGTGTTCTTCATGAAAGTTGTAGATAATTGTATTATTAAGCTATAGAAAGTGGAATCATCTAAAAAGGAGTTGATTTGCCCATGTTATGACTGTTTTGCTAATGTATGTTGCTGTTGGGAATGCTGAAAGTCACTTATAAAGGCTATTATGAAAGAAAATGATATTTTCTCTATGGATAAAGATTAATTATTAAATTCTTGAGTGATTATGAGTTATTAGAAATGATGTTGAGCATTATGCAGTTTGTATGATGTGGTGATGAATAATTATGAATAACGAAACCACTTTGTATGTACATGAATGCCTTGTGATATTGACACATGTGACTGAAACAGTAAATCCATGATTTTGTAAATTATTATGAGTGTTGTGTCCTTTGGGGACTTGTATTCCAAGAGGTTTTGGAAATATGGATATCATGGTATGTTAAAAGAATTAAAGGCATTCATGCATCATAAGCATTTGGATGCACCATGGAATTTAGGGGTTCCATGATTGCCTACCCTGGTGGGGGGTTACTCTATGATGAGTTAAGCCCTATTTTGTTATGCGCCATGGAGTGTTGGGATTCATGGTTTATGCAAAGCCCTACTTATGATATTTGTGTACTTTGGTACTTAAGCGCCATGGAGTGTAGGGATTCATGGTATATGCTAAAGCCCTATTTGTGTCTCTATGAGACTTTTACTGCAGTATTTCCCACCAAACCAAATGGATCCAGCATGACATCATATGACTAATTGAAGAATTATTAAATGGACTTGTTTGGCATATTCATCATATCATTATGAGTTGTTGATTGTGTTTGTGCAATTTTATCTATTTTATATTTATTCTATATTCTGTCTCACTCTTACATTAATTTTTACAGTGAATGACACGCAGAATGCAGAGTGATGCCATGATGGATGCCTATTTGAATTATTACCTGAACTTTGATTTTATGGGTTGTAATAAGTATAACATGTCATGTACCATTATTTTCTAAATCGTTTCCGCTACTTAAGTATTTTCTTGAATTTAATTATTCACGACTAGCATGTATGATAATTTTTCCGCTGTTATCAACTGTTACATAAACTCTGAATTAAACTTATGAATTTTAAAATGATCTTTCGAAAAAGCAAAAAATTTACTCGAAAATTTTAATTGACGTTTCGGGGCGTTACATTGTTGGTATCAGAGCATTTTTGAAAATTCAGGACCAATTGCTATGACATGTACTGTTTCTCGACATAATATGTGAAATGTTTGATTTCTTACTTGATAACATGCTAAATGTGTACTATATGACTTGTGCCTGACTGATTAATTGCGAAAAGATTTGTTTGATTACCGCTTGATAATATGATAAATGTGTTATATGATTTATTGCTTAACTGATAAACTGTAGGATAATGATAGTTATGTAGTATTTATATATGATATATTATCCCTTAGAATTGGTATAAACCTAACTACGAATATAGGATGGCAAGAAACAACAACAACGATATGGCAGCAGCTTTCAACCGCTTAGCTGAAGCCATAGAACGACAAAACCAACCAAGGAGCACTGGAGGACTCCATGGGTTAGACCACTTCCTGAAGAGAAAGCCTTCACAATTCAAAGGAGGTTATAATCCAGAAGGAGCATATCTTTGGGCCAAGGAAATGGAGTGCATCTTTCGAGCATTGCCCTGCACAGAATGCGAAAAGGTGGAGTATGCCACCTATATGTTGGTGGAAGAGGCAGAGAACTGGTGGATTCATGCTAGAATCCGTATGATCGAGACTGACAGACCCTTGAACTGGGCCAACTTCAAAGACTGTTTCCTGGAGAAATATTTTCCAGCAAGTGTGAAAAGTCGCAAGGAGCTGGAATTTATGGAGTTGAAATAAGGCTCGATGTCCGTTGGAGAATATGCTGCAAAATTTGAAGAACTATCTCTCTTTTACCCTCCTTTTCAACAGGCTGGTGCCGAAGAATCGAAATGTGTTAAATTTGAGAACGGACTGAATCTGGAAATCAAAGAGGCGATAGGGTATCAAGAAATTCGGAGTTTTCCTATTCTGATCAACAAATGCAGAATTTTTGAAGAGAATCACCAAGCCAGACTGGCACATGAAAGGGCCAATAGACAACTGAAACCTCAGTCAGTTGATTTCAAAAGAAGAGGATCGTTCTATCCAAGTCGCTCCAGAGGAGGATCATCATCATCGTCATCTTTTGATAGACGCAACAATATGAGGTGTCTTAAGTGTGGAGGTAATCATCATGTATGTGATTGTAACAGACGTCTTGAAGAGGTCACTTGCTTTCGATGTAATCAAAAAGGACACATCAGTCCAAATTGTCCGCAGAACAATCAAAACAACAACAGGAACACTATGAGTGAACCAAGAGGCTCTAATTATCAGAAAGGCCATGGAGGAGACACACGTACTGCCCAACCTCCAAGACAGAACAAGGAGTCCACAGATCAAAGGTTACAACAAACAACTGGGAGAGTCTTTGCCATCAGCGGTTCAGAGGCAGACCAAGCTGATGACCTCGTACAAAGTAAGTGTGAGATTAATGGTACAATCCTATCTGTGTTATTTGATTCTGGTGCTACACATTCTTTCATTTCTGATGAGTGTGTTAGACGCCTTCAATTACCTATGAAGCCTATGACATATGATCTGATTGTTTCCACTCCCACCGGTACACAACTTAGGATTGCTAAGGTGTGTAACGAATGTTCTATACTCATAGAAGGTAGAAGCTTTCTTGTCGATCTTGTTTGTTTACCTTTGAAAGATCTGGAGGTGATTCTGGGGATGGACTGGTTATCGGCAAATCGAGTCTTGGTGGACTGTCACAACAAGACCGTGATATTTCCATCAGAAAATCTAAATTCTGACAACCTCAAGACCTTTGTATTACAAGGTGAAATTCAATTGTTTGCTTTATTCACTCTTTACAAAGAAGATGGTGAATCTAAAGCAATCGAGATGCCGGTTGTTTCTGAATTTCCTGAAGTATTTCCTGAGGATGTCTCAAGTTTAGCTCCAGAACGTGAGGTAGAATTCTCCATTGATTTAATTCCAGGAGCAGGACCAGTGTCTAAAGCTCCATACCGTATGGCACCAATTGAACTGACGGAACTGAAGAAACAAATCGAAGAGTTGTTGGAGAAGCATTTCATCAGACCTAGTGTGTCACCATGGGGAGCGCCAGTATTGCTCGTCAAGAAGAAAGATGGAAGCATGAGGTTATGCGTAGATTATCGTTAACTGAACAAATTAACAGTGAAGAATAGATATCCTCTACCCAGAATTGATGATCTGATAGATCAATTGAGAGGCGCTGCAGTGTTTTCCAAGATTGATCTACGATCGAGGTATCATCAGATTCGTGTCAAGTCTGAGGATATTCCAAAGACAGCCTTTAGAACACGATATGGTCATTACGAGTACCTTGTGATGCCCTTCGGAGTGACCAATGCCCCAGCCGTATTCATGGATTACATGAATCGAGTATTTCATCCCTACTTGGATCAATTTGTCATCATTTTCATTGATGATATTCTGATCTATTCAAAAACTGCAGAGGAGCATGAAAAGCATCTTCGAGTGGTATTGCAGATTTTGAAGGAGAAGTAGTTGTATGCAAAGTTATCAAAATGTGAATTCTGGTTGAAAGAGGTAAAATTCCTAGGCCATGTAATATCAAACGAAGGAGTGTCTGTGGATCCTTCTAAAATAGAAGCTATGGTAAACTGGGAGAGACCTACTTCAGTCACTGAGATACGAAGTTTCCTGGGATTAGCTGGTTATTATCGGAGATTCATTGAAGGGTTTTCTCAAATTGCCCTACCAATGACTCGGCTAACCCAGAAGAATCAACCTTTTTCTTGGACGCCAGAATGTGAGAAAAGTTTCCAAGAACTGAAGTTAAAGCTTACATCTACTCCAGTCTTAACCTTACCTAATCCACAAGAAGATTTCGTGGTTTATTGTGATGCTTCCAAAATGGGCTTAGGATGTGTTTTGATGCAGCAATGAAAAGTGGTTGCCTATGCTTCTAGACAGTTGAGACCACATGAGATAAACTATCCGACGCATGATCTAGAATTGGCAGCAGTGGTATTTGCTCTGAAAATCTGGAGACACCATTTGTATGGAGTCAGGTTTGAAGTGTTCAGTGACCACAAGAGCTTGAAGTATTTGTTCGATCAAAAGGAATTGAACATGAGGCAGCGAAGGTGGATGGAGTTTCTTAAAGATTATGATTTTGATTTGAAGTACCATCCAGGAAAAGAAAATGTGGTGGCAGATGCACTAAGCCGAAAGTCCATTCATATGGCATCTTTGATGATAAAAGAAATGGAGATGATAGAACAGTTCAGAGACATGAACTTAGGTGTAGAGATGAAATCTTCAAGGAGTATGACTTTGGGGACTTTGAAAATAACCAATGATTTCCTGAAACTGTTAGGTGAAAGACAGAAAAAAGATTTGCCATTACAAGAGTTGAGAGAATTACAGGCGAATGGAAAAGATATGGGACTACAAGAAGGATCAGATGGAATTTGGAGAATCAGGAAAAGAATTTGTGTACCAGATGATGTTGATCTGAGAAGGACGATTCTAGACGAAGCGCATAAAAGTATGTTGAGTATTCATCCTGGATCAACTAAGATGTATCAAGATCTGAGGAAAAGCTTTTGGTGGCCAAGGATGAAGAAAGAGATAGTTGAAAATGTATCTTCATGTCTGGTGTGTCAAAAAGCCAAGGTAGAACACCAGAAGCCATCTGGTGAACTGCAACCATTAGATATTCCTGTCTGGAAATGGGATGACATCTCAATGGACTTTGTGTCAGGGTTACCAAGAACACGTTCAGGGAATGATGCAATCTGGGTTATTGTAGACAGATTGACAAAGTCTGCTCACTTCCTCCCAATGAATATGAAGAACTCTTTATAAAAATTGGCACAATTATATGTGAAGGAGATCGTAAGACTACATGGTGTACCATCTAGTATTGTGTCAGATAGAGATCCAAGATTCACTTCCCGATTCTGGGGAAGCTTGCATCAGGAATTGGGTTCAAAGATTCGATTGAGTTCAGCTTATCCTCCCCAAACAGATGGGCAGTCAGAGCGTACCATACAAAGTTTGGAAGACTTACTGCGATCTTCTGTGATTGAACATGGTGGTAGTTGGGAGCAGTTTCTTCCATTGATTGAATTCACGTATAACAATAGCTACCATAGCAGTATTGGTATGGCTCCATTCGAAGCATTGTATGGTAGGAAGTGTCGAACGCCCCTTTGTTGGTTAGAAACTGGTGAAAGTTTGGTGTTAGGACCTGAAATTGTGCAGCAGACTACTGAACAGATAGAAATGATCAGAGAAAAGATGAAGGCATCTCAAGACAGACAGAAGCACTATTACGATAAAAGGAGGAAACCACTTGAATTCCAAGTCGGTGAACATGTATTTTTGAAGGTTTTACCTCACAAGGGGATTGGCCGAGCATTGAAAAGTAAGAAGTTGAGTCTGAGGTTCATTGGACCATATGAGATCCTAAAGAGGATTGGTACAGTGGCGTATCAGATTGCACTTCCTCCTCACCTGGCAAACCTGCATAATGTGTTTCATGTATCGCAACTAAGGAAGCATATACAAGACCCCACTCACGTGATTGCTGCTAATGATATTGAAGTTAGAGAAAATCTAACCATCTCCACAGAACCTACACAGATCCTAGAAAGATCGAATAAACGCTTGAGGAACAAGAATGTACCACTGGTAAAAGTTGCATGGAAACAAGGAACTGATGTAACTCTGACTTAGGAGCGTGAAGATGCTATAAGGACACAGTATCCAGGATTGTTTCACTGAGGAGCGTGTTAAGTTAAATTTTGAGGACGAAATTTCTATTAGGGTGGGAGAATTGTAACATCCTACTTTTAATAATAGCTCTATTATGTAATTTATGAAGCATGGAAGGTCTGTAAGTGTTAATTAATGAATAAAACACTTTATGGATGGCTTTTAATGCTCCAAAAGTTTCATTTTTGGGTATAATTCTATAATTTATATAGATCCTTATGAATGAGGCCCAAATTCCGAGTGAAAATACCTTAGAAAGAACTGTCCGAGTGAGAAAGAGAGTCTGTTCCGAGTGAAGACTGAAAATTCTGAGTGACCAAGAGGAATTCCGAGTGGAAAATGGAAATACCGAGTAAAAATGGTGTTTTCTGAGTGGAACATGGTCAAGAGGACTTATTCCGAGTGAAATAATGTCTCAGAGACTCACTGCCGAGTCAAACATGCTAAGAAGACTCGATCCTGAGTCAAGATCTTCAAAGGACTCATTTCAGAGTCAATTAAGATCAGAAGTTGCAATCCTGAGTGAAGGAATTCCGATTGACAACAAATAAGTCTTGGATCGGTTAGGATCAATATTACCGAGTGGACATTCAAGTGGAATGAGTCAGCATTGAGGAAATTCACCGAGTGAAAGCTGATCAGGAGAAGAGTCGGTTTGGAGATGAATTACCGAGTGATGACTGACCTGATATTGAGTAAGTTTTGGCAATGAAGAACTGAGTGCTTGGAATCGGTTTCAGAAGAATTTTTACCGAGTAAAAACTTGGGTAAAAGACTGAATTAGAGCTGACTCAGTATCTGGAAAGTTTACCGAGTGGATATGCTTGAATGAAGACTCAGTTACCGAGTGAAAGCATGAGTGAGAGAGGGAGCTCGGTCTGGACAGACTCTACCGAGTGAGAAACCAAGGAATTGAGTCAGATTCCGATGAATTCTGAGTGAGACTCGTATGTAAGAGCTTTTTCCGAGTGATAATGACCTTGAGAGTCTCTGAGTGAAACGTAGTTGAAGAAGTAGGTCTGATCTTGGCTAAGTATTAATTAACCGAGTGAAACCCAAATGGGAGACACTTCTATATTCCTAAGTGTTGATAACCGAGTGGAAGATATTATACATATTCCGAGCGAATCATGTAAACCGTATTCCGAGTGACTAAGTAATGACTGAGTCCGAATGAGACTTGACTGTGATGCTTGTCTCTGATGAATGAATGGTTAAGTTATTCCTCAGATGAGAAAGGGCATGAACACCGAGTGAAGATCGAATGAGCCTTGAGTCGGTCTGAGACGACTTAACCGAGTGAAAAGTTGAAGGAAGAGGAGTCGGTTGAATGAGATCGGAAGAGACACTTCTGATCCGTTCTAAACCAGAGTCTAACATTCGATGTCAGGGACGACCTCAAGGATTGAAAGTGGAAGGACGGGTGTCAACTAATGTCTTCATCACATCGGATGACCAGCGTAGGGAGGACTGCCTTGTGTGTTGCACCTCGGAATATTGCTCTACCAAATGAGCTATAGGACGGCTGACTTCGGTTCAGGTGAGACCGGATGAATTTAGTACAGATCGGATTATCATTAATGAACACCGGTTGGCTTCAAGGAAGGTTAACTCAGCTTTCCTTAGAACGGATGTCCACACCGGATGACTTTGAGCCGGTGTACAAGACCGGATGAAATCCGCCCAAAGAAGAAATTGAGGGACTGCTAAGTTCTCCTCAACCGGACTTGGAAGTGGAATTCCAGTCGGTTTTGAAGTGCAGAAGTAACTTTTTGACCTTTTTCTTGTCTTTTAGGCATTTTTTAATGCATTTAAACCCACTAATTGCTCTAGTAAGTAGAACGACCAGACATGAGCACTAAGATAGCCACCTTCTATTATTAATCCTCCATTATCTCCACTAACAGCACTAGCAAACCCACTCACAAAGGGCTTGTCCCCCACTGCCTTTGTTTTTTTTAAAACAAAACCATATCTCTTCAGAAACTCTTAAGAAAACAGAATTACAGTATACCATTTTCCTTCTTCCTCAAGACCTTCGAATAGAACCAGGACAGCCAGGGGACTCCTTTTCAGTCAGCCAAAGATCATCAAATCAAGTAAGAGGGGAGAGGGTTGTGAATAACTATGAAATGGGTAGAGTTGTATGCTGTTCTAGGATTCCAGTTTTAATTTCGTATCTTGTGGCTTAATTTTGAAACTGAAAACGTACGAATTTGTCTTTGACTTCTTCATGAAAGTTGTAGATCTTTTTGTTATCTAAATTATGAGACCTGAATCGATTGATTTGAGTATGTGTAGCAAAAGTTATAGCCAAAATACTACTGTATGTCCGAGTGAAGGATTTGTTTCATGTTTAGTGCATATTTTGATATGCTGGGAATTATACATGCATAATCAGCCTTGAATGTCTGCATGAAAGTTGTAGATATACATGTTGTGGATCTTTCAAAAGTGGTTTCACATTAAAATAATTTTTGTAACTCAAGTTATGCTCATAATACTGAAGTATGTACAAGTTGTAAATCTGTGAACTTGAAATCCGTAACTTATTTTTAAAACTGGGAATTGTGTGGTAAGAATTAGTGATCAGTGTCTTCATAAAAGTTGTAAACCTTTTTTGTTATGTGAAGTTTGAGACCTGAATCGATTGATTTGAGTATGTGTAGCAAAAGTTATAGCCAAAATACTACTGTATGTCCGAGTGAAGGATTTGTTTCATGTTTAGTGCATATTTTGATACGCTGGGAATTATACATGCATAATCAGCCTTGGACGTTTTCATGAAAGTTGTAGATATTTAAGTTGTGGATCTTTAGAAAGTGGTTTCTCATCAAAATAATTTTTGTAACTCAAGTTATGCTCAAATTACTGAAGTATGTGCAAGCTGTAATCCTGTAATCTGAAATCCGAATCTTGTTTTCAAAACTGGGAATTTTGTGGTGAGAATTAGGGGTTGGTGTCTTCATGGAAATTGTAGATATTTGTGTTATGAATAATTTAGAATTAGTTTCATGTCAAAATTATTTTTGTAACTCCAGATACGTTCTAATTACTAATGTGTGTACATTTTGGAAAAACTCATCTTGAGGCAGTATGGTATTTTGTGAATAAGTGGTATTTCTGATTGGAATCTGAAATTGTGTTCTTCATGAAAGTTGTAGATAATTGTATTATTAAGCTATAGAAAGTGGAATCATCTAAAAAGGAGTTGATTTGCCCATGTTATGACTGTTTTGCTAATGTAAGTTGCTGTTGGGAATGCTGAAAGTCACTTATAAAGGCTATTATGAAAGAAAATGATATTTTCTCTATGGATAAAGATTAATTATTAAATTCTTGAGTGATTATGAGTTATTAGAAATGATGTTGAGCATTATGCAGTTTGTATGATGTGGTGATGAATAATTATGAATAACAAAACCACTTTGTATGTACATGAATGCCTTGTGATATTGACACATGTGACTGAAACAGTAAATCCATGATTTTGTAAATTATTATGAGTGTTGTGTCCTTTGGGGACTTGTATTCCAAGAGGTTTTGGAAATATGGATATCATGGTATGTTAAAAGAATTAAAGGCATTCATGCATCATAAGCATTCGGACGCACTATGGAATTTAGGGGTTCCATGATTGCCTACCCTGGTGGGGGGTTACTCTATGATGAGTTAAGCCCTATTTTGTTGTGCGCCATGGAGTGTAGGGATTCATGGTTTATGCAAAGCCCTACTTATGATATTTGTGTACTTTGGTACTTAAGCGCCATGGAGTGTAGGGATTCATGGTATATGCTAAAGCCCTATTTGTGTCTCTATGAGACTTTTACTGTAGTATTTCCCACCAAACCAAATGGATCCAGCATGACATCATATGACTAATTGAAGAATTATTAAATGGACTTGTTTGGCATATTCATCATATCATTATGAGTTGTTGATTGTGTTTGTGCAATTTTATCTATTTTATATTTATTCTATATTCTGTCTCACTCTTACATTAATTTTTACAGTGAATGACACACAGAATGCAGAGTGATGCCATAATGGATGCCTATTTGAATTATTACCTGAACTTTGATTTTATGGGTTGTAATAAGTATAACATGTCATGTACCATTATTTTCTAAATCGTTTCCGCTACTTAAGTATTTTCTTGAATTTAATTATTCACGACTAGCATGTATGATAATTTTTCCGCTGTTATCAACTGTTACATAAACTCTGAATTAAACTTATGAATTTTAAAATGATCTTTCGAAAAAGCGAAAAATTTACTCAAAAATTTTAATTAAGTTTCGGGGTGTTACAGTTTGAGTGAGGACTGTGGTGCCTTGGAAGCTTGGCATGGTGTGCTTGGTAGCTGATCTGCTTCGGGGGAAGCCATGTTGGCTCTTCCCACGTTTGGAAGCCGAGCAGAGTGCTGCTGTGGCTGGGCCGAGTGGCCAATGTAGCTCCTGGAAGCTCCATTCCAGGTAAGGGGAGCTATTGCATCTTAAGTGCATAGTTCATGGACGGGTTTTCCGGGTGAAATTCTTGTATTGTGATGTGTGGTATTCAATATTTGTTTGTTTGATTGATTTCCGAGTGAGTAGTAGCCCAGACACGCATGATGATTATATATTGCTTGATGTTGTTGAATTCCGTCCATATATGTGATGATGTTTATGGTGATGACTATGTTGAGATGCTTGAGATGTATGTTATGATAATGCTGAGTGCATTGTGTAATTTGTTACTGGTCCCTACGTGAGTAATGGTATGATTGTATGCATGTGATGCTTGATATTGATTATGCGTATGCTGAGTGCATAGGATAGGGACTGGCATGATAATTTCGAGTGGACTGTGTAAGAGAAACCATGGGATGATTGCTACAAAGGATAAATCTGAGTGATAGAGGATAATCCGAGTGGATGGCATAGGATTGCCGAGTGAATGTGATGGGTTACCGAGTCATCTGATTTGCTGTGAAGATGCCGAGTGCATATAATGCTGAATGCTAAATACCGAGTGGGCAATCGGATGAATATGCGTTTAATGAAATTGAATGTGTTGATGTGATATGAGACCCGAGTTGGACTCGGGCAGTGCCTAGAGCATTAAGAGTGAAATAAGACGCTTGATGAAGTCCTTGAGTTGGACCCAAGGCAGATGCCAAGTGCATTGGAGTTGAACTCTGAGTGAGTGTGACCATATGCATCCGATTCGCCACTGGAATGTTTGGAGCATGTATATATACCGATTGGCAATCAGATGATGAAACGTGTGAGAACGTGATTAAGTCCTTGAGCTGGGCTAAGGCAGACTCTTTGAGTAAGGCTCGGAGTTGAATGAAATCTGAGTGGATCAGTATACTTGTGACTGAGTGAATTGAGCTTATGACCGAGTGAACTAGGTGATTTACCGATCGGAAGATGATTGTGATTGTTCATATTGAATGGCAGTATTTGATGTGCTAATTGAAGATATATATTATTGCATGTTGTGGATTATGTGATTAATCCAAGCCAATATCTGTCATTTAATATGTAAAGCTCACCCCTACACCATTTTTCAGTATGTGCAGGTCGGATTAGCTGATGTGAGGGCCTTTAACCCGAGTGGTGGGTGTTTGTGATAATGACTGTGTATATAATGTAGTGTACCGAGTACATCTTGTTGTATTAAAGCCTTGGCCGGCTCATAACAATAATGTGTAATGAATACAATTATGTATGTATAGGAATCCGAGTGCCAATTTATATATATATATATATGATTTACAGTGATGTCAGACACTACTATCGGATTATAAATGTTGATAATGAATATTGATAACATGTATTGAAATTGGCTGAGTATTGGTGAATAAGTAAAGTTAAGTTGAAATTATCTGAGTGTATGCGTATGTATATATATATGTTATGTTGATAACATGGTTATGAATCGGTGGAAGTGTATTGCTGTATCGGTAGTCGGACTTGGAATTAGAGAATATATATATATGAGTGATTTATGTTGATTTGATGCTTCTCACCGACTGGGAAATGATGTTGCATGAATGATCCTAAGTTAATGAATTCCGTGAGAAGTGTAAGAAGTCTAGATCCATTTCCGAGTGAGGCTCTAGTGTATAGACCTTCTTTCCCGAGTGGGAGAATTGAGAATATACTGAGAGAAGTGTGAAGGGTACATTCCCGATTGTGTTAAGGTCTTATTCTCCGAGAGAAACATTATTATGGGAGCTGAACCGAGTGAGGCTAAATATGTGGCCTTTTACCGAGTGAAAATACGGGTAATGACTTGGATATTTCCGAGTGGAAATCCGAGTGAACTTCTTCCGAGTGAAGAGCGGTTGTAATGGTTTAGCTTGAAATATATTCTAAGTATAGGATATATAATCCGAGTTAGTAAGATGAGTTATAGCCGAATGGGACTTGATGTTGTGATTTCTCTGAGTGAAGAGAATTGAAAGTTTTAACCTAGTGATGGGGTTCAAATATGCCGAGTGCCTAATGGATGACGTTTTCCAAGTGACTTATGGCCGTGTTACACCGAGTGGTGTTGATTGGGAAATATTCTGAGTAAGGAAGGTTTTGGGATCCCGAGTGGGATACCCCTCATTCCCGAGTGGATTACATATGAGATCTTTGAGGACAGAAAAGAAATGACTAAGTATAATATGATGGAGCAATCCCGAGTGAATGTAAACTCTGAATCCCGAGTGAAGGAACACCGGGTGAGTGTGACTTCTCGCTTCAGCGAATGAGGTATTCACTCCAGCGAGTGAGTATGCTGGGAAGGTTTCTGAGTGATTTCGCTTAAGCGAATGTGTGCTCGCCCGAGCGAGTTGGGCGTCTCGCCCAAGCGGACCTGTGTCTCGCTTGAGCGAGTGGGCACTGGTGTAGCCTCCGCTTGTGCGCTGGCTGCTTCTTCCCCTGGGCTGCTTTTGGTCGTTTTTCCTTCTTCTTGCCTTCCTTTCCTTTTTATTAATGGTCATTGGACCTGGCTCTCATATCTTCATATATGAGAGTGGCTTATTATAGGTCCAGGTATTTTCTAAATAATTAGCCCGGTTCTTCATGATTTATTTTGGGAAAAATTTCCCCTGACCCGGGTTTAACTCTAATAAAAATTTAGGATGTTACAGTCAGATCCGCATTTGTTGTTGATAATTCCATTGTGCATATGCATTAGCCATAATAGCATGGAGATATGCCATAATATGATGATGATTGATGATGATTGAGATGGTGGTATGATGTTGATGAGATGGGTAATTAAATACCTAAAAGACCACATATGATTAATAAATGATGCGAACATACCTAAAACAACGTTGAATATGACGATATGTGTGTCGCGGCCCATTAGAATGTTGGGCATAATTAATTATGGTTGAAGCTTGTGTTGATAGCCCATGGTGGCTTTGAGAAAGGACCTAAATTGTCAATGTTGATGATGTTGGCCCATTGTGGCGTTATGACTGATGTGTATATGCTTGCTTTGATATGGATAGATAAAATAATATGAATTATTTATACGTGGTTGAATTGATAAGCTATGATGATTAGTGATGTGTTTAGCAAAGCATACATGATGTTGATATGCATATGCACATAATTTCAATTGTATTCATATCGTCATTTGAAATGTATAACTCACTCTCCCATGTGGTCTACTTTTTAGTATTGATGCAGGAAAACCATGGGATAAGGACGTTTATGAAGTAAGGCTTTGGGAAGGTAAATAGTAGTAATGGAATGCCTTAGCCGGTAGTGATTTTAATTTATTGAATTGTGAATGAATGTACATGATAGTGTTGATAATTATTGATATTGGTGGATGTATTGTGAATAATGATATAAGTGTTGATGGCATATGTCTTGAGGTTGAATCAGATATGACCAATTATGGATTATGGGTATTAGAGATGTATCCTATATAGATATGTATATACATATATACTAGGCATTTTATGCTCATGTGATTATGTAAAATGATAATGGTTGTCTATTAGGCTTATGATATGCCTTTGCATGCTTTGCCGAACCTTTTCTCATATCTTCATATATAGGACTAGGCGTGTGCCTATATACATATTCTTCTTTCCTTGTAAACTCTGTTATTTTGTATACCGTTATGGGTAAACTATTTACCGATCCAGTTATAGATTATTAAATCTCACCCTTTGATTTTCTGTGGTTCGAGTCTTGATGTAATCATTGGGGTGTTTAGGAAATATTTCAAACACGAAAAATTTACTCGTGCTTTTATTATTTAATTATATGGATTACATCGGGATTCGAGTCAGGAAAATCGGGGGTGTTACAGATACCACCTGTGGCATCCCCTAATTATTTACATTTATTTTTATGTTATTTCATTAAAATACACAATTTTTTTCAAAATAATGAATTAATAATTCAATAATCAGGAAAATACCCATTTTCAATTAAAAGTCCTAAAATACAGTACATATAACATTTTTAAAACCTCAAATACCACTCAGATGCAAAATCATAAGCTTTGGGAAATAGTGGCCTGATGCTACGCTACGTGTGAGGCCAAGAATGCAACCCTAACATTGAGCGTCAAGCTGGCGCCCAGCACCAGCGTATTAGAGACAACACCTGATGTTGTTATGTATTTTAGGCCATTCGGCCAACTTCTAACCTACCCAATTGGCCTGTTTCAAGTCTGATTGCCACAAAACTTCATGGGCCATATGTTTTCCCTATTCCCGAACTATTGGCTGTCTGTTTGCCAAAATTCCACCATATATGCAAGTTATGTGCAAAATGCATTTCACTCAACTTATATTCAAACATATACACCAAACCACCCAAATGAACTCCAAATTGCCCAAGGCCTATATGTATAGTTTCTAAATGTCATAAGGAACCTATGGGTCCCTTCTAGGGATCCCAAAACCTACCGGATCTCAAAATTATGTAGTTAGTTCCTAAGTTCCACATAAATCACCTATTTTCACTATATGCATTAAATCACCAAAACACCCATCAATCTCTTAACAACATCACACACAATTTACAACACATTACATATCCTGCCCATATCAATGATCAAACACAGAAACTTTCCTCCGTGCCAATAGTTCATATATTCACCAAATTCAACAAAAATGTTAAGCACCCCACATCATCAATACTAATCAGCAGCATCCATCAATTCTCATCATCATCATGCTAATCAATTCCCAAGCATCAAATCATTTTACGAACCAACTAAAATACATGAAACTCATAAACCATGCAACTAAGTGTCTCATGTCAAAATACACACTAAGTAACATTAAATGCAAGTTATCGCTAAATTATTACGTAGTTCACAATCCAGCATTCTCCTTGGCATCAACTATCCGTTTAGCGCACCCTTCTTAGCATTGGTATCCTCTTTGTCACTAGTCACTAAGTTAAAGAAAACCACAGCAAGGGTGAGTATTTGAAATATCATAATTAATATACAATGGCAAATAGCAAATACAACTAAGTGCCATCTATTATACTTAATTTTTCATTAACTTACCTGTTTCATGTATTCTTACTTTACCATGTTCCATTCATGACCATTCTCATTTACCTAAATCTCAATACGGTTTCCAATAACATAAAATGCATACATATTTGTATCAAATACTCATTATCACCCATATCATAATCAGATCAATCATCAAACCCCTCATAAAGCATAAATCAATATCAATTCATATATTTCACAATTGACTCGCATATGTTTGACTCCTAGTATCTGGATACTAAAGGATCGACCGTCAGCTGGGGGTCCTACTTGACACGCCGTGAACCCTGCTTGGTCCACCAAGTCTTGCTTGACTCTCGACCTCAACCATTCGGTCCTACTTGACCACCAAATAGCTCAACTGGACCTTAAACACCATGAGAGCCAAAAACAAGGGGCAACACATACCATCGGCCATCCCACACCATATAAACACATACATAAACATAAAATACATGGCTCAACATCATCAAATTCATTTATAATTGTCAGAAACTGATATCTCATAACAACACAAGGTGGCCACACAAACCTGACCCTTACATGCTATGTTACAACATCTCAAACATCATTAATTCATTAATTCCAACCAGTTACCCACAATCAGAATAATATACACGACACATAACCTCACAATTCCTCATCACAACTTTCATTTGATATCTATATATATATATATATATATATTAACATATATAAATATATCTATAATTACCACAATTTATTTTTATCCATGTCCTATCAATCACCCATTTCAACATACTCTCCCAAACATTTGACTATTTAATCACACATTCATATACACACATATTTATACAGATATTATCTAACTAATTTACAAGCTTCCTAATAATTCCTAATTAATTTATAATCCTTCTGAATCTAAATCTCATACCAATCCTAATTAATTACGACCCGAACACCCCCTTACCTCGATTCCAAGCCTCAATAATTTGTTCTTGGTGTCGGTTGCATCCCGCACTTGCTTGGTTTGCTTCTCTGCCTCCAAACTCGATACGCGCTTCACCAATCGTTCCTCCAGTACTCTTTTCGGCACCTACAGTCACCAAAACATAAACCCCATTAGTACATTGCCTCCCCCTTCTAAACTCAAGACCTAAGCCTCCTAAGTCCCTAATACACAAAATCCAACCCCTCATGGCCACATACAAATTCGGTTTTGGAGAGGGGAAGGAAAAAAAGAGAAAGAGACTTGAAATGGAGGTTCCCACATGCATGTACCTTGATCCCCAATGTCCAAAATGCAAGCAATTAATGGTTTCCAGTAATTCTTGATCACAATTCACGAGGAGGAAGAAAAGAGAAAAAGATGGTGTTTTTTTATTCTATTTTGCATGTCCCATTTAAAAACTAATCACGACGTTAACGCTACTTGTCCCACTAACGCTACGCGTCAGTTTATTAATTCCCACCTGACGCTACACGCCACAGCCACGTTGCGCGTCAGGCAGAATGGCCTACTTTCTTATTTTAATTCATTTAAACTCATTTATCAACAGCATATTCCTGAATTATTATTATTATAAGCCCCAATACTCATTTATTTATTTTTCTTTATATTATAACACCAGGGATGTTACAGAATGGGGTAAAGATATGGCTTCCACCTATTTGGATACATAGTCAATTGCTACCAAAATGAATTTGTTTCCAAAGGATGATGGGAGTGGTCCTATGAAATTAACACCCCAAACATCAAACAATTCAATTTCAAAGATATTGTTTAAAGGCATTTCATGTCGTTTAATAATATTACCTGAACGTTGACAGGAATCACAAGTATATACTTACGGACATCCTTGAATATGTGAGACTAATAGAAGCCTTCTTAAAGCACTTTTAAGATAGTTTTAGAGGTGCTCATGTGCCCTCTACATGATAGAGTATGAAAATGTTCCAGTATAGAACGGATTTCATCTTCAGGGACACATTTTCTTATCAATCCGTCTATACACCTTCTAAAAAGAAGTGGTTCATCCCAATAGTAATGGTTTATGTAACACCCCAATTTTCCGGACCCGAATCCCGATGTAATCGAGATAATAATTAATAAAAATGCGAGTAAATTTTTCGTGTTTAAAATATTTTCAAAAACACTCCCACAATTACCTTGAGACCCGAACCACAGAGAACCGAAGAGTGAGATTTATCAACATATAGCTAGATCGATAACTAATTCCCCCATAACGGTATACGAAAATAGTAGAGTTTACAGTGAAAGAAGAATGTGTATATCGGGTATACGCCTAGTCCCATATATGACGATATGAGAAAAGGCTCGGCAAAGCATGCAAACACCTAACATAAACCTATTAGATTATAACTCATTCATGCACTTACAACAGACACATGCATTGCCTAAGATATAATATAAATATGCATATACATCCGGGGTCATGCCCCAACTATCACCACTGCCCATATCACTTAATTGACCTATTTATTTACTTATTGGCATTAATCTAAACACCATCATCATCAACGTATATTATTTACCCTTCATGCATTCACTATTATCTTATACATGACCAAAATCACTAAATCATCAATATCATCATATAATATTTATTCTTTACATTAAAATTCATAAATGATGTCGGCCAAGGCACTTCTACTACCACTATTTACCTTCCCAAAACTTTAATTTAATATCTGAACTCATCCCATGGCAACCTGCATCACAATGCTAAAAAGAGACCACATGGGAGAGTGAGTTAAACATTCAAAGTGACGAATATACATATATTGTGATTAAGTGTACATGCATTCATTCATCATGTGTGCTTTGCTATAAAATCATCAATTCATTATTCAATCATCATCACATTGATATAATAGGCATACAAGCCTCATGAAACGCAGTTCACAACATAAGCAAGAACAAGCACATACACAATCACATTGCCACTTATCATCATCAATTCATTAAATCTTTACTCAATTCCTCCTCGCAAGGGGTTTCTCATCTCTCGTGGTCATCTCATCTCAAATGCCATGCACCTATGGCTAATGCATATGTCAACTGTTTAATGCATATGTAATGGATCCGATTTCATTTCAACAGGTGATCGCAACCACCACATCATTCATTCACATGGGTCTCCCGCCTCGCAAGGAGTACTCCCTCTAGCAGCCTCACAAGGTGTTTTCTCGTGATCATAACCACGTTCAATAATTCATATTGGTTTCCCGCCTCACAAGGGGTACTCCATCTAGCAGCCTCGCAAGGTGCTTTCTCATGATCGTAACCACGTTTAATAATTCATATTGGTTTCCCGCCTCGCAAGGGGTACTCCCGCCTCGTGATCACAACCACGGGCATCATAGGAACTCGCAAGCCCTTTTTCATTTCAATAACCAGGTGATCGCAACCACTGGCTCAATATCATATCATCATCAAGTTGGTTTCCTGCCTCACAAGGGGTACTCCCTTCATAGAATCCCGCAGGATCATTCATCATTGTGATCGCAACCACATTCCAATGTTATGCCATGTCATGAATGTAAAATGCAATAATACATATGCCAATCAACCTCGCAAGGATATCTCACCCTCTCATATAGGGATATATTTTAATTTGGCATTTTTAATCAATAACATACAAACATTTACAAAGCCCCTCAAGGCATATCATTCATATACTTGACATCTCAATAGCCACAATATCATTCTCACATTAATCCACGCATAGAATTCAACAAGGCATGTTAACAATTACGTTTCAAGTTCGTAGCATCACATGCTAGCCAATACAATTCAAGTTACATATACAAGATTTCACTTGCATCAACACAATGGCTTAACAATAATAATAATCACCGTTGACACATTTTCAAAATTCGTTGAGTTATAATAACTCATTGCCATTCCATTGTCCCCTTATTAGTTCCATCGTCAATCAAAGTATGTCATATAATCACATCATTTATTTTTTAACAAGATTCATAATATATCAATAGAGGGGAAGCATACATGTTTTCATAACATAGCATAGGCATACTCATACCTTGTCAAGGCCTTAAGCCATTCCCAATTGCCACTAAGACAAACCACACATATACCCCTAATGAATTCGCTCGCAATTATTCCAAAAGTATGCATGGGATTGGAAGAAGGTTTCTGAATACCCCATTTAATTGTCAAGTAGGCCTAAAGGTCCAAGGAGTACAAGATAAGTACTCAAAAGAAGTAAAAATGCAAATCCTAAGCTAATTTAATCAATTTAGCTAGTCATAATCGATTACAGGATAGGAGCTAATCGATTACAATGCTTCTGTAGATGGTATAATCTATCAGGTGTTGTTCATAATCGATTACGAGACTAAGGTAATCGATTACCTTATTTTTGTTTTAGTACATAGTCTATTTCACCCTTGTACACAATCGGTTACATTAATTCTGTTGGGTCTCTAATCGATTACACCCTCGAACACATCGATTACTGGGTTGCTTACAGGTTTGTAATCGATTAAGCCAATCGATTACTATAGGAACAGAATCCTTGTAATCGATTAGACTGATAATCTAATCGATTACGGCCTATTAGATTACAAAAATTATGCAGAAAATGCATAATTTTGGACTTCCAACCCCTCTAACTTTTTCATATCAACTCCAAATGGTACCAAATTTTGACACCAACTAAATTACACCATTTGTGATGCGTGGCTACCGGCCTCACTCAAAAATCTTTTAAAATGAATGAATTATGCATATAAATGCATTTTACCTATTTTGAGGCACTTTTGTTCAACTCAAGGGCCTATTCTCATTAGAATTAGCCCACATCAATTCCTACAAGTCATAAACTATACATGGAAGCTATTAGAACTATCCCATGCCATTCAATCCTTATAAAACTGTATTTGGCTCTATTAGTTCCTCAATTATGCATTAATGTCAACACCTAGTTTCACATTTTGAGCAATTTCCCTATCAATATAAACATTAATGTCATCTGTTAGCTTTAGCCTCTCATTTCCAATATTCATTCATCGAAATTACATGGAATTCTAAATTCACATGGTGTATGCATATTTCAACCTCTCATGGGTTATTCATCAACGGTGCATTACTCCCGTTAAAGGGTACTAACATTCATCCTCAATTCATATATACAAATACATATCATTCTCAAGAATCCATCATTACCGAGCATAACATTCATCAACTTATATACACATATAATATCACTAATAGCCAACAATTTTCCATTCATATCATTTCACTTTAAACATGGCAAGGCAAGCATGAGTATCATGACATACAATAATCATCAATTATATAACTTATGCAATTTGAATGTAAACTCCTCTCCTACCTTAAGGGAAGAACTACGATTCCAATGCTTCGAATGCTCCACCGCATTACCCAAAATATAATCTACACAACATACATATGCATTCATACAATTAATAAGCCATCTCAAGGCATTCTTTACAATTCTAAACATTTGCTAGCTTATCATAAAGCCCAATATCAAGTCCTAGGCTTGCCAAAACACCTATTCATAACATTGTGTTAAGCTTCGGGAATTCCATTCCCAAAACCAAGATTCTCTAGATCTTAAAGGGCCAATTATACCCTACAACAACAACATCTCTTTCACCATCACCTAAACTATCCATTTGCCATTCAAGTTCATCATGAGCCTCTTAGCTCCTTTCAAACCATTATTCATCAACAATTTCATATGGCATACAAGATGGTCTAAGAACTTATCAAGACACATGCTTATTTCACCAATCCCTCACATTCACCATAGTTTTGGTGCTCATATTCATCATTTTATATTCGTAACAACACCTATCTATAGGTTTTATCATCAATGGTTTTCTATCATTTTCACCATCACTCATCATCATACAAATCAACACTTAACATTGGTTACCTAATATCCATTTCTCAAAACTAAATTCTTTTAGTCACCATATACACATTCCTAAATCTTAGGATTTGGGTTCTTTAAAATTCATTAATCATCATCCTTATTGTTCAAGTCTCTCCTAAAAATATCTCAACATCTAACAATCAATATTACTCATTCAAAAACTCATTCTCATGTATATATAATCATTCCAATGCCAATAACTCATAATTTTCTCATCAATTTCCCAAAGCCCCAACATTCTAATTTTCTAGGGTTTTCATCAAAATCCACCATCATCAATTCTAACTATATTTGTGTCTCATCTTAAACATCCCAAGACTAGCAACAATGTATCACATCCATTATCAACATTAATAACAATCCCCAATGGTTATACCACCTAGGGTTTGGTTCCAAAGGCCATTATTCACTCAAATAACATCCAATCTCCCTCATAATACTTCAATAAACTCAAAACCATCAACAAAAGCTATGGGTGTTTAAGAACCATACCTCTTTCTCCTAGCTCTATGCCAAGCATGAAAATAAGGAAAAGAGAGAAGGAGGAGAATCAAGCTTTGCTCCAATGTTCCATTCATGCTTCATGAATCCATGGAGACCAAGAAATTTTGGTGAGTAATAGCCATGGAAAGGGGGCACAGTTTGGGAAAGAAGAGAGGAGGAAGATGAAGGAAATGAAGAAGGAAGCGGGAGAAAGAAACTAACCAGAAAATGAGGGGGAGATTTTGTTTTTAACTTAAATCCTTCATAAAAGCTTCTCCGTTTTATAACTAACAGGATCCCCATTTGGGCTCAATACTAAATCCAAAAATTATTCCGAATACATATTCGGACTCCCCATAATATTTTTAATAGCCCTGACCAATGGCATCTCAATCGAAGATACTTGGTTCGACACCCATATTTTGACCGGGTATAATTTTAACTTCTTAAATCTAAATAAATTATAAATATCCATAATAAATCCCAATTTAACTATTTCCAAAATTTTGGGACACTTATTAACCCATTTATAATTATTTAATATTTATTCCTCTTATTTAATCATTTTTATAAAATTCAAGATGTTACATTTTACATCTACCAAGAATTTCTTCCTCTGTTGAAAACTAAGATCAGGAGGTAAGATGCCACAAACAAGGTAATTGACAAAATCAACAAACCAAGGGACTTGTTGGATACCAAGACTAAGGAGGTGCTCATCTGGAAAAGATTCATTGATATGAACAAGATTGCCCATCTCCTCTTTTTCAGAAGGCAACCTAGATAAATGATCAGCCACCAAACTCTTAGTACCCTTCTTATCCCTAATTTCTATATCAAACTCTTGCAAGATTAAAATCCACCTAATTAATCTAGGCTTAGCATATTTCTTTTGCAACAAATACTTTATAGTAGAATGATCAGTGTAAAGAATTACTTGAGAACCTAGCAAATAAGACTTGAACTTGTCAAAAGCAAAGACAATAGCTAAGAGCTCATTCTCTGTTGTGGCATAGTTTACCTAAGCATCATCTAAGGTTCTGCTGGCATAATAGATGACATAAATCTTTTTCTCTTTTCGCTACCTAAGTACATCCCCCACAACATGATCACTTGCATCACATATCAATTCAAAAAGGAGTTCCTAATCGTGGGGTTACATAATAGGTGTAGAGATTAATACTTCCTTAATCCTGCAAAATGCTTCTAAACAAGGTGAGTCAAACACAAAGGGAACATCTTTACCTAAGAGGTGCGTGAGGAGCTTGGTAATTTTGGAAAAGTCCTTAATGAACCTCTAGTAAAACCTGGTATGCCCAGGAAAACTTCTTATACATTTCACATTTTTAAGAGGTGGCAATCTTTCAATAACCTCAATTTTAGCCCCGTCAACCTCTTCACAATGCTATAAAACTTTATAAAGATTTGTTAAGAAGTTGTCAAAATTAAAACCATGAACTGAGAAATCATCCATAAAAACCTCCATCACATCCATAACATTTTCAAACAAATCAGAAAATATGGCTTGCATACACCTTTGAAAAGTCGCAGGTGCATTACAAAGGCCAAATGGCATACGACTGTATGCGAAGGTACCATATGGACATGTGAAAGTGGTCTTTTCTTTATCAGAAGGATGAATGGGAATTTGGTGAAAACCAGAATACCCATCTAAGTAACAAAAATGAGAGTGCTTAGCAAGCCTCTCAAGCACCTGATTAATGAAAAGGGGAAATGATCTTTCTTGGTGGCATTATTCAGTTTTCTATAGTCTATACACATGCGCCAACCAGACACTACTCTGGTGGAAATTAATTCTTTCTTATCATTTTCAAGTACAGTCATCCCTCCTTTCTTAGGTATAACATGAACAAGACTTACCCATTTGCTACTTGTAATAGGGTATATGACCCCAGTATCTAAAGTTTAAGGATTTCTTTCTTTACCACTTCTTGCATTTTTGGGTTCAGCCTTCTTTGAGGTTCTACCCAAGGCTTACTTTCTTCATCCACTATTATCCTATGCATATAAAATGAAGGACTAGTTCCCTTGATATCACCCATAGTATATCCTATCATTTTTCTATATAACCTAAGTTGCTTCAAAAGTTCTTGTTTCCTCTATATTCAAATTTGCACTCACAATCACATGGTATGTCAAATTAGGAACAAGAAATTCATACCTCAAAGTAGATGGTAAAGGTTTTAGTTCAACATTGAGGCTCATCTCTTTCTTGTACATGACATCAGTATTATGTTCCAATGATGCCATCATCTTTAGCACTTTGTGATGTTCCTACAGATTCAATGATTGAAACATATTCAAGTGGATCATTAAGAAGGGATTTTTCCTTCACTACTTGGTCAATAAATTCAATACTATAGCAAACATCATCATGAAAAGGTTTTTTCAAAACATCCTTCAAATTAAATTCAACCTTTTGTTCTCCCATAGTAAAAGACAACTTACCACTCTTGACATCTATCACTATATTTGTAGTTGCTAAAAATGGTCTGCCTAAAATAATAGGAATCACAGAATCTTTATCCATTTCAAGCATAACAAAATCAACAAGAATGAAGAATTTACTTACTTTAATAGGGACATACTCAAGAATACCTATAGGGTACTTTGCTGATCTAACAGCCAGTTGTAAGGATATTTTTGTAGGTTTTGATTCACCTAATCTTAGCTTTTCAGATATGGACAGGGGCATTAAACTGACACTAGCACCTAAATCACATAAAGCCCTATCTATATTCATATTTTCATTCATGCATGGGATAGAAAAACTACCTGGGTCCTGAAGCTTAGGTGGTAGCTTCTTTTCGATCAATGCATTACATTCCTTAGTAAGTGCCATTGTTCCATCCTCTCCAATTTTCTTTAGCTAGATAAAATGTCTTTTAGAAACTTTGCATATGTAGGAATTTACTACAAAGCTTCAGTAGAAGGAATGTTAATGTAAAGTTTTTTCAAAACTTCTAAAACTTATCGAATTGCTTATCCAAATTAGCTTTGGCTAAGCTTGAGGATATGGAATAGGGGGTTGATATGGTTTGACCTCATATGAGTTTTCTTGCTTTTTCTCCTCCATAGTAGCTGGAAATGATGGATTCTCATTTTCTTTTTGGTCTTTCTTAGCTTCATTTTCTTTCATTGCGGTTGAAGTCTTAAGTTGTTTACCATTCTTAATTGTAATAGCCATAGTGTGGTTTGATGGCCCGACTTCTGTTTTTCCAAGAAATGTCCTTGGAATTCTTGAAAAACTAGAGGCTTGTTGGGCTATCTAAGTTTCTAACATCTTATTATGGATTGCTAGTGAATCCACCTTTGAAGCTAAGTTTTTGATTGCTTCTAAAAAATCCTCATTCTGCTTAACTTAGGTAGTCACTAAGGTTTCCATGAAAGATTCTAGTTTGGATTTCTATGGGACATATAGGATCCTTGTGGTTGCTTATAATTGCTCTGATTGCATTGGAAGGGAGGAGGTCTGTTTTGGAATCTTGGTGGTACTCTGTAATTATTTCCATAATTTCTGCCACAATTACCAATTGCATCCACTTGGTGTACTTCTGATTCTAGACCTTGAGATACTCCAAGCTGACACCTTATAGTTGTATTCCCTGAAACATCACACACTTCACAAATAACATTAGCAGTACCTGTACCCATTTTATCAAATTTAACAGCCAATGCTTCTACTTTAGCTGTAAGTAAGGAAATGGCATCAAGTGAGTACTTACCTAGGGTTTTTGCTGGTAAATTCATTTCAAAAGACCATTGATATGTGTTCTGGGCTACATCCTCTATAAGATTATAACCATCCTCCATGTTTTTACTCATGAAGGCTCTGCTAACTGCAACATCTAAGGTTACCTTTTGATTTGATGTTAACCCATTATAGAAAATATGAACAGTCAACCACCTCTCAATTCCATGGTGTGGACATTCCCTAAGCATTTCCTTGTATCTTTCCCAGGCATCATACAAAGTCTCATCATCTCTCTGTGTGAAAGTGATAATTTGTTTCCTCAATTGGTTAGTTTTGCTTCTAGGGTAGTATTTAATGAGGAAAGCATGAGATAGTTGATCCTAAGTTGTGATTGAGCCTTTTGGAAGTGAATATAGTCATGTTCTAGCCTTGTCCCTTAGAGAAAATAGTAAAAGTCTTAGTCAGATTGCATTATTTGAAACCTCATTAACCTTGACTGTATCACAATACTCAAGGAATATCTAAAGATGCAAATTTGGGTCCTTTGACGGTAATCCTCCAAATTGGCTATGTTGAACCATAGAGAGCAAAGGTGACTTCAACTCAAAATTATTAGCTTCAATTATGGGTCTTGTGATGCTAGACCCTCTACCCATTGCATTTGGTGTTGTAAAGTCCCTTAGTGCTTTGTTATCTCGATTCGCCATATTTTCTTGGCTTGCTACAGCAGTGTTTTATTGTCTTCTTTGCTTCCTAAGTTTCCAAACAAATCATTCTATCTTGGGGTCAAAAATTGTCCCAATACTTGTACTCCTTCGCATAAAGGAACCTATAAAAACAACAAACCAAAAAGAACAAGCGTAGTTCTGCAAAAAAAAGTAAAACAAATAAGTAAAATATATACACAAAAAAGTCCAATCTAATCAAATCATAGTTTGGCCAATATTGGGGGAACACAATCCTCGACAATGGCGCTAAAAACTTGATAGGTTGTTTCGTAAGCGCACAAGGATCGCGTAATATAAAAGATTGTTGTATCCATAGAGATTGTGCCAAAGTACTAATTCATAGTGATTTAATTATCCAGACAAATTCAATTTCAGTTAACTAATGCTATAACTTAGATAAAAACTCTTACAAAATTTTTCAGACTCAAATCCTTTTGAACAAAATCAGATACTTTCTTTGGAATCAATTGAAGAATTGCTCTTGAGAATTTGGTAGGTTCATATGCCACGTATCAATTTATCGCAAATCCTTTCTCAAATATGACTTTCTATTTTTAAGGTAGGTTTTCCTAAGGTGATTAGTATCTTTCTCTTGGAACTTTTACTAATGTATTCCATTACCAAGAACCGCGCTTAATTTGTTAATCGAATCCATTAAGTTTGATGAAACCAATCAATCCTTAGATGGTTTTGTTTACTTTCGTAATCCAATACCCTAGGTCCAATTTCATGTAACTCAAACAATAAGCTTATTTCTAAGTCGTTAAAAGCATTAAACTCTCATGAAAAAGATAGAAAAAAGAACTTCATAAATGGAAAAATTTAGAGCATCAAATTAATACATAAACATACTACCTCCTAATCCCAAGAATGTAATCTAGTTCCCCATGGGAAAGGTTACAAACTCAAACATAACCAATTATAAATAGAACATCAGAAATCCCAAGATACAAAAGTAAGGATTCAAGAATCAAAGATAAATTTCTCACTCAATCTTGTGAAATCTTGATGTGGATGCCGAAAATCCTTCAATTCTCCTTGTAAAAACCTCTTATTTCGTGCCAAAAAGAGGGTTTCTTTAATTGCAACATAGGGGATAGAAGAGGAACTCAACAGAACTGTCCAATACCCCTAAAAATAGGAAAAATTATGTTCGTGCTTCAATCCATTACCAGTGGAATTGTTCCATGGCCAGTAGATCGTGACCAGATGATTTACGTTGAAGTTTTCCAAGAGTCTGAGGTAATCCATGACCAATGGAATAATTTCATTGCCAGTGGAATGAAAAGCAGAAGGTTCCACGGCTAGTAGAATGGTTCCACGGCCAGTGGAATGATCTGGCCAGAAATTATTCCCCAAACAAAATGTTCCACGGCTAGTGGAATGGTTCCATTTGTAGTGGAATGATCAAAAGCTTGCCAAACTCTTATTATTAGGTGTGCCAAGGTCCAAGAGGGTTCCTACTTCATTAGATACATCTCCAAAGATAGAAATGACTTTGGTTTTATGCATTCTTGGCTTGAATTCCTTCCCATTTATTCTAATGCCCTTCAAGTGTCTCTAATTAGTTTACAAATTAACCTATCTCCTCATAAATCCTACAAAATAGAAATACCCAAGTAGCATATGCGGAATGGAATCAAAAACCAAGGGAATTAGGAGGAAATAAGGATAAAATCAATTAAAAATAAACATGATAAGTCCTAAAACAATGCAAAGTAAAGACTTATCAATCATTCCTCCCTAGTAGATGTACTGGCGAGATGATGTTGTTGTTGTTGTTGATGATGATGATGATGAGGATGAGTTGATGGGCCTCATTCGCATCAAGAGAGTTAAATGAATGAAAGAAACATAATGAACCTAACACATGCATAGCATCTTAGTTGACTAACCACATTGATGATTGGTGATGATGATTATCAGTTGTGTCTTGAATCTGCATGAATTGATGAATTGTGAGTGGATGGTTATGATTAAGAAATGTGTGATACTTGTATATGTTGATTGACTATGGTTGTGCTTATGACTAGCATCTGTGGAAATATACATGTGTTTTTGGAACTTAAGTGTGGATATGAATTTGAATAGGCTAGTGTAGTTATATCATGAATTGTGTATGATGGTGTGTCAATTTAATATAGGTTATCTAGTACTATATAAATGATTCATGTGATGATTGGGATGCAAACTTGTGTGTGCCATTTATGGTTTATGTGGAGTAGGGTAGAATCAGATGAGACGTGATGAGATAAAATAGAACTAGAATATAATTCTAAAATGGATATGTATGTCTTGTAACTATTTGATAAAGCCTTTAATACCTTACAAATATGATAAAGCCCCACTTCCATATTAATGACCTTATCTTTTTTTCTCCCAAAAGTGACCTTCCAGAATCCCTTTTCACCTCATCCATCTCTAACCATTGTTTAAACCACCTTGTTCACCTTGTTTCTTTTTTCTTGCATCTCTTTCAATTCGTTTCTATATCCGTTTTATAACTAATATGAAAAGAAAAAGAAAAAAATTATCAAAACTAAAGTTAATATTGAGATTGTCAAATTCAGTTCAATGAATGAATTAAATTTTTTTTCAACTAACACTAACTTCAATTGGAAAACACCAATTAAGAATGAAATCTGCCATTATTTTAGTTATCAATTGTCCGTTAGTTAATTTGTGATTGATTGAAAAGAAAAACAAAAGTGCAAAGATAAGACCATAACGTTAATTCCTTGGAGAGTGAGACATTTTGTGTCAAATGTACCATGACCTATAAAGATTAATAAGTCTTGTCCTTGATTGGTAACCTGAATAACAACGGAACCAGAAATGAGAGAAGCTGTTTAGGGATTTATGCCGCCTTCAACTGGGTATTTTAGCTGAGTGACATTATGTACGCGCGATTCTATGGGCATTAATTTGTAACCTGTGAGGATAACCTTTGGATGGCTGATAAATTATTTCCTTTATAGTAACCATATAATCTGGTTTGGGTTTTTTAGCTCTTATAGTATAGTGATCATTTTAAGTATATAAAGTAACGAAGATCCTATATGTATGATGAAGTAAGCATTCGTAGTATTATTGTTAGGCTTACTTTTTATAATTTGTTGTGTTTGGTAAAATTTTGAGATATCTGATTGTTGGTATTTGAAAATAAATTAATTTCACTAATAGGATGCGGAAACATATAACAATGATAATTAATGCAATGAATCAACACTATGGCAAAGGAGTAATTGTTTGGGTCCGGTTAACTAGTAATATCTTAAAGGCATTGTTTAATAAAATAAAAATAGAATTTTATTAAAACTTATAAAGGGATTATTTAAAAATAAAAATGAATGAATTTTAGTGATATTTTTAATTAAGAAATTACTTTTACTTTCTTAATTAATGTCCCAAAACACTTGTTAACATTATCTTGATTGAGTAGCTTTATGTATTTGTTTTTTTCCCTTGAAAAGACTCCCCCACCAAAACTGATGATCAATAAGGCAACTTTTTGACAGTTCTGAGACAGCAATATTGCTAAAAAAAGAGTTGGACAACTTCACATTGCGTTGAAATACATCTATAATTCATTATATATATATATATATAAAATACATCCATAATTACGACTCAAAAATTTGGAACCAAACTTTCCAAACGGGTTAGAACAAAATTACAGGGATAGTAGTAGTTGTTGTTTTAAAAATTATTTCAATGGGTTTTATGTTATATATTGATTCCTGTTTTTTAAAAAAAGCCTAACATATAATCTAAAGAGTTTATGCCCTGAAGTGTATCCATGAATAAGTCTGAGATCATTGATTTCTTTTTAGTCTTTAGTCTTTACATTGTATAAAGTAAAAAAATAAATAAAACATAATTATATCAATCTAAGATGCAAAAAATAAAAAATAAAACATGTAGGTTTGTTAAAACTTCATCCAATGTCCAAAACCTAAAACTATAAGGCTCAAAAGTGGCCAAAAATATATATGGTCATGCAAGACTTAAAACCCTAATTAAGACTACTAATGGGTCTTTAAAATGATATACAATAAAAACCTTAGGCCTAATGAGCTAAGCCTAGTCCTACTTAATGATGATACAAGCCCAAGTATGTAATGAGGTAAGCTTAATTCTCTAAAACAATACATGAAAAGTAAGAGTAGGTTTTCAAGGAGCCATTAGTGGCCGGGCCCATTCGTGGAGTCTAGCGAGGCCCACAAGCTCAGTGAGAGATTCCTTGGTCTTCTTAACCCCTCACCTACTCATAGGGCCTTGAAATCCTTTCAAAGCATCCTTCATGCTAATGAGGTCCTCATCATAGATAGGGAGGAAAATGAAAATGTAAGGAATGAGGTACCTGAAAGGAGAGTGAGAAGGGCATAAAGAAGAGTGAGCATTGTGTTGAGGAGACACGAAAAACAGTGACCATCTTTGAATCTCAACTGCGTCGTGGGGGTGCGGTGGCGTGAGAGGCACTGTGGCACATTGTTATCGTGGCAGTGGAAAGGGTTGCCGAGGGAGAAGAGGGTTTTTGAAACAAAAGAAGGTTTCAAGAGAGAAGCCTTTTTGAGATATTTATCACATTAAAATAAGTAACATCGGTCATTAAAAATAACAAGTGTTAAAATTATAGGATGATAGATAGAAATTCAGTGACAATAATAATTTTATTGAGTTACTTTCAAAAACTAGTGTTATTAAAATTTGTACCACCAAATAAAAGACAATTGAGTATATATTATATATCAATAACTGATACCATTTATTTATAAAAATGTCATTGTGTGTTTTTACACACCTGTTCTTAAGTATCCATTATGTAGGTGTTATATGTCTTTTTTTTTTTCAAGTATGGTAGTTCTTTTCTCAATTTATACTTAGCGAATATCTGGTGAACATGAATGTATGCATGCATAAATAAAGATATTCTATCCGATGCAACTTTCATGGTCGGGTGGGTCACTGACAACACAAATATTGAAGAATCCACTTTTAGGGTCCCCTATTTTGAGTCAAAAGTTCCTGCTGACATTCCAATGGTTATCCAAGTCAACCTGTCCTTAATTCCCATGGAAACAATTCAGGACTATTCTTTTCTTTTAAAGAAAGCCTTTGATGCCTTACGAATATGATAAAGCCTCGCTTCCATATTAATGACCTTATCTTTTCTTCTCCCGAAAGTGACCTTCAATAATCCCTTTTCACCTCCTCCATCTCTAGCCATTGTTTAAACCACCTGGTTCACCTTGTTTCTTTTTTCTTGCATCTCTTCCAAAAAGCTACATTCCACTAGAGATCTGTTTTTTCTTTTCATGTTTTTTAACTGTGCGTAAAGTGAAATTGAACCAAGTGCTGATCTGCATAATATATATAATTGGTGAAATTAATATAGAGGATTTTAATGATGTGAGTGAACGCGTGATTTAATTGACAAGAGCATTGGTTAGTTGGTTTGCAACAATGAAATGCATAATCAAGGGAATGTACGTGGTAGCCAAAGTCAATGGAGGAAACAGCGAGAAAATGGGCCCACGAATCAGGAATATAGATCATTACGAATGCAAGAATGGTATTCGCTACCTACAAACTACACAACAACACTACATGGCAGAGGAGATGAAGCATGGCCAAAGATAAATAAATAAAGTAGAGGGGGAATCACAAATTAATATACTGAATAATGACTTTTAGGAATCGTCCTTATATGCAAGTTGGAGCAATTCTTACTCTATAAATAACTTCGTACTGCTCTCTTTGACCTCAACTCCAAGTCTTTTCTATCTTCTAGTCTTTGCTAACTCTTACAAAGATCAGAATATAGAGTTATGGATTGCAGATTTGAAAGCGCAGAAACTCACAGGTTTTCCTTCTATTTCTCATGCACAAGCACACACATGCATAAACATTCATATCAAATGGTGCATATGCCATCTTAACATGAAAAAATTGAGTTCAATGAAAATTAATTAATACCCCTACCAACAGTGCATGGATAATATGTAAGTGACATGTATAGATTTTATGTACAGGAATAAGTGTGCAGCATGCTACAGACAATTCAACAAACTGGAGCACCTTGTGGAGCACATGAGAATCTCATACCATTCGGTTCATGAACCAACCTGTGGCATTTGCAGGAAACACTGTAGGTCATTTGAGTCTCTAAGGGAACATCTTATAGGTAATTAAAAACCTTAATATGTGATCAATTGTTAAGCTAATTGTATTCATACATGTGTGTGTGTATATATATATACATGGACTTAATTTGCATCTTCCTTGAATTGATTGTGAACATTTTTTTAACACTTTATCTCTCTACTTTTCTAGGTCCTTTGCCAAAACAGGAATGCAGAGATATATTTGCTTATAGAGGGTGCAAGTTTTGCTTGAAAGTCCTTGACAGCCCAAACTCTCGCAGGATCCACCAAGAAAAATGCCAATTCTCTGGAAATGCAGTATGAGTTCAACTATTGATCATTCTAAAACTTTTTTTACAACACTATATCTTCATCGTTACTTTAACCATTATATTCCACATGATCTCTTTCTTTGATGTATTCTTTTAGTACAAAATTGTAGTAAAAATACAATTCCTCATGATCAGGTGTTAACCTCTGGCTTTGGAAACTAAAGAATTTGCAAAAATTTGGGATATCCTCCTAAAACTCCGTCCCAACATTTTTCTTCTTACATAATGAAAAATGTATATGCAATAAATTCTTCAAAAACATGAACTATATTTATTATATTTTTATTAAATAACTGAAAAGATTTTAGAATTATTCATTGCGAATTTTTAACTTTTGGAGCACACTACTATAGGGAATAATTGGTCGATTTTCAAACTTGGGACTTCGCGATAATTTGGCTATTGGTGGTGGGGCAAGAGGACCACAAGTGGTTGCAATGGCTTGTAAAATGGTTGGAGGTGGCAGTGATGGCTCACTGGATCTGTGTGCAAGAGTGTGCTTAATTGATGAGCATGAGAACATCATCTTCCATTCTTATGTGAAGCCACCAATTCCAGTCACAAACTATAGGTGGCCTAAACTTCTCTTAATTAGGTCCCAAAAGAGTTTAACCTTAACCACATAGTTGGTGTGCTAAATATATTGAGCTTATGATTCATTAACAGGTATGAAACAACTGGCATTAGAGCAGAATACTTGAGGGATGCAATGCCAATGCGGCAAGTTCAGAGGAAGATTCAAGACTTTCTCTGCAATGGTGAACCTATGTGGACTATTCGAGCTAGAGGTGGAAGAGCCAGGACTCTTGTGGGTCATGGCTTAGATCATGACCTTGAATGTTTGCAAATAGAATACCGAGCAGAGAAAATAAGGTAAATAATTCAATTTAGAACATTTAGGCAGAACATGGTCATGCAGTGTATATAGTATATGAACTCTCATGCATCAAAAATCAAATAAAATAATCAGCTCATAAATTCACAAGGTAATTACTAAAACACTTTTCATTAGACACTAAGGTCATTAACAACAACGATATATGCATATCCTAAATCAAAAAGAGGTTTGCTTCAATCAAAATATTGACTTTGCATTGATATTGAACAAATATTTATGTTAACAGGGACACTGCAAAGTACCCTCCACTGATGAAAACAAGCAAGTTAAGCAACTCACTGAAGTACTTAACACAAGCATATCTTGGGCAAGTACCTTTTACACTATTCTTTTTGTTCTTTTCTATAAATCATAGAAGATCAATTTCAATAAAACATATATATAGCATATATAAGCTTTATAATTAATTGATGAATCTTATATATATATATATATATATATATATATATATATATTGGGGGCACATATATGCAGGTATGACATTCAAACTGGGATACAGGACCCTTATGATGATGGTGTTGCAACAATGAGACTGTACATGAGAATGAGAAGCCAAGTACATAAAATACAGGATTATCCTTTGGCAACTGACCCGCAGAACAGGAATAATTTTGCTTCGTGGAGGCAAAGTGAGCTTGAAAGAATGAGTCCTGAACAAATGCTAGAAATCTCAAGGTCTGACTACTACTGCTGGTGCTTGGATTCCTTGTACAATCCCTGAATGCTCAATGGAACAAACATGAGGGAATTCATGAGTAGTACTAGTCCCAATTTAGTTACCCTGATCAAGGGATTGAGTTATATCCACACGCAAAAAAATCCATACACAAATATCTATTGAATAAATTAAAATAAAAAAATAAATTAAGTATAACAAGATATCTCTCTCTGATATCTCTCTCTTTCTACGTACTTGTTTATAATTTCTTTTTGTATTAATATGACTCAATTTAAGCAGTGACACTGCTACATATACAGCTTGTATCAATATATTTGACGAATACAATGTGCGCAACAGCTTTCATTACGGGTACATTCTATTTAGTTTGTTTTGTTTGTGCTTGTATGATTATGCACACTACACTACGGCCACCTCGTTTCCCCAAATTTAGAGCCTTTATATTTCAAGGATGAATCTATTTTGCCAAAATAGGATTTTAAAATTTAATTTATTCAGGTTAATTCTATTGGTGGCATTTTGTTCACGTTATAAAATCAAATCATTCTATTCAGGTTAATTTATTTTTAGTTTTGGTTCAGGATGGATCTCTTTAATTTTTTACTTATAAAATGATAGATAGTATGCATAGACTCACATCCATTATTTGAGTACACTTTATTTATGTTTTAATATTAAACTTTTATTGAATAAAATCAACAATATAATAGTAGTATTTTACATTGTTATCAAAATCGAACCGGTTCGGTCGGTCCGACCGGTTGAACTGTGAACTGTTTAGGTGACTGGTCTGAGTCAATTCTTTAATACTACCGATTTAACCACGGTTTAACCACGGTTTTCATGAACCAGTGCCTTTACTGGTTCAATAACCGGTCCGATTCTAAAAATATTGGTTTTTTATATAAAAAAACAATATTTAAGTGAAAAGAATGCTACGGCAAGGAATACAGGCTTTTTTTTTATTAATGGGGCAGTTCAAAAAAAAATTATGAAAATGGGGTCTTTTTTAAAAAAATTTCATGTCTGGGGCTCTTTTGTATGTCGTACGAGGCCCACACGACATACAAAATCGTATGTCCCACATGCGACACCAACAGAACATGACACGTAGCTGTGTCGCATTTGACTTGGACGACACAACCATTGTCAGCGGTTCAAATTTACAACCGCAGACAATTAGTCCCCCAAATGTGACAATGTGACACGCTAAACAATTATCAGCGGTTCAAACTCTTAACCGCTGACAATAATACTAAAATCTAAGATTTAAATTATTTTTAAAAAAATCAAAATACATAAGTAAATTTAAAATGAAATACATCAAATAATACAAATATTTGAATCAAATGATATATTTATTTAAAACCAATCCACTATATTTAATACCCAAAATTTTGAAATTTAACTAAAATACTATATTTATTTAAATCAAATCTACTATATCTAATATGAAAATTAATTAAAAATTCAAAATAATTGATTTTATAAAAATATAATATTTTAGTTAAATATTTGTGTTATTTAATACATTGTATTTTAAATTTATTTATGTATATCACAATAAGTCAAAAAAATTATTTATTTTAGTATTATTGTCAGCGGTTAAGAGTTTGAACCGCTGATAATTGTCTAGCGTGTCACATTGTCACCTTTGGGGGATTCATTGTCTGCGGTTGTAAATTTGAATCGCTGACAATGGTTGTGTCGTCCAAGCCAAATGCGACACAGCCACGTGTCATGTTCTGCTGGTGTCGCATATGGGACATACGATTTTGTATGTCGTGTAGGCCCCGTACGACATACAAAAGAGCCCCAGACATGAAATTTTTTTAAAACAGACCCCATTTTCATAATTTTTTTTTTGAACTGCCCCATTAATAAAAAAAGCCACCAAAGCTAAGTAGGATTGAGCCGTCTACATCTGTTTGAATATAGGTCAGACCGGGTTGAAAAAAGGGGGAACGGGTCAGGAAACAAGACTCGTTTAGCCAACTTTTTTTTCTTTTTTAAATATTTTTATTAAATATTTATTTTTAATTTAAAAATAATTTTTTTTGAGGATTTTTTTTGTACTTGTCTAGCTTTTCCAATAGTTCATTAAAACACTAATACTTTTTAAAAGAATTATAAAAAATATTAAAATAAATAGTAAATTATTTTGTTATTTATTTATATTAATATGATGGGCTTGACGAGCCAATCTATTTCGGGCCCACCTCTAACCCATTTTTTGATTGGCATAAATGGGCGGGGCCTAAATAAATTGGTAAACCAAAAAATTTATCCTACAAGCTTTCTAGCTTGTTTTTAGTAGATGAGGCCTATTTTGTCACCCTTAATAATAATAAGAGTGTTCACTTATACCTCCTCAACTTCATGAAACACTAGTAATTATCTTTTGTAATTATATTTTTCCCTACTTTATATATGTGAACCTAGGTAGACTTACCTTGTGAAAAGGGTGAACTTCCATTCCCTTTTTATATATAAGTCACTTTAAAAAATTTAGGAACGAATAAATCTTTCAAAAATTCCCCTTGATGGTCCATTAAATACCATGTTTAATTTTTTTATAATTTTGTACTTTTTTAATATCAGTAAGATGTGTAAAAATTAGTTAAAATTTACTTATATATGAAATAGAAAAAGTAGTTTTTCTTCTACTAAGTTTCTTACACATTTTAACTTATTTTTTAATAAAATAGTAACAATGAAAGAAAAAACATTATTGAAAAACTATAATATAACTTTTTGGATTTTATCAACCACTTAAACTTGAAATCTTTTATTAAAATTACTATATTTATTATACTTGTGCTTTTCAATGTTATAATTGCTTTAGAAGAATAATACTATTCTAGGTAGATTAAACCTTTTTTTAATGTATTAAGTGACTTAAACTTAATCTTAAGGACTCATCGACCAAAATCATGATTTTAAAATAATTTTTTTTTCACTTTTTTCATTGTATAGTGTAGTGTATACATTAAAAGGTGTATTGTTAATTTAATATTTATATATTTATTTTGTGTCATAATAAATATTATTAATATTTTTATTAATTTCCTCAACTGGCCCTAGGTCCTAGATCTGCTATAGATGGCTATGTGTGGTATCTTTAAGAAAGGGTAAATTTTTTAAAGTGGTTTCTAGATAAAACTTACTAAGAAAGCTTCTTAAATTAAAATTAAGAACCTTTTAAAGTTGTTACATAATTGAATTTCTAAGCAAGATGCTTTTGAGGCTCGTTTACCTACTCGCTTAATATACTGAACCACCATCTTATGGTACATCTCCATATTATGCTAGGCTAGTCATTTTGTGTTTTTAGATAGTTTACTCAGAGTAAGCAAAGTAACAATGCTATCAAAACACAGAACCCTAAACCTAACAAAAATAGAGAGAATGAGAGAAAATGAACTTTTGGAGATGACATGACAAACAACTTCACTAGGATCCATGTTACAGTCCTTGAGTTTGGTATAGATCTCATTGTTATAGAATTTTGACATATTTTCTTTAATTTTCGAACCATCTTCTTTGACGATGTGGGAATAGTCACCATCAAGGCCTTATCACTATTATTATCGTGACTATTATTGTGTTTTTGCTAGTGTGAAAAAATATTAATTTTAGAAAATTAGATCACCGAATCAAGTTTTCATACCAACAAGCAAGTGAATCAAGTAGTGTAGTACAAGGAGTATTTAAGACTCCAATTGTCAAACTCATAGAGATTATGTAAAAAAGCAATACATACTCACTACTTAAACTCTTTGAATATTGAGTAATCCCAAAGGAAGTTGTTTGAAAGTAATTTTTAGAAAAGTAAAAGACATATAAGAACATAAGGAGAAAATAGAACAAAGGTCAAGAGAACACACCACCATAAAAAGAAAATAAAAATGGAGAAATCACTAATCTTGAGTACCTCAACTATGTGTTAACACCCATGCTAACCAATTACCCTATAAATCAAAATTAAGCCATATTAAGAGTCTCAATGGTAGGCTTTGAGTTGTTGGATTATATTAAGATGCAACACGACTGTGGCGCCCCAATTCCCTGACCCCGAATCCTAATACAAACATAAATAGTTAATAAAAATGCGAATAAATTTTTACGGTTATAAACTCCACAACAAATGATTTGCATCAAGACTCAAACCAAGGAAAACTGGAGGCCACGTTTAAAAGAAATAATCAAGAAGTTGATCGAAAAGCAAAAGCCCACAACGTATACATAATTGTATTTTAAACAACGGAAAAGAAATAAGTGTATACTGAGCATCCATCCCTTCCCGTATATGAAGATATGAGAAGAGATCCAAAGAAAACACAAGATGGATGCCAAAGTTTGATGAAAACATGCTCATTAGGTTATCTATTTAAGCTGGAAGGCAAATGGGTTATGTATGATACCTAAAGGCATGCAAAGGACCAAACAAAAACATGAAAACATAAAATTTGTAAGGCTCCAGACAGTGTGATACATGGCCGTGGTTCCCACTTGTTGTTAGGAGAAAGCATACGCCAAGATTTTCCATCAGAAATAGAGAGTTCCATGACCAGGTCGTGGTTCTAACCATGGCCATGGTTCTCTCTGTTAGAACCATACTTTGACATCATTTTTCCATGATTTTGGGATCCCTTCTTATTGCACTTTTTGGGATCATTTTGGCACACAAAAATAACTCAAGATTGTAACAACCCTAATTTTTGAGAATAAGAAACCAGACCCTCAGGACTCCTGAGGATACTCTGTTAAGCTTTCAGTAAGAAGCTTGAGGCTTTGGCCTATTCCCCGAGTAGTTCAGTATATGAAAAATAATAAAAAACAAAACTTGTTAAGATATTTAAAATGAAGTATAAGAATACCGAAAAAGAGTATAGTGAATGAGAGAAGCAGCGATAAGAAAATAATAATAGCAACGTCCAACACTACTGCTCCATAATATGTTAACGACGATTATTTTATTTAATTGGGTACTGATTAATTTTATTTGGTTGATGATTATTTCCTGACAATAATATTTTATAGATAATACTTAATACTGATAATTAATATCTAATCTTAATTAATAATTATTAATTTGAAAATATATTATTTAATTTTAAATGATGTATACTTATTTATCCATTTAATTTGAAATTTTATGATATTATTTTATAATAATTATTTATTTAATGATGATTATCTTAACTGAGTGTTAATTATTTGATAATTGGTCCTTGTTAATAACCTTTAGTTTAATATATCATAATGAATTAATGCTTAATAATTAATATTTAAAATTTATATTAATAAAATATTGTCGGGGTTCCTCGAATTTGAATTGTGGGATCCAGCCGGAGGTCGGACTCTGACCGTTCGACCTAAGACTAGTGATCCAGTAGGGAAACTAGTCCTGTTAGGATCGTTTCATAAAGGATTAAGGGTGTCTGACTTAGCTTGACCGACCCAATCAGAACCCTTAATGTCTCTTGCGTTTGACCGTTCATATACCTAGGGATATCCGATGGTGGCACGGTCAGTCTCTAGTGATTTGTTTCGACGTTTTAGAAAATTTTCCTAAAGAGGCCAAAGCCTAGTTCTGTAACATCCCGAACAATTTAGTGAAATTCTGTGTAGTGGAAAAATATTAAAAATTGTTTTAGGAATTTATTGAACAATTTTAGGAATTATTGGGGAATTATAAATAATTAAAGGCTGTAAAAGTAAATAAAAATCTAATTGGTGGATTAATTATAAAAAGGAGTAAATGGAACGTGATTTGAAGGAGAGAAGAGTTGGCTTAAACGTTTAAGTTAAACAGTAATTAGAAATGGGGAGGTAATCGGCTGGGGAGGTTACCGGTTGCCCCTGGCTTTAAATAAAAGGTTTCTTTTCCCTTTCTCTTTCATTCAGCATTCACGTGGGCCACTATCTCTCTCTCTTCTCCTTCATCTGATTCCCTTTTCTTCCTCCTTCGTCTTCTTCTCTTCCTCCTTCCTCACGCTGCAAATTACATGTTCTGAAGGGAGACCCTGATTGCATCACAACCGAGTGATAAACCCATTTCTGTGACTGTGGTCTCAAGGTGAGTCCACTAATCCGTCTGTATTTGTATTTTCCTGCCCTTTCATTTCTTGGGTAACTGTGTGGCCATGCATAGGTGTGTGTGGGCCTGTTCTCCACTCCTCTGGTGAGTGTGAGCTCGATGAAGGCTCTTAGAGCTGAAAGTGTGAAGCTAACGGGTTTGTATTCTGACCCATAGGTAGCAGTGAAGGTGTTGGTGCTGCATTCGGAAGAGAAACTACGAACCCTGTGCTGAGAGGGCGTAACCGACACCAGGAGCAGATTATTAAAGCTTGGCACTGAGGTAAGGGGGTGTTCGGGTTATAATTAATTAGAATAGGACATGCTATGAGTCTGAGTCATTAAATTAATTGTGAAATTGGTAAGAAGATATTACTGAACGAAAATGGTATGTGTATATGTATGCATGTGAGTATGGACACCGATCGGTTGAGGATCGTGTGTGGCTAGATTGAGTTTGAAATACATGTTGAGATAAATTATATATAGTGCTTGTGTTGATGGGTTATCAAGTAGGCCGCCCGACTGGTGATCATATGTCAATTCTAACATTTTTGCATGAGATTGATAACATTTTAATAATATTGAGCTATATATATTGTGCATGAGATACTCTGTATACTGTTGAGGGTGGGGAGTGGTCGCCGGTGCGTTGCACAAGCAAGGAGCGGCTCCTGACAGGCTTCCAGTAAAAGGATGGTATGATTATGTTATGTGATTGACTGTGTGATGGATGGGCTTGACAAGTCGGTCGCCTTGTATTATGAGCACATGCCAGTTTCTGGTGGTTGCATCTGTTGATTGTTGATGATCGTAATGATATGCCTGTTTATATAATGGATTATATGATGATGTGGTGTGGGATGACCGACGGTATATATTACCCTGTATTTTTGGCTTCTGTGGTCAAGTCGGACCCAGTTAAGCTACCCAGTGGTCTTTGACCTAATGGTTGAGGGGGAGCCAAGTCGGGCTCGGTGAACCAAGTCGGGTTCACGGGATGTCAAGTCGGACTCTCAGCTGAAGGCCAATCCTTTAGTATCCAGATACTAGGAATCGATTTTATGAGAGTCAGTTGTGACTTGTAATTTGATGAATTATTAGTTGTGGTGTATATTTGCCGAGAGCAGTTTGCTATACTTGCCGAGTGAAGTTTGTTATGATTACCGAATGAGATTTCGATATATTTGCTGAGAATGATTTGCTGTATTGATGAGTGCAATTGGTTTTAATTGCCGAATGAAAATTGAAATAATTGTTGAGTAATGTTATATTCACCGAGTGGTAAAATGGTTATAATTGCTGAATGAAAGTTTAAATCATTATTGAGTGATTTGATATATTGCTGAGTGTAATTTCATATCTTTGCCGAGTGATTGATATATTTTTCGAGTGAAAAAATTGTTATATTTGTTGAGTGGAAGTTACTTGCTAAATGTTACTTGTTAAGATTGTCGAAGGAGAACTGTTATACTGCTGAGTGTGAATTACAATAATGCCGAGTGTTAATGGACATATTGCCGAGTGAAAGTTGATATATTTGATGATTATAAGTTGATATATTTGCCGAGTGAATGTTGATATATTTGCTGAGTGAGTGATATATATATTGCCGAGTGAAAGTTGATATATTTGATGATTATAAGTTGATATATTTGCTGAGTGAGTGATATATATATTGCCTAGTGAAAGTCAATATATTTGATGATTATAAGTTGATATATTTACCGAGTGAATGTTGATATATTTGCTGAGTGAGTGATATATATATTGCCCAGTGAAAGTCGATATATTTGATGATTATAAGTTGATACATTTGCCGAGTGAATGTTGATATATTTGCTAAGTGAGTGATATATATATTGCCGAGTGAAAGTTGATATATTTGATGATTATAAGTTGATATATTTGCGAGTGAATGTTGATATATTTGCTGAGTGAGTGATATATATATTGCCGAGTGAAAGCTGATATATTTGATGATTATAAGTTGATATATTTGCTGAGTAAGTGATATATACATATATATATATATATATATATATATATATATATTGCTGAGTGAAAGTTGATATATTTGATGATTATAAGTTGATATATTTGCCGAGTGAATATTGATATATTTGCTGAGTGAGTGATATATATATTGCTGAGTGAAAGTTGATATATTTAATGAGTAAGTCGATATATATTTATCGAGTGAATGTTGATACAGTTCATGAGTGAATGATATATATTGCTGAGTGAAAGTTGATGTATTTACTAAGTAAGTTGATATATTTGCCGAGTAAAAGTTGATATATTTGATGAGTATGACTTGATAAATTGCTGAGTGCTATTTTTTATATATACTGAAGGAATTATTATAATTACCGAGTGTGAGTCATTTCCCGAGTGAGACCTTCAATTTGACAATGAAGTAACCGAACGGAGTTTGTATACATGTGAATTATTAATTTGCGTTCTAGATTAATTATGATGCCAAACACTCACCCTTACTGTTGTTTTCAATTTAGTAACCAGTGACAGGGAGGAGGTCGGAGCTCTGGAGGTGCGCTAAGCGGGAGACCGATGCCAAGGCCTGAGTGATTTTGAGTGAATTGTGTAATATATATCTATATATTGAGTTTTCCGTATATGTGGTGTTACATGTGTGCTGAACTAAGTTTAAATCGGGTGTTAATCTATGTTATATTATAATTGATATTCATTTTCACAAATGGTTGTTGTAGCCAAGTTTGGTACCGGGTGAATATTTCCCGAGCGCATTTATCCTTGTCCGAGCGAGGACCAGTCGGCTTGGTGTCTATTTCGTTCCTGTGGGAATTCCTCATTCTCTTTCTGAGTGATGAATAACCGATAGGTCACCCTCCCGAGTATAATGATTCCGAGTGAAGAAAGGTGAGAATGTTTCTGAGTGACTTATGCCCGGGAGAACCTCTTCTGAGTAAAGTAAAGTTAGGGTATTTTCCGAGTGGGGATACCCGGAGGAACCCTTACCGAGTGAAGGAGATTAGATTATCCCCGAGTATAACTATTCCTGAGTGAAGAGTAGGAAGGGGTCAAGTGTGGTATGCCCGTGGGAATGGAAGTTGAGAGTTATCCGAGTGAACCTTTTCGGAATGATGTGAGGTTAAGCTGTTACCGAGTGATACATACCCGAGTGGGCCTATTCTTGAGGACAATCCTGACTTGAGTTTCCCGTGTATGTCTTGTTCACTCAGGATTAATGAGTGGCATTCGCTCAAACGAGTCGGCACTCGCTTAAGCGACTCTCAGAATTCGCCTAGGAACATTGGGGTCTCGCTCAGGCGAATAACCCCCTGTCTTCTTCTCCTTCTTCCGCTGTTTCTAACTCCACCTTATCAATGAACGTACTTCCGATCGAATAGTATTTTACGAACGTTTTTATTGTTTTAAATATACTTATGGATACTATTTTATATTTATATTGAGTTGGATCATTTCTGATCGGTCATTATTTTAATATACTTTTAGTAAAGGATTTATTCTCAATCGGCTTTGTTATTCTGAGTATGATTTTATTATTTAGAATGTAATTAAGAAAAGTAAATATTATTTTACATTAAGGCCGAGTGGATTATTTATTAAATACGAAAAATCTATTGCGAAAAATGATTAAATTGACAAGGGATGTCACAATTGGTATCAGAGCGGTTCTTTCTAGAGCCGGGTGCATGGGTCGATTTAGTGATGGTGTGAGTCCCATACTAGGCTGTTTGCATTCTATTGTATTGTGTTTGTGGTTGTTTGTGCAGCTTGGCATCCTTCCCTTGGCACTCCAGCGGCGTTGTATTTTATATGTGTGAGGTAAATATCCGACTCCCTGGTAGAGCATTGGTTATTAATGGCAATGTGTTTGTCCATTGTAGAATTACTTTATGGTTTAGAGAATTGGTGGTGAATGATTTATATTAGAAATATAAGACGGTATAATGCAAAGGTAAAAATATATGAATAGTGGCTTATAATATAAATGATATCTGAAGCTGTTAGGTGTATATATAAATATATATATATATATATATATATATATATGAGCGGCCATTTAAAATGTAGGTGACTTACAAAAATTAAATTATGTAGTGAATTATAAATGACGACTGACTTTGTAGCCACTAGTGAATTGAAATTCGCGTAAATGGTAAGAGTTTAATACTATATGGAATACAATAGTAGGGCAGTGATGATGAATAATTCGAGTTAATAATGTATTAATAAGGTTAATCCTCTTAGAAGGGGTGACCCTCCTACATTGCCTCTATCGGGATAGCTTAAGTGAATATTGTTGGTGTGTTTTACACAGGCCGTTAAGCAACTGATTAGCGGGCATTAAGAGAAATTTTGAAGGGGTGATGAATAACGATGATTGAATACTTTGGATAAGTCTAAGGTTGGTAGTCAGATGATAGTCTTTAAACAGTTATTAGTAAAATGACACCTGGAATAGTTAAAAGAATGTAGTATGTGGGATGACGGTCAAATGGAAGTGATGTGAGTTAGAGCATTGTTGATTGAGATTCTACCTCGACGTTGATCTTAGAAAGAGTGGCAGTGGCTGGCCACCCTGGACTCTTTCTAATGTTAATTCAATGTAGAGTCGGCTGGTAGGTCGAGAAGAATGAATAGTATCATGATCAGTTGAAATATGTGAGATTCTAAGAAGGATGGGTAGACTATCTACTCAATCTTTACATAGCCTTAGCTACGGAACATTGAACTACTGAGACTGATCACCTCAGATGGTTACATGAACAACCGAGGTCGTGTGAGATTGGAAAGATAGATGTGATCTTGGTGCCCCGTAGGCATTTATATAGCAGAATAATGGTGAATGGAGATAAGATCAGGTGATCAGTGAGTGATAGGCGATGAGAGATGAATGTCATAACACAGTAAGAGCTGTGAGTTACTGGTAAATTTTAAAAGTGGAGTGATAAGTTAAGAAGGTAATTGGATGACCTAAATACATTATAAGGTATACTGAGTGAGAAACTAACATATATTTAGTAAGATTAATAAAGTGAGATAAGATGGGGTGCGTACTTATGGTTATTGCCTGTAAGATGATAGCTGTGTACATAAAATGGTGCTATAATTTGAAGGACTATGAGCGCAACAATTTCAGGAATTTAGAATGACTATATGTGGTGAATGAATAGTGGTGAGCGATGTTCCCATGATAGGTGGATTTCAGGGACGAAATCCCTTCTTAGGAGGGGTGGATGTAACATCCCGAACAATTTAGTGAAATTTTGTGTAGTGGAAAAATATTAAAAATTGTTTTAGGAATTTATTGAACAATTTTAGGAATTATTAGGGAATTATAAATAATTAAAGGCTGTAAAAATAAATAAAAATCTAATTGGTGGATTAATTATAAAAAGGAGTTGTCGCAACCTGGATCGCGACGGCGCGGCGAGAGAGAAAGAAAAACCTTGGGTGAAACAGGGAGTCACCACCAACGTTTTTATCCATAGGAAAAACATCGGGAAAAAACTAAGTTCAGTGAAAGCACTGGTTTAAAAAAATGAGATTCAAGTCCGGGAGTCGGTTACGAGTAGGGAAGGTATTAACACCCTACATCGTCTGTCAGAAACAGTACCAAGATTGAAAGCGTAATATAAATAGCCTTAAATAAAACATGGTTTCTTCCTTTTTTTTGTATTTTTATTTGAAAACGACGGAATAGAGTAAGAGAACTGTACAAACATAGAATGTCGAAGCGAGGTCAACAGGACATTTCATCCGAATTAAACTCGACTTCGATATGAGACAGAGAGAGGAAGAGAATGCTAATAAGACATCACGCCTAAATTAGACATCCTCGGATAAAAAGGGACAGGGATAGGAAAGAGATAAGCAGGACGTCTCGTCCTAAGTATCCCTTCCCTATGAATTGTGGCGAGGTTTGAACAAAAAACTAAGGGGAAATCAACAAAGCGTCACGTCTAAATTGATTTTCACGGAAGCGACAAAAAAAAGAACACTTATGAAAGAAACATGAAAGTGAGGAAATAAATCAGTAAAAAGAAGCAAGAAAGATGGGCCCGACAAGAGTTGAGGTCCTGCTCCTACGTATTCTTGAATTATCAAGAAATCAGGGTTACGTAGTTCTGAGTGTTTTTTTCTTAGGAAAAGATTGGGAAAATGTTGGTGGGTATCATTTTGATGAGGAACCCATACAAGACGAAGTTCTTCGCACGTGTACGGATCCTATAGAGGTTGTGTAGACGGAAGTATTTTCCATACGACACTGAATAAAAATGATTTGTTTCTTCTTTTTATTTTATTTAGATTTGAAAGAAAACATAGGAAACATTTATTTATTTCCCTTTATTATATTTTACTACGAAGCAAAAGAGGGGAGGTAGCAGAAGCTACGAGAGAAAGGGAAACAGTAAGTTTGGAAAAGAGACGGAAAAATGAGCAAAAACTAAGTGGGAGAAGAGAAAACCGAGTGAGAAAAAGGGAAAAACCGAGTGAAAAATGGAAAAACCAAGTGAAAAATGGGAAAACCGAGTAAAAATAGTAAAACCGAGTGAAAATGAAAAAAACCGAGTGAGAAATAAAAGTACCGAGTGAAAATTAAAAATACCGAGTGAGAAATAAAAGTACCGTGTGAAAAGAGAAATACCGAGTGATGGAATAAGAAACTGCAGAGTGGGTCAGCAACTGACTGAAGGTGGAACGGATCGACCGAGTGAGAAAGGCAGTGGGGGGTTGAGGAGTTTGAAGGTGTTTGGAGGGAAATGAGACGGTGTGGTATGAAGAGAGAGGAGGACGGATGGTGAGATTTGAAGGACGGTTGATGTGGGAGCTGTACGGTGTGGGTTCAATGAGGAAAGGATGTATGTTTTTTTTTGGGAGAAAGGAGGACGGTTAATGTGGGTTTGAGGAGAACGGTTGGTGGAGAAGGAAATTGGGACGGTGTGTGGGAGAGGAGGTACAGAGGGTGAGGAGAAGGAGGTGTGGGCTTGTTGGAGAGGGCTGTGAAGAATAAGGACGGTGTTGTGGGTTAAAGAGGGAGCTGAAGGGTGTTTGGTTATTGTGAGGGAGAGAGAGAATGAAGGTGAACTCAGGCAGAGTTTTCTCTTAATGAAAGCCTTTCCCCCCAAAGCTTCAACGCTTGTCTTATTTATAGGCTTTTCCGAGTGGAAGGCCAGCTCAGGCTTCCACTCAGAGTGGAGGCAGCCTGGTAGTGGGGGACAGCGGCTGGTGAGAATTTTTAATTCCTCCACTTCCGCCCCCTGTCTGCCAGCCACCTCCAGGATTCCTGGATCCACCTGGGTGGTGGAATCCAAGTCAGCACGGGCGAACAGGGGGAGCCTGGTGGAAATCCGAGAGAGGATGGTGGAAATTCGAGAGAGGATAGTGGAAATCCGAGAGAGGATGACTCGGATTAGCCTCTCAGTCAGCATTCATCCTCAGTTCGAGTCAATTCCGAGAGGAATGACTATTCTCCAATAGAATTCTGAGAGGAATGACTATCAGTCTTGTCCGAGTGAGAATCAATCTATAACAGACCGAGTGGGAATCCTTTCACAAAAGACCGAGTAGGAATCCTTTAGTAGCCGACCGAGTAGGAATCTTTTAATAGCTGCCGAGTGTGAATCAATCTGAGAGGACTCAACCACTCGGAAGAATCTAGCTCGGCAATGCTTCTATACTCGGATTCGTCACTTGTGCTCGGATACAGGACCCTGGGTGTACAATCAGGTCTCAGTAAGTTTCATTCAGGGTCAGCTTCACTCAATATTCAACTCGGAGCCGGCCTTCCTTTCAATCAAAAGTTGCAACAGCTCCAATAATCCTTCAGGGGCATTCATTCGGAGTCGGCCATATTTCCACTCGGATGGTTTCACTTGTTTCCTGGACAAGTCTTGGTCAGATTCAGGACTCAGGAGCAATTTATTTGTGTATCAACCGGATTGGAGGTAAGCTACAACCCATTCGGATTTCACAATGGGGAGTCATTCAGTGGAGAGCATTCATTCGAAAATCCGACTGGTTTCACATGGAATTGACTTTTCAATCAGAAATGGTTTCACACGGCAATCAACAGTTCTTATGCACTTTCCAATCAGGATGGTTTCTCTAAAATCAGAACCCCTTTTTTAGTCAGAATCTGACCGCTCAGAGTCGGTCTCTTCACTTTAGTCAAGAGAGATTCATTAAATAATCGTCCCTCGGATGTGTTTATTCAAGAGTCGGCCTTGTATTCACTCGGACTCATCCCTCATACTTCAATCAGAAGGGTTTCAATCAACGTTTGACCCTCGGATGTGTTTACTCGGGTGTTGGGGTTGTTTTCACTCAGAAATATGGGACTTGAGAGAGTCTGCCCAGATATTCATTCTCAGCCTTTCTGCGCTCGGAATTGGTTTGACGAGTGATAGCTCGGGATTGATTTGAAGGGATTGACTCGGAATTGGTTTGAAGGGTGATGACTCGGCATTGGTTTGAAGAGTGATGGCTCGGGATTGATTTGAAGGGATTGACTCGGAATTGGTCTGAAGGGTGACGACTCAGCATTGGTTTGAAGGGTGATGACTCGGCATTGGCTGAAAAGGACTCCTTGCTGACTGAAAAATATCACTCAGAATTGATTGAGAAAGTTGCTCAGAATTTGGTGAAAATGGTGGCTCGGTAATGGTTAAAAGGATAGCTCAGAACCAGTGGCTCGGAATTGGTTTGAAGAGTCATGGCTCGGGATTGATTTGAAGAGTGATGGCTCGGGATTGATTTGAAGGGATTGACTCGGAATTGGTTTGAAGGGTGATGACTCGGCATTGGGGCAAATGATTCAGTCGGCCCCTTATTTGAAGGATGAGTGAAGATTGGCTCGGAAATCTGACTGAAAAGGACTCAGAAATGGTTGTAGAATGGCCCACTCGGCAAATATTCACTCAGACTCGATCTTCTATCCTCTTAGAAGTTGGTACTTGAAAGAATCTGACCACTCAGTTACACTCGGAGTCGGTCTTTTTTACTTCAGTCAGGAGAGCTCCATTCAACATCTGATCCTCGGATGTGCTCACTCGGACTTGGTTTCAATCGAAATCTGACCACCCAGATTCACTGAGAGTCGGACTTCACACTTCAATCAGCATTTCAATCAGTATTCTTTCATTCGGATTTCTCACATTCAGAAAGCTCTCACTCGGATTCACTTCAATCAGCAATAGTATTCCACTCGGAAATGACTCATTCTGAGTAATTCTACTCGGATTGGATCATTTATGGGTCATTCCGCTCGGATTCCCTAACAGGAGCTTATTCCACTCGGAAATGCTTCATTACGACTCAGATTTGATCATCTTTGAGTCATTCCACTCGGATTTCTCTTCAACAGGGACATACTCCACTCGAAAAAGCTTCCTTCAGGGCCATCCTGCTCGGATATGATCATTCTAAGTTGGAATGCAGTATAAAAGGAGATTCTTTCAACTTGGACCGGACCAAAAGAGGTGTTCACAGATGCCCCTCTTTACTTCTTTTTTACAAAAGAAACACGAAGCTTCTGTGTTTTTGAAGTGAAAAGGAAGTAAAGATATGAACACCGATGTAGGGGCCAAGTGGGACTTTTTTGATGGCGTCTGATAGTGTCAGCAATCACGAGTCAGTGTGACCTTTCTTCTTTAAAGACGAGCATTTTCCACTTCCGTCTCTCTTTTCCCTTCTTCTTCTTTTTTTCTCTCTCTCTCTCTCTCTCTCTCTCTTTTTTTTTTTTTGAAAAAAGTGGAGCGAGGCTATGCCACGTCTGGCGATGAGGGACGCCACCTTTGGGCGACGGAAAAGTAAAGGGTGCCATTTGATCGGCGCCTGGAAAGTAAAAGGGTGAGGGTGTTGCCTCTTCGTTGACTGGAAAGTAACAAGTGCCATTTGACCGGCGTCTGGAAAGTAAAAGGTGAGGGTGTTGCCTCTTGGTTGACTGGAAAGAAAAAAAAGGTGCCATTTGACCGGCGTCTGGAAAGTAAAAGGTGAGGGTGTTGCCTCTTGGTTGACTGGAAAGAAAAAAAAGGTGCCATTTGATCGGCGACGGGAAAGTAAAGGGTGAGGGTGTTGCCTCTTCGTTGACTGGAAAGTAAAAGGTGCCATTTGATCAGCGACAGGAAAGTAAAGGGTGAGGGTGTTGCCTCTTCGTTGACTGGAAAGTAAAAAGGTGCTATTTGATCGGCGACAGGAAAGTAAAGGGTGAGGGTGTTGCTTCTTCGTTGACTGGAAAGTAAAAGGTGCCATTTGATCGGCGACTGGAAAGGTAAAGAGTTCTATTTGATCGGCGACTGAAAAGGTAAAGAGTGCCATTTGATCGGCGACTGAAAAGATAAAGGGTGCCATTTGATCGGCGATTGAAAAGGTAAAGAGTGCCATTTGATCGGCGACTGAAAAGATAAAGGGTGCCATTTGATCGGCGACTGGAAAGGTAAGGATTGGGGGAGCTAACAGGACGTCTCGTCCGAATTAACTCACTGTTGACAGGAATTGTAGAGGTTGAGGTTGACCCTGGGTTGTCATGACTGCAGGTTCTTGGGGAACTGCCCCTTGAACGCAAGAGAATGAATCTGGGGGATGCCCCAGTTTGACATGACTGTGGGTAGTTGGGGAACTACCCCTTGATTGAGAGGATATACCTGGGATGATGCCCCAGTTTAATAAGATTTAAAGGAATCTTGGGGAACTGCCCCTTAATTGAAAGACAATAAACTTGGGGTGATGCCCTAGTTTGACAATATTTGACGGAATCTTGGGGAACTGCCCCTTGAATGAATGAGAACGAACCTGGAGTGATGCCCCAGTTTGACTGTATTTAATGGAATACCGGGGAACTGCCCCTTGACTAAGAGAATAAACCCAGGGAGATGCCCCAGTTTGACATGATTGAATGAAATCTGGGGAACTGCCCCTTGAATGAAGGAAAATAAACCCGGGGAGATGCCCTAGTTTGACATGATTGGATGAAATCTGGAGGGTTCTCCTTTTTGACGAAGAGAGGTCCTGGTGATGTCCTAGTTCAGACATTCTAGGAGCGCGAGGTACTGTCCTGGGGTCGACAAGAGATAACGACCTGGGGAAGATGCCCCGGTTTGACATGATCGAAAGAGCTTTGGGGAAAACTGTCCCTTGACCGAAAGAAGAATCTGGGGAGATGCCCCAGTTTGGGTTGACTGGGAAGTGTATTTTTTAGCGATTATGGTTCCACTGGGGAAGAATTTGGGAAGTGCCAGCTTTGGCAATTATGGTTCCACTGGGGAAGGATTTGGGAAGTGCCAGCTTTGGCAATTATGGTTTCACTGGGGAAGGATTTGGGAAGTGCCAGCTTTGGCAATTATGGTTCCACTGGGGGAGAAAATTTAGTGATTCGGGGTAATGTCCCTTTGGGTGAAAGAGAATGGACTTGGGGTTTACTGCGGATATGCCGAAGGTCTGCTAAGGAGAGAGTTGGGCAACTACACATCTTGGGGATCATGGTTCCTGGCCATCCTTTAACAGAGAAACGTGAAACTAATTAAAACTTATAGGCGGACTTCCTTGGCGACAGGCGTTGAAATAACTCATGGCCAAAATAATTATTACTTTAGACTTCATTGAGGTTGTTTCGCAGGGTTGGTTGAGCTTGCCCGAGGTAAGATCTGGCAATGGTGTACACTTCGTTCCCCATAACTTTGTGTTTTCGTCCATCTCAAAACTCATTTTTAAGAAATTCTTTTCAGGCAAAACTTGTTTATTCATTCTAGTCATGAACACATATGAGAAGAAGGGAAACTTTTTATTTATGAACAACAGATATGTACAGTTGACAACAATAATGCAAAAAAAATATGACAAGGTGTGAGGAATTGATGGCAAGGATGGAAGGGAAGGCCTTTTAGATCCTCCATCGATTTCCTGAGAGCGACAAGATTCTGGTCTTTTCCATGATTTCCTGTTTATCTTCTGATTTTGCTTTCGAGGGCGTGACTCGACAATGGCTTCGATGCCCTAGACCCATCCCCTTGTCTGTGACTTGAAAAATTGGCGTTGCAGTGTTGAATCTATAGGGTGTGAATTTGTCTGGGCCGCTTTCTTAGGATTTTCGACCCCACCAATTGCTCTAACTTTTGCCTAGGTTGCCTTTTCAGGTTTTCGACCTAGCGAGCCCCCTTTTTTTTATGCGTAGTATCTTCTCACTGCGTCCGCGTTTATATGCATCGGTAGATCTTCCCCATCCATATTGGCGAGTATGAGAGCACCTCCGGAAAAAGCCTTCTTCACGACATAAGGCCCTTCGTAGCTAGGAGTCCATTTGACCCGGTGATTTTTATGCATCGACAAAACCTTCTTGAGCACCAAGTCTCCTTCTTGGAACTGTCGGGGTCGTACTTTCTTTTCGAACGCTCGCTTCATGCGCCTTTGATATAACTGACCATGGCAGAGGGCAGTCAGTCTTTTACTATCAATCAAATTTAATTGGTCTTGTCGAGTCTGGATCCATTCAACTTCAACCAGTTTGGCTTCCATGATTACTGGAGGGAAGGAATCTCTACTTCAAAAGGCAGGACTGCTTCCATGCCATAAACTAAAGAGAATGGGGTTGCCCCAGTCGAGGTCCGGACTGAGGTACGGTACCCATGCAGAGCAAAAGGGAGCATTTCACTCCAATCCTTATAGGTTACCACCATTTTCTGTATTATCTTCTTGATATTCTTGTTGGCCGCCTCGACCGCTCTATTCATTTTTGGCCGATATGGAGAGGAGTTATGGTGAGAGATCTTAAAGCTCTCACAAAGCTCTTTCATCATCTTATTGTTCAGATTTGTCCCATTATCCGTGATGATTTGACTTGGTAGGCCGTACCGACATATTAATTCACGTTTGATGAATTTGACAACAACACCTTTGGTTACATTAGTGTATGAAGCCGCCTCCACCCATTTTGTGAAGTAATCAATGGCGACCAGAATGAAACGATGGCCGTTTGAAGCCTTTGGTTCAATGGGACCAATGACATCCAGGCCCCACATCGAGAAGGGCCATGGTTCTGACAAAACATTCAGAGATGACGGGGGTGCGTGAATATGATCAGCATATATTTGGCACTTATGACATTTCCGCGTGTAGATGAAGCAGTCCGTTTCCATGGTCATCCAAAAATAACCCGCCCTCAAGATTTTCCTTGACATGGCATGCCCATTGATGTGGGTTCTGAAAGATCCCTTGTGGATATCTCTCATGATTCTATTTGCTTCAGCGGTATCAACGCAGCGAAGAAGGATAGAATCATGGTTTCTCTTGTAAAGCACGTCGCCATTTAAGAAGAAACCCATGGCGAGCCGTCGCAGGATTCTCTTGTCGTTTTCTGTGGCATTGTCAGGGTATTCTTGCCTCTGGATATACCTCTTAATGTCGTGATACCAAGGTTTTCCATCCGATTGTTCTTCGACTAATTGGCAGTATGCGGGCTCATGACGCCTTTCTACCTCGATGAGGGGCACGTCATAGTCATTGTTCACTTTGAACATTGAAGCGAGAGTGGCCAAAGCGTCAGCCATCTGATTATCTTCCCGAAGAACATGATGGAAAGAAATCTCTTTGAAATCTCTGATTATTTCCATAATGTGGGTGTGATAGGGGAGTAGCTTGCTATCTCTGGTTTCCCACTCACCTTTCAACTGGTGGATGACTAAAGCAGAGTCTCCATAGACTTCTAGTGTCCTTACTTTCATATCTAATGCCGATTGGATCCCTAAGGAGCACGCCTCATATTCAGCGACATTGTTGGTACAATTGAAACATAGCCTGGCGCAGACAGGGATGAATTCTCTTTTTGGCGAAATCAAAATGGCCCCAATTCTGTGCCCTAAAGCATTAGAAGCTCCATCGAATCTTAGAATCCATTTGTCTTTGTTACCGCCTTCTTTTTCGTCTGACAATGCCAGAATATCCTCGTCTGGGAAGTCGAATGGTATTGGTTGGTAATCACTTATGGGTTGATGGGCTAGGTAGTCAGCCAAAGCGCTCCCTTTTATGGCTTTCTAAGTGACATATGTTATGTCGTACTCAGTTAGCAGCACTTGCCATCGAGCAATCCTTCCGGTCAGGGCTGGCTTCTCAAAGATGTACTTGATAGGATCCATCTTAGAAACTAGCCAGGTAGTGTGACTCAACATGTATTGCCTTAAGCACTTCGCAGCCCATGCTAACGCGCAACAAGTTCGTTCTAATGCAGAGTATCGTATTTCGCAATCAGTGAACTTTTTTCTTAGGTAATATATGGCATGTTCTTTCTTCCCCGTTTCATCGTGCTGACCCAATACGCAGCCCATGGACTCATCCAGTACCGTCATGTACAAAATCAATGGTCTCCCAGGGGTTGGTGGCACCAATATTGGTGGTTCTTTCAAGTATTGCTTAATTTTCTCGAAAGCCGTTTGGCAGTCCTCATTCCATTGCCCCGGTTGGTTCTTGCGGAGTAGCTTGAAGATCAGCTCGTAGGTCGAGGTCAATTGTGAGATAAACCGAGCGATATAGTTTAATCTTCCCAAGAACCCTCTGACTTCTTTTTCTCTGCAAGGAGGTGGCATTTCTAGGATTGCCCTGACCTTGTCGGGCTCCACTTCAATTCCTTTCTTGCTTACAATGAAACCCAACAGTTTGCCTGACCTTGCGCCAAACATGCACTTGGCAGGGTTCAATCTAAGCTTAAACCTTCTCAACCTTTCAAACAGTTTCCTTAAGTCGCGGACATGATCTTCCGCGGTTCTGGATTTCGCAATGATATCATCCATATAGACCTCTATCTCCTTGTGCATCATATCATGGAATAAAGTGACCATTGCTCTCTGATAGGTTGCCCCTGCGTTCTTCAAACCAAAGGACATTACTTTGTAACATAACGTACCCCATAAAGTGACAAACGTGGTTTTTTCCATGTCTTCGGGCGCCATTTTAATCTGATTGTACTTGGAGAAACCATCCATGAAAGAGAAGATGGAGTGTTGGGCTGTGTTATCGACCAACATGTCAATATGCGACAGAGGAAAATCGTCCTTAGGGCTAGCCCTCTTTAGATCTCGATAGTCCACACACATCCACACTTTTCCATCCTTCTTCGGGACCGGGACTATGTTGGCTACCCATTATGGATATTTGGCTACGGCCAAGAAACTGGCTTCGAATTGTTTTTTGACCTCTTCCTTGATCTTGAGAAGCATTTCCGGTTTCATTCTTCGTAGCTTTTGCTTAACTGGTGGACACTCTAGTTTCAGAGGCAACCTATGTTCCACTATGCTGTTATCCAACCCTGGCATATCTTGATATGACCAAGCGAACACATCCTGAAATTCCCGGAGCAGTTCAATTAATTCATCTTGTCGGCCTTTGCTTAGGCAGGTGCCTATCTTGATCATTTTATCTTCTCCTTCATCTCCAAGGTTGATGATTTTAATTTCCTCCTGATGTGGGCAGATCTCCTTATCCTCTTGTTCCAACAATCTCGTCAATTCAGATGAGGGTCCAAAATCTTCCTCACTTTCCTCGTAGACGCAATCATTTGGATAAACAGGGTCATGAAATAAATCCAGGTTTTTGTCATTCTCAGGGAAATCATTTTTGGATCTACATTCGGGTTATATTATAAAGTGAAAAGAGAACAAACAAGTGAAAGGTTTAAGAAATAGAGAGTGCACAAAGATGAGGTGATGGGAAATAAAATGTGTTCATTGGTTTTCAAAAATAAAGTAAACAAGTTCTGCCCTTGTTACAAAATGGGTCCCGGAGCCTTGGGCATAGCAAGGGGACCACCAAATTATGAAATACAGTGATTACTCTGATGGAACGTTAATGGTTGTAGGGAACTCCATGACTTCCCAATTGCTCAGCTCTTGATCTGGATGGCAAGCATATACCAGCTCCACATTGAGGTCAGGCTCGTTCTCGACCATGGCAACTTAATCCGGATATATCACTCCGGTGCTCTTGAAGCTCTGATAGAGATCGCAGATAGGGATTCTCGCAGTGTTGATCTCTTGACCAGTAAGGTGAGCAACTCTACTCCCCTTCTTTTCCTCTTCAACCCTTTTCTTATTCGTCACAGTGGGCTTATATCCCAAACCATATCTGTTTTTATTTTCCGGGAGACTCACCGGTTGGGTTCTGCCTTTCAAATCCCGCCCTAATCCTTTTCCGGCTTGGTACCCTTTCCGCAACATGTTCAGCGTCACCATTAGAGGTACGTTGGGGAAAGACACCTTTACAACGCTCGTTGCATTGGCAATCTCCAAGGCTTGGAAGGATGTTTCGAGGGCTTCCTTGGCGGCGTCAATGTATGGAGTGGATATGGGTTTGCTGACCAAAAGGTCCTCCTCCCCAGAAACAGATACTAACTTGTTATTGATGATGAATTTTAGTCTTTGATGCAGCGTGGAGGGGACCACCCCCGCCGAGTGGATCCATGGTCGCCCTAATAAACAGCTATAGGCGGGCACGATATCTATCACTTGGAAGAGTACTTGGAAAGTACAGGGTCTGACTTGTATAGGCAATTCGATTTCTCCTATGACTTCCCGACGTGTCCCATCGAAAGCCCGCACAACCATGGAGCTAGGTCTCATGTACGTCCCATCAAAAGGCAGTTTTGCCAATGTGGATTTCGGCATGACATTCAGAGAAGATCCATTATCCACAAATACTTTTGCCAGGATATAATCTCGACATTTCATAGAAATATGGAGAGCTTTGTTGTGCCCTCTTCCTTCAATAGGTACTTCCTCATCTGTGAAGGTCAAGTAATTGTTGGCAATGATATGCCCCACTATGCCCCCGAATTGTTCGACGGGTAAGTCATGCTTCACGTGTGCCTCGCTCAACACTTTCATCAACGTGTTCCGATGTGGTTCGGAACTCATTAGCAAAGACAACAGGGAAATTTTTGCAGGGGTGTGGTTCAATTGGTCCAACACCTGGTAGTCACTATGGCGAATAAACTTTAGAAATTCCTGGCTTCCTCTTCAGTCACAGCCCCCTTTGTTTCGCCAGAGGCTACTTCTTTCCCAGTTTTTCCTTCTCCGGTAGCCTTGCCTTGTTTAGGTTCAGGTGGCGTATATACCCTTCGACTACGTGTCATTCTTCCCACTCCGGTTATATTGGTAATAGAGGAGGATGGCATGGAGTTGACCTCCTCTGGATTGGTGACGACCACATCTGTATTGTACCTCCATGGCACAGCGTAGGAATTCTGGAAGGGGAAAGGGGTTGGTGCCCTTACCGTGAAGACAGTCTTGGCAGGAGCCGAAGCCGCTGGCATATCCTTATTATAGTATACGACCAGGGGTTTCGGAACTCGTGCCTTGCCCTGTCCCTGTACCATATTTATTCATCCTTCACGGAGCTTACAGACCTCTATGACTCGAGCATTCATGAGTCCTTGAAGGGTTTCCTGGAAGCCCCTTCGCTTTACGGACTGGAGGTCATTATACTCCTCATCCCATGACCCTTCTATTAATCCCACCTTCAGCATATGGGAGTGTATTGTTTCCAAAGGCATTTGGATGTCCTCTACTTTGGAAATGCATTCTTCATCCCCCTCTATAGCGTTGACATCCGGTCCTTTATGGTTTGGAAGGGGATTGGTTGTCACACTTGGGCTCCCTTCTTTAAAGCTTATCCAGTCGGCCCGTATTAGGTCCCTTACCTTAAACTTTAGTGCCAGGCAATTCTCAGTAGAATGTCCTGGTGCACCAGCGTCGTAATCACACCGTGCATTCGGGTCATACCCTCTAGGATATAGCGGCTGAAGTGGCTTTAGAGGGCATGGCACTACCATCGTGTTTTCAATGAGGTAAGGGAGAAGCTCTGTGTAAGAGATGGGAATCGGATCAAATTATGGTGGGGCACGGTCATTATTTTGCCTTCTCTGATTTGGATTCGGCGGGTTCATTTGTGGCTGTTGGTACGGTGTTTGTGGTGGTTGATATGGTGCCTGTAGTGGTACAGGCGGCCGCATGACAGGCGGGCGGAAATGTGGTGGATGTGGTGTTTGAACGGCAGCCACATATGGATGTGGTGTATTATGATAGGTTGATGGAAAGGCGACCGGGGTGGGTGGCCTTGGCTGGTTTCTTCTCTGATTATGGGAGATTAGGTTAGTCTCTCCCTCTCTTCTCTTCCCTTCCCTATGGGAGGGTCTTCTTGCTGTATTAACCCCAGCTGGACCTCGGGTGATCTTCCCTGTCCGGAGGCCATTCTCTATTCTTTCTCCGATAGTGACGATATCGGAGAAGTGGGATGAAATACTTCCAATCATCTTGTCATAGAATGGCGATTGGAGTGTGTCAATAAATGTCGAGATCACCTCTTTCTCAGACAGAGGTGGATCAACTTGCGCTGCTACTTCACGCCACCGTTGGGCGTATTCTTTGAACGTCTCGTTGTCTTTCTTGGACATGTTCTGCAATTGTACTCTATCTGGCGCCATGTCCAAATTGTACTTATACTGTTGCATGAAAGCATCTGCCAGATCCTCCCAACAGCGTATACGAGATCGTTCAAGATGGTTGTACCAAGTCAGAGGCGCTCCAGCCAAACTATCTTGGAAACAATGGATGAGCAGAGGGTCGTTGGAGGCATGCGAAGCCATCTTCCGGCAGTACATGGTAAGATGGTTTTTCGGACATGCCAGCCCCCGATACTTATCAAATTCAGGCGTTTTGAATTTGGGAGGAATAACAACGTCGGGAATTAGACAGAGTTGTACAGCACTGCCTAATCCAAATCGATTCATTCCATCCATTTCTCTTAAACGCCTTTCCAAGAACTCTAATCTTCCCTCCTGGGTAGCAGCAGTGGCAGTACTTGGACCTGCAATGACATAGTGACTAGTACTCCTGACTGGTCGATCAACATGTGCCGGGCTCTCATTCAGAATTAAGGCTTGAAGTCCAGCTGTGGCTTGGGCAGCTTGTGGTTGTTCAGCCTGTGTATGGACTGGAATCGTTTGAGGATTCTGGACAGGTGGGATGTTTGGTTGAGCCGCGTGAAGGATTGTTTCCTGATAATCTGGCTCCTCTTGGAGTGGCGGGAAATAGCCCGGGGGTAACCCATACTGTGGGAAGGGTATGATATTCCCTTCTTTATCGACAAAAGTGTGTTGTTGAACATGGGCAGGGTTCGACTTACCAAGGCGAACGGTAACAGTAGGCCCTACAGGGTTTGAGCTCGGTCCTTCAGCATGACCTTGAGCGTGTTGGGGAATGGGAGGTTGCTGCCTAGCATTTTCAACTTCCGCTAAAGAATCCCTTTCTGCGATTCTCCTTTCGAACATCTTGGCCATTTTAGCCATTTGTTCTTTCAATTGATTAACCTCAGCTCGCAAATTCTCATTTTCTTGCTCCATATCGGCCATGAGTTTCTTTTTGAGCCTGGTCACGTAGGGGTGGTTACCCGTAGTGTCTAAAGAATCATGACAAACGGTTAGAAAAATAAAGGGAACAGTTAAAAAAGATAAAACAAAAATAAATGGGCATACGTGGGATACAATTCTGAATTTGACACGTATTCCTTAACCTTTCCCCAGAACGTCGCGTTCAAAAGTACTCGGTATAACAGTATATCAGAAATTAACATGAGACAACTTGTGGAGATGAAAAGAACTTCACAACTTTATTTCTTCAAATGATACAATGTTGCTAGAAAGATTCAGATTACAAAACTTTAGCCACTCCTGGCTCGGGCAATCATGGCCCTCATTTTACAAAGTCTTTCCTGGCAATAGCTCAGAAATGATGATATCTCTTTGGGAGTGGACAGGGGATTGACCATGCCTTCGGCTTGCTCCAACATTGAGGGAAAATCTTCCAGGACTCCATTGGCTAGGTAAGCCAATTTAGCGAAACGATCCATCCATGAATGAATGATTTCGTCACTTTGGGCCAACTCTACCCTCAGAGCCTGTGTAGTCTCCTGGCAACGTCGTTCAGCATCAAGGGCTTTTTTATGCTCTATGTTTATCTCTTGTTCGCAGGCATTTATTACTTCCTCTAGCTGTAGTTCCAACCTACGGACCTGGGTTTGTAACATCCCTTTCTGCACCAAAGCCTCCTTTTCCTTCTCCTTGGATTGTACTAGCATGTCCTTCAAAATTTGTTTTTCGGCTAATACAGCATCGCTCTGCTGACCCTTCATTTTTAACTGCGAATTGGCCGCCCGAGGCATTGATCTTGTTTTATTCTATAATCTTCATCAATCTTTCTCTTTTTCCGCATTTCTTCCATAGCATGCCTTCCTTCAGAATTCTCTTTCCTATGGAGGGCGCACTCTTGTTGGCACTTCAGGAGGTCTTCTTCCAGTTTTTGATTCCTTGCCTTCAGCTCTTCTATTTGGGCTTTTAGCGATATGGTAACCTTGTCCTCCATAATGCACGGCGGAGGAACTGTGTCCACATGTTGGTATGAAGGGCCCTTGAAAGGCAATTTCACAATGGAGACTCTGTTCACCACCCAATCTAAATATTCAACTCTCACAGCATGGCTTCGTGCTCCCAGTTCTTTGCCCATCCTATGGACCTTCTTCCAGGCGTTGGCTATGTCCCGAATAGTGGAGGTGTAATTCCCATTTGCATAGTACAAAATGAAAGGAGTAAGCAGTGCTTCGTTCGGCGACCCAAGTAGAGGATAAGCCAACTGCCGCTTAGCAATAACAGGATTATAATTGATGCAACCTTGTGTCCCCATTAGAGGAACATTTGGATATCCTCCATAGCTATAAATGATGGACTCAACTTCTAGCCATTGAGGACACCATCTCACCTTTTCTGCTGTAAGGCCCATAAGGTGATTATCCCACTCGCGCCTATTTTTCGTTGCCAACTGACATAATTTCAAATCAGACATGGGACACTCGGCTTTGCATAGTTGATGAAAAGCGTGGGATGTGAGCCACACATACAGAACAGGCAAACAACAGATAATCCTCTTTCCTCCTTGGGTATGGTAGAAATCCAAGGTGCAATAGACATTGGCCAATACTGCTGTGACGGGATTTTCCAGTCTGTGCTTGCGAGCGGTGAAGACACCTATAGCATCATAATCCACGTAGTTGTCTAAGTTATGGAATAAGAAAACTCTGTAGATAGTGAGAGCCAAGGTATCCATGAAAGCTTCCCATTCTTCCCTCTCTGCCAGGATATGCATGTGTTTCTCCAGAAATTCCCTAGTAAATCCGGGAATCTGGTTTCTGTTCATTTGTACACTTTTTAACATTTCAGGATGAACCTTCAAAATGCGAGCGACAGAAGTGACTGATGCATGATGGTCCAGATGGCGATAAGGAATCTGTCCTTCCACTGGCATCCCTAATATTTGTTCAAACTCTTCTATGGAGGGTGCCAGTTGAAAGTCTTGAAAAGTGAAACAGCGGAGAGGTGGGTCATAGAATTGAGCCAGAGCTGTGATGGCTTCTGTTTGGATGTCTACCTCCAAAAGTTTCAGGATCTTCCCATACTTCCTTGCGAAAGTCATCTTCTGTGTCAAGCTCAGTTTCTTCCCTAGTGCTTGTAGACTGTCAGTATCGATCTTTCTAGCCTTGAGGTGCAATAACTTCTTTAATTCAGTCACCCCTATATCACAATTACTGTGTCCCATGTTAATTTCCATACTGACTTAGAAATACCGACAAATTCGGAATCGTCCCCTGCGAACATCAAGACAAAGAATGGAATCAGTTATTATCAAGTCCTAAAGATCAATGTTCCTCCCAGGGATTTGATACAAGTTTAAAAAATGGGGGGGTACATGGATTTCTAAAACTCATGCGAGATCAAATGTCGTAGGTTTTCCCAATCGTCATTGCCACTTCAACCAGAGGGAGATGAAGTATAATTTTTTTTGTGGATTTTTCCTTTGACGATTAGGAGAACCTATGACTTCGGACTCAGAGACACATTACAAAAAAGAGGATCATCCATTCACCCAAAGAATACTTGTGTGTTCTAAAGATTTTCCAAGACTAAGCGAATCTTTAGATGATAGATAATCCCTTTTTAATAAGAGGAAAGTGAAAATGACATAAGGTAAAGTAAAGTTTGCCCTTTCGTGACCTAAGTCAGGTTTTGTTGAAGGTTTTCTCTGGACCCTAGGGCTTGTCTAAAAGTGACTCTTCACACCGGGTGGCTTATACTAGACTTCTAGAAGGTCACCAGAGCCAAGATCCTACCCATGACAGGGACGCAACAGTGGGGAACCACTAGGTGCGTATGTCACAAGAGGTCAAACTCTAGTTGGGGTTCTCACGATCACCGGATAGGAAGTACATCCTATACGATTCCGTATACCAACCCCTCCTAACTTAAGTTTCATTTGGGGCCCGGGTATAGGGCGCCACTCATAAGTGTGTGCGAGTAATTTATGAGTGTAGTGTGTGAAAGGGCATTCAATACCTTTTTACCTTACCCCATTCTGCATAGAGAACAAACACAAAACAAATATACAAAGTCGTCTACCCTAGGGTTCAATAATTACAGGAAAGTAATATGGTCCTCTATCCTAGGGTTCAACAGACATGAAAAACAATAGACAATGAAACAGATAACGAGATACAATTAAAACAAGAACAAACATTCACAATAATTTACAGAAAATAAACAAGGGGAAGAAATCCTATCTAATAAAGGCTATATATAAAAATACGCTTTCAACCAAACTGGCCTAACTCTCTTAAGTGTCCCCAGTGGAGTCGCCATCTGTCACAACCTGGATTGCGACGGCGCGGCGAGAGAGAAAGAAAAACCTTGGGTGAAACAGGGAGTCGCCACCAACGTTTTTATCCATAGGAAAAACATCGGGAAAAAACTAAGTTCAGTGAAAGCACTGGTTTAAAAAAATGAGATTCAAGTCCGGGAGTCGGTTACGAGTAGGGAAGGTATTAGCACCCTACATCGCCTGTCAGAAACAGTACCAAGATTGAAAGCGTAATATAAATAGCCTTAAATAAAACATGGTTTCTTCCTTTTTTTTGTATTTTTATTTGAAAACGACAGAATAGAGTAAGGGAACTGTACAAACATAGAATGTCGAAGTGAGGTCAACGGGACATTTCATCCGAATTAAACTCGACTTCGATATGAGACAGAGAGAGGAAGAGAATGCTAATAAGACGTCACGCCTAAATTAGACATCCTCGGATAAAAAGGGACAGGGATAGGAAAGAGATAAGCAGGACGTCTCGTCCTAAGTATCCCTTCCCTATGAATTGTGGCGAGGTTTGAACAAAAAACTAGGGGGAAATCAACAAGACGTCACGTCTAAATTGATTTTCACAGAAGCGACAAAAAAAAGAACACTTATGAAAAAACATTAAAGTGAGGAAATAAATCAGTAAAAAGAAGCAAGAAAGATGGGCCCGACAGGAGTTGAGGTCCTGCTCCTACGTATTCTTGAATTATCAAGAAATCAGGGTTATGTACTTCTGAGTGTTTTTTTTAGGAAAAGATTGGGAAAATGTTGGTGGGTATCATTTTGATGAGGAACCCATGCAAGACGAAGTTCTTCGCACGTGTACGGATCCTATAGAGGTTGTGTAGACGGAAGTATTTTCCATACGACACTGACTAAAAATGATTTGTTTCTTTTTTTTATTTTATTTAGATTTGAAAGAAAACATAGGAAACATTTATTTATTTCCCTTTATTATATTTTACTACGAAGCAAAAGAGGGGAGGTAGCAGAAGCTACGAGAGAAAGGGAAACAGTAAGTTTGGAAAATAGAGGGAAAAATGAGCGAAAACTAAGTGGGAGAAGAGAAAATCGAGTGAGAAAAAGGGAAAAACCGAGTGAAAAATGGAAAAACCGAGTGAAAAATGGGAAAACCGAGTAAAAATAGTAAAACCGAGTGAAAATGGAAAAAACCGAGTGAGAAATAAAAGTACCGAGTGAAAATTGAAAATACCGAGTGAGAAATAAAAGTACCGTGTGAAAAGAGGAATACCAAGTGATGGAATAAAAAACTGCAGAGTGGGTCAACAACTGACTGAAGGTGGAACGGATCGACCGAGTGAGAAAGGCAGTGGGGGGTTGAGGAGTTTGAAGATGTTTGGAGGGAAATGAGACGGTGTGGTATGAAGAGAGAGGAGGACGAATGGTGAGATTTGAAGGACGGTTGATGTGGGAGCTGTACGGTGTGGGTTCAATGAGGAAGGGATGTATTTTTTTTGGGGAGAAAGGAGGACGGTTGATGTGGGTTTGAGGAGAACGGTTGGTGGAGAAGGAAATTGGGACGGTGTGTGGGAGAGGAGGTACGGAGGGTGAGGAGAAGGAGGTGTGGGCTTGTTGGAGAGGGCTGTGAAGAATGAGGACGGTGTTGTGGGTTAAAGAGGGAGCTGGAGGGTGTTTGGTTACTGTGAGGGAAAGAGAGAATGAAGGTGAACTCAGGCAGAGTTTTCTCTTAATGAAAGCCTTTCCCCCCAAAGCTTCAACGCTTGTCTTATTTATAGGCTTTTCCGAGTGGAAGGCCAGCTCAGGCTTCCACTCAGAGTGGAGGCAACCTGGTAGTGGGGGACAGCGGCTGGTGAGAATTTTTAATTCCTCCACTTCCACCCCCTGTCTGCCAGCCACCTCCAGGATTCCTGGATCCACCTGGGTGGTGGAATCCAAGTCAGCACGGGCGAATAGGGGGAGCCTAGTGGAAATCCGAGAGAGGATGGTGGAAATCCGAGAGAGAATAGTGAAAATCCGAGAGAGGATGACTCGGATTAGCCTCTCAGTCAACATTCATCCTCAGTTTGAGTCAATTCCGAGAGGAATGACTATTCTCCAATAGAATTCCGAGAGGAATGACTATTAGTCTTGTCCGAGTGAGAATCAATCTATAATAGATTGAGTGGGAATCCTTTCACAAAAGACCGAGTAGGAATCCTTTAGTAGCCGACCGAGTAGGAATCTTTTAATAGCTGCCGAGTGTGAATCAATCTGAGAGGACTCAACCACTCAGAAGAATCTAGCTCGGCAATGATTCTATACTCGGATTCGTCACTTGTGCTCGGATACAGGACCCTGGGTGTACAATCAGGTCTCAGTAAGTTTCATTCAAGGTCAGCTTCACTCAATATTCAACTCGGAGCTGGCCTTCCGTTCAATCAGAAGTTGCAACAGCTCCAATAATCCTTCAGGGGCATTCATTTGGAGTCGGCCATATTTCCACTCTGATGGTTTCACTTGTTTCCTGGACAAGTCTTGGTCAGATTCAGGACTCAGGAGCAATTTATTTGTGTATCAACCGGATTGGAGGTAAGCTACAACCCATTCGGATTTCACAATGGGGAGTCATTCAGTGGAGAGCATTCATTCGGAAATCTGACTGGTTTCACATGGAATTGCCTTTTCAATCAGAAATGGTTTCACACGGCAATCAATAGTTCTTATGCACTTTCCAATCAGGATGGTTTCTCTCAAATTAGAACCCCTTTTTTAGTCAGAATCTGACCGCTCGGAGTCGGTCTCTTCACTTTAGTCAAGAGAGATTCATTAAATAATCGTCCCTCGGATGTGTTTATTTAAGAGTCGGCCTTGTATTCACTCGGACTCATCCCTCATACTTCAATCAGAAGGGTTTCAATCAACGTTTGACCCTCGGATGTGTTTACTCGGGTGTTGGGGTTGTTTTCACTCAGAAATATGGGACTTGAGAGAGTCTGCCCAGATATTCATTCTCAGCCTTTTTGCGCTCGGAATTGGTTTGAAGAGTGATGGCTCAGGATTGATTTGAAGGGATTGACTCGGAATTGCTTTGAAGGGTGATGACTCGGTATTGGTTTGAAGAGTGATGGCTCGGGATTAATTTGAAGGGATTGACTCGGAATTGGTTTGAAGGGTGATGACTCAGCATTGGTTTGAAGGGTGATGACTCGGCATTGGCTGAAAAAGACTCCTTGCTGACTAAAAAATGTCACTCGGAATTGATTGAGAAAGTTGCTCAGAATTTGGTGAAAATGGTGGCTTGGTAATGGTTAAAAGGATAGCTCAGAATCAGTGACTCGGAATTGGTTTGAAGAGTGATGGCTCGGGATTGATTTGAAGAGTGATGGCTCGGGATTGATTTGAAGGGATTGACTCGGAATTGGTTTGAAGGGTGATGACTCAGCATTGGGGCAAATGATTCAGTCGGCCCCTTATTTGAAGGATGAGTGAAGATTGGCTCGGAAATCTGACTGAAAAGGACTCAGAAATGGTTGTAGAATAGCCCACTCGGCAAATATTCACTCAAACTCGATCTTCTATCCTCTTAGAAGTTGGTACTTGAAAGAATCTGACCACTCAGTTACACTCAGAGTCAGTCTTTTTTACTTTAGTCAGGAGAGCTCCATTCAATATCTGATCCTCGGATGTGCTCACTCAGACTTGGTTTCAATCGGAATCTGACCACCCAGATTCACTGAGAGTCGGACTTCACACTTCAATCAGCATTTCAATCAGTATTCTTTCATTCGGATTTCTCGCATTCAGAAAGCTCTCACTCGGATTCACTTCAATCAGCAATAGTATTCTACTCGGATTGGATCATTTATGGGTCATTCCGCTCGGATTCCCTAACAGGAGCCTATTCCACTCGGAAATACTTCATTACGACTCAGATTTGATCATCTTTGAGTCATTCCACTCGGATTTCTCTTCAACAGGGACATACTCCACTCGAAAAAGCTTCCTTTAGGGCCATCCTGCTCGGATCTAATCATTCTAAGTTAGAATGCAGTATAAAAGGAGATTCTTTCAACTTGGACCGGACCAAAAGAGGTGTTCACAGGAGTAAATGGAACGTGATTTGAAGGAGAGAAGAGTTGGCTTAAACATTTAAGTGAAATAGTAATTAGAAATGGGGAGGTAACCGGCTGGGGAGGTTATCGGTTGCCCCTGGCTTTAAATAAAAGGTTTCTTTTCCCTTTCTCTTTCATTCAGCATTCACGTGGGCCACTGTCTCTCTCTCTTCTCCTTCATCTGATTCCCTCTTCTTCCTTCTTCGTCTTCTTCTTCTCCTCCTTCCTTACACTGCGAATTGCATGTTCTGAAGGGAGACCCTGATTGCATCATAACCGAGTGATAAACCCATTTCTGTGACTGTGGTCTCAAGGTGATTCCACTAATCCGTCTGCATTTGTATTTTCCTGCCCTTTCATTTCTTGGGTAACCGTGTGGCCATGCATGGCTGTGTGTGGGCCTGTTCTCCACTCCTCTGGTGAGTGTGAGCTCAATGAAGGCTGTTAGAGCTGAAAGTATGAACCTAACGGGTTTGTATTCCGACCCATAGGTAGCAGTGAAGGTGTTGGTGCTGCATTCGGAAAAGAAACTATGAACCCTGTGCTGAGAAGGCGTAACCGACACCAGGAGCAGATTATTAAAGCTTGGAACCGAGGTAAGGGGGTGTTCGGGTTATAATTAATTAGAATTGGACATGCTGTGAGTCCGACTCATTAAATTGATTGTGAAATTGGTAAGAAGATATTACTGAACAAAAATGGTATGTGTATGTGTATACATGTGAGTATGGACACCGATTGGTTGAGGATCGTGTGTGGCTAGATTGAGTTTGAAATACATGTTGAGATAAATTGTATATAGTGGCTTGTGTTGATGGGTTGGCAAGTAGGCCGCCCGACTGGTGATCATATGTCAGTTCTAACATTTATGCATGAGATTGATAACGTTTTAATTATATTGAGTTATATATATTGTGCATGAGATACTCTGTATACTGTTGAGGGTGGGGAGTGGTCGCCGGTGCGTTGCACGAGCAAGGAGCGGCTCCTGACAGGCTTCCAGTAAAAGGATGGTATGATTATGTTATGTGATTGACTGTGTGATGGATGGGCTTGACAAGTCGGTCGCCCTGTATTGTGAGCACATGCCAGTTTCTGGTGGTTGCATCTGTTGATATTTGATGATCGTAATGATATGCCTGTTTATATAATGGATTATATGATGATGTGGTGTGGGATGGCTGACGGTATATATTACCCTGTATTTTTGGCTTCTGTGGTCAAGTCGGACCCAGTTAAGCTACCAAGTGGTCTTTGACCTAGTGGTTGAGGGGGAGCCAAGTCGGGCTCGGTGAACCAAGTCGGGTTCACGGGATGTCAAGTCGGACTCCCAGCTGAAGGCCAATCCTTTAGTATCCGGATACTAGGAGTCGATTTTATGAGAGTCAGTTGTGACTTGTAATTTGATGAATTATTAGTTGTGGTGTATATTTGCCGAGTGCAGTTTGCTATACTTGCCGAGTGAAGTTTGTTATGATTACCGAATGAGATTTCGATATATTTGCTGAGAATGATTTGCTGTATTGATGAGTGCAATTGGTTTTAATTGCCGAATGAAAATTGAAATAATTGTTGAGTAATGTTATATTCACCGAGTGGTAAAATGGTTATAATTGCTGAATGAAAGTTTAAATCATTGTTGAGTGATTTGATATAATGCTGAGTGTAATTTCATATCTTTGCCGAGTGATTGATATATTTTCCGAGTGAAAAAATTGTTATATTTGCTGAGTGGAAGTTACTTGCTGAATATTACTTATTAAGATTGTCGAAGGAGAACTGTTATACTGCTGAATGTGAATTACAATAATGCCGAGTGTTAATGGACATATTGTTGAGTGAAAGTTGATATATTTAATGATTATAAGTTGATATATTTGCCGAGTGAATGTTGATATATTTGTTGTGTGAGTGATATATATATTGCCGAGTGAAAGTTGATATATTTGATGATTATAAGTTGATATATTTGTTGAGTGAGTGATATATATATTGCCGAGTGAAAGTCAATATATTTGATGATTATAAGTTGATATATTTGCCGAGTGAATGTTGATATATTTACTGAGTGAGTGATATATATATTGCCCAGTGAAAGTCGATATATTTGATGATTATAAGTTGATATATTTACCGAGTGAATGTTGATATATTTGCTAAGTGAGTGATATATATATTGCCGAGTGAAAGTTGATATATTTGATGATTATAAGTTGATATATTTGCCGACTGAATGTTGATATATTTGCTGAGTGAGTGATATATATATTGCCGAGTGAAAGTTGATATATTTGATGATTATAAGTTGATATATTTGCTGAGTAAGTGATATATATATATATATATATATATATATTGCCGAGTGAAAGTTGATATATTTGATGATTATAAGTTGATATATTTGCCGAGTGAATGTTGATATATTTGCTGAGTGAGTGATATATATATTGCTAAGTGAAAGTTGATATATTTAATGAGTAAGTCGATATATATTTGCCGAGTGAATGTTGATACAGTTAATGAGTGAAGGATATATATTGCTGAGTGAAAGTTGATGTATTTACTAAGTGAGTTGATATATTTGCCGAGTAAAAGTTGATATATTTGATGAGTATGACTTGATAAATTGCCGAGTGCTATTTGTTATATTTTCTGAAGGAATTATTATAATTACCGAGAGTGAGTCATTTGCCGAGTGAGACCTTCAATTTGACAATGAAGTAACCGAACGGAGTTTGTATACATGTGAATTATTAATTTCCGTTCTAAATTAATTATGATGCCAAACACTCACCCTTACTGTTGTTTTCAATTTAGTAACCAGTGACAGGGAGGAGGTCGGAGCTCTGGAGGTGCGCTAAGCGGGAGACCGATGCCAAGGCCCGAGTGATTTTGAGTGAATTGTGTAATATATATCTATATATTGAGTTTTCCGTATATGTGGTGTTACATGTGTGCTGAACTAAGTTTAAATCGGGTGTTAATCTATGTTATATTATAATTGATATTCATTTACACAAATGGTTGTTGTAGCCAAGTTTGGTACCGGGTGAATATTTCCCGAGCGCATTTATCCTTGTCCGAGCGAGGACCAGTCGGCTTGGTGTCTATTTCATTCCTATGGGAATTCCTCGTTCTCTTTCTGAGTGATGAATAACCGATAGGTCACCCTCCCGAGTATAATGATTCCGAGTGAAGAAAGGTGAGAATGTTTCCGAGTGACTTATGCCTGGGAGAGCCTCTTCTGAGTAAAGTAAAGTTAGGGTATTTTCCGAGTGGGGATACCCGGAGGAACCCTTACCGAGTGAAGGAGATTTGATTATCCCCGAGTATAACTATTCCTGAGTGAAGAGTAAGAAGGGGTCAAGTGTGGTATGCCCGTGTGAATGGAAGTTGAGAGTTATCCGAGTGAACCTTTTCGCAATGATGTGAGGTTAAGCTGTTACCGAGTGATACATACCCGAGTGGGCCTATTCCTGAGCACAATCCCGACTTGAGTTTCCCGTGTATGTCTTGTTCGCTCAGGATTAATGTGTGGTGTAACATCCCCATTTTTAGTAGCAGTCCTATTAAGTCAAATTTGAAGTTTGGAAGGTTTGTAGGTGGTAATAGATGAATGAATACCCTGTAGATGGACTGTAATATCATAAGAAATTCATTTTTGTATGTAATTATGGAATTTATATGGACCATTAGGGAAATTAATCAAAATCCGAGTGAAAAGGGGCTCTGTTCCGAGTGACAGAGAGAAATTCCGAGTGATAGAAAGAAAATCCGAGTAAGGAATGAAATTCCGAGTGTAAAGTCAGGTTGACCGAATAAAACATTACTAAAAAGGATACTACCGAGTGAAATCTTGGTCTTAGAGACATCTGGAGTGAAGTGGGTTCAAGGGAAACACTTATGGGTGAATATTCTGAGTGAAAACACCCTTGAGAGACTCATTTCCGAGTCAGACCTTGCCAATTGCTTCTTTCTCGAATGGAAATTTCTATGATTGCAGTATACCGAGTGAATAGACTCAGTCAGGGATATAACTGATGCAATCCGAGTGAAGTTATCCAAGTCAGACCTCCCTAATAAGATAGAAGATAGTAATCTGAGTAGGTTGAGAGCCATTTTGAGTAAGACTAAATATGTAGCCTTTCCGAGTGAATGGGTTTGAATATTCCCTAGTAAGATATACCCGAGTGGGAAAATAATACTAAGTGGAATATGTGTGTAAGAATGAATTTAGAGATTCCCGAGTATAAAATCCGAGGGAAGATTTGGTTATAATGGCTTAGATTGGAAAATTTCTAAGTATATGATAAACCGAATGAATGATCCATATATAAATCCGAGTGGATGGGGTTAGAACAAGTCTGAGTTGAACTTAATGTGATGATATTTTCGAGTAGATTAAATAATGTGTAATTAGAAGGTCTAAGTATGAAATGAGTCCGAGAGGAACCTGACTTAATAAGTTTTACCTGAGTGGTTAAGCATGAAATAAACCCGAGTGAATGATGAGGAGTTCCGAGTGAATGAATGCATAGGTGTTTTATATTAAGTTGATGCTTCTACCGACTGAAATGAGTTATTAAAATTATTTGGGAGGTGTTGATGGGAGAAATAGTGATTAAGTTAAAGATTCCGAGTAGTTATATGTATATATATTGTGTGATTAAGGAATTACTTGGCTTGAATATGAGTGATGATAAATGAATAATACTGAGTGAACTGATACCGAGTGGAAAAATGGTAGTGGGAACCCGTTCCGAGCAAATAGTAGAGTGCACAGAGCCATTTCCGAGTGAATCTAAGGTATATAAACTAATTCCGAGTGAGACTCTTATGTGTGGGTCTTTTCCGAAAGGTGATGGCCTTAAATGGGCTTTTGATTGGAAATGTAGTTGAAGATGGTCTAAACCGAGTGAACCGAGTGGAGAAAGACTTTAATACTCCTGCGAGTTAATTTCCAAATAAAGGATGTTATAATTCTGAGTGAAAACTATATATTCTGAATGAATATGGATACCCTTTTTCCGAGTGAGCCTAAGGTGTTATGAAATCCTGAGTAAAGAGAATCTGACTGAATACAGAAGAAATCCGACCTAGGGAGGAGAAATCCGACTAGATGTTTCAAGAAGAAACAATCATGACTGAGGACCAAGAGAAACGAATCGGTTTTAGAAGATTTCCGAGCCAAGAAGGGCTGATTCGCTCAAGCGAATCAGATTTCGCTTAAGCGATCCGATGTCAGCACTCCACACCGGTTGGCCAATTAGGTCCGTCCTTAGATCAGGGGTTCACACCGGACAGCTCTGAGCCGGTGTTCATCACAACACCGCCCTCTTTCCACAGACGGTGTCCTTAACTTTTTCACACACACCGTCCTTCCCTACTTCACACTCAATACCGCCCACTCCATACCGCCCTCTCTTAGTACGCCCTCATACTGCACTCCGCCCTCACATTTCACTCCGCCCTCACATTTCACACCGCCTTCATTCAATACCGCCCTCACACTCAACACCGCCCTCATGCATGCAATACCGACCTCTTCAAGTCCTCCAACACCGAACACCTTTTAATTTCCACTTCAGCTAGTGATTAGCCCACTTAATCATATAAAACCAAGAATGATTGGCACAACGAACCAATCACAGGAGAAAGTTGCCTCCATTATAATAACTTTATATATTTTATTCCAATCAAATGCAAAGCTGATTGTGAAAGGAGTCAAAAGGCTCCATTATTCCACCTAATTCTCCAACCAATGTTTCCACTTAGCTTCCCACTAACTCTCATTATTTAGCCCAGTACTATGTCTCTAAGAACACACATACACGAAACATAACCACAGACAAACTTCTGTTATCATTTTCTCTTCCTGCAAGCTCTCTCTCTATCAATTTCTTTCCTCTCTCACTCGGATTTGAAGCAGGACAGTGAAGGGAACCTCTTTCTTTCCATCCAGGAACTTCATTGAGGTAAGGGGGTATATTCTTGGGTGCTCTGTGGGAAAACCGAGTGAAGGAAAGGGTTAAGGAATTTGTTTCCTCCCCTTTCCAGGACAGATTCAGTGTTATATGAATTAAATGGTTTAATTGTTGTTATTTGTATATATATATATATATATATATATATATATATATATTTTGTTACTAAGTGCATATACTCTGTTGAATTGTGAAATGATATGAACTGTATTGGACTGAAAATACTAAGAATCATGGGTACCGTGTGATTTCCAGTGAAAAATTATGAATAGAAGATGGATTTAATGATAACAGGTTCTGTTTTATGTTAATCCGACCGGTTTTACATCTATAACAACTCGGTTTTGCTTAGTTTCAATCGGATTCAACCTTAACTGAATGTATTTCATTCTGATAGAACAATTTTTCACTCGGTAAACAACCTAATTTCACTCAGAGAACTTTTTCTAGTTTATTTCTCTCGGACAGCATCTTCTAAGTCTTATTTTACTCAGAAATCTCTTTCTTAAATTATCTCACTCGGAACTTGTCTTAATTTCGCTCAGAAAATATAATTATCTTTTACTCAGAACCCTTTTTCAGTAAATTCACTCGGAAAACACTCTATTGCTCTCGGACAGTAGCTTACCAGTCTTATTTCACTCAGCAAACACTTTATTTTACTCTGCAAGCAGTTATTCTACTCGGATTTGTTTTATTTCATTCAGATAGAACTCTTTTCAACTAATTTCACTCGGTAAACTCATGTTTCACTCGGAACTTATCTTATTTTTACTCAGGAAACTCTTTTCATACTGATTCAACTCGGAATCATACTTGATTTCACTCAGGAACTCATTTTCACTCAGAATTTAAGTAGCTTCACTCATGAAAACCTTTTCCAGTGATTTTAACTCGGTAAACACCTTAATTTCACTCAGAAAAACTCATCAGTATGATTCTACTCGGATTTATAATTATTTCACTATCAAACTCCTTTCAGTCAGAATTTACTCAAGAAATAATTAATTTCACTCAGAAAACTCCTTTTTGACTGAATACCACTCGGAATTATACTTTATTTCACTTAGAGACTCATTTTCACTCGGATTACAAACAATGCTACTCAGGGAACCATTTTCCTACTGACTTCACACGGATTTATATTTTAATTCACTCAGAAATGTGTTTCACTCAGAATTCAAGATAATTAATTAAGAAAATCATTTTTCAGCTTCTGTTTCACTCGGAAAACCTATTAATTTTAGTTAGAAAACTCTGCTCAGTTTATTTCACTCGGATTCATAGCTATCTCATGCGGAAAACTTCATTTTCACTCGAATCCAAACTTATTTCAGTCAGAAAAACAGCTTTCCAGTGTCATTTCACTCGGATATTTAGCCAGATCGCTTGGAGAACCCTTCTCTGTATGATTCCACTCGGAATCATACCTATTTCACTCGGATTTACCCCTGTTCCACTCGGAAAACTCTGTTTTTAGTGTTTTTCACTTGAATTTTCAATTGGAAACTAATCTTCACTATTTTTTTAAGTTATTGGTAAATTATAATTATCATTCTTATTCTATTATTATCATTATTTATTGTCAAACTTAATATTGTTATCATTATTATTAGTTTTATTATTATTATACATTGTTAACATCTAAATTATGCGTAATTACATAAAGAATATATTATTTTACTCTTTATGAAAGAATATATATAATAGATATATTTCTAAAAATAATAAACGAATATTTTACAAGGTTTAAATAATTGATGGAATTCAAAGAACTTGAGAATGATATGATGAGACTGGAAATACATAAGATACTTAAGGAATCAATTGAGAAGATAAATGCATTTCGCATCATGAAAATATTTTGAAGAAGAAAAACCTCTAGAGCATACACTTGGTACAGTGGAGATCACTCACGTTCGATCTCAGTAGAAGAATCTTGGGAGTACAACTGGAACGGCAACCCAATGGCATCAGAGTCGCGCCTGGTAGCCGGGTGAGACGAGGCAATTCTAGTGTACTTCGACTAAATGACGGGGTGTGGCTATGATCGTAGGGATCCAAGTTCCAAAAATATTTAAATCAATGATGAGAACCAATGAGTTCATTTGTACTATATGGAACTTGGGCGGACCCTGATCGCTCTAGATGATTGGAATGGTGATATTCCAAAGAATGAGAAGAAGATGAAACGATTATTTGGGTCCACATGCATTATGAGACTTAACCAAAGATAAATCATAATAAATCCAAACTCATGCATTTCATTACAGCATATTTGATTGTTATAATTGTGAATATGTTATATGTACGATTTATTTCATGGCAATATGCTTGATTGTTATAATTGTGAACATGCTAAATATACGATTATGTGATAACAACATGCTTGATTGTTATAATTGTGAATATGCTAAATGTATGATCTATGTGACATTGTATGTTAACTGGATTTTGTCCACACCGGATTAACCAATCAGGGTCTTGGGTTATACTCACCCTTACTGTTGACCATTTTTCAGAGGAATTAGAAACTCAAGAACCCGAGTGTGAAAATCAGCAATACGCTGAACCCATTGAGAACAATCAATAAGGATAGAATATTTGTTATTAATAATCAGGCACCGGATGACTGTATAATATTTAAGGGTGCCTGCGTGCCCCATTCTGTTAAGAGTACAATTACTTATAGTTTGTGAATGACTATGTGATAAATACATTATTGCTTCCACTGATCAGCCTAAAAAAAAATATATTCACTTTTTCTTAAAACTGTTAACACTCTCAGTTAAATAGGATGGACCTACAGAAGGATTTGTCTTATCTAACCAAGGCTGTTACAAAGGTAGTATCAGAGCATAGTCGATTCATTAAGCTTGGGGAGTGGACCATTAGGTTTCCACGTACTCTGATAGAAATATTAAACAGTCCATAAAACACCTAAGACTAGATTTCCTATGTGGAATTCTCCACATAACATATACCCAGAACCTCTTTGTTGATATTCCACCAACAACTTCCTAATGACTCACCGAAACAATGATCACGACATGGAGGAATTTCTTACTTAAAATCGTGGAGATGATAGAACAACAAGAATTACCCCATATCTCTACTAAGCAGAGCCAAGGACTAGCTAACTTTCAGCAGAACTATCTTACGAAATTCAAAGAAGGGTTACGACAGAAAATCCGTTAAGTATTATTAGACCATAAGAGTTAAAATAGAACCGATTAGAGATCTGAGTATAGGACCAAGTATCTCCAATTGAGATACCATTGGTCAGGGCTATTAAGGATATTAATGGTAATTTTTGAAGTTAGTATTAAGCCCAAACTGAGATCCTGTTCGTTATAAAATGGGAAACAAGATATGACCTATTTCCTTATTCTCTCTTCATTTTCGTGTATATACTAGGACTTGGGATAGCTTGGAGCTTAAGGTAAAATTCTCTAATCTTTTGTTGCTAGGTTTTGAATTTCTCTGTGGTTATGAGAGTGCCTTATGAATGGGTGTTAGGAATAAAAACTATTCGCATGTGAAACCCAAAGGAGGGATGTACTTATGTGTGTCTTAAGATGGATGTGAAGTAGTATACGAAAATTTTAAAATTTGAAGATGGGAGATGATGGTTATTGATGGTAATTATTTGATTTTAGTGGAACCCTAACTCTAGAATTTAAGGATTTTAACTAAGTTGATGGTTTTAATGGCTTTGAATACTCTAGAATGATTATATATGAGGAAAACAATATCTGAGGCATTAGGTGTTGATTATTGAGAATTGAGAAAGGAATGTATATAAGTAAGTATGTAATTGGAAGAATTAACTTAGACTATTGATGTTATGATAATAGTTACAAACCAATTGATAGTGGATTAAGGAAATAATCGATAGTGGATTAAGATACTTGAGTAAATAGGTATGCCATTTTGAAATAATTGAATTGGTGATGATCTTAGACGAAACCGAGAAGTTTATAATGAGTTCGAATAAGTTTAACGATGGATAAGTGATTCATGTGATGATTTGGAGGTCTTAAGGCTAAGAAATCATAGTATTGTTATGGTTAGGTGTGGTTAGAGCATTAAGATTTAAAGAATCTTGGTTTTGGGAAAGGAATTTCCGAAGCCTAATATGAGCGTGTAAATTGGATTTAAACAAGTCTAAACAACGAATTTTGAGGGAATAATACCCTATAATGGTATATTAGTAAGTATTTCTCAAAGTTACCCCTACCAATTGAAATAAAGAAAGTTCTAAAGGTCAAGAAGTTGAAATCCCAGATACGTAGAACCTATCAGATTCTGCAAAAGATAGAAACCAATATGTACAGTAAAGCTCTACCAAACCTTCATAATGTTTTCCATGTTTCTCCAATTCCGCAAAAATATACTAGGCTCTGATCATGTTCAGAGTCCTGATCAATATGTTTTGAAAGAAAACCTTACCTTTGAAGCATCCTCAGTTAAGATTGTTAACCAATGTTTAAAACAGCTAAGACGCAAGGAAATCTCTTTGATCAAAGTAGTTTGGAGTCAGTTAAATGATAGGAACACTACTTGGAGATTAAGAAAGATTAGAGGAGTATACCCTCAATTGTTCCAACCTTGAATTTCGGGACGAAATTCCCAAAAGGGGAGGAGAATGTAACATCCCCATTTTTAGTAGCAGTCCTATTAAGTCAAATTTGATGTTTGGAAGGTCTGTAGGTGGTAATAGATGAATGAATACCCTGTAGATGGACTGTAATATCATAAGAAATTCATTTTTGTATGTAATTATGGAATTTATATGGACCATTAGGGAAATTAATCAAAATCCGAGTGAAAAGGGGCTCTGTTCCGAGTGACAGAGAGAAATTCCGAGTGATAGAAAGAAAATCCGAGTAAGGAATGAAATTCCGAGTGTAAAGTCAGGTTGACCGAATAAAACATTACTAAAAAGGATACTACCGAGTGAAATCTTGGTCTTAGAGACATCTGGAGTGAAGTGGGTTCAAGGGAAACACTTATGGGTGAATATTCCGAGTGAAAACACCCTTGAGAGACTCATTTCCGAGTCAGACCTTGCCAATTGCTTCTTTCTCGGATGGAAATTTCTATGATTACAGTATACCGAGTGAATAGACTCAGTCAGGGATATAACTGATGCAATCCGAGTGAAGTTATCCAAGTCAGACCTCCCTAATAAGATAGAAGATAGTAATCCGAGTAGGTTGAGAGCCATTTTGAGTAAGACTAAATATGTAGCCTTTCCGAGTGAATGGGTTTGAATATTCCCTAGTAAGATATACCCGAGTGGGAAAATAATACTAAGTGGAATATGTGTGTAAGAATGAATTTAGAGATTCCCGAGTATAAAATCCGAGGGAAGATTTGGTTATAATGGCTTAGATTGGAAAATTTCTAAGTATATGATAAACCGAATGAATGATCCATATATAAATCCGAGTGGATGGGGTTAGAACAAGTCTGAGTTGAACTTAATGTGATGATATTTTCGAGTAGATTAAATAATGTGTAATTAGAAGGTCTAAGTATGAAATGAGTCCGAGAGGAACCTGACTTAATAAGTTTTACCTGAGTGGTTAAGCATGAAATAAACCCGAGTGAATGATGAGGAGTTCCGAGTGAATGAATGCATAGGTGTTTTATATTAAGTTGATGCTTCTACCGACTGAAATGAGTTATTAAAATTATTTGGGAGGTGTTGATGGGAGAAATAGTGATTAAGTTAAAGATTCCGAGTAGTTATATGTATATATATTGTGTGATTAAGGAATTACTTGGCTTGAATATGAGTGATGATAAATGAATAATACTGAGTGAACTGATACCGAGTGGAAAAATGGTAGTGGGAACCCGTTCCGAGCAAATAGTAGAGTGCACAGAGCCATTTCCGAGTGAATCTAAGGTATATAAACTAATTCCGAGTGAGACTCTTATGTGTGGGTCTTTTCCGAAAGGTGATGGCCTTAAATGGGCTTTTGATTGGAAATGTAGTTGAAGATGGTCTAAACCGAGTGAACCGAGTGGAGAAAGACTTTAATACTCCTACGAGTTAATTTCCAAATAAAGGATGTTATAATTCTGAGTGAAAACTATATATTCTGAATGAATATGGATACCCTTTTTCCGAGTGAGCCTAAGGTGTTATGAAATCCTGAGTAAAGAGAATCTGACTGAATACAGAAGAAATCCGACCTAGGGAGGAGAAATCCGACTAGATGTTTCAAGAAGAAACAATCATGACTGAGGACCAAGAGAAACGAATCGGTTTTAGAAGATTTCCGAGCCAAGAAGGGCTGATTCGCTCAAGCGAATCAGATTTCGCTTAAGCGATCCGATGTCAGCACTCCACACCGGTTGGCCAATTAGGTCCGTCTTTAGATCAGGGGTTCACACCGAACAGCTCTGAGCCGGTGTTCATCACAACACCGCCTTCTTTCCACAGACGGTGTCCTTAACTTTTTCACACACACCGTCCTTCCCTACTTCACACTCAATACCGCCCACTCCATACCGCCCTCTCTTAGTACGCCCTCATACTGCACTCCGCCCTCACATTTCACTCCGCCCTCACATTTCACACCGCCTTCATTCAATACCGCCCTCACACTCAACACCGCCCTCATGCATGCAATACCGACCTCTTCAAGTCCTCCAACACCGAACACCTTTTAATTTCTACTTCAGCTAGTGATTAGCCCACTTAATCATATAAAACCAAGAATGATTGGCACAACGAACCAATCACAGGAGAAAGTTGGCTCTATTATAATAACTTTATATATTTTATTCCAATCAAATGCAAAGCTGATTGTGAAAGGAGTCAAAAGGCTCCATTATTCCACCTAATTCTCCAACCAATGTTTCCACTTAGCTTCCCACTAACTCTCATTATTTAGCCCAGTACTATGTCTCTAAGAACACACATACACGAAACATAACCACAGACAAACTTCTGTTATCATTTTCTCTTCCTGCAAGCTCTCTCTCTATCAATTTCTTTCCTCTCTCACTCGGATTTGAAGCAGGACAGTGAAGGGAACCTCTTTCTTTCCATCCAAGAACTTCATTGAGGTAAGGGGGTATATTCTTGGGTGCTCTGTGGGAAAACCGAGTGAAGGAAAGGGTTAAGGAATTTGTTTCCTCCCCTTTCCAGGACAGATTCAGTGTTATATGAATTAAATGCTTTAATTGTTGTTATTTGTATATATATATATATATATATATATTGTTACTAAGTGCATATACTCTGTTGAATTGTGAAATGATATGAACTGTATTGGACTGAAAATACTAAGAATCATGGGTACCGTGTGATTTCCAGTGAAAAATTATGAATAGAAGATGGATTTAATGATAACAGGTTCTGTTTTATGTTAATCCGACCGGTTTTACATCTATAACAACTCGGTTTTGCTTAGTTTCAATCGGATTCAACCTTAACTGAATGTATTTTATTCTGATAGAACAATTTTTCACTCGGTAAACAACCTAATTTCACTCAGAGAACTTTTTCTAGTTTATTTCTCTCGGACAGCATCTTCTAAGTCTTATTTTACTCGGAAATCTCTTTCTTAAATTATCTCACTCGGAACTTGTCTTAATTTCGCTCAGAAAATATAATTATCTTTTACTCAGAACCCTTTTTCAGTAAATTCACTCGGAAAACACTCTATTGCTCTCGGACAGTAGCTTCCCAGTCTTATTTCACTTGGCAAACACTTTATTTTACTCTGCAAGCAGTTATTCTACTCGGATTTGTTTTATTTCATTCAGACAGAACTCTTTTCAACTAATTTCACTCGGTAAACTCATGTTTCACTCGGAACTTATCTTATTTTTACTCAGGAAACTCTTTTCATACTGATTCCACTTGGAATCATACTTGATTTCACTCAGGAACTCATTTTCACTCAGAATTTAAGTAGCTTCACTCATGAAAACCTTTTCCAGTGATTTTAACTCGGTAAACACCTTAATTTCACTCAGAAAAACTCATCAGTATGATTCTACTCGGATTTATAATTATTTCACGTATCAAACTCCTTTCAGTCAGAATTTACTCAAGAAATAATTAATTTCACTCAGAAAACTCCTTTTTGACTGAATACCACTCGGAATTATACTTTATTTCACTTAGAGACTCATTTTCACTCGGATTACAAACAATGCTACTCAGGGAACCATTTTCCTACTGACTTCACACGGATTTATATTTTAATTCACTCAGAAATGTGTTTCACTCAGAATTCAAGATAATTAATTAAGAAAATCATTTTTCAGCTTCTGTTTCACTCGGAAAACCTATTAATTTTAGTTAGAAAACTCTGCTCAGTTTATTTCACTCGGATTCATAGCTATCTCATGCGGAAAACTTCATTTTCACTCGAATCCAAACTTATTTCAGTCGGAAAAACAGCTTTCCAGTGTCATTTCACTCGGATATTTAGCCAGATCGCTTGGAGAACCCTTCTCTGTATGATTCCACTCGGAATCATACCTATTTCACTCGGATTTACCCCTGTTCCACTCGGAAAACTCTGTTTTTAGTGTTTTTCACTTGAATTTTCAATTGGAAACTAATCTTCACTATTTTTTTAAGTTATTGGTAAATTATAATTATCATTCTTATTCTATTATTATCATTATTTATTGTCAAACTTAATATTGTTATCATTATTATTAGTTTTATTATTATTATACATTGTTAACATCTAAATTATGCGTAATTACATAAAGAATATATTATTTTACTCTTTATGAAAGAATATATATAATAGATATATTTCTAAAAATAATAAACGAATATTTTACAAGGTTTAAATAATTGATGGAATTCAAAGAACTTGAGAATGATATGATGAGACTGGAAATACATAAGATACTTAAGGAATCAATTGAGAAGATAAATGCATTTCGCATCATGAAAATATTTTGAAGAAGAAAAACCTCTAGAGCATACACTTGGTACAGTGGAGATCACTCACGTTCGATCTCAGTAGAAGAATCTTGGGAGTACAACTGGAACGGCAACCCAATGGCATCAGAGTCGCGCCTGGTAGCCGGGTGAGATGAGGCAATTCTAGTGTACTTCGACTAAATGACGGGGTGTGGCTATGATCGTAGGGATCCAAGTTCCAAAAATATTTAAATCAATGATGAGAACCAATGAGTTCATTTGTACCATATGGAACTTGGGCGGACCCTGATCGCTCTAGATGATTGGAATGGTGATATTCCAAAGAATCAGAAGAAGATGAAACGATTATTTGGGCCCACATGCATCATGAGACTTAACCAAAGATAAATCATAATAAATCCAAACTCATGCATTTCATTACAGCATATTTGATTGTTATAATTGTGAATATGTTATATGTACGATTTATTTCAATGCAATATGCTTGATTGTTATAATTGTGAACATGCTAAATATACGATTATGTGATAACAACATGCTTGATTGTTATAATTGTGAATATGCTAAATGTATGATCTATGTGACATTGTATGTTAACTGGATTATGTCCGCACCGGATTAACCAATCAGGGTCTTGGGTTATACTCACCCTTACTGTTGACCATTTTTCAGAGGAATTAGAAACTCAAGAACCCGAGTGTGAAGATCAGCAATACGCTGAACCCATTGAGAACAATCAATAAGGATAGAATATTTGTTATTAATAATGAGGCACCGGATGACTGTATAATATTTAAGGGTGCCTGCGTGCCCCATTCTGTTAAGAGTACAATTACTTACAGTTTGTGAATGACTATGTGATAAATACATTATTGCTTCCACTGATCAGCCTAAAAAAAAAATATTCACTTTTTCTTAAAACTGTTAACACTCTCAGTTAAATAGGATGAACCTACAGAAGGATTGTCTTATCTAACCAAGGGTGTTACATGTGGCATTCGCTCAAGCGAGTCGGCACTCGCTTAAGCGACTCTCGGAATTCGCCTAGGAACATTGGGATCTCGCTCAGGTGAATAACCCCCTGTCTTCTTCTCCTTCTTCCGCTGTTTCTAACTCCACCTTATCAATGAACGTACTTCCGATCGAATAGTATTTTACGAACATTTTTATTGTTTTAAATATACTTGTGGATACTATTTTATATTTATACTGAGTTGGATCATTTCTGATCGGTCATTATTTTAATATACTTTTAGTAAAGGATTTATTCTTAATCGGCTTTGTTATTCTGAGTATGATTTTATTATTTAGAATGTAATTAAGAAAAGTAAATATTATTTTACATTAAGGCCGAGTGGATTGTTTATTAAATGTGAAAAATCTATTGCGAAAAATGATTAAATTGACAAGGGATGTCACAAGTTCAGACTCTATCACCCTTATTTTTTTCATAAACCCTTGTATACGACCTTGGAATTGAACAATTTTGGTCTCAATCTCTTCGTTTTAAAAAGATCTTCAATCTCTGTTTCTAGCCCTAAACTCTGATTCTTACTCTGTCAACCCTAAAATCGAAGATTAAGTATGTTCGCCTTAAAATTCCACTGTTTGGACATTTTACCCTGCGCATGGTTTTGAAAAAAATTCATAACTCTCTCATACAACCTTAGATTCATGCAAACTTGGTATCAAAATCTTTGTAAAAAAATTATCTACATTTTTTGTGAAGGCATCAAAGGCTAAATCTGTAACATCCCCATTTTAATAATAAGCAACCGGATAAAATAAAAGTTAACAAATTAACACTTCCCTTAACTTAATTAATTATAAGGAATAGGGTGATTAACGTTGGAAAGTGCCGGAGGAGACAAGGTGGCATGGGTAGGATTATCCCTTCACATTTCCCCACCCCACCATTCTGTTCTCCGTGCGAGCATTTATACGGGTGATGGCCATGCTCTTCACGCTTGAGAGCCCCCGTGAACTCCCTTCTTCTTTTCTCTTGCTCTCTCTCCCCTTCTCTGCTCTCCAGTCCATTTCCTGCTCTGAGAGCCGAGGTGATGGTGCTGCAGTGGAGTGGAACTTCCCCACACGGGAAGGGACGATCGCCAAAGCAGAAGCAGAAATACCCCTACACCACTCGCAGGAGACTGTAGCACTCCAGAGCAGGTGCCAAGTGAAGCAGCAAGGAGGAGAACCACCATTCAAGCAGAGAAAATCCCTCGGAGTTTCATAATTGGTAGGGGGAGTATCTTACATGTTAAATGTATGGGTTATGAACGGGTTGGAGACCCTGATGGTTGTAGTATTGTATTCTGTTGTGTGGTGTGTTTGCATGTAGAATCTCCGAATGCAGGTTAAGTGAGGATGAATGGCTGCATGTTAGCATCTTTCTTAAAAATGCATGTGTTGCGGGATCTCGATTGCATGTTGAGTTGTGTTGATATGAATGTCTGATTGAAGCTATCCATGTCATAGAAATGCATGTGTTGATATGAATGCTTTAATGAACTTGTTTGCGTACAGGAAATGCCTGCTTTAACCGGGTTCTGACACTGTCCTACACCGATTGCATGTTATGTTGTGATGACTTGAAATGCTTGAGTGAACTTGTGATCTTCATAATGATGCATGCATTATTTAAGGTTAAATGGTGCTGTAAACCGATTGCATGTCACACTTGATTGAACAAAAATGTTTATGGATGCTTGATATGGATTGATACCGATTGCATGGGACTCATACGTTACAATGGAATGATAATGGATTGCATGAAAGCTATATGTGTTAAACTGACATGCTGAATCCTGATAATGTGTATTACCGATTGCATGATATGTGTGCTTGAATAAGAGAATGCATGCGTGAAACGAATGTTGTGTGTCGAATCCGCGTGTGGCGCATGAGATGCGTTGTGCTGGGAGCACGTAGTGTGGGACACTACCTTCGGTTATCCAGTGTGGGACACTGCAAAATCCTTGAGTGGGACTCAGGGTAGCCCTTGAGTGGGACTCGGGCAGCCTGTGAACACCTCCGTTGGCGCTGAGAGCGTTGGTGTCACCTGTGGGCAAACGGTTGGGTACCTGTAAAATGGCCAAGCAGTTGGGAGCTGATTTGATAGCTGAGAGCTATGTGTAAAAAGGCTGAGAGCCTACGTTGCAACGTCTAAACCGATACACACGATTGCGGAACCGAGTGAGATAATATGTGTCTGTTGACAATGTTTGGAATTGGTTGTGCATGCGAAGGTGTTAGTGAGATGATGAATGTATATCTGAGTGAATTACTCTGTATATATGTATTGCTGATGTTGATTGGAATTTGATTATGCATTTGATAATGTTTATGAAGATGATGAATGTGTATGCCCGAGTGAATTATTCCGCGTGCACATGCCTTGGATGCTAAGTGAAACCTGTTTCATGAATATATATATGTGTATCAGTGTTACTGAAATGTTATGTGTGTAGCCGAGTGAGAATTGTTGAATTCTGATTGAGAAATATTCAATATGTGCATTCTGATTCATGGGTATTGTTATTAAGTCACTGATTGTCGTATGTTAATGTTGTTGAATTGATGCGTGCATAAGGCCGAGTGACAATTGGTGGATTCCGATCGGTAAGAGTCTTATGTGTGTCCTGGTTGATTGGTGCTACTCTGACTATAATCGTTGCCATGTATAATTGTGTGTGTATATATGTATATGGTTGTATAATTGTGAGGCAACCTGAGTCGGTATCTGTCATTTAAAATTTAAGATGCTCACCCCTGCAGTGGCAATTTTTCAGTGTGCAGGTCGTACTTGGAAATGACGATAGGGCCTCAAGCCCGAGTGTAGTGCACTCCAACTGCTGAGTACTTGTATTGCATTATTATGTCCTGTCCGTGTAGCCTTGGCCGGCTCATAATAACAGTGTTGTAAAACGAATATGAATATATACATACATAAGTAATCTGAGTTATTGTGACCCGAGCGCATATTTTGTACGTGTATGGTTACATGTTTATGGGTCGGTAGATTTGATTGGGGACAGATTCGTGTTTCTGAGAACATGTATTCACATGTATGTGCTTCATACTGATTTGATGCGTTTTTGACTGGGATGTGTTGCTAAATAGTTCGAGGGCCGTTGATGAGTGAAATTATGTCAAGTTGTGGTTCCGAGTGAAGACCTTTGGGTGGCTTCTCCGAGTGAACATGTTGAGTGATTCCGAGTGAAATTATAAGAAAGACCCGAATAAGGAAGAGTTTGTGTCTCCCGAGTGAAAACCTCGAGTGATTCCCTTCTGAGAGAAGAGTTCGAATAGTGGTTTAGAGTGGATTGGATCCTAAGTGTAAGGTATTGGTAATCTGAGTGAAAGATGTAAAGTCCGAGTGAGTGAGGATTGGTATCCCGAGTGGTTGGGTTTCGAATAAGCCCGAGTGGGACTTAACTACCTGATTTCCCGAGTGAAGTGCGAGCATGAGGATTTGCCGAGTGAACCCTTGTCCATACCCAGTTGAGAAACTACCTTGCATCTGTATTGGAGGGGCGTTGTGTTGACCTCGCTTAGGCGGAGTCACACCTCGCCCGAGCGACTAGGATGGCTCGCCCAAGCGCGTAGGATCGTGCTGAAGCGAGCAGATGTCAACGTGGAACTCCGCCCAATTACCTCCCTTTTCTGCTGTTGCACTTCATGTCTCTCTGGGCGGTGTTGGACATCGCCTGAGTGAGTGGACGTTGTGGTGTAATCCGTCCAGGCGTTGTTGTGCCTTGCTGAACTGGATGGGCGGTGTAATCACTTCCTCCTTCCGTGGTTGCACTGTTATGCTTCGCTCAGGCGGCGTCGGACCTCGTTTGAGCGAGCCAGTTATCTTAGTCTTCGCCCAGGCGCTGTTGTGTTTCGCTGGGCAGTATGGGTCGGTCCAAGCCTTGCTTCCTCCTCCAACTGTTATACGTGTTAATCGCACTTTTATTTACCTTGTCCCTTCCACCGAATGCCATACGTGTGGATGACCTCTCATTTCCCCTGCCTTCCTTCCCTTATTATTCATGCCCGGTTCTTCTTGATTGTCTCTGGGAATAGAGCGAAGGGAGTGCTGATTGGACTAATTTAAGCTGCTGTGCTCCGCTGAATACCGGCTGAGTGCTTGTCCTTCCTTGCACTCCGCCCCTTTTGTTATCCGGTTGCCTTATAGTCTATTTGGTTACTTATTTTTGGAAAAATTTTTCCCGTATTGGTTCTTAATTATTTATTAAATTAGGGTGTTACATTTTGGTATCAGAGCAGACCAAAAGGTCCATGGCCAAGGTTTGCCTACTGTTAGTGGGCGGTTAAGTGCATTATGCCAGCTTATCATAACTGCTTGTGGTATTTCATTAAACGTTAATATATGTTTAGTCATGACTTGTGTGATGATATGTTCTTATGAACTTCTATTGGATTTGGTATATGATGACTATGAATGGTGTGGTTGTATGCCTGTGTCTTGTTGAGGAATTTGAATGTGTGAACAATGAATGGTGCATGATGTATGTGATTTGCAGTATAAGGGATGGGTTGTAGTTCCAGGTTAAAAATCTGGGTGTGCATTAAGCGAGTGAAGGTGAGGACGGATGTATGTTAAAATTGGGCCTGCGTCTCGGTGGCGATTGAGGAAACCAAGCGAGTGATGGCTAGATGCTGGACTGATAGGAATAGTGACCTAGTTGATGAGGCATGACCATGAACGAATGAATGTGAAAAAGAACATTTGTATGACCTGGATGCTATCTTGGTTTGGTGTGTGAAAAACCGAGTGAATGGTACTAGACCTTATAACGATGTTTGAATATTGTGAGGTACCCATCGTGGAATACTGGATAAATAATGACCCCTTAGGGATTCTAAACCTGATAGTTTATTACCTTGCGAGTTGTTGAGCTGAGTAGAACAATTGCGTAGTAGCTCATTGAGGCTTGAATGATTATTATTTGATGTGTTACGTGTGAGATGTGTTGGTAGCTGTACTATGATTGCGTAATGATGCATGCGAATCCCTGGATTGTAGTATTGAAGACTGTTTAGTGATTGTACGACTCCGTCCACGAATGCATGCTAATAATTCTATGAATACTGACTGAATACTTGTAAAATAGGAGTGTCACCATTACTGCCGAGAGCTATTGTGACGGATGAACCCCGCGTAATATATATATATATATATATATATATATATGTATACCTGATGTAGGTGATTAAGGGTGAACTATGTGAATGTGTGAATATGATATTATGAATGAAACCCTTACTGTAGTTGGAATTGATTTGGGTAAATCTGATTGGATGGGCGTATGTATATGTCAAGTGCAATGTGTGTTATGATTATGATGTATGCTGTAGTAAACAATGATATAACCATGAATAATTGGTGTGACATCTGAGTGAGTGTCTGTATGTACATTAGTGCTGTTGCTGAAGCTCGTGGTGTGTTATAGCATATGTGATTGTGAATTGCTTAAACCTGAATGAATTGCATGAACCCGAGTGAGTGATGTCATCACATTGCTGGGGATTGAGAATTTAATCCGAGCCATGATTTTGTGTTGAATAGGATTAGAGGAAATAATTACTTGGTATTGGCTAGGAGCCGATTGTTGTATTGCCATCAACTGTTTTACAGAAGTGATGAATAATTTTCATGATTATTGATACGTGATGTACCCTATGTGATGCGTGATGTTAAAGTGGGTGTATTCCTTATATGTGTGAACTGCCATTAACTACCGTGTGAATTTGTATTAGTTGGGTGAAGTCTGGTTCGTGTGAGGTATGCTGCTCTGAGATGACTCTTCCTGCCATAGGTAATGTGGTAGCGTACACGTTGCAGTGACCATGTAATTGTTGTAACCCTATAGGAATGAGACGTCATCGTATAAGTTGGATGCAGCAATTCATGAGTCAGGCAGGTGAAGCTGTAACTACTTATGGTGATGGTGAGTCCTTCAGACGTTTCCGAGTGATAATGCGAGTTATATCGAATGAGTGTTATGCGATTGATCATCAAAATGAGGGAAGAGGGTTTATTTGACCTTGGCGTGTCTGTTTCCGAGAGGATTAGAGGTTGTCGGGTACGGATTAGCTACTAAAAAGTTGGTTAATTACTGGGATGAGAAGGGCGGTCAATCTGTCGCTGAAGTTGTAAGTTTTATAAGATTAACCGAGTGGTATTGTAAGCCTAAAGAGGAGAACAGATTTTTTTTTAACCAAACTACATTGCAAAGTGAGGATTTGCTTGGAAAGGGAATTAGTGTATCCCGAGTGTGTAAAAGTGGGGATAATTTCGAGTGAAGTCTTATGAGGAAGCATTGCTGAGTAAGGACTAGAGTGTTCTGAGTATAACCTCATAGAAAGTGCTATTACTAAGTTAAGAGGATAGTATCCGAGCAAAACATTCTGAGTTAGGTGAGATACGAGTGGTGTGTCTCAGAATGTATCACTTCCGTGTAGAATGGAACCATGTTGGACGACTCTACGAAGAAAGATGCCGAGTGTAAAATTCTTAATGCCCTTGTGATGTCCAACCGAGTGATCTTCCCGAAGAAAAGTCCTTCTGGACGAAAATGAGACTCCGAGTGAGTGAGTTTAGCCAAATCATGGGTAGGAACCTAAGATTACCACGCTGAGCATGGTGCCTGTGCGAATTAAACCCTAGCAGATGGTACTGACTGGAGCACATGGAAGCCCTTTTGAGCATTCATTCTGGTGTAAGGAAGAAATCTTGTGGTCAGATTTTGAAAACCTTAGTGTTTAAACCGAGAGGAATTGGTCAGGAGTGGGTATTTTTGGGGGTCGGTGATGTTGTTTACCTATTAGATTACTCCCAACTAGATGATTAACCCCCATCACGTGTCCATGTGATACAATTTTGGGTTTATACTCTGTATGAGTTGTAGTTGTACCGAGTGACTCACTTGAGTCAGGGAAACCGAGGGTGTAAATACACCAGTCGGTGTTGAGAGCACGGGGCCGAGCGGCCAAGAAATTAGGAAGTGCCCCTGCTTGTGATGAATTGGCCGAGTTAAAATGGGGTAAATAGCACGTTTTAGGAATTGAATTCCCGAATACATTAAATTCTGTGATGAGGTTGTAATCACGTAAGGCCTGACTTTTTATGTTTTACTGACTGAATTGCGGTGCGGTCGGTAAATCGCTTGAGTAGTGAATCCTTGCCGAGTGAAATTGTGATCCGATCGGTGAATGCTTGTGGAAGCGCAGTCGTGTGGGTGATTGAGACAGCAATTTTCTGAGTTAATTATTTAAGGTAAGTTACCGATTGAATTTCGAGGATGAAATTCTTTTGAGAGGGGGAGAACTGTAACATCCCCATTTTAATAATAAGCAACCGGATAAAATAAAAGTTAACAAATTAACACTTCCCTTAACTTAATTAATTAGAAGGAATAGGGTGATTAACGTTGGAAAGTGCCGGAGGAGACAAGGTGGCATGGGTAGGATTATCCCTTCACATTTCCCCACCCCACCATTCTGTTCTCCGTGCGAGCATTTATACAGGTGATGGCCATGCTCTTCACGCTTGAGAGCCCCCGTGAACTCCCTTCTTCTTTTCTCTTGCTCTCTCTCCCCTTCTCTGCTCTCCAGTCCATTTCCTGCTCCGAGAGCCGAGGTGACGGTGCTGCAGTGGAGTGGAACTTCCCTACACGGGAAGGGACGATCGCCAAAGCAGAAGCAGAAATACCCCTACACCACTCGCAGGAGACTGTAGCACTCCAGAGCAGGTGCCAAGTGAAGCAGCAAGGAGGAGAACCACCATTCAAGCAGAGAAAATCCCTCGGAGTTTCGTAATTGGTAGGGGGAGTATCTTACATGTTAAATGTATGGGTTACGAACGGGTTGGAGACCCTGATGGTTGTAGTATTGTATTCTGCTATGTGGCGTGTTTGCATGTAGAATCTCCGAATGCAGGTTAAGTGAGGATGAATGGCTGCATGTTAGCATCTTTCTTAAAAATGCATGTGTTGCGGGATCTCGATTGCATGTTGAGTTGTGTTGATATGAATGTCTGATTGAAGCTATCCATGTCATAGAAATGCATGTGTTGATATGAATGCTTTAATGAACTTGTTTGCGTACAGGAAATGCCTGCTTTAACCGGGTTCTGACACTGTCCTACACCGATTGCATGTTATGTTGTGATGACTTGAAATGCTTGAGTGAACTTGTGATCTTCATAATGATGCATACGTTGTTTAAGGTTAAATGGTGCTGTAAACCGATTGCATGTCACACTTGATTGAACAAAAATGTTTATGGATGCTTGATATGGATTGATACCGATTGCATGGGACTCATACGTTACAATGGAATGATAATGGATTGCATGAAAGCTATATGTGTTAAACTGACATGCTGAATCCTGATAATGTGTATTACCGATTGCATGATATGTGTGCTTGAATAAGAGAATGCATGCGTGAAACGAATGTTGTGTGTCGAATCCGCGTGTGGCGCATGAGATGCGTTGTGCTGGGAGCACGTAGTGTGGGACACTACCTTCGGTTATCCAGCGTGGGACGCTGCAAAATCCTTGAGTGGGACTCAGGGTAGCCCTTGAGTGGGACTCGGGCAGCCTGTGAACACCTCCGTTGGCGCTGAGAGCGTTGGTGTCACCTATGGGCAAACGGTTGGGTACCTGTAAAACGGCCAAGCAGTTGGGAGCTAATTTGATAGCAGAGAGCTATGTGTAAAAAGGCTGAGAGCCTACGTTGCAACGTCTAAACCGATACACACGATTGCGGAACCGAGTGAGATAATATGTGTTTATTAACTGTTGACAATGTTTGGAATTGGTTGTGCATGCGAAGGTGTTAGTGAGATGATGAATGTATATCCGAGTGAATTACTCTGTATATATGTATTGCTGATGCTGATTGGAATTTGATTATGCATTTGATAATGTTTATGAAGATGATGAATGTGTATGCCCGAGTGAATTATTCCGCATGCACATGCCTTGGATGCTAAGTGAAACCTGTTTCATGAATATATATATGTGTATCAGTGTTATTGAAATGTTATGTGTGTAGCCGAGTGAGAATTGTTGAATTCTGATTGAGAAATATTCAATATGTGCATTTTGATTCATGGGTATTGTTATTAAGTCACTGATTGTCGTATGTTAATGTTGTTGAATTGATGCGTGCATAAGGCCGAGTGACAATTGGTGGTTCCGATCGGTAAGAGTCTTATGTGTGTCCTGGTTGATTGGTGCTACTCTGACTATAATCGTTGCCATGTATAATTGTGTGTGTATATATGTATATGGTTGTATAATTGTGAGGCAACCTGAGTCGGTATCTGTCATTTAAAATTTAAGATGCTCACCCCTGCAGTGGCAATTTTTCAGTGTGCAGGTCGTACTTGGAAATGACGATAGGGCCTCAAGCCTGAGTGTAGTGCACTCCAACTGCTGAGTACTTGTATTGCATTATTATGTCCTGTCCGTGTAGCCTTGGCCGGCTCATAATAACAGTGTTGTAAAACGAATATGAATATATACATACATAAGTAATCTGAGTTATTGTGACCCGAGCGCATATTTTGTACGTGTATGGTTACATGTTTATGGGTCGGTAGATTTGATTGGGGACAGATTCGTGTTTCTGAGAACATGTATTCACATGTATGTGCTTCGTACTGATTCGATGTGTTTCCGACTGGGATGTGTTGCTAAATAGTTCGAGGGCCGTTGATGAGTGAAATTATGTCAAGTTGTGGTTCCGAGTGAAGACCTTTGGGTGGCTTCTCCGAGTGAACATGTTGAGTGATTCCGAGTGAAATTATAAGAAAGACCCGAATAAGGAAGAGTTTGTGTCTCCCGAGTGAAAACCTCGAGTGATTCCCTTCTGAAAGAAGAGTTCGAATAGTGGTTTAGAGTGGATTGGATCCTAAGTGTAAGGTATTGGTAATCCGAGTGAAAGATGTAAAGTCCGAGTGAGTGAGGATTGGTATCCCGAGTGGTTGGGTTTCGAATAAGCCCGAGTGGGACTTAACTACCTGATTTCCCGAGTGAAGTGCGAGCATGAGGATTTGCCGAGTGAACCCTTGTCCATACCCAATTGAGAAACTACCTTGCATCTGTATTGGAGGGGCTTTGTGTTGACCTCGCTTAGGCGGAGTCACACCTCGCCCGAGCGACTAGGACGGCTCGCCCAAGCGTGTAGGATCGTGCTGAAGCGAGCAGATGTCAACGTGGAACTCCGCCCAATTACCTCCCTTTTCTGCTGTTGCACTTCATGTCTCTCTGGGCGGTGTTGGACATCGCCTGAGTGAGTGGACGTTGTGGTGTAATCCGTCCAGGCGTTGTTGTGCCTTGCTGAACTGGATGGGCGGTGTAATCACTTCCTCCTTCCGTGGTTGCACTGTTATGCTTCGCTCAGGCGGCGTCGGACCTCGTCTGAGCGAGCCAGTTATCTTAGTCTTCGCCCAGGCGCTGTTGTGTTTCGCTGGGCAGTATGGGTCGGTCCAAGCCTTGCTTCCTCCTCCAACTGTTATACGTGTTAATCGCACTTTTATTTACCTTGTCCCTTCCACCGAATGCCATGCGTATGGATGACCTCTCATTTCCCCTGCCTTCCTTCCCTTATTATTCATGCCCGGTTCTTCTTGATTGTCTCTGGGAATGGAGCGAAGGGAGTGCTGATTGGACTGATTTAAGCTGCTGTGCTCCGCTGAATACCGGCTGAGTGCTTGTCCTTCCTTGCACTCCGCCCCTTTTGTTATCCGGTTGCCTTATAGTCTATTTGGTTACTTATTTTTGGAAAAATTTTTCCCGTATTGGTTCTTAATTATTTATTAAATTAGGGTGTTACAAAATCCATCTAGATCGGTACAGTTTAATAGATCTTTGCAACCCCTTGGCTGTTTTGTTTCAATGTTGACAGTCTTTCATAAAATTCATATATCTCCTTTGTCCGGTCCTTGAATCACTCCTTTCTTTTTGATATGGATCCGTATGTAGACCTCTACAATATTCATGAAGGGAACGAAACCCAATTCCCAAAGAAAAATTAATGGTGAATTTATTTCTGAACACGTAGATGATCTGGAAAGCTTCTAAAGCACCCTGTCGTAAATCATGTATATCTCGGGCTACCGGTCTTGGATCGTCCTAAATGATATATCAAATTAAATAGAAAATGAAGATCTAAAAACTTCATGAAGAGCTTTAAAACCAATTCTTACTTCATAAATCCTAGAATTTAAAATACCACATGGCAGCTTGCACTATATCCAGTATTTTTTGTGTTTCTCCCTCATATGACCATGAAATTGAATGATTCTTTTGCCAAGCTTTTATTAAATCAATTTCTTACAACTTTAATAAAGGGAACAAAGTCAAATTCTTCACCAATTTTTCCCAGAAAATTAATCTTTGCAAGAAATATTAATCCCGTCACAGCCTTACACTATTTTAGTAAATGGGCCATATCTTATTCATTTCTCAATGAAATGTTTTGTGTCATATATCAATTTAAAGATACAATAAAGGCCTACAATTATTATGTTGGGATCTTTTCCTAATTCAGTACTAATCAGCCCTTAAAATCCCAAACAAAGTGACCCTCAGAAGCTAGACACATCAGCTGCCTCATGAAATAATAGCCAATCACCATCTTCCATCCATGGAACATTTGTCTAGCCATGAAAACTCTTTCCTCTATGCATAACCACCTCTTGCCACCTTACTTGAGAAGTGTCACCACCTGGTCCCTCCTCTCCATTCAGCCTCCCAACTCCTATTTCCACAATCACACTTCATGCAAGTTAACCCATCCAATCACCTTGGCCTAACTTATTCTCTTGCAACTAATTCATTTAGCCCTCTTGTTCTCCCCCTATACTCCTTCAATTTCCAGCCACCACTCCTCCCTCCTACAGACATCGTGAGCCACCACAACAACCACCCTAACCCACCAAAATCACAACCACACCACCACTCATCACTTCCAACCATTCAAATATTTCTACTATCTTCTCCTCCTTCCTTTTTGTCACGATCCAGCCACCACTAAAACATTCCTCCTCTTCTAGTTTTTCTTGAATGCAATGGTCTCAAAAAGTTGATCTCATCTCCCTTGTTTCAAGCTTCCTAAACCGTGAGCCAATCCAAGGACACCAAGGTATGAATTTTCACATTTTGGTTCTTGATCTTGTCTCCTCTTTCTTTGGTGTCCAAAACAGTTTGTGTTTTTGATTTTATGGATTTTCCTCTTTGGTTTAGAAGCCCAAAACCGTGACTCCATTGTCCCCTTTTGGTTACATATGTTGTTTTCCTAGTTGGGAACCATAAGCGACAATCAGCGACGAACGGCGAAAGGATCGAGGTGAATAACAAATCATCGGTAAAAGATCCCCTTAAACTAAATCAATTTCATGGCTATTTATGATTTTCCTTGGCTGTCCATGACCTTTAACAGCTTAAAAATTTCGTGCATGTTAGTTTTTAGCGAGCTGGAAGAGATTGGTAAACGTTTTAGAGTGTTCGTCGGGTTTTTCGGCGAGTTTGGCATTTTCTTCCTCTGGGAAACTTTTAGTTGTTAATTATATTTGTGAACTCGGAGTGACTTTTATGAATCTTCATGAATATGACAATGAGTGTGACAGAATCATGAATGAATAATATGGTTAAATCGATATGTCCTTGATGAAGAATTTATGATTATGAATATGTGGATGAACATGTGGGTTCAACGAATTGAGTGAACTGCTTTATCTTAGTGTAATTTGAACACCATTTTAGGGAGAAAATGTTAATATTGTAACATCCTGATTTTTACTGATTGAGATTAAGCCATTAATTAAAGGTTAACTGTAGAATTGAGATTAATGATTAATTAGACTAATTGCTGATTGGTTAGAAATGATTGAATAAATAATGATAATAATAATAATGTCAGGCGAAAGGACGCATGTGCCCCTAATGGTATAAGATAACCTCAGCTCTCTCTTTCCCTCATTATTCACGCTGGACAGCTCTTCTTCGTGCGTGCATCTGGTCTCTTCTTTTTACTGTTTCTCTTCTTCTTCACCCTCATTCGCATCGTCCGCTTGGAAAAAACAGGGAGAAAGTTGAGAGCTTTTCTGGGAGGAAGAGTGACGCGGTCCTGTTTTCACTCCCTGTCCTCTTCTTCCTCTCTGTCACCTTCTTCCCCTTTTTCTTCTTCCACTTAGAGCTGTTAGTGTCCCAGTTGGAAGGCTGTACTGGGAAGTGCCTTGGAGCTGTGGGGGAGACGAATCCGTTGGAGGAGGAGTAACAGAAGGGACGATCGGTCAGCATTGTAACTCGAAGAGTCTCTAAACCCCAACAGCAGGTAGGGGCCGCCTTGCATGTCAAATTCATGGTTTATGGAGAGGTTCCGGGTGTTTGTTTAAATGTGATGTGTTATATGTGAAATGTGTTGATAGCTGTGCTGTGATTAAGTAATAGTGCATGCAACTCCCGGATTTGTGGTATCTATGAACTGTTTAGTGTTGTGTGACTCCGTCCATGAGTGCATGTTAATATTTCTGTGAATGCTGACTAAATGCTTGTAAATAAGAGTGTTACCATCATTGCCGAGTGCATGAGTTAAGAAGGGGGTGATTCGTTGAGTTCTGTTTGCAGTTTCATGTTTAAATGTATATGAATAAGAATGCCATGATGATTTCTGAATGCATGGGATGTGAGTTGATATGTTGATTTCCATTTGGAGTGTTGTGTTGAAATGCATGCTGACTTCATTAAAAATGTTGAGTGGATGTGTTGTAGTATTGTTACCCTGATTTGCTTGTTATGAGTTACTATGAAAAATGCATGTGATGCTGTGATGAAACTGTGAAATTCTGAGTGAATCTATATGCCGTGTTGAAATGGTTGTGACCTATTAATGGCTGCGTGAGACGCACTTGGTAAGCTTGGATGCTTGTTGTGAAATTGCATGAGAATTACATAAATGAGAAAAGGGTGACCCGTGAAAGGTCAGGGACCCTATGAGATGACTTCCAGATTCCTGGCTAGTTCCATGAGGACCCGTGGTAGCCGATGGAGCTAGAGCTAAGTTTCGAGACGTCACGAGGTGACCAGTACCACACGGAAAGGGCTAGTGGACGAGGGGCCGGGAAGGAATCTAGAGCCATATGAGATGATTTTCAGTCACAGATTCCTGGCTAGATCCATGAGGACCTGTGGTAGCCGACGGAGCTAGAGCTAAGTCTCGAGACGTCACGAGGTGACCGGTACCACACGGGAAGGGCTAGTGGACGAGGGGCTGGGAAGGAATCTGCAATTGAAATCACTGTTTAAGTCAGATCCGCATACATGTGTGTAAGAGCATTGTTATTGAGACTAACATGATTCGCATAGATTTGAATGATTTGAGTAAATTCCGACTAAATGAATATGTATGTATTGATGTTGTTGCCGAGTGCAATGTGATGTTATGATTGAGAATGTATGTTATTATGCAATTTCCGATTGGATGATGTTGTGTGACTTTTATATTAATTGGCAGTGTATATATATTATTGTGGATTGAGCCATGTAAATTGTATAATTGAGGATTGAGGTATAATCCGAGTCAATAACTGTCATTTTATATGTAAAAGCTCACCCCTACACCATTTTTTAGTATGTGCAGGTCGGACCTGGAAGTGATGATAAGGCCTTAAGTCCGAGTGAGGTGCACTCCGACTGTTGAGTGCTTATATTGTATTTATTATGTTTAGTTAGTGTAGCCTTGGCCGGCTCTCATGTAATATGATAATTTAATATCTTTGTTTATGAGCAATGCCTATCAGAGTTGTAGACAAGTACACGTATACATATATATATAAATACTTTATATGGGTATGGTGTTAATTGCATCGAGTAATAAGTGTTGGTGAATGAATGATGTTAGGATGATAAGTATCCGAGTGCATGTTTACATATATATATATATGTGTGGTTATATTGGTAGCATACACTGTATTGGTTGTGAAGTGTTTTTGAATTGTTTGAGAAGTGTTGATGGATGAGATAGTGTTAGGTTGATGATTCCGGGTGAGGCTATCGTGTTTGGGCTTCTTTTCCGAGTGGAGAAGACCTAAAAAGTATTCTGAGAGAAACCCTTGTGATGAACCTATTCTGGGTGGGAGATAATGGGAGAGTTTCCCGAGTAACGTTAGGAATAATTGTTACCGAGTAAAAAATATGAGTAAAACCCGAGTGGGCAATGGGTTGAATACTCCGAGTGGAAATCCCGTGTGAACCTCTTCTGAGGGAAGAGTTGTTATCATGGTTTAATTGAGATAAATTCTAAGTGTATGATCTATACATAATCCGAGTGAACGATGATCCATATCCCGAGTGGTTAAGGTTCGAATGAGTCTGAGTGGGACTTAACTTAATGGTTTCCCCGAGTGAATAAGATAGAATACACCGAGTGGATCGGGCTGGAATATTCTGAGTGGCGAATGTGAATTACATTTCGATTATATTAAGGTTGAGATATACCGAGTGGTGTTTGATTGGAAGATATTCTGAGTGAGGAAGGTTTATAGATTCTGAGTGGAATAGTTATCATTTCCTGAGTGGATTGTATATGTGACCCTTGTGGATAAAAATAAAGGACTAAGTATAATATGTTGGGGTCAATCCCGAGTGAATGAAACCTCGATTCTGAGTGTTTGGATAGCCGAGTGTGGCTTCTCGCTTCAGCGAATGAAGGATTCACTCTAGCGAGTATGAATGGATGTGAAGGCTTCTGGTTGCTTCGCTTGAGTTATGGGGTGTTCACCGAGCTAGTTGGGTTGTCTCGCTCTAGCGTGTTGGATCTCGCTCGAGCGAGTGAGCATTGTCTGTGGGATTCGCTTAGGCGTTGATGGGTCTTCCGTTGTTGCCTTGTGATATCTCGCTCAAACGATGTTGGACCACGCTTGAGCGAGGGTGTACCATTTAGGCCGGCTTAAGTTGTTATGTTCCCGCTGAATTACCGAATGTGTGCTTTGTTTTTCCCTTGCCTTCCATTCCATATATCACCCGGTTGTTTTATGGTCTATTTCAGTTTATTATTTTGGGGAAAATTTTCTTTGTCCTGGGTTTAATTTCATTTAATCTAGGATGTTTCATTTTGGTATCAGAGCAGACCTAAAAGGTCCAAGGCCAAGGTATGCTTACCGAGTATAAGCGGTTGTATGCATTATGGCTGGTAGTCATAGTTGCTTATAATAATTGATGGATGTGAAGCATGCTTAAGCATAATTGTGTGGCCATATGCCTAAGAATTTTATGGTGAACAGTAGTATGAGATACTACTGTTTGGAGGTTGAATGAGGGGTAGAAGATTATTCCTACCCTGGTCTGATTACTTATATAATACTGAGTATATATATGTATATATTTATGGGGATCGATTGAATGGTTAAAATTCTTGTATGAGTTATGTTAGTAATTCATGACTATGAGAGACTACCTACATGCTATATGGATCGTATGATAATGTGTTATAAATGTAGAAGTATGGAATTGAAGTCTGATTGAATGTGAATGATTCGGTATCCTTGTCCTATATTTCAGGACAAGTCGTGGCAAATCGTCACGGTATGGAAGCCATAGCAGCGGCATTTCAGCGTTTCGCTGATGTGTTTGAGAGGCAGAATCAGCCTCGAACTGGAGATAACCAAGGACTAGATCGTTTCCTGAAGAGGAAACCGAGTGAGTTTTGGGGGGGATTTAATCCTGAGGCAGCTTACTGGTGGATTCAAGATCTAGAGAGAATTTTTGGGGGCCTTCACTTTACCGAGGCCCAGAAAGTTGAGTGCGCAGTGTACATGTTGCAGGGCGAAGCGGAAAATTGGTGGAAGATCACCAGGAACTGTTTGGCTGATGCTGACACCCAGTTAACCTAGGAGAATTTTAAAATATGCTTCTTGGAGAAATATTTTCCCGACACAGTGAGGAGTCGGAAGAAACTGGAGTTTATGGAGTTGAAGCAGGGTTCCATGTTCGTGGAGGAATACGCTACAAGGTTTGAGGAATTGTGCCTGTTTTATCCGCCCTTCCAGCAGCCCGGAACCGAGAGTTCCAAATGCATTAAGTTCGAGAGCGGACTGAGGTCGGATATTAAGAGAGCGTTCAGGCACCAGGAAATTAGAAGCTTTCCTGTATTGGTGAATAAATGCAGAATTTTCGAGGAAGATGATAAGGCCCACTCGGGCCAGAGCAGCAAGGCCGACACCTCCTTGAAGCCTCAGCAATCTCGCTTCAAGAGGCAGGATGACTCTGGTAGAAGCAGACTCCCCTCTAGGTTCGGAGGTCGGAATAATCAAGGTGGTCGTACTGGTGGTCGTCCAAAGTACGGCAAATGCTTTCTATGTGGTGGTGACCACTTTGCCGAGGATTGTGAAGGTAGAGATGATGTTGTGTGCTTCCATTGCAATGGGAGAGGGCATATTCGCCCTAACTGCCCTCTGCTGTGACGATCAAATGCTGACGCACACCGTGGGGGTTTCCGAGAGAGAGACCGCGGAAATAATGGCCGAGGGAATGGTGGCAGAGGCAATGGGACTGGGGGTAATATGGGGTTTGCCCCAAATGACCGTGGGAGGAACGCTGACCAACCGGCTGCAGGTAGAGTTTATGCCATCAGTGCTGAGGGAGCTGCACAAGCAAACGACTTGGCGCAAAGTAAGTGCTCACTCGTTAAACATACTTTTGGTATAGTTTTGATTTTGGAAGCTGGCTGATATTATACCATTTTAGGGTAATGGTAGCTGTTGTTCGATGATTATCGTCAGACGTGTTGCACTAGATTGTTTGCAATAACGAGGCATATGCCCTGTGAGGGTCGGGAACCTATTACCATTATACTGTTGTCCAGTAGTGGTAATCTATATTGCGTGATTGTGGCTGTGTGATGTGCCCTAAGTGGTGCATAATGATGATGTTGATGTAAATGTATTGCATATATATATATATGTTTGTGAATTGCCATTAATTTTGTGAATTAGTAATAGCTGAGTGAGTATGGTCGGTGTGGGTGTAAGGTATACTGCCCGAGACGACTCTACATACCATAGGTATTGTGGCAGCATACACGTTTGCAGCGACTCTATGTAATTGTTGTAACCCTATAGGAATGAGACGTCATCCTATAAGATGGATGCGGCAATCCATGAGTCGGGCAGGTGAAGTTGTAGCTGCTTATGGTGATGGTGAGTCTATCGGGCGGTTCTGAGTGAGGATGAGAGTTGTATTAAATGAATATTATGTGGTTATGTATCAAAGTGGGGATGGAAGGTTTGTTTAACCTTGATGTGTTACTTCCGAGTGAAGTTAGGATGTTCCGAGTGAAACATCGTTCTGGAAGTCACCATTGAGTTAAGGAACTGTGTCCGAATGACACATTTGTGTTAGAAGAAATCCGGATGAAATATCCGAGTCGTGTGATTTTCGGGTGAAGTGTCCGAGCGTGACACTTCTGAGTAAGGTAAAATTCGAGTGGTGTGACTCGGATCGCGATATTTCTGAGTGAATGGTACCATGTAGATGGTTCCCATCGTATGAAATTTCTAAGTTTGTAGGATATGCCCCTGACTAATCTTTACAAGAGGAACTTCTGGTCGGAATGTGAGGCTATGAATAGGTAAGTCTCCGAGTGAATTATCCCGAGGAAGGGTAAATACCCGAGAGGTAAATTTATCCATAGATGTGGTCGAATTGATGTTTGGAGTTGCTGAGTTTGAACTCAGATTTGTATTTGAAGTAGGCTTGAATTCCGAGTGAAAATTTAGGTAAATGGAAAGTTTTCCGGGTAAGAATTACCTTCAAACCCCGAACAACCCTTTTGATTGAGAGTTCCGAGTGACCTTTTCAGGGTGTAGGCATGGAATTGGCCGAAGGAATGGATAGAGATCTGAGGTTTTAGAACCGAGTGCGGTACCTATAAAAGACGAGTCCAGGCAAATTGTGCTAATTGACGCACACTGGAGCTTTTTTGTGTGTTCGGCTCGGTATTGTTAAGATAATTTCCAGTTTAAAGAAGAGATTTAGTAGTCGGATGTTGAATATCCGAGGGTTTAAGCCGAGATAAGTCGGATAATAGTGTGTATTGGGGGGAATCGGTAATGTTTCTTACCGACTGGACTTTCCCAACTCTATAATTGACACAACCTTGTGCTTATACCCTATGTAGATACATAATTATTCTGAGTGGCTCCATTGGCATTGGAGGAATGGACGGTGGATGTATGCCGATTGGCGTTGGGAGTATAAGGCTGAGCGGCCAAGGAATTAGGAAGTACCAATGGCTATGGTGAACTGGCAGAGTTGAATGGAAGTAACTTTACGTGGAAAACTGAATCCCAAATGTATTGAAGACTATGAAGAGTTATTTTATTTATACCGATTGGAAATTGCGAAGCGGTCGGAAACGTTGAAAAGTGAAGAGTTTCAGTCGGAGTAGGACAGTGAGATTTCGAACTGTTGTTGAGGTAAGCCTGCATTTGAATTTTGAGGACGAAATTCTTTTGAGTGGGGGAGAATTGTAACATCCTAACTTTTACTGATTGAGATTAAGCCATTAATTAAGGGTTAATTGTAGAATTGAGATTAATGATTAATTAGACTAATTGCTGATTGGTTAGAAATGATTGAATAAATAATGATAATAATAATAATGCTAGGCGAAAGGACGTATGTGCCCCTAATGGTATAAGATAACCTCAGCTCTCTCTTTCCCTCATTATTCATGTTGGACAGCTCTTCTTCATGCATGCATCTGGTCTCTTCTTTTTACTGTTTCTCTTCTTCTTCACCCTCATTCGCATCGTCCGCTTGGAAAGAACAGGGAGAGAGTTGAGAGCTTTTCTGGGAGGAACAGTGACGCGGTTCTGTTTTCACTCCCTGTCCTCTTCTTCCTCTCCGTCACCTTCTTCCCCTTCTTCTTCTTCCACTTAGAGCTGTTAGTGTCCCAGTTAGAAGGTTGTGCTGGGAAGTGCCTTGGAGCTATGGGGGAGACGAATCCGTTGGAGGAGGAGTAACAGAAGGGACGATCGGTCAGCATTGTAACTCGAAGAGTCTCTGAACCCCGACAGCAGGTAGGGGGCGCCTTGCCTGTCAAATGCATGGTTTATGGACAGGTTCCGGGTGTTTATTTAAATGTGATGTGTTATGTGTGAAATGTGTTGATAGCTGTGCTGTGATTAAGTAATAGTGCATGCAACTCCCGGATTTGTGGTATCTATGAACTGTTTAGTGTTGTGTGACTCCGTCCATGAGTGTATGTTTATATTTCTACGAATGCTGACTGAATGCTTGTAAATAAGAGTGTTACCATTATTGCCGAGTGCATGAGTTAAGAAGGGGGTGATTCGCTGAGTTCTGTTTGCAGTTTCATGTTTAAATGTATATGAATGAGAATGCCATGATGATTTCCGAATGCATGGGATGTGAGTTGATATGTTGATTTCCATTTGGAGTGTTGTGTTGAAATGCATGCTGACTTCATTAAAAATGTCGAGTGGATGTGCTGTAGTATTGTTACCCTGATTTACTTGTTATGAGTTACTATGACAAACGCATGTGATGCTGTGATGAAACTGTGAAATTCTGAGTGAATCTATATGTCGTGTTAAAACGGTTGTGACCTATTAATGGCTACGTGAGACGCACTTGGTAAGCTTGGATGCTTGTTGTGAAATTGCATGAGAATTGCATATATGAGAAAAAGGTGACCCGTGGAAGGTCAGGGACCCTATGAGATGACTTCCAGATTCCTGGCGAGTTCCATGAGGACCCGTGGTAGACGATGGAGCTAGAGCTAAGTCTCGAGACGTCACGAGGTGACCGGTACCACACGAAAAGGGCTAGTGGACGAGGGGCCGGGAAGGAATCTGGAGCCATATGAGATGATTTTCAGTCACAGATTCCTGGCTAGATCCATGAGGACTCGTGGTAGCCGACAGAGCTAGAGTTGAGTCTCGAGACGTCACGAGGTGACCGGTACCACACGGGAAGGGCTAGTGGACGAGGGGCCGAGAAGGAATCTGCAACTGAAATCACTGTTTAAGTCAGATCCGCATGCATGTGTGTAAGAGCATTGTTATTGAGGCTAACATGATTTGCATGGATTTGAATGATTTGAGTAAATTCCGACTAGATGATGTCGTATGAGTGAATTCCGATTGAATGAATATGTATGCATTGATGCTGTTGCCGAGTTCAATGTGATGTTATGATTGAGAATGTATGTTATTGTGCAATTTCCGATTGGATGATGTTGTGTGACTTTTATATTAATTGGCAGTGTATATATATTATTGTGGATTGAGCCATGTAAATTGTATAATTGAGGATTGAGGTATAATCCGAGTCAATAACTGTCATTTTATATGTAAAAGCTCACCCCTACACCATTTTTTAGTATGTGCAGGTCAGACCCGGAAGTGATGATAAGGCCTCAAGTCCGAGTGAGGTGCACTCCGACTGTTGAGTGCTTATATTGTATTTATTATGTTTAGTTAGTGTAGCCTTGGTCGGCTCTCATGTAATATGATAATTTAATATCTTTGTTTATGAGCAATGCCTATCAGAGTTGTAGACAAGTACACGTATACATATATATATAAATACTTTATATGGGTATGGTGTTAATTGCATCGAGTAATAAGTGTTGGTGAATGAATGATGTTAGGATGATAAGTATCCGAGTGCATGTTTACATATATATATATATATATGTGGTTATATTGGTAGCATATACTGTATTGGTTGTGAAGTGTTGTTGAATTGTTTGAGAAGTGTTGATGGATGAGATAGTGTTAGGTTGATGATTCCGGGTGAGGCTATCGTGTTTGGGCTTCTTTTCCGAGTGGAGAAGACCTAAAAAGGATTCTAAGAGAAACCCTTGTGATGAACCTATTCTGGGTGGGAGATAATGGGAGAGTTTCCCGAGTAACATTAGGAATGATTGTTACCGAGTGAAAAATATGAGTAAAACCCGAGTGGGCAATGGGTTGAATACTCCGAGTGGAAATCTCGTGTGAACCTCTTCCGAGGGAAGAGTTGTTATGATGGTTTAATTGAGATAAATTCTAAGTGTATGATCTATACATAATCCGAGTGAACGAGGATCCATATCCTGAGTGGTTAAGGTTCGAATGAGTCCGAGTGGGACTTAACTTAATGGTTTCCTCGAGTGAATAAGATAGGATACACCGAGTGGATCGGGCTGGAATATTCTGAGTGGCGAATGTGAATTACATTTCGATTATATTGAGGTTGAGATATACCGAGTGGTGTTTGATTGGAAGATATTCCGAGTGAGGAAGGTTTATAGATTCCGAGCGGAATAGTTATCATTTCCTGAGTGGATTGTATATGTGACCCTTGTAGATAAAAATAAAGGACTAAGTATAATATGTTGGGGTCAATCCCGAGTGAATAAAACCCCGATTCCGAGTGTTTGGATAGTCGAGTGTGGCTTCTCGCTTCAGCGAATGAAGGATTCGCTCCGGCGAGTGTGAATGGATGTGAAAGCTTCTGGTTGCTTCGCTTGAGCGATGGGGTGTTCGTCGAGCGAGTTGGGTTGTCTCGCTCTAGCGTGTTGGATCTCGCTCGAGCGAGTGAGCGTTGTCTGTGGGATTCGCTTAGGCGTTGATGTGTCTTCCGCTGTTGCCTTGTGATATCTCGCTCAAACGATGTTGGACCATGCTTGAGCGAGGGTGTACCGTTTGGGCCGGCTTAAGCTGTTGTGTTCCCGCTGAATTACCGAATATGTGCTTTGTTTTTCCCTCGCCTTCCATTCCATATATCACCCGGTTCTTTTATGGTCTATTTCGGTTTATTATTTTAGGGAAAATTTTCTTTGTCCCGGGTTTAATTTCATTTAATCTAGGATGTTTCAAATATTGCATTTATGTATATGTTATCGCAACTGTTAGATTTTCATCATTGAGAAAGTATACTCACTCTCCATGTGGTATATCTTTTTAGAACCTATGTTGTAGGGCTGCCTGTAGAGCTCTGGTGTGGAGAAGTAGTGTGAAAGGAGCCTATTTTGGGTAAAGAATGCATTGGCCGGCGAATGTTTTGAATTTATAGCTTTGATATAGGATTTTGTAATGTAAATAGATATAATTAATATTTTGTATAGCCATAAATTGGTATGGATGATGAATCTGAAGGTCATGTAGGAAAGTGAGATCCTAGTGCTTATGGCTCATTTTCATTGGTGACCTTAACATTAGTTGAAAATGAAAATGAAGTAGAATGTAGTTAACATTTATGAGTGAATGATGGTTTACATGAAAAATTGCATTTTATAGATTCTACAAAGTAGTAAGCTAATTTAGAATGTGATTCATGAGTTGGAATGAAAATTTAAGGGTATGAATGTTTGGGACAAGTCTTAAATGCTTAATATGTAGTAGGTGATATGATGAATTAAACCAATTTGGCTGGAAATGAGTTTTGGTATATTGTGTTGTTTAACTTCCAACGTTTCTGCATTTCCACTGGTATTCTCGCTCAAGCGAGATGGGTTCTCGTTCAAGCGAGAATCCCCCTGCATGATATTTGGTTACTGGCCAATTCTCGCCCAGGCGAGAGTGGGTCTCGCTTAGGCGAGACTGCCCATGAATAAGGGGTTGGCCACTGGAAGAAAATCGCTCAGGTGAGTTAGGCCTCGCCCGAGCGAGAGTAGGGGACTTTGCCACTAGACCAATTTCGCTTAAGCGAATGGCCTTTGGATGTGGCACTCGCTCAAGCGAGTGAGTATAGGTTTGATACTAGAAGAATCTCGCCCACGCTCGCTTGCCTTGCCCAAGCGAATCCTGTGGATCTCGCTCAAGAGAAATGGGGCTCGCTCAAGCGAGACGACCCCTGATGCTCCTTTCATCCCTTTCGCTCAGCGTGTGATGTAGCTTGCCCAAGCGTCCCATTCGGTCTCGCTCAAGCGAGTTTGGCTCTCGCTTGAGCGAGTGGTGCCCAGAATCCCCATATTGCATTGCTTTAAATATTTTCCCATTTCTTTGTATCCAACCTTTTCCTTGTAACATCTTATAACACCTTTGGGTATATTTGGAAGCCATAAATCCTCGTGATGTTTACCCTCTTATAAACCAATCATATTGTGTCAATGTAAATGAATCTTCTATTGTTTTCCATTGAGAATTCTCCATTAATTATTTTCTGAATCCTACCTTCTCATATCTTCATATATGAGACAGGTTTTTCATAGATCCAGGGTATTGAATGATAGCTTCACCACTTTACGATATCATAAACTAATACTATTAAAAATCACGAAAAAAATTTCCCCTATTTTTAGGCGTCACAACAAAAAGAAATAAAGATTAGAAAAGCAAAAAGAAAAAGAGCAAAAAAAAAAGAAAAATTAGAATATAAAAAGAAAAAGAGTGAAATTTGTTGTGTGGAGCTTAAGCCTTAAACACAATGATAAAAAGGTTTATTCAAAAAGGCATAGATGGTATGGTTATAGGCAATGGGATCCAGGTGGTTGAATTCATGGATGTCGCCTTTACATATAAATAAAAGAATAGAAAAAAAGAAAAAAAGGTTGAAAAAAAATATAATAATAGAAAAAATGAAAAAAATAAAAACAAACAAAAAAACAAAAAAGAGAAAACAAAGTGCTACTGATCAAGGCACCAACATGTGTATGCTGGGAAGATGATTGGTAGGTGCACCTTCACGTGATAGGATCAGGGTGTGGTCAGGGTATCTACGCTAGGTAGCATATACCTACGCTCAGCATGTGACTCAAGCCAGGTCACATGCGCATACTAACGCTCACAAGCGTGGGGCTATGCTAAGTAAAGCAAGTGGGGACTAGAGTCTGGGCGTTCCTACGCCTAAGACAATGTGCATACTTCTATGGTAGAAAGTGAACCAAGGGAACCATATGCTGTCACCAGCGTTCTTACAATGCAATACGTGTACCTACGTTGGGGAAAAATGGAATCACAGGGCAATCAGACACACCGGCGTACCAACGCCCATGTTGGCGTATCTACGTTTATGCATAGGCTATGCATAACAAATTGATCAGAAGAGCTAGCATGCCTACGCTGCCTACAGGTGTACCTATACTCATTTGCTAGAGAAAGTTCAGGTCCATTTCCAAAAAGCAAGCATTGGTACGCTGGAACCTGACATACCCACGCCATTTTTCCCTATAAATAACCACCCAGTGTATGAAACCTAAGCCACTTCCTCTTACACCAATTTTATTCTTCTCTCCTTCCTCTGAATCCAAAGGCTATGTCTCTTCAATTTCCTCCCTTTTGAAACATCTTATTGAATTAATTGCTCCAATTCCTCTTCATTCAAGCCTTTCCATATTCCAAAACTAACGTATTACATCTCTTAATCCCAACCCTTCATCTTATCCATTCACCCACTCACCCACACTATAAATTCCATTCATCTCTACACCATGGCATCCAGACCATTAAGAAATATTGTGAAGACTGAGAAATTGAGAGCAATGAAGCAAGACAGGGAAACTAGAACAGACAAAGGCAAAGAAGTTGTTACTTATAGCACTCCAACCTCTCCTCCTCCCAAAAAGTCCAAGAAGGAGGTGTTTGAAAGAAGGCCCAAATAGTCCATAAACACCTAGAATGTGTCTATTTAGTGCTTTGCTTGATTCAGGTTGCTAAGGGACTAACAACGTAAGTTTAAGGATAGAAGTATGCCTATACATTACACTCAGGCATACTTGTGTGGTCCAAGAAAAAAAAGTTCAGTTTAGAAGGTTTAAAGGTGTAATATCTGTGAAGGTGCCGAGTAAATTAGAAATAAAAGTCCAAAGGACAAATGGTTTAAGGAAAGTTTTGTACAAAAAAGAAGAAAAAAATCAAAACATCAAACATAAAAAGTAGCACCATTGAAAAAAAATGCACCTTCTGCCTTAGAAAGCTCTGGAAAAGAACAAAAAGGGAAAAAGGATCGGTTGAGTCAGTTGCAAGTTAAGCACTAGATGAACTCATTCGTTTGAACCTTATGTTGACTAGAAAAACCAAGAATAACCTATAGCTTAGCCCCATTACAGGCCTAAAATGTCCTTATTAATCCATGAGTATGTATTTATATGTATGATGGTTAGAAAAGTTATAAGCCTATGTTTACATATTGTTCTGCAAGTAGGAGTGTATGATTATTAACCTAAACACTAAGTGTAGAGAGAAACACTTAACTTGTGACATTGAAGCATCATTCTCACAACTTGCATGTTAAACTGTTGCATTCAAATTATTATGGATCAATAGAAAGGTTTACCAATTGTGTGCTGCAATAGAGGCTTATTCAGGTTTGGCATCATGAGGAAGTAGATTCAGTGCATTAATTAAGAAAATTCAGTTGGTGCTTGAGGACAAACAAGTCTTAAGTTTAGGGATGTAAGCCTTAAAAAGGCTTAATTATTTGATCATTTTGATGCAACATTTTCTTAATTAATGGCCCATAATTATTAATTTAGTAAAATAATTGTTAAATATTTAGTAAGTTTGTAATTTAGTCATTTTATAAATTTTTATTTTTAGTTATTAATTATGTGATATTTAGCTTTAATTTGTAAATTTATAATATGTGAGTTTTTAACCCCGGCGTACCTACGAGAGCCAACATAAGTACGTTGGATGCCTGTGCTTTGGTGATTGAATCATGTGTAATATGGCGTGCATACGCCAGCAGGCCATGGATCCGCTACTAGAAGTTTCAACAAGGAACTAGAGGCACCAAAGGGGTGGGCGTAGACACCCCAACATAAAGAGTTACGTGCAATGCTTAAGGGACCCAAGCCAACACACGCCAATATGCTGGCGAGCATACCCATACGCTGGTCCAAGGCTCCACTCAGCAAGCAACTTGCAAGTGCCAAAGATACACCACGCGTAGGCACACTCGCTAGCGTATGCCTATGCTAGAATCATGACCAAGCATCTGTGCCAGACAAAGAGTGGGCGTGTCTACGCCCAAGCTATGCGCTACTTACGCCAGATTCTAGTACCATCCCATCAAGACTAGTCCAGTAACTTAGCATATATACGACCGTGTGCCAGACCTTGTTGTGCATTTTTCAGAATTTGTACCTCTATAGCATAGTTAATTTAAGGGTAAATACACCTTTTGGTCCTCTATTTTACACAAAAGTGTTAAATGGGTCCCCTAATTTTTTTTTGAACTTTGATCCCCTATGTGGATTAAAGTGTTCCAATGTGGTCTTTCCGTGAAGTGGATGTTAACTGTTAGACCCAATTATAATGTTGCAGAAAACTTGTTAACTTTGTTTGACTGTTGGGTCTTTTAATTGGAAAACGCACCAATCGTTTGTAGTTTTTAAAATTTAGATATCGTTCCACTGGGATTGAAAGTCCAATAATTACAGTAATTTTCTAGTTACTATGGTAAATTTATTGAAACCTATTCACAAAAGAATAATTTATATACAATTTATACAATATTTACAAGATTGCATAGCTGAATTGTTCATGTGGTAAAAAGAAAATAATGATCTATCTAAAAAGTTGAGTTGCAATTTAGAATAACTAAGATACTTGAGAATAAAACACAGATAAACAAATTATGTTGGAATTTGGATCCCTAATCTAGAATAACAATGGAGGAACTCAAGACATGCATATTTAATCATCAAGTTCATATTGTTGCAGCTTAAAATCATTATAACCGATCCCTCGTGATATAAATTCTAAGTATTCACCGTAAAATCCGATCCCTCGTGAGCTTTCTCAGTAAAAACTTGCATTAAGTCCTGGCCGTATGGAAACAATAATAACCAATTCTATTCCTAGTAATTGGCATATTAAGGGTATTCCAACTTTTACTTTTGTTAAATCAACTTTTAATAAGGCATGAATAATCATTCTCCCGTTTGACATTCATACTAATAAAACAAGTTTCAATACGCATGAAAATCATTCTCCCGTTTGACATTCATACTAATAAAAGATTGAAATACTAACATGCACTTGAATCATAAACATGCAGAGATCGAATTCCCAACATCATAATCAATAGACTAGTTCACCAATTACAACATAAACAAATTAGTTACACATGGTGAAAGTAAAAACAACACTTACAGTGATTGACATTACAAAGGCGATGGAAACTTCACGGTACAACGATCACAATACTACACAACACTCTCAAGTATCTAGAAAAACTATTCTAGAACTACAAACTCATAAAAGAACCACTCAAACACGAGTGTATAAGAGAAGAAGAGAACTCAGAATGTGAGATGGGATGCTTAGAAGTGTGGAGAATGGCCCTATTTATAGGGCTGAGGAAGGGTGCTAACACTACGCGTCAGATCCCTGACTCAGCCTCCATTAAACGCAGCTTGAAGTGGCCACTATGGAATTATTAAATCAATCATGCCTTACCATTTGTCCTTGCTCCCCAATTCGGTGTGTCCATTTGTGCAAAGTGGAGAGGCCATAATGGGTCAAAGGCTGAGTGCTTGGCCACCTGGAAGTGGAGTCCACGTAGCTTCTGACGCTACGCGTGGATGTGACGCGTAGCGTCAGCATCAGAAATCCTCACGCTACGCGTGGGGTTGATGCTACGCGTCAGCTCTCCAGATCTTTATTTTTCTCTTTAAATTCTTTATTTTTTCACTGCAAAACTAGAGAAAATTGATCAAGGGCAGATTATTTCCAACAACATCCATTTATTGAATTTAAAACCTAATTTTCTAACAATTTAAGCTAATTTTTATTATTTTTACAAAATTTTTATTAAAGATTTTATTGTAAATTTGAGGACTAACATTAACGCTGGCCATCAAATTTATTAGACTCTCTATCTTCCTCGTGAAGTTCATTTTTCGAATCAAAATTAACAGCAGACTTGAGGCATATCTTAGATTTATCACTAGCATCCCCACATAATTCATCCTAAGCACTCAACCTATCTTAAATCTTACAAGTTCCCCCTAAGCTCCCATTCCTCAAAGAATCCGATTCAGATTCCGGCACAGATGACCTATGTGTTTCACTCGGTGCATTGTGTCCCTATTTTGCAGTCTTCATTAGCCCTTCAAGCTCTAGCAGCTGTTTCAAATCCGTAGACTGATGCAGACCATGCTCATAGCGTTACTCCCATACCAATAGAGCATCCACTTTCCTTTCCAACACAAAGAGCGCACAACCTAGACAACAAAATAAACCACCAACAAGTTCAAAAACACAACACATACATCGAGCATGAGAAAATTTCATCTCAACCTTTAATTTAAATCAAGAAAGCTTCACGATCTTAACATATAAGCCTCACGTGTTTGTGAAGCTTTTATTTGCTATAACAGAAGGCACGGTTACTGAAAGGAACGACGAGAATGAATAAGATCTAGAGATTACTGTAACATCCCAGTTTGAAGTTAGATACCGAATAAAAATTTAATAATAAGAAAATTGAAAGTAAAAGATTAGTTGTTAGTCATAATCAGTATAGCCTGAGAGTTAATGATAAGATTAATTGGGCTTAATTAATGGGACGTGGCTGTCTGTGATTGGTGGAAGGTGTGAGTGGACTGCGACTCACACTTTCCCATCCCACTCCTTCCCCTCGCATGCGTATTTAGGTGCGTATTTAGTATCACCGTGGGTGCAAGAACAACTTCTCCCACTACTCCACTTTCTCTCTTTTTCTTCTTCGTCTCCATCTTCCTCCGTTTCCCCTGTTTCTGTTCGTCACGACAACAGTGCGGGAAGAAGGTCAGAGCCCCGTCAGGTGAAGGGCGATCGTTGGAGCAGAGAAAGAACGACACCTCAACTCCGGACCAAGTGCAGAGTACGACGGAGTGAAGGAAGGCTGAACGAATCAGTAGAAGGGCGTCAGATTCAACATCGAAGAGCAGAAGAGCTTCTTGGAGTCCCTTTCATAAGTAGGGGGCGCTTGCATGTTAAATGCATGGTCCACGAACGGTACCGGATGAATGTTTTGCTTGAGTGTATGTGTATATGGTTGTGATGATTGGATCCTATGCATGATTGCAGATTCTGAATCCCGTGTGTTTTATAGTGATTGAACCATAAATGCTTGTGATCTAGATGGTGGTAAAGTAGTATGTTAGCATGGATAATAATGAATGATATGCATGAAAGTATGAATGTGTGCTTGATTGATTTGTCAGATGCTATTACTTGATTGCTGATGGTTGATCATATTGGTGTAAATAATAAAGCAAGTAAAGGTTGCATTGAACCTGTTCCCACTCAATGGTTATGAAAGAGATATCGGTGATGTGATGACACTTGTTGGTAGATGCATTGAGCTGCATGTGTAGGAGTGGGGCGACCCGTGGAAGGTCAAGAGCCCCGAGGGAATGACTTCCAGTTACAGACCCCGGCTAGATTCCGAGGGAGCTCGTGGTAGCCGTAGGAGCTAGAGAAGAGTCTCGAGACGCCAATGGGAGGCCGGTACCACGCGGGAAGAGCTGAAGGACGAGGGGCCAAGAGAGGGTAAAACTGTGACTGAAAGTCATCACTCGAGTCGGATCCGCAGTCATGCATGTAAATACGAGGTTGATTAGAGTAGTACGTATAACGTGTGTAGAGTGTTATGAATGATCTTCGAGTGCGGGAAGTACCTGTGTGTGTGATATGTGTGTCTTAAATGCCACTTTGTCGAGTTTAACTTTAATTAATTAGAAACCAATAGAATGGATGTGAATGTGCATGCTGACACTGATACCGAGTCTTTGATTGTCATTTTACATGAAAAAGCTCACCCCTGCAGTGGCTATACTTTCAGTGAACATCTCTCGGAAAGAAGGATGAAGGAGGACAAGCGCAGGACAATGAATCCGAAGTACTGTTGGAACATATGTCTATATGTGTATATGTGTATATCTGTGTAAATGCTGTGTATAACGTTTTGTTAAGCCTTGGCCGGCTCATGTTTTGGTTGTAGTTCTTACGTTAAAACTGACAGCTTGGGTAACAGATTTCATGGTGAAGTTTTGTAATTATATATTAATGTTTTCGCTTATATAAGCATATGTTGTGTGTTCTTCTATACTGTAAGTGAGGTTGAGCGGGGAGAGGACTGTATGAGGGTTTCCGAGTAAAAGTAGGCATGAAATCCCGAGTGTAGGAGGTCGGCGTGACTATGAGTAAGTAGTGGGGATAAGTTTGGGGTTGAGAGGATGAAATAAAGAGTTTAAATATGCTTTTAACGATGGAGGAACGAAAGACGAGTGAAAACCTCGAGTGATTCCCTGCTGTGAGAGGAGTTCAATTGGAGGTTTAGGGAGAATTGGATCCTAAGTGTAAGGTAGTGATAATCCGAGCGAAACATGTAAAGTCCGAGTGAGTAAGGATCGGTGTCCCGAGTGGTTGGGTTTGGAGAAGCCGAGTGAGACTTAACTTCCCAATTTTCCGAGTGAAGTTCCTCGCTTCAGCGAGCAATATACTCGCTCCAGCGAGTACGGGCTAGGAAGACTTATGTTGGATTCGTGTGGGCGGAGTCATACCTCACCGAGGTGCTAGAGCGGTTCGCCCAAGCGTGAGGACTCGCGCTAAAGCGAGTAGTTGTCAGAGTGGGATGCCGCCCAATTACCCTTCCTCTCCGTTGTGGCGCTAATGCGACCCCAACAACGGTGTTGACCCCGGCTTGGGCGTTGTGATTGAGTCCGCCCAGGCGTTGCCATACCTAGTTGAGTTGGGCGGAATAAGTTCGGACCCCTCCTTTCCTCCACAATCTACTACCGCACATGTACATCTCCCTTCTCCTTCCCCTTTACCTATTTCCTCCTACTGATTGACTAATGTTACTCGTGGAAAAGTTTTCTTTGTGAATTCCCTCCATCCGCTGTTGCATTACCATACCCCGCCCAGGCGGTATCAGACCCCGCCTGAGTGAGCCAACGATATCATGTAATCCGCCCTGGCGCTGATAGGTTACACTAAACCAAATGGACCGGTTCCAGTCTTAGCCTTCTGTTATTTGCCTTATGCGTGTGGATGATATCTCATTTCCCTTGTCCTTCCTTGCACTCCGCCCCTTTTGTTATCCGGTTGCCTCATAGACCATTTGGTTTACTCAATTTTGGGAAAAATTTCCCCGTCTTTGGGTTTATTTCATTTTGTTAAATTAGGGTGTTACATTTTGGTATCAGAGCAGACCGAAAGGTCCAAGGCCAAGGTATGCTTACCGAGTGTAAGCGGTTGTGTGTTTTCTGACTGAATGGTTGAAATTGTTGTGATGATAGTTGAACCTGATTGATGTTGGCTTGAGGATAGGAGGTTGTTTCCCCTGGTCCGATTGTGTGTGTAACCTAGAAGCATGATATAATGTGCTAAGCTATTGAATGTTAGACTGATAACCCGATCGGTAATAAGTGGCTCGGTATACTTATCCTTGAATATCGATTTCAGGATAAGGAATGACGCATCGCCAAAGCATGGAGGCTATAGCCACAGCATTCCAACGCTTTGCAGACGTGTTTGAAAGGCAGGTCCAGACTCGAGCTGAGGATGGCCACGTGCTGGATCGCTTCCTAAAGAGGAAGCCGAGTGAGTTTCAGGGAGGACGTAATCCGGAGGCATCTTTCAAATAGACTCAGGAACTAGAGAGGATTTTTGGGGGTCTTCGCTGTACCGAGGCCCAGAAGGTAGAATGTGCAGTGTATATGCTGCGGGACGAGGCGGAGAACTGGTCGAAGATAGCCAGAAGCCGATTCCCTGAAGATGACAATCAGCTGACATGGAATGATTTCAAGACATGCTTCTTAGAGAAGTACTTCCCCGACACAGTGAGGAGTCGCAAGGAACTGGAGTTTATGGAGTTGAAACAAGGCTCCATGACTGTGGAAGAATACGCGACAAGATTCGAAGAATTGTTCCTATTCTATCCACCCTTCCAGCAACCTGGGACGGAGAGTTCCAAGTGCCTTAAGTTTGAGAACGGATTGAGATCGGACATTAAGAGAGCCTGCAGATACCATGAGATTCGGAGTTTCCCTGCATTAGTGAACAAATGTAGAATATTCGAAGAAGATGACAGGGCCCATTCGGGCCAGAGCAGCAGAGCCAACCAGCATATGAGGCCTCAGCAGTCGCGTTTTAAGAGGCCAGGGAACGTAGGAAGAAATGAACCCTTCACTAGATATCAGGGTCGTGGTGACCGAGGGAGACAGATGAGTGGACGACCCAGGTACGGTAAGTGCTTTAAATGTGGTGGCGACCACTTTGCTCAGAGTTGCAATGATACCGATGTTAAGTGTTTTCACTGCGGGAATAGAGGACACATTCGCCCTGACTGCCCCCAACTCCGTCCAGCAAATACTAACGTGCGTCAAGGAGGATTCCAGGAGAAGAGCAACAGGAATGACGGATAAAACTCTCGGGGCGGAAACAACAGAGCTAGAGGGAATATGATGGTTGCCCCAAATATCAGGAGGAGAGACACTGACCAACCAGCCACTGGAAGAGTTTACGCTATCAATGCAGAAGAAGTCGCACAGGCAAATGACTTGGTACAATGTAAGTGCTCACTCGGTAGATACACACTTAGTGTAGTTTTCGATTCAGGAGCTACCCACTCCTTCATAGCAAGTGAGTGTGTGAAGCGTTTGAAGTTACCGACTGTGTCTATGGATCGGACTTTAGAAGTGGCCAGCCCGACTGGCACTAATGTGTTCACATCGTTAATGTGCAAGGACGTAACGTTTGCACTGTATGATCGGAGTTTCACCTTCGATCTGATTTGCATGCCCCTAAAGGGTCTTGATATCGTACTCGGGGTAGATTGGCTTTCAGCCAACGAGGTGTTAGTGGATTGCAGAAACCGAAGGATAATTTTCCCGAGACAGCCCCATGAGGACTGCACAGCACAAGATATAACTCAACTGTTCATGATGCTTTGTCTAACCGAGGGAGAGAGTAAAACCCGAGTGAACGAAATCCCGATCGTCTGCGAATTCCCAGAGGTGTTCCCTAAGGACGTACCGAGTGTCCCTCCCAATAGAGAAATCGAATTCTCTATAGACTTGATCCCTGGAGCCGAGCCGGTCTCCAGTGCACCCTATAGAATGTCCTCAACTGAATTAGCCTAGTTGAAGAAACAAGTGGATGAGTTACTCGAAAAACAGTTTATTAGACCGAGCGTATCACCATGGGGCGCACCTGTACTGCTTGTTAAGAAGAAGGACGGCAGCATGAGACTTTGCATAGATTACCGACAGTTAAACAAACTCACAATTAAGAATCGGTATCCACTACCCAGAATTGATGATTTAATTGACCAACTACGTGGAGCCTCAGTCTTCTCAAAAATCGACCTACGATCAGGATATCACCAGATCCGAGTGAAGGACTCGGATATTCCAAAAACTGCCTTTAGGACTCGATATGGCCACTACGAGTATGTAGTGATGCCGTTTGGTGTGACAAACGCCCCTGCCGTCTTCATGAATTACATGAACAGCATATTCCACCCCTACTTAGACCGATTCGTAGTTGTTTTCATTGATGACATCCTAATCTATTCTAAGACTTCCGAGGAGCATGAAGAACACCTCCAGTCGGTACTCCAAGTGTTAAGGGAGAAGCCGTTATTCGCGAAGTTTTCAAAGTGTGAATTCTGGATGAATAAGATCCACTTCCTTGGACATGTAATTTCCGAGCAAGGTGTCTCGGTGGACCCTTCGAAGGTGACAGCTATAATGGCATGGGAGAGACCTCAGTCAGTCTCGGAGATAAGGAGTTTCATGGGCTTGGCAGGTTACTATAGATGGTTCATTGAAGGTTTCTCTAAACTGGCATTACCACTAACTAAATTGACTCGGAAAAGCGTTCCCTTCGTATGGAGTTCCGAGTGTGAGAACAGCTTTCGAGAGCTGAAGAACAAGTTGACGACTGCGCCAGTGCTGGCATTACCCGACTTACAAGAAAGCTTTATAGTTTATTGTGATGCATCCGGACTTGGATTAGGATGCGTGCTCATGCAAAGAGATCGAGTGATAGCGTATGCCTCTCGGCAACTGAGACCTCACGAGCAGCATTATCCGACCCACGATTTGGAATTGGCAGCTGTGGTGTTCGCACTGAAAATATGGAGGCACTACTTGTACGGGTCCCGGTTTGAGGTATACAGTGACCACAAGAGCCTCAAATACTTATTCGACCAGAAAGAGCTGAACATGAGGCAGAGAAGATGGATTGAGTTTTTAAAAGATTACGAATTCGAGCTAAAATACCATCCGGGAAAGGCAAATGTCGTGGCCGACGCGTTGAGTCGGAAATCCCTCCACATGGCAGCAATGATGGTAAAAGAAGTAGAGTTGCTAGAACGGTTCCGAGACATGAACTTGTACGTCGACACCCCCTCCTCTCAGAAAATGACGATTGGTACATTGAGGATCGCCAATGAATTCCTGAAGTCCGTGTACGAGCAGCAACAGTTAGACTCCTACTTAACCGGAATGAAGGAAGCTCAAGCCAAAGGAAAGGATTTATCCTTGACCGTGGGATCAGATGGAATCTTCCGGGTGAGAGACAGAATATACATACCAAGCGGAGGAGAATTAAGGAGAGTGGTGCTTGATGAAGCCCATAAAAGCCTATTCAGTATTCACTCGGGAACCACGAAAATGTACCATGACCTGAGGAAACAGTTCTGGTGGCCCGGACTAAAGAAAGATGTGGTGGAATACGTGGCCCGGTGTATTACTTGTCAGAAATCGAAAGTAGAGCACCAAAAACCGTACGGTGCAATGCAGCCTTTGGAGATTCCCATGTGGAAATGGGACTCGATTGCTATGGATTTTGTCATGGGATTGCCCAAAAACCGAGCGGGCCATGATGCGATTTGGGTCATTGTTGACCGACTGACGAAGAGTGCACACTTCCTACCTGTAAACATGAAGTACCCGATGCATAAATTGGCACGGATTTACGTTCATGAGATTATCCGACTGCATGGCATACCAACCTCCATCGTATCGGATAGGGATCCGAGGTTCACATCCCGGTTTTGGACCAGCCTGCATCAAGAAATGGGCACCAAACTTTGGCTTAGTTCCGCCTACCACCCCCAATCGGATGGACAATCCGAGCGGACGATTCAGAGTTTAGAAGACTTATTAAGAGCATGTGTGTTAGAGCATGGAGGAGATTGGGAGCAGTACCTTCCATTGATTGAGTTCACGTACAATAACAGCCATCATAACAGCATTGGTATGGCACCCTATGAAGCACTATATGGACGAAGATGCCGAACCCCTCTTTGCTGTTCGGAAATGGGTAAGAGTCTGCTATTGGGGCCAGACATTGTGAAGCAAACCACAGAGCAGATCCGAGCGATACAAGGAAAAATGAAGGCATCTCAAGACAGACAGAAAAGTTACCATGACAACCGCACCAAACCATTGGAATTTTCAGTCGGAGACCGAGTGTTTTTAAGGACTTCTCCGAATAAAGGTGTCGGACGAGCCTTGAAGGGCGGAAAGTTAAGCCCTCGATACATTGGACCTTATGAAGTGTTGGAACGAGTCGGCACCATGGCATACCGAATAGCACTACCAACCCACTTATCCCGATTGCACAACGTATTTCACGTGTCGCAACTAAGGAGGTATCTACATGACCCCAGTCACACAATGCCTGACGATGGAGTGAAAGTCAAGGAAGACCTGACCACCGTGACTACGCCGATCAGAATCATGGACCGATCGGTGAAGCGTTTAAGAAACAAAAACGTACAGCTGGTAGAAGTGGAATGGCAACAAGGCAAGACTACCTCTTGTACCTGGGAACGCGAAGATATCATGAGACAGCAGTACCCCGAGTTATTTGCTAAGGTGAATTACCGACCGAATTTCGAGGACGAAATTCATTTGAGTAGGGGAGAACTGTAACATCCCAGTTTGAAGTTAGATACCGAATAAAAATTTAATAATAAGAAAATTGAAAGTAAAGGATTAGTTGTTAGTCATAATCAGTATAGCCTGAGAGTTAATGATAAGATTAATTGGGCTTAATTAATGGGACGTGGCTGTCTGTGATTGGTGGAAGGTGTGAGTGGACTGCGACTCACACTTTCCCATCCCACTCCTTCCCCTCGCATGCGTATTTAGGTGCGTATTTAGTATCACCGTGGGTGCAAGAACAACTTCTCCCACTACTCCACTTTCTCTCTTTTTCTTCTTCGTCTCCATCTTCCTCCGTTTCCCCTGTTTCTGTTCGTCACGACGACAGTGCGGGAAGAAGGTCAGAGCCCCGTCAGGTGAAGGGCGATCGTTGGAGCAGAGAAAGAACGACACCTCAACTCCGGACCAAGTGCAGAGTACGACGGAGTGAAGGAAGGCTGAACGAATCAGTAGAAGGGCGTCAGATTCAACATCGAAGAGCAGAAGAGCTTCTTGGAGTCCCTTTCGTAAGTAGGGGGCGCTTGCATGTTAAATGCATGGTCCACGAACGGTACCGGATGAATGTTCTGCTTGAGTGTATGTGCATGTGGTTGTGATGATTGGATCCTATGCATGATTGGAGATTCTGAATCCCGTGTGTTTTATAGTGATTGAACCATAAATGCTTGTGATCTAGATGGTGGTAAAGTAGTATGTTAGCATGGATAATAATGAATGATATGCATGAAAGTATGAATGTGTGCTTGATTGATTTGTCAGATGCTATTACTTGATTGCTGATGGTTGATCATATTGGTGTAAATAATAAAGCAAGTAAAGGTTGCATTGAACCTGTTCCCACTCAATGGTTATGAAAGAGATATCGGTGATGTGATGACACTTGTTGGTAGATGCATTGAGCTGCATGTGTAGGAGTGGGGCGACCCGTGGAAGGTCAAGAGCCCCGAGGGAATGACTTCCAGTTACAGACCCCGGCTAGATTCCGAGGGAGCTCGTGGTAGCCGTAGGAGCTAGAGAAGAGTCTCGAGACGCCAATGGGAGGCCGGTACCACGCGGGAAGAGCTGAAGGACGAGGGGCCAAGAGAGGGTAAAACTGTGACTGAAAGTCATCACTCGAGTCGGATCCGCAGTCATGCATGTAAATACGAGGTTGATTAGAGTAGTACGTATAACGTGTGTAGAGTGTTATGAATGATCTTCGAGTGTGGGAAGTACCTGTGTGTGTGATATGTGTGTCTTAAATGCCACTTTGTCGAGTTTAACTTTAATTAATTAGAAACCAATAGAATGGATGTGAATGTGCATGCTGACACTGATACCGAGTCTTTGATTGTCATTTTACATGAAAAAGCTCACCCCTGCAGTGGCTATACTTTCAGTGAACATCTCTCGGAAAGAAGGATGAAGGAGGACGAGCGCAGGACAATAAATCTGAAGTGCTGTTGGAACATATGTCTATATGTGTATATGTGTATATCTGTGTAAATGCTGTGTATAACGTTTTGTTAAGCCTTGGCCGGCTCATGTTTTGGTTGTAGTTCTTACGTTAAAACTGACAGCTTGGGTAACAGATTTCATGGTGAAGTTTTGTAATTATATATTAATGTTTTCGCTTATATAAGCATATGTTGTGTGTTCTTCTATACTGTAAGTGAGGTTGAGCGGGGAGAGGACTGTATGAGGGTTTCCGAGTAAAAGTAGGCATGAAATCCCGAGTGTAGGAGGTCAGCGTGACTATGAGTAAGTATGGGGATAAGTTTGGGGTTGAGAGGATGAAATAAAGAGTTTAAATATGCTTTTAACGATGGAGGAACGAAAGACGAGTGAAAACCTCGAGTGATTCCCTGCTGTGAGAGGAGTTCAATTGGAGGTTTAGGGAGAATTGGATCCTAAGTGTAAGGTAGTGATAATCCGAGCGAAACATGTAAAGTCCGAGTGAGTAAGGATCGGTGTCCCGAGTGGTTGGGTTTGGAGAAGCCGAGTGAGACTTAACTTCCCAATTTTCCGAGTGAAGTTCCTCGCTTCAGCGAGCAATATACTCGCTCCAGCGAGTGCGGGCTAGGAAGACTTATGTTGGATTCGCGTGGTCATACCTCACCGAGGTGCTAGAGCGGTTCGCCCAAGCGTGAGGACTCGCGCTAAAGCGAGTAGTTGTCAGAGTGGGATGCCGCCTAATTACCCTTCCTCTCCGTTGTGGCGCTAATGCGACCCCAACAACGGTGTTGACCCCGGCTTGGGCGTTGTGATTGAGTCCGCCCAGGCGTTGCCATACCTAGTTGAGTTGGGCGGAATAAGTTCGGACCCCTCCTTTCCTCCACAATCTACTACCGCATATGTACATCTCCCTTCTCCTTCCCCTTTACCTATTTCCTCCTACTGATTGACTAATGTTACTCGTGGAAAAGTTTTCTTTGTGAATTCCCTCCATCCGCTGTTGCATTACCATACCCCGCCCAGGCGGTATCAGACCCCGCCTGAGTGAGCCAACGATATCATGTAATCCGCCCTGGCGCTGATAGGTTACACTAAACCAAACGGACCGGTTCCAGTCTTAGCCTTCTGTTATTTGCCTTATGCGTGTGGATGATATCTCATTTCCCTTGTCCTTCCTTGCACTCCGCCCCTTTTGTTATCCGGTTGCCTCATAGACCATTTGGTTTACTCAATTTTGGGAAAAATTTCCCCGTCTTTGGGTTTATTTCATTTTGTTAAATTAGGGTGTTACAATTACAACAAGAGCAAATTGAGAAAGTTGAAAGAGACTGAAATAGGAACCAGATGTCTTGGATTGAAAAGAAGTGAGAAGTGAGGGAATCGAGGATTCAAATGGCCTTGGATCAGTCCTTGGAGGCGTAAAGCCTGGCTAACTAGGCTCGCTCGGAGGTAGGAGAGGCCATGAGAGGGCACGTGTTGTTTTTATTTCAACGGAAAGAAAAATGAAATTGCGCAATAATGAAATCCACAGGATGAGAGAAAGAGAATGAAGGCGAGAATTAAAAGGAAAAGTGAATGGCTAGTAAATGCTCTATAAGAAATTCATTATCCTTCTGCAATTTCTGTGCATTCTTTACAGAGAAATCAGGTAATGGAGACAAATTAGGGGTAGCAGGCCTCACATGAGACTTCCTTAATTAACTCTCTCCATAATCTTTAGCACTCGACCTCTAACTTGGCAATTTTTTTCACACCCTCCATATACTGCTTGTTAGCAGCTTTTGCAGACCTCATATTCATGTTTTTTTCTTTATTGCGAATTTCAAGCTCTTTAGAAACAACATGAAGTTCATATTCAGTGAATTAATTTCCCATTCAAAAGAATCTATGTTCCTCTTAAGATGCTCAATTTCAGCCTCAGCATGAGCGTTTTCTTCACTTAATTTGATTAGCATGTTAGAACGCTCCTACAAGGACCTTGACAAAGCCCCATTTGCAAGTGTATTCTAGATTTCCTCTAACATGGAAGAAGACATCGAAGAGGGAGACCCTGAAACTTAAATCGAAGAAGATGATGGAAAGAGTGCAAACGACGTATCCATATAGGGGATCAAAGTACAAAAAAATAAATTAGGGGACCCATTTAACACTTTTGTACAACATAAAAGACCAAAGGATGTATTTACTCTTAATTTAACTTGGCATATTTATTCATTCATTAAGGGCAATATTGTAATACTTAGTCTAGGATGACTAGTTCAACTAGTAGGGTACAATAATGTAACTAACTAATTTAAGACTTCATTTTTCATATTCTCATTCTCTCTCTCTCTCTCATAATTTTCTCTCTCTAAATTCTTTCATTTTCTCTGAATATGCATTCCTTTATGTTCCATCTCTTTTCCTCCATGCGTGTCTAAATCTTTAGGGTTGGGGTTGGTGGAAGCTACAATGGATCTCATATTCAACTAAGTAGAAGCATTGGATTCAATTAAGGCAAGTTCTGAACACAACAAATTCTGGCTTACACCTTCTTGAATTGGCAAACCCATGAAAAATTTAGATTTTCTAACTCAGTTACTTCAGACCTAAGGAATTAGGTGAATAGCTATGTTCCTTTAATTTTCACAATTGAATTCAATATAAATTGATACCTAAGGGATTAGGATTAGTTTGTATTGAATTAGTGATAATTGCTTAAGGAATTAGGAATTATTTTGAACATTACCTTGACTAAGTCTAGTGTGACATTTATTCAAATTTAGGTGGAATTGTATGCTGAAATCAATTCCAATCTACTATTCTAATATTTTGTTAATCCATTCATTTCTTGCCTACTTTGTTCTGCTAAAAATCACAAAAATACAATCTATTTCAAAAAACCTAAAAACAAAAGGTATCCCTTGTTGTGTAAGGTTCAACTAGTGTCTTCCCTAGGTTGTGATACGTAACACAATTCCCGTGGGAACGATACAAATTACTACTTTTAAATTATTGGTGTAGTTGCTAAGAGTATTCACATGATGAATTTGCATCAGTTTCCCGTCAATATGTTAGCATCTGTAAAATCTCCGACGCTAATTGTGTTGACTAAAATGTCAATCGCATTAGCTTGCCTGACACTACATGCAAATGTGCATGTAACAGTAATTGGCCCAACACAAAATATGCATAAATTTTAAAAAAACTGAGTTGCAACTTGGCATCAATGGTGGCAGGTGAATACATTTTAGTGACTTTTTGAAACTATAGCATTGTGGCTAGACTATACGTTTTGAGCTCTAACGAACTCCTTCCCCTTCATACTTTCTTCTCTAGTCCACACCATACAAAGCAAGCTCTCTCACTCTCACCTCTATGCTTTGCTACTTGCTCCTTCCTTCCCTCTATTTTTTTATCTCCTTCCCTCTCTATGTTTCTGATCTCTAATCTATCAAGGTGCTTCTGTTGCGTGAGGGAGTGTTTGAGTGGTGAAGCCATGAAAGAAACAGAGATCTCGATGGTGGGCAATATCATATGCATGTGTCGCAAGAGATCTGTCAAGGAAGAAAGCGAAACTCGGACGGGGTGGTGGCGACGGTGCATGACGAAGGATCGTAGGAACGCCAAATCGCCAAGTGGAAGAAGATGAAGAACAAAGATCTTGCTGGGCGAAAGAGAGGGAAGTTTAGAGGGGAAGGAAGAAATATTAGTAATCTCATTTATTTCAAGAGTTTGATGGCAAGAAATACCCGGGGTATGATTACTCTTGCTATGTAACCTAAGAACATTGACAAATTTTATGGCCTCAATAACAGCATATCAACAATTCTGTACATTATAATTGTATGCAACTATTTGGGAGCTAATCTGATAGGACAGATAGAGAAGGCAATACAACGAGCTGCTTTGGCCAACATAAACCGCTCCTCTTCATTCAAAGGCCTTTCAATCACTTTCACAACATTTGCATCCTACAACCACCAACATCAAGCAGTGATTAAATGATTAGAGTCCCAAAAAGAAATTGGATACTATAAAACACATGAATGCAGAAAAAGTGGAGAAAATCCAGGCTTAAAATACAGATTGCTCTCAAATCATACTCAAGTATTACCAAAAACAAATTTTAAATTGCAAAAGATAATTTATTTAGGTCAGGGCTAGGTTCCAGTATTCAAGATTGCACAAATCCTAAGGGATTATAAGTAGATAAATCAAAATGCTAAAAAAAATATTGATTGGAAACATACTTTCTGCTGGTGCTGAACAGAAGGCCTAACACTGGCTGTTTCACCAATCGCAATTATATTGTTAACATTTCCCCGTTCATCTCTTTCTGCTGGTGAAGCAGTTGAATGCTTCCATTGTCCATTAACAATGAACTTGTAGTAATACCTGATGGCAAAGAAAAGTCATACATCCATATGCAACAAAATCATGCACAATGTAGGAAAACGTTACAACAAAATTGTCATTTCCTACCATACAAAATTTTGAAGTAGTTAGGAAAATATTTGTCAATATAGTCTTTAACTAACCAAAAATAAAGTGTTAGTAAAGGTATTTTGGGTTTTTACTAACAATAAAATATATTATACTGACATTTGATGTAATATTAGTATAGTTCAACTTTATTCTAACAAAATTATTTATTAGTATAAATCATTAAATTATTAGTATAAATCCAAATTACCTATACTAACACTTTATTTTTCTGTTAATTAAAGACTATACCAACAAACATTTTCCTAACAACTTTCAAATTTTGTGTTAGTAAATGACAGAGTGGGGGGTATGTCTGATGCTTCCGTACAAAGATTAAAGACAAACAAAAATCAAATATTAGAAAAAAGAATCGTGAGAAATTTTAGCAAAATAGGTCACCAAGCTAAGAAAGAAAACGCATATGCTTAAAATCCATAAAAAAGAAATATGGTAAAAGTAGCACACATACTTTCCTTGTGGAAGTTTAACTTCTACTTCATGTTTTAATCCACCCTGGTGCTTTGCCTTTAGTGGTTCTTTCCAATTTCCAGTAAAGTCTCCAACCAAATTTACATCTTCTCCCTGAAACATAAAAAACCAGAGGCGTGACATAGAGAACCATAAAAAAACACTTGAAATTACGATCAATCCAAATAATAATCAAGCAGATTTGATCTCAAAATCCTCTTTAAGAATCTAAAGATAAATTAGCCACAAAGCCAGAGTGAAGCTATAACTGAGCAGCCTGTGACCTCATGACCATTCAACACCAATGTGTGAACATAAAACAAAAGGGATTAAAATGGACTACCATTATGACCATCCTTGCTAATAATATGGCAGACACAATCCCCAACCCCTCTTTTAAGAATCAAAGATAAATTATCCACAAAACTGTAATGGACCCATAGCTGAATGGTTTTGTTACCTCATGACCATTCCACACAAATGTGACAACATGTGTTGGAGGTCCATCGTGTTTGCCTCTTTCAACCATAGCTATAAGATCCCATGTTGCCCATGCAATTGCTGGCCTGCAGTTAGGTCTCCATGAAATGCTTTTCTAAATTCCAAGTGAGGATGTGAAGAATTGTAGGACACAATAATTTTGAAATAGGAATTAGGAAAAATAGAAGCATAACCACATACTCCTTCCGATCTCGAATATAAGCAAAAAGTAACTAATTCACGCTAATAAAAAATGTTAGTTTATCTCAATTCATGTTATTGAAGAGTGGGCTATAATTCCTAAATTATCCCCATCATTAATTACTAAAACAATAATTTCTCTTTCTATTTTAAAAGTCATTCACATTATTTTTCTTCATTAATAGAAGGGTATTATAGGCTTTGTGTCATTAAATAGGGTATAGTTAGTTAAGTAGTTAAGTTTTTTCATTGCTTATATTCAAAACAGGAGGGAGTATAACATAAAACAGAACCCAAATAAATGATTCCAGTTAATTTGTAGGTATGTTCTCTCAAACTTTTCTTTTATATAAAATTTGAAACTCTCAAAATGAGAGGATGACACCTACCTACAAATATAACTCCAATGATTCATAGACAAAAAGCATAACAATTTACCTATGTTATTGCTACTGCAAACTCAATTTGTTCAAAATACTATCCTCACAAATAATTTACAATCTTTATTATCTTTCCCAGAAATCTATAAATACAAGTTCTTGGTTCACAAACAGAATTGAATAATTTATCCTGTTTTGTTCTCCTAATTGTGGAACCAAAATGAACCATATAACTGAACCGGTATGTTCTGTTCTGCCCCCTTCCATGTGCTGCACATGTAGCGGCCAGTTAAAGACAGAAAACTTTATGCTTCTTTTATTTACATTTGACAGCTTTCATTTCCATAGCACCCATCCAGCATTGAAAAATCTATCAGCAGGCTTCACTAGTTACTATTCACATTTAGGCTTCTATTGGTGAAAGTACTTACGAACTAGAGTGACTGTCTGGAGGGGAGACATGATGAAATCAGAAAGATATTATGATATACCACAACCAGAAATTCACTAATATTAGAAGAAAATGCATCTAAATAATAAAAAAATAGTGGATAACAAATACAATTTTCAAGAAACTCAGCTAATAGCAAATAATTTTAAATCCAAATTTGGCAGACTGGGACAGATCTTGCAGAAACTATCATCCATCATTCCAAAAGTAAAGAAACATTAATAGTTTACACTATTTAGAAATTGCAAATCATAAATATTCTTTTTTCACAATTATGTAGCACGCTCTCATGCCCTCTAGAACAGGATCAAATGAACAGTAAACATATGTATAGTGTTCAAAGTTTCTCAAGACAAACCTATCAGGCCTGCATGTGTGCATCCCAGTGACCCACGTATAGGCTGCATGTAGGGAAACATCAGTCATCCAATGTAGGTAAGCAATTACACAAGCAGGAGACCGATCAAATCCAGAAGTGCAAGTAACGAAAACACGATGATTCTTCCTTAACAACCGTAGAAAGAGTCCCACACAAAATGGTAGTTTTTTTCTCATGTCATAAGAATCTCCATCTCTGTAAACATAAATAAAGGAAGTTCAAATAAAATCAGATATCAATCTGAGGGGAAGCAGAATTAGAAAAATCAGAAGTTCAGATGCCATTTCCACACAAAACTATTATTGATTCACAGGACTTAAGGATCAGAATTTTAAAAGACAAATAAAATTGTTAAATAATAGTCAGCATTTCACATCATAAAGTGACAGATGAGCGAACTATTAGAGGGTGAGTGAGGACTTACAGCACAAGTGCACACAAAATAGAAAGAAAAAAATAACAAAACAAAAAGGCGAGCAACAGAAGAGAATGTAGACCTTTCTTTCTACTCAGAAGATTTTCATGAAAACTAAAATAGGCACAGAGGATACACAAAATTGCAAAACGTTAACAGAACATAGTGCATACAGAACAGAGAAACAGGTGTGTCTGCACTTAGCTAGTACTACACCAGCAAGTAATGGCTGTTGGTGGTTTGTTTAATGTCAATAAAGCTTCAAACAATGTTTCAAAATGCATAGGCTGTTCTGGTGCGGGTAAAGAGGGGTTTGATCCCCGTTTCACCATTAGCAGCCACACAAGTACCAAAATTGCCAAGATTTTAGGCACAACGCAGAAACACTCCAGAATGCAGTTTCTGTAGTGAGTGCCACTCACATTTGCAGTGACACAAATGCTCCCCCGTACAGTTTCTGTATTGAGAACAAACCAAGCCTAACTTAACTCAATCTCTAAAGCTAGTGCAAGAGGAGTCTGAGTTGCATCAACCTATATTGTAAAAATTATTTTTGACTATATACCTAGCCAACGTCGGATTTGAAGAGATACAAACAAAAGATTAAGATATCCCATAATTTGACAAATTATTATCATTCATGAATTTTGAAAATTAAAAACAATAAATTAAGATATTTTGAATCTTATATTACCGTATAGGATAGTTGATCATGAGAATATTATTCCTTTGACAAGATCCATTGATTGATTTTACATTGATTCCCCAATTTTCAGCTTCAGTTCCACTTTGGAAGTTCAAAACAGCAGTAACTCCCTGTAGCAGAAATTTTCCAACTATATAACTGTAATTTTCCTAAAAGGCTTGTATGGAAAGAAAACCTCACATAAAAGTTATTACAGACAAAATAAACAATTTTAGGGAAGTTTTAAGTGCAAACAAAACAGATATTATAAGTTCTATGCTAGCACTAACTGTAACCTTAAAAGATGCAACAGTCACAAATTAACAAGAAAGATATGTTAGGCATTTGAAGAATCCAAAACTGATGCCACAACATGCCTTTGACCCAAAATACTTTGGTCGGAAGCTTTGTGCATTTATACAATGTCTTGGATTTTACAAGCATCATGCAGTTAGCTGAAGTTATTGCAAAATATTGGTTGATAGCTACAGTATCATTTATTCAACATAGAGGAAACAAAAATAACTTTTCATTCTAACCATTCAAGTTTTGCAACTGAAGCTTGTATTAAGTAATTCATTGGCACATTGACTGTCAAGGTATAGAACTGGGATTTAGGAGGCATCTCTGGAATTAAGGCAACAACATCCTTACCTCAACCTTGGACAAGGTCTCTACATCATCTTCAGTTTGTATACAGGATCCCACATATATTTGCTCTGTAATCTAAGAATTTATAACACACCAATACTTTATTAATATTGTAGAAAGTAAGCTAGTAGGCAAAAGATAATGAACAAATAAATAAAATGGATCACATCACAATAAATGGCATACCTTACTATAGCGCATACCAAGGGAGTGATTATAGTACATCTCATCCTTGGAACGATCCAGAGCCTGAATATATTCCTCAAGTGGAAAACTCCCATGAGCCCAATCTCCATCTCCACACACTTCTTCAGTAAAAACACAAGCAAGCTGCGGTGTGTGCCCAGTGATGTTTCTCTCACCATGGGTGATGGTATGTTGGTTATCATTGCCCAATATCTTGCTACCATTTGGTTTAAGAAACTTTAAGTTGAACATCAAAAATCCAGAATTTCCAGAGCTCTCACTAGAAGGTTGCAAATTTGATGCCAACAATGTCTTGTTCCAGGTGACAATAGGAACTCGACCTCTATTAAACAATATTTCAAGATCATTCATCTTATGCAGTAGTTGAATGGGAAAAGAAGATGTGGGCCTCTCAAGAACCAAGCTAAAAGAATTTGTTTGCTCATTTAGCACCTTCCTGAGGAAACCAAAAGACTGAAAAAATAAAAACAAAACACTGATGAACAGAATAGATTGTGATGATCAATGAACAATGTTCAATGATGTAGTAAATTTGCAGTTTTCTAAGTATTAGTGTATGGTAGGTCTAACTCAACCCAAAACCTAGCTCAAGAGTCAAGGGTCACGTCAAACCTTATAAGAATCATACTTGTCATGTTTATAGTCGATGTGGGACTTATATACACCCTCTCGCACCCAAGACTTGGGCATTTGGTGAGTGAAGGTTTGCTGGACATTTGTGGTCTGCCTAACATTCGAGGCGAGTCAAACTCTAAAATCATATTAAAAAATAACGGGTGGCTCAACATTCAAGGCAGGTCAAGCTCTAAAATCATATTAGAAAATGGCTTTACCAAATTAAAAGCGAATGAGGAATAAGGTTGTTAAAACGTAGAGTCTATGTTGAGACGGTAAAGATTCTTGAAACGTAGATTCGTAGTCGTAAGACGACACGGAAGAGTCTACCATTGATACTAAAATAAACTAAGCTCATAAAATTCATAATATTAAACCAAAGTCAATGTCATAAACACAAAACTCAAAGTGTAAAACACAACCATGCTACCATAAAACTTGAAGTAACACTAACGCATAAAAGTTCAATCATAATAAGACATCAATTGGAAACTAAAAGCCTAAACATCCAACATATCATTCAAATTAGAATCATCATGTTCATCCTCATCAACATCAGCCATGCTATGCCATTGTCATCATCTCCTTCATTATCAAAACTAGGAATCTGTAGATCATCAAGAGGTGATCTTGGTGGATCCAGACCAACAGCAACCCCACTAACTTCTTCATCATCTTCCATATCTTGACTTACTTCAGGATTAGCCGCAATCCATTCATCATCGGAAGAAAGATCATCAATTACATATTCATTTGGTTTCCTAGCATTTTTCTTCTTTGACAACTTAGAGTTAGCTATTACATAGACGACATCATTCATCGTCTTTTGCAGTGTTATTAAAAATCGGCCATGGCGCCGCCATGGCGCTATGGCGTGGCGGAATTTGAACGGGCCGATATGAAAGGCTCATGGCGTGGCGGTTTTTCATGGCGGCGCCATGTGCAAGGCGAAATGGCGGTTGCTGGCGGGCCATGGCGGAAATGGGAGGAAAAAACAAAAAAAAAGGGTTTTGGGCCTTCGACCCGGGAGCCCAAAAGTGATGAAACTCGAAAATGAGAGGAAAAAACCCTAGACAGAACAGCTACCTTCAGTTTCCCATTTCTCCATCCGTTTCCGATTCTCTCCGGCGGTTCTCCGGCACAATTTCACCCTCTCCGGCACGATTTCACCCTCTCCGGAGCTCGAGCCACCTTCTCCGGCGCGATTTCACCCTCTCCGACGCTCCGGTCACCTTCTCCGGCGCGATTTCACGCTCTCCGGCACTCAGGCCTCCTTCTCTGGCATGCTGGTTCATCTTCTCCGGCGAACTGGTCCTCTTCTCCGGCGGAGTCCTCTGTTCTTCTGTTCTTCTCTCTGTTTGTAGGTTCGTTTCCCTCTCCTTGTCTGCTGTGTTTGTTGCCATGCCATCTCTCTGCTCCGATTTTCATTTCTTCTCTCTTCTCTATTTCTTTTCTCTTCTCCATTTCTCCTCTCTTCTCTGTTTCCTCTCTCTTCTCTGTTTCCTCTCTCTGTGTGTGCTATATAATATATTTTGTTAGTTTTATTATCATTTTAGTTTTATTATTTGAGTTTATTAATGGTAAAATTTTTTTGAACAGCAGTTTTACAGCATATTTTATATTTTTTTTATGAACAGCATTTCTGGTTTCATTATTTTTTTTTTGAGTTTCATTATTTGAGTTTATTTATTTTAGCATTACTGTAAATTTTTTGTGAACAACATTCATTTCTAGCATTACAGCATACTTTATGTATTTTTTTGTGAACAGCATTCATTTCTAGCATACCTGTATGTATCATATTTTTGTTCTTTCAAAGTTTCAGTTTTAAGTTTATATATTACATTATAAATTTTTTCAATTGTTGACAATTTTTTATTTCAATTGAGTTTCATTTTTTTTGTTTTTTGACTATATCATTCTAGTGAAACAATCAACTAATTGCAGTAGCCAATCAGTCTAGATGGCCACTGAATCTGCTTCAACACAATCCTTAAAAAACAGAAGTGATCTCGGTTGGAAATATGTCCGTACCATTACGGAAACGGACACCAACACCACTCTTTGTAATTTCTGTGGGAAGATCATGAAAGGAGGGATTACCCGAGCCAAGCAACATCTAACCGGAAAGAAGGGAAATGTTAAGGCTTGTACAAAATGTCCACCGGAAGTGAAAGAGGAACTTCTTAAATACGCAGAAGAGAAAGCTAGGGGTGAAACTACTGAAAGTTTCAACGTGAGAGATCTAGATCTTGAAAACACGGGATATGCTGAAAGTGAGGAGGATGAAGGAGAAAATGAAGATTTGCTCCCTTCTTCAGGCACTTCTAGTGCTTCAAAGAAGATTCCTAAGAAGGGGCCTATGGACTTGTTTTGTAGGAAACCTGAACTTGCCATTGATAGAAGAAAGAAGGAGAGGTTAAGGCAAGCTAGCATCCGAGATCATTGTGACAAGGAGGCGAAGGAAAGGGTTCACCAAATGATAGCCCGATTTTGGTACACATCCGGGTTGTCATTCAACCTAATCAAATTTTCAGCCTTCCAAGACATGCTTGATGCCGTTGGTGCCTATGGAAAAAATTTAAAAGCTCTTAGTTACCATGACATGCGAGTTAAATTGTTAAACAAAGAGTTGGAGCACACCAATAATCTTTTAAAAGACCACAAGGAGCAATGGGCAAAGCACGGTTGTTCTATAATGTCCGATGCATGGACTGATAGGAAGCAACGGTGTTTGATTAATTTTTTGGTTAATTCACCTACAGGGACTATGTTTATGAAGTCTGTTGATGGATCACCATTTGTGAAGACCGGTGACAAACTGTTTGAGTTGCTTGACTCTATAGTGGAGGAGATTGGAGAGAATAAGGTTGTGCAAATAATCACAGATAATGGTTCAAACTATGTTTCAGCCGGGAAGAAGTTACAAGAGAAGAGGCCACACCTTTATTGGACCCCTTGCGCTGCACACTGTATAGATTTGATGCTTGAAGATATTGGAAAGCTTCCATTGGTCAAGAAGACAATTCAGAGGGGGATAGCTGTTGTTGGTTTTATCTATGCCCATTCTAGTACCCTTAGTTTATTGAGGCGTTTCACTGAAGGAAAGGAGTTAGTGAGACATGCAGTCACTAGATTTGCCACCTCTTTTCTTTCATTAGAAAGGCTTCATCAACAAAAAGGGAACTTGAGGAAGATGTTTACCTCTGATGAATGGATGAAGAACAAGTTGAGTAAGGAAGCCAAAGGGAAGCAAGCAACACAGGTTGTTCTAATGCCTAATTTTTGGAAGAATGTGGTCTTTACCCTTAAAGTTATGGCACCTCTTGTTCGAGTACTTCGACTTGTGGATGGGGAAAGGAAACCAGCCATGGGATACATCTATGAGGCAATGGATAAGGCAAAGAAGGCCATCATGAAAGCCTTTAACAAAGATGAAAACAAATACAAGGATATGTTTGAAATTATTGATCGTAGATGGAGTTGCCAACTTCACCAACCATTGCATGCGGCTGGTCATTATCTAAATCCGGAGTTTTATTATTCCAACCCAAGAATTGAATATGATTTAGAGGTTACAACCGGGTTGTATGATTGCATCAAGAGGTTGGTGCCAAGTCAAGATGTGCAGCAAAAGATCCTCACTGAGCTTCCAATCTATAAGGACGGTAGTGGTTTGTTTGGATGCGAGTTTGCACGAAAACAAAGGAAAATCATTGCTCCTGGTAAGAATCTAATTACTAATTTACTTTTCTAGTAAATTATATTTAAATTTTCACTTCTAAATCTCTTCCCAAATACTGTTTTTGTAGCTCAATGGTGGCGGATGTATGGACATACAGCACCAAACTTGCAACAACTTGCCATCAAGATACTTAGTTTGACATGCAGCGCATCTGGGTGTGAGCGCAATTGGAGTGTGTTTGAGCAAGTAATTGACTCAACTCTTATCTCATCTATCTTTAAAATTTTGATTATATGTAGATCCATTCAAAGAAAAGAAACAAGTTGGATCACAAGAAGTTGCATGACTTGGTTTATGTCAAATACAACCAAACTCTTGCAAAGAGATACAACATTAGAGATGAAATTGATCCAATCTCACTCAATGACATAGATGAGTGTAATGAATGGCTTGTTGGGGAAATGGATGATGACAACAATGATGGTGCAGCTGATTTGGTCTTTGAGGATGACAATACATTGGATTGGGGAACTGTTTATGTAGCTTCAGGAGTTGGAGAGCCTAGGGTATATACCAGGCAGAAAACTAAGAGGAGGACGGAACCTTCAAGTGCTGTTATTGCTATCAGGTCTAACAAGAAGAAGAAGGTGGCTTCATCATCCAAGGGAAAAGAGATATTAATTGAAGAAGAACCTGAATTTGAGGAAGATAGTGAGAGTGAAGAGGAAAATGAAGCTGGGTTGAATTTGGAGGATTCAGAAGATGAGGATGATGAGGGATTTCTCTTAGAAGATGACAATGGGAATGAAGATAATGACTATGTTGGGGTTGGGGAGGAAGATTAGTTTCTATTTATAGTCTATTTGTTTTAAACATTTTAGTTGTAGTTCTTGATGATTATTGTTTTGAACCTTTTGTTAATTAGTTATGTGATGTTTTACATTGTTATGGTATAATTTTAGTTGAGTTATTATGTTAGTTTTGCTTAGTTTTTCATTCTGCAGTGTTTTTGAATGATATTTCTGCATATTATAGAGTTTTTATCATGACCGCCATGGCATCCGCCATAACCCGCCATGGCATCCGCCATAACCCGCCATGGCATTTTTTTGGCTCACCACCATGAACCGTCATCCGCCATTGATAACATTGGTCTTTTGCTTCAAGTGGCTCCTCCTTTTAGTGTGAAACTAATAAAGTTTATAAATAAGTAATAAGTAATAAATTAATAAAAGCTTTTATTAATAATTAATAAGTAATAAATAACTTAGTAAGTACCATGTCACTGGAGTTTCCTCACCATAAGACCCCCCACCATTGTGCTGGAGTTTTGATCTAAAGTCCATTAAGCGCTACTTGGCTACCAAAAAATCCTTTTTGTACTTGAATTCCTCTAATTGAGCATCAGTCTTCTTCCCCTCTTCCATATCTCCTACCATCCGTTGTAAGCAATCATATAGTCCACGATTAATTTCAAAATCAGCATTAAAATCAGGGGCATATGAAAAATTGGATTGAGATAAAGGCCTACAGCATGCAAAGGCATGTTAAGTTGGTTGTTCCATCTCTCATCAATAATATCCCAAAGAGGTTGGTAACTAAAGATTAGGAAAAGAATTAATTAGTTTTCCATTTTCCAATTCAAAAATAAATTGAACAAGGAAAAAAAATTAATTAGTTTCAACTTTACCTTTTCTAAACATTGTTGAATGCTTTTGCTATCTTTTCCTTTGCACGATCCATTTCTTCATAGATAAAGCCCATTGCAAGCTTTTCATCAGAGTCCATCAAGCGAAGCACATTGATTAAAGGGTATGCGGGTCCATTTGGATCCAAACTCGGTTACCCCAAAAAATATATCCTATGGTCAAACGGAATTTTGACTATCTTGAACGGTATGAAAGATCAATATCAACCCTTAAATTTTTTCATTTACCCAACTCCGTTTCCCTAACTAGAAACCAAACAGACCCTGCAGCCTTCAAGCAAATCACAATCTTCTTCCAAAACTCTTTGTTTGTGACCAAAGACTCACAAAACTTCTCATCCTTAAGCTTCGCAAATTGGGTCGACTTCCACTCATTGGATGTAAACATCCTTATTATTCCTTCTTTTTTGTCTACCAAACAACCCAATGTCAAATAAGACGTAGCAAAACGCATAGCGGTTGGTCAAATTAAATCGGTGCCATTGGTAAACTGATGCAGCAAAGAAATAAGTCCACTCCTTGAATAAATGGAAATTGTGATTTTTTTAACATCTGCAATTGTCTCTTTGTGGATTGACAACTTATTCTCAAGATCCTCCAGCATGAGATCAATGTAGTGAGCTGCACAAGGAGTCCAACACAACCTCTTTCTTTTCTCCATTAAGAGTTCTCATGCTGCCTTGTAATTTGTAGCATTATCTGTCACAATTTGTACAACATTCTCTTCTCCCACCTCAACAACATCATCCATCATCCTAAAAAGTCTTTCAGCTGTTTTGGATATATAGAAGCGTCAATAGACTTCAGAAACACAGTCCCCATGGGATTATTAACCAAGAAATTCAATATGGTTCTTCTCCTTTTTTCAGTCCATCCATCAGTCATAATTGTGCAACTCGTTTTCTTCCAAAAAGCTTTGTGTTTCTCCATATCCTGTTTTGTGGCTTCAACCTTTTGCTGCAAATATTTGTGTCTCTCCCTTTTTCATCACACCATCTTGCAGCTTGAAGCAAACATCCTACTCTAACAATCTCCTTACAGAATTTGCATGTTACCTTCTTCCGATTACCATCAATTGTAATTCCATATTGCCATCCAATATGCTTGACACGTAGAAACGTACATTTCTATGTGTTAACTCTAGTTTCTGCTAACCATGATAAGGAGTATGCACGACAATAGACAATTACCAATGAGAGCAAATACATAGTATTGGACACCACAATACAACTCAAAACCTTAAGACAATAGGTGTATGGGTCTTTGCACTTATAAACCGCCTAACTTACTCACATCTACTCGATGTGGAACTATGTCACACTTGATTCTTTAACAATCCCCCTCAAGTGGGACTTTGGTTGGAATGCTCCCCCTCAAATGAGCTACAACTGCAGTGAAAGCGGTCCGAAATAGAAGTTAATAGATCAAGAGGCAATACCATCTTAGAAAATGACGGGCCTAACCTAACCCAAAAGCTAGTTCACAAGTTAAAGGTTGTCACAAGCCTTATAAGGTTTACACTTGTCATAAACCTAGCTAATGTGGAACTTATCTTAACATTAAGATATCTTAGGATTGAGTGTCTATTTTTAGTATACAAAAAAGAAAATCAATGATAGATGCTTTAATACCGTGTTGAGATATAGCTGACAATTTTCTTTTTCATGGGAAAGAAAATAAGCATAAGCCAAAGCCAAATCATCTACAATATATATTCCTTTTTTTTCCTTTTCTTATTAATAATCATCATTAATCATTATAGGTGTGACGAACCACATTAGCCAAAAGCTTGGGCATGAATGGTTTTATGTTTCATCCAAGTAATAAGAACAAATTAAACAAAACAGATTTTTAACAAGAATTTGTTACATAAACAGAGAGATAGATACAAGTCACAATTTGCACTTGTTTGTTGAAAGTTTAGTTTTCTTACTCGTTAGCTTTAGCCAGCATATCATTAGCCCTGAAGATTAATAGTAGCAATATTTCTCACATACTAGATGAATTTGTTTAAACTAAGGGTATGTTTAGGAGTTTGGACTTGGGGGGAAGAACAAGCAAGAGAAGAAATATGATAGGAAGGAAGGGAGAGAACTTTGTAATCATGCTTGAAAAAACTATGCTCATGAATATAAGGGAGGGGAGGACTCCGTGAGAGCCTTTCCCTTCCCTTCCTTCGCTTCTCTGATTGGGAGAGCATTTTTTGGAGCAAATAGTAGGGAGGAAAATTTTTCAAATTTTAACAAATACTTGATAATTTAGATATTTTAAAATCTAGAAGGCATAAAACAATAGATTAGCTTAAAAACAAGTTTGTTCAGGGATGCAAACCCACTTTAATGCTTTTCTATGCTTTGGAGGTATTAATCTTCCGCAGAAGATACCCTTGGTGGCAAAAGTTAAAAATAAAAGGTATAAAATAATATATTAGCACATAAACTACATGTCCTAGTTGTTATTAATTTTTATAAAGATTGTATAACTCCCTTAAATTTAAATAAAATAATAAATTTATTGCAAGACAAAAGCCGTTTCAATGATCTCTTTTGGTAATCAGTTATGGAAATAGAGTTGTGAAAATAAAAGAATCTAATAGTTAATATTGATCATGCATGTTATTCAAGACAATCAAATTTCAGTGGATTTCTTTTTTGTCCCATGGGCACTTAATTCTTCTTCGTATACCCTTGGTTTCACCTTAAAAAAAAATAAAAATTTGTCCTCTCTCCCAAACATAAGTCAACAACCTTGTAACATGCTCATTTTCAACAGAAGCCCACCACCTAACACCAAACACAGGCTTAGAAAACCCATTGACCATCGTGATATTCCAAATTAACAACCAATGCGAATTAAAGAGTCAGAAAAGCATACACCAGAAGACGTGTACGAAGTTAAGGCATTTTTGGATGGAGAAGAGGAAAGGAAGTGAAAATTAAGTTCCATTGAATGTCAACAGTCAACATTCCCTCATTCATTTTTTTTTTCTTTTAAATATTAGGGTAATTAACATAAACACTCCTTAAGATTTTTTGAAATGACACAAAACACCAAACCTTTAATAAATAGGATCTCCACTCCATTTAGCTTGATCTAATATGATGGCATTTTTTGGTAACTCTGGTTAATAGATACTGTTACTAAGGTAGAGATATATTGAGGTCATGTGAAACTATGAAAGTCCATTCACTTCTTATGTCTATTACTGCACAGAAAGAATGTTCCGTTCTGTTTTTTTCAAACCTGGATGGATGGCTTTTATATTTTACATTTAGTGTGCTATGAAACAAAACAACACATAAATAAAACTAAAATTTGCTTTTCGTTTTACAGACCGTCCCTCATCAAACATATAGGTAACTAAAAGTAACATATATATAATTTAAAAATGAAGTCATAATTATAATTTTAAAAAATGAAGTCAGTTTTACTAATAAATGCTATCTATGAAAAGGAAAAAAAATAGAAAGTACTAGGAGGCATTTTCTATCTTTGCATCACCATCGCCTTCGACTCTTCATCTTTTATGTTGCACTTTTCCTTTGTTCCATTTATACAATATAACTATTATGTTATTTTTTTTGTTTTCTTATTTTTTGTTGCATGAGATGCATCTATCCATTTACTCATTTAGTAGTTTTGTTCTTTTTAAGTTAATGTAGATAATCACTTTCCTTTACTTTTTTGGTAAAAAAAAATAGTGTGCTTAATTACTTCCAATCCGATTGTTAAATTAAGGCTCTGGGTTATGTATAAGTGGCTAATATCAAATTGAATACGAAAGTCATTGGAGTTTAATGCAATTCATCTCCAGATCCTCTTGTCTTTGGTTAGTTTGTGACTTAAGTCGTTAGAGCTTATCAAAGTGAGTGGTGGAGGAGGTAAAGTTACCATTACTAGTGGCGAACCAAGTTTATACCTTTTATTTTATACCTTTTAAAACAAATAAAAAATAATTTGAAGTTAACCTAAAACAAATAAAAAATAATTTGAAGTTAACCTAAAACAAATAAAAAATAATTTGAAGTTAACCTAAATGGAGCGGAGATGTTATTTATCAAAGGTTTAGTGTTTTGTGTCATTTCAAGAAATCTCAGAGAGGTTTATGCTAATTACCCTAAATATTATAACACAGTGAAATTTTAATAAATTTTAATCGCCATTTATCCATTTCTCACATACCTATTATACTAATAATTATCAAGATTCAGAAAAAGATAATTCAACCGTTCCCCGAATCGAAAAGCAAATCGGAAAAGGCATACCGCGTATCTCCAACGTCTCTAATCTCAACGAGACTGTTGTGAGAGGAATCGCCAGCCTTCTTCAAAGTATCGCCCACCATAATTATCCTGGACCTCTCCGCATTACCCTAAAATAAAATCAATTAATTAAAAATAAAAGACATTGTTATGTGATCCAGAAATAGCCACGTAGGCATTCAATGAGGGTACCCCTTTGGTGAGAGAGTGGACGATGATTTTGCCATCAGAAGTTAAAGCGAATCGGATGCCGAGTGGCTTTTCAAGAGTGACGAGGTACTCGTTGAGGTTCATTTTGAATGCAGAGTTGTCGGACACTGCCAAAACCCTAATGTTTAGGGATCCAACTTTGGACCGAAGGTAGAGACAGAGATTGTTCTTCTTGTTGTGGAGGGAGCGAGGGGTGGGACAGAAGGAAGAGGTGTTGGAGCTGCTTAGAAATAGGAATGGTAGGTGAGAGTGGTGGGTCCTGAATTGCAGTGGAAGCATGGTTGTGGATTAGGAGGAGAAGATTGAATTGAAGCTAAGCTTGGTTACGGTTGTGGAAGATTTTGCGGAACCGAAGGCACGGAGTGAGGGTAAGAAAGGGCGAGGTGCACGTGGCGATTTCGTTGGACCCGCGTCTGAACTTTACGTGCCACGAGGGACGGATAGTATCTATCTCCCCTTCTTTACCTAAAAAAAAAAATCAGAAAATCACTTCAATTCACGAGAAAGCTTTCCACATCAAAATCTTTTCTTTTTCCATCCGGTATCAAGTCCTTTTTTATTAAACCAACCCAAGTAAATTTTCTATGTAATCAACGTGGGGGAGTGTTTGGTTTTCTAATTGGTTAGTCAAATCTTGACTCTAAAATTAGATTCTACAGTCAAAAAGAGTTTTAACTGTATTTAACAGCGAAAAAGATCAATATTAGATTTTTTTATTTTTATAACTCTGTTTCTTCAACTATAAACTAAACAAACCCTTAATTAAACGATCCAATGTTTCTTATATTCTTTACCACAGTGATAAAGTCATACTTGTTTGACTCAGTTGAGATATGGGTTTAATTTAGAGTAAAAATTAATGCCTATAAAATATTTTATATTTATTAAATATTTTATTTTAGACATTTTAACCGTAATTAATTAAATTACATATCAGTATTTAACATAACATGTGATTCAAATGGATAAAATGTAGTTTCTTATGATTATAATTTTTTCAAAGTCGTAAAAAATGAAATTGTTTTGGAATTTTTCACAACCAAAAATTATATTTAAGCTATCAAAGTCACGTATTAATAATCAGATAGACATATCAAAGTAATATGGATAACTTGATGTGTGATTTAGTTAATCACATCAACACTTAGCAGATTTGATTCTATGGTTAAAAGTAAAATATTCAATATAAATTAAAGGGTTAAATATGCTCTAATCCTTGACCAATTTTTTTATTTTAGTCCCTTAATTTTTTCATTGATTTTAGTTTGTATGTTAATTAATTAAATTAAAATTGGTTCCTAATATGTTAAAATTGGTCCTAAAATGCAACACTGGAATATTACTTAGTTTGTCTTTTGTTCAGTCTCTCTAACTTTTTTCATTCTTTAACTTTTCAAAATAGACCATATATTCTTCTTCATCGATGCCTATAGATAAGGACCAATTTCAACGTAATAAATAACATAAAGATCAAAACCAATAGAAAAATTAAAGGACCAGAATAAAAAATTGATAAAAAAAGAAGAGTAACAACATATTTAACCCTAAATTAAATGTAACAAAAATATTTATTAAAGATTAAAATACAAAGACTTCTATTTTATTGGAAGCTAAACACGTGATTAATTCATTTAAAATCAATAAAATAAAATTTAATTCTTCTTCTTGCTTTTCTCATTAAACATTAAATCATCAAAATTAAATTTTTTATTAATTAAGTTAAAGATTTAATTTTTTAAAATACTTTTCACTAAATGATTACAATAAGATAATGTGACTAAATGACTTTTTATTTCCTTCCGAATAAATTGAGTATAAAAGAAAATTAATCATCAATCTATCTAGAAATATATACTTATTTTTTCTATAAAATAAAAAATAAAATCAATATCGGGTATTAATTATTAATTTTGAAACAATGATAACGATTATTGATCCGGTATCAATATCGGTCCCCAAACCAAAGAATGATAAACATGCTGAAGATAAAACTAAAAGGCATGAATCCGATAAATCTAAGATACCTAACTGATCTTCCATATGACTGGTATGATAAGATGGATTGTAAGGATACCGACCAAAAGCCTGAAAGCAGGATAGCCTTAAGCATAAGCAGCATCCTTTTTCCTATAAGCTGCTTAGTTGTTTGACACACTATCAAGAGTTAGACCTCCTCAATAGCTTTATATACCATCATTTATGATAAGAATGTAAGTCATTTATCACTCTGAATGCTCTGGTATTAAGAACTATACTAACTTAAGCTTTGGAGAATCTTTGCAGGTACCACCACTACCTATTCCAAAATGAGAGAGAGGAGAGTATCGGACTCAGAAGTTGAAGGCATGGGCTCTCACTGAGCATGTGTTATAATTATCGGATCCTCACTAGACCGATATAATATAAAAATGAAAGATTCAATACCGATTACGAGAATGATCTTGTTACCCCTACACATTGGACATTCCAATTTTCATAAGATACATATAGATGTATGATTATTTATTATTTTTAACCATTAATTGTTAAATAAATTATTAGTATTATCTTTATCCCTAAAATATATTATTGTGTCTTATAAAAGTCTTTTTCTACTCAATGATTCTTTAGTTGAATTGATTGGACTAGAAACGTTAAATTAAATATAAATATAAATATTTAATAAAAGTTAAAATTTTATTTAAATAGTTTTTTTTATAAAAAGACTAAATAATATTTATTGAAATTATTCTAAAAATTGTTTAGTCATTTTATGAGTTATGGGTTTTTGGTTTTTGTTTTTAAAAAGCAAGTTCGGAAACAAAATAAAAATAAGTTTGGAAACAAAATATGTTTGGTTAAAATAGTGTTAAGTTGAGTTTTCACTCATTTTGAAATGGTTTTTAGTTATATTTGAAAACAAAAAAAATGGTTCTTTATTTTTGTTTTTCAGTTTTATAAACCTCTAATCTTAAACCACCACAGTCACTACCATCACTACCGCGATCACCCTAAACCTTAAATCACCGCCATACCTACCATCGTTGAGACGCCTCAAACCCCCAAATAAAATAGGGGAAAATTTTTCACGTTTTTGAGAATATTAATAATCCAAATAATTAAAGTGGTGAAACATTTTTCACCAAACCCCTGGATCTAAAATGAACCACTCCCATATATGAAGATATGAGAGGGTGAAACTAACTATATATTTTTCAATCAGAAGCAGCGGAAGAATTATTTAATTTGGTTTAATTAGTGGCTAATTGATTTTCAAGAGGAGTCCATTCATAAAAATATGGAATATAATTTATATAATCTAGAAGGCCTAAATATTACTCCTTAATGCTTCAGAATAATATTTAAAGTAACAATCATGCATAGGATTCAAAGGTTCAGTTAAAATAATAATTAGCAGCATCAGGTGTCACTCGCTCAAGCGTGAATCACGTCGCTTGAGCGAGCCAGCGTACACACGCTTGAGCGGGCGCTGGGCGGTGCTGAGCGAAATGAAGGAATGAGCATCAGGGCTCAGCTCGCTTGAGCGAGACATGAAGGAATGCCTTGAGCGAAGGAAGCGAGACGCTTGAGCGAAGGAGGAGAGGAGTATCAGGGGTCGATCTCGCTTGAGCGGCCCAAGGCTCGCTTGAGCGGCCCAAGGCTCGCTTGAGCGAGATTGGTCCAGAAACGTTGAGAACTCTCTGGCCAATTTTCGCTTGGGCGAGGCACCACTCACCTGGGCGAAAATCGTCCAGAATCAATTCTCCTTCTCCCTCGCTTGAGCGCTGCCCTTCACGCCTGGGCGAAAATTATCCAGAATCAAAACACTGATTCTGTGGCAATCTCGCTTGGGCGAAATACACGTCCGCTTAAGCGACTTTGGGGCAGAAACGAATTCCCCAGTCCACACCAATCTCGCTCGAGCGAGATTGTCACTCGCTTGAGCGAGTTCTGCAGAAACTTAGCAGAAACGAGGATTCTCTTGGAATTAGCTTATAAAAATTAACTCCTTCTATTTTGGCCTAACCTAGGACCATATTTCACCATATTATGCATGCACCAAATTCATGTAATGTTACAATACAAGACTACATGATTCTTTCATATAATTAAATACCAACAACATCATCATGCTAAGATTAATTCATGTATATGATCCAAATTCAACATTATGCCACATACACTCCCTACATACATTTGGATCCAACATCATTTCACAACTCCAAAGCATGACATAAAATCACAACATGCATTCATTAGTCAAGGACAAGTATCAAGATTCATTCTTTACAACTTTTGGGTCATGAATGAAAATTGTCATTACACAAACATGTCCAATTTTCTCCCATGACCTCCAAAATTATCAACATTACAAAATTGAGTATATAAACCTCATATACTCTACAAAACAGATTTCATGCCGGCCAAGGCTTACGCATTCCTATCCATATTTTACCTTCTTCATACTCGGCCTCCAAAAGTTGTAGGATTTAAGTCATACCTACATCAACTTTAAAAATGGCAACGGGGAGGTGAGTAACATAATCCAAATGAATTAAAGTCATACATTATGATGAAATACATGTATACTTGCACAATTAGCAATCATTACACCACACCATACATTATACACAATACATCTTACAATTTCAAGTATACATTCACGATATCAATCATTTGGATTGCCAAACACACACATCGGGTTAGTATTCAACTCTTTCCCCTTTCAATTCTCAATCGTCCGTTGCCACTAGGGGCTTTCAACTAGGCATATCTCCAACTATATGCAAATGCTCTTAAAGCTAATGCATATGCACAAGAATTTATCGTCAAACAATGCGGATCCGACTGTGGGAAAATATATCATTAAATCAATTCAATTGTGGGACAAGCATAGGTGTGCTACTATGCCCCTACTGCAGTAGAAAAAAATTGTGTACACATATATCTCAATTCATGCATGCTTACATCAGCATAATTTTACTGGTACCAAACCGCTATCGCCACCTGTAGCACTAGTCACCCTGTGACTTGCGAATCAATATCGTGGCCTCAACTACCACAAGTGCTACGGGCCCCTCCCGAACACACATCGAGAGAGCCGTGTCCCGTCAGACACCGAGGTAAACTCGCTCACCATAGAGCCGCCCGCCCACTGGGCCCGCCACATAGGGTGCCTCGTCACCAAACTATGGACAACTTCGTGACTCATACACCGAGTCACAGGGGAGAATCACAATACGCTAGTGCACTGAGCCGCCCTCCCACTGGGCCCGCCTAGTGGAACCCCCTAATATTCCACATAGACAGCTATGATATGCCATGGATGCAATGCAAATGCAAATCAAGTGCATCCTCACACTATGCATCCTAGATGCCACTCCACATTCAATCATTCACCATCACCACTTAGTGGATTTCAATATTCTCATCATTCTTATCCAATCCCAATTCTCTTTTAAACTTATTCTCATCAATAGTTAGTGGCACACACATTCCACAACTCATACACACATACTTGGGATATTCACATCACAATCTCAATTCACATATGGTTTCAAACCATCATCCTACTTCATTAATATGGTATCATCACATCATTAATATTATCCCAAACACAATGCCACATAACAATCATCATTCTAAATGCATTCAAATCACACATATCATATCATCCATTCAAACAATTGTTAACATAATCACATATACATATTTCCACATCACCAATGGATGAAATCATGCATTTAGAAAAGTTATCCCCTCCTACCTCAAGTGAAGTAGTGATCAACGCGGTTTGATGGTCCCGCTTCGTCAATGGGGTCACTTCCTACATCACAATACATTATACAATCAATTTTCTACTTACTCATTAAGATTCAAATACTTATATATCAATAAATACTTGCTGTTTTTATTATTATAACTCTCAAAACTCTTTTATTTCATTTTATCCACCATAACCACCATGGGTTAGGTGCCACCATTTATTATTATGTACTCAACAACCAACCCTTTCATGGGTTTCTCCATTAATGACTTCCACCAACAAATTACCTTCACCAATGACCTTTATTCATCATAACTCACATTTATTACCAACAATAAATGTTCATCAACCTCCATTATACATTTCCCCCCAAATTCATAAAGTTAGGGTTTTCATAAAATTCCAACAACCATCATAAATACTCTTCTCTTTTCAACCATAAATGCATCCACTTTATTACTTCTCAAAGAAACCTCATTCTCATACAAACCCACATTAAACTCTTGCATTAAATACTCTCCTCAAGAACATCCATACACATGCATGGTTTCAAAACTCATATTATCATACACCCATGGCAAAAACCCAAGTAAATAGTGAGTATTCCTTACCTCACACCCAAAAACGAAAATGGGTTCAATAGGGGGAGAGGAAGCTGCGAAAATGGAGAGAAAGAGGGAGAATACAGCAGCTCCACAAGCCTCCTTCAAGCTCCACCAACGAAAATGAGGAGATGCGGAAGATGAACTCAAACTTGCTAGGGTTTGGATGAAGAAAAGAGAGGAAAATGGAGAAGATGGTGATGAAGAGGAGAAGAAGTGAAATGCAAATGAAATGTCTACCTTCAGTAGTGTACGTCAAGGAGGAGAAGAAAATTGGGTTTTCGATTTATTTTAATTCCCCTTCATTAAAACTTTATCGTTTTATAACCAACAGGTTCTCCGTTCGGGCTCAATTCATCATCTGAAAATTATTCCGAATACATATTCAGATTCCCAATATTATTCTCTACAGCCCTGACCAATATCATCTCATTCCGAGATACTTGGTCCGACACCCATATCTCAACCGGGCTTAATTTCAGCTTAACCGGTCTCCATAATTTTCTAACAGTTACCAAAATTATCAATTTAATTATTCTCAATAGTTTGGGACATTAAATACTCCATATACCAATTTCTAATATTTATTCCGGTAATTAATTCTCTATTTAAAATTCGGGATGTTACAATCGTCACTCTACCTAAGACGCCCCGAAAATACGGAGAAATTTTTCGCATTTTCTAAAGCATTAATTAGTCAAATAACTAGAGTGGTGAAGCATTCAACTCAACCCCTGGGTCTATGAAGAGCCACTCCCATATATGAAGATATGAGAGGGTAATTTGAAAGATAATTTTATAGTGAATCTCCAATTAAAACAACGGAAGAATATAATTAATTTGATTGTTGCATGATTGATTTTAAAAAGGGGAAGATTTCATGGGGTTCAAGGACCCACAATATTTTCAAACAAACGTTTAGATGATGCAAGAAGAGGTTTTAGTACAAAGAAAATGCAATCATTTAAAACAAAACAAATATGTTATTAGGGTGCCACTCGCTCAAGCGAGTACCACATTCGCTTGAGCGAAAACAAGAAAGGCTGAGCGAGAGGAAGTTTAAAGCATCAGGGGTCCCTTCGCTTGAGCGAGATTCAAAAGCCTCACTTGGGTGAGTCAGCATAACGCTTGAGTGAGGAAGAAGGTTTGCATCAGGATCCAATCTCGCTTGAGCGAGTTCCATCTTGCTTGAGCAAGATTGCTCCAGTGATAATGGAAACTCTCTACCCGATTTTCGCTTGGGCGAGGTAAGTCTCGCCTGGGCGAAAATCGTCCAGTATCTATTTCCCTTTTCCTCGCTTGAGCGAGTCTCCAACCTAAGTCACTTTGCCTGAGCGAAAATGGTCCAATGACCATCCACTGGTTCCAGACCAATCTCGCCTGGGCGAGAAGACCATTCGCTTGAGCGAACTTCGGCCAGTGGCCAAAACACTAATACCCAAGGATCTCACTCGAGCGAGATTCTCACTCGCTTGAGCGAGTTATGCAGAAAACAGGCAAACATAAGATTTTCATGCAACTTAACATGCCAATTATCATTTATTGCTATGTTAGTCTATTCTAATGCATTATTCATATTCTATTATGCATTTGGGAGTCTATCTACTCTTTCACACATATTAAGTTCAACTCCCTTTCATTCATTACATAACATTCAACTCATTCTCACAAAATCTTTATCAAATACCATAAATTATAAAACATGTCATTCATTCATAAGAATTAACATCATCCGACATCATAATTCATCATCTTACATCATTTGGGTCATAAATGAAAATTGGCTATACACACCAAGGTCCAATTTTCCTCCATGACCCTCAAAATCATCATCACTAATCTAGATAACAAAATAAGCATTTATATACATCACATGCTATGCAAAAATCTAGATTTTACCAGCCAAGGCACTTCCTACACCACTATTTACCTCCTCAACCAAAATGCACTTCAAAATATCCACTCTTCCCATAAATGCCCTGCATCACAAGTCTAAAAATGGACAACATGGGAGAGTGAGTCATACATTCCAAAGGAATGAACATGAATACCATGTGATTATGTACACATGCATCAAAACATGTATACTTTGCACACACATATCATTCACCATACTCTTTATCAACATAACACCATCATGCATATATCACAAGTAACATCACAATTTGGACAAAGTACACAAGCATATACATAATCAAGTCCCACAACAATTTGGCTATTTTTCAAACTATTATTTGGTATTCATATCTTTCATGTTGTCTTAGTATATTATTACATCCTCATCACATCCATCATCATATCTCATCACCTTTGGCATACTTCCTTGCTATATGCAAATGCTCTTAAGCTAATGCATATGCACAATGGAATATTTCAACAATTACAGATCTGACTATGGGAATATAAACACCAATTGTGGGACTCAAGTATGATCATCTAACCATACCCCTACTGCAGTAGTAAAATGTGTACACTTATTCTTAAATTTGCATGCATTCACCAATTGTTTTACTGGTACCAAACCGCATCGCCCATCTTGCAACACCTGGTCATTTTCACCATGACCGCGGTATACAACATATTCCACATATAGTGTTGCGGGCCGGCCAGATCTCAAATCATGGCGGCTGAGATCTCAAAGACCATCAGGGTCACCTGCTCATCAAGAGCCACCCCCCATAAGGGTCGACCACATATAGCTCCTCGAAGCAATACATGGGCGGCTTCGTGACTTACACACCGAGTCACAGGGGAAATAAAACTTGCTCGTGCACCGAGCCACCCTCCCACTGGGTCGGCTGAGCGAACTCCCTTATATTCCAACATCGGCGGCTATGCAGTATGCCATAGATGCAAATACAAATCATATGCATTTCTCACTCTATGCACCCTATATATGCCACTCATCATACATCATCACCAACATCACCACAAGACTTTTAGTGGGTTCATTATTGGTTATTCTTATTAGTTTAAATCTTTGTGTGGCATTTTCGATAGCTCTCATTCATATCATTTACTTTCATCATCAATACAAAGACTCCAGTCATTCTCTATTAAACATCACCAATAATCATTATACACTTATGGTGGACATATATATCACCGCATAACATCAAACGATTTACACCACCATATAACACAATAAGATCATTCTAAATGCATCAAGCATGTAGCCAAAACATATCATTAACATCATGTACAACATTATGTAACACTCAAACAAGGCAAACATGCATCTCAATACATATGGCAATCATATACCATTCAAATTCATGCATTTAGAACATAAGACTCCTCTCCTACCTCAAGAGAAGAATTTTAATTGATAAGACGCACCCGTCTCGTCGCTCAGAATGGATCCTACATAACCATACATGTAAAATCCTAATTAATCATTATTCAAGGCACAATTTCAACTCTTAATTAATTATTATTATATCTATGAATCCTTAACATGTACAAGACATGCTATAAACCTCATTTTCATTATTTGTTATGCTTCAGGAATTCCTTCCCATCAAGCCACATTCATTAAATTCAAAGGCTACAAAACAATCATAGCCCAAACCTTCATGTAACTCCACTTATCCACATCCATATTCATTAATGTCATGCATTCTCTTCATAAAACATTCTCTTAAGTCAATATTAACCATTTTCCCCAAATCTCAAAGTTAGGGTTTTACCAAACCCACCACCATTAATAAATGATCATCCACTTTCCATCACCTACCCGTCATAAATGCATTAATAACATTTATTTCATTTAAACCTTGTATTTATGACATCCACCTTAGGGTTTACATATTAAATGCTCTCTATTATACACCCATTCATCTACATTACTCCCCTAAACCAAAACAAATCAAAACCAAAGCATTAACCCCATCCAAAATGGTGAGAGAAACTTACTTTACCCAAAAACGAAAATGGGTCCAAGGAGGGTAAGATACCACGCGAAAATAGAGAAGGGAAAGAAGAAGTTTTCAACTTCAATGGTCTCCTTCTAAGCTCCTTGAAAAAGAAATTGGAGGGGGAAATGATCACCTCTTGGCTAGGGTTTTAGAAGAAGAAGAAAAGAGGAAATGGAGAGGGGAAATAGGAGAAGGAGAAGAGAAGTAAAACATTTCCCTTTTTCACTCAGCAAATTCATGTGAAGTGGCAAGGGAAGATGGGGTTTTGGTTTTTAATTTTAACCCTTCATTAAAAGATTCATCGTTTTAAGACAAACAGGACCTCTGTTTGGGCTCAATACTTAATCTAAAAATTATTCTGAATATATTTTCAGACTCCCAATATTATCCTCAATAGCCCTGACCAATATCATCTCAATTAGAGATACTTGGTCCAACGCCCATATTCCAATCAGGCTTATTTTCAGCTTAACTGGTCTCAATAAATCACCAACAGTCCTAAAAAATCTTAATTTAATTATTCTCAATATCTTGGGACATCAAATTACTCATATTCAATTATTCAATATTTATTTCCTTAATTTATTCCTTGATTTTTTTAAAATTTAGGATGTTACACCACCACCCTAAACCCTAAACTGTCACCGCCACCTCCACACTACTACAATCATCACTTTAAATACTAAACTCTAAACCACAAGACTTTCAATTGGTGCAATAACAAAATACATAGTTTTAGGTCTTATTTTGATTAGGATTTTTTTGAAATTATTTGAATTTTCTTTGATAGGTTTTTTTCCTTTCTTGGCTCAGATTATGATTAGTGTTATGTTTTGAAGAGACAAGTCATAAAAAGATCAAATTTGGCCCAAACATTACTAGAAGTTCATATGATTTTTTTTTGTAAATCTTAATTTGGGCTAGACTCATAATGATAATGATTGAAGAGAATAAAATAGAAGACACATTATAGTTTTAGAGGTTTTAAATTCCATAGTTCATTCTTTACTTTCTCTTTGTATGCTAGTGAAGATAGTGGCAAGAGTCGAGAGTGGTGGAGAACATTAAAAAGCATAAAAGATCTTCTTCTCATAATTTTATTAGTATTTGTCTTTTATTTTTCTATTGGCCATGTTTAAGATTATGATTGACTGTGAATGTTTAGAATAAAAGAACATTTGAGTCTTGAAGAAAAGCATCATTATATTGCTAAAAGTTTTTAAAGGTTTCCTTATTCCTTTTAACTTGGTCTTGTTTATCCTTTTTTGACTTATTATCGGTGTTAGCCATGAGTTAGATCTGAGTATACTTGGTAGTGAGGTAACCCTTTGAGAACCATAAACATGAAACAAAATAATGAAGGTTGACAAGCATAAAAAAATTGCATGAAAAAGGAAAGATTTACAATAAAAGACTTAAAATTTAAAAGAGAATTGATAGCAATGTACATAAATAAAATAGAACCCTAGAAAAGATGATAAAACTTAATTAACAACAAAGAACACATCAAACAAAATATATTAAGGATTTCATTATATACTAATTCAAAATAAACTATTAGAAATCGACCATGTACAAATATTTTCTCCAAAGAAAGCTCCAACAAACAAAATATATTGCAACACTATAAACACAACCATAAAGCGAGGAAGAATCACTTCCACTCTAAGAAACTAAAGAGACACTCTTTTCTCTATGAACATAATTTAAGGTTTGCCTCAAAATTCACCAAATGACTATTTTGTTTTACTATTTTTCACTTAAATGGTAACTTGTTTACGCTTAAGGTATAAAGTACTTAGAACATCATATTTCTTCGAGTATAGGAAAAGAATTTTCAAAACTCACACACATTCATAATTTTTACATCAAAATTCACATGAACTTGTTTTTAGAATAGTAAGTGAAGGTTCAAAGAAAGACTTAGAAGGGGGGTTCAATACGTTTGTAACTCTTTTTATGGAATAAAACCTTTTGAAACAAAAATGGTAGCAGACTTTAACAAACAAAGATTCAAACTTAAAGAGATAAGGGATAGAAAGAAATACACAATAGATTTATATTGGTTCACTTCCAAATGATGAACACTACTAAAAAAGACCTTTTAGCGATAGAAAAATCTGCCGCCAACAAGAAGGTTTCTGTTGCTAATTCGTATTAGCGACGAACTAAGCTATGACGTTTCTCCGTCGCTACATGTCTGGTTACTAACACATCAGCGGCGACAACTTAAGCTCGTGGCAAAGTTTGTGATTGAAATACCTCGTCACTAAAGGGTGACGCATTAGTGGTCCCCATTGTGATAATATCCATCGTTAATTGAGTTACAAGTAGCACAGGCTCACCGTCGTCATTGTGGGATTAAAGTATTTTTGTCGTTGATCGCTTCGCTAAAGGCATGCCATTTTAGTGACCGACACTCTATTGTAGCTAATGGTATGACCACAACCCGTCGCTAAATGATCAAGTTCAACGACGGCATAACCTTCTTATCTATTTGTATGACGAGGTTTCCGTCACTAAGACAGTCGCTATTATATTACAACGTTAGCAACGAATACTGATTGGCCGCTACTGTTTGTCACGACACCTATCTGTCACTAACATTAAAAAATGATTTTTTTAAAAAATATTTTTTCATAGAATATGGGGTTTAGGCTTTATAAAGTTGGATTAAATACTTTTATATAAAAAGTTATATATGATATTTTATAATGCTTTTATTATTTAACCGATGCATATATAGACTCGTAATAAACAAAAAGAGATAACAAGATAAAAAATAATCAGTAGAAAAACAAAATCAAATAAAAAATATAAATAATGCAAAACTGATTTAGAACTGTAACAATAAAAAAATAAATACAAAAATATGTAAGAATAAAAATAATAAATACAAATATCAACTGGGGGGATCCTGGGCTGGTGGGTCTGGCTAGGAAGCAGAGCCTGGGCTAGCTCGAGGCCTAAAAGACTCCATGAATTGGCAGATCAGAGCCTCTTGATGCGCCAACTGCCTGCGGGTCTCCTCTTGATCCTACTTAGCTTGCTGCTCTACTAACAATACCCGTTGGCGGTCTGCCTCAGCTCGTTCCTCCGCCAACTACCTCTGTCTACGCTCCTCTGTGAGCTTGTTGTTCAGGTTTTGAATAAGCTGAACAACATCTACTAGTAACACATAGGAAGAGGCAAGGGCCTTCCCAGTCTTGGCTATCTGGGTCCCAATCCTACCAAGGCAAAACACCCTTCCTTTCTTATTGACGCCTCCAACAATATCTAAATAAATGCGTTATTGTTAGTAGAAGAAAAGGTGGGAGGTGCCTCCCTATCAGGTGTCTGAGAGCCTAACTTAGCCTTCTTCTGGGCCCGCATGGCCTGGTACACCTCCTGCATATGTTTAGAAAAATCAAACAAGTTAGTAAATGTAAATCTATAAAAGAAATCTGAAAACATTTGTAAGCTTAGATAAAGTACCACCATCTTCATGGTCTTCTGGTTAACCCAGTGACCAACCTTGTTCTTCTTGGTGTTTTGCATCACCTCGAATAACGAAGGCTCATTGTACTACTTTTACTCCTATAATTCACAACATATTAAAATTGTTAGTGAAAAGGCTTTGAAATCATTGTATTAATAAACATATTTAACAAAATGCACTTACAAATCTTTTTTTGTGCTCAAATACTGAAATGGAACCCCTAGTGTAGATGGAGGCTCCAGTATTAGCCTGTCATTTTACCTTGTTCCTAGCACTTGTAACCTCCTAAAAATCTAGAAAAATAAATTAATAGATAATAATAATTAATTATTTGATGTCCAAAACACATAGAAAAATTAATTATGTATTAATTATGATTTATTGGTAAATTAAAATTTACTGAAACTAAACAATTTAACAGAAGATGTGGGACCCACTAAATAATTTTGTGCATTTGATGGGTCTAGAATAATAAGGAATCTATTGTAGTTAAAATGGTATGTTTAAAATAATATTTGGTCTTGAGGAGATATTTATTATGACGCATGTTAATAAACGATGAAAATACGAGCGAAATGGATTTTAAAAGAAAATGCATATTTCCTTTTTCCTCTCTATTTGACTGTTCACCACTTTCCCTCTCTCTTTAATCTCTTTTGTCCATTGGACAAAGGGGTTTTGAAAGCTATTTGACAATGATGTGGTGCATCCTTTGGACCATTGGTTAATGACCAATTTTAATCATATTTTCCTATTTCTCTTCCTTATTTTCAGCAGCCCATCTTTTCCTTCTCTCCTTTATTTCATTTTTCATCTTCTTCCTCCATCTCTTGGCCCCAAAACAGTCCACCACCTCCCATAGCCATTTACACTCAAAAAGCAAGTGGATTTCTTGGTTTCATGTGACATTATTAACACTTTAGAGCAAGTTTTGGGTGGTTGCATCTCCTTCTTCCTCATTTTTATTTTCTGTTTGAGCTTGTGAAGAGGTAAGTGTTCTTGGTATTTAATGATTTATCTTGGTGGTTTTAAGGTTATTGAGACTTAATAATAGAAGATTGGATGATGTTTATTAAGAAAATACATGTGGAACCCAAACCGTAGGTTAGGAGACCATTGGAATTTGTTGTTATTGAAGGATTTGAATATAATGTTGTTAACTTGAGGGTGTTTGAAATAGTGCATGAGATGTTAGTGTATGCACTATGAGCTATTAATGTATCAATTTTAACTTATCAATAAAATTAGTATTTTCAGTTTTAGACTAATTTTAATGCTATTTATCCTGGAATAATAGGTCATATGAGAATTATTCCTAAAACATCCCTAATCAAGTATTTACATAGGGACATATAAATACATTAAGATTAGTATGTGAATGTACTGATGATTTGATCTCACAAATCATGGATATATGATATCAAGTCTTTACACGGGTACACATTAAGAGTAGTGTTGTACCGGACAGACCCACCATAAGAACGTTGTATGGATCGTTACATGAGTGTCATAAACGGTTCTCAATGTGATAATGGTATATAGTACTTCGACCTGAAGTCACTACGATTCCTACATAAGGAGTTTATTGTTTTAATACAATCAAATGTTATCTGTAATAAGATAACCATAAAGATTATGATTAGGCAATAGACAAATTATGCAGAGGGATGTGAGTGATGTAGATGGAATTTGTCTCTTCTATGTGACAGGAGTGATATCTATAGGCCACTTGATGGAGTAAGACTAACGAAATGCATGGCCATGCTAGGACGAATAAATATTAGATATTTATTCTATAAAGTCTACTCTGGTATCAAGTAAAATGAATTGGGCCATACAAGGATGACGACGACCATGCCTTGGGCCCAATTAGATATCGTGACAAAAGGAATAAATATATAAAATAATTATCACTTATAGGTCATGTCGATGATAAATAATATTCGGACATAATGATGTATTGCTAGATACCGCTTTTATTTTATATTAATAATAAAATAGTTTATTATTAATATAACCCAATATTTTACCTATAGGGTCATACACATAGAGTAATCTCACCAGAGAATAGTTTTATTTTAGTTGGACTAAAATAAAACTATTTGGGCCTAACTCATTTAGAATGAGTCAGGAGCCCAATGTTTAATGAGAGCTTAGGTCAAGACCTAAGCCTATATATAGAGCATGAGATGCTCATAGGCTGTTGCTTAGAAATTAGATTACACTAAAATTCGGTACTAGCATTCGGATCTTTGGTTTTCTGGTGGGAGTGCTCGTGTGAACTCCTAAGGGCGAAGCTATAATTGATTTGATCTAGGAACTCGTTGTGCATCTACAAGAGGTAATCCCTAGATCAAAACTTTAATTACATAATGCTTTGAGACATTTGCATTTGTAATCCTTATTTTTTGGAATCCTTTGTGTTTCCGCTGCCTGACCCTAATGGGATTCCCTAACATGAGAGTGGTTAGAATTGAAGTTGGTAATTTAAGTGAAAACCCTAAGATTTGTGGAGTTTGGGCTTTTGGCAAAACTTGTGAAATTTGGAATTTAATTATTATCGAATTGTCTTTGTATGTGGAAATGCATTTTTGAGTGAGTAATAATGAATATTGGTGTTGGAATTTAAAAGGCCAAAGAAGGGTGTTAGTGTTCTAAGTGTTGGAATTGATGGTAAGGTATTTTAGTAGTAATGGTATGAATGGGATTGATATAAGATGAACTGGTCTAATCCGGGGTCAAGGATCTAGAGTGGGGACCAGCCACAAAAGTCAATGATAAAAGTGTTTATACATAGGTACAGTGGGTATCCGGTATTATAATCTGAACTCTCAGTGGGAGAATCCGGTCTTGTTGTCCTGGACATCCTTCACACCAAGCTTTCGCATTGAAGGGGGCAAAAGGTGGTGTTACCTATGAAGATTCTTCGACGCTCAAGTCAGTCACCAGAATGAGAATTTAGGTTAAGAAAACTTAAGCAATAAAATAGTATATCAAGGGTCAGAACAACGTAACCTTTTATGAGTGTGAGAATCAATTATTTATAGATGAGCATAGAGAATGAATCGTTAGACACAGGTAGGGCCAAGAGACAAATAGTACACTGCACAGTGTACGATTCTAACACGCGACGTGGGGAGAGCCGCATTTCTCGCGTATCATCCTTGTGGCTGTACCCTGTACCTTTTGTCGGGTGACATAGATACTTTCTGGTATACAGGCTAAGAACCTTGGCATTCCGGTATGGAGAATGTCTCATACGAAGTCATAGTCCGAAAGTATACCTGTGAGGCCGATAGTGATAAGTCTTGAAAAGACTTAATAATTTCATCTTTAATTTAACTTAATCCATTAAATATTATTAAGTTTGGCATTATTATTTAATGAATTGTCATTATTTTTTGTTTTAATTATTTAATTTGAATATGTTTAAAATTATGCAAGAAAATGGTTAAAAAGATAAGTAAATAAAGAAATATGTTTATTGAGAGATTTATTAACCTAACGTACATATGCTAGAAAGCCAACGTACATATGCTAGGTATTTATTTGTTGTATTTTGCAGGATCAGGTGCAGGAAATCAAGCATACATATGTTGGTCTCCGAGCATACATACGCGTAGATCCAGCAAGGAATTTATGCATCACGCTTAAGCGGACACGATCACGCTTAAGCGTGAAGTCACCCTGCATGCAAATTTCCAAGTCAGTAGCCCAGCGTACATACACAGGCCTCCTAGCGTACATACGTGCAGCTCCAGGATAGAAAAGTACACAGCACACATCAAGTCAGTAGCCCAGCGTACATGCGCTGGCCTCCCAGTGTACATACGTGCAGATCCAGTAAGTTAAAGACATCACGCTCAAGCGAGAAAACTCCACGCTCAAGTGTGAAACCACCATGCATTCACGTAAAAAGAAAGTCACAACAGGCATTAAAGCTTTGATCACGCTCAAGCGCCTATGTACCACGCTTAGGCGTGAAGTTGCCCTGTATGCATGTAAAGACTATTCAAAGGGACGCTCAAGCGCAGCAAGTCACGCTTAAGCGTGAAGACATCCTATATGCATCCAAAGGAAAGGATTCAAGTTCAGCTTTGCAATCTTACTATGCAGTAACGTGAACATGCAGCAAGCAAGTATCAAATTATATTTGAAGAGTTAAGCAAGCATATCACGTGAAGATTATTGGCACAATACATATACTCCTTCAACATCAAATTGCAATAGTGACCATTAGTTATATATCAGTTACTGTTTATTTTGTATTTTAGTAACTTAAGTATTGTAAGTAATTAGTTTAGTTATTTTAATTATTAATTAGTTTCCTTTGTAATTAATTAGAGTAATTAGTTAGTTAGTTTTGCCATAGCTATATATATATTTGTAAATACATGAGAGAAATATACAGAAGCAATAACATGATTTATTTTCTCATTTCTAATCTCTCTCTAATTCTTTTCTCTCTCTAAACTCTCTCATCCATGTCTCTTCACATTCCTTCGACTGAATCCATTCCCATGGGTTTCTAAACCCCTAGGGTTGGGATTGCTGAAGCTTCCGATGGAATCTTGAAGCTGCATTGAGGAAATTATCTTCTAAAGCAAGAGAAGAACAAGCTGAGAAGTGGATCTACTATGCTGAATTGACAAATTCAGATCCAAATGAAGAATCTCACCAGTAAGGAATCATGGTTGAGGCTTAGGTAACTTCTGGCTTCGTAACTAATTCAGGCCTAGTAAGTAGGTGAATAGTTAGGGTTCAATCCCCAATTTTGGATTAGATTTCTCTGTCACTGAACACCTAAGGGATTAGGGTTTAATGCTTAGAAATTAGTGTTAGTCACTTAAGGAATTAGGGATTAACCAACTGTGAATTGTCCTCTTGCATCTGAAGCTTGATTGAACCTCAATTGCATGTTTCTTGATGAAGTTGTAAGCTGAAGTAATCCTAACCTATCTTCCATTAATCACATTTCATCTCCTAAAATGTTTCTGGAAATACAAATATATAGAAAGTATAAAAACAACAAAAATAGAATGAATTCTTCACTGTGTTGTTCTGGTTCAGCTTATGCTAGTCCAAGATTGTGGTAATTACCTCAATCCCTGTGGGACGATCAAATATATTACAAATTTAACGATTGGTACGCTTGCTAAAAGAAGATAAATCCTCTGAGAGTTATGCATCGAGTCAATGATTCAGGATTTACACACCAGGTAGCATAGTGAGAACGGATGTAATTACCTGTCTGTCCCCAGGTACCGGTATCGAGACCAGATCATCTGTCCCCTAGCTTGTGTGAGGGACTGGTAGAGTTACTCATATAAGCTAAACTGTCTGTGTATGAAGTCTTGATACCGATGTAACACTTGAGCATATTTGTGGGTACGTGTATGCACCATACTGATAACCTGCTTGTCAATCTATTCTTAGGATAAAGCTGTCATTCTCAGGGTGCCTATACAACGGATTTAGACAATGATAGTTGTTGTGCGAGGATCCCAAGGGTTTTGGGAATCGAAACTCTTGGTATTCGAGTGTTATGAATACGGAGCCTTGAAACGCTTCCAATGATGTGCAGTAAATGCTTTTAACACGTGAGTCATAATAGCCTCAGAGCACGTGGTTTCGTAACCGTCACTGGGGCTGCTATGGGCCTAAAATTTGAATTTTTGGGCCCATTTTGAAAGAAACTTTTCACGAATCGTCGTCACTTTTGCGCATTTGGGCTTGAAATGCCTATGTCATTTGGTTCTGAAATATTGCGTTTCCTGATAAACGACACAACTTCTGGCTACTGGTTGGACCTTTCAGTGCCTATAAAAGGAACACTTAGCACTCTCTGGAAAGTATTTACATTTGCTACCTTAGTGAAACTTTGTTGAAATTTCGAGAAGACAGCTGCTGCCATTTTTACAAAGTTCCTTCCTCTACCAACCTTACTTCCCTTTAGGTAACCTCATTTCTGTCTTTTTTAAGCTTCTTCATCTTCATTACCCTTTATATTGTAACCATTCGGCCTAGGCAGAACCACACTGGTCCTTCGAATAGGAGGAGGAGTATCCCTTATAGGCCCTCTGATTATCGTGGTGGAAGGATTTCTGTGGGTCCTTCCGGAGTGAGGCCTCATGGTTTAGGGAGAGGTGAAACCTTTTCATCAAGGCGGCTAGTAGTTAGGCCCAATCTTGAACCCTCCTCTAGTTCTGAGGCTAACGGTTCCCAAGGAAGCTCGTCTGGTTTGGATTGGTTCCTTACTGATGATGTCACTTTTTACCACTGTATAGACGCCTTTGCTTACGCGATAGACGAGATGGAGATTGAAGGGCGTGGTAAAGTTCCAATTCTGCCTACTCAGAGGGGTGTGTCAATGTCGTTGCACACTGGCTCGATTAGGAACCCTAAACAAGACTCACCCTTACTGCTGGGTAGAATAGGAGTTCAAAGAGATCCCCTCTCGACACACGCGTGAGGATGGCGGGTCGGTATCCCCACGCTTCAAGGTCTTTGTAGAAGAAAGGCTACGTGAGAGGTTTATGGTCTTGGCACCCTGGCCACAAGAGAGGATTTGCCACAAGGTGCCGGACAATCATTCTGTATATATGTACGACTTTGTCTTCCAGCACCTCGGAGTACGCTTCCCTCTCAATGACTTTCAGATGGGCGTTCTGTGATTTTTGGAGTACGCCCCTTCATAAGTGTATCCCAATGGGTGGAGTCTCATCCGTTCTCTCAAGGTTCTGGGGAAGCACTTCAACTTCAAACCCACCGTGGCAATGCTTTTTTATTATTGCTAGGTGGTCCACTGTGTAAATGAGAAAGTGTTGTTCAAGTGGCCTCAATACTCAAGAGGGGAGAGAGGGTGAATTGAGTGTTTAAAACTTTTCTTTAGAATGCCTTTAAAATTGATTCCTTTTTCACAAAATATGCTTGTATGCAAGAGATAGCAAGTGTAGTGCAAGAATCAATGTAAAACAATATGCAAATGTCACTTAGGTAATATGTCAAACACTTGGTGTGCAACACTTTAACTTAGCATAATTACTCAAGTTCAAGTAATAGTATCACAATCAAATCAATATACCAACCAAATGCAATAAGTAAATGCAAGAGAGTAGGGAAGAGAAGCTTGCAAACCAATTTAACGAGTTCCACCAACCTGGTGTACGTCTCGCCTTTAAGCAACCCACTTGAAAGATTTCCACTATTGAAGTTTAGAGATACAAGATATGAGCAATTGTAGCTTTCTAGTGTCCCACACTCAAGAACTCAATCCTCACTAGCACAAGGGTAACCTTGTAACATCCCAAATTTTAAAATAGAGAATAAATCGAGGGAATAAATATTGAATAATTGAATGTGAACTATGTAATGTCCCGAAATATTAGAAATAATTTGATTAAGATTTTCGGAAACTTTAATAGTTTATTGAGATCGGATAAGCAGAAAACTAACCCGGATAAAATATGGGTATCGGACCAAGTATCTCTGATTGGGATGCCGTTGGTCAGGGCTATAGATAATATTATTAGGAATCCGAATATGTATTCGGAATAATTTTTAGAATATGTATGGAGCCCGAACAGAGAGCCTATTTATTTAAAAATGGAAGAGTTTAGTGAAAAGTTAAATATTTAAAAATAAAAACCTCATTTTTTTCACTCTCATTCTTGTAACCCTCTCTTTTTCTCTTATGCAAACACACTTCTTCTTTTCTATCATCCTCTTCATCTCTTTTCCCTCTCTAACCCTAAGCCAAGGTGCTACCCTCCTTTCTCCCTCTTATTTTCATTTCATGAAGGCTTAGAGAAGGCTTGGAGCTTGAAGTTCTTCTCTCTTCTTCTCCTTAATTTCGTGTGGTCCTCTTCTCTTTTGAGAATTCCTCCATTACTTCACTTGAGGTAAGATTTTAGCCATTTTTCAAGAATAGGAACCTTTAGTTATGTGTCCTTAAGGTTAATAGGGCATTAAATGTATGTGGATTATTATAAGAAGCTTTAAATATGGAAACCCTAAGGTGGGTGTCATAAATACAAGTTTAAAATGGTATTAATGGGGTAGATGCATTTATTATTAGAAGGAGATAAGAATGTATGATTATTTTTGAATATTGATGGGTTTGGTGAAACCCTAACCTTATAAATTGGGGGAAATATGATGTGTGGGTAGATGGGCATTAATTAATGGTGAGAATGTCATTAATGTTAGAGTATAATCATAAATGATGATTGGAGATGGTGGTTGGAAACCATAAATGAAAACCCCCCTTAGAATGAGTTAAATGTAAAGTTGGTGAGTGGGGTACCCTAATTAATTAAGTTGTTATTTTGATGAAAATGAATGGTGATTTAAGGGAAGGAATTCCCGAAGCCTAATAAGGTAAATGGATAAAACCTATAAATAGCTTCTACATGATGAGAATCATATGTGCATATGTATGTATATGTATATTAAAATAGAGTTTGAATGAATAATTAATGTGGTCCTATAATTGATTGGTGTAGGGCTTGATAATACTTGTGAGGCGGGAACATCAAACCCGAAAGTTTACTTCTCTTGAGGTAGGAGAGGGCTGTATTTTCTAAATGTATGAGAACTTTTATGATGATAATGTATATATTGATGTAATGTGGCATGTTTTCTTGAATGAATGTGGTATCATATGTTTGTGATGTGAAATTGAGCATGGTGCTTATAATGATTGATTGTGGAATGAAGCCTTAATGAGGCTTTGAGTGGTATAATATGTGATGACATGTTATGGAATCCATGTGTAGCTTGATAAATACTTAAAATTTGCATCTATAAGGATTCTTGAATATTATGAATGGAATATATATATATATATATATGTGTGTGTGTGTGTGCTGACTATGGGAAATTAATGTTGTAATTGAGTATGAGTGTACCCTAGATGAGAGGGTGAGATAACCTATATAAGGTTGAGGCATGCATGAGCATTGTTGCATACATAGCATGGCATGCATATCATGATGATGTTAAAAAGTGGTTGCGATCACTTGATGTTGGAATATAAAGGGCTTGCGAGTTCCTGTGATTATTGGACCAGTTGTTGCGATCACTTGGTATTTAAAATGAAAGGCCCTGCGGGACCATTGAGATTGTATGCCCGTGGTTGCGATCATGAGGCGGGAGTACCCCTTGCGAGGCGGGAAACCATTATGAATTATTAAACATGGTTGCGATCATGAGAAAGCACCTTGCGAGGCTGCTATGGTGGTTGCGATCACCTGAGGAAATGTAAATGGATCCGTGCATATGCATCTTAAACAGCAGCATGTGCATTAACCATAGAAGCATGGCATAGAGTGGTATCCTGTTGAGGAGATTGTGTGAGGAGTAGGTGGAACTCCCTTTTTAATTACTAACTATAATTGTGTCAATGATTGGTGTGACTTTATGAATTTTGATGGATACATGTGTTTAATGAATTTGATGAATGATTAGTTTTGTGCTAATTGAACTTCTCTTGGGAAGAAGATGTTTAATATTGCATTCATGTATATATTATCATAATTGTTAGATTTTCATCATTGAGAAAGTATACTCACTCTCCATGTGGTATATCTTTTTAGCTCCTGTGTTGTAGGACTTGCCTATGGAGCTCTTGTGTAAAGAAGTGGTGTGAAGGAAGCCTATTTTGGTAAAGAATGCCTTGGCCGACTAATGTTTTGAATTTATAGCTTTGATATAGACCTTGTTATGTAAATTGATGTATTCATTATTTTGTATAGCCATGAATTGGTATAGGTAATTATATGGATGATGTGTATATATTGGTGATTTTGGAAGGTCATGTAGGAAAATGAAATCCTAGAGTTTAAGGCTCATTTTCATTAGTGACCTTAGTCTTGGTTAGATATCGAAGATGAAGCATGATTGTAGTTGAAACTTATGAATAAATGATGAGTTATATAAAAAACTACATTTCATAGATTTTGCCAAGTAGTAAGTTAGATTGGAATGCAACTCATGAATTGGAAGGTAAATTTATAGATAAAATCGATTGGAACAAGTTTTAAATGTTGAATATGATGAGTGAGATGTGATGAATTTAAGTGAAATGGATTAAATTGAGTTTTGGTATGATGTGTGGAGTGATTCCAGCATTTTCTACGTTTTTGCTGATATTCTCGCTCAAGCGAGAGGGATTCTCACTCAAGCGAGAATCCCCTGTGTTGGTGTTTGGCCACTGGCCAGTTTTCGCTCAGGCGAGAGTGGTTCTCGCTCAGGCGAGATGGGTCTCGCTTAGACAATTGGGCGTCTCGCCCTAGGCGAGATGATTAAGTATCAAGTATAAGCATATCGGACAATTTTCGCCCGAGCAGGCTTGTCTTCGCCCAAGCAAGATTGTCCATGCATCAGGTATTGGTCACTGGATGAAAATTGCTTAGGCGAGTAGGGCCTCGCCCAAGCGAGAGTGGGGTATTTAGTTACTGGCCCATTTTCACTTGAGCGAAAGGCCTTTGGAGGTGGCATTCGCTCGAGCGAGTGTGTGTTGGGTAGATTCTGGACGATTTTCGCCCGTACTCGCTTGCTTCACCCAAGCGACTTCTGAGGATCTCGCTCAAGCGAGATGGGGCTCACTCAAGCGAGTCAGCCCTTGATCATTCTCTTATTTCTTTGGCTCAGCTCGCCCTACGTCTCGCCTGAGAGCTCCCTTGGGACTCGCTCAAGCGAGTGTGGTTCTCACTTGATCGAGGGATGTCCTGGTCCTCCAAATTATATTGCCTTGATCACTTTTCATTTCTTTATATATGATCTTCACCTTAAACCAACTTATGAACCCTTTGGACATATTTTGAGGTCATCAATCCTTATGATGTTTAACCTCTTCGAACCCAACTATATAGCAACAATTTAAATAAATTTTCTGTTGTTTTCAATTGAGAATTCCTTAATAGTTGTTTCCCTTAACTTACCTTCTCATATCTTCATATATGAGTTAGGTCTTTTTAGATCCAGGGTATTGAATGACAGTTTCACCACCTATGTTTTTATAGATTAATAATACTAAAATCACAAAAAATTTACCCCTATTTTTGGGCGTCACAAACCCACCCAATCTCTCAAACTCTCAATACCCAAAGGTTGAACCCCAACCTTTGTGACCACTCAACCTAGAGTGAAAAACCTTGGTGTTTTGGTGTTTGGTTTTACAATCAATTGACTCTCTTAATAGAGTAGATTAACAAATGAAAGGCTCTAACAATGATAACTCTTAACAAGAGAGGATTTACAAATATAAGCTCTAAGTTTCAGAAATTGAAACTAAACAAAGAAATAGAACTCACAAGACTCAAGATTTGATTTCTCTTTAATGATATTGGATTACATGAGTAGCTTGAATGAGTCTTCCATTTATAGGCCTTGGAGAGATGCCCTAGAGTCTTCATAGCCGTTGCACAGTGTGGGCATCAGATTAAAAATGAAGAAGTGAGCTGGTTCCCACTTAAAAATGCTTTTCCCCAAAATCTGGCACTATCATAATCGATTACGCCTCGAGCTGTAATCGATTACACTTCGAATTCTTCAGTGAAATTTGTCTTGTAATCGATTGTGATATCCCATGTAATCAATTAGATAAGTGACAAAACCCTGCTAATCTATTGTTTATACCTTGTAATCGATTGTGAGTGGTACCGGATGCATTTAATTCTGTTACGCAGCAAGGTAATTGATTGTGACTTGGTTGCAATCGATTATGGGACAAATAGAAACTCTGTAATCGATTATTTTCTATCTTGCAATCGATTAGTAACACTACAAAATATTGGTAATTGATTATGGCTACCTTGTAGTCGATTAGAATATGCACCTAATGTTTTTTATTCATTTTCTCAGCTTGGTAATCGATTAGCTTGTTTGATGCAACCGATTAGGTGACAAACAGAACCTCAATAAGCGATTAGCTTTGATGAGGTAATCGATTAGGTGTTGGACAGAAGATCTGTAATCGATTAGATATGACTCTGTAATCGATTAGGCTACGTGTTTTTGCAGATCTGATGCTTTCTTCTCTGTTTTCATCCTTGCAGGTACACTTTTATAAACACTTGAAATCTTTGCCATGATTCTTCAATTGCTTTTGTTATTATCAAAATTATACAACTTGAAACACATATTCAAACACAAAAAGACGGTCTTGGATTTGTCACCCTTCGGTGCGACTCCAAGGTGATAAACTTTAAATCTTTCACTGAATGGGCCAAAATCGACAGTCAATCTTTTAAACAATACTATACCAGAATCTGGATCCAGCCGAATAAGCCGGTCTTCTGGCTTAGCGAGGACGGTATTCCAAAGTTTCCCCTCAGTTGGACCCTTGAGCATTTCTTGCTCATAAGCCGGGCTTACTTTACGGAGGAGAGTGAACTCTCTACCCACTCCATCGAAGTAGTGAGTGCCCTGAAGGCGTTCACTGCTGCCTACAAGGAACTCTCCTACAAGCGTCTCTTGGGGTCCACTTTTATTAGAAATGAATATTTAAGTAATAATCTTGTTTCTTTATTCTACTGTGGTAATCCGATGTCTACTTGCTATTAATATTTTCCTTCTTTCTTTTTGCAGATTGGATAGAGAGGAATTACCACGACATGCTTGCTTTGAAATCCTTGCTAGGGGATGACAACTCTTCATCTGAAGGTGAAGAGAATAATGTTCAGGCCAAAAGGAACGCCACCAAGGCTATGGCAGAGTTTATCTCTCTGACCTCTGAGGTAGGCGACGACCCCCCTCTCTTGGAATCTCAAGCTGATAAGGAGGAGACCTCTTAGCCAGAACAACCAGAAGGGAAAAAGAAGAAGGGCAGGCTTGTAAAGGCTGCTGACAAAAAGAAACTCACCGCTATGCCTAAGAAGAAATAGAAGATTTTGAATGAAGCCAATGTGGGAGATACGACAACATCTTCTGGGGCGATCTCTGAGACCATTGCCTGCCATCCTCCTCTATGTTTCCAGCGGGTGAGGATGGATCTGCCCAACAATTCTTTCCTTTATCCATTCTTGGTTTATGAAGGGCCCATGCCAGCTTCTCTTCCACCTCCATTTTATAAACTTCGTCCTACTCTAGAGGTGGAAGAGATGAAAGATGCAATCACAGCCGACAAGTGGCAACTGGCGGAACTGACCGGCCACCTCGATTCTTTGAGCCGCACCATTGACAGCATGAAGAAAGCGGATGAGCTGGCTTCCAAGCTAGAGCATCTAAACATTTCCGCTACTAAGGATAGGGCTCATTTAAAGACGGCGGAGGAAAAGCTGAAGAAGGCCCAAGAGCTAGAGCTGGAACATTCTATGGAAGTATCCGCCCTGAAAAGCACAGTCAAATCTCTTGAAGGAAAGGTTTATGAACTTTAGGCAGAGGCGACGGGGGTTCCTTAGCTTAAAGAGGACCTTAGGGCAGAAAATAGAAGAATGAATAGCTCTTTGAGGACCTGAAGGCAGTTGAGGTTAGGAAGCTCAAGAGCGGTGAAGAGTTTGCTACGAGGGAGAGGGAGTTGCTTAAACAAATTGAAGAGTTAAAGCAGGGGAGTGCCACAGCTGGGTCATTGGAGAAAGAGAATGCCAAGCTAAGGAAGGACCTGGGTAAGGCAAAGGCCAGGGTGACTAAGGCTATAGAGGTCTGCTCCGCTGTGGCATATGAATCCTTTGGCTTAGCTGTCTGTCAAGTTTTCTATCGCAACCTCGGAGTGAGCTTTAACTTATATGGTATGAGCCCTTTTTATAAGTTCCACAACAAGAGCCTAGTTGCGGTAGTTGATGGTTAGCATGAGGAACCTTTTTTTCTCTATACGAGCTGCCACCTCTCCCTGAAGGCCAGACCATAGAACCTGTGCCCGCTGCTCTGGGCTCTGCAGGTACAACCGAAGAAAACCGAACTCATGACAGCGAGCCTGGAGGGGAGAGAGCCCAAGACGACAAGGGAGAAGAGTGCCCTACTGAGAAGGACGGTGGAAAAGAGGACGGAGGAAAGGAGATTAATACAACTTAAGATCAGACGCCTACCTCTTAGCTTTACCTATTTTTTACTCTTAGTGCTGTGTGCCGGGATCAGCTCCAGTTTAAACTCCTTTTTGAATATCATGTTTAAATATGATTTATTTCATGAATGAATTTTCTTCTGCAAATATTGTTTCTGACATGATTGCGAGAAACAAACTACAATGACATAAATTTACTAACTTTTACCTTCGTAAAATTCGTTAAGCCATTCTCTGCGTTGAAACTTAAGATCAACTGGCGATGATCATTAAGTAGGATGGAACCGTTAGATCGGATCCTAAGCAACCATATCGTATAACATAGACTTGAACCCGAAGAACATTATCCCCAAGCATGTGTTGATTGCAAAGAGCATGAGTATTTGTTATGGAATAATGTCTTTAATTTTAAAGAATAGCAGCTTTAGTCCGCTCTGATAATAGATGTGCTTATTGAGCTACTTGAAGAGAGATATCGTCCAAGATAGAAGTAATAATTAGGAATATCCATCCTACAAGAATCTGCCTCACTCATAAGGATAATGATTGGGCCTTCAATCATAAGAATGATGATTGGAATTGTCCACGCTAGGAGGTATACTGTCAATCATAAGGATGATGAGTGACATTATCCTTCCTGGGGAATTATACCTCAATCATAAGGATGATGATTGAATCTTCGTCGGTGTTTGGTCAAACCTACTAATCGTACTAAGGGTTTGGTTTTAATCCTACAACCTGGGCCTCCTAATAGGGTTCGGCCAAACCTACAGTCCATTTCTTAAGGTTCGGTTCAATCCTACAACTTAGGTCTTCACTGGTGTTCGGCCAAACCTACTAACCGTACTTGGAGTTCGGTTTAATCTTACAGTCCAGGTCTTCTAATAGGGTTCAGTACAACCTTGAAGAAGGTCTGATCCTATAACCCTTTGGTTCACTCGAGAAGTTACATCACTAATTACAAAATAGGTAATTGGGATCATCCATCCTGAGGGTTTTCACACAAACCGGCGTAATGCTATAAATCGCAACATAAGAGAGAAAAGTGAAGACATCATGTTCATAAATTAAATTCTCATTGAATTGAATGTGGATTACAAAGAGAGCGTAGTTGGGGTCATGCCTCGTTAAAACCTTCTTGAGAAAACCCATTGGGAAAAACTCAAGTAAGGAAAAAGAGTACATGCCGTCTTACTAACTAGCTGTAGTAAATGTGTAAGTTCTGAGTGTTCCACTTGTTACGGATCGGTGTGCCATCGAGATTCTCCAATTGATATAACCCTTTGCCAGTCAACTCGGATACTCTACAAGGGCCTTCCCATGTCGGTGCCAATTTACCTTAGTGAGTAAAATTATTTCCCACACTTGCCTTCCTTAAAACGAGATCTCGTGTGTTAAATACTTTGTGTTGCATGCGCTTGTTGTATCGGAGGATAGCCTTTGCTTTAATAGCTTGATCCCTGACAAAGGCTTCTTCCCTGAGCTCTCGAAGAACATCCAATTCCGATGCCAGATTGGCATTATTATTTTTCTCAGAAAAATACTCAACCCTTGTTGACTTGGTCAGGAGTTCCACTGGAATCATTGCCTCAACACTGTAAGTAAGGCGATATGGAGACTCATTGGTTGAGGAGTGGGGTGTAGTGCGGTATGCCTACAAGATATGGCATAGCTGGTCTGTCCATCCACCCTTTGCTTCGCTTAGACGCTTCTTTAGCCCTTTTAGCACCTCTCTATTAGCCACCTCGGCCTGGCCATTTATTTGAGGATGTTTGATAGATGAGAAGATTTGGACTATCCCCAGTCCTTTAAGCAATTATGTGAACTTCCTATCAGTGAATCGGGTGCCGTTGTCAGTAACAATCCACGCTGGCACTCCGAACCGCGCTATGATGTTCTCATACACAAAACAACGAGTTTTGGCTGAAGTGATATGTACCACTAGCTCTACTTCTATCCACTTGGTAAAATAATCTACCCCAACTATAAGGTACTTGATTCCACCAGGTGCTGTTGGGAATGGACCCAGGATATCAAGGCCCCACTGGTGAAAAGGCCATGGCATGGCAGACGTAGAAAGTTCCTAGGCAGGTGTATGATGAAGGTTGGAAAATCTCTTATATAGGTCACACTTCTTTACGAACTCAATGGAGTCTTTCTTCATTGTGGGCCACCAGTAACCCGCTCTAAGAACCTTCCTCATTAGGCTTCTACCTCCAGTGTGATGTCCACACTGTCCCTCATGTACTTCCTCCAGCACACCTCGTACCTCATTTTCATTTAAACACCTGAGGTATGGCATAGAAAATCCCTTCCGTATGAGCATGCCATCCACCAATGTAAAGTAATGCAGCTCCCTTTTCAACTTCTTCCTCTCCAAGTCATCAGTGGGCAGCTGCCCATCGATGAAGTACCGTATGTAAGGGACTACCCACAAATTCTCGTCGAAGGCATGGTATGATATTGGATTCAATGACGGGGTCAAGGGGATGCTGGGCGATGTCAGAGTGCTCTACACCACTTTGGTTGTACTCCTAGGTTGCTTCATACTCGCTAATCTGGATAGAATATTCGCCCTGGTGTTCTCCTCTCGAGGCACGTGCTTAAACTCCAACAATACAAATCTCTCCTTCAACTCATTCATACAATTCAAGTATAATTGGATCTAGGGTTCACTAACCTGATATTCTCCCTGAATCTGCAATATCACCAGCTGTGAATCACTATAGAGGGTTACTTCTGTTGCTCCAATATCAATTACGGCTCGGAGTCCGGTAAGGCACGCTTCATACTCAGCCTGGTTATTGGAAATTTTAAAATTGAACCGGAGAGAGATTTCCAAATGGACACCATCATCACTCTCCACCACCACACCTGCTCCATATCCTTTACTATTCGATAAACCATCCACATAGATGGTCCAGTAAGCATGAGGTGCAGTCGGGTCTGCTCCCCGTCATCACCACAACAAAATTAGCCAAAACTTGAGCCTTGATAGTGCCTCGTGGTTCATAGGAGACTTCAAACTCTGAAAGCTCGATAGACCACTTAATCATCCTCCTTGTGAGGTCCGGCTTGCTCAGTACAAAATGGAGTGGCATATCCATTCTCACTATAATTAGGTACGTGTGGAAGTACGATCTTAAATGACGTGAAGCCCAAACAACTATGAGGGTGACCTTCTTGATCTTCTGATACCGATCCTCTGCTCCTTATAGCATTTTGCTTGTAAAATATACTAGCCTCTGCTCCTCCGGGGCTTCCTTGACCAATGCTACTCCCAAAGCTTCATCAGAGATTGCTAAATATAAGATGAGTGTTTCACCAGATCAGGTTTCACCAAAATTAGAGGGCTTGACAACACCTCCTTAAGCTCCTAAAAAGCCTGCTCTTGCTCTTGTCCCTACTCAAACTTCTTATATTTTTTCAATATTTTATACAAGGGAAGGGATCTATATACTATCTTAGGTGTGAATCATGCCAAGGCTGCCACCTTTCCGTTCAAGGATTAAACCTCCCTCAGGTTTTTCTAACTTTGCATGTTCAGGATTGCTTGGCACTTCCCCGGATTGGCCTCAATGCCACGCTGAGTTAACATGAAACCCTGAAACTTCCCAGCTGGGACTGTGAAAGTGCATTTTAATGGGTTCAACCTCATGATGTATTGCCTCAAGCGCGTGAATACCTGGCGTAGATCTTCAATGTGATCACCCCCAGCCAGGGTCTTGGCTATGATGCCGTCAATGTACACCTCCACCAGCTTGGTGTGCATGCCCTCAAATACCTTGTTAATCATACGCTGGTAAGTGGTCCAAGCATTCTTCAAAATGAAGGGCATGACGGTGTAGCAGAAAACACCATATTCATTGACAAAATCCATCTTCTCTTGATCCTCCTTCCACATCAGAATCTGGTTGTACCCTGAATATGCATCCATGAAATTCAAGTACTGATAACCAGAGGAATCATCCACCATTCGATCTATATTAGGGAGAGGATACGGATCCTTTAGGCAACAACAGTTGAGGTCCACATAATCAGTGCACATCCTTCATTTACCATTGGCCTTCTAGACCATCACTATATTGGAGAGCCAAGAGGAATAACGGATTTCTCTGATAAATTCGGCCTTCAACAACTTCTCTGTCTACTCATAAGCCGCCTTCTGCTTTTCTGGCCCCAATCTTCTTTTCTTTTGGGCGACTGGCCTCTCTAGGTAGACAGATAGTTTGTGACAGCAGAAGTTAGGATCCATCCCAGGCATATCCGCAGCAGTCCATGCAAAAAGGTCTTTAAATTCTTGGAGGAGTGCGAGCAAACGCTGCTCCATTACTAACTCCAGCTTATCATTGATATGAGTAACCTTCTCTGGGGAATCTCCCAAGATGATGTCCTTAGAACCTCCATCTAGCTTGGGCTTCGATGGGTTAAGTGGATCAATCTTTAACTCCGTTCTAGGGTCAAGATCAATCAGACTGACGGACCTCCCCGCCGTTCCTCCATCGTTCAACTTCCTTTTTTTGTTGAATGACTCCAACTTCACCATGTTTAGGCTCGGGTTTAACAGTACCTAGCCATTTCCTGATCACCTCGGAGGGAAGACACGCCGTTGTCCTTATTGATGAACTTGATAAGGAGATGTGGAGTGGATACGATTGCTTCCATGGCATTTAAGGTAGGGCGGCCTATAATGCTGTTGTAGGGTGATTCCACGTCGATCACCAACACTCTAGACTTAACCGTCCTTGCTCCTAGCTCGCCCTTAAAAGACACAAAGGTGTCAAGGTATCCCTTAGTAGGTTACTTCACTCTGTTAAAGGCTGTGAGCTCCTACGTATAAGGTTGTAAGTCTGAGTCATTGAAACCCATTCTTTTAAAACAATTATAAAAAATAATATCACAGGAACTCCCCTGATCAACAAGGATCCTCTTGACGTACTTGTTAGCGATCACAGCAACTATGACCACAGCGTCATCGCCCCTCGGGATGGTTAGGCCAAAATCTTCATCTGAAAATGACACCACCGGTGCCACCATATCATCTCTAAAAGGGCGGTTATCCCTGGGTTTCCCTAGGACAGATAAAATCACTGATGATAATTCTTTCGAGCTATGATCGAAGCTCCGCCTCCAGTAAAGCCTTCAGCGATCATATTAATTACCTCACATTGGCCTTGCCTCTGCTGCTGGGGCATGCCGTTCTGCTGAGCAGCCTCACTGATAATAACCCCTTTCAGCTTCTCAGCGGCTGTAAACCTCTTGACCGGGTTGCAACTATTATCGCCTTCATCGTCACGATCTCTTCCTCTCTTCTCAGTCCGGTCTAGTTCATCAAAAGATTTCTCCTTGAAGAGGTACTACTTCAGCTTTCCCTCTCTGATGAGGGTCTCCACAATGTTCTTCAATGCCTTACATTCATCAGTGGAGTGGCACACTTGCTCATGGAAACCATAATACTTGCGCCTATTCCCAGGCATTTGTAGACGGCTCAACCATTCTCTATTGGGAAGTATAATGGAGAGACTGACCCCACTAAGCATCTTAATGCTTACGTATATGAAGCTATGTACTTGGGAGCCGATGAAGATGTGATATGCAGGATGTTACCACGTACCTTAGTGAAGGAAACGCTTAGCTAGTTCAAGGATCTACCCTTAGGGTTAATAGACTCATGGAAAGCAATGGCAGCAGCTTTCGAGAATCACTTTGTCATATCTAGGGATGTCCCCAGGACGTCTCACACCTTGGCCTAGATCAGGCAAGGGGAGAACAAAACTCTTAAGGAGTTTCTAAAGAGGTTTTATAAGGAGACAGCTATGGTGCCTAACCTTACAGAGGCCATTCAGCTGCATATCGTCATTGAAGCCCCGGGGTCAAGGATTTGGAGTAAGGACCAGCGACAAAAGTCAATGATAAAAGTATTTATACACCAGTACAGTGGGTATCTGGTATTATAATCTAAATCTCAGTAGGAGAATCCGGTCCTGTTGTCCTGGAGATCTTTCATACTAAGCTTTCGCATTGAAGGGGGCGAAAGGTGGTGTCACTGATAAGTCTTGAAAAGACTTAATAATTTCATCTTTAATTTAACTTAATCCATCAAAAATGGTTAAGTTTGGCATTATTATTTAATAAATTATCATTCTTTCTTGTTTTAGTTATTTAATTCAAATGTGTTTAATTTGTGCAAGAAACTAATTAAAAAGATAAGTACATAAGGAAATTTGTTTATTAAGAGATTTATTAACCTAGCGTACATACGCTAGAAAGCCAATGTACATACGCTAGGCATTCATATATTGTATTTTGCAGGATCAGGTGCAGGACATTCAACGTACATATGCTGGAATCCCAGTGTACGTACGCGCATAACAAAATCAAATAAAAAGAAGAATCAGCAAGGCACGATCACGCTCAGGCGAAGGACTCCCACGCTTAAGCGTGAAGTCAACATGCAATCCACGCTTAAGTGAACAAGCTTTACGCTTAAGCGTGAGCCTTGCAATCCACGTAAAACTCCATGCATGCATCAAAATAATGTGCCACGTTCAAGCGTCTATAGATCACGCTTAAGCATGAAGTTCGTGTAGCTAGTATTTTATTCCCCTTCAGCGTGAAGTGTTGCATATATCAGTTGTTAATTATTGTTGTATACAAGTAATTTAAGTTATGTATTATAATTAGTCATCTCTCTATAATTATTTAATTAATTTCTTTATTTTAAGTGTTAAGCGGATTCCTTTGTAATTAATTAGAGTTAGTTAGTTAGTTTTATTGTAGCTATATATATTTGTAAAAACACCGTAAAACACACACGGAAGCAATAACACTAATTCATTTTTCTGATTTTCAATCTCTCTCTAAACATTTTCCCTCTCTAAACTCTCTCTTCCATGGCTCTCCACATTCTACATTCTAAATCCATTCCCATGGGTTGCTAAACTCCTATGGTTGGGATTGCTAAAGCTTCTGATGGAATCTTGAAGCTGCATTGAGGAATTCATCTTCAGAATCATGAGGAAAACAAGCTGAGAAGTAGATCTACACTGCTAGATTGACAAATCCAGATCTAATTGAAGAATCTCACGAGTGAGGAATCATGGTTGAGGCTCAGGTAACTTTTAGCTTCCTAACTAATTCAGGCCTAGTAATTAGGTGAATAGTTAGGGTTCAATCCCTAATTTTGCATTATATTTCTCTGTCACTGAACACCTAAGGGATTAGGGTTTAATGCTTTGGAATTAGTGTTAATCACCTAAGGAATTAGGGATTAACCATCTGTGAATTGTCCTCTTGAATCTGAAGCTTGTTTGAACCTCAATTGCATGTTTCTTGATGAAATTGTAAGCTGAAGCAATCCTAACCTATCTTCCATTAAACACATTTCATCTCTTCTATTGTTTCTGAAAATATAAAAACATAGAAAGTGCAAAAAAGCATAAACAGAATGAATTCTATCTTCTTATGTTTTGGTTCAACTTGTGCTAGTTCAAGATTATGGTAATTACCTCAATCCCTATAGGACGATCAAATATTTTACAAATTTAACGATTAGTACACTTGCCAAAAGAATATAAATCCTTTGAGAGTTATGCATCAAGTTAATGACTTAGGATTTACACACCAGTCACCTGCGAAGATTCTCCGACGCTCAAGTCAGTCACTAGAATGAGAATTCAGGTTAAGAGAACTCAAGCAATAAAATAGTATATCAAGGGTCAGAACAACGTAACCTTTTATGAGTGTGAGAATCGATTATTTATAGATGAGCATGGAGAATGAATCGTTAGGCACAGATGGGGCCAGGAGATAAATAGTACACTGCTCAGTGTACGATTCTGAGACGTGACGCGGGGGGAGCCGCATTTCTTGTGTATCATCCTTATGGTTGTACCCTGTACCTTCTATTGAGTGACGTGGATACTTTCCGGTATACAGGCTAAGAACCTTGGCATTCCGGTATGAAGAACGTCTCATACGGAGTCATAGTCTGAAAGTATACTTGTGAGGCTAGTAGCATAGTGAGAACGGTGCAATTACCTGTCTATCCTTAGGTATCGGTATCGAGACTGGATCATCAGGCATTTGAGACATTGAAAACCCACTAAGGATAATGGGTAAGAAGTAGGTATGTGTTGGTAACTTGGGTATTTTGTCATAGCCCTTTAAATATAATGGACTTTGGTTAATGGGTAGGAATTCCTAAAATCTAATAAAATGAGGAAATAAAGCCTATAAATATTTACAACATGATGAGAATCATGTATATACATTTATTTGTATAACAAGAAATGAGAATGATGTTTGAATAAGTGATTGATGTGGTTCTACATTTATTTAATGTAGGGTTTGGTAATTTTAGTGAGGCGGGACCATCTAACCCGATGCAATACTTCTCTTGAGGTAGGAGAGGAGTATATTTTTAAAATACATGATCAATTATGTGTTGATAATCTATATATTGGTGCATACTTGAATGTTTTCTTGAATGGATGTGTTACTTTTTATTGAGAAATTGTATGAGATTGAATAATGTTGATTGGTTTAATTTTGGATTGGTAAGTATGTTGATGATGTATATATTTAGAGTATGCTTATTGATATGCCCTATTGATTTCCATGTATGGATTAATATTGATGAGACTCTTTGGCTATTATATTGTGAACAATGTGAATTGATGCCCTAGAGACTGTGACAAATTGTATGCCTTTGAGAGTACTATAATTAGTTGTATTCCACTAACTGTAATGAAGTTTGAAATTTACCCCAAAGTGAGAGGGTGAGAGATTCTTGTGAAGCTGAGGCTAGCATATACATTCTTGCATTCATGGCATGCATGGCATATCATATTATGTGTGGTTATTATCACTTGACATGTTGAAATGATAGAGGTCTTGTGAGATCTTATGAAAAAGACCCTCGTGCGGGGGATAAATATTTAAACGATTATATACGGTTGTGATCACTTGACATGTAGAAATAATTGAGGTCTTGTAGAATCTTATGAAAGGAACCCTTGCGGGGGGACAAATATTAAAATGACTTTACGTGGTTGCGATTAACTGATAAGTTGTGTACACATGTGTTATGAATGATGATTTTAAATCGGATCTGTTGCATATGCATTTCATCGTAAGACATATACATTAGCCATAGGCATTTAAATTTGAGTTAGCCAAGAAAAATGGTAACTTATCGATAGTGTAAATTGAGAGATGAAATTCCCCTTATTGGACATTAACCAATTACTTTGTTGTTTTTAGTGTTATCTCTTGATGTTGCTTATGGTTTGTGACAATAAATGTGATAATATGATGGTTTGGTGACATGATTCTATTTGGTAGTATCATTGCTATTAGAACTTGTCCATATATATATATGTGTGTGTGTGTGCTCAATGGAAGTTGATAGCATTGTGATTGAGAGATGAAATTCCCCTTATTGGACATTAACCAATTACTTTGTTGTTTTTAGTGTTGTCTCTTATTGTTGCTTATGGTTTGTGACAATAAATGTGATAATATGATGGTTTGGTGACATGATTCTATTTGGTAGTATCGTTGCTATTAGAACTTGTCCATATATGTATATATATGTGCTCAACGGAAGTTGATAGCATTGTGACCTTGTTGTTGGAGTGAAACCCTTTGATAGGGAATAGGATTGGTTATACTCATATATTTATGTTATCACAATTTATTTGATTGTTCATCACTGAGAAATTATGCTTACTCTCCATGTTGTCTACTTTTTAGCTTTTGCGTTATAGGGCATGATCATGGAGTGGAGCTTTTTAAAGAGATACGGTATAGTGTGAAAGAAGAGTTTGTCTAGGTGCCTTGACTGGCATGTTGGATTAAGCAACTTTGGCATAATTCTTTTGGAAATGTTGTGTATAGCATTATTTTGTATAGCTATACTATTGTTTAATGCCTTATAAGTATGATGATGATTGGGAATTAATGACTTGACATTTTAGAATAATAGTTGATCGATTAGGATCATTTGAATTGAACTTGTAATCATTTTGTATCATAAAGTGGTGTATGATGATGCACGATGATGAATTTGAAGCCCTGTTAAGAACTCTAGATATTGGGATCATGAATGGTAATTGGCCTTGAGGATAATATACATTGTGAATTTGGTAGCCATTAAGATAGGATGATATTCGTGTTGAGGGATAACTCATGGATTGGTGAAATTTTGAACTTGATAGATTGTGAATTCAATGTTAGTGCATGATATGTTTATGAATTGATGATTTGTTTGATGAATAGAGTTGATGTAAAAAGGGTCTTGATGAGTTTGTGATGTCCCTTACATGTTTTTACCCTATTATAAATGAATTTTGATAAAAATAAGACCCAAAAAGTCTAGGCATTGCATGATTCAAGGTTCCAAACATTCAAAATTTGAAAATAGAGAATCAGGGGTGATCCATGACCAATGAGAAATTCCTACGGCCAGTGGATCTCACTGTTCTTAAAAATTTACAAAAACTGGGCATGGGGCAATGCATTCCGTGGCTAGTGGGAAATTCCCACCGCTAGTGGAATCCTCTAACTTGAAATTCCACGTGGTAGTGAATTCCACGTCCAGTGGGAAATTTCCACGGCCAGTGGGAAATTCCTATTGCTAGTGGAATATTCCCACTACCAGTGGGTTCTTTCAATGTTGGAGTTTACAAGGTTTTATGCCTTTTTGGTTGTACTTCCTTGTTTCATGGAATGTTTATATAATTGAATATACATGTTTTTATCAAATTTTGGCAATCACCTTGTGCTTACTTGGATCATTTCTCATATCCACTCTTCCTCTTGGATTAACTTACATGTTCCGCAAACACTTGTATGGTGATTATGTAATTGATTATCCTAAGTAGACAATTATTTAAACTACATACCTTCTCATATCATCATATGTGAGATAGGTCTTTAAAAAGGTCTGGAGTTAATTGCTAAAGTTTTTATTTATGGTGTTCTTCTTCCAACGATTGTTTTAAATCACAAAAATTTATCCTAGTTTTCTTTATCTAAATATTAATATCTTTAATATCATTTACCGAACTAAGGGCACCACATTGGGTGGTATCAGAGCATAACATATTTTAAGTTGATCATTACCATTGTTGTTTAATCTTATATGAGTTTATTGTGATTGATATTTGATTTGAATAAGTCTGGACAAGCTCTCTACACACTATTCTCTCTGAATGATGAATTTTTATGTTTGTATGAGTACTCATAACATTATAATGTGATAATATTCCTTTGATTGGTATTACTACAAGTTGATTGATGTTGAACTCCATGATGGGGAACCAAGGTTCATTTGTGAGATAAATTACTAGAGTATAAGGCTATAGGATGTCTATGAACTAGCTTACTAGTGTTAGTTAACCTTAATGCCATGGTTTTAGATCCTGAAATGGCTCATCGTTGCCATAATAATGATGACACTATAGCTCAAACTTTGAACCACTTTGCTGACCTTCTTGAGTCACAAAACCGAGAGAGGCAAGACATGGTAAGATAAACTACTCTAGTTATTCAAGGCACTCAAGGCCTTGACAAATTCTTGAAGTGGAAACCATTAAATTTCATGGTGGATTTAGGCCCGAACAAGCCTATGTTTGGGTCCAAGATGTTGAGAGGATCTTTGATAGCTTTGAATGCACTGAACTCCAGAAAGTGGAATATGCTATTTTTATGTTGAGAGATGAAGCTGAGATTTGGTGGAGACTCACCAAGAGTAGGATGATTGTTGCTATTACTCCCTTGACTTGGGAGAATTTCAAGCTTGAACTTATGAGGAAATATGTGCCAGAAAGTTTTAAGAGCAAGAAAAAGCTTGAGTTCATGAAACTTAAGTAAACCACTATGACTTTGGAAGAGTATGCTTCCATGTTTAAAGAGTTGTGTGAGTTCTACCCTCCTTACCAGTAAGAGGGAACTGAAGCCTCTAAGTGTGTAAAATTTGAGAACAGTCTACGCCCTGATATTCAAAGGGCTATTTGTCATCAAGAGATCTGAAGCTTCATGGTACTTATGAACCAGTGTGGTATCTATAAGGAACATGCTCCACCTCATTATTCTAAATTTGACTCTAAGTTGAAGGGTCAATCTTCTAGCTTCAAGAAGCATGGGAATTTTAAGAAGGGACGTTTCCAAAGGGGTGTTCACTCTAATGCCCAAGGTAAAGGCAGTGGCCATGGTAACACTTTTGGTCAAGGCAATGTGAATGCCAATGGACCAAGATGTACTAAATGTGGTGTACCTCATTATGCTCGAGAATATATTCACCAAGATGATGTTGCTTGTTTCAACTAGGATCAAGTGGGACATATTCGTTCTACATGTCCTTTACTTGCGAAGGGGGTTAATGTGCAAGCCAATACTCTTACTCATACTATTACTCCCACTTATGTGAACTATGGAGGCCATAATGATGGTTGGGGATGTGGTAATGGACACAATGACCACTAAAATAGTGGTCGTGGTGGACATAATGGTGGAAGACATGGCAATGGTCATGGCAATGACAACAGTGCTCATAATGGCAACGGCAATGGTGCTCGCAATGGTAATGGAAATGGTGGGAATCACCAACAAACTCCTAGAAGAGTCTTTGTTGTGACCGGTGAGGAGGCAACACAAGTTGGTGACTTGATTGAAAGTAAGTGCAAGATACTTGGTAATTCTGTTCATGTTATTCATGATTCGGGTGCTACCTATTCTTTCATATCTGAGGATTATATGTGGTGATTGATATTGCCAGTGAACATAATGAAAAATGCTCTTGTGGTTTCTACTCTAATTGGTACTTGTCTTAGATCGGTTATTTGTTATGACAATGTTGACATGCTTCTAGAAGAGAGAAAATTTGTTATTTCTCTTATTTTCCTACCCATGAAGGGCTGGGAGATCATTCTTGGCATGGATTAGCTTTCCACCAATAAGATCATGGTTGACTTTCAACAAAGAACTATCATCTTTCCTTCTCCAGGCGATGGAAAATTTGATATGCAAGGTATAACTTAATTTTTCATGTTACTATCTCTTATCGATGGGACTAATGGTCCCGATCCCTTTAGCATTCCGGTGGTGTCTAAATTTTTGGATGTATTTCCTGAAGAGGTTCCCGATTTGCCACCTCCACGAAGGTTAAATTTGTTATTGATCTTGTTCCCGATACGGAACCTGTTTCTATGGCTCCTTATAGGATATCTCCTATGGAGTTAGCTGAATTGAAAAGGCAAGTTGGGGAGTTACTTAAAAAGAATTTGTTAGACCTAGTGTATCACCCCTAGGGAGCCCCTGTGTTATTGGTGAAGAAGAAAGATGGAAGTATATAGTTATATGTTGATTACCGCCAACTAAATAAGATGACAGTTAAGAATAAATATCCTTTGCCTCGTATTGAGGATCTGCTAGATTATTTGAAAGGTGTTGTTGTGTTCTCTAAAATTGATTTATGTTCTGGTTATCACCAAATCTGGGTGAAGACTGAAGACATTCTTGAAAACTGCTTTTAGAACGCGATATGGCCATTATGAATATGTTGTGATGCCATTCGGAGTGACTAATGCTTTTTATTCATGGACTATATGAATCGTATCTTTCATGAATATCTCGATCGATTAGTGGTGGTATTCATTGATGACATCTTAGTGTATTCTAAGAGCCACGAGGAACATGAAGAATATTTGAGAATAGTGTTAAACATTCTTAGGGAGAAGCAATTATATGCTTAGCTCTCTAAATGTGAATTTTGGTTAGAGAGTGTCCAATTTCTTGGACATGTGATATCTGAAGAAGGTGTTTCTGCTGATCCTTCTAAGGTTGAGGCAGTTATGGTATGGTCTAGACCTACGTCTGTTACAGAGATCAAAAGTTTTCTTGGTCTTGCTAGTTATTACCAGAGATTCATTGAAGGATTTTCTTGTTTGGCTAGGCCTTTGATGAAATTGACTAGAAAGAATCAACCCTTTGCATGGAATGTTGAATGTGAGAAAAGTTTTGAAGAATTAAAGATGAGACTCACTTCTATGCCTATTTTGGCATTACCTGATTTGCAGGAAGATTTTATGGTGTATTGTGATGCTTCTAAGAATGGTCTTAGATGTGTTTAAATGTAGAAGGAACGTGTTATTACTTATGCTTCATGTCAATTGAGACATCATGAAGTTAATTATCTCATTCATGACTTAGAGTTAGCGGCGGTTGTATTTGCCTTAAAAATTTGGCATCATTACCTCTATGGCTCGGGGTTTGTGGTCTTTAATGATCACAAAAGCTTGAAATACCTCTTTAATAAGAAGGAATTAAATGTGCGTCAAAGGAGATGGATGGAATTCCTGAACGACTATGATTTTGAGTTAAAGTATCAACCGGGAAAGGCTAACATGGTTATGGATGCCCTTAGTAGGAAATCCTTGCATATGCCAGCCATGATGGTTAAAGAACTTGAATTGATTAAAGAATTCCGTAATTTAAATGTCAGGACCAAAACTTAATCTTCAAAGAAATTATGTTTTGTTATTTTGGAGATATGCAATGAATTTCTAGACCTTGTGAGGAGGAAACAAGTAGATGATGAATATCTAAATAAGATGAAGAAATCCTAGGAAGATGGGAAGAATCTATTCCTTGTTGAGGGTGTTCATGGCTTATGGCATGTGAAAGGTTGTGTATATGTACCTTCCTTTGGTGATTTGGGTAGTACGGTGCTTGAAGAGGCTCACAAAAGCATCTTTAGTATCCACCCCGGTGCGACCAAGATGTACCAAGACGTGAAAAAGAACTTCTGGTAACCTGGATTGAAGCGAGATATTGCTAACTATGTGGCTTCGTGCCTTATATATTAGAAGAAGAAAGTAGAGCATCAGAGACCTTCTAGTACTTTGAGACCTCTTAATATCCCCGTTTGGAAGTAGGATGCTATTGCTATGGACTTTGTGTCCAGTCTGCCAAAGGTAAGATCTAACTGTGATGGAATTTGGGTGATCATAGATTGTTTGACAAAGAGTACGCATTTTCTATTGAATAGAATGAAAAGTTCCTTGTAAAATCTGGCGCAACTAAATATCAAGGAGATAGTAAGACTCCATGGAGTGCCATCTAGTATTATTTCTGATAGAGATCCACGTTTTACCTCCCAATTTTGGGGAAGCTTTCATGAAGCAATGAGTTCTAAATTAAAGTTGAGTTCGGCATATAACCCTCAGACGGATGGGTAATCTGAAAGGACTATTCAAAGTCTTGAGGACTTGTTGCGTGCATGTGTCTTGAAGCACAGTGGTTCATGGGAGAAATATTTGCCTCTGATCAAATTCACTTATAATAACAGCTTTCATTCCAGTATTGGTAAGGCACCGTATGAGGCATTGTATGGAAGGAAATGTAGGACTCTTTTATGTTGGCTAGAGGTTGGTGAGAATTTGGCCTTAGGGCCTGACATTATTGAGGAGACCATTGAACAAATCAAAATGATCCAAGAGAAAATGAAGATTGCTCAAGACCGACAAAGAAGCTATTATGATAAGAGGAGGAAGCCACTTGAGTTTTAAGTTGGCGACGATGTATTTCTATGGGTTTCCCGTGATAAAGGTGTTGGTAGGGCTTTGAAGAGTAGAAATTTGAGTCCCAGATTTATTGGTCACTATGAGATCCTTGAATGGATTAATGAAGTTGCTTATCGCATTGCTTTACCTTATCACTTGGCGAATCTTCACAACGTATTTCATGTTTCTCAGTTGTGAAAATATGTACCTGACCCCTCACATGTGCTTTGTGTCGATAACGTGGAAGTTAGGGATGATCTGATCGTCCCTCCCTTCTCGGCTAAGATTGTTGGGCGTTCTATCAAGAAATTGCGGAACAAATTGGTTCCACTTGTACAAATGACTTGGAGACATGGAAATGAAAGTGTTATTACTTGGGAACGTGAGGATGATATGCAGAAACACTATCTGAATATATTTGAATCAGGTATGTTGAATTTAAGGGAGGAAATTTCTTTTAGGGGGGTGGATTGTAACATCCCAAAAATGTAACACCCAAATTCAATTAGTGAATAAACCGAGACCAGGAAAATTTTTCCAAAATCAGAGGGGATTCAAAGGCAAAATGATTAGCTGAGAGTTAAGGAGGGTAGAATTAGGAGAAGAAGGAAAGGAAAGGAATGCAAACCATCCACAAGGCAAACAGCGGATGATGCAGGACATGAGCGAACCCAACAGCGCCTACTCGCTCAGGCGAGATTCAATATCGCTCAAGCGAGACAACCCAACACGCTTGGGTGAAGTTCGCATAGCTTAAGCGTAACCCATCAGAGACCTTCCTTTTGCTCACACTCGCTGGAGCGAGCACTTAGCCGCTGAGGCGAGTAACTCCACTCGGTATTCCCATCACTCGGATTTCAGAATCTATGTTCACTCGGAAAAGTCTTTACTCACGATTCATTCGGATTAACCCCTTATACTCACAAGCTCCTTTCGGGAGTTTACCACACACACTTCATAACTTCATTCCTTTAAACCACGGATGTTGACCACTTGGGAGGTGATTCCCATAGTCATTTCACTCGGATTCCACACGTACATTTCACTCAGAATATTCTTCATGGTCTTTTATCACTCGGGTATTTCACTCGTTTTTCACTCGGCACATGTAATCCTTCTTACTCAAGTTCCCTTACCAAATCAAGCCTCACCTAAGAATCTTCTAGCTTCCAATTAGTTTACTACAACGAGCCTCACTCAGGATCTTATAGGTTACTCTTCAGTCGGAAGACACTTACTCGGAAGGTTCTTACTCGGAAGTATATTGCTATACTCCACTCGAGGAAATCCTAATAGTTTATACGACCTCATTCACTCGGAAACATCTAAACCTTTCTTCACTCGGGGTAAAGTCACTATCTCGCTTCCCACAACAATAACTTAGTTCCATTTTTACCTAAGGTCACACTAACCTCCCACGCTCGGAAAGTACGTATATCTATCACTCGGATTTCACGCACAGCATAGAATAAACATACAGTATATATATATATATATATATATATATATGAGTGTATATAAATAATTACAAGCACATTGTCATACTCTCAACCCGGGAGAGTTCAAATTCTGATTTAAAGAGACTAGGATTAAAATACGAGCCGGCCAAGGCTTAACCAAAACCTTATACACAGTATCTACATATATACATATATTTCCATAGTGCATGAACATTCCACTCGGCATACAGCTCCACCTTCATTCATCGTTCCAAGAGACATTCACTGTAAAATATTTCCACAGTAGGGGGTGAGTATCTTAGATATTAAATGATAGATACTGACTCAGATTATTCCTCATTTATGCAGCAGTATAAATATGTTCATACATAACAATGAATAACATAACAATGCCAATTAATCAGGACATGCATAAAAACGTTTACCGATCAGAATCCATCAATTATCACTCGGCTATACGCACACACCATCTCAATAACATTAACACATACAACCAGATTTCATACACATCAACTATACATGTACACAGGTTATTTCACTCGGTTCCGCATCCGTGTGTAATCGGTTTTCATTCATTGCAACGTAGGCTCCCAGCCTTTTATTCAGCTCCCAGCTGACTTGGCCATTTTACAGGTACCAAACCGCTTCCCCACACATGTGACACCAACGCTCTCAGCGCCAATGGCGGTGTTCACGGGCAGCCTGAGTCCCACTCAATGGCTACCTTGAGTCCCACTCAAGGATTTATCAGTGTCCCACGCTTTTATAACCGATGGTAGTGTCCCACACTACATGCTCCCAGCATTAACGCATCCCATACGCCACACGCGAATTCAACACACAGCACAGATTTCATACACAACTTTTATTCGGAAATACATGCATCACATGCAATCGGCACGGTATACCATCAGACTCACTAAACATTTTTCCACATGTAGACGGTATTCAAAGTCATATTAACATGCATAACACGTAAGTCATACAGTAATCATCAGCAGTACCTTAGCACATTCTTTTCATGCATCCATTCAACATTTCTCAAGACTATTAACATGCAATCCATGGACGGAACTAAACATGCAACACTCGATTCATAAACATCATGCATCCGAGTATCATATACTCTTCATGCAAATAAAACACAGAATCAGACATAGAAACAGCAAGCCATTAACACCCGGAACCCGTCCATAACCCATGCATTTAAGATATAAGATACCCCCTACCAACTAAGAGATTCCAAGAAGCTCCTCTGTTTTTGACGTTGGTCGTCTCTCAGTTTGCTTCGTCCAGGGCTCATACTCGTTTAGGCTTCCTTGAGCGCGGTCGCACCGGGGAGCAGGAAGCTGTTCGTCTTTTACCTCAATGATCGTTCTTCCCCGGCAGAAGGAAGCTCCGAGTCTTCTACAATACCGTCGCCGTACGTTTCCAGAAACAGAGAACAGAGGACAGGCGAGAAGAGAAGAAGACGAAGAATGAGGAAGAGAAGAAAAGAGAGAACGAAGCAGTAGAGGAAGAGGAAGTCTGAAGGAAATGAATAACAATAGTGACCTTGGGTATATATATGTGCACTAGAGAACGACGGAAGTGGGATGGGAGAGTGTGTACAGCAGTCCCACACGTGCCTTACACATCATAATTAATTAAATTCTTAAGTTAACTAATTAAATTAATTATAATTAACAAGTAATTTCCTACTTTGAAATTATTATTTTAATGGCCTAATTTCGTTCGGTAATTAATTTTTAAATCAGGATGTTACAATTTTCCCCCTCTCAAAAGAATTTCGTCCTCGAAATTCAATCGGTAACTCACCTTGATTAAACAACTCGGGGTACTGTTGCCTCATGGCATCCTCGCGTTCCCAGGTATAAGAGGTATACCCGTCTTGCTGCCACTCCACTTCAACCAGTTGTACATCCTTGCTCCTCAAACACTTTACCGATCGGTCCACGATTCTAGTCGGTACAGTCACAGTGGTCAAATCCTCCTTAATCTCCACTTCATCATCTGGCATTGTGTGAGTGGAATCATGTAGATATTTCCTTAGTTGAGATACGTGAAATACGTTATGCAATCGGGATAGGTGAATCGGTAACGCTATTCGGTATGCCATGGGACCGACTCGTTCCAATATCTCATAAGGCCCAATGTATCGGGGGTTCAACTTCCCACTTTTCAAGGCTCGCCCGACTCCTTTACTCGGTGAAATTTTCAGAAACACCCTATCTCCGACTGAAAATTCCAGTGGTTTGGCTCATTTATCGTAGTAGCTTTTGTATTTGTATGTTGATGTAGGTTTTGATAATGATACAACAAATGAAGAAGTATCAAAGATGTTATCAAGCAATTGATTATGTTTAATGTGGAATCTAAATTGGTTGATGTTTAACTTTGATGAATAATTAAGGACATATGTTAAAGGCATTTAAAGAAGCTCAAAACAAGTGAGAATTGATCATCAAAATGCCTAAGAATCAAAGGAACCAAGGTATATGCAAAAGGGTTCCAAAAAGGGGTGAAAAATGCACTAAAATTCAAGGATCAGGTGCATGAATCGATTCAAGGTAAGTATGAATCGATTCATACGTTTTCCAGTGGCCAAACTATGATTTTATCAGGGTTGAATCGATTCAACCCATGTGTGAATCGATTCACACGGCTGCAGTGGTCCAGAATATGCAAAATTAAGTGGATGAATCGATTCCTTCCATTCCTGAATCGATTCAACATGCTGTCAGAAGGCAAAATCATGTGCAGACTCAAAACTCCCTACGGTTTACTCAATTTGAAGAGTCCTAGACAATGTTCCATGCCTTGTCCCTCTCCACATGCATGTGTTACATTGGTAATGCAATTAATTTGAATATTAGACAAACATGCTTCTTGATGCACATGCAATATTCTCTTGGAGACACTAAAAGGTTTATTGGAATTGGAATGCCAAGTTGAATGGAGACACACATGCCTAACATTTCAAGCTCCAAGGAATTAAATATTACACATGTCATGCCTCATGGAGCCTATAAATAGAGAAGGAGTTGAAGGCAAAACTTGCACCAAGCATTTGAAGCATTTCCATTTGCTTTCTTCCTCCTCCATTCTCTTGCTCTTCTACTTACTCTCTTTATTCTTGATTGGCATATTTCTTGAGATTATTTTTGAGAGTTAATTTGTGGGAAGATTATATTTGTGTACTTAACTTGCATATCCTCTCTTTGAGAGTTATTATCTTGTGTAAGCTTTAAACTTGTATATCCACTCTAGTGAGAGAGTTTCCTTGTACACTTAAACACTAAACTTCATAGAAGCTTTGGGTTGGGTTTCAACCTTGTAATTGTGAGATTGAGAGATTGGGTGGGGTGCCCTTGTACTTGTGAGAATTGGATTCTTGAGTGTGGGACACTAGGAAGTTGCAATTGCTCAAAGTGTATCTCTAATCTACAATAGTGGAAATCCTCTAAGTGGGTTGCTTAGAGGCGAGACGTACACCGGCGTGGTGGAACTCGTATACATCGGTTTGCAAATCCTTCTTCCCTTAACTCATTTAATTTGTGCACCTAATTTGTTTGCTTAACTTCCTTCATTAATTGAACTAAGTGCATGATATACTAAGTTGAAAACCATTTTTTGAACAACTTTGTTGAACTTGGACTTAAGCATCTCTTTTGAATCAATCTTTCTAAAAAGTCCTATAAATTGCTTTGTAACTAAATTGATTCATTATTCAAACTCTTTAAGTAGTTGTTAGTTTGTCTTGTGTATAATTTATTGCTTCTTATTATCTAATTTATTATCTTAAACATACATAGTGACAAAAGAATCAATTTCAAGAGCATTCCAAAGAAAAGTTTTTAATACTCAATTCACCCCCCCTCTTGAGTAATTGAGGCCACTTGGTTAACAAGTGGTATCAGAGCTTGACTCTTGGAAAATCAAGCTTAACGGCTTCAAGAGAACAAATGGCCTCAACCTCATATAACATGTTTCCCGAGGGTGGTGCTACAAACCGACCTCCCGCTTTTAATGGTGAGGGTTATGCTTTTTGGAAAGCAAGAATGAAAATTTTTGTACAATCAATAGATTTAAGAGTGTGGAATGCTATTGAAAATGGTCCCTTTATACCTATGCATATTGTGGATAATAAACAAGTTGAAAAGCCTATGGACATTTGGTCTAGTGAAGAAGAAAAGAAAGTGCAATATGGTTATAAGGCAAAAAATCTTATTACTTCGGCCTTAGGTCCCGATGAATTCTTTAGAGTAATAACATGTGAAACGGCTAAAGAGATGTGGGATACTTTACAAGTAACCCATGAAGGTACAAATGATGTTAAAGACTCTAAGATTAGTACATTAACTAGTCAATATGAGTGCTTTAGGCTAAATACCAATGAATCTATTGTTGATATGCAAAAACGTTTTACACTCATTATAAATCAACTCATTACACTTGGAAAGACTTATACTAATAAAGAGCTTATTCACAAAGTCTTGAAAAGTCTTAATAGGGAATGGCAACCATTAGTCACGGCCATCAAACAATCACCTACTATCAATGAAATGTCTCTTGCTACACTATTTGGTAAGTTGCAAGAACAAGAACAAGAGCTAAAAGAGTTGAAGATGGCGGAAGAAGAAGAGAAAGTCTCCAAAAAGAAAGGACTAGCTCTCAAAGCTACTTCAATTGTTGAAGATGAAACCGAGAGTGATCTTGACGAAGATGAAGAGTTAAGCCTATTTGTAAAAAGGTTTGGAAAGCTCATGAAGAACAAACGCTTTCAAAGGAACTTCAAATCACAAGGTAAGAAATCTATACCTAAAGAAAATTCTACTTCACCAACTTGTTTTGAATGTGGAAAGGAAGGACATTTCAAAGTGGATTGTCCAAATCTAAAAAAGAAGAACAAAGAAAGAAAGGAAAGAAGAAAAGCATACATAGCATGGGATGAAAATGAGGTGAGTAGTTCGGATGAATCCGAAAATGAAGAAGCAAATCTTTGCCTCATGGCCAATCACCAAGATGAAGAAAATGAGGTAAATTTTCATGACTTAGGAAAGGATGAATTACTTGATATTCTTGATGATTTGTATGATAATTTCACCAAAGTCTCTAATAAGCTTAAGTTATCAAGAAAAACTAGTAATACTCTAGAAATGCATCTCATGGAAGTGTGCAAAGAAAATGAATCCTTAAAAGAAGAGTTAGTAAATGTTCAAACATGTTCTAGGACCAAACCTTGTGAGTTTTCAAAGAAATGTGATATGCTAGAAACTAAGGTTTTGGACTTGAATAAAACTCTTGAAAAACTTACAAATGATAGAAACAATCAAGCATGCTCTAAGGTTAAACCATGTGATTTTGCAAGAAGATGCATTATATTAGAAACCAAGGTTGTAGACCTAAATAGGACACTAGAAAAGTTCACTAATGGAAGAGATAATTTGAATATCCTACTTGGGCAACAAAAATGCATGTTTAGTAAAACCGGCTTGGGATATGATCAAGAACATAGCAATCACAAAATGGAAAAACACTACAAAAATTTCTTTGTACCTCCAAGCAAATTCTCCTCGCCTTTTATAAAATGTAATCATTGTGGTCTTAAAGGTCATAACTCTTATAATTGCAAAGTTAGAAGATTAGGACCAAAAGTGGTGAGAAAAGTATGGGTTCCTAAAGGAACTTTTTCACAAACTAACCTACAAGGACCCAACATAAAATGGGTACCAAGCTCTCTAACTTAAATTGTTTTGTAGGTATGCTTTAAGGCAAGTAACACCCATTGGTACTTGGATAGTGGGTGTTCCAAACATATGACGGGAGATAAGAGTAAGTTTATATCACTTACTCCACGAAATAAAGGATTTGTTACTTATGGAGATAACACAAAGGGAAGAATACTCGGAATCGGAAATGTTGGTAAAAATTCTTCCACCTCCATAAATGATGTATTATATGTTGAAGGTCTAAAACACAACTTGCTTAGTATTAGTCAATTATGTGATAAGGGCTACAAAATTGTTTTTGAATCAAATGGTTGCATAATTGAAAATAAACTAAACAAGGAGATAAAGTTTGTTGGTCAAAGAGTAGATAACATTTACATGATTAATCTAGATTGCCTTGCTTCAAATGATGTACAATGTTTCATAACTAAAGAGGATGAATCATGGCTATGGCATAGAAGAATCGCTCACATTCATGTAGACCATTTAAATAAACTTGTTTCAAAAGATTTAGTTATTGGTTTACCAAAATTAAAATTTGAAAATAAATTTTGTGACGCTTGTCAAAAAGGAAAACAAGTAAAGGCTTCTTTTCAAGCAAAAAATATTGTTTCAACAACAAGGCCTTTACAACTTTTACATATGGATTTATTTGGACCTTCGAAAATCAAAAGTTTTGGTGGAAACCATTATGGTCTTGTGATTGTGGATGATTACTCTAGATATACATGGACATTGTTTCTTACTCATAAACATGAAGCATATCAAGCATTTAAGAAACTTGCCAAGGTCATCCAAAATGAACAAAATTTAAAAATAGCATCCATTCGAACGGATCATGGGGGAGAATTTGAAAACCAATCTTTTGAAAAATTTTGTGAAAAGTTTGGCATTGAACATAATTTTTCGGCTCCAAGAACTCCACAACAAAATGGAGTAGTTGAAAGGAAAAATCGATCTTTAGCGGAGCTTGCAAGAACTATGTTGAATGAAGCAAATATTTCAAAACATTTTTGGGCCGATGCGGTGAACACCGCTTGTCATGTTATGAATCGTTGCTTAATAAGGCCTATACTAAAGAAAACCCCCTATGAACTTTACAAAGGACGTAAACCAAATATTTCTTACTTTCACATTTTTGGATGCAAATGCTTTGTCTTAAACAATGGAAAGGAAAATCTTGGCAAATTTGATGCAAAATCTGATGAAGCAATTTTTCTAGGTTATTCATCTACTAGTAAAGCATATAGACTCTTTAACAAACGAACCTTTACAATTGAAGAGTCCATACATGTTAAATTTGATGAACTTAACCAAAATCCTCCGAGAAAGGAAGTTGATGATCTTGTAGGTACCTTCCAAGAAATGAACTTGGAAGACAAAGAAGAAGCCAAAAATGAAGAAGGTGCAACACAACTTGACAATCAACAAGATTGGATAACCTTAAAGGACCATCCCTTGGACAAAATTATTGGAGAAATCACCAAAGGGGTAAGCACTCGAAATGCTATTAGGAATGCATGCAATCACTTAGCCTTTGTATCTCAAATTGAACCCAAAAATATTGATGAAGCCATTATTGATGAACATTGGATGTTGGCCATGCAAGAAGAATTAAACCAATTTGAAAGAAATGAAGTTTGGGAACTTGTGCCAAGACCCAATGACCATCAAATAATAGGCACCAAATGGGTTTTTAGGAACAAACTAGATGAAAATGGAATAATAACTAGAAACAAAGCTAGGCTAGTTGCTAAGGGGTATAATCAAGAAGAAGGAATAGACTATGAAGAAACGTATGCTCCCGTAGCTAGGTTAGAAGCCATTAGATTATTATTAGCTTTTGCTTGTTGTATGGATTTTAAACTTTATCAAATGGATGTCAAAAGCGCTTTTTTAAATGGCTATATTCAAGAAGAAGTTTATGTAGATCAACCTCCCGGTTTTGAAAATCATAAATTTCCAAATCATGTTTTTAAATTGAGAAAAGCCTTATACGGTTTGAAACAAGCTCCAAGAGCTTGGTATGAAAGACTTAGCAAATTTCTTTTAGAAAATAATTTTGAAAGAGGAAAGGTTGACACTACACTATTTATAAGGCGTAAAAATAATGACATTCTTTTGGTACAAGTTTATGTTGATGACATAATTTTTGGTGCTACAAATGAAAGCCTTTGTCAAGAGTTTGCTAAATTCATGCAAAAAGAATTTGAAATGTCTATGATGGGAGAACTTACCTTTTTCTTAGGATTACAAATCAAACAAACAAATGAAGGAACTTTTATTAGTCAAACAAAATATTGTAAAGAATTACTTAAACGTTTTGAAATGGATAAGGCAAATGAAATAGCAACACCAATGAGCACATCTTGCTATCTAGATAAAGATGAAAAGGGTAAGGACGTTGAAATAACAAAGTATCGAGGAATGATAGGATCCTTACTTTATTTAACTTCTAGTAGACCCGATATTATGTTTGCCGTATGCATGTGTGCTAGATATCAAGCTTGTCCTAAAGAATCACATCTCACCGCTGTAAAAAGAATTTTGAAATATCTTGTGGGTACTCAAAATGTTGGTTTATGGTATCCCAAAGGCGTTGAATGTAATCTTTTAGGATATTCCGATTCCGACTTTGCGGGTTGTAAGCTTGATAGAAAAAGTACTAGTGGCACATGTCATCTACTTGGTAGTTCCCTTGTTTCTTGGCATAGCAAGAAACAAGCAAGTGTTGCATTGTCAACGGCTGAGGCAGAATATGTAGCAGCCGGTAGTTGTTGTGCTCAAATTCTTTGGATGAGACAACAACTTCTTGATTTTGGTATTTCCTTGGATAAAGTCCCCATTAAATGTGATAACACTAGTGCAATAAATATATCTAAGAATCCGGTCATGCATTCTAGGACCAAACACATTGAAATAAGACATCACTTCATAAGAGACCATGTTTTGAAAGGAGATTGTGTACTTGAATATGTTGAAACTTCAAAACAATTGGCGGACATTTTTACAAAACCCCTTCCAAAAGACCAATTTATAAATATTAGAAGGGAGTTAGGAATTTTGGAAATTTCCTAATTGATTTATTTTATCACACTTTCTTACTCTTTGAACAAAACTTTGCAAATCTTTAACTTGAAGATTTCCAACTCATCTTTTTCATAAAATTTTCATTTCCTTGAACATAATACCTTACTTTGTGATATACATACAAATTTGTAAAGAAAATTTATACTCACATTTCCAATAATCTACAAATCTCTTGTGTTATTTAAAGATCCCGTGGAGTCCCCATATATTTTAAACATATTTTGACACAAAGATAATCTCTCATATACAACATGGTTCTCAAAAATAAATGGCAAATGACCTTTGATTTTCTTGACTCTCTAGTGCAACAAAATCATTGGCAACTTGCAAAATTTAAATCATTGCATATAACAACCATCTAGTAACATGATTCTTCAAAATCGCGTAAAAATAGCTAGATGAATCGATTCCCATGAGACATTATGTGCCTATATGCCTTGAATGATTTCGTGATGTATGTTGCATTGTCATCTTACTTCAAAATATATGCATCTACCTTTAAGTTGTATATGTTTATAAGGAAATCTTTTTGATGATGCCAAAGGGGGAGAGAAATACATACATTTAAAGGGGGAGAGATATATTTATAAGAAAGGGGAAGAATTTATAAAAATATCTTGTAAAAGGTAAGAGATATTTAAAGTATTGTATGATTAAAGGGAGATGACTAAGAATGAGAGAACATATATTAAGGGGGAGAAACCATATATTAAGGGGGAGAGACCTTTGTTTCTTAAACACTTTCTTGATTTCTTGTGTCTATGATTTCATCAACATGTGGTATCAAATTATATATGATAGGGGGAGTCTTTATTGCAATATATATGAATTGTTATAATACTAACACCCCAAGAGACAAACATTTGTTGTCATCATCAAAAAGGGGGAGAATGTATTTGTATGTTGATGTAGGTTTTGATAATGATACAACAAATGAAGAAGTATCAAAGATGTTATCAAGCAATTGATTATGTTTAATGTGGAATCTAAATTGGTTGATGTTTAACTTTGATGAATAATTAAGGACATATGTTAAAGGCATTTAAAGAAGCTCAAAACAAGTGAGAATTGATCATCAAAATGCCTAAGAATCAAAGGAACCAAGGTATATGCAAAAGGGTTCCAAAAAGGGGTGAAAAATGCACTAAAATTCAAGGATCAGGTGCATGAATCGATTCAAGGTAAGTATGAATCGATTCATACGTTTTCCAGTGGCCAAACTATGATTTTATCAGGGTTGAATCGATTCAACCCATGTGTGAATCGATTCACACGGCTGCAGTGGTCCAGAATATGCAAAATTAAGTGGATGAATCGATTCCTTCCATTCCTGAATCGATTCAACATGCTGTCAGAAGGCAAAATCATGTGCAGACTCAAAACTCCCTACGGTTTACTCAATTTGAAGAGTCCTAGACAATGTTCCATGCCTTGTCCCTCTCCACATGCATGTGTTACATTGGTAATGCAATTAATTTGAATATTAGACAAACATGCTTCTTGATGCACATGCAATATTCTCTTGGAGACACTAAAAGGTTTATTGGAATTGGAATGCCAAGTTGAATGGAGACACACATGCCTAACATTTCAAGCTCCAAGGAATTAAATATTACACATGTCATGCCTCATGGAGCCTATAAATAGAGAAGGAGTTGAAGGCAAAACTTGCACCAAGCATTTGAAGCATTTCCATTTGCTTTCTTCCTCCTCCATTCTCTTGCTCTTCTACTTACTCTCTTTATTCTTGATTGGCATATTTCTTGAGATTATTTTTGAGAGTTAATTTGTGGGAAGATTATATTTGTGTACTTAACTTGCATATCCTCTCTTTGAGAGTTATTATCTTGTGTAAGCTTTAAACTTGTATATCCACTCTAGTGAGAGAGTTTCCTTGTACACTTAAACACTAAACTTCATAGAAGCTTTGGGTTGGGTTTCAACCTTGTAATTGTGAGATTGAGAGATTGGGTGGGGTGCCCTTGTACTTGTGAGAATTGGATTCTTGAGTGTGGGACACTAGGAAGTTGCAATTGCTCAAAGTGTATCTCTAATCTACAATAGTGGAAATCCTCTAAGTGGGTTGCTTAGAGGCGAGACGTACACCGGCGTGGTGGAACTCGTATACATCGGTTTGCAAATCCTTCTTCCCTTAACTCATTTAATTTGTGCACCTAATTTGTTTGCTTAACTTCCTTCATTAATTGAACTAAGTGCATGATATACTAAGTTGAAAACCATTTTTTGAACAACTTTGTTGAACTTGGACTTAAGCATCTCTTTTGAATCAATCTTTCTAAAAAGTCCTATAAATTGCTTTGTAACTAAATTGATTCATTATTCAAACTCTTTAAGTAGTTGTTAGTTTGTCTTGTGTATAATTTATTGCTTCTTATTATCTAATTTATTATCTTAAACATACATAGTGACAAAAGAATCAATTTCAAGAGCATTCCAAAGAAAAGTTTTTAATACTCAATTCACCCCCCCTCTTGAGTAATTGAGGCCACTTGGTTAACAGCTTTTCTGTCTGTCCTAAGACGCCTTCAACCTTTCCCTTATTCCTTGGATTTGTTCTGAGGTTTGTTTCACAATTTTCGGCCCCAATAGCAAACTTTCACCCGTTTCCGACCAACAGAGAGGGGTTCGACATTTTCGTCCATACAATGCTTCATAGGGTGCTATACCAATACTGCTGTGGTGGCTATTGTTGTACGTAAATTCAATTAAGGGAAGGTACTGCTCCCAACACCCACCATGCTCTAACACACACGCCCTCAGCAAATCTTCTAAGCTTTGTATCGTTCGCTCGGATTGTCCATCCGATTGGGGGTGGTAGGCAGAACTTAGCCAAAGTTTCGTACCCAATTCCTGGTGCAGGCTGGTCCAAAACCGAGACGTGAATCTAGGATCCCTATCCGATACGATAGAAGTCGGCACACCGTGCAGTCGGACAATTTTGCAGATGTAAATCTGGGCTAACTTATGCAATGGGTATCTCATGTTCACAGGTAAGAAGTGTGCAGTCTTAGTCAATCGGTCAACAATGACCCAAATGGCATCATGCCCCGCTCGAGTTTTAGGTAATTCCATGACAAAGTCCATGGCTATTGAGTCCCATTTCCACACGGGGATCTCCAGGGGTTGTAATGCACCATACGGCTTCTGGTGCTCGACTTTCGATTTCTGACAGGTGATACACCGAGCCACATATTCCGCTACATTTCTCTTTAATCCGGGCCACCAGAACTGTAGTCTTAGATCGTGGTACATCTTCATGGCATCCAGGTGAATACTTAGCAGGCTCTTGTGGGCTTCATCAAGCACCATCTTTCTCAATTCTCCACCACCCGGTACATATATCCTATTCGTTACTCGAAAAATTCCATCCGATCCCTCGGTCAAGGACAAGTCCTTACCCTTAGCCTGAGTCTTCTTCATCTCAGTCAAGTAGGGGTCTGACTTTTGCTGCTCGAACACCAATTTCATGAACTCGTTGGAAATCTTTAACGCACCAATCATTATCTTCTGAGACGAAGGGACGTCAACATGTAAATTCATGTCTCAGAATTGCTCCAATAACTCCACCTCTTTCACCATCATCACAGCCACATGGAGGGATTTCCGACTCAGTGCGTCGGCAACAACGTTCGCCTTACCCGGATGATACTTCAGCTCGAAGTCATAATCCTTTAAAAATTCCATCCATCTCCTCTGCCTCATGTTCAACTCTTTCTGGTCGAATAAATACTTGAGGCTCTTGTGGTCGCTGTACACTTCAAATCTGGATCCGTACAAGTAATGCCTCCATATCTTTAACGCGAAGACCACAGCTGCCAATTCCAAGTCATGGGTCAGATAATGCTGCTCGTGTGGCCTCAATTGCCGAGAGGCATAAGCTATCACTCGGTCCCTCTACATTAGCACGTACCCAAGGCCGAATCCCAACGCATCACAGTAAACCACAAAGCTCTCTTGCAAGTTTGGTAATGCCAACACTGGAGCGGTTGTTAACTTATTCTTCAACTCTCGAAAACTGCTCTCGCACTCGGAACTCCAAACGAAAGGGACGTTTTTCTGAGTCAACTTGGTCAGTGGCAGAGCAAGCTTAGAAAAACCTTCAATAAACCTTCTATAATAGCCAGCTAGGCCCATAAAGCTTCTTATCTCCGAGACCGACGTGGGTCTCTCCCATGCCATTATAGCTGCCACCTTTGATAGGTCCACCGAGACACCTTCCATGGAAATTACATGTCCGAGAAAGTGGATCTTATCCATCCAGAACTCGCATTTCGAAAGTTTTTCAAACAACTGCTTCTCCTTCAATACTTGAAGTACCGCTCGGAGGTGTTCCTTATGCTCCTCAGGAGTCTTAGAGTAGACTAAGATATCATCAATAAAAACAACTACGAATCGGTCTAAATATGGGTCTCGTGAATACAGCAGGGGCGTTTGTCACACCAAACGGCATCACCACATACTCGTAGTGGCCATACCGAGTCCTAAAGGCAGTCTTTGGGATATCCGAGTCCTTTACCCGGATTTGGTGGTATCCCGATCGTAGATCAATTTTCGAGAAGACTAAAGCACCACACAGTTGGTCAATCAAATCGTCGATCCTGGGCAATGGGTATCGGTTCTTAATCGTGAGTTTATTCAGCTGTCGGTAATCTATACATAATCTCATGCTGCCATCCTTCTTTTTAACAAGTAACATGATAAGTCTTGAAAAGACTTAATTAATTCTGCTTTTTATTTGAATTAATTCATTGTTTAGTGATTAGTTTAGCCTTATTATTTAATTAATTGCTAACAATTTATAATTTATTTAATTATTTTAAAAGTGTTTTATTTATGTAAGAAAATGGTTAAAAACATTAATTAGTTAAGAGTTTATATTTGTAATTCCATTAAGCAGCCAGCATACAAACGCTGGGCAAATTAGTTGTTTATTGGTGCAGGAAAAGAATTGCTCAAGCTGAAAGGAAAAAGCCGAGCGAGATGTGGAAAATCCGAGTGATATTTCACAAATCCGACTGAAAAGACTTCTCAAAAGGTTGACTAGAAGAAATTAATGAAAATCCGACTGCAAAGACTTCCAAGATACCGACTCCAAAATAGAAAAGGGAACCGATTGAAATAAAAAGAAGAACCCGAGCGTCAATTTATAGAACTGATTGAATAATCAATTCACTCTAGCGAGAGTAAAATTCGCTCAAGCGAGGGTCAAAGTTCGCTCAAGCAAGCAAGCTTACGCTCAAGCGTGACCTCAAAACATGATTCCCTCGCCCAAGCTTATCCATAACACTTAAGCGAGAAGGCAATACTGCAGTACATATCTAAAGTTCGATCGAGCGAGAACCCAGTTCGCTCAAGCGAAAAGGTTGATATTTAAAACAGCGATTGTTCCCTCTAGAATCCGCTCGGCACCGGTGTTGTTTCCTACTTCCTTCTCTCCTACTTCTGCACCTTAGAAATGAAGTAGTGAGCTGTTATTAGTTGGTGCTGTGCTGTGATTAGCTAAGGATGAGCTGTAACTTGTTAAGATCTAAGCTGTAATTAGTTAATTATTCTGTAAATTATGTAGTTAGTTAGTTTAGTCGTTAACTTAAGTTTTCTAAGTTATTAGTTAAGTTAGTTAGTTAGGTAGATGCCTATATATGTGTTTGTACATATTCTATAAAAAACAGAGACAGATTCACATAGAATACATAGAACACAATTCATTCAAACTTCAAACATCTCACTACTTTATTTTCTCTCTCCAAGTCCTCTCCTCCATGACGTTCCACAATCTTTCGATGGAACCGAAGTCAATGGAGTTCTAAATCCCTAAGGTTGGGATTGCGAAGGTTAACAATGGAGTCTTGAAGCTGTGAGTGAGGAAATCAACTTCTAGATCCTGAGGCGAACAAGCTGAGGAGTGGATCCAAATCGCTGGATTGATAAATCCAGAACTGATGAAGAACTTCGCTAGTGAGGAATTATGGTTGAAGCTTAGGTAACTTCCAGCTTTCTAACTAGTTCAGGCCTAATCAATTTAGGTGAATAGTTAGAGTTCAACCTCCAATTTCACATTAGATTCTTAGGTTAATTGAGCATTTAAGGAATTAAGGTTCGATGCTTAAGGATTAGTGTTTTTCACCTAAGGAATTAGGGAATAACCATAAGCGGATTGTCCTCTGGATTATGAAGTTTGATTATACTTTAATTGCATGTTTCTTGATGAATTTGTGAACCGAAGCAATCCTGACCTATTTTCTATTAATCACCTTTCACATTTCATCTTAACTCTGTTTCTAGAAATACAAAAACAGCTATAAAACATTAAAACAACCAAAAATCGAATGAAATTTCTGCGTCTTTTGTTGGTTCAGCTTGTACTAGTCTGAGATTGAGGTATTTACTGCAATCCCTGTGAGACGATCAATATATTACAATTTAACGACTGGTGTGCTTGCCAAGATATAAATCTGAGAGTCATAATTTTTAAACAAAGATTTTCACACCAATTTGATGACTCGGGATTTTAGTATCAAGTTAATGGTGCCGTTGCCGGGGATTGTTGAGTAATATCAACAATCCTTGGACCGGTACTAGACTGAACTGTTTTACTTTTGTTTGCATTTAATACATAGTTTCAATTTTGTTTTTAGTAGTAGTAGTTTGTTGATTTCGTGTAGCTACAGTCGTAGCTGTGAATCGTCGTTTTGTTTGACATTTGTTGTATGCAGTCAAGGAGCAGAGGAGAGCCTTTCTTCTTTGATCCTGACATCGACTTGTTAGAACGTAAATTGAGAAAAGAGAAAAAGCAAAAAGAACAAAAAGAAATAGAACAGAGGAGAGTTACATTAGGTGACTACTCCAGGCCGACTGAAGAAGGATCGCAATCTAGCATCCTTAGGCCACCAATTTCAGCAAATAATTTCAAACTTAAGCCAGCTTTACTACAGTTGGTAAGAAATGAACAGTTCGGAGGAAGTGAGGTTGAGGATCCAAATTTGCATCTAGCAACCTTCCTCCAAATTTGTGATACAGTAAAAATGAACGGAGTCCCTAAAGAGGCAATCCGACTGAGATTGTTTCCATTTTCTCTAAGGGACCGAGCAAAAGCCTGGTTGCAGAGTCAACCGAGAGGCAGTATTTCCACTTGGGAGGACTTGCAAAGAAAATTTTTGATTAAATACTTTCCTCCTTCTAAATATGCAAAGTTGTAATGAAATCACGTGTTTCCAACAAAGAGAAGGTGAATCTTTAATGGAAGCATGGGATCGGTATAAAGAGAGTTTGACGAGATGTCCTCATCATTAGATTTTTGATGTGCAACAGGTGACTATTTTCTATAATGGTGTCAGGCCAGCTACCAGGGTCCTGATTGATGCCTCAGCTGGAGGCTCATTAACAACTAAAACTGTAGAAGAAGCCATAGAGCTGATTGACGTTATGGCTTTTAATGAATGTCTGATTAGTGAAATGAGCTAAGTCCCTAAGAGAGGGATATTAGAACTTGAAGCACAAGATACTTATCTGGCTCAGAGTAAGCTGATGACTCAGGCTTTGGAGAAACTAAGCATACAGATTTCAGAACTCCAAAAGTTGAGTCAAGTTTCTATGATAAATTATGACTTTTGTGGTGGAGACCATGAGAATGGAATGTGTGATCCAAATATGCCTTTCGAGCAAGTGAACTATATAGGGCAGCAACAATATCAAAGGAATTATCCTTCTAATTCCTTTAATCCTAATTATAGGAGTCACCCCAATTTTTCTTGGCAGAAAGGTCCACATTTGAATCAGAACATCCCATAAAATCAACCCACAAATAGACCACAACAACCCTCTCACCCTCCTATTAAAGAAAAATCAGAACTTGAAAATGTACTTTCTCAGTTCATCCAGGCCACTCAGGCCAGTTTCAAAAATCAGGAAACGTCCATAAGAAATTTAGAAAATCAAGTTGGACAGCTTTCTAAGCAATTAGCTGAGAGGCAAGCAGGTAATTTCCCTAGAGATACCGAGGTAAATCCAAGGGAACATTGCAAGGCTATAATCACTAGGAGTGGAAAAATTATTTCTCCATCTCCGAGTCAGGAAATAAGCTCAGAAAAAGATAAAGAAAAAGAAATGGTGCAAGAAATCGAGCAGGTCAATAATGAAGCTGAAAATGAAAATGAAACAGAAAAAGAAAAAGAAAATAAAGTCCACCAAAAGAAAAAGAAAAAGGTTGATCTGATTCTGGAGGAAGCTTCTAAGCTGACTCCTGAAAAACTAAGAAATGCTCCATTTCCATACAGGTTTAAAAAGCAAATAGAAGAGCAGAAGTTTGCTAGGTTCTTAGATGTATTCAAGAAACTTCACATAAATATCCCTTTTGCCGAGGCATTGCAGGAGATGCCTTCTTATGCAAAATTTTTGAAAGAGCTATTGTCTAAGAAGAGGAAGCTTAAGGGTGATGAAATGATAGCTCTCACTCAAGAGTGCAGTGTAATCATTCAAAAGAAACTTCCTCAAAAGCTAGAAGATCCTGGATCTTTTACAATACTATGTGTAATTGGGGATATTCATGTAGGAAGTGCACTTTGTAACCTAGGAGCCAGTATAAATCTAATGCCTCTATCTTTGATGAAAAAACTGGGAATTAATGACCTACAACCGACTCACATGTCTTTGTAGTTGGCTGACAGGTCCATTAAATATCCCCACGGGATACTGGAAGACCTGTTAGTTAAAGTAGACAAATTTATCTTCCCAGCAGATTTTATAGTATTGGATATGGAGGCTGATCGAGAGATTCTGTTGATCTTAGGTAGACCCTTCCTGGCTACAGGCAGAGCATTGATTGATGTAGAAAAGGGTGAACTCATGCTGAGAGTTCAGGAGGAGCAGGTAACCTTTAATGTCTTCAATTCCATGAAACATCCAACTGAAAGGATGGATTGTTTAATGATTGAAGAGATTAAAAGTTATCAGACTCCAATGCTTTTAAAAACTGAGGAAGAGGCTTTACAAACTTTTTTGGAGGATGACTTTGACTCCGAGACTGAGGAGTTAAATGACTCTCACTCGGAAATGCTGAACCTACTGAAAGTATTGGAAGTAGGTGATTTTGAAAAAGAAAAGAAAAATGATTTGAAAATTACTGAAGTTGAGAAAGGAAAGGAAGTTTCTGAAGAAAAATATTATTTAAAACCTTTACCTTCTCATCTAAAATATGTTTTCCTGAAAGAAGATGAAACATATCCTATCATTATTATTGCTGACTTAAAAGAAGAGGATGTTGACAAATTAATAGGGGTTTTAAAGGCATATGAATCTGCGATTGGCTGGAATATTTCTGACTTGAAGGGAATCAGTCCATCATTTTGTATGCACAAAATTTTGATGGAGGATGATTATTCCCCTGTAGTACAGCCACAACGCAGATTGAACCCAATAATGAAAGAGGCAGTCAGGAAAGAGGTGGTCAAGCTTCTTGATGCAGGAATCATTTATCCTATCTCAGACAACGCTTGGATCAGTCCGGTCCAAGTGGTTCCCAAGAAAGGAGGGATGACAACTGTTAAAAATGAAAAAGGTGAAGTCATAGCTACTAGACCGACCACAGGATGGAGAATGTGTATAGACTATAGAAGGTTGAATGACTTCACTCGGAAAGACCATTTTCCCTTGCCGTTTGTTGACCAGATGCTTGAGAGACTATTGGGTCATGAATACTACTGCTTCCTTGATGGTTACTCGGGTTATAACCAAATTGTGGTTGACCCAAAAGATCAGGAGAAGACAGGTTTCACCTGTCCATACGGAATTTTTGCCTATAGGCGTATGCCATTCGGTTTGTGCAACGCTCCAGCAACCTTTCAAAGGTGTATGTTGGCAATCTCTGGGGACATGGTGGAGAAATTCATTGAAGTATTCATGGACGATTTCTCTGTCTTTGGTAGTAATTTTGATACATGCCTCAGCAACCTATCTAAGGTGCTGGTGAGATGCCAGGAGACTAACCTCATTCTTAATTGGGAAAAATGTCATTTTATGGTTAAGGGAAGGATAGTCCTTGGCCACAAAATCTCTGCTGAAGGCATTCAAGTAGACCGAGCCAAGATAGAAATCATTGAAAAACTTTCTCCTCCGATCAATGTGAAAGGAGTGAGAAGTTTTCTAGGATGTGCTAGCTTCTGCAGAAGGTTCATAAAAGATTTTTCAAAAATAGCTAAGCCTTTGACCGACTTGCTTGTAAAAGATCATGTGTTTGTGTTTAATGAAGACTGTGTCAAGGCTTTTGAAAAATTGAAACAAAGTTTGACTTCAGCTCTGATCCTTGCAGCACCCGATTGGTCTTTACCATTTGAATTAATGTGTGATGCAAGTGACTTTGCAGTCGGAGCTGTGCTGGGTCAGAAAATAGGAAAATTAACTCATGTAATTTATTATGCTAGTAAAGTGTTGAATGAAAATCAAATATATTACACCACTACTGAAAAAGAAATGCTTGTTGTGGTGTATGCATTTGATAAATTTCGTGCTTACTTGATTGGGGCCAAGGTCATTGTATATACAGATTACTCGGCAATCAAGTACTTACTAGCTAAGAAAGAATCTAAGCCGAGACTGATCAGGTGGGTTCTGTTACTCCAGGAGTTTGACTTAGAAATACGAGACAAAAAGGGAGTAGAGAACTCAGTTGCCGATCAACTGTCTCGTCTGGAAGGTGAATCGGATTCTGTTTTAATAAAAGAAGAATTTCCAGACGAGAGGTTGATGGTAATTATCACCGGGCCATGGTATGCTGATATGGCCAACTTCAAAAGTGCCTCGGTGGTACCTGATGGCTGGACATCCCAAATGAAGAAAAATTCTTTCATGATAGTAAAAACTTTCTTTGGGATGATCCATTTCTATTTAAAATAGGAGTAGATGGAGTGATCAGGCGATGTGTGCCTGAATCCGAGCAAGAAAGGCTTCTGTGGCATTGCCACGACTCTTATTATGGAGGTCATCATGGTGCCTCCCGTACAGCAGCAAAGGTTTTACAGAGTGGCTTTTATTGGCCAACTATCTTTCAAGATGCTAAAGTGTATGTCAAAAGGTATGATAAATGTCAAAGGAGCGGAGGTCTCTCTGCTAAAGCTAGCATGCCTTTGACAAACATTTTAATTGTGGAATTATTTGATGTCTGGGGTATCGACTTTATGGAACCATTTCCAAAGTCGTTCTCCAACGAATATATACTTGTTGCTATAGACTATGTCTCCAAATGGGTGGAGGCAATCCCGACCAGAACCAATGATGCACATGTGGTGCTTAGGTTCATTAAGAAGAATATTTTCTCTAGGTTTGGAGTTCCGAGAGTACTTATTAGTGATGGGGGTTCACATTTTTGTAATAAAATAATGGAAAAAGCCCTGCGTCACTATGAGGTTTTACATAAGATATCCACTCCTTACCATCCACAAACTTGTGGACAAGTTGAGCTGTCAAATAGAGAAATCAAGAGAATCTTAGAGAAAGTGGTCGGGAAATCTAGAAAAGATTGGTCGATAAAATTAGATAATGCATTGTGGGCCTACAGAACAGCCTTCAAAACTCCGATTGGCATGTCCCTGTATCAATTAGTTTACGGTAAGCCTTGCCATCTCCCTGTAGAGTTGGTACACAAGGCATGGTGGGCCACAAAGCTATTAAACATGGATTGTGACCAATCCCAAGAGGAAAGAGTTTTGAAACTCCATGAACTAGAGGAGTTCCGACTCAACGCTTATCAAAGTACCTCCATTTATAAGAAGAAAACAAAGAAGTGGCACGATAAGTGGATCAATAAGAAGGAGTTTCAAAAGGGTGATCAGGTTTTGTTATTCAATTCCCGACTGAGACTCTTCCCTGGAAAACTTAGATCGAAGTGGTCGGGGCCTTTTACTATAAATGAGGTTTTTCCTCTTGGTGCAGTTGAGCTGAAAGACCCGACTACCGATCGGATTTTTAAGGTAAATGGCCAGTGACTTAAACTCTACTTTGGAGGAGAGTTTGATAGGTAGAAAACCTCCTTGTTACTGCAGGCATCCTCTTAGATGCAACAAGGTCAAGCTAGTGACCTTAAAGAAGCGCTCTAGGGAGGCAGCCCTACGTTCTGAGTGTTTTAATGAAAAGAAAACTAAAACTTTTAGTGAATAAAGTTTGAATAAAATTTGTGAAGTTTGAAGAAGGGAGTCCGAGCCTGATTCTTCCATTTTGCTCAGGCGAAACACTAGTAGCTTAGGCGAGACACTGCTGTTGATTGCTTCGCGCTTAAACGAAAGTTTACTAAGCTTGAGCGAGAGTAGTACACTCGGATAACTCTTACTCATTCTTAACCCTTTTTCCCGACTAAACTTCACTCGTGATTCTTCAATAAATTCCAAATTTTGATGTGAATAAAAAGGGAGACTTTAATAAATGATTTCTGATCGTTGATTTAATAAACGGGTCAGATGATGAAGGGTGATTTAATTCAGTCAACCTTTTATCACTCAGATTCATCACTCATCACAGTCATTTTTGTATCCATTAGTCTCCTATTCACTCAGTATATTTTCTTGTCAGTCTTGTATTCACTCGGCCTTCCATTTTTCTCATTCATCTACTCGTCTTTCTCACTCAGTCTCATTCCCTTGCCCGACCTCTTTTATTCGTTCTCCATTCACTCGGTCACTCTTTCATTCTTCCATTCGCCACTTATTCACCCGATCTTTTTCACTTCGTCTTCCATTTTTCTTTTTCATCCACTCAGTATTTTCATTTACTCAGTTTATTTCCTTCTTGTTCTGTCTTTCACTCATGTTTATTCGCCCGGTCAGTCAGTCATTCTTTCGTGTTCTTCCACTCTTTTTTTTCCGTTCTCTGACCACTCGTTGTTCATTCATTTGTTTTTCATTCTTACCCGATATAGTCCACTTGGTATTCATTTACTCGTTGTTTCGTTCCACCTAAATTCTTTCGTGGCTTTCACACAATTCTCTCTGTATTTTTCTTTTTCATCCACCCTCAATCTACTCGTCTTTCTTCCACTCGGCCATTCTTTCTTTTTCGTTCCTCACCTGTCATTTAGTCTTTCATTACCGCACTCTATCTTTTATCCATTCGTTCTTCCACTTGTTGTTTCATTCACTCAGATTTGCTCTCATTTTTCCGTTCGTCTTTTATTCATCGGTTTTTTCTATTTACTCATTCCTTCTCTACACTCGTTGTTTTGTTCACTCTTCCACTCGTCCTTTACCACTCAGTATCTCAATCACTCGGTATCTTTCTCTATATTCACTAGGTCATTTTCTTTTCACTCTTTTCACTCTTTCACTCGGTCTCCTCCTCTGCAGTCTTCCATTCACCGTCTCCCATTCGATCACTCGGTTTTCATTCATTCGTTCACTCTAATTCACTCTGTCAATCTCCCACTCATTCATTCTTCCACTCGTTTTGCCATACACTCTTCCAATCGTCATTTATTTCACTCTTTTTTTCTTTCACTCGGTCTTACTTTCTTTATTCGTTCTCCCACTCGCTTTTCTGTTCACTCGTATTTCACTGTAGTTGTTCATTCGTCTCTCATTCACTCTACTTCATTCATTCATTCTTCACTCATTCTGGTATTCATTCATCATTCACTTAGGATCATTTCCATTCAGTTTTCATTCACTCGGGATCCTGTATTCATTCACGTGTCGTTCTTTCATTTGTTCTTCCACTCACTCTTTCATTTACTTATCGCCTTCATTCTTTCATTCTTTTTCATCGTTTGTTCATTCGTTCGTCTTCTTCATCACTGTCACTCATCTTTCGTGAATCCACTTAGTATCTCTTCCCACTCTCACTCGATCTTCCACCTATTCAGTATGTGAGCCGAGTAAGAGTGTCAAAAAAAATATATATTATAATAATAATAAAGTAATAAATAAAGCTGGAGCATACTTACGCGTTTCTTAGTTAAGTGACTTCAACAGTATAAAAACCTTTCAGCTTCCAAACCCTAAGTACCTACGCTGAAACTTGGGTTGAAGACGAAAAGGCACTTTCTGATTTCTAAGAAAGGTACTATCTTTCCACTTATTTCACTTATTTCGTTCACTTCTAAGTACATGCTTAGTATTTTCTTGCTTCTTTGTTAATATTCTTCCACTGTTCATAGCCATGCATCTCACATTTTTGGTTTGCTATGTTTGTTTTGGATTTTGGTACTTATTTTCATTTAGGTTGTTTATCAGCATTTCTTCATCATTAACCATGAAAAGAAGATCACAGAGACTCCTGCAAAAACCTAGACTAAATTTTGCAGAAGGAAGTGTGAGAAAAAAGCAAATAGATAACGAAAAGGAAGTGACAACCATAAGTATATCTGATTCTTCTGAACATGCACCCAGTCAAAGTCAAGCTGAAAGGAATGCATCTCTTTCGGTTCAGAGGAATGCATCCCCTACAGTTGAGAAGAACAAATCACCAAAAGTTGAAAGTGTTAAGGCTGCTGAAAACTATGATATAAAGTTTAAAACCAGAGAGCCCAAGCGTCCCAGGCAATCTGCAGGAGTCGGTTCTTCTTCTTTTGACATTTCTATGGTGTTGCAGGAATTATAGGTCATGAAGAAGATGCAACTTGATATTTATGATCGGGTTTTGAACCACGATCTCATGCTCAGGAAGATTGCCACGAAATTGAGGGTAGAGCACACAGCAGAAATGGGAGCCCCACTTGACAGAGATGCGTGGTTGGCTTCCATTGGATTCATTATCCCCTCTAAGGACGTATCCCGAGCAGCTGATCTCCCATCATCTTCTGAGCAGGACAAAGAGAATGCGGATCAGGATGATTGATTTTGTTGATCCATATTTTGTTTATTATGTAATGACTTGACATTATTTTAAGTGTTTCCTGAACATTGAATTCTCTTTTATTTTAGTTGTAATGAAATTTTATTTCCTTGTTAAAATTGCATGTCATTATTCTATTTTTCGGTTGTATCCGACCACGTGTTTTCCATCCACAGCCACTCAGGTAAAAGGGGAAGTATTTTTCCGACTCTTTAATTGATACTCCAACTCCTTAATTGCTAAAATATGCTTATTGTTTAATTTCAAATCTATCTTAATAATTTAAAGTTTGCTAATTCTTAAGCTTAGTCGGATAAATTAACTGATTGGTTTTGTTTAACTCATGATCTCTGCCCATAACTTTTCATCATTAATTAATTGTTTACTCGGTATGCTAGTTAGCAATCTGAATGTATGATCTTACATTAAGTTTGGGGACATGACTGGCTGATTAACTATTATATTCGTAGCTTTTGAGCCTGTTTTATTCTTTTCCGAGTGAACTTGCATGCTAGTTAGTGAGACAAAATTTGCTTCAGTACTTGCTAATTGATTGTATGCCAGCCAATCAGAAATGATGAAAGCCTTCTTTGTTAATTTAGCCAGGGCCAAAAAGTAGCCTTCCTAATATATTTAATTATCCTTTGACCTAAAAATTATGTTTGAGCCTGAGACCCTTTTATTCTGTTTATTCACCTAACGTTACAAGCCTATTTATCTTGAAAAAAACCGATTGATTTACCCCTGGATGTTCCACTGATGAATTGCTCAGTCTTACTTATTGCTAGGGACTAGCAAGTTCTAAGTTTGGGGATGAAGAGTGTGCCTAGCATTAATTAAGGACACACTCCGACCTTGGTTATAGATGAATAAATAGAGAAATAAAGGGAAAAATAGAAAAATAGAAAAGCTGAGAAGAAAAATAAAAAAAATCAGCAAGGAAAAAGGTGCAAAGCACCGATTGAAATGTGATCGGAAAAAGATGGAAAAGAAGAAAGAAAAGGAAAAGTCCGAAGGACTGAAAGAAAAAGAAGGTGTAAAGCACCGTAAGTTATTAAGTTAGCATTCATTCGGAAAATAATGGAGCTTGCTAAGTAGAGGCAGTTAAGTTGAAAATTGAGTCAAGGCATTAGTGGACACATCTTGTAACCTGACATTCACTCGGAAAACAATAATTGGGCCTGTAGCCTAGCCCCATTATAAGCTTAAAAAGCCCTTACTGATCTGATTGTGTTGGCATATGGCATGACGTGTAGAACTATTGCAAGCCTATGTTTATATAACAAGTATGCAGGAGATGAGTGCATTCTATTTACCCTATACACCGAGAAAAGAGTGAAACACCAACCTGGTGAGGAAAGCATCAACAGCTTGTTCCCCGAAGGAGGTGTAAGTCATTATACTTTTAGAAATTGCGAAAAGAAAGCATGGTCGGTATTCAATAATTATAGCTTGAACTAAGTTAAGGAAAGGTTGATTGTGTTAAATAACAGCTTGTTAGTTAATTAATCTGAATAGTTGCTTGAGGACAAGCAAGTTTTAAGTTTGGGGATGTGATAAGTCTTGAAAAGACTTAATTAATTCTGCTTTTTATTTAAATTAATTCATTATTTAGTGATTAGTTTAGCCTTATTATTTAATTAATTGCTAACAATTTATAATTTATTTAATTATTTCAAAAGTGTTTTATTTATGTAAGAAAATGGTTAAAAACATTAATTAGTTAAGAGTTTATGTTTGTAATTCCATTAAGCAGCCAGCATACAAACACTGGGCAAATTAGTTGTTTATTGGTGCAGGAAAAGAATTGCTCAAGCTGAAAGGAAAAAACCGAGCGAGATGTGGAAAATTCGAGTGATATTTCACAAATCCGACTGAAAAGACTTCTCAAAAGGTTGACTAGAAGAAATTAATGAAAATCCGACTACAAAGACTTCCAAGATACCGACTCCAAAATAGAACAGGGAACCGATTGAAATAAAAAGAAGAACCGGAGCGTCAATTTATAGAACTGATTGAATAATCAATTCACTCTAGCGAGAGTAAAATTCGCTCAAGTGAGGGTCAAAGTTCGCTCAAGCAAGCAAGCTTACGCTCAAGCGTGACCTCAAAACATGATTCCCTCGCCCAAGCTTATCCATAACGCTTAAGCGAGAAGGCAATACTACAGTACATATCTAAAGTTCGCCCGAGCGAGAACCCAGTTCGCTCAAGTGAAAAGGTTGATATTTAAAACAGCTATTGTTCCCTCTAGAATCCGCTCGGCACCGGTGTTGTTTCCTACTTCCTTCTCTCCTACTTCTGCACCTTAGAAATGAAGTAGTGAGCTGTTATTAGTTGGTGCTGTGCTGTGATTAGCTAAGGATGAGCTGTAACTTGTTAAGATCTGAGCTGTAATTAGTTAATTATTCTATAAATTATGTAGTTAGTTAGTTTAGTCGTTAACTTAAGTTTTCTAAGTTATTAGTTAAGTTAGTTAGTTAGGTAGATGCCTATATATATGTTTGTACATATTCTGTAAAAAACAGAGACAGATTCACATAGAATACATAGAACATAATTCATTCAAACTTAAAACATCCCACTACTTTATTTTCTCTCTCTAAGTCCTCTCCTCCATGACGTTCCACAATCTTTCGATGGAACCGAAGTCAATGGAGTTCTAAATCCCTAAGGTTGGGATTGCGAAGGTTAACAATGGAGTCTTGAAGCTGTGAGTGAGGAAATCAACTTCTAGATCCTGAGGCGAACAAGCTAAGGAGTGGATCCAAATCGTTGGATTGACAAATCCAGAACTGATGAAGAACTTCGCTAGTGAGGAATCATGGTTGAAGCTTAGGTAACTTCCAGCTTTCTAACAGGTTCAGGCCTAATCAATTTAGGTGAATAGTTAGAGTTCAACCTCCAATTTCGCATTAGATTCTTAGGTTAATTGAGCATTTAAGGAATTAAGGTTCGATGCTTAAGGATTAGTGTTTTTCACCTAAGGAATTAGGGAATAACCACAAGCGGATTGTCCTCTGCATTATGAAGTTTGATTATACTTTAATTGCATGTTTCTTGATGAATTTGTGAACCGAAGAAATCCTGACCTATTTTCTATTAATCACCTTTCACATTTCATCTTAACTCTGTTTCTGGAAATACAAAAACAACTATAAAACATTAAAACAACCAAAAACCGAATGAAACTTCTGCGTCTTTTGTTGGTTCAGCTTGTACTAGTCTGAGATTGAGGTATTTACCGCAATCCCTGTGAGACGATCAATATATTACAATTTAACGACTGGTGCGCTTGCCAAGATATAAATCTGAGAGTCATAATTTTTAAACAAAGATTTTTACACCAATTTGATGACTCGGGATTTTAGCATCATAACCATGGCGATACACTTGGTCGAATGAATTGTTTTCCGAGTAACTCATCCACTTGCTTTTTCAACTCAGCCAATTCTGTTGGGGACATTCTATAAGATGCACTGGAGACTGGTTCGGCTCCAGGGATCAAGTCTATAGAGAATTCAACTTCTCTATTCAGAGGGACACGCGGTACGTCCTCTGGAAACACTTCAGGGAATTCACAAACAGTCGGAATATCGTTCACTTGGGCTCTACTCTCTCCCTCAGTTAAACAAAGCATCATAAATAGCTGAGCTATACCTTGTACCGTGTAATCCTCATTGTTCTACCTCGAAAAAATTACTCTTCGGTTCCGACAGTCCACCAATACCTTATTGGCTGAAAGCCAATCTATGCCAAGTATAATGTCGAGGTCCTTCAGAGGCACGCACACCAAATCGAAGGTGAAACTCCAATCGCCCAACACAAACGTTACCTCTTTACACATCGTTGATGTCAACACCTTAGTGCCAGTCAGATTGGCTACTTCCAAAGTCCAATCCATATACACAGTCGGCAACTTTAAACGTCTTATACACTCATCGGCTATAAAAGAATGGGTAGCTCCAGAATCAAAAACTACATTAAGTGTATATCTACCGAGTAAGCACTTACTTTGCACCAAGTCATTCACTTGTGCAGCCTCCTCAGCGCTGATGGCGTAGACTCTCCCAGCAGCTGGTTGGTCGGTATTTCTCCTTCGATTATTTGGAGCAAACATCATATTTCCTTGAGCTTCATTACCTCTGCCCCCAGTTCTTTGGCCATCATTTCCACGGCCTCTCCCTCGGAAATTTCCATGTTGCACATTGGTGTCTGCTTGCTGTAATTGAGGGCAATCAGGGCGAATGTGCCCTCTCTCATTACAATTGTAGCATACCATTCCACCCTGGTTGCTACAATCCCGAGCGTAATGATTTCCTCCACACCTAAAACATTTTCCGTCTCCTATACTCTGAACTGGACGTCCTCCTTGCTGACTCCGACCCCCAAATCTGGAGAAAGATCTGCCTCTACCAGTGTTAATCGGTCTCTTGAAGCCAGATTACTGGGGTTTCAAGGAATGGTCTACTTTGCTACTCTGGCCCGAGTGGGCCTTGTCATCCTCTTCAAAAATTCTGCACTTATTCACCAGCACCAAGAAGCTTCTAATTTCTTGATATCTACAAGCTCTTTTAATGTCCGATCGTAGTCCGTTCTCAAATTTGAGGCATTTAGAACTCTCAGTTCCAGGTTGTTGGAAAGGCGGATAAAACAAACATAATTCCTCATATTTTGCAGCATATTCTTCTACAGACATAGAACCTTGCTTCAGCTCCATAAATTCCAATTCTTTCCGACTCCTTACAGTGTCGGGGAAATACTTTTCCAGAAAGCACGCTCTAAAATTCTCCCAGACTAATTGGATACCCGCGTCAGTCAGTCGGTTTTGGTGATTTTCCACCAATTTTCCGCTTCGTCTCACAGCATGTATACTGCACACTCAACTTTCTGGGCCTTAGTACAGTGTAGGCCCCCAAAAACTCTTTCAAAATCCTGAATCCATTTGTACGCTGCCTCAGGATTAAATCCCCCTTGAAATTCACTCGGCTTCCTCTTCAGGAAGCGATCCAACACTTGGCCATCTTTAGCTCGAGGCTGGCCCTGCCTCTCAAACACGTCAGCAAAACATTGGAATGCCGCGGCTATGGCTTCCATGCTCTGACGATTCGCCATGACTTATCCTGAAATTAACACCCCTTCAAGGATAAGTTTACAAGTTTCATACTACCGATCGGATCTCAACCTATCCTTCAACTACAGCACATTATCACACAATTCTTTAAACATCATATAATTAATCGGACCAGGAGGAAAATAATCTCCTATCCTCAAATCAACATCTCATATCAACCATGTTCAATAGATTATCGCAATAATGATGACCACTCAGTCATAATGCACACGACCGCTCACACTCGGTAAGCATACCTTGGCCTTGGACCTTTTAGGTCTGCTCTGATACCAAAATGTAACACCCAAATTCAATTAGTGAATAAACCGAGACCAGGAAAATTTTTCCAAAATCAGAGGGGATTCAAAGGCAAAATGATTAGTTGAGAGTTAAGGAGGGTAGAATTAGGAGAAGAAGGAAAGGAAAGGAATGCAAACCATCCATAAGGCAAACAGCGGATGATGCAGGACATGAGCGAACCCAACAGTGCCTACTCGCTCAGGCGAGATTCAATATCGCTCAAGCGAGACAACCCAACACGCTTGGGCGAAGTTCGCATAGCTTAAGCGTAACCCATCAGAGACCTTTCTTTCGCTCACACTCGCTGGAGTGAGCACTTAGCCACTGAGGCGAGTAACTCCACTCGGTATTCCCATCACTCGGATTTCAGAATCTATATTCACTCGGAAAAGTCTTTACTCACGATTCATTCAGATTAACCCCTTATACTCACAAGCTCTTTTCGGGAGTTTACCACACACACTTCATAACTTCATTCCTTTAAACCACGAATGTTGACCACTCGGGAGGTGATTCCCATAGTCATTTCACTCGGATTCCACACGTACATTTCACTTAGAATATTCTTCACGGTCTTTTATCACTCGAGTATTTCACTCATTTTTCACTCGGCACATGTAATCCTTCTTACTCAAGTTCCCTTACCAAATCAAGCCTCACCTAAGAATCTTCTAGCTTCCAATAAGTTTACTACAACGGGCCTCACTCAGGATCTTATAGGTCACTCTTCAGTCAGAAGACACTTACTCGGAAGGTTCTCACTCGGAAGTATATTGTTATACTCCACTCGAGGAAATCCTAATAGTTTATACGACCTCATTCACTCGGAAACATCTAAACCTTTCTTCACTTGGGGTAAAGTCACTATGTCGCTTCCCACAACAATAACTTAGTTCCATTTTTACCTAAGGTCACACTAACCTCCCACTCTCGGAAAGTACGTATATCTATCACTCGTATTTCACGCACAGCATAGAATAAACATACAATATATATATATAGGAGTACATATAAATAATTACAAGCACATTGTCATACTCTCAACCTGGGAGAGTTCAAATTCTGATTTAAAGAGACTAAGATTAAAATACGAGCCGGTCAAGGCTTAACCAAAACCTTATACACAGTATCTACATATATACATATATTTCCATAGTGCACGAACATTCCACTCGGCATGCAGCTCCACCTTCATTCATCGTTCCGAGAGACATTCACTGTAAAATATTGCCACAGTAGGGGGGTGAGTATCTTAGATATTAAATGATAGATACTGACTCAGATTATTCCTTATTTATGCAGCAGTATAAATATATTCATACATAACAATCAATAACATAACAATGCCAATTAATCAGGACATGCATAAAAACGTTTACCGATCAGAATCCATCAATTATCACTCAGCTATACGCACGCACCATCTCAATAACATTAACACATACAACCAGATTTCATACACATCAACTGTACATGTACACAGGTTATTTCACTCAGTTCCACATCCGTGTGTAATCGGTTTTCATTCATTGCAACGTAGGCTCCCAGCCTTTTATTCAGCTCCCAGCTGACTTGGCCATTTTACAGGTACCAAACCGCTTCCCCACACATATGACACCAACGCTCTCAGCGCTAACGGCGGTGTTCACGGGCAGCCTGAGTCCCACTCAATGGCTACCTTGAGTCCCACTCAAGGATTTATCAGTGTCCCACGCTTTTATAACCGATGGTAATGTCCCACACTACATGCTCCCAGCATTAACGCATCCCATACGCCACACGCGGATTCAACACACAGCACAAATTTCATACACAACTTTCATTCGGCAATACATGCATCACATGCAATCGGCACGGTATACCATCAGACTCACTAAACATTTTTCCACATGCAGACGACATTTAAAGTCATATTAACATGCATGACACGCAAGTCATGCGGTAATCATTAGCAGTACCTTAGCAAATTCTTTTCATGCATCCATTCAACATTTCTCAAGACTATTAACATGCAATCCATGGACGGAACTAAACATGCAACACTCGATTCATAAACATCATGCATTCGGGTATCATATACTCTTCATGCAAATAAAACACAGAATCAGACACAGAAATAGCAAGCCATTAACACCCGGAACCCGTCCATAACCCCCTACCAACTAAGAGATTCCAAGAAGCTCCTCTGTTTTTGACGTTGGTCGTCTTTTAGTTTGCTTCGTCCAGGGCTCACACTCGTTCAGGCTTCCTTGAGCGCGGTCGCACCGGGGAGCAGGAAGCTGTTCATCTTCTACTTCAATGATCGTTCTTCCCCGGCAGAAGGAAGCTTTGAGTCTTCTATAGTACCGTCGCCGTGCGTTTCCAGAAACAGAGAATAGAGGACAGGGGAGAAGAGAAGAAGACGAAGAGCGAGGAAGAGAAGAAAAGAGAGAACAAAGCAGTAGAGGAAGAGGAAGTCTGAAGGAAATGAATAACAATAGTGACCTTGGGTATATATATGTGCACTAGAGAACGACGGAAGTGGGATGGGAGAGTGTGTACAACAGTCCCACACGTGCCTTACATATCATAATTAATTAAATTCTTAAGTTAACTAATTAAATTAATTGTAATTAACAAGTAATTTCCTACTTTGAAATTATTATTTTAATGGCCTAATTTCGTTTGTTAATTAATTTTTAAATTGGGATGTTACAAAAAATCTAGAAAAATAAATTATTAGATAATAATAATTAATTATTTGATGTCCAAAACACATAGGAAAATTAATTATGTATTAATTGTGATTTATCGGTAAATTAAAATTTACTAAAATCAGATGATTTAATGGAAGGTGTAGGGCCCACTAAATAATTTTGGGCATTTGACAGGTCTAGAATAATGAGGAATTTATTGTGGTTATAATGGTATGTTCAAAATAATTTTTGGTCTTACAGAGATATTTATTCATACATGATGCATGTTAAATAACGATGAAAATACGAGCAAAATGGATTTTAAAAGAAAATGCAGATTTTCTTTTTCCCTCTCTATTTGACTATTCACCACTTTCCCTCTCTCTTTAATCTCTTTTGTCCATTGGACAAAGGGGTTTTGAAAGCCATTGGACAATGATGTGGTGTATCCTTTGGACCTTTGGTCAATGACCAATTTTAATCACATTTCCCTTTTCTCTTCCTCATTTTTGGCAGCCCATCTTTTCCTTCTCTCCTTCATTTCATTTTTCATCTTCTTCCTCTATCTCTTGGTCCCAAAACCGTCCACTACCTCCCATAGCCATTTACACTAAAAAACAAGTAGATTTCTTGGTTTCATGTGACATTGTTAGCACTTTGGAGCAAGTTTTGGGTGGTTGCATCTCCTTCTTCCTCATTTTCGTTTTCTCTTTGAGCGTAGTGAATAGGTAAGTGTTCTTGGCATTTAATGATTTATCTTAGTGATTTTGAGGTTATTGAGACTTAATAATGGAAGATTGGATATTGTTTATTGAGAAAATGCATGTGGAACCTAAACCCTAGGTTAGGAGACCATTGGGATTTGTTGTTGTCGTTATTGTGTTTGAGGATTTCAATATAATGTTGTTAACTTGAGGGTGCTTGAAATAATGCATAAGAGTGGTTAGAATTGAAGTTGGTAATTTAAGTGAAAACCCTAAGATTTATGGAATTGGGGCTTTTGGAAAAACTTGTGAAATTTGGAATTTAATTACTATCAAATTATTTTTGTATGTTGAAATGCATTTTGAGTGAGTAATAATGAATGTGGTGTTGGAATTTAAGAGGCCAAAGAAGGGTGTTAGTGTTCTAAGTGTTGGTGTTGATGGTAGGGTATTTTAGTAGTGATGGTATGAATGAGATTGATATAAGGTGTTTGAGACATTGAAAACCCATTAAGGATAATGGTTAAGAAATTGGTATATGTTAGTAATTTAAGTGCTATGTCATAGCACTTTAAATAATGGATTTTGTAACACCCTTAACTAGATTATCCTGATCAACTGAGAGGTTACAAGTTTTAAAAAAATATGGAAGTTTTTTTGTACAAGAAAACTTGGTGGAACATATATACCTTATATATAATATAATCATATATAATACATGGTTGTAACAGTAACCGTACATACTGAAAATAAAGGGGCACGTAGGCTCCATAAATACAAATAAAATGAACCTAATCTATTCGTCCTCGGTCCAAGAAGAGCTTGGTTGATCCTTGATGTGAAGTCTGTATCCATCCTCACAATGTCTGGAAAAATTTAGCGCAAGGGTGAGTCTCCACCTCCATAACAATCAGGAAGGTATCTCATCGACACCTGTCCCACAAATAATACAAACAATCCAAGATTGAGCCCTTCTCACTCTCTTTGGGGTCCCTAAGATACACTCTAAGTTATCTTACCACTCTTGGTCCCGACTAACTATTCCCATTCATTTTTTAGGATTTCTAAGTTCTATAAAGTCATACATAAGTAACAAACAATCACAATCTCAGTATAATGATGCAACGCATGAGTTCATTTTGTCATTTCCATTCTCTTTATTAGTCATCATGATGCATATGGGCCCATCTCCTCCTCATCAATCTTATATACTAATATCCATGTGCACAATAATCCCGCCTTATTCTTCCTGCCCAACTAGAGCGACTGGAGCTCTCCTCGTTCTGGTTTTCATAAATGGGTAAGGACACGCGTCCTTATCATCAAAATGGCCAATCACAATCTCTCCAAAACAGGCACTCCACGGTCATAAAACCCCTACCTCTCTTCAAAGTATATCAAAGTTCCCCATGGGCTGTCTGGCGACGGGTGCGAATCCGAGCCATTGGAGTTCCCGCCTCTAATATACTCCCTAGACTGCCCTCGTGTATCGAGACGCAACAGATTCTTTAGTGTACCCGTCACTGTATGCTCTAGAGGAATATTCTAACATCCCTCCTTAACTTCAGATATAATGCATAATTCAACAATCATTTTTATTCAATGGTCCTCGGCAGGGTCCCCTAAATGACTCCCTTCTATTCCTAATGTCGAGTTCTTTTTCTTTATTCTGTATACTTAAATTTTCTATTTTTCTTTGTTTTAGTAACCTTACTCGACACTTAGGAATGAAATGAGATTTCATACTTTCTCAGCAATTAGGGGTACATTGACGCTACAACGCCCACAATTCATCTCAGATTCGAATTCCGTACACTTTCACAATTTAATCATTTCAGAATCCCTACCGATACCACCTCCCATATTTTTTATTTATGAATTTCCTTATTCAGATATCCATGCATCGTTCAACATTCATAACTATGTTAGACCAATAAGTATTCAATGGTATTATAGCATACAATTCATTATACCACATTCATCATGCACTTTTATCACAACGTTCATCACATAATTAACACATGTATATCTATATACATAATCATCCACAGTCATATATTCAATCATGTCATTGCGTGTAGTACTAAGAAATCACCACACAATAATTATTAGACATACCACATAATATACATATCGACACTCACCATTTACTATGGCTTAACAAATTATCACACATTTAACGTCACTAGAAGCTTACTTATATATACAACTAGATGTAAGCGTTCACATTATATCCTTACCATTTACGTCATTAGCATTCATTTACTTTAGTTCGTTATTTAAGACATACTGTCACTTAATTTAATTCTTTATGTAACTTTCAATTATTTATTTAATAATTATTCTTTATCTAATTAGGTATGATTATCTCTTTACTCAATTTAATTTCCTAAGGTCCAATTATGAACTCTTTACTCATCGTCAAGCGGTCTCACTGTTGATTTTTCTTTACTGATCTAATTAAATTTTATTAATTGAACGACTCGTTTCCTTGGTCACTAAAAGGGTCACTAATTCTTTATGTATAATTATCAATTTAGTGATGTTCTTTCTTGTTTCATGACTACTTATCTTTTTGTACCTTTTTCTTTATTCCCCTTATTAACTAATTTGCTTCCTTAGTTACATTCTTTTAATCGACTAAATTTTACTTCCTGTGGTGTTGATTTATTGCTTAAGAACTTAGATACCACTCTAACCTCTATGTTATGAACTTGGTCATTTTATTCCTTAGTCACTAAAAGTTGTCATCTAATTTATTCTATTACTTAGTTCAAGTCCAATTTTGATTCTTTATCTTTACAAATGATTAGTGCTCTATAACCTAAATATTTATTTCATGCATATCATGTCCTAAAATTTATGCCTCTTTAGTCAATTATTACTTAGTTACTAAAAGTCATCATTTAATTGGTAAGTCCTATTTGTTTTTATTTTAAGTTTAAAAGCCAGTATGCCCAAAAATTCGTATCTTAGCTACTAACTAATTTGTTCTTGGCACAAAATTTCCTTTAATTTCTTTTTCTACTTTTAATGACTTCCTTATTTCCAGTATAGCACTACTTAAAAAAAATCAGATTTTAGACTTAATTTATTTAAGTAAATAATCATATTAATTTATTAGTATCCTTCTCAAAACCTTACTCAAAATTTTAAATTCTAGTTTGTCATTTCTTTATTCGTAGCCTCTTTAATCTATTAGAATAATTGATTCCAAAATCCTTTCTTCTTAATCAAGTTTCTTTTATTAAATCTATTCCTTTTCCTTAAATTTCTAAGGCTACCATTTCTTTTCTTCTAGGTGGTCACCAAAAATGGTCATTAAAATTGTCACAAAATTTTCTCTTCTAGTTAAGTTCCAATTATTATATATATATATATATATATATATATATTTACTTAACTTGTAAAGCCTTACTTTGGGCCTAAAAAAAACTTTTCAATAAGGCCATTTTAAGCAACCATCAAAAATTAATTTCTTTGCTTAACTTTTTAAAAATAACTTCACTTTTTATAACTTAGTAAAAGAAAAACATTTCGGATCGTCTGATCAAGAATTTCTTTCGACATACGCAATATTACCAAAGCAATTCCATGCAACGTTTAACGGTCAATTAAATTTCTAACTAGCGATGCTTACCGGATAATAATCTACAAATTTCATAATAACATCTCAAAATAAAAATTTAATTAATACAACCATATCGAACGAAACCGAGCCCACCTAAATGCTAAATTTCCTAAATTTTTTGTTGTTGATCTAATCGCAATAAAATCCTTTTGAGTATGAGAACATCGAGTTACATTAAATAAAATTTTAAAATATCCATAAATTTAAAAACATAAACTTTTTAGCCGTCGGTTACGAAAATTTTTACGGTTTAAGATCTAACCGTCAGATCACGACGAAATTCGAAATGAAGATCCCCGAATACGCAAACAACAATATATGACAACAATATAGGACAGCTAAATATACAATCAAACAAGGAAAAGACCCCCTTACCACAAAAAATAGCTGCTTCCAGGAGGAAGGAAAATGATCCGCTTGCTGAAAAATTGTTAAACGTTCTAATTTACCCTCTGATCGCTTCTGGGTCACTAGAAACTAACATGCATGGATTTTTAAGTTATCAAGGGCAGCCAAGAGAATCACTAATAGCCATGAAATTATTCAAAACCAAAAGATCATTTACCGAAAATTCATTGTTTACTCCATATTTTCCACCATTCGTCGCCGATCATCGCCGATCATCGTCGATTATCCCTGGTACCTTAGAAACAACACATGCAACTTTAACTAAGGAAAAAAGGTCATCATTTTTGAAAGAAACCAATAAGAACAGCCATGCGAAAATTCAGAATTTTAAGAGGATTGAAAGGATCATAAGCCAAAAGTTAAAATTTAAAAACCTCGCTTACCTTTGCCAAAGAGACTTATGATCATAAATGATGATGCAAGAGAGGAGTCTAGCTGTAAGATTTTGGATTTTTGAAAGAGGAGGAATGAATAAGTTGAAGACTGATTTGGTGATGTGATGCCACAGTTTGAGTGAAAAAGGAAAGAGAGGAGTTGAATTTGTGGTTGATGTTGTGGGAGTATGGTGTTGTCGAGAGAGAAGTGGAATGGTGGTGTGTCTTGGATGTTGTAATTTGGATGAGGGAAAAAGAATAAATTATAAAAATAATTAAGGAGGATTAGCAATGGTAGTTGCTGGAATTTTTTTTTAGAAAAAGAGAGCAAGTGATGGTTGTTGTGAGAAGGGATGAGAGTTAGTGGGAAGTGTATTGGATAAAGTGAAGGCATCATGTGTATGGCATAAGGCATGGTGTAATAAAAGAATGGAGTGTATTGATGTCTTGGCTTTTAATTTGAAATTCTGAACGTGAATAAGAAGGGAAGCATGATAATTTTAATGAATGGTGTGGCATGGTACATGGTATGGCATGGGTCATAACATAACATCATGTGATGTTATCCACTTGCTAAGGAAGCAACGTAACAAGCAAGGAGAATTAAGTGGCTGAGTAAGACATATGGTGGGCAAGGGTTGCATGAAGGGAATATATAGAGGGAGGAGTTAAGGTGAAGGAGACAAGTGTGCCTTAGGTGGTGGAAGCTAATTGGCTCATGTTGCATAAAGGCTGAGGTGGCAAGGTTCTCGGATGTCACTTTATTGGGTTTTAAGGGCTGATGTAGGCTGAATTCAGAAAAGGAACCAATATAATATTTGTAGGCCTTTTTCTTATCTTTAAATTTATATATGGCACAAAAATTTTCATTAAGAAATGAGAGAGTTATGGCCCAAATACGAAAGTAGTACAAATTTGTGATAGGATTATTGTTTCTTGCAAAGATTAGTTTTCTGGGAAAAATTGGTGAAGAATTTGACTTCATGATTTTCATTGAAGTTGTAGGGAATTGTGTTACAAAAATTTTGGGGAAAGAATCGTTCGATTTCATGGTCATACGAGGGAGAAATGCGAAAAATACTAAACATAGTGCAAGCTACTAGTAGAAAAATATGAATCAGTGTGGTATTTAAATTTTGGGATTTATGGAGCAAGATTTGGTTTTTGATTCCTGCATTAAGTTTGTAGATCTTCCTATTCTATTTAATTTTATATATCATTTGTGACAATCCAAGTTTGGTAGCCCGAGATATACTCGATTTACAACAGGGTGCTTCAGAAGCTTCCTGGATCAGCTATGGCTTCGGAAATAAATTCACCATTAATTCTTCTTTGATAATTGGATTTTGTGCCCTTCATGAACATTGTATAGGTCTACAATACGGATCCATAGGAAAAAGAACAGAGTGATTCAAGCATCGGACGAAGGAGATATGTAAATTTTAATGAAGACTACCCGCATGATGACGAAACAGCCAAGGGGTTGCAAAGATCTATTAAAATGCATGGATCTAGAAGGATTTGGCCTTTGATTTCTACATAAAAAATGTAGATAATTTTGTTACGGAGATTTTGACACTAAGTTTGCACGAATTGAAGGTCGTATGAGAGAGTTATGAAAATTTTCTAAACCATATGCAGGGAAAAACGTCTGAACGGTGGAATGTTGAGATGAATATACTTAGCGTGTGTTTGGATGCAGCGTGAAACGGAGTGGAGTTAACGGAATGACAAAATTTCTCCGTTAGCTCAACAACGTGGGTGTTTGGATGGCTGTGCGTCTCTGTTCCATCAACCTTTCCTTCAATTCTCCGTTGAGTGAACTCCGTTTGGCCAGAGTTACTTTCTGCTCCCTTCTTCAAACCCGATTCCAAGGAAATGTCCACAATGCCCAGGATCTCAATTCAGGGCTAACTGTTCTATGCGCGACTTACCATAATCTTCTATGCATGTCTCTCAGTTTGTCAACATTGCATTTATAAGTGCTTTATATGTATAATTAAATTTATTATAGTTTATACATATAATATTAATATATATAAATATACATATAAATTACAACTAACTTGTTAATAAAATAATACCCTTTTTGGTCAAAAATAATAGGCCATTTTATTAAAAAAATTCAATTTTCTAAAAAAAATTCAATTATACATAATATTACATAAATATAAATATATACTAATTTTGATATAATATCTATTTATATTATTAATATATACATATTCAATACATTTTTTACTAAATACCCATTTTGGTAATTTCTACACAAACCACCATTTACTTAAACTAACTTTTTTTCTAACCAAACACAATCATTACTTCTCAACCCACTTTTACCCAACCCAACCTTATCAACAACCAAACACACTCCAGTTTATAAAACCCCAGTTTTCTCAACCCTAGTTTACAAAACCCCAGTTTTCTCAACCAGGTTACCCCAACGGGTAACCAAATGGACCTTTAATCTTCGATTTTGGGGTTGACATAGTGAGAATTGGAGTTTGGGGATAGAAACGAAGATTGGAGATCTTTTTAAAACAAAGAGATTGAGACTAAAATCGTTCAATTCTAAGGTCGTATGCAAAATTTGGGTCTAAAACACCAAAGGTATTCGGGTCGAGTTTGAAAATGATTTATAAAGAAGCTGATTTATGGAAAAATGAGGGTGATAGAGTCCGAACCAGGTTTTGGCCTCTTTAGGAAAAGTTCCTAAAATGTCAAAAAGAGTCACCAGAGACTATGCCACCATCGGATATCCCGAGGTATATGAACGGTCAAATGTAGAAGACATTAAGGGTTCTGATTGGGCTGGTCAGGTTAAGTCAAACACCCTTAATCCTTTAGGAAATGATCCTAACAGGACTAGTTTCCCTACTAGATCACTACTCTCAGGTCAAACGGTCAGAGTCTGACCTCAGGCTGGGTCCCATAGTTCAAATCCGAGGAACCGAGCGATATTTTATTATTAAATATAATTATCAAATAAATAAACAATTTAAAATATATAATTTCAAAATAAATTATTATAATTATTTATCTATTAAGTATGGTTGTCAGGAAATAATTATCAATTGATATAATTACAAATTAATTAGTACACAAAATAATCGTCGTTAACGTACTATTTTTAATTAAATAGTATTATTGAACGTTATTTATTATTTTCTTATCTCTGCTTCTCTCACACTTACATTCTCTAGGTATTCTTATATTTCATTTTAAGCTCCGCTTATCCCTATTATTCTCATTCTAAACTGTTCGAGGAACAGGCCGAAGCCTTGAGCTTCTTACCAAAAGCTCAACAGAGTATCATCAGAGTCCTGAGGATCTGGTTTCCTATTCTCAAGAATCAGGGGCGTTACAGATTTTGGTTAATGTAAAGGAATTTCCAAAATCTAATAAAATGAGGAAATAAAGCCTATGAATATTTACAATATGATGAGAATCATGTATATACATTTATTTGTATAACAAGAATTCAGAATGATGTTTGAATAAGTGATTGATTAAGTCCTACATTTATTTAATGTTGGGTTTGATAATTCTAGTAAGGCTGGACCATCTAACCCGGTGGAATACTTCTCTTGAGGTAGGAGAGAAGTATATTTTGTAAATGCATGATAAATTGTGTGTTGATAATGTATATATTGGTGCGTACTTGTATGTATTTCTTGAATGGATGTGCTACTTCTTATTTAGAAATTGTATGAGATTAAACACTGTTCATTTGTTTAATTTTGGATTGGTCAATATATTGATGATGTATATATTTATAGTATGCTTGTTGATATGCCCTCTTGATTTCCATGTGTGGATTGATATTGAGGAGACTCCTTGATGTGAATTGATGCCCTAGAGACTATATGACAAATTGTATGCCTTAGAGAGTACTATAATTGGTTGCATGCCACTAACTGTAATAAAGTATGAAATTTACCCTTAAGTGAAATGGTGAGAGATTCTTATGGAGCTAAGGCTAGCATATGCGTTCTTGCATTCATGACATGCATGGCATATCATATTATGTGTGGTTGCGATCACTTGACATGTTAAAATGATAGAGGTTTTGTAGGATCTTATCAAAAGGTCCCTTGCATAGGGGAAAAATATTTAAATAATCATATGTGTTTCTGATCATTTGACATGTGGAAATAATTAAGGTCTTGTAAGATCTTATGAAAGAAACCCTTGCGGGGGAACAAATATTTAAGCGATTATGCGTGGTTGCGATTAACTGATAAATTGTGTATAAATGTGTTATGAATAATGATTTCAAATCAGATTCGTTGCATATGCATTTCATGGTAAGACATATGCATTAGCCATAAGACATGGCATTTGAATTTGAGATGGCCAAGAAAATGGTAACTTATCGATAGTGTAAATCAAGAGATGAAATTCCCCTTATTGGACACTAACCAATTACTTTGTTGTTGTTAGTATTGTCTCTTAATGTTGCTTATGGTTTGTGACAATAAATGGGATAATATGATGATTTGGTGACATGATTCTATTTGGTAGTATCATTGCTAGTAGAACTTGTCCATATATACATATATATATATATATATATATATATCTGCTTAATGAAAGTTGATAGTATTGTGACCTTGTTGTTGGATTGAAACCCCTTGATAGGGAATATGATTGGTTGTACTCATATATTTATGTTATCACAATTTATTTGATTTTTCATCATTGAGAAAGTATGCTTACTCTCTATGTTGTCTACTTTTTAGCTCTTGCATTGTAGGGCCTGATCATGAAGTGGAGCTTTTCAAAGAGATGAGGTATAGTGTAAAAGAAGAGTTTGTCTAGGTGCCTTGGCTGACATGCTTTTGTATTAATCAAATTTGACACATTTCTTTTGAAAACGTTGTATATGGCATTGTTTTGTATAGCTATACTATTGTTTAATGCCTTATAAGTATGATGATGATTGGGTATTGATGACTTGACATTTTAGAATGATAGTTGATACATTAGGATAATTTGATATGAACTTGTGATAATTTTGTATCATAAAGTGATGTATGATGATGCATGACAACGAATTTGAAGCCTTGTTAGTAACTCTAGATATTGGGATCATGAATGGTAATTGACCTTGAGGATAATATACATTGTGAATTTGGTAGCCATTAAGATGGCATGATATTCATGTTAAGGGATAACTTATGGAGGGATAACTTATGGATGGATGAAATATTGAACTTGATAGATTGTGAGTTTAATGTTAATGCATGATATGTTCATGAATTGATAATTTGTTTGATAAATGGAGTTGATGTAAAAAAAGTCTTGATAAGTTTGTGATGTCCCTTACATGTTTTGTACTCTTGATAAAAATAAGACCCAAAAAGTCTAGGCATTTCATGATTCAAGGTTCCAAAGGCATGGAACATTCAAAATTTGAAAATGGAGGATAAGGGGTGATCCACAGCCAGTGGGAAATTCCCACGGCCAGTGGGTCTCTTTGTTCTTAAAAATTCATAAAAACTGGGCATGAGGCAGTGTATTCCATGGCCAGTGGGAAATTCCCAATACTGGTGGAATCCTCTGACTTGAAAAATTATGAAATCCTAGCATGTAGCAGTGAATTCCACGGCCAATGGAATCTTCCAATATTAGATTTTACAAGTTTTGGTGCCCTTTTGGTTTATTATTCGCACTTCCTTATTTCATGGAATGTTTGTATAATTGAATATACATGCTTTTATCAAATTTTGGCAATCACCTTGTGCTTACATGTTTCGTAAACACTTGTATGGCGACTATTTAATTGATTGTCCTAAGTAGACATTTGTTTAAAGTACATACCTTCTCATATCATCAATATAAAAGATAGGTCTTTAAAAAGGACTAGGGTTAATTGTTAAAGTTCTTATTTGTGGTGTTCTTCTAACGATTGTTTCAAATCGTGAAAATTTTATCCTACTTTTCATTATCTAAATATTAATATCTTTAATATCATTTACCAGACTGAGGGCACCATAGCACTGGCCTACTGGAGCAAGACACCTCCCTACTTCTACAACATCTCTTCCCAGTAGGGCTCGGGGATCCAGCAGGGCGCTCTGTCTTCGCCCCCACCTTTTAGAGGGTACTCTTGATGATTTTAGAGGTCTTTATGGTAAAGACCCTCCTAATCTTATCAGTCATACCCTCCTCCCACCGATATGTATTTTTATGTTGATGTAGGTTTTGATAATGACACAACAAATGAAGGATCAAGATCAAACATATATATTTATGGATGAATTAATTATGTTTGATGATGGAAAATTGATGAAATACAAAGAAATGTTTCAAGGCATTTTAAGTGGCTTAAATCAAGTGGAATATGATCATCAAAGTGCCTAAGTATCAAAGGATTAGAGCCAAGATTTAACATATATCAAATAAGGATGAAACAAAGCATAAAATTCATGCAACAGGTGCATGAATCGATTCACATGGCAAGGCATAATGATTTGAATCGATTCCTACGAATGAAATGCTCCAGGAAGTGATTTTTAATAGCTTGAATCGATTCCTTCTATAGCTGAATCGATTCACACGGTTTTGCAAGTGCCCAGGAAGCATTTTTTATTAATTGAATCGATTCATCCTAGTCCAAAATCGATTCACACGATCAAGTTTGCCCAGTAACATTAGTTTAATTGCCTGAATCGATTCTTGTAGCTGTCAGGGGCCAAAATGCACGCTGGAATCATTTAATTCTTGAAGAGAATTATTCAAAATTCTAAAGGAGACATTGTGCAACATGGTTGGAAAGTTCAAGGCAATGCTTCACACTTTGTCCCTCTCCACATGCATGTGTTTTATTGGAAATGGAATTAATTTAAATTAAGACAAACATGCTTCTTCATGCATATGCCATGTTCTTCTTGGAGACATTAAAAGCTCATTGGAATTGCAATGCCATTTTGAATGGAGACACACATGTTCCAAGTTCAAGCTCCCAAGGAATTTAATATTGCAACATACCATACCATTGGAGCCTATAAATAGAGAAGAAGTTGAAGGCAAATGATGTCCCAAGCACTTGAAGCACTTCCATTTGCTTACTTCTTCCTCCTTGCTTCTTGCTCTTCTACTTGCTCTCTTTTTATTTATTAACTTGCATAATTCCTCTTTAAGAGTTAATTGAGAGTTAGAAAGGAAGTTATCTTGGGTGAGCTAAATTTGTATATCCTCTCTTTGAGAGTTAATTTTTGTGTAAGCGTTAAATTGTGTATCCACTCTAGTGAGAGAGTTATCATTGTAACCATTAAAACACCAAAATCCCTTAGAGGTTTGGGTTGAGGGTTCAACCTTGTAATTGTGAGATTGAGAGATTGGGTGGGGTGCCCTTGTACTTGTGAGGATTGGGTTCTTGAGTGTGGGACACTAGGAAGCCGCGATTGCTCAAAGTTGTATCTCTAATCTCCAATAGTGGAAATCCTTCAAGTGGGTTGCTTGAAGGCGAGACGTACACCGGTGTGGTGGAACTCGTTATATCGGTTTGCAAATTCTCTCTTCCCTTAAACTCTTTATTGTTGAGAACTTAATTTGCATGCCTAAATACTTATATCAAATTGGTTTGGTAAAATTGAATCCTTGAATCAATTGACTTAAACATTGTTAGATTTGATTATTGAGGAAGAAGAATATTGGTGTTAACAAATTAGTAAACTATCATGCTTAATTAATTTGAGTTGTTGAAGTTATACTTATATTGAAATTAATTATAGCATGCTAAGAACTTCAAGAATTGTCTAAGCCAATAACTTGCTTTGTTCATCAAATCAATTCTTGAATATAGTCCATTCAACTCAATATGTTTTAGTATGAAATGTGCTTCATAATTGTTACATCCTTTATATTGCATCATTTGTATATTACTAACCGATTTGAAAGGGATTCCGCGCGAAAATTTGAAATACTCAATTCACCCCCCTCTTGAGTATCGAGGCCTTGGCTAACAATTGGTATCAGAGCTTGACTCTTGGAAGATCAAGCTTAACCGCTTCAAGAGATCAAGATGGCCTCTACTTCTTATGATGCATTTCCACAAGGTGAAATAATAAATAGACCACCAATCTTCAATGGTAAAGACTTTGTTATTTGGAAAGAAAGGTTGAAAATCTTTATCCAAGCCTATGACCTCAAGGTATGGAATGCTATTCAATTTGGTCCTTTTATTCCTAAATACATAGTTGATAATATAGAATGTATGAAGCCCATGAACTTATGGACTAAGGAAGAAGAAAGAAAGGTACAATTTAATCTTAAAGCTAAAATTCTTATCACATTATCATTAGAACCTAATGATGTTTCTAGAGTTATTACTTGTAACAATGCTAAAGAAATGTGGGAAACTCTTGAAACAATTTATGGAAATACTAATGGTGATAAAGATGTAAGAATTAGTACTCTTTCTAGTCAAGATGAAGAATTCGAAAGAAGCATTGAAAAAGAGACCAACGAGAAGGAAGAAGAAATTGCATGCCTAATGACAAAGCACTTTCAAGATGATGAGGTATGCTCTTTAAATGCTTTTAGTGATGATAGTGATGATGAAATTGATAAAGATGAATTGCTAGAAGCTTTTAAAGAATTGCATGAAAAATTTGTCTTGTTATCAAAGAAATATGCATGCTCAAAACAAACCATTTTGAAGCTTGAAAAAGAATTGCATGATGTTCACATAGAAAAAGAATATCTTAGAGCTCAAAATGATAAATTAGTAGCTTCAAATGCATCTCCTAGGACTTGTAATGGAAATAAAGATTGTATGCTAATTGACAAATGTATGCTTCTTGAAAAAGAGAATAAAGAACTAAAAGAAGCACTTAGTAAGCTTACAAGTAGTCAAAAGAATCTAAGTGCACCTATTAAAGATCAAAAGCATACACTTGATAGAAGAAAAATAGTTCATTACAAGAACCCTTGTGCATCCTACAAAGAAAAATCCAAATCTTCTCTTAGATGCACAAACCATGAAAGAAAAGAGAACTCATTGCCTAATTGTTTTAAAAGGAATCATATAGAACATAATAAGAACCATTACAATTCTACTATGACTTACTCTTTGGATGCAACATGTTTTTATTGTGGAATATATGGTCATATATCTTCTAATTGCTTTATAAAGAAATCCCGTCAAAAGTGTACAAGAAAGGTATGGATTCCAAAAACAAATTTGAAATCCTAAACTAATAAGAAAGGACCCAACTTTTAAAGGGTACCATAAAACTTGACAATTTGTAGGAACACTTTAAATCGGCAATCTCTTATTGACGAATGACCAAAGAATCAAGATCCATAATCTTCACTTCAAAGAACAAAGTATGATAAGGATATTGGATTCATAAAACTCCAAGGTACGTTTGATCCCTACTTTAGTGGATTAAATATCATGTTGACTATGTGTTTTGTATGCTTAATTATGTTGAACAATCTATGGACTTGGTTGATAATTTATTGAGAATTTTTAGAAATGTCTAAATAACTTTGTAAAGCCAAATTCCATACTTGTTCATGATGAATTTTTGAGATCAAACTTTGATTTGATATGGTTGAACATGAAAGGTGTTTTGAAATGGATAAATAAATAACTATTTAGGATTAATGATGTATGTGCATACCCTTATGTTTTTGATGATTAATGATTTAAATGATTGGTATAAAGTTTGATGAATGATTACTTGGATAATATGTTTGATTCTATGAAAAACAAGAGATATGATTAAAGTTGTTTGCATCCATGTGTGTTAGGAAGGATTGAAACATGGAAATGTTAAATCTTGATGCTTAAATTCAAAGTCTTAAATGATGCATAAACTCTTGATGATATATGATGTATGTATCCTTGATAATGTATAAATGCTTAATGATGCATGAATAAATATGAATTCTTGATGATGTATCATTTATTGAACAAGAAATATGTTAGTTAACTAGTGGTATCTAAGTGACAAACATCTTCCTTTAACAATGGTATCAATTGAATTAGTAAGAGGAAGAGATCATGAGGACATATTCTTGATTATATACTTGTCACTATACTTTGATGATAAATACATATGTTGTATACAAGTGATATATTATTTTTCCTAACAAGCAAGTATCTTTTCATAACAAGTGGCATTGAACTTCATATCAAGAAAATGTTATGACAAGTTGATTATGACATACCTTAAAGTTGCTTTGAGTTAGAACTATGTTATGCTTTACAAAGTTGACAAGCTTAGGCAAAATATTTTCAATGCAATTATATGTTGGTTTTGATAATGCCTAAGGAGAAAGTATGTATGCTCTATGCCTAGACTTTAATTTCATGACTAGAAATATGTTAAATGACAATGCATGATTTTGATGACATGTAAATGACAATGCATGATATGTGATAATACATGGTACATTAAGAGAAAATGCATTATAATACATGACATGACCTTCCTTGGTACACCATGCTTGAGCAAATTGGCATCTATCTTGAGTGACATATATGTTTAATGATGCATGATCTTGAATGTGACAAGAAATTTGAATATATGCATCGTTGAGATTGAAAAGAGTTTTTGAACAAATATTATGAAGTATGATGTATGCTTGAATGTCAATAATCTTGTGATAATATGCTTAAATGTTTATAATTGATATCAAGAACTTAAATTGGCAAATCTATCAAGTGATATCATACTAGCAACAAATGGCATGGACAATGAATAAGAAATAAATGGTGTTGATCAAGAAAAGAATGTTTGACATAAAAAAAAAAGGTCATGAGAAAAATCATATAAATATATTGGCATGTGTTACAATACAAATGCATGAGTAAGCAAACAAGTTGTATTAATCATTCCATCATTGCTCTGATACCTACACTTCAGTAACCTTCTATGTTACTACTTTGATACCTAGAAATGCATCAAGCACTATTAATTGATGATTAACTAGTGTATTTTATATACAATTGGTATCTAAATTTTGAGTGGTATCTATTCATATTGTGACTTCTATTCATTGCATAAGTGGTATCTATTAAAAGGTGATCATGTGCTTAAGAAATAAACAAATGGTATCAAACTTGCTAAATAGGCCAACATGAACAATTGGTATCAATTAGCTTAAGAATTACATCAATTAGCTTAACAATTGGTATTCAATTACAATTGGTATTCTATTACATGTGTCAATAACATTTGGTGCTAAACTTGATTGAAGTGACTCATAAGTGGTATTAGACTTAATCAAATTGGTGTAATTGGGTTCATAACAATTAGTATCAAAATATATGTGAAAAGGGGAGAAAATATCATGATATCTTAGTGTCTATTAAATGACTAAGGAGGAGATATATCTTGCATGATACATTATGATCTTCTAACAATTGGTATATCTTTCAACAATTACTATCAATTAAATGCATGACTTGTGTTTAACAATTAGTATCAAACTTTATCAAATTGATTTCACATGTTAATAAGTGGTATATGTTTTTATAAGTGACATCAATTACAATAGTAAGGGGGAGCATACACATGAATGAATATCCATCATTTTACCTCTCTATGATTATGATTATGGCATTTATGCTTACAATTTTATTCTCCTATATGCTTACTTGGAAAAATCCTTGTGTGTTTGATAATGCCAAAAAGGAGAAGATTATGTGCTTATTTGGAAAGAATCATGTGACACTTACCATACTTATAATATTAATTACATGATTAAAAATGATTTAGAAATCAATTATATGTTTACTTGATAAATGAATTATGTGATTGATTATTGACTCTAGATGCAACAAAATGGTATATATCCTTGATCATGTTATGAGTTTTTCTTGCTCTAAATCTCTCTTATTCAAATACATGAGTTTATATGTTGATGGCATAGAATATAATTAAGATGATGATCTTTTTGATGATGCCAAAGGGGAAGAGATTAGTGAAAGGATTAGTAAAAAGGATAAAATGTTATTTATGCCAAAAAGAGGAGAATTACTATGACTAATGTTTTATCATAAGGAAAGTTTTTGATGATGCCAAAGGGGGAGAAGATTATAGGAAGTTATATATACACCCTAAATGGAATAAAGTCTTTTACAAAGGGGGAGAGATATAAAGAGAGAAATATATAAGAAAGAGGGAGAAGATATACACTACCACTATGCTCTAAAAATTAGATGAACTATTTTGTGGTATCTATTGTATGATTGGTATCTATTGTATGATTAAGGGGGAAATGATTAAAGAGGAAAAGAATATATATTAAGGGGGAGAGACCTTATTAAAGGGGAGAGACCTTTTATCAGAGACCTTATTAAAGGGGAGAGACCTTTTATCCTTAATATTCTCTTCTTAACTTGTGCCTATGATTTCATTAACAATTGGTATCAAATTGTATGTGATAGGGCAAGTCTTTGTTGCAATATGTATGAATTGTTATGATACTAACACCCCAAGAGACAAGCATTTGTTGTCATCATCAAAAAGGGGGAGAATGTATTTTTATGTTGATGTAGGTTTTGATAATGACACAACAAATGAAGGATCAAGATCAAACATATATATTTATGGATGAATTAATTATGTTTGATGATGGAAAATTGATGAAATACAAAGAAATGTTTCAAGGCATTTTAAGTGGCTTAAATCAAGTGGAATATGATCATCAAAGTGCCTAAGTATCAAAGGATTAGAGCCAAGATTTAACATATATCAAATAAGGATGAAACAAAGCATAAAATTCATGCAACAGGTGCATGAATCGATTCACATGGCAAGGCATAATGATTTGAATCGATTCCTACGAATGAAATGCTCCAGGAAGTGATTTTTAATAGCTTGAATCGATTCCTTCTATAGCTGAATCGATTCACACGGTTTTGCAAGTGCCCAGGAAGCATTTTTTATTAATTGAATCGATTCATCCTAGTCCAGAATCGATTCACACGATCAAGTTTGCCCAGTAACATTAGTTTAATTGCTTGAATCGATTCTTGTAGCTGTCAGGGGCCAAAATGCACGTTGGAATCATTAATTCTTGAAGAGAATTATTCAAAATTCTAAAGGAGACATTGTGCAACATGGTTGGAAAGTTCAAGGCAATGCTTCACACTTTGTCCCTCTCCACATGCATGTGTTTTATTGGAAATGGAATTAATTTAAATTAAGACAAACATGCTTCTTCATGCATATGCCATGTTCTTCTTGGAGACATTAAAAGCTCATTGGAATTGCAATGCCATTTTGAATGGAGACACACATGTTCCAAGTTCAAGCTCCCAAGGAATTTAATATTGCAACATACCATACCATTGGAGCCTATAAATAGAGAAGAAGTTGAAGGCAAATGATGTCCCAAGCACTTGAAGCACTTCCATTTGCTTACTTCTTCCTCCTTGCTTCTTGCTCTTCTACTTGCTCTCTTTTTATTTATTAACTTGCATAATTCCTCTTTAAGAGTTAATTGAGAGTTAGAAAGGAAGTTATCTTGGGTGAGCTAAATTTGTATATCCTCTCTTTGAGAGTTAATTTTTGTGTAAGCGTTAAATTGTGTATCCACTCTAGTGAGAGAGTTATCATTGTAACCATTAAAACACCAAAATCCCTTAGAGGTTTGGGTTGAGGGTTCAACCTTGTAATTGTGAGATTGAGAGATTGGGTGGGGTGCCCTTGTACTTGTGAGGATTGGGTTCTTGAGTGTGGGACACTAGGAAGCCGCGATTGCTCAAAGTTGTATCTCTAATCTCCAATAGTGGAAATCCTTCAAGTGGGTTGCTTGAAGGCGAGACGTACACCGGTGTGGTGGAACTCGTTATATCGGTTTGCAAATTCTCTCTTCCCTTAAACTCTTTATTGTTGAGAACTTAATTTGCATGCCTAAATACTTATATCAAATTGGTTTGGTAAAATTGAATCCTTGAATCAATTGACTTAAACATTGTTAGATTTGATTATTGAGGAAGAAGAATATTGGTGTTAACAAATTAGTAAACTATCATGCTTAATTAATTTGAGTTATTGAAGTTATACTTATATTGAAATTAATTATAGCATGCTAAGAACTTCAAGAATTGTCTAAGCCAATAACTTGCTTTGTTCATCAAATCAATTCTTGAATATAGTCCATTCAACTCAATATGTTTTAGTATGAAATGTGCTTCATAATTGTTACATCCTTTATATTGCATCATTTGTATATTACTAACCGATTTGAAAGGGATTCCGCGCGAAAATTTGAAATACTCAATTCACCCCCCTCTTGAGTATCGAGGCCTTGGCTAACACGATAGTCACGCGGTAAATTAAAATGCAATTCCAAATTAAAAAACAAGTGTATACAATAATAGAAGTTACATGAAATTAGAAGGGTTGTGCTAAACTTACCGAGAAAATGTTAAACCATCTATCTTAGACAGTCTTACTAGCATCTGTCCAAGAGATTTAAAGCCCATCCCACTGGGCCTTCAGAACCTTAGTAATCGGTTTGGTAATGCGAGCACTATCAACATAATTGTAGTTCAAACAATGAAACAATTAATTAATAAAATTGAACCTTAAAACTAATATAAACTAGGGAGTCCATCAAAATTTTGGCAGAGTCTCCCTATAAACTAGACATTTCCAAATTTTTACAAGTACCCTATTACACACAAAACTTTCTAATATAGTTCAATGTAAAGAAACATCAACAGACATGCAATAGTTATGTTATCAGCACACATACCAATACCTAGTGAGCTTTGCTCTCCACTAACAAACAATAATCAAATCAATCTTAACAATACAGATAACATAAGTATACAGTAGACACAACAGTACCTAGTGAGCTTTGCTCTCCACTAACAAACATTAATCATACGAATCTCAATAATACAAATAGTTATGCTATTGGCACACACACCAGTACAAAAAGACGTAAACTTGAGGACATATAGTTATACTTACTCGTCTGTATCCGATAATGGGACCAGAGTGGGAAGGGGGTCGGATGCTGATGAAGGGGTCGTCTCATGGACCTGCTCCTCCTGCTACTGAGGCTGTAACATGTTTGGGGTGGATGTGGCTGCAGCATCACCCAGAACTATTAATATCGGTGTCCGGTGTACAGTGTCATCCGTCAGTGTGGTCTCCCTTCGTGTGCTAGGGGTACTGAGCCGTGTAACCGGGGAGTGTCTACCACCACCCCGACCAAACCATCCTCTGCGTCCAATCATCTATCAATAAAACAATGTAAGCATTAATTAGTAAAAACAATAACATATATATATATATATACATATATTTATATACATACATGCAAACACATTTGATTGTAACTTTTGTTTCCTAATAAAACATAAACAAGGCCCCCAAATCAAATCAAAAGAGCAGCGAATTTTGAGACATTTTGATGGTATGATAAATTTTTCAGTCATGATGCATCTTTAAGCCCTCCACTATTGGGTGGCCCCAAACCTTGAACCCATGAAAAACATACAAAGTGCAACAAAATATATTACATACCTTCCCTTCATAATTAAAACACTAATGATTGAATAAACATCTTTTTAGTATTTAAATAATATTTGGTTGAATGAGAGAGACCAAGAACAACATAAAACTTATACAAACACGTAATTAATTAACAATAAATGCAGACCAATGTAGTGGCTGAGAGAGACCAAACCTTGAATAGGAGAGAGGGATACATCGACAAACTGAGATGAGGTCACTGAATGAGGAAGGCTCCATCGTGAGTCGAGTGAGAGAGGGAAGGAGACACCGTCGTCAAGAGAGAGGGGAGGCAAACACAATGGAGGAAGCCTGTAACGCCCCGTGTAATATTAATTAAATTTTCCGAATAAATTTTTTGCGTTTTTAAAAGATCTTTTTAAAGTACATAAATTAAAATCAGAGTTCACATAAAGGTCGATAATAACGGAATATTATTATGCATACTAGTCGTGAATAATAATATTCATGAAATATTTGCATAGCGGAAACGATTTATAAATAACAGTACATAACACGTATTTATTACAAATCGTAAAATTAGAATAAATTTGAAATCCAAGCAATAGTTCACATAGACATCAACCATAGCATCACTCTTCATTCTGGGTGGCATTCACTGTAAAAATTATTGTAAGAGTGAGACAGAATATAGAATAAATATAAAATATATAGAATTGCACAAACACAATCAATAATACATAATGATATGATGAATATGCCAAACAAGTTCATTTAATAAGTCTTTAATTAGTCAAATGATATCATATTGGATCCATTTTGTTTGGTGGGAATACTGCAGTAAAAAGTCTCATAGATACACCGGTAGGAATTAATACAGTCATGGATCCCTACAGCCCCATGACCCACACATCGGTAGGAATTAATACAGTCATGGATCCCTACAGCCCCATGACCAACACATCGGTAGGAATTAATACAGTCATGGATCCATATAGCCCCATGACCAACACATCGGTAGGAATTAATACAGTCATGGATCCCTACACCCCCATGACCCTCATAACAAAATTAGGACTTTAACTCATAGAGAAAAACATCTTTTCATTCATAATAACCATTAAAATTAACTTTCAACAGCAACATACTCTAGGAAAACAGTCATAACATGAGCAAATCATAACCTTTTCATGTGATTCCACTTTCTATAGCTTAATAATACAATTATCTACAACTTTCATGAAGAACACAATTTCAAATTCCAAACAGAATTACCACTTATTCACGAAATACCATACTGCCTCAAGGTGAGTTTTTTTCAAAACGTACATATATTAGTAATTTGAACATTTCTGGAGCTACAAAAATGATTTTGGCATGAAACCAGTTCTAGATTATCCTTAACACAAATATCCATAACTTTCATTTAGATCATAAATTCAAATTCTAAGTAGAAATACCATTTATCCACAAAATACAACACTGCCTCCAGATGAGCTTTCAAAACATATATATATTAGTATTTTCAACGTTTCTGGAGTTACAAAAATAGTTTTGACATGAGAATAGTCCTAAATTACTCTTAATATAATTATCTACAACTTTCATGAAGACACCAACCACTAATTCACACCACAAAATTCCCAGTTTGGAAAATAAGATTCAAATTTCATAGTTAACAGATTTACAGCTTGTACATACTTCAGTATTTTAGGCATAACTCAAGCTACAAAAATCATTTTGACTTGAAACCACTTTCTATAGATCCATAACATAAGTACCTACAACTTTTATGAAGACATAAAAGGCTGATTATATATGTATAAGTCCCAGCATATTAATATATACATAAAACATGGGATAAATATTCCACTCGGACATGCTGTAGTATTTTGGCTATAACTTTTGCTACACATACTCAAATCAGTCGGTCCAGGTCTCAAATTTCACATAATAAAAAGATCTATAACTTTCATGAAGAAGTTAGAGTCAAAATCATACGTTTTCAATCTCAAAACTGAGCAAAAATATACGAAAATAAAACTGGAATCCTAGGACAGCATACAACTCTACCCATTTCATAGTTATTCACAACCCTGTCCCCTCTTACTTGGTTTGATAATCTATGGCTGACTGAAAAGAAGTCCTCCTTGTTGTCCTAGTTCCAGCTCGAAAATGTTTTGATGAAGGAGAGAAATTGAAGGAAAGATATTTCACTATCTTTTTTCTAATGCCTTCTGGTCTAGCAAGGGGTAGAGTTAATAATGCAAGACAAGTGGGGAACATTATCTTCGTGAGTGGATGTTTAGTGCTGTTAGTGCTTTGATAGTGGAGATAATGGAGGATTAAAATAAGAAAGTGGCTTATAATGGTCCACTTCTGGCCGTTCCTACTCACTAGAGAGGATTAATGGGGCTACATGCATTAAACTATGCATAAGAGACAAGAAAGGAGTCAAAAGTTATTCCTGGCACTGAAAACCGACTGGAATTCCACTCGGTTAGCCTATAAACCGACTGGAATTCCTTCAGTCGTGTGAAGAAGTAGAGAAACCGAGTCCTCTCGCTCAAGCGAAATATGACTCGCTTGAGCGAGTGCCATATAATGCACTAGCAGAGGGCTTTCGCTCAAGCGAAAACCGACTCGCTTGAGCGAGTGTGAGTTTCGCTCAAGCGAATACCAACTCGCTTGAGCCAGACACTCTCCCTTGCTTAAGCGAGGATCTCATTCGCTTAAGCGAATCCACTCGGTTTTTATTCAACATTTTAGTCCACTCGGTAAAATCTCCTGAAACCGAGTCTTCACCTATTACTCACTCGAAACTGGTTCTATTTGAAACTCTCAGTTTGATTTCTCTTCTTTGGAGGTGACAGTCGGAGTTTTCTCACTCGGATTTACTCATGATTTCCATTCGGCAAACAACCTATTCTTATCTATTTCTCACTCAACTAAATCATCCTTTAGCCGACTTAACATCAAATCAATTTTCACTCAGGATTTCATAACACCTTACTCACTCGGAAATGGCTCTATGCATACTGAAATTCACTCGGAATGGGCTCCCAATAACATTTTCCACTCGGTATCTATTCACTTAGTATTATTCATTTATCACCACTCATATTCAAGCCAAGTAATGCCTTAACCATACAGTATATATATATATATATATAACCACTCGAAATCCTTAACTTAATCACTCGGTTTATCACTAATCAAATACCACTCGGTATACCTCATTTTATTCACTCGGGGAAACCATTACGCTAAGTCCAACTCGGACTTGTTCTAACCCAATCCACTCGGATTATCATCATATACTTAGAAATTTTTCCAATCTAATCCATTACAACAAATCTTCCCTCGGATTTCCACTCGGGAATATCCAAATCCATTCCTACACACATCATTTTCACTCGGTATTATTTCCCACTCGAGTATATCTTACTTGGGATCATCCAAGCCTATTCACTCAGAAAGGCTACATACTTAACCTCACTCAATGGCTCTAAACCTCATATATATATATCCCACTCGGAATGCTATTCCCTTTCTCACTGGGAAGGTTTGACTTGGACTAACTTACTCGGATTGCATTGGTTATATCCCTGACTGAGTCTCTTCACTCGGAAATGAAGGCACTCAGTGAACTTTCAGTCAGAAATGCTATGTCTGACTATGATTGACTTGGAAACTAGTCCTTCAGAAACATTGGACTCGGAAACGAGTCTTTGGAGAGTACTTGACTCGGAAATGAGTCTTTCTGAGGTGTTTGACTCGGAAATGAGTCACTCAGGAATAATTGACTCGGAATTGAGTCTTCCTGACATGTTTGACTCAGCAGTGAGTCTCTGAGACAGAATTTCACTCGGAATAAGTCCTCTTGACCATGTTCCATTCGGAAAACACAATTTTAACTCGGTATTTCCATTTTCCACTCGGAATTCCTTTTGGTCACTCGGAATTTGCAGTTTTTACTCAGAACAGAGTCTCTTTCTCACTCGGACAGTTCTTTCTAAGGCATTTTCACTCGGAAATTGGGCCTTATCAATAAGGATCTATATAAATTCTAGAATTATACCCAAAAATGAAACTTTTGGAGCATTAAAAACCATCTATAGAGTGTTTTATTCATTGATTAACACTAACATATCTTCTATACCTCATAATTTACAAAATAGAGCTATTATTAAAAGCAGGATGTTACAAAGCCTATTGGAGACCGAGAGAGAGAGACTGTTGGAGACGAGAGAAAGGAACTTAGGCACGAGTAGGAGAGGGAAAAAGGGAAACTAACTTTAGGGCAAAGAGGAACTAATTGAAGGGAAAGAGGGATTTTGAATCAAAATCTTAGCAACGGCCTTAAGAACCTTCATTGAGAGCGTTACTAATATCATACTTATCCACGTGGCAGACTCTTTAGCGACCACCACAACACCATCGCTATTTCACAGTAATGCATTCTCAATGAATGATGAAATTCTTGGCAAGCGCACTAATTGTTAAAAAATAGTATATTTGATCGTTCCCATAAGGATTATGTTAAGTACCACAATCTTAAGGAGTCTCTAGCTGAACCTTACAACAAAGCCATTAAAGTCTTTAAGTTTTCTGAATTTTATATTGTTTTATGAATTTTTAACAATAGTGTCACTAAGTAGAATTATGTTAACAATTAAACTATACTAAACACACAGATTAGAACTGAAATTAGAATACCATAACTCATAAATTCATATGAACTCAGCAGTAGACACAAGCAAAGTAGAATTCAATCTCATAGATGGATAACTCCTAATTTCTAAAGTAATTATCACTAATCCAACCTAGGCTAATCCTAATCCCTTAGGTATTAACTTTCAATTGAATCTAATGCGAAATTACAGCAAACCTCAACACTATCCTAATCCCTTAATTATAAGCACTAAGTCAATAATTGCGAATAAGAATTCCTCACCATGATTCCTCTTTAATGAGAACTTCAGAATGCCTGGATTTCCCTATCCTAGGGTTAAAGATGAACAATTGTTGTGTTTAGAACCTACTCTAATGCATCTTCAACTTCATCACTTGATATTCAAAGATATAGAGGCTTCACTCAATCCCAATCCAAGGGAATTATGCACTCATGGAAGGAAAACAAAATTGGACATAAAGAGTGGAGGTTAGATATGAGAGAATTTAGAGATAGAGAAAATCTGAAGAGAGGAAAGAAATCTGAGAATGAATTAGAATCTAAAAATTAGTTGTTTGATCCCCTCTTACATTAATGACAATACAACTATATATAGTTTTCTAAACTAACTAAATTCCTAAACTAAAATAATTACAGAGAATGCCATTAATTAAGAGGTACAAATAAATAAATAGCTTAAGTTACTAAAATTACAACATGTACAAATTCTAAAAATAAACTAAGTTAAGTGGATCAGTGTCTTGGTGTATGGCTTAGTGTAAGACCTGCGTGGGCACGTGTGGGGTCTAGATCAAGGTCTGATTGAAGGGAAAATGGGCGTAAGAGTGGTGTAAATTCGCCAAGCTCCTGGACTTGGTACTAATTTATTCGTGACATGGGTGTAGGTACGCTAGGAACGAGTGTAGGCCCACTAGGCTACTGGTTAAGCATTTTCTAGTAAAAAATGTGCCTAGCATAAGCCTACGCTGGTTGAACATAAGTACGCTTAGCCTCTGTGTCTAATTTTTACCAAAAAGCTGATCTGGGCGTACCAACACTGGGTCTAGCGTACCCCCGCACGTGTTTTATTGTTCCAAAATCTCTCCTAGGCATACCAGTGCCAGGTCTAGCGTACCTACACGTAAAAATATGTGTAACAAGTACTTCTGGGCGTACCAGCACTGGGTCTAACATACCCACGCACACATGACTAATACTTCAACTCTAATGCCGAGCGTAAGCACGCTGGTCCTGGGCGTACCCGCGCTAGCCTAGCGTAAGAGCCTAGTGTACCTACGCTGGCTAGCGTAAGAGCCTAGTGTACTTATGTTGGGGTTCTGACAGCATAACTTATTCTTCATACTTTTTCCCTTTATGCTCCATTTGCAATTTCCTACATAAAACATGCTTAATTTATCAATAAGTCTCTACTTTTACTAAGTAAAACCAGCACTTTATTTTATGAATAATATCATTAGAAATATAATTATTTTACACAAATTTCCTTTAAATTATCATAAAATAACTATTGCAAATAAGTCTTTTAAAGACTCATCACATCCCCAAACTTAAACCGTACTTTATTTTCTAATTTTGGTTTTTCTTCTTTTTTATTTTCTTGTTTTCTTTATTTCTTCATCTCTTTTCTATTTTTCTTTTCTATTCTTTTCTTTCTCTTTTTTTCACATTTTCTCTGTTTTTCCTTTTCTCATCTTTCACTCTTTTTTTTTTGTTTTCATCATTTTATTTATGTACAAGGGTAGCTACATGGATTCATCCACCTGGATCCCATTGCTTGTGACCATAGACTCTTGGTCTCTTTGCTCTAACTTTTTCATTGTTCTGTTTAAGGCTGAAGCTCCACATAACTAAAACCTTACTTGTCCTCAAACAAGCAAAAACTAATCCATGGATTCAAAACAATAATGCTTCCTAAGAACACACAATGATGAAGAATTACTTTCATGCTTAGATATCCAAATAAATCATATATTACTTAGCCTCAAGGTGAAGTCCTTCAAAATGAATGTAATGCTTTATCATTTGAGGATGAAGTGATCATGCCATTATTCCTCTCAAGTTGTGTATCACTCTCACTCAATGTTTAGGCAATCAAATTACGCTCAAGCTTAACTAGATTAGAATGTTATCATAGGCATGCAATCATTCTAAACATACCAACCCAAAATGAATACAAACATGGATCAATAAGGACTTTTGGGATTGTAATGAGGCTGGTTACAAGTTTTATTATTTTTCTAGCCAATGAAAGGTGAAAGATACCCAAGATGATGACACTTGACTTCTATCACTCACTTCTTTTCTTTAATCCCTTTTTTTTCTACATTCATTCCTTTTTATTTTAGTGTTTTTATGCTCTTTTCCCTTTTCTTTCTGAGCTTTGCTCTTATTCACATTTGTCCTTTAGACTTGTTTGTTTCAGCACTTTTGTATCAACACACCTTCTTCCATTTCTTATTTTGACTTTGTTCCATAATTTTATATATATTTTTTTTCATTTTTCTCCTTTTAACACAAGTTTAGAAAAAAAAGTGTGCCAAAGTATGATGTGTGGCACACTCCCATCCCCAAACTTAAAATGTTACTAGTCCCTTAACAACTCTTTATTTATGACAGAACAAACACCAACATCTTATGCATAAGGGTTTTTCTTTATTGGTTTTTCTTGGATTTTTGGCTTGTAGTATCAGGGTTTTATTCCAAAGAAAAAGTTCAAAGGCTCAAACATAGGATCAATGGATATATGTACAATGGTAAGCTTATTTGGCTCTGGCTTATTCAGAAAAATGGCCTTAATCATTTCCGAGCATGCATACAAATAAGTAGATACAAGAACAAGAGCAAGTTCTACAATAATACTAACTAGCAAACATACTCATGTAAGGAATCAAGGCTCAAAACTCACATTTATTCAGGTTAAGCATTCACATCACATCCCTAAACTTAGACGTTACAACCATCCCTAAGACTCACATCATGTATCCTTACTCCATATACAAGTTCAGAATTCAAAAAAGTCATCATGCATACTTGAAACCAAACAAAGTTTAATTATTCAGCAGTTTTCAAACTCACTTATTCATATGAAATTTTAGCTTAGTCAATGAAGAATTCAAATGACGTGATAGTTTAAGAAACTCCCTAAGTTGGTTGATAAAGTGCTGAGCTTGGTGGTTGATGTTGTAGCAAAATCCTTTTCTTTATTTTCTAACTTTGGTTTTTCTTATTTTTAATTTTCTTGTTTTCTTTATTTCTTCAACTCCTTTCTATTTTTCTTTTCTATTCTTTTCTTTCTCTTTTTTTTCACATTTTCTCTGTTTTTCCTTTTCTCATATTTCACTTTTTTTCTTCTGTTTTCATCATTTTATTTATGTACAAGGGTAGCTACATGGATTCATCCACCTGGATCCCATTGCTTGTGACCATAGGCTCTTGGTCTTTTTGCTCCAACTTTTTCATTGTTCTGTTTAAGGCTCAAGCTCCATACAACTTTCATTCTCTTTTTCTCTTCAAATTCCTTCTACTTTTTCTTCTTTTTACTCTTTTTATTTTTTTATTTTTCATTAGTTTTCATCTTTTTGTGCCACAAACAATGTTCTTCTTGAATTGATGATTCCCGTTTCTTTGTGGTTTCAATAGCTAAAGTAGTCACCACTAGTAAACATTCCTCATAACATGGCTGAATTTCTTCTTCTTTTGTATTTCCAACATCTGAACATATTAATTTTTGTGCATAAACCTCTACTTTTTTATCCGCATTCACACTTGGCTCCATCCAAATTTCAACATCATTATTATTTTACCAAAATGTGGTTCCCATCTCAGCTGAGATCTCTACTTCCTCTATCACTTCTTGCTTAACAACAATATATAATTGAGTCTCAACTTCCTCAATGGCTTCTGTTGTCATTTCTTCAGCTTTACTTTCTTCAACATTTTCCTCATCAATGCAATCACCTAATGACAGATTATTCTCTTCTTCATTGGACCAATCTTCTTCATTCTAATCATCAAAGAATGCCTTACAAAATATACTATCATCCAACTCAGAGGTATGATCCATATCGCTTTCCTCCTCATATTCTTCAATTAACTCTTCTTCTATAAAATAACCCTAAACTTCCTCATTTTCTTTTTCTTCTTTTGTTTCATACATCTCAACATCAACCTCAAGTTCAGGTTCATCCATTTCATTATCTTTTTCATCATAAATGTTTTCCAACTGGTCTTTTTCTTCCCCAAACTTAGTTTCTTCATTTGGACCAGTATCATCATCCCATGGCTTTTCATATTGGTCTTTTCTTCGTATAACCTCTGTATTTCTTTGCTCTTTGGTCAATTACTTTGCAATAAAATCCACTTGCTTTTGAATGTTCATGATTGAATTATCAAAATTTTTAAGGTCGGTTTAAGTGAACTCCATGAATTGAATCAAAATTTTTTCTAATTTCGATAGCTCTTCCTTAATTAGTTGTATCTCCTCCACATGGTTCATGCATAATGATTATGAATATTGAAGAAACTCCGCTAAGGTATCCTCAAGATCCATCAGCTGTAACTTTTCTTTTTCCAAAACAACTTCAAACAACAAAAGTGCAACAACTAACAACATACAAAACTACTGTCACGGTTAGTTGTAACAATTATCAATAATTAAAATAACTCAAACCAAAAGTCAACATAATAGTAACAACTAATAACAATTAAAGCAACACTTAACAAAATCTTACTCCTATTAAGAAATTCACTAATCAACAAACGAAAATTACAGAACATAACAAAAAGAAAAATGGTTCAGTTTAGTGGCTTCCCAAGGATTGTTGATATTAATCAACAATCCCCAATAATGACTCCATTAACTAGATGCATTCTTATTGAATGATGAAATTCTTGGCAAGCGCACCAATCGTTAAAAAGTAGTATATTTGATCGTTCCCACAGGGATTGTGTTAAGTACCATAATCTTAAGGAGTCTCTAGCTGAACCTTACAACAAAGCCATTAAAGTCTTTAAGTTTTCTGAATTTTATATTGTTTTTGTGAATTTTTAACAGTAGTGTCACTAAGTAGAATTATGTTAACAATTAAACTATACTAAACACACAGATTGGAACTAAAATTAGCACACCATAACTCAAAAATTCACATGATCTCAGCAGCAGACACAAGTAAAGTAGAATTTAATCTCACAGATGGATTACTCCTAATCCCTTAGGTAATTATCACTAATCCAACCTAGGCTAATCCTAATCCCTTAGGTATCAACTTTAAATTGATACCTTAGCACTATCTTAATTCCTTAGGTATAAGCACTAATCCAACCTAGGCTAATCATAATCCCTTAGCACTATCCTAATTCCTTAGGTATAAGCACTAAGTCAACAATTACGAACAAGAATTCCTCACCATGATTCCTCTCTAGTGAGTACTTTAAAATTCTTGGATTTCCCAATCCTAGGGTTAAAGATGAACAATTGCTGTGTTCAGAACCTACTCCAATGCATCTTTAACTTCATCACTTGATATTGAGAGATATAGAGGCTCCATTTAATCCAAATCTAAGGGAGTTATGCACTCATGGAAGGAAAACAAAAATGGACACAAAGAATGGAGGTTAGATATAAGAGAATTTAGAGACAAAAACTCTAAAGAGAGGAAAAAAATTTGAGAATGAATTAGAATCTGAAAATTAGTTGTTGGATCCCTCTTACATTGATGACAATACAACTATATATAGTTTTCTAAACAAACTAAATTCCTAAACTAAAATAATTACAAAGAATGCCATTAATTAAGAGGTACAATTAAATAAATAACTTAAGTTACTAAAATTACAACATGAACATATTGTGAAAATAAACTAAGTTAAGTGGATTAGTGTCTTAGCGTATAGCTTGGTGTAAGACTAGTATGGGCACACGTGCTGTCTGGGTCAAGGTTTAATTGAAGGGAAAATAGGCATAAAAGTGAGTGTAAGAGTGGCGTAAGTACGCTGAGCTCCTGGACTTGGAACCAATTTATGTGTGACATGGGCGTTGGTATGCTAGGAATGAGTGTAGGCATGCTGGGCTACTAGTTGAGCATTTTCTAGTCCAACATGTGCCTAGCGTAAGCTTATGTTGGTTGGGCATAAGTACGCTCAGCCTCTATGTCTAATTTTTACAAAAAAGCTGATCTAGGTGTACCAGCACTGGGTCTAGCGTACCGACGTACGTGTTTTATTGTTCCAATGTCCCTCCTAGGTATACCAGCGTTGGGTCTAGCGTACCCACACGCACATGACTAATACTTCAACTTTGATGTTGAGCGTAAGCACGCTGGTTCTGGGCGTACCCGCGCTAGCTTAGCGTAAGAGCGTAGCGTACCTACGCTAGCTAGTGTAAGAGCCTAGCATACTTACGTTGGGGTTCTGACAAAATAACTTATTCTTCATCCTTTTCCTATTATGCTCCATTTATAATTTCCTACATAAAACATACTTAATTTATCATTAATTCTTTACTTTTACTAATCAAAACCAACACTTTATGTTATGAATGATATCATTAGAAATGTAATTATTTACTTAAATTTCCTTTAAATTGTCATAAAATAACTATTGCAAATAAGTCTTTTGGAGACTCATCACACAGTCGTTGTTTTCCATAACCCAAAGCGACGACTAACCACAGCGGTTGCATAAATGAGTACCACTTAGCGACTACAAACACAACTATCACTAAATCCATTGCATACCTAGCGACAAACTAAATTCATGGCCGAAAAGGAACAAGACTTACATCAGTGACGATAGCACAATTTTATCTCTAACTTTAAGGTTGGAGTGAACAAAATTTTTGGATGGAAGGTAATGTGTTTAAAAATTGTCTCAGGTAACAAAAGCTTGGATGTCAAAGTTTTGATAATGACAAAGCAACCATTTGAAGAATCATGACAAGGAAAATGAATTTCAATGAAGTATCAAAGTGCTAGAATAATGAGAATAAACCTATAGAAAGATCAAAATAAAGAAGAGCAAAGAGCTTATGAATCAAATCAAGAATCAGACCTGAATTTGACATAGCCTAATTGATTACACCACTGCAACAATTGTTTACCTTGGTTCTGGAATGAACATAATCAATCACAGCAAATAAGATAATCGATTATGATGCTGTGTAACAAGAATTAAAAGTATCAGGTATAATCTATAATCGATTACAAGGCAGGGATAATCGATTACCATGATTCTGTTTGTCACTTAATCGATTAAAACAAAGAGAATAATCGATTACACTATTGTAATAAAAGGGATAATATATCAGGTATTTTGACTAATCGATTACAAGGCATGACTAATCGATTACAGAGGTTTTGTTTGATGTATAATCAATTATATGAGTTACATATTCAATTATTGTAACACCCCGGCCCGAAAACAAGGGTAAATTTTTTGAGGTTTAAAAATAATTGTAAGTAGAAGAAATTTAATATATATAATGCCGAGTAATTACCCCGGATCATTAATAACTAATCTCATATATAAAGATATGAGACAGTATCAGAGTGCACCTCGGACGACCGGACTTGAGGTGTCACAAGGGAAAAGCGGAAGATGAAATTAATTTAATAGTTGTTAAAGTATATGCCAAAAAGAAGATGATAGATGCCTCACCGATTTGTTAAACAACATAAATATATTTTCATAATAATATTATCACTCATACATTATCAAGGTCATTAATGAAAATTAGCCGTACACATAAGGTCTAATTTTCCTACATGACCTCCTAAACTAACTATCATCAAATTAATTTCAAAATAAGCATACACACACCGTATGCTATACAAAATGAATACATATAGGCCGGCCAAGGCTCACCCATATTCCTTTCATATTTACCTTCTCCAATACTTGACCTCCAAAAAGAGTAGGATTTTACAGCACACCTATATCAAGCTTAAAAATGGAAACAGGGAGGTGAGTAACATAATCCAAATGTATCAAAGTCATACATTATGATGCTATATACATGTGTGCATTACATTCATTTCCAATGTAACCTCACAAGTTTCACACACATGATACATCATTCCATCTCAGCACATTACATATCTAAATAAGTATATTCATAAGGCAATATCATATATATAATCATCCTTAACATTCTCAATAATCATCACACCTTCAATGTTAGTACCTTGGCTTACTTTCTCTCTATTTAACAATCATCCATTGCCACCACGGGCTATCAACTAGGCATATCTCCGGCTATATGTAAATGCTCTTAAAGCTAATGCATATGCACAACGAAATTATTTTCAAATGTGGATCCGACTGTGGGAAAACATCAACATATCAAATGTGGGACAAGCATAGGTGTGCTACTATGCCCCTACTGCAGTAGTAAAATGTGTACACTTATATCCAATTTCATGCATGCTCAACATCATATTTTACTGGTACCAAACCGCTCTCGCCCATCTGTAGCACTAGTCACCCCGTGACTACGGATCATCATTATGACCGTACTTGCCAAAGTGCTACGGGCCTCCCCCGAACACACATCGAGGGAGCCATGCCACGTTGGACACCGAGGTCAACTGCTCATCACAGAGCCACCCTCCCACAGGGCCTGCCACATAGGGTGCCTCGTCACTAAACTAAGGGCAGCTTCGTGATTCCCTGAATCACTAGGGAGCAATAACAGTACATCCATGCACTAGGCCGCCCTCCCACTGGGCCTGCCTATTGGAACCCCTAACATTCAATATAAGCAGTGAATGATATGCCATGGATACAAATTCCAATCAATGCATTCTCACACCGTGTATCCTAAATGCCACTCAATCAATCGTCCATTCATAACTACCACTTAGTGAATTTCAGTATTCTCAATCTTTACCGATTCTCGTTGGAACTCATACACATCGGTAGTTAATGGCAATCACATTCATCAGTTCACATATACATAAATGGGGATATTTCACATCATTTATTTCAATTCAAAACATGGTCTCTAACCATCATAACATATTTCATCAACATAATCAACATAATGTCTGATCCAGTCTCGATACTAGTACCAGAATACGGATATCACTTCATTTGCTCTGTATACAATATAGACTCAATAGGTAAAACTTCAGACATCAAGATTAATTTCCTCTTAGTAGGATACAGATAATCATATCAGATACATACAACACCGGTCTAAAACCTGAGTCATCTATTGATGCTCGTGGCTGGTCCCACACCGGATTGTTGACTCCGGCTCTGACCAGTTTAATTTCATACTCATCATCCCAAATACATGCCACATAACATCAATCATTCTAAATACACTCAAATCATGAAATCATCACATCGTCCATACAAGCAATCAACAAACACAATCATATACACATATTTTCATATCATCAATGGATGAAATCATGCATTTAGAATAGTTACCCCCTCCTACCTCAAGAGAAGTTGTAATCACCGTGGTTAGATGGTTCCACCTCGTCACTGGGGTTATTTCCTACATCACAATATATCACACAATTATTTTCCATTCAACCACCTCGGTTTAACGTTCATATTCATTTACTTGATGTCTTCCAGCATCTTAACTCTCAGTCCCATTTATTTCACTCCTTCTACCACAACCAGCATGGTTTAGGCATTTGCACTTATTATTACGCACATTCAATGCTAAACCCATTAACGGGTTCCCACATTAATGGTTCCCAACAACCATTAAGTTTTATTAATGGCCATTCACCATTAATAACATTATCTCACCTCACCAATAATAATTATTTAACACAATAAATACTTCTCCACTCATGTTTTGCATTTCCCCTAAATCATAGGGTTAGGGTTTCTCTAATAACCCAACAACACTCATTAAATCACTTTCCCAACATCAAAACCCAAAAACCCATAGTTCATACTCTTGAGAAATAGAAAGAGTTTACCTCAAGAGAAGGAATGAGAGAGTTTTCCAAGAGAGGGAAAACCACATGAAAATAAGGAGAAAGGAGGGTGAGACTCCAAGCTCCAAACTCTTCCAAGCTCCAAACGAAAATGGAAGAGGAAAAATGGCACGCCACTTTGCTTAAGGTTTTAGGAGAGAAGAAGAAGAGGAAATGAAGGAGAAGAGTAGACAAGAAGTAGAAGCAAAGTACATGCTAAGGGAAATCCAAGAAACTGATGAAAATAAGAAGAGAAAAATGGGCCATTTGGCTTTATTTTTAATTCCTCGTTAAATATTCATCATTTTATGACAAACAGGATCTCAGTTTGGGCTCAATACCTTATCCAAAAATTATTTTGAATACATATTCAGACTCCCAATAATATCCTTAACAGCCCTGACCAATATCATCCCAATCGGAGATACTTGGCTCGATATCCATATTTCAGCCGGCTCATTTTCAGCTTATCCGGCTCCAATAAATTATAGACAGTTCCCAAAAATCTTAATTCATTTATTCCCAATATTTTAGAACACTAAATAACCCAACTATAATTATTTAATATTTATTTCCTTAATTAATCCTTTATTTTAAAATTTAGGGTGTTACAATTACAGTGCTGCTTAGAGGAATTAAATACATCAGGTATAATGCTTAATCGATTATAAAGGTATGACATAATCGATTACATTGACATAATCGATTACAGGAAAAGACATAATCCATTACACAACCACTGGACAATAAAATTAATGGGTTACAATGAAGTATAATCGATTACAGCTTAAGGCGTAATCGATTACCTTAGTGTCAGAATATGGGGAAAGGTTTTTAAAGTGCAGATCCAGCTCACTTCTCCATAAAAGCTTCCATGCCCATGCTGTGCAACGGCTCTGAAGCCTCCAAAGCTCCTCTCCAAGGCTTATAAATGCACCATCCATTCAAGCTACTCAAGCAATCAAGGAGAAAATTATTCATAGCTTGTACTTGTGCCTTGTGAGTTCATTTTTCTGTGTATAGTTTCATTATTCTGAAACTTAGGTTCTAAATTTGCATATCTTCTCTTGTAGATAGTTAGAATTTGTAAGAGCCTTTCAATTGTATATCTACTCTATTGAAAGAGTTATTTTCTTGTAAACACAAACACCAAACACAAAGTTTTACTCTAGTTTTGAGTAGTCACAAAGGTTGGGGTTCAACCTTTGGGTATTGAGAGTTTGAGAGATTAGGTGGGGTGCCCTTGTGCTAGTAAGGATTAAGTTCTTGAGTGTGGTACACTAGGAAGCTGCAATTGCTTATAGCTTGTATCTCTAAACTTCAATAGTGGAAATCCTTCAAGTGGGTTGCTTGAAGGCGAGACGTACACTGGGGTGGTGGAACTCGTTATATCGGTTTGCAAGCTTCTCTTCCTTACTCTCTTGCATTTACATATTGCATCTAGCTGGTGTATTGTTTTGATTGTGATTGCATTGCTTGAACTTGATTAATTTGGCTAAGCTAAGATCCCGTACACCAAGTGTTTGATAAATTGCCAAAGTGAATTCTACACATCTTTCTTATCTTATTTCTTGCATTATACTTGCTGTCTCTTGCATATTATTATCTTGTGTTAAAAGGGAATAAATTTCAAAGACTTTTTAAGTGAAAGTTTTAAAACTCAATTCACCTCCCTCTTGAGTATTGAGGCCACTTGACTAACAGGTAATTCTAGCTACAGCTCACAAACACTGTTGCTAATCGACAGAATCAGCAACCGTCATAATGACAACGTATCTTAATTTTGATGTTAGTGATGGATGCACGTTGTTGCTCATGTGGGCGCTAATAAAAACTTTGGAGGGAAGCAAAACAAAATTGGATAGAGGGAAACTTAGCGACGGGTGCAGCGACGAGAGATGTTTTTTAGCAATGAAATGTTGCATACTTTAGCGACAACGGTGTCTATCGTCACTGATTGGGTCACTAATTTCCTTTTCAAGTTCCTTCTATGTCGTGTGGTCGCTAATTCGGTCGCTAATTAGCGACAGATGTTGTCGGTTGCTATTTTTTAGTAGCTGTCAGGGGCTTTTTAGTAATGAAAGCTACGTCTAGTACCTTTAAACTTGAAGGATTTTCACTATGTAAAATATCTTTTTACACAAACTGCACATCCCGTGCCTCAAGTATTGTTGACTTTAGCCAGTTCTAGCTTAACACCCAAGTATTCTTTCAACAAGCCACTCTTGGCTTAAAACCCAAGTATTCTTTCTAAAGCCTCTTTAAGCCAAATTGTTTCCTATAGAAACTAAGACTGATAACATACCAAACATTGACACACTGAAAGATTAAGAGATGTTTGTGTTTGATAACTTAGTGTAGAGAAGAATTAAGCTTAAGATCTGATACATTAAGTTAAAAATAAAGACTAAGTCTACAAGAAGCAGATGTAAGAATTGAGAATAAGAGTCAGTGTTTTTGATAGGTTCACTTTGCTCATGTCGAGTTCTTCTTGTTCAAGGTCTGAGGTCTCTTCTTCTTTGTAAGTTATTTCAAATAACCGTTACTGTTTCATTGAGAAGAGATAGTCGTTTGAGCATGCACACTTGAGAGATGAAAAAAAGATAAAGGGTCTGGTTCAAGGATATGAAGATGTTATGCTAAAATAGAGTGCCTCGAGTATTGTAGTGTGAAATTATGTTTTGTTGTCTTTTGTCTATCATGGACTATCACAAAAACAAGCTTGGTTCACCTTTTGAAGCTTTCTGACTAAAGTATTGATCTTCGTTAACTTTTTAATTTATGTAGAGCAGCTTCCTCGATTTTCTCTTCATGCGAGCCTTGGTTTTCTTATGAATTTGTTTTTTTTTCCATTTCAGGTTAGGAGTAGTCTTGCTTGAAGAAAACTAGGTCTGGGGTATCTTTAAAATATCCTTGAGTAGACTGAATTAGAATCAGAGGGCTATTTTATTCAAAAGGGATCTAAGTCTGATAACTTGTAGCTTGGATAGTTAAAGTTATGGGAGAGATGTGTGCTGAGTCTGAATAGTGAATCTGATGAAGAGTGTGACTCAATAGTCCTAAGTCTGGAATAGGCACAGTTAATAATTTTTCTTTTGAACGTTGTCTTGTAACAGACTTGAGTTAAGACAAACTTGGATAAACTTGATTTGGTCCCACACAGACTCGGTTTGAAAAAGACTTGAAATATTTTGCATTACTCAAAGTAGACATTAAATGACGGACTCCTCCTTTGAGTTATAACATATGCATCAGAGACTTTGTAACTTAAAACACTCAAATAAAATGGTTAAATAATACGTAGGCAAACTTTCTTTAATTAAAAGCCTTGATGTGTGTTATCAATAAATCTTGGGGTATTTAAATAATATTTAAAGTATCCAAAGTCCCTTATGAAACAGACTTGGTTCTAACAATCTCCCCCTAGTAGTTGATAGCAAACATCAAGTCTTTTGTTAAATAGAGTCTTGAGAGAGCTTTCATTTTAGGCTTCCCCTCAAATCAATAAGGGTTTTAAAAAATTTTACAAAGTTTATGATAAACAAAATATTTTAGAGAAGGACTAACAGATGATCAAACTTCACATGTTGTCATAATATCAGAGTATTTGAATAAAATCAAAATGAAGACAGACAAGCAGTTTAGTAGATTTTGGTTAGAGAAGACTTGATAAATACTAGAGCTCATACAAAATTGATGACTTAAGCAATGATCAGAGGAAATATGTAATACAAAATTTTATTAATGATTAGAGTAAACACCAAATTGATCAAAGCATAACAGATTGATGAAAGTATACAAAATTGATTAGAGCATAGAAGATTAATGACAAAACAGACTTATATATTCATATTAGAGCAGACTTATAATAATCAGAGCATATAATCTTTAGAGTCATATAAATAGATATGAGAAAATACAAGAGATAGACTAGAACTTTTGAGAGAGAATTAAGACCTGCATAGGAGAAAACTTACACCTTGAACACTCTTCCATGCTTGAACTAGATCCAACCCAAAGAGAATCGCTCATCAGGAGAGTAGGAGCAGTTTCCTTCTTTACCAATGAACCACAAGATGTGATTCTGCATGTCTCTTACATGATCTTCATAAGGCTCAGGAGTAGACAATAGTCTTTTGAGAGTAGCTTGGGATAATTGCTTTAGTCTAGGCTCATCCTAAGGGATCTTAAAGGGGCCAGACTTTTCAAGGACTGGCTTCTTTAGTTTATTCTTTTGGTAGATTTTGACCTAGGGGCAAAATCTGTCAGGTGCTACCTAGATTTTCTTGCTTGGTAGAATGAAGCCTGATAGTGCCATAAGTGTACAAGTGTATCGCGTAAAATAAAAGATTCATCGTTCTCCACAAGGACTGTGTGCTCAAGTACTAATGATTTGGATACTCAATTATTTAAACTAGCAAGCTTTTAAAGCAAGGTCCGTAAGAGGAATTAACATAATTAAAAATAGAGCATGCTTCAAAAGTAATAAACGTAAAACAGAATACCAGACCCAGACCGTAGCAAAAGCAACTTAGAAGGAAAATCAATATGGTAAAACTTAGGATTTAAGGGATTCAGTTATTCAGTATTGATTTGTACAAGTGTTCTTGTTTATAAAAGCTGCCTTTTCAAGATGAATTTTCTTGATTTATTAGCTTTCTCTTCTCAAAGTTCCACTAAGTTCCTAATTTATAGAGAACAATGTTCGATCTATAAATTAAACCCATTATGTTTAATGGAAATTATTAAAGTCTTCAAAAGATTTAAAGAGGTTTACCTCTTAGTTCTTCCCTGACAAATTCTTAGGTTTGATTTATGTTTATTGAATAAAAAGATACATCTCTCGATCCTTCCTAATTTATTTAGAGATCATTTTAAGCCTATCTCTAGGTCTTAAAATTGTAATGCCTAAAACATAAAAAGAAGATAAAAATAATTTATAAACAAGAAAAACAAACTATAAAATCAACATATCATAAAAACACCCTTAAATCCCAATGTAAGGGCTCAGCAACTCATTGAATGGGGTCTGCTACACTTAATGATATTCAAAGTTATACATGAAAAACACATGAAATAGATTTAAACCACTCAAGAGAGAACACTACTCTCGTCAATCTTCCTTATTTCGTAATTCTCCTTAGATCTGCCTTTATACATGTAAAAACTTCTTCCCATTTATCTCTCACTGCCACTCTGAGTTCTTTGTAATAGGACAAGTGAAGTGAAGAGAGAAGTACCCTGGTTATGGAAACTTACACCCTATTTATAGATTTCTGTACACCTTAAAATGTAAACCTAAAAGCATATAAGGTTATGGGTCCATCAGGACCAATTACAAAAATTAAATATGCAATATGCTTCTGTAAGTCTGTCAGACTTCAGGTGTTAGGGTCTGGTATTAGGGTGATGCCAATATAGGTTTGTCTAGTCATGTATGCGCACGTCTGCTGGCTCGTGTATTAAGTCTTCATGCTTTTAGACTTTAAGGCTTTCAAATATGCAATCATGGAACAAAGACTTAGCTATTAGAAAAGACAATGATAAAAGAGTCTTTAACTTTTCTAGCCAAAGTCTGGATCTGTTATAGATTCTTATGTAAGTTTTATTTATTTTTTATTTATTTTGTTCTTCAAAATAGTGTAGACCTAGCAAATGTGCCTTTCTATCATTGGGACCCAAACTTAATAATTTTTTACAAATATTTATTAAACTTGCAAAGAAAAAGACTATTTCTAGGATAAATAATATACTATAAACTAGGTCTTATCCAGACTTATCAAGGCCTGAATGGAGACGTTAGGTGAGTGAGGAAAACGTCCTTGTTGCAGATCATAAATGATCTTCTATTGCTCCAGATGGAAAGTATACAACATGGCATGGTCTTTAGGAGAGGTGAGAGAGGTGTTGAGCAAGACATCTTCTAGAGGGATGGGAAAGGGAAAGTGAGGGTTGGTGAAGATTTCAACCTTGTGGAAACCTTACTCTGTTGGGTCTACCACAAGTTTGGTATGAATGAGGGGTTCTAGGCCAGGGGTAACAAGGGTGAGAGGTAAAGTACCATGGGGCTTGGGTAGAGCTCTAAGAGTTAAGAGATAGGATGAGGTTGGTCTTTTTAGGGAGGTGGTGTAACATCCTAAATTTTAGAGAAATTGAAGACCATGAAGGATTTTGATAATGACAAGGCCAATGCCAGAGATCAAGAATAAAGATCCAAGACCAAGGCATAATTAAAGTAAGACTCTATAAAAAGAAAGTACGGCCATTAATATAAAAAGGTTTTAAAATAAGAATACATTCTGATGGAATGTAATTGATTACCTCATTAGTGTAATCAATTACATCGTGTAATTGATTACCTTATTAGTGTAATCAATTAGCTCAGCAATGTAATCGATTACCATGTTTAAGTAATCGATTACAATATGAACGTTATGTTTTAAAACTGATTTTAAAAGACTGTAATCGATTACCTATTTTATGTAATCGATTACAACGTGATCAGAAAGCAAAAAATCATGTTGAAACATTATAACTTTTCACAAAATATTATTTTATCCAAGAGGTACCTTTCCAATTATTTTAATCAATAATTTCACACCTCTTGAAGGCATTTCTTCTCCTATAAATAGGAGGGTATTTCATTTGCAAAAGCATACCAATAACACCAACACAAAAATACTTCCAATCTTTTCTTAAGAGCAATAATGGCCATATTCTCTTAATAGAGTTATTACTCTTCTTGTTTCTCAATTTGTTCATCATACTCTTGAAGAGAGTTTTTCTATAGAGTTCTTTATCTCTAAAGTGAGATTGATACTCAGAGTGGTGTATCTCTGAGGGTGTTCTTCTTGGATGTGGTGTAGCATCCAAGGGTGATGTTCTTGGGTATGGTGTAGTATCCAAGGGTGATGTGCTTGGGTGTGGTGTAGCATCCAATGCATTTGTGATCGGGGTGTGAGTCCCTGTTGTGGTGTAATTAAGGGATTTGATTATAGTGAATTTCCTCAAGGGTGTCTTGAGAAGACTGGACGTAGGCAGTGGTTGGCCGAACCAGTATAAATCTCTGTTTGCACTTCTCTAACCCTTAAACTCTTTATGTTTTAAGCATTATTATTCAAATCACATATCATTGCATATTGAGTTTTTAGAGGAGAAATTTATTAGTGAGAAAGTTCCTAACTACTCAATTCACCCCCCCTCCCTTGAGTTTCCTAGAGGCTACCTAGGCTAACAAGTGGTATCAAAGCTCGTATCTTGGAAAAGGTTTAACAACCTCAAGAAGATCCATGGCCTCTTTCAATCCTATCTTTCCTAAGGGAAACTCTATACATAGACCTCCTGTATTTAACGGAGTAGGATATCAATATTGGAAAACCCGTATGCAAATATTCATAGAAGCTATTGATATAGACATATGGGACTCCATTGAAAATGGTCCATTCATACCAACCAAAGTAGTTGGAGAAGTGACCATGATTAAACCAAGAAGTGAATGGACTGGTGTGGATAAAACAAAAGTCCAATATAACCTCAAGGCCAAAAATATAATAACCTTAGCCTTAGGAATGGACGAATACTTTAGAATATCTAATTGCAAGACAGCAAAAGAGATGTGGGATACCTTAGAAGTAACTCACGAAGGAACAAGCGAAGTTAAGAGATCAAGAATAAATACCCTAACTAGGGAATATGAATTATTTAGAATGAACAACAATGAAAGCATACAAGACATACAAAAGAGATTCACTCATATAATCAATCATCTTGCATGCTTAGGAAAAACCTTTTCAAATGAAGATTTGATTGATAAAGTATTAAGATGCTTGAACAGGGAATGGCAACCAAAAGTAACTGCTATATCAGAATCAAAAGATTTGTCAAGCATGTCCCTTGCAACACTCTTTGGAAAATTACAAGAGCATGAACTCGATCTTGAAAGATTGAATCAACATGAGGAAAGCAATAAAAAGAAGAAAAGTATTGCTCTAAAAGCATCATCATCAACCATTAAAGAAAGTAATGAAGAAGATGATGAAGAAGATGATGAAGAAGGTATAAATGATTATAATGACCTTAAATTATTTGTTAAACAATTTAACAGGTTTCTAAAGAAAGAGGAAGGGCAAAGGAAGCCGAACTTCAAGAATTCCTTCAAAAATGATGAATCTAACCAAGGTCCAAAATGCTTTAAATGCGGAAAATATAGACATATGAGAATGGAGTGTCCGAAACTAAATAAGAAGTCTGACAAGCAAGAGAAAAAGCATCCCAAAAATAAAAGAATAGCTTATATTACCTGGGATGAAAATGGTTTAAGCTCGTCCAAGGAATCAGACCATGAAGACGCAAATCTGTGCCTAATGACTAACACCGAAGAGGTAAATGACTCAAATCCTACATTTGATGAATTGCAAGAAGCTTTTGAAGATCTTCATAATGAATATCAAAAACTAGCTAAGAAATTCTTAAATATGAAAAATTCTAACCTAATCTTAGAAGAAAGTCTATCAAAGGTCAATCATGAACTAGGACAAGTTAAAGAAGAAAAGGAAGACTTAGAAACTAAGCTTAAAAATGAAACTATCATTAAACATACATGTTCAACATGTCAAAAGCATTTTCAAGAGATTGATGATTTGAAAAATGCATTAGTTAAATTTACTATAGGAAGAGATAACCTAGATATTCTTCTTGGAAAACAAAAATGTCATTTAAAAGCAGAACTAGGATCTGATCCTTCCAAAAAGCAAAAGTTGCAGAAAAATCTCTTTATTTCACAAAAGACCTCAACTAGCCCATTTGTTAAATTCTCTCATTATGTGAGAAAAGGTGACAGTGCATCAACATGTCATATAAGGAACAAAGGCTATACTGAGACAAAAATGATTTGGGTTCCTAAGAATATAGTATCCACGTCTAACCC